>CM062368.1:35667035-37003366 GCA_031216125.1 Dalbergia cochinchinensis
TTGAAACCTAATAGTGAACTATACACATGCACACCTTTCTATATTAAACCCAAGGTTCTTGAGGATGTGGACGATGTCACTTAGATAAGAGATTCCTTACTGAGATTCTTTAGTAAAATTCTTACTCCCTATTTCTTTCTGTCGCATCTTCAGATCCTGCTGGCGACTTTCGTGATGTTCATTGACACCCCCTACTTGGGAGGTTCACTACGACCCCGACCATTGGACCTATCATTTTGAGGGGAGCTGTGCTGTCAGAATTTTCATGTTTTTGGGATGCCCCTTTGCACATCCTGTACACAGTTCTTGTTTTTCTTCGGCTTCTCCTTTTGGCGACAACATGGTCTTCGAGCGTGCACAGAGGCACAATGAAAGGATACTCCGCACGTATACCACTGCATCTGCCGTTCGTGACATCCCTAACTATGTTCCCCGCTCCAGGCATTCGGAGACTGACCCATTAGAGGATCCACCTACCCATCTATATTCCGAGAGTTCTACCTCCATTCCCCTACTGAGGGTGGAGGGTAGCAAAGAGACAATTACACAGCCGAGGTTGGCACGGAGGCCAGCTATGCGACCCCGACATGGTGCCCATGCTCAGGCATCTCGTGTGCCCATTCCCAACGAGCTTCATCCATGGATCGGCTATGTTTCACCCTATCCGGATTACTAGCAGTAGGTCTCTTGGAGGATAGTAGTGCACACACCACCACTAGTTTAGGATAACCTTCTTTTCTTCTAGAGATTATCCATTTTAGGTGCACGAGGGTAGAGGGTGACTTCCTTTATGTTTTTCCTTTGTATTTCTATTTTGGTTGTATTCGCACTTGTGATGTGTAACATCCTCCCAAGTAAAACATTATCCTTAAGTAATAAAATCAGACTTGAGAGTTGTTACTTATAAATTATTGAACCTTTCTTAAATAACTATAGCAAATTCGATGAGTTCGTGTAATAACTAACGTAATTTGATTAAAATATATAACAAAGATACAAAACGTTTATTTACTATAAAGTCAATTACATAAGGAAGCTCTACTATGAGTTTTAACACATATACAATCTCTATTGCATTTATTTACACAATTACTTGCAGCTATATACCACGTAAGAAAAACATCAACTCCTAAACTACTGCAATCCTGAGTTTCTTCCACGCAGCAACCGCATCATTCTCTGGATTAACCTGGAGACGACACGGGAATACAAACACATAGGGGTGAGAATTATACAATTCTCAGTAGGATAACTCCCTAAAAACTCAACCAGATTGTCATCGTCATCACCCCAGCTACTTCGGTTTATTAAGAAAAGGTAATCATGCACTTCATACCAATGGTTCATTTTTAAAAGTTCCAAATCATACTTTCGAAGTGGGTAGCTTTTAATAATCAATCCCTTAATGCATATGTATTATAATGTCAAACATCTAGTAAATCATCCTAAGCAGACATTCAAAAATAACAGCCAAAACATAAGTAGAAATTTCATTCTCACAAATGTTATCAAGTAAACTTATATGCATATGCAGAAATAATAATAAATTATGTGTTCCCATTCGTGGCCAAGGAACTTAATCTAGTGCATTTTTCTCTTTTCATTGACATAAGAAAGACTTAGCTTATACCATGCTGTAAAACTCATTTCAGTGTAACTTTCGCTCTTCATTGACATAGGAAAGACTTAGTTTATACCCAACGGGTATCTGCTGTGGACAACTCCACAATAGATAGTTTATACCAAATGGCATTTATAGTGGATCACACCACACAAGAGAAATAGACTGCTTATCAGGACTGAGCTCATTCCTATACGTGATCATCGGACTTCACTTTTTTCCATTTTTGAATCACACATAGTTCTATTCTTAGCCGATACGTCTACCGACTCATAATATCTCGGGAAAAGTTCCTCTTTTTGCCTTCCCCTTAATTCAATCTAAGTCTTATTTCTATTTTCTCCATATGTCAGAATAGGCACACTCATAGTATTTTGGGAAAGTTCCTACTTTTTCCTTCCACTCATTCAATCTAAGTCTTGTTTCTGTTTTCTCCGTATGTCAGAACATGCACGATTAAAGTTCATATATTCTCTTTTGCCACATATACATATCATTCATTGTTCTTTTCCAAATGCATACATGAGGAATATATATGTATTCATTCATAATATGATTTCAATCATGCCTCAAACCATTCCTTAAAGTCACTAGCATGCATTCATATATGTCATACTTGAACCCAATGTCATTATTTCCTCAACTCAAAGCATCAATTCATTTTCAGCACAATGGCAGATTTCACATATCTATAGCACAAATTATTTTGCATTTCAAACCATGGAATCCAAGGCTATGAAAATTATCCAAGACACTTCAATGTGTCCCCCAAGGTCCTCTAAAATTTTCGGAGTTAAAAGAGTTCTCTACGTATGATAACAAAATTCAACAAATTAGGAGGCCAGAAACCCCTTATTTGCAGCCAACAGCCAAAGTTCCAATCTTATTACCCTATACCAGATGTCAGTTTGCAAGACTACATATCATTGTAAGGAACAGTTTATCAGTTTTCAAGCTCAAAAAGAAGTTCTAAGGACTAGAAAATGGGAAATCTTCAGTCTCATGGTGCTCAAAATGTAATGATTGTACGACACAAGTATGATTGGACTCCGTTGGTCAGAAAAAAGAAATTAAGGGTCAGAAAATAATGGTTGTATGGGAGCATAGAATCCAGTGCAGAAAGATGAACCTGTGATGAGATTGTGAGGATTCTCCAGTAAGTCAGAATGTTACTCCTTCAGAAAGTGATATCAAGAGTCAGAAAACTCTCTTTTTGAAAAAAGGATGAAAAGGCAGGATAATTCCCACTTTTTTGAGTTTTTCTCTCCCACGTCGCTTCGCCTTTAGTCACGTCACATCACTTATGTAACACCCTAATATTCGACCCAATACTACTAGTACGTACTTAGGCCAAATATTAGTCGTTACTTGCTGGCATGGTTCATCTTCTTGAGAAAATAAACTTAACGAAAATACGAGCCAACTTTTTTTTTTTGAAATCGTTACTTAAAAATAGAAGCCGCGCGTAACTTTACGAGTCGGTATCATAGTATACGGAACAATAACATAGGAATGGCTCCAAACCATAACATCGAACATAACATCAATCATAACTGAAATACCTCATAGATAAAATGCCTACCCACTGGGCAGGACTCTTCAAGTACATAATGTATAATCAAATACAATGAAAATGTAAATACATCGAAAAGAACTGAAAGAAAACATCCCGATCCCCGTGCAATCTATGATGGATAACCCCAACGCAAAAAGGGGTTTCATCCATACTAGTGGTGTGCATGCACTAAGACCTACCCTCTGTCTATGCAATGAGATCACGGGTATGGAGGGACGTAGCCAATCCATGGGCGGAGCTCGGCGGCGGGCATGCCCTGTGGATCGATGGGCCGCCCACGCCGAGGTCGTGGTCACGGTGCTGAGCTCTTCGACGCTGGGATAAGCAGTCTCCCTCACTGCCCGTCGGTCGCTGCGGTGGAGTGGGGGCAGAGTCCTCATGACCCATAGGGATATCCTCTATAGGGTCCTCCTCCGAGTGTTGTGTCAACGGCACGTATACCGGCAAATCGGTTGAACGGTCAGATGGGGCCCGCAAGTTCTGCTCCCATTGGGGTCGTGCATGCTCAAAAATCGCGGGATCGTCGTAGGGGGATGCCGGGGTGAAGTGGTGGCTATAGACACGGTGCGAAAATGGCCGTCCAACGAACATGAATACACGTAAGCTACATCGGCCCTCAAAATGATAGGACCCATACTCCGGGTCGTGGTGGATCTCCCACCGTGGAGTGTCAATGAATAGGACGAAGGTCGCCATCTCGCTCTGGAGACGTAATGGAAAGGAAAAGATAGAGGGAGTGGGAGTCTTACTAAAGAAAATCAAGAGGGTTTTCCTTCTATCCTAGGTGTCATCATATACGTCTCCAAGAATCTCGGGTTTATTTATAAAATAATGGACATACATAGGTTCAGTTATGAGTTTTCCAAAATCTCATTTTCCGAGAATCCATTCTTTTTATCATGGCACTTGTGTTACATAGGCTTTATACTAAAGTCATAGACATAAATCATGTAGCTTGGTACGTAGAACGTAAATCATATAACTGGTACATGGAACATAAATCATATAACTGGTACATGGAACATAAATCATATAACTGGTTCATGAAACATAAATCATATAACTGGTTTACTTAGGTGACATAAGAACCTTTACTTAACTGGGCCGCCCTAATATTTCTCCCTTTTGAGAAAACTCTAGGTTATGAGCTCATACCACACTAGTCGTCACTAGCATCTAGACTTTATCCATTTGGATAAGTCAACTTCCTGACTTTAAGTACGGGTTTAGGGGGCTAGAATCACATTGTCCCCACCCTTAATTCGGTGGTTTCAAAGGATTACATTCTTATGTTCTAAGTCATCCTAAGTTTAACATGTTTCTTTAAGATGCCACATAATTAATGCATAACACATAATTACTACCTCGGCATCTCTAAAGTTCTTTTACAGAAATAATAACATGTTAATACAAGCTATCACATAGGGATAATAGTTCACATGGCACCATACACGTCATGAGCTAACACATTAATTCATCATCAAACTTAGGGGCGCATAATCATCCCTTAAGGTAAAAATCCCTAAATCGGGTAACCTCAACTTTCCCATTACTTTCTAGTATGTTTATGGGATTGATTAACCTCATTACCATAATTCATTAAGTTCTAAATCCTAATTAATTATGGTTGGACAACTTTATGTAGTTGTTCATATTTGATGAATTACGTGTTCTAGAAAATGCGTTTTAAGCCATTTCTCGCATCCGACTTTTTCTATGGTGCAATAATTAATACCTAGGCCAATTATGAGTCACTCCCACACATCTAGACATAATCTAATGTGACTCTAAATATTTTATCAAGGCTGGGCAGAAACTCATTTTGCCATTCTTTATAGTTCTAGAATTCACATATTAAGCAAATAAAGTCACCAATAATGCTTTAAAGAGTCTAGAACAATTATCACATACTTGGCAAGGTATTACAACATATTTAGACCACCCAAAATAGAATTTAAGGTGCTGAAATTACTAAGGCAAAACTGAAAACCTTTAAGGCATAAAATCATGAGAAAAACCTTTCTTTCAACCATATAACTTGCTAGTTTCTCTTGGAACCTTTTTGGGACTTCAAGGCCATGAAAAATCAAAGTTTATTTTGCCAAAACCCATCATGGAACATCAAGGGCAGCAGCCATTTCGGCTTGCTCTTGACAATGATTCAAAACTTGAAAACATGTTTAAAACCTTGGTTAAGTGCATCAAAGCTTAGAAAAATTCTAAGACATGCATTATAGGCCCTTGTAGTTAAATGAAACTCATCCTAGAGCCATTTACACCACATGGCCGAATGATGTTCAAGGAGATACCTCCTTGATTTAATTCTTTTCTTAAGATGAAATGGGCAAGTCTTTGAGCTCTAAAGTTTCAAGTGATGACATAGAATAAACGTGCTATGCATTTCATTTTATAGTCCTTTAGAAAATAAAGTGATAGCACAAAGTAAAAGATGAAATGCATCTCCATTCTTATTCTTAGAGTTTAGTGATGACTTGAAATATAAAATAAGATGCAAAGCTTGAAACATAAACGTGCATTGTGCAAGTTCATTCATTATCTTGGGTCTTAGTGATGGCATAACAAATAAACGTGCTAATGCAAAGCATAAACGTAAACGTGGATGCAACTTCTTTTATATCTTGTTTAGAGCTCTTGCAAGACTTTAAAGGAAACAAAGTTTCAACCCATAACTCATCCTCACAAGAAGAGAAAATACTAGTGTTGCTAAGTTGTATAAAAGAAAATCATATCCTCGAAGTCCATGAGGTGGCCGAATCCTCATCATGAGGAAACAACCTTATTTTTGAACTCTAGGGACCAAGATCTTGGTGATTCAAACACCAACATCTCAAGTCCTCATCATTGAGTATTTTTGCAATGCTCTACATTTATTAACAACACAAAACTCATGACCAACATAAAGGAAAGAAACCGAAACATACTTGGCCTAGAAACCAAATTTATGCTCTAGAGTTTTGTTCATGTGACATACATCAACATGAAGCCCTCATCATCAAGCTACCATTTTTCTAAATCCTAAAGGCCTTCAAGGCCGAAAACTCAAGGGAAAAGAAATGAGGTTTTCAAGGTTCAAGAGAAACATAACTATGTCTTGAGCAAAACTTGAAAGTAGTAAACTTATTTTTTAGAAAACTCAAGCTTTAGAGGTTGTTCATGTGACAAACATCATCACACAACTCTCATCATCAAGCTTCTCATATTTCAAGTCCAAGAGGCCTTCATGGCCGAAACCTAAACAAAAGAAAAGGAAAGTTTCAAGACATCAAAGAAACATAACTCATTCTTGACCAAGACTTTGAAAAAGAGAAACCTTTCTTGGAAAAACTCAAGCTTTAGAGTTTGTTCATGTGACAAAGGCCAACATGAAGCACTCATTACAAAGCTACCATTTTTCCAAGCACCTTAAGCCTCCATGGCCGAAACATCTAGGAACAAAAAGCTCAAAAAGAGTTTTCATGAAAAACATAGCCTTGTCTTAACCAAAACATGAAAAAGATAAAACTTTTCTCAAACAAAACACAAGCTTTAGAGGTCTCATGTTAGGATGAACACATGGTTATCCCAAGAGAGCACTCATCATCAAGCTCTCCTCATTTTGGTCTTGAGGCCGAAAATGAAAGAAAAAGGAGAAATGATGGAACTTTTTCTTAAGAAAGGTTCAAGCTTTAGAGGCCTCACTTTAAGATGAACTCATGGTTTCATCTTTGAGAGCACTCATCATCAAGCTCTCACTACCATGGCCTTAAGGCCGAAAATGAAAAGGAAGAGAAAAGAAGAACCGAAATAATGCTTGGGAGAAAGACTTACTAACAACACAACTTTCAAGCAAGATAAACATTGAGCATGAAAATAAAAGAAAGCATTCTTGAAGAGCTCCCTACCTAGAGTTTGGGATTTGAGAGGAAGTGAAGAAGATGAAGAGGTTGGAGAGGATGAGCTCTTGAACTTGAGAGAAAGAAACTCAAAGTGCTCTAACTCAAAGCTTTAGTGAAATGAACAAAGGTGCTTCAAGTTCCCTAAGCTACCTATTTATAGAGAAGTGAAATGAATTGAATATTGGAGGCCTTTTGGGGGGGAGAATTTTGGCCACTTTTTCAGCCACATGAGGGTGGAAAAATCTTGTTCAAAGCATGGTGTAAAGTCATTCAAAGCATGGTGAAAAGTCTAGCTATGCATGTCCTAAAGTATGGCTAGCATGTACCTTGTTTTCAAACCTTTAAAAATGCATAAAAACTTAAAATTTGGGCTGCAAAATCTGAAGAGAAACCGTGCTCCTCATGCCCAAAAAGAGGAGAAAATTTTCTAGACTTAAATTCCCAAAGCATAGGTAATGTGTTGTAAGACATGTTGTCTTTGAAAAAGTTTGATGGAAAGCTTGAATGACCACAAAAACAAATCATTCTTTTTGAGTTTGAAAGACATAATTATTTTCATTTTAGAAATGAATTGAAAGCCTTGATTGACCATATAAAATACTCTTTGAGTCTTGAGTGACAATTTTCTTGAAAGTTGACCATTGATTGAAAGTGTTCAAGACATATGTCACAAGATAGCTTGAACACATAGACTAACTTTTTGATGATTTTCTAGGGGAAAATGGCGCCATTCTTGGCAGCCTTAGGGAGGAGAAATATCTCCTTAAACCATGTTCTAGAAGTGTTCTTTGGTGTGACATAGATTAGGCTTAGGATTAAAAGTTGCTAAGTAGGTACTTAGGTGCACTAATAGGTTAATTAAAACCACAAATCCCTAGGTTAGAAGTGGTCTAGAAGGATTAGGGGAGTCAACACCTCCAAGACTAGTGATGTGGGTGTGACAACTTGTCTTGAAAAGAAAAGTTGATGTGAATAGTGGAAACACTATTCGACACTATTCACAGATTCTTATTCTTTTTCAAAGAATGAGACTAGGATGAGATTTGAATTTTCCTAAGCAATTTTAGGTTCCAATTAATTCTAAATGATGGTTTTGGCTCTAGATTAATTATGGAAATTAATTAACCTTTAATTAGAGCCTAATATTGCTTAGGTTTGGAGTTAAGCTTACTCATTAAGTCAAAATGAAATATGCAGGGGCAAAACCGTAATTTTCACCAAAAGTTGCCCGGAACCTCCGGGACTTAAACAAACATAGTTCATGCCTTAAAATCATTGTTTTGAACCTAGAACAAAGTCCGGTCTAAACGGAACTTAAACTCGCCTTTAATTGCTCACAGGGTATTTTGGTCATTTACGCGCAGAAATCTCAGAAATGAGGTTTTCCTGCTTTGTTAGGCACTCATGCTCATACAATCCCCTTCATATAACATATGAACCCTATGAGGATGGCCAAAGCCGGCCGTCCTCGTGTTTCGGGTAAAAATGACTTCAGGGGCATTTTGGTCATTATGAAAGTTTACCGAAAATCGGGGCGTTACAACTTAAAACCCTCACGCCTTACACATCACCTTTACCTCCCTCTTCTTGAATAAGTTGCCTCTTTTACCATCATCTTTAGCCTCAAACACTTAACCATTTCTCTTTCTATCTTTTCCCTGTTTCTACAATTGTTGCTTCACAAACTCCCTTCTCTAACTACATCCATCTATTATCAAACTTTCATCTTTATAACTATAACTGCTCTTTATCACCTTTGAATCCTTTTCTTTCCTTCTTTTAATCCTTTTTTCTAAATTTAATCTTTCAACTTCATCCCGACAAACACACCCATATACCTTACCAATGGCGAAAGAAAATAGTGTGGCTCAATCTGCCTCTGTAAAATCATCCTTTCATATGTATGATTATGCTAGGATACAGAATTGATATGAAAATTTTTTTGCTTCTAGAAAATGGCAAAAGACCTTCATGAATAAATCACCATTCTTAACGAAGTCTTTACGTTCCAGAAATGGGAAGAATTTCTAGAAATGAATGAACTAATCTTTCCAAGATTAGTTAATGCCTTCTGCTCTCATCTAGAGAGACCATCACCAGCCTATGTCTGAATTATGATCAGAGATTGCTCCATGTAATGCCCCGATTTTTTCCATGTACAAATGACCAAAATGCCCCTGACGTCATTTTACTAGGAAAATAAGGATCGCCGGCCCCGGCCATCCTCAAAGGGTTGTTTTAATGTTGAACAGGGATTATGCATGTTATATGTGTTAATAGAGCAGAAGAATCTCATTTTTGAATTCCTACGAGCGAAATGACCAAAACGCCCTTGTGTCTAATGGACACAGAATTGATCCTCGACTAGACCCAGACTTTACCTGGGAGTTTCAAATGTTGCTTTTTTTTTTTCAAAGGTTGCTTAATGTTTGTTTGAGCCCAGGAGGTTCAGGGAAGTTTTTCTAAAAAATTATAGTTTTGCCCCTAATTAAGGGCATAACGAGTTTAATTACATAATTAACAAAACCTAAGCAATATTAGGCTCTAATCGAAGATTAATTTATTTTAATAATTGATCTATAGTCAAAATAATTAATTGAGGTTAATTAGGGCCTAAAATTGCTTAGAGAAACTCAAAACCCTTTTCTTAATTCAAGAATTAGTGTCATGTAAATTTGAAATAGTATTTCTTCTATTCAATTCCTTAAATCATGGGAATGGTCATGTGATAAGATTCCTTGCTAATAAAGGTGGATTTGCACTAATTGTGCAAGAGCACTCTTTAATCTTGTCTCGAGCCACCTTAATTATCCACTTTCTCACCTAAACACCTAACTACAACCCCCCTAATCAAAGGCCTAACCAAATCCACTCCCAAACACACTTCTAATCCATATTAAAATGAAAGAAATCCTCCCCATTTTCCTCATGAAATGGCTGGCCACTTTCCTCCATTTTTATTCAATCGCATGTTGAATTTCAATTAAAAATACACTCCAAAGAACCATACCTTGAGCCATACCTAGCCATACCTTGAGCCATGCCTACACCATATCATGAAAAGAGATATTTTTCTCTTTCTCTTCTTCCCCCATGGCTGGCCACACTCCCCCCATTCATGCCCCCATATGTTTTATTTTTCTATAAATACAAGGAAGCTGTACAAAAACCCATTTGCTCATTTTCTTGCAAACCTCAAGTTCTCAAGTTTTCTCTCTAGTTCTCAAGAGTTCTCTCTAGTTCTCAAGAGTTCTCTTCTTCTTCTTCTTCATTCTTCAAGACCACCACCCTCCATGACTCCTCAACCCCAAACCGCCACACAACCACCATAGATCTCCCTCTTAATACTTAACCTCTCTATTTCCAAGATAAAAAATTAAAGACAAACCTCTCTTCCTTCTTTTCCTCCTTAGCCGAAAATCACCTTGAGGCTCCAAGGAAGATTTGTTCTTCTTATCTCATTTCCAAGACCAAGCTCTTCTCTTTGCAAGAAACACATCTTTGGTAGGGATTTTTATGTTGAGTTCTTTTTCTTTCTCTTTTTCCTTCTTTTTCGGTTTTAAGCTTTTTCTTCTCCTCCATTTGTTTTTGTTTTGTTGTTGTTTAATGGTTAGAAACCATGGCTTGATGATCAGGATCCTTGATGTCGGTTGAAAAGCTATCATTTGTTTGATCTCTAAAGCTCAAGATTTCATTATTTTGGTTTTAAGAGTTTTCTAGTAATGAAAGATTATGATTTTGTCACCACTTGATTTTATGGATTCAAGACTTACCCTTTTCAACTTAAAGTTGATCGGTGTTTTAGAGTTTGTACTCTATATAGGAGTGTTGAACTCAAACCTTAAAGAACTAACCAAAAATATGTTGTGTTTTCTTTTGAGCTTGATAATGAGTCTACGAAGACAAGGTTCTTGGAACCGCAATGATGAGAGACTCTAAAGCTCATGCTCATTGAGTAATATTGATCGGGGTTTTAGAGTTATCACTCTAAATAGGAGTCTTGAGCCTAGAACCTAAAGAAGTAATAAAAGGAAATGCATTCATATTTATATTTCAAGCCCTTGCATTTCATATTTATATTCAAGTCTTGCACCTCATATTTATTTTCAAGTTATCACCTAAAGCTTGAAGATAAGAAATGAACTTGCATTCCATATTTATATTTCTCGTCTAGCACATTTATGTTTCAAGCCATCATCTAAACTAAATGATTAAAAATGAACTTGCATTATCATATTTAAATTTGAGCCTTGCATATCATGTCTATATTTCCATTGCCATCACCTTATTATCCCAAGATTAAAATGAGACTTGCATTTGCATATTTAAATTTATGTCATCACCTATAAATCTAGAGCTCAAGACTTACCCCTTTCAATTTACTTAGGAATTTTGGTTCCATAGGCATTTACCTTTGTAGAGGTGTTTTATTTTTGTAACATCCTAATTTTTAACCCAATACTCCTAGAACGTATTTAGATTAAACATTAGTCTATTACCCTTTTAGTCCCATTCTTTAAAACCTTTCATTAAAATACTTAGCAAAAAATATGAATAAATTTTTCTTTTTGAAACTTGAAAGCAAAACGCGAGCCGCGCACTAACCTAACGTACGTCATAACCATAACGTGCAAGAAAAATAATCACACCATTCATAATCATGAAACATAGTATGATACATAACAATCCTAATATCATCACATCTTCATAACTACATAGATTACTAGCATCATTATACCATCATTTACATCAAAACATGCCCATATACATAAAGTGATCCTTATCCACCAATGAGGTTGGATAAGTGTCAACCCAAAAGCTAAGCTATCTATGCTTCCGCAGCGACCCTTTGCTCCGTTTACTAGTGTGACCCTTAAGTGTAACATCCTAATTTTTAACCCAATACTCTAGAACATAATTAGGTTAATCATTAGTCTGTTACATCATAGCTTCCTTATTACTTTAAAATACTTAGCGGAAATACTGGTAAATTTTTTTTTTGAATTATAAAAGCAAAGTGAGAGCCATGCGACACGTTAATTAATAATGCACGAAAGATAATAAAACAAGCATCGCATTGCAACATGACATAAGCAAGTAAAGGCACACCATAATAACAATGAACTGCATATTTATATAATATATGATATGCCTATTTGTATAGAGTGGGGCTTAGTCTGATACAACATGAGCAATACAACTAAAAAGGAAATACAAGAGAAAGTGCAACGGAACTATAAAAGCAACTCCCCTACCCAAGTGCAACTAACGGGATGACCTCTAAAACAAAAGAAGGTTCATCCCCATCTAAGTGGTGTATGCTCTACCAGGGTACTCCATCGGTCGTACGTCATCTCCTACTGACGTCCATCTCACGAGCGAGGCACATATCCGGGAAACTGGGCGAGCTCCTCGGGCGTAAAGAGGCGGAACGGGGATCATGAGTAACCCCCGCGATGTGGCCACATCTCCGATCGTCGTACAAGCCGTGGCTGAGTCACGGTATCCTCACTGCCCTCCCTCATCAGTGGTGGAGTGGGGGCAGAGCTCTCGCTATACGGATGGGTAGGCGGGTCCTCGGATGAGCCGGTCTCCGAGAAGTAGGTCCGGGGCACGTAATCGGGATAGTCATGCATGGCTGAGGCGGCGGTATGCATGCGGACCACTCTCTCGTTATGCGTACGCGCGGGCTCAAAAACCCGCTCGTCGTCGCCGTAGGGTGTTGTCGGGGAGAAGCGATGGGTATGCATGGGGTGAGCGAAGGGACATCCGACGAACATGAAGACTCGCACCGTGCACTGTCCCTCAAAATGATATGACCCGTGATTCGAGTCATAGTGCACCTTCCACGTCGGGGTGTCCACAAAAACCACGAACGTCGTCATCTGAAGACGTGACGGAAAGAAAGAGATAGAGGGAGTGAGAATCTTGCTAAAGAATCTCAGTAGGGCCTCCTACTACCTAGGTGTCTTCATCTACGTCCTCAGGAACCTTGGGTTTAATAAACAAAATAAGTGAGCATGCATTAAGTCCATTTTTAGGTTCTAAAACATAATTTAGCCAAGGTCCGTTCATTTTAGCATGATTCTTAATGACATGGATGCAAACATATTAAAGGATGTATGCATGGCTCTACTTAATACAAGAATAATCATCATATCTTTAAGAACATCATAATAGTAGCATAAAGTGGCAATTAAATTCTCTTTGTGACATAGTCATCATAACTTCCTCACAGGCCACCCTAAAAGACAAGCGCTCTGGGGGTACTCGGCCGAACCGGTATCACCCAGAACGTGTCACATCTCTAGGTTATGAGCTCATACCTTAACTAGTCGTCACTAGTTCTTACTTATCAATCTCGATAAGCGTAACATAATCATAAACATAATCCTGACTTATCCAATACGGGCTAGGGGCATTTCTTGGGGGTGCTCGGCTGAACCGGTGTCACCCAAGAATTAATCTTGGTATCGATGTCACATGAGTTCTCTGGAGGTGCTCGGCCGAACCGGTGTCATCTGAGAACTCATCTTAGTACCTCGTAAAAATTTCATAGGTTTTCAAAAACTTTCTAAGTCCTGAATTTGTCAGAAATTCGGCGACATAACTGCAGTATGCCGAATTTCTTCCAAATTCTTCTTTATGCCACATAAGTCAATCAAACATGCATCCTTCATCATAATTTCATGCATTCTCATAATCATCCTCATACTTTCACAAGCAACATTAAAATTCGTTATGCACTTGGACCTACGGTGTCTTATGCTCTGACCCTTACGGGCCTTAAACTTGTGATGTAATTAATCTATCATCTTCCGTCAAACTTTTATGCACCTAAGGGTTCTCTTTTAACAAAACTTATTACTATTCATGCTCTCTATTAAATCTGAACATCATCCCTCCTGAGGGGCAGCACTTTAAACTTAGGATTGCGGGGTTCTAGAACTTACGTTTTAGACCCTTTCTTGATTCTGTCTTCGCCTAAGGCACTATAAGTTAAACCTAAACCAATTATGATTCATTCCTATATCAAAGAACTAATTTTAAACCATGTTCTCTACATTACAAGGTTGCTGGACAGATTCTAAGAATTAAATATTCTAAGGGTTCTAGAATTGCGGTTTTACGGTTTACTAGTTACTAGTTTCTCTATAGGTGCTAAAATTCAATCCTACTTCATATGTAACCAAATTTTTCATGATTAAACAATCCTAATCTGATTATATTCCCATTGAAACAGTTTTGGCAGTGTCCATAAATAAATGGGATAAAACTATGCTAAATCTTGACTTTACGGTTTTTCTAGAAAGCTAGTTTCTTTCCTAACTTGCATAGAAATGTTCCTACTTCATCATACATAATTTTTATTCATTCAAACATATCAAAACATCATCACATGGCAGCAAACACATCATGGAAGAACCGAAACATTAAGTCCTAAAAAGATACATAACTTGATATCTTAAAACACATAAGTTGCTAGTTTCTCTTGGAATCATTTTCAAGACTTCTAAACCTCTTTTGCAACCCATTTTATTTTGTGAAAGAGACTAAAAACAATCTTAGGTCAGTGACCACTCAATCCCTCCTTCAAAAGAGTTAAATTCTTAGAACCTTGTTGGTCTTGAACTCAAACAAATTCATGAGATTTAAAAGGATTCTTAAAACTTGGCTTATTAGTCCTTGAAGCTAGATGAAACTCATTCCAAGTTCATCATCACCACAAAGCCGAAATCATGCTTTCAAAGAATCCTTCCTCATTAAACTTTAACTTGAGATAAAATGGGCAAGTCTTTGAGCTCTAAAATCTTTTAAGTGATGACATAATTTAAACATGCTATGCACTTCATTTTTATTCTTCATTACAAAATAAAGTGAGAGCTTAAAGTAAACGTGCAAGACTTGAATATAAAAATGCAAGGCTTAAATTAAATATGCAAGACTTGGAATATAAATATGCAAGGCTTGAAATAAATATGCAAGACTTGGAATATAAATATGCAAGGCTTGAAATATAAATATGCAAGTTCATTTCTTTATTTTAGTGCTCTAGGCCCAGCAACAATTGACTTTAAGGCCGAAATAGAAAGGCTTTGAGATTTAGTTAGGTGATAGTGCAAGTTCTCATTTTAAATCTTTACGTTCCTTAGTGATAAAAGTAAATATGCTAAGCAAAAATGTAAATATGAGATGCACTCCATTCTTTATCCTTTAACTTTAAGTGATGGCTTGGAAATTAAATATGAATGCAAAGCTCAAAATAAACATGCAATGCATAAGCTTGAATTTAAATATGAATGCTAGTTCATTTTATTTCTTATTAGAGCTCATACAAGACTTTAAAGGAACTCAAACCTCAACCCAAACTTATCATGACAAGATAAAGTAAAACAAGAGTGAACCTCAAGGGTTCTTTGAAACACAAAGTTTCTTTTCTTGGAATGTAAACATAAATAACATTTTTATTAAAACTCAAGCTCTAGAGGCCTCATTGTGATGAACACATAGTCATCATCTAGAAGCTCTCATCATCAAGCCATTGTGAACTTCCTTGGCCAATATGGCCGAAACCTTAAAGAAAGAAAAGGAAGAAGAATCGAAATTGTTGGAGAAGAAAAGAAACATTTGGAACTCTAGAGACCATGATCTTGATGATGCATTAACACCAATATCATGAGCTCTCATCATTGAGTTCATGTTAACTATTTTAAAATATCATCAAAGTGAAAGGTTTCAAAGATTCAAGAAGAAAACTAAAAACATCTTTAACTCAAAAACAAAGATCAAGCTTTAGAGATTGTTCAAGTGATGAACATCATCATGAAACTCTCATCATCAATTAAGAACTTTAAATGGAAAAACTCTTGAAAGAAAATCCCTACCTAGTGATTAGGAGGTTGGAATGAGAGAAGAGGATAAAGAACTTGAAGACTTGAACTTGAGAGAAAAAGGAAGCTTTGAAGTGCTCTTTGAAAACTTACACTTTGCAAATGAACCCAAAATAATACAAGTTCACCCAAGCAAGCTATTTATAGAGAAATAAAGCAAATGAAAGGTGCAAGGAGGGGGAGGAGCTTCAAACAGATGTTTTGAAACATGTAAAAACATGGTTTTAAACCTCTGGGGAAAGTTTCGAGCTCAAACGGCACCTTTACCCGCATAAAACGCTATAAGGGTATTTTGGTCATTTTGACCTGAAATTGCGGAAAATGAGACTTTCGCCTCCGAAACCACTCAAGGGTCATTCAATCCCCTTCAAACATTGAGTTGGCCCTTCAAGGGCTGCCGGGTCGACCATCCTCGAATTCTGGGCCGAAAATGACCTCAAGGGCATTTTGATCATTTTCCACTCAGACAGAAAATTGGGGCGTTACATTAAGCACAAGCCTTAGAAGAAGTCACGAATCGTGTTGTAATCCTCATCTAGAGACGACACGGAAGAAGAGAAAGGGATGAGAAACTCATTCAAGATTCTCAGTAGGGATTCCCGACGCTAACATAAGTGTCATCATCGTCATCCCCAACCACCTTGGTTTTAATTATGAAAATGGTTTACATGTATAAGGTTTGGTTTTAGACTTTGCAAATCTATTTATCCGAAGTGGGTGTCTTTTAGTATGAGTCTTAATGACATGAATACAATAGATATTCGATTAATGCATGGCAATACCATATGCACTTTAACATGAAAATCATAGTACTTGGGCACATCATAAGGAAACATAAATCATATACGTGGCATAAAAGGCATAGTACTTTTCATGTGACATCTTTCTCATAGGTCAAACTCTTGAGTTCTTTTTCTTTAAGACCACCCTCTTAACATATCCACCAAAAATCCAACCGACTCACCGGCCCGGCGATAATCTGGTCACCAAACTACATCTCACATATCGCCTAGGAATGAGCTCAATCCTAACTAGTCGTCACTAGATTTAATATAGGCTAATAGAGGGGGTATACATAACTTTCTTGGATCACCTATCTTAGGATCATTTCTTTCTTTGAAATGCTCAACTGGTATCTAGTACATAGCGAATTGTCCGCTTTGGCAAGCTCAATGTCGATACCTTCACGGATTTGTTTCCTCCCCACCGTAGCGGGAGGAATGTGTCTCAATGTTACGTCACATCTGTTCTGGGGGTGCTCGGCCGAACTGGTGTCACCCAGGAGTTTTCACAAACTTTTCTCAAATTTTCAAGTTTGATGGGAAATTCGGCAGCATAACGGCGTACACCAAATTTCCTTCAAACTTGCTTTATGCCATGAAACTTATAGGACATGCATAGCCATTCAACATCATCATAAGACATCAAGTCATATAGTCAAACTCATCATAGCATATAGTCATCACATCATTGCTTTAACATTTTCAAAAGATAGCATGCTCTTAACCAGTTTGCCAGAATCAAGGACCGGACTCAGCTAATGCATATGCTATGCTCAAGTCATTCTCATAATCAATCATACATCTACTGGAAGTCATAAGGTTCATTATGTCTTGGGACCTATGGTGTCTTATACTTTGACCCTTACGGGTCTTTAACTTGAGATATAATTATTCTTACATTCGCTATTAACTTTTTATGCACCTCAGGATTCCCAACTAACAATTCTTACAAATATTTATGTCCATCACTGAATCTGGACAGCATCATCCTTTAAGGGCAGAGTTTACATCTTGTGATTACGGGGTTCTAGAAACTACGTTTTAGACCCTTTCTGAGTTCCGTCTTCGCCTAAGGTGCTATTAATTAAATCTAAACCAATTATGAGGTATTCCTAAGCCCTTGAACTAATTATAAATCATGTTTACTACATTATAAGGGTGCTGGACAGAATCAGAAAATTAAATGTTCTAAGAGTTCTAGAATTGCATTTTTACGGTTTTCTAGTTGCTAGTTTCTCTATGGGTGCTAAAATTCAATCCTACACCAAATGTTACCAAGTTTTTCATAACTAAACAATCCTAATCTGATTATTATCATACTAAAACAGTTTGGGCAGAACCTAAAAATAAATGGGTCAAAACCATGCTAAAACTTGACCTTACGATTTTTTTGTAAGACTAGTTTTTTTCCTAACATGCATAGAAAGGTCCTTACCTCAACTCATATAAATTTTACACATTCTAGCACATCAAAACAACGTCATATAGCACCAAGCACGCAGAACCGAACTCATATATATACATATCATGCATGAAATCTCAATTTCTAACAACACCAGTTACTAGTTTCTCTTGGAAACGTTGTAGGACTTCTAAAACTCTTTTGCAAAACATTTTTTCTTGTAAAAGAGGCTAAGAACAATCATAGGACAGCAACTACTTTAAAATACCTTTGGAAGAGGTTTAATTTACAAATCTTATTGGTAATGATCTTATAGAATTCTTAAAAATACAGGAAAACTTTTGAACAAAGCTTGTTGGTCCTTGCAACTAGATGAAACTCATTTTGAGTCTATCAACATCACATGGCCGAATTTACATCCTTGGGGATGTTTCCATAATCAAACTTTAAATTGAGATAATGAGGGCAAGTCTTTGAGCTCTAGGTTCCTTAAGTGATGACAAAATATAAACGTGTTATGCATTCCATTTTATTCTTCATTATAAAGTAAAGTGAGAGCTTCAAAGTAAATATGAAATGCAAGAACTTGAAATTAAATATGCAAGGCTTAAAGTAAATATGTGAAACTTGAAAATAAATATGCAAGACTTGAAAAGTAAATATGCAAGTTCAATTCTTTATTTTAGTGCTCTAGGCCTAGCAACAATCGACTTTAAGGCCAAAATAGAAAGGTTTCGAGATTTAATTAGGTGATATGCAAGTTCTCGTTTTAAATCTTTAAGTTCTTAAGTGAGGACTTGAAATTAAATGTGCAAAGCAAGGCTTGAAACTTAAACGTGATAATGCAAGTCCTTTTCTTTAATCTTTAGAGCTTAGTGATGACATAGTTAAATATGAGATGCAAGAACTTGAAATATAAATATGCAAGACTTGGAATATAAATATGCAAGGCTTGAAATATAAATATGCAAGTTCATTTTATATCTTACTAGAGCTCATTCAAGACTTTAAAGGAGCATAAACATCAACCCCAACTTATCTTAACAAGGTAAAGCAAGCTTTAGAGTTCTTGTACCAAGGTTACAAAGAAACCTTATGGTTTGAACATCATCATCAAGCTCAAGGAAATGGACTTAAAGAAACAAATTAAACATTAATATTATTTAAAGAACCAAAAATGGATCAAGTTAGAAAACCAAGCTTTGAGTTTTAGAAACCATCTCACCATGTCTTTGGTGACAAAACCAAAATATCAAAGAAAAGGAAACCATGAAGAAGAAAGGATGAAACTTTGAAACTCTAGAGGCCATGATCTTAATGATACATCAACACCAACATCATGTGCTCTCATCCTTAAGTCATTTTCCAACCAAAACAAGTTTTAAAAACCAAAACTAGAACCAAAGAAAAGGAAAGGAAAAATTGAAATGCTTCTTGGTTCAAAAACCAAGTTTTCAAGCTTTAGAGGTTACACAAGTGGTGATTCTCATGATCAACCCCTTAAACCCTCATCATCAAGCCAATATTTTTCTTTGAAGTTCCAAGAAGCCAAGAGAAACCAACAAAACTCATTTTAAACAAGACTTTAAAGGATAAAGAAATTTAATAAAACAAATCCCTACCAAGGTATGTTTTCTTGGAGATGAAAAGGACTTGATCTTGAGAGGAGGATGAAAGGAAAATCTCCCTTGGAGCTTGATGATATTTTCGGCCAAGGAGGAAAAAGAAAGGAAGAAAGTTATGGTTCTTGAACTTGATCCTTAGAAAGGCAAGGCTAAGTTTTTAGAAGGTTGTGTATAGTTGAGAAGTGGTGGTTCTTGGTGAGTAAGAGGAAGAAGAAGATGATGAAAGAACTCTTGAACTCTTGAGAGAAAAAGAAAGAACTTAAAACTACTTTTGAAGCCAAACTTAGCAAATGAACCAAAGTGGAGCCAAGTCCATCTAGACATGGTATTTATAGAAAAACAAAGCCAAAGGTGCAAGGAGGGTGGCCGAATTTTGAGGAAGGAAGGAAGGAAGGAAAATATCTTCTTCAAATGGTCATTCAAAGGCATAGTGAGGTATGGCCTCAAGCATGGTGAGGTATGGTCTTGGATATGGGTTCAAGCATGGGTTCTTTGAATGAAAGAATTCAAACATGTGGTGGATGTTGGAGGGTGAGGTGGCGCCATCTTCTCCATGGAATGGGGGAGGGAAATCTTCCATTTAATTGTGGTTTAAAGGTGTGTTTAGGTGTATCTTTGATTAGGCTTAGGATTAGGAATTTGTAAGTAAGTGTTTAGGTAAGGTAATGATTAATTAGAGGCTTGCAAGACTAGATTTAGGAGGTGGTCTCTCTAAATTAATGAAGTCAAACTTGATTAACTTGGAATCCAATGCCAACATGCTTCCTTGATTTAGGGAATTGGAGAGAGAAAATACTATTTTCTAGATTCCTTTCTCAAAGAACTAAAACTAGAAAAGAGCTTTGAGTTTCTCTAAGCAATCTTAGGTTCTAATTAATTTTAATAACTTATTTTGACTCTAGATTAATTATGGAAATTAATTAATCTTCGATTAGAGTCTAATATTGCTTAGATTTGCTTAATTACATCATTAAGCTCAAAAACACAATCCCAGGGGCAAAATCATAATTTGGAACAAAAATTGTCTGGGACCATTGGGACTTGAATAAAGACCTCTAAACACATAAAAACATTATTTAAACCTTCTAGAAAAGCTCCAGGCTCAAATGGCACTCATACCCGTGTAAAAACATTACAAGGGTATTTTGATCATTTTGACTCGAAACCTCAGAAAATGAGATTTTCATTTTCGGAACCACACAAAAACCATCTAATCCCCTTCAAACATTGAGTTAACCCTTTGAGGACCGCCGGTTCAGCTATCCTTGAATTCCGGGTGGAAAATGAACTCAGGGGTATTTTGGTCATTTTCTCTCAGACAGAAAAATCGGGCTGTTACGATTTTCAAAAAGAAAGTGGAATAAGGTTCAAAAATGGTTTGAGAAGGGAAGAGCAACACAAGGAATGTTTAAAACTTGGATTTTCGAACTTTGAAGTTACTGGTAATCGATTACCAGAGAGGTTTACAACACCTGAGTATGAACTTTTGGCCTGAGTAATCGATTACAACATCATGTAATCGATCACACGATGTTCTGAGAAACCTAGAACACATTCCTGGACTCTAGTAGTCGATTACCATTCCATGTAATCAATTATTTAGATGTCCTTGAGGCCCAAAAAGCATTTTCAACAGTGGTAATCGATTACAAGGCTTATGTAATCGATTACCAAAGCCCTCAACCTTCTTGTTTTAAAAACTCGAGCTGTGTAATCGGTTACAAGGCTCATGTAATTGATTACCAGAACCTAAAATGTGCAAACAAGTATTTTCTTACTCGTATAACATAATCTATGGTCTTGTATGACATGAATCTATGATCTTGTGTAACTTGAATCTATGACCTTGTATGGCATGAATCCATGATCTTGTATAACATGAATCTATGATCTTGTATGACATGAATCTATAATCTTGTATGACATGGATTTATAATCATGCACAACTATTCTTGGATCATGAGCATACTTATTTGAATTAGGGAATTCATTAGAAGGCATTGCAATGACTATGAACATGCTTATGTGAATTGGTTGATATGCATATTTATGAGCAATGACATGTTGAGAAATAAGTTATGAATTACCATGCCCCTACACATAATATGTCAAGATTAAAGGTGACATAAGACACATGGAAATGATCCTCTAAACTCCCCAAATTAAAGGTTATGAGAGGTGATCCAGATAGGAAGTGATCCTTTGGACTCCCCAAATTAAAAGTTATGAAAGGTGATCCTAATGCCTCCTACCCCATACTATAAGAGTCAGGTGTTAAACTTATCATAGTATAAGCATATGCTAATGAAGACTAGTAAGGTATGAGCTCATAATCTAGAAACTCTCAAAAGGGAGAGTAATAGGGTGGCCTCAAAGAGAGAGAAAGAACAGCTTAAGTCACCTAAAGGATAAGATACAGAAATTCATATTATGTTTGCTAAGTTCCATGAGCATCACTATGTTGTATGTATTTCATGTTACCCCTCACATTAACATGCATGTCATGATGAGGAACGATGCATTCATAACATTTAAGAAGCATGTTAAAATGAATAGGCCTTGGTAAACAACATTTTAGAACTTAAAAATTGAACCTTATGTATGCTCACTATTTCATAGTAAAACCCGAGGTTCTTGAGGACGTAGATGATGACACTAGAATAGGAGGATACCCTACTGAGATTCTTTAGAAAGTTTCTCACACCCTCTATCTTCTCTTTCCATCACGTCCTTAGAGGTTGATGGCAACATTTGTGATCTACATTGATGCGCCTACTTGGGAGATGCACTACGACGCCGCTCATCGGTTATATCATTTCGTGGGTCGTTGTGCAGTCTGCCTTTTTGTCTACATGGACCGTCCCTTCGCACACCCAGTCTCCAGCTTTCGGTTCTTTCCCGCTTCCCCCTTCAACGACAACCTCGTCTTTAAGCGTGCACGTCATCGCTAGGAGTGGACTCACCACACTCCACTGACCACCTCTACCATCCACAACTTCCTAGAGTATATGCCCTGTTCCCCAATGGACCATTCAGAGACAGACCCTTTCAAGGATTTCGCTACTCAAGTACCTTCCGAGGGTTCTTCATGCACCGTGCCCATGGATTTTGGTGAGGGCAATGAGGCCACCATGACACACCCGATTCATGAAGGGCGAGTGAGGATGATACCCCATCGTGGGGCCCATGTCTGACCTGCGCACCATTTGGCCACCCCGACCGAACTAGCTCAGTGGGTTGGATATGTTCCTCCTTCGTGGGGCGGGCAGCAGTAGGAGCTGGCAGCTTTTGTTTTGGTGCTTAAGCATGCGAGCTGGCAAGGGTTTATGGTTTACGTACTTTCTGTTTTTATGTATTTCGGATGACTATACCTAATTCTACTATCTAAACTTGATGTATAGTTGAACTTCATTTATATATATATATATATATATATATATATATGATATTATAGTTATAACATCCTAATTTTTAACCCAATACTCTAGAACATACTTAGGTTAATCATTAGTCTGTTACTTCATAGTTCTCATCTTTACTTTGAAATACTTAGCGGAAAATACGGGTAAATTTTTTTTGAAATACAAAGTGAGAGCCGTGTGATGCGATATAACATGTAACGGTCAAAACATACATCTCATAACGTCATAGCATAAGACACATAAAGGCACATCATGAGAAACACTGAATATCACCTCATATATATATATATATATAACTTGGCCACTTATAAGTGTGGGACTTAATTCAGTACAAAGGAATACATGAAAGATAATATAACATAAACATACACATAAACTACTCCCCTACCCGAGTGCATCTAATGGGATAACCTCTAAACAAAAGAAGGTTTATCTCCATCTAAGTGGTGTGTGCTCTAACCCCGGCCATCCGCAGCCTCCAACTGGCGACTATCCCTCGAGCGTGGCATGTAACCAGGAAACTGAGCAAGCTCCTCCGGCGAGAATAGGCGGAACGGGGCTCGAAAGTGACCTCCGCAGCGTGGCCTCATCTTCGGTCGTCGTGCAAGCCTCGGCTGAGTCACGGAGGGCTCGCTACCCTCCCCAAGGTCCATGGGTATGGTGGGGGAAGATCCCTCGGAGGGTACCTGGATTGCCGAATCCTCAGAAGGATCCGTCTCCGAAAAAGACGACGAGCAACAGGGCACATACTGGGGGTAGTCTCGAACGGCGGACGCGGACGGTGGGGTACGGCGAAGCCTCTCCTCTCGGGGACATGCGCGCTCGAACACCAGGTCATCGCCAAAAGGTGAGACGGGGGAGAAACGATGGGAATGTACAGGGGGAGTGAAAGGTCGACCCATAAACATGAATACTCTAACCGTGCATCGACCCACAAAATGGAATGACCCGTGGTCTGGGTCATGGTGCACCTCCCATGTCGGCGTGTCCACGAAAACCATGAACGTCGCCATCTGAAGACGTGACGGAAAGAAGAGATAGAAGGAGTGAGAATCTTGCTAAAGAATCTCAGTAGGGCCTCCTACTACCTAAGTGTCATCATCTACGTCCTCAGGAACCTTGGGTTTAGTTATACAAAATGACTGAGCATGCATTAAGTCCATTTTTAAGTTCCAAATCATAGTTTAGCCAAGGTCCATTCATTTTAGGATGATCTTAATGTCATGAATGCAGCATAATAGAGAATGTATACATGGTGCTACCTAATGCACATACATAAATCATATCATCAAGCATGATCATACTTAGTGGCATAAAGTGGCAATAGAAACATTCATATGGGACAAACTTAGTGACATAATCATAATCATGAAACTTCTCTTCCTCATGGGCCGCCCTAAAAGACAAGCGCTCTGGGGGTGCTCGGCCGAACCGGTGTCACCCAGAACGTGTCACATCTCTAGGTTATGAGCTCATACCTTAACTAGTTGTCACTAGTTCTTACTTACCACTTAACGATAAGCGTATCATAAATCATAAATCCCAACTATCTGAATACGGGTTAGGGGGCAATTCTCTTAGGGGTGCTTAGCCGAACCAATGTCACCTAAGAGTATAAATTGGTACCGATGTCACATGAATTCTATCGAGGTGCTCGGCCGAACCGGTGTCATCCTAGAACCCATCTTAGTACCTTAATTTTCAAAATCTCTTTAAGTCCGCAAATTCGTCGGGAATTCGGCGACACGATGGCATTACGCCGAATTCCTTCCAAATTTGCTTTATGCCACATAAACATATATCCTCATGAATCCCTCATATGAATAACATCATCATCATTTACATACCACATGCATCATCATAGCACATTCAAACGCTTACTCTTACGGTAACTTATGCTTTGACCCTTACGGGTCTTAATCTTGAGATATAGTTCTCTAATATTCGTCGTTCATATTTTATGCACCTAAGGGCTCATAATTAATCATCATTCCTAATTCTCATATTCATTCTCAAATCTGAAAAGCATAAGGCAGAATTTCTAACTTGTGATTACGGGGTTCTAGAACTTTAGACCCTTTCTCGGTTCCGTCTTCGCCTAAGGCGCTATAAATTAAATCTAATTCAATTATGAGACATTCCTACGCTTAAGAACTAATTATAAACCACATTTATCATGTTGTAACGTTGCTGGACAGAATCCAGAAAACTAAATGTTCTACGAGTTCTACATTTGCATTTTTACGGTTTTCTAGTTACTAGTTTCCCTATAGGTACTAAAATTCAATTCTAATCCAAATGTTACCAAGTTTTTCATGCCTAAACAATCCTAATCTGATTATGTTCCCATTAAAACAGTTTGGATAAGTTTCAAAAACAAATGGGTCTAAACTATGTTAAATTCTAGCTTTACGGTATTTCTAGTTAGCTAGTTTCTTACCTATCATGCATAGAATCATTTCTACATCACCATATGATATTTTTACACATCAAAACATCACCATACAGCATCACACTCATCATGACAGAACCGAAATCATGGAGCTTCAGTAAGAGAATTAAATTGACATTTCGAGGTACATAAGTTAACTAGTTTCTCTTGGAATCAATTTTAGAATTTCTAAAACTCTTTGCAAATCATTTCAATTCATCAAGAGGCTAAGAGAAGCCTTAGGTCAGTGACCAAAATATATTTCATCTTCTAAAAGGGAATAAAGTCATATCTCATGATAACATAACCTTATAAAGATTTGTAAAGCTTTAAGAAAAACTTAGAACATAGGCTATTGATCCTTGTAGCTAGATGAAAACTCATTACAAGTCCATCATCACTACTTGGCCAAAAACATGCATTCAAAGAATGCATTCACATTAAACTTTAACTTGAAATGAAATGGGCAAGTCTTTGAGCTCTAGGTTCTTAAGTTATGACATAAAATAAACGTGCTCATGCTTTTTTTTATTTTTAATCTTGCTTACAAAATAGAGTGATGACGTAAAACAAATATGCAAGGCATAAACTTAAACATGCAAGCTTGAAAGTAAATATGCGAGGCATAAACTTAAACGTGCAAGCTTGAAAGTAAATATGCGAGGCATAAACTTAAACGTGCAAGCTTGAAAGTAAATATGCGAGGTCCAATTCTTTATTTTAATGCTCTTGGCCCAACAACAATCGACTTTAAGGCGGAAATAGATAGGCATTCGAGAAATTAATTAGGTGATGATGTAAGTTTAATTCTTTATTTTAGTGCTCTAAGCCCAACAACAATCGACTTTAAGGCCGAAATAGAAAGGCTTTGAGAATTAAATTAAGTGATGATGCAAGCTCCATTTTAATCTTTATGTTCTTAGGTGATAGCTTGAAAGTAAAGGTGCATAGCAAGAATGTAAATATAAATGCAAGCATAAAATAAATTATGCAAGTTCATTTTATCTTTCTAGAGCTCTTACCAAGACTTTAGAGGAACTCAATCCTCAACCCAAACTCATCCAACCAAGGTTAAGTAAAGCTTAGAGTTCTTAGAACTCAACATGATATTTTTAAGAATCAAACCATGAAACTTAGAAAAAGAAAGAAAAAGGGCCGAAACCTCAAGAAGCAAAAAGGAACATTTTTAAAACTCTAAGGTCCATAATCTTGATGATATATTAACATCAACATCATGAGTCCTCATCATTGAGTTCATAGAACCATTTTAAAACACCATCAAAGCTAAAGTTCTCAAGAGTTCAAGAAAGGAAAAACTAGAAACATTTTTACTCAAGAACAAAGATCAAGCTCTAGAGTTTGTTTCAAGTGATGAACATCATCATGAAACTCTCATCATCAAGCTCTCATTTCTTTGAACTTCAAGGCCCATGGCCGAAAATGAGAAAGAAAAAGGAGAAGAAAAGAAGTTCTAAAAAGAATCAAGAGAAACTATGAACATAAAGCTAGAACAAGAACTTTAAAGAAAGAAGTACTTGAAAGAAAATCCCTACTTGGTGTGATGATCTTGAAGATGGAAGAAGAAGATGAAGAAGATGATGAACTTGAAGAACGTTGAAGGCTTGAACTTGAGAGAAAAGGAAGCTTTGAAGTGTTTCTCTGAAAACTTACACTTTGCAAATGAACCCAAAATGATACAAGTTCACCCAAGCAAGCTATTTATAGAGAAATGAAACAAATGAAGGGTGCACATGGAGAGGAAGGCTTCGGCCATCAGATAGGGAGGGAGACCATGAGTTCCATGAGGTGAGATAATGTGGTCTTGAGGCATGGTGAGGTATGGTTCAAAGTATGGTGAGGTATGGTTCAAAGTATGGTGAGGTATGGTTCAAAGTATGGCCTCAAGCATGGTTCTTTGAGTGAGAAACAAATCAACATGTGGTCAAATGGGGGTGAGAGTTTCGGCCATGTGCATCAGATTTGGGGGAGGATTAGTTTGCATTTTAATTGTGGTTTAGAGTTGTGTTTAGGTGTATCTTTGATTATGCTTAAGATTAGGAATTTGTAAGAAAGTGTTTAGGTGAGGAAATGGGTAACTAAGGTTGGCAAGACATAATTAGAGAGTGTTCTTGCATCATTAGTGAGTTATGAATTCATTTTAGTGTATAAACAATTCTAGACACAATTCCTTGATTTAAGGAATTGGAGAGAGAAAACACTATTCAAGATTCCAAGACTAGGAATCTTGAGTTCTAAAAAGGGATTTAAGTTTAATCTAAGCAATTTTAGGTTCTAATTAATTTTAATAAATTATTTTGACTCTAGATTAATTATGGAAATTAATTAATCTTCGTTTAGAGCCTAATATTGCTTAGGTTTGCTTAATTACATCATTAAGCTCAAAAATACTATTCTAGGGGCAAAATCGTAATTTTTCACTAAAACTGCCCGGGATTGCCGGGACTCAAACAGATGTTTTGAAACATGTAAAAACATGGTTTTAAACCTCTGGGGAAAGTTCCGGGCTCAAATAGCACCTTTACCCGCGTAAAACGCTACAAGGGTATTTTGGTCATTTTGACCCGAAACTGCGGAAAATGAGACTTCCGCCTCCGGAACCACTCAAGGGTCATTCAATCCCCTTCAAACATTGAGTTGGCCCTTCGAGGACTGCCGAGTCGGCCATCCTTGAATTCCAGGCCGAAAATGACCTCAGGGACATTTCGGTCATTTTCCACTCAGACAGAAAATCCGGGTGTTACAATGGTTGTTATGTTAAGATCTTGTGCCCTTATTCTTCGCATGCATGGTTTATTATCATTCGTTCGCGACCCGCACGACGTAGTGTTATCATATGTGTGGATCACGTTTTCATCTCTTATTTTCAAAAAAAAATTTACCTGTATTTTCACCAAGTATTTTCTAAAAGTTAGAATCAAGGACTGGAACAAAAGAGTAATGACTAATATTTAACTTGAATACGTCCTAGGCATGTTAGGTTAAAGATTAGGGTGTTACACTCCATCGAGATTACACATCAAAACTTGCCAAGTTTATCAATGTATCAAATGATGGAATCGTCTACACCTCCTCACCAAACTGGGCAAAATCTCTTAGTGTGAATGAAGGAGTCCAAGTATTTAACAGATTCTATCCTCTATAAACCCAATGAAATTACTTTTGCCATGGTAAGTGCTAAAGCAAGAAAGGAATATACAGTGGTTCAGTTTTCTATACTACCACGAATTGGCAGCACAGATGCCCTTGTTGGGATAGACTGCACGCTTCTTTATTGCCTAATAACAAAAGGAAAGGTGAACCTATCAATGCTCATTCTAGATTATATGATGAGTGTAGCCACAAAAGAGACAAGAAGAACTGCAAGTGTCCCATATGGAATGCTACTAACCAGGTTACTTCAATGCATGAACTTTCCTCTTCTCACGGAAAACTATGAGCTTCTGGAAGGGACTGTCTTCACACCTTTTTCTTTCAGAACTTCAAGAAAATGGTCAACCCTTCAGACTACTGAACCAACAAGGCAAAGCCCCAGAACAAGAGGGATCTAGCTCGAGAGGTCTCCTAAAAGGTCGAATCTCAACAAGAAAAGGAAAAAAGGAAAAGAAAACTTGTCCTTATTGAAAGTGAATCAGAACAAGAAGAGGATGTCCCTCTAAGTCAACACTTTGAAAGAAGGACAAAAAGAAAATAGGAACTTACTTCTCAAGACTCTCAGATAGCGGATAAACTAGTAAAAGTCATCAGTAGAAGAGAAGTCTAGCTCAAAAGCAAATAGAAGACCTTGGGAGAGTTAAGAATCACCATAATAAAAAGGGAATTTGAAAAATATGAAGCAGCTGGTTGCAAAGTCATTATTGATTAGGCATCCTCTAAAGAAGAACAAGAATAAGAACAAGCTTCATTATCATCAGAAGAAAAAAGCTTGTTGAGTAGCGAGAAGGCTAGACTAAGTACTGTATTCAATTCTAGGCCCACAACTAAAGAATCTCAGATGGAGCCAATTGTTGAAAAACCAGATGAAGAAGATCATGCACTAAGTTGTGTTGTTGTTCTAATAACTCGTTAACATCTTTCTTCCATCTACATTTCTCCAGTGGAAGAAGAAGATGATAGAACATCTGAAACTGAAGCACCTCCAGTTCTATAAGCTTATGCTTTCGTATTAGTTCAAGATGTTCCTACTTCCTCTGCTCCAACTCAAGAGGTTGTTACTCCTTCCACAGATCAGAAATTAGATTTTATTGCTATTACTTCTGAGCTTTTCGCTACTCCTGCTATCTTTACTTCTGCTTTTGCCACACCGGTAAATGGTAGTACACTATCTCTTCCACCTCCAGCTGCTGCACAAGATAAGACTCAGGCTTATTCATCTACATCAGGGGAGACTTTACCCTTAGACATTTCTAAGCCATCTCCCAGAGTTACTCCTGCACCTATCAATCTACCGCCTTTATCCTCAATTGAGTCTTCAGCATGCTATCAAGTCATCCTACAGAATCTGAGGGAGATTTCCTCTAGACAGGATAAATTTGAGGCAACTATCACAGAGCATGGCACCCAGCTCAAACATATGGAAGATCTACAGCTTCAAATTTTTTAGATGCTGCAACGTCTATTTCCAGGTACGCCTCCTTTTTTATGATGCCAAAAATGGGAGAAGAGAAGTTTTGAAGAAAATCAAATGCTATGGAATTCAAGGGGAGCTATGTTATGGTATGAGGGCTAGGCTAAGAAACCCGAGCTTATGCTGAAGGGGAGCTCAGAGAATTTTGTTTAGCATGCATATTAGCATTTTATGGTTATAAATCGTTTATCCTTCTCTATTCATATATATCATGTTTTTTATGCATAAATGTTATTCATGTTTCATGCTTTGTTTCATTTAAACTCTGTTACATACATATGTTTTCTCATTAAGCTCTAGTTCATATCGATGCTCTTTCTATGCTTAGCTAATCATATATCTCTCGGTTAGATGTTTGCTTTTATCTCTTATGCATATGCTTTGACCTGTTTATTCATATATACACTGGATACTTAGCTTACATATGTTTTGTGATTAGCTTTGGCAAAGTATCTTCAAGAGCACAAGTTAATTGTTGCTCTGATACTCATATTAATATGTTAAGCCTTGATATGAATGATGAGCTTAATCATTTTCTTTAGCTTTAACAAAACACATTATCTTTAACACACATATGCAATGTTTCTAAAGGATGTGTATAACTTGATCAGAGTATAGTTGTGAATAGTTTCTGACAAGTCTTTAAAGACTCGTGCTTACATGTTTTGAAACAACTAAGATCAGTTAACAAGATTCAGAACTCTCTCGAAGTGTGCTGTGTTCATATGGCAAAATGTGTTATGTTCTTTTTATAAGTCAAAACTTGTTTCAAAAGAGCATATACCTTGGTTTTGAAAATATCTTTTCATGCTCTGATACTTATGAGAAAAGTTTCACTACTCAATACAAAAGCTCATCCTTGCTCATTCAGGGATTGATCCCTAATAAGCTTTGAAAACCTTGCATAGAAATATGTTGATATCATCTTTTAAAATGTTTCTTTGAGCATCAAAAACTACAGAAGCATCAGTGTTTTTTTCTCCAAAAATCATGAATGCTCTATTCTGTTTATCATATATCCTTGAGCATTCCTTTCAAAAACTCTTTTGGATAAAGTCGTGCTGGAAATGAATCTAATCAAGATAAAATATCACAAGTATTTCTTGTTAAGTTTTTCAAGCACATAGATATTCAGAAAGCTTTTTTTCATGACAAAGAACCAAGCTAGCTATATATCCATGGCTTAAATGTTTTTCTCTTTGACATACTACTCTGATACATTTTCAGAAAGTGCGTTAAAGCTTTATCTAAGCTTCAAAAAGAAATAACATAAGCTTTGATTAAAAGTCACTTAAGGCCAAAAATATTTTTATATGATTTATATCATGCCTTAAGAAAAGAACTTCTTGAACTATCATACTTATATTTTTGTAATATTTCTTTCAATATCCCTTCAAAAGATTTTCTTCAAATTAGTTTGTCATCATTAAAAAGAAGGAGATTGTTAGCTCCAGAACCCTATTAATATACACTAATCAATTTTGAATGACAACGAAGCCAATTTAAAGAAAATATTGTGAAGAAACGACTGATATTTGTCTTGAGTTTCTTATAAAATTATAGCAGGTTTCTATCATTTAGTGAAAGCAAAGCTTACTCAAATGAAAATATATTTCCCTTTGCATATGTAAACATGTTTATCTCATGTTATGAGATTTGAACTGAAATGGAAGTGAAATTATATTCTTATTCAAGCAATTGATAGCTAACGATTTGAAGAAGATATCAACGCTACAAGAAACCAAGTCCTGAGACCTCAAAAAGTAGCATTGGAATTAGAAAGTACAGTTACATGAAGATATCAAGCAATCTCTGAAGACCAAATGTTACACTATCTTCAATCAGCACAATCGCATATCAATCATCATTAAAATGCTTGGATTGAAGATCAGAAAGTGAAGATATCATCAAGGATCTAATACCATACGTCAAAAAGCTCATGTTATTGTAGAGCTTTGAGCATTACTAGAAATGAAGGAAAATTTGAATTTGAATTTTGAAATTCAAAGAGCTAAATCCCGGTGACAGAACTGGTCAATCATCTCTTTTGCCTTTGAACTCAACTATTCCAAGTCTTAGAAGAAAGAGTTCAGAAACCACGGTTCTGAAAGTAAGAGTAATTTTTGAAGAACATCAAAAAATTCTACTCTATAATGGCTTCTGAAAACTGATCTGATAGACAGACAGGCTACACTTCTGGACTATTTTTCCAATACATAAATGGATAATCAACATGTGTCACTAGAAGAACAAATCATAGGCAATGGTCACATGGAAGACCTTCTTTAAATAGAGATGTTGTGCTCTAATGTAAAAAGAGAGAGACTCCGCGTAAAAAGAAGAAATTCTGGAAAAATCTCCCCTCATCTCTAGTAAGGTTCATATCATTATGTAATCAGATTACTTGCTTGTAAAATTCTTCCTTCTACATTCTTAATTAGATGTATGTTCTTTCTAGAGAAGAAATAATATAAGGAAGTCATTCAAATTTTTCCTAGGATCTTTTTATGTATATAGTAAGGAAACTGGAGTGTAAGTTAGTTTGAGTGGCAACCCGAACACTAAATATTTGTATCCTCAATCCGATAGTGATCATTGTGAGATAGCTTGCAGAGGCTAATGTAAGATTACTTGCAACATGACAGTAAAGTGTTCTTGCTGATCACGGTTTAGCTTGACAGTGCTAGTCAAAGACTACTTGTAACTTGGAGAAACTAGGGCCAGACTACTTGTAACTTGGAGAGGCTGGAGCAAGATTACTTGCAGCTTAGAGAGGCTGGGGGAAGACTACTCAGTTCAGCTTGGAGAGGCTGGTGAATAACTACTTTCAACATAACAGTAGAGGTTACTACTGGTCATGGGTTTCAACTTGGAGAGGCTGGAAAGAACTACTCAATTTAGCTTGGAGAAGCTGGGAAGAACTACCCGATTCAGCTTAGAGAGGCTGGTGAAAAACTAGTCAATTTGTGATAACAGGTGATTTCTGTAGGTCACAGATAAGAGCTTGGAAAGGGTAATGTAAAGACTATCCATTTATTCTTTCTTAGGTTGAGAAAGATATTTTTATTGGAACCTCAACATTTGTTGAGTACTGGATGTAGGTAGTTTAGCCAAACCATTATAAAAATATTTGTGTTTCATTTTTCTCTCTTTGATCCCTTTTATATTTCTTTGTTATGCTTTCTTATTCTATCATATGCTAAAATAATGCTCTTGCAGTTTTGTTATTCTTTTTATGATGTATGTTTATTAACAATGCTTCATAAATCTACTTTCTGAAACTACTAACTGTGTTTTTGCTGTACTATAAGTTTTATACTTGATAGTATCTTTGTTAAAAGTTTCAGAAAAGCAAAAGAAGCAAATGCACAATTCAACCTCTTTTCTCATGAACATTTCCACCTACACAAAAGATCTTCTAAGAATGGTTCATTCTACCACTAGCTTCTGATAAGGGACATTTGTTCCATTTATCTTACTTTTAAACCTTAGCTTTTTACATGAGTTTTACTATGTTATTGACACAATTAATATGGATTTTGATTTATTTCTTATTATGTGATTTTGATAGAATTGATGACTTTTGCATTGATTTTGGGATAATTATTGGATTAGAGCCTATTGTGTTTAATCTGTCTCTTTGAGTATGGTTTTTATATATAGGAGCTTTGAATTGAGTGCAAATGTCAAGAACAAGGGATCAGATTAAGATAAATAAAGATGTTTTGGAAAGCTCAAGAAGTCCTCTAAAACTTTTATGTTCAACTCAAAATCCAGTTCTAAGAGCATCTTGGTGAACATTGAGTTGCAAGATTAAAAGTTGCTGATGTTCTGATGCTGTCTAACTTTACTTCCAGTTCGTATTTTTGCAATATCTAGAGCTAAAGATGTCCGATTAAGGTGATTTTGGTGGCATTCGAAAGTTTATTTAGAGGGCTACAATCACTATTTCTAGTGCTAAGGACAGATTCAGATATTTAAGAGGCCAAAATGACCAAAAACATGAAAACGTCAATTCTGTCTAGTGTTGCCCTCATGAGATGATGGGATTGCAACTCATCTATTTTTGGGCCCACTTTGGCCTATTATTAGAGAGCAGTATTTAAAGGATTGATATAGACTTTTACCCTAGCTTTTTACTCAGTTTTAAGCCGCCACTTTTAGTTGCTATTATTCTCTCTCTACATTTCTCTTTTCTCTTTCTCTTTTCTCTCTCTAAGGGTTATATTGGTGAAGGTGCTTTGTCTTGGAGATTGTAGCAAGGATCATTACTATTATTTTTAGGTTCTTTTATCTTCATTTTTGTAATCCTTCAAAGATGGAGGAGTAGATTTCTTTACTAGTGTAGGGGTTTCTAGATAGATTGGGATGACATTTAAGACCTTTTATTTATATTAAATGCATTGGTTTTCTTAATGTTCTACAGTTTCCATTTCTTTAATTATTGTGGTGATTGCTATAATCTTTATTGGAATAACTATATTGGCAATTGTCATTTGAGGAAACCCTTTGGGCATAAATTGATAGATCAATTGGTTTGTGTTTGAGGGAGAACATTAGAATTAACTTTCCAATTGGCGGTTAGGCTATAGCAATTGATTCATTAAATCATATGATTTCTAAATAAATTGGCGATCGTCATTTATTAGTTATTTGTATTGGTCAAATTCTTGAGGTCAATTGATCACTAGTAGCATTGCCAGTAATTTATTACTAATAGCCATCAATGAGTTTAATATTTTGTCAATGATAATTAATTTCCAATCCTATGAATACCCTGCATTAGTGCCTTTCTCCATTGTTGCTATTATCTTTTAATTTACATTGCTATAATTCTCATTCTTCCAAACCGCCAATTTTCGCAACTAAGTATTGAAGCCTCCTTAAGAGAAGACCTACATTGTGCCATTTACTATATTTTTGGTGTAACTTAGCATCAAAATAAATTTCTAATTTGAGGAGGTAGGCGACAATCTCCATTTAGCTCCTCAAATCTACTCCAAATCCTTCCTTTAACAAGGGGTTGTGAGGTCTCAAAGTGAAAAATGGCGAGGGATTCAAATTACCATTGGTTAGTTGTATAGTTTATGATTAGTAGAATAAGTTTTGTGAAAAAATCTTGAGGTTTTAGTAATTTTAAGCTAGGGTTTTGGGGATTTGAATCTTGTTTGAGGTTGTTTGAGAAGAAAGAAATGGAGGCTGAAATGTTCTTGTTCTTGGCTGAAAATATAGGGATTGGAGTGATAAAGTTTGGTAAGTTGTATCTATCTTAGGTTAGATATATTAATTATATAGTCAAAAGGCTAAGAAGCATAGACACACTGACTTGGTGGTGTGTCCATGTGTCAGATACATGTCGGACACAAACACCCACGTGACACGTGTTGGACATGCGTCCAAACGCGTCCAATTGAAAGTAAACTTTTTGAGCTCGAACACGCACTGGACACAAAAAAAACTAGTTAGGTCATTTTGAAATTCTTCTTCAGTTGATCACAAAAAAAGAAGAAGAATTGATTAGATAAAAAAATTATACAAACACAAAAAAAACAAAAAAAATCATACAACAAAATAAAAATAATATATATATATATATGTGTTGTGTCCGTGTCCTGTAATTTTTTGAGTTTAGTGTGTTTTCATGTTCGTATCTGTGTCATATCCCATGTCCATTTCCATGTCTGTGCTTCATAGTCAAAAGGTGTATTTCTTTCTTTTTCAAAAGAAATAATAAGATAGATTGCTAGGATTTGATTTGTTACTCAAAGAATGAATTTTGGCCATCCATTTGGTTCAAGGTAAGTGGCTTACTTTAACTTGGTGAGCAAATGATAAGGGACATTTATGTCACTTATCTTGCTACTGAACCTTAACTTTTTACATGAGTTTTATATATATTATTGGAAGGATTAATTAGAATTTTAATTTTTTCCTCATTGTGTGATTTTGATAGAATTGATGACTTTTGTATTGATTTTGGGATAATTATTGGATTAGAGCCTGTTGTGTTTAACTTGTCTCTTTGATATGGTTTTTATACACAGGAGCTTTGAATTAAGTACAAAATATCAAGAACAAGGCTGAGACTCTCTGCATGAAGCTTGTAGTAATGATCAATTTGAGAGAATTTGGGAGCTAAATAGAAGAGGTCTTGAGCTCATTTGAGTACATTTGCAAAAGGCATTATAATAGAAAATCTGTATCTCTCTCTATAGAGATTAGATTGAGACAAACAAAGATATTTTGGAGAGTTCAAGAAGTCCTCTAAAACTTTCATATTCAACTCAAAAATCAATTTCAATAGTATCTTGGTGAAAATTGAGTTGTAAGATTAAAGGTTGCTGATGTTCTGATATTGTCCAACTTGATCTCCAGTTAGTATTTTTGCAATATCTGGAGTTATAGATGTCCGATTGAAGTGATTTTGGTGGCGTTGGAAGGCTTATTCAAAGGCTACAATCACTAGTTTAGTGCCAAGGACAAATTTGATTTTGTCCAGTGCTGTAGCACTCAATAGCACCTAGAAAATGACATTTATCAGCATAGCTCACTGCTAAGTACTGCAACGCTCAATGAGTGCTACAGCACTCATGCGATGACGTAAAATAGCTTATTTAATCTTTTTTGGGCCAACTTTGACCTATTTTAGAGAGCAATATATAAGGGATTGACATAGACTTTTATCCTAGCTTTTGACTCACTTTTAGGCTGCCATTTTTAGTTACTATTAATCTTTCTCTACGTCTCTCTCTTCTCCTTCTCTATTCTTTTCTGTATTAGGAATTCCACTGGTGAAGGTGCTTTTTCTTAGAGATTGTAGCAATAATTATTGCTATTATTTTCAAGTTCTTTTATCTTCATTGTTGTAATCCTCCAGAGATGGAGGAATAGATTTCTTTACTAGTGTAAGGGTTTCTGGATGAATTGGGAAAATATTTGAGACCTCTTTTTGATGTCAAATGCATTGGTTTTCTTAATGTTCTGTAGTTTCTATTCCTTTAATTATTATAGTGGTTGCTATAATTTTTATTGAAATAACTAAATTAGCGATCATTGTTTAAGATAACACTTTGGGCATAAATTGGTATATCTATTGGTTTATGTTGAAGGGAAAACACTAGAATTAACTCTTTGATTGGCTGTTAGACTATAACAATTTATTCATTAAATCAATTTGATATATAAATAAATTGAGATATCGTTTATTAGTTATTTGCATTGGTCAAATTCTAGAGATTGATCGATCACTAGTAGAATTGCCAATAATTTATTACTAATAGCCACCAATGGGTTTAATATTTAGTCAATGATAATTAATATCCAATCCTAGGAATACCTTGTACTAGTGTTTTCTTCATTGTTGCTATTATCTTTTAATTTAAATTGCTTAATTATCATTCTTAAAAAACCCCAATTTTCACAACTGAGTATTGAAGCCTTCTTAAGAGATGACCTAGGTTGTGCCCTTTACTATATTTTTGGTGCAACTTAGCATTAAAATAATTTGTAATTTGAGGAGGTAGGCGACAACCTCCATTGGCAAGTAGTTTTTTCGATATTAAAATCACACACCGAAATTCCACCAAATGAATGATATATTAATCCCCAAGTAAAATAATAATAAATAAAAGGTCATGATTAAAACTTGCTTTCTAAATTTTAATCATTGCCACCCACTTGGCATAATGTGGTTAGTAAAGGTTCCTTGGCCACCAAGTAACTTTTATGGTATTAAAAATTGCACATTAAAACTCTACCGAACGGGTAAAACACCGTACTTAAAAAACTAAAAATATCTTTACATGGCCCCAAACCTAATACTCTATCTTGGTCATTAGGTTAAATTCTCCTGACCTTGGACACCCTTGGCCCCGATTCCATGCTTACTATTCATTTGTAAACCCGAAAATAGCTATTCACACCCGGCCCAAAAATACATGTATATATTTTTTAACACGTCCATTAGGTTGTCATCATCATTGTTAAGTCTGTCAGATTTTTGAAATTCTCACTAAGTTTGAATTAATTTTTAAATAATTTTTGGGGTATTACTTGTCAGGATAAATTCTATCATATAACAATAAGATCGGCTTTGTTGTATAGGACTGAAATATCCTTAATTTATTTCACTTCTCTCCATAATTATGGTATCATGAAATATGTTAAGGATATTTTGGAAATTATGATATATATTAACATAACTATGTATTACTAATACAAATTAAAATTTATTTCTAGCAATCTCAACAAATATTCCCAAGAATGTTTAATGGTAAATAAACAAGTTTTATGAAATATCTAGGAGTGACATTTTTGCATTTAATCTTAAGAGTAATGTGATTCTTGAAACATAACTTGAAGCCTTAAAAATAAAAGCACTACTTAAACTCCCAAACAAGGAGATAGTTTCTTCCCCTATTATTTCTTTTCTTTTCCCCTATTATGTGTAATCCAATCACATTGGCACTTATTTTTAAAACCCTTACAAACCTCATTATTCTATGAGTAAGTTACACTTCTCCTGAAATTGATTATATATTAATAATATAGTTATAATATTTTAACAATGTTTGATATATATATATATATATATTAACAATAGTTATAAACTTATAACTATCAGTTTTATTTTTATGTAATAAAAAATATTTTATATATTTATCAAAATATTATAATTTTATCATTAATAATTATAAATGTAACATCCTAATTTTTAACCTAATACTCTAGAATATACTTAGGTTAATCATTAGTCTGTTACTTCATAGTTCTCATTTTTACTTTGAAATACTTAGCGAAAAAATACGGGTAAATTTTTTTTGAAATACAAAGTGAGAGCCGCGTGATGCGATATAACATGTAACGGACAAAACATACATCTCATAACGTCATATCATAAGGCACATAAAGGCACATCATGAGAAACACTGAATATCACCTCATATATATATATATAACTTGCCCACTTATAGGTGTGAGACTTAATTTAGTACAAAGGAATGCATGAAAGGTAATACAACATAAACATAAACATAAACTACTCCCCTACCCAAGTGCAACTAACAGGATGACCTCTGAAACAAAAGGAGGTTCATCTCCATCTAAGTGGTGTGTGCTCTATCCGGGTACTCCATCGGTTGATCGTCACCTCCTACTGACGTCCATCTCGCGAGCGAAGCACATATCCGGGAAACTGGGCGAGCTCCTCGGGCGTAAAGAGACGGAACGGGGATCGAGAGTGACCCCCGCGGTGTGGCCGCATTTCCGATCGTCGTGCAAGCCGTGGCTGAGTCACGGTATCTTCACTGCCCTCCCTCATCGGTGGGGGAGAGGGGGCGGAGCTCTCGCTATACGGATGGGTAGGCGGGTCCTCGAACGGGTCGGTCTCCGAGAAGTAGGTCCGGGGCACGTAATCGGGATAGTCTCGCATGGCTAAGGCGGCGGTGTGCATGCGGAGCACTCTCTTGTCATGCGCGCACGCCGCATGCTCAAAACCCGCCGTCGTTGCCATAGGGTGCGATCGGGGAGAAGCGATGGGTGTGCACGGGATGAGCGAAGGGGCGTCCTACGAACATGAAAACCCGCACCGTGCACTGTCCCTCAAAATGGTATGACCCGTGAGCCGGGTCATAGTGCACCTCCCATGTCGGGGTGTCCACAAATACCACAAACGTCGCCATCTGAAGACGTGACGGAAAAAAAGAGATAGAGGGAGTGAGAATCTTGCTAAAGAATCTAAGTAGGGCCTCCTACTACCTAGGTGTCATCATCTACGTCCTCAGGAACCTTGGGTTTAATTATACAAAATGAGTGAGCATGCATTAAGTCCATTTTTAAGTTCCAAATCATAGTTTAGCCAAGGTCCATTCATTTTAGGATGATCTTAATGTCATGAATGCAGCATAATAGAGAATGTATACATGGCGCTACCTAATGCACATACATAAATCATATCATCAAGCATCATCATACTTAGTGGCATAAAGTGGCAATAGAAACATTCATATGGGAAAAACTTAGTGACATAATCATAATCATGAAACTTCTCTTCCTCATGGGCCACCCTAAAAGACAAGCGCTCTGGGGGTGCTCGGCCGAACCGGTATCACCCAGAACGTGTCACATCTCTAGGTTATGAGCTCATACTTTAACTAGTCGTCACTAGTTCTTACTTAGCACTTAACGATAAGCGTATCATAAATCATAAATCCCAACTTTCTGAGTACGGGTTAGGGGGCAATTCTCTTAAGGGTGCTCGGCCGAACCGGTGTCACCTAAGAATATAAATTGGTACCGATGTCACATGAATTCTATGGAGGTGCTCGGCCGAACCGGTGTCATCCTAGAACCCATCTTAGTACCTTAATTTTCAAAATCTCTTAAAGTCCCCAAATTCGTCAGAAATTTGACGGCACGATGGCATTACGCCGAATTCCTTCCAAATTTGCTTTATGCCAAATAAACATATATCCTCATGAATTCCTCATATGAATAACATCATCATCATTTACATACCACATGCATCATCATAGAACATTCAAACGCTTACCCTTACGGTAGCTTATGCTTTGACCTTTACGGTAGCTTATGCTTTGACTCTTACGGGTCTTAATCTTGAGATATTGTTCTCTAACATCTGTCGTTCATATTTTTATGCACCTAAGGGCTCATAATTAATCATCATTCCTAATCCTCATGTTCATACTCAAATCTGAAAAGCATAGGGCAGAATTTCTAACTTGTGGTTACGGGGTTTTAGAACTTACGTTTTAGACCCTTTCTCGGTTCCGTCTTCGCCTAAGGCGCTATAAATTAAATCTAATTCAATTATGAGACATTCCTACACTTAAGAACTAATTATAAATCACATTTATCATGTTGTAACGTTGCTGGACAGAATCCAGAAAACTAAATGTTCTAAGAGTTCTACATTTGCATTTTTACGGTTTTCTAGTTACTAGTTTCCCTATAGGTGCTAATATTCAATTCTAATCCAAATATTACCAAGTTTCTCATGTCTAAACAATCCTAATCTGATTATGTTCCCATTAAAACAGTTTGGATAAGTTCCAAAAACAAATGGGTCTAAACTATGTTAAATTCTAGCTCTACGGTATTTCTAGTTAGCTAGTTTCTTACCTATCACGCATAGAATCGTTTCTACATCATCATATGATATTTTCACATGTTCAAACACATCAAAACATCATCATACAGCCACAAGCTCATCTTGATAGTACCGAAAACATCTAACTTCAATAAGAGAACCAAATTGACATCTCTAGGTACATAAGTTAACTAGTTTCTCTTGGAATCAAATTAGAATTTCTCAAACTCTTTGCAAATCATTTTACTTCATCAAGAGGCTAAGAGAAGCCTTAGGTCAGTGACCAAAATATATTTCATCTTCTAAAAGGGAATAAAGTCATATCTCATGATAACATAACCTTGTAAAGATTTGTAAAGCTTTAAGAAAAACTTAGAACATAGACTATTGGTCCTTGTAGCTAGGTGAAAACTCATTGTAAGTCCATTATCACTACTTGGCCGAAAACATGCATTCAAAGAATGTATTCACATTAAACTTTAACTTGAAATGAAATGAGCAAGTCTTTGAGCTCTAGGTTCTTAAGTTATGACATAAAATAAACGTGCTCATGCTTTTTTATTTTTAATCTTGCTTACAAAATAGAGTGATGACGTAAAACAAATATGCAAGGCATAAACTTAAACGTGCAAGCTTGAAAGTAAAAATGTGAGGCATAAACTTAAATGTGCAAGCTTGAAAGTAAATATGCAAGGTTCAATTCTTTATTTTAGTGCTCTTGGCCCAACAACAATCGACTTTAAGGCCGAAATAGAAAGGCATTCGAGAAATTAATTAGGTGATAATGCAAGTTCAATTCTTTATTTTAGTGCTCTAGGCCCAGCAACAATCGACTTTAAGGCCAAAATAGAAAGACTTTGAGAATTAAATTAAGTGATGATGCAAGTTCCATTTTAATCTTTATGTTCTTAAGTGATAGCTTGAAAGTAAAGGTGCATAACAAGAATATAAATGTAAATGCAAGCATAAAATGAATTATGCAAGTTCATTTTATTTTTCTAGAGCTCTTAACAAGACTTTAAAGGAACTTAAACCTCAACCCAAACTCATCAAACCAAGATAAAGTAAAGTCTAGAGTTCTTAGAACTCAACATAACATTTTTAGAAAATCAAAACATTTTGCATGTAAAAGAAAAGGAAATGGCCGAAACTTCAAGGAAAAAAAAAGGAACATTTTGAAACTCTAGAGTCCATGATCTTGATGATATATTAACACCAACATCATGAGACCTCATCATTGAGTCCTTAGAACCATTTTAAAATATCATCAAAGTTAAAGATTCCAAAAGTTAAAGAAAGGAAGAACTAGAAGTATTTTACTCAAGAACAAAGATCAAGCTCTAGAGTTTGTTTCAAGTGATGAACATCATCATGAAACCCTCATCATCAAGCTCTCATTTCTTTGAACTTCAAGGCCCATGGCCAAAAATGAGAAAGAAAAAGGAGAAGAAAAGAAGTTCTAAAAGGAATCAAGAGAAACTATGAACATAAAGCTAGAACAAGAACTTTAAAGAAAGAAGTACTTGAAAGAAAATCCCTACTTGATGTGATGAACTTGAAGATGGAAGAAGAAGATGGAGAGCTCCAAGAACTTGAAGAACACAAGAGCTTTGAGAGAAAAAGAAAAGTTTTGAGTGTTCATAAACTTAGCAAATGATCTAAAAGTGGTGCAAGCTCCTCAAGGCATTCTATTTATAGAGAAATGAAGCAAATGGAAGGTGCATGGAGGGAGAGGGAGTTCGGCCATCAGATTGGAGGGAACCCATGAGTTCCATAAGGTGAGATAATGTGGTCTTGAGGCATGGTGAGGTATGGTTCAAGGCATGGCTCAAGCATGGTTCTTTGAGTGAGAAAACAAATTAACATGTGGTCAAATGGGGGAGAGGTGGCCGAAATGCATCAGCCAAGGGAGGAGGGTTTCTTGCATTTTAATTGTGGTTTAGAGTTGTGTTTAGGTGTATCTTTGATTATATTTAAGATTAGGAATTTGTAAGAAAGTGTTTAGGTGAGGAAATGAGTAATTAAGGTTGGCAAGACATAATTAGAGAGTGTTCTTGCATCATTAGTGAGTTATAAATCCATTTTAGTGTATAAACAATTCTAGACACAATTCCTTGATTTAAGGAATTGGATTGAGAAAACACTATTCAAGATTCCAAGACTAGGAATCTTGAGTTCTAAAAAGGGATTTAAGTTTAATCTAAGCAATTTTAGATTCTAATTAAATTTAATAAATTATTTTGACTCTAGATTAATTAGGGAAATTAATTAATCTTCTTTTAGAGCCTAATATTACTTAGGTTTGCTTAATTACATCATTAAGCTCAAAAACACTATTCTAGGGACAAAACCGTAATTTTGCACTAAACTCGCCTCGACCACCGGGACTTGAGCAGACCTCTAGACACATGAAAACGTGTTTTTAAACCTCAGGGAAAGTTTACTCAAACCAGCACTTCTACCCCCGTAGAAAAACGCTTATAGTGGTATTTTGATCATTTCGATCAAAAGGTTAAAACGAGATTTTCACTTCCTAAGCATTCAAAGGCCATTCAATCCCTTCAAACATTGAGTTGACCTTCGATGACGATCGAGTTGGTTACCTCGGTCGGGTCGAGGAAATGACCTCAGAAGACTTTGGTCATTTCTCAGACGAGAAAAATCGAAGTATTCTGATAAATATATCTTTTGTTATTTTTTTTTGTTAATTAAATTAATGAATATATATCTACAAGGGAGGTCGGTATAATTTTAATGAATCTCATAAGTTGATAGTTTTACAAAATTAGGAGATACCAAATATAATTTCATTAAATATCAAAGGAGTTTGTGTAATGTTTTCTGAATCTTTTATATATTCATTGGGTCTATTAAATTTTTGGGTCAATGACTCATGTAGTTTATTAAGAAAATTTTATAAAACTATTTAGTTCTTTATAAATTGAAATTAAACCTGCAGTCTCTTAAAATTTTAATAATAAGACACATTTATCTCTCTAAATACATGTAATTTTTTAAACATTAATAGAATTGCACATTAACTTACGAACACGATATTAAGTGATATATATGTCATTTAAAGTAGAATAGAGTTTAAAATGACTCATTATGGTGATTAAAATTTATAAAATAAATTATTAAAATCTCTATTATAAGTCTTAAAATAATTTATTTTATATAATTTTAGACATTAAAATAAATATAATATATTCTAAAATAATTTTATTTCTATAATATTTTAATAATATGTAATCATTATATTATGCCAAAGGCTACTAATGAAAAGTTAAAAGAGGAAGTAATGTGTCAGTTATTTTGAATTTCAAGAGACAAGCAAATGGGGTATTCAGAATCAATTTTTTCATTGAACTCCATAAAAGAATTCAACAAATTTCTGTGACAGCAACTTATCAAAGCTGACCAAGTCCAAGGAAGATAAGGAAGAATGACCTCAAAGGTTTGACTAGTGACATTTTGTTAAGCTGCCGGTTGAATTGGATTCACTTTCGACGATCGGATATAGATACTTGTTTTCGTTGAAATCAGAAGTTAACCGCTAGGGGAAGCCATCACCGTTCTTCGGTCAACCAAAAATTCATTATACCCCACTGCTCATTGTTTCTGTTCGGTTCCCGTGACAAATAGAAGCAGGACAGACAAAGGGCGCCTGCCAAAGACGCGTGGACCTTCTATTAAGCAAGGTAAGGCTCCACCACTCATGGCCCTGGTTCTGTCTTTGTCTGCATTAAATTTTTTCCCTCTATACATAAATGCGAATTTCTCTTCAACTTTAACCTTTTCTTCTTTTGTCGCTTTCTTTGTTTTGTTCTGGGTGCTTATATGTATGCTTCAGCTGCGTTTCGCTCGCTTTTGGTGTGCTATTGTTGTCTGCAAAACTTCAGTGTTATGAAGGTTCTTCTTTTTTCTTTTTCTTTTTTTTTTTTTAAATCTAGGATTTCTCGTTACTCAATTATTTCCCCGTTTTTCTCTCCACCTTGCTACCTGTGGCTGCATAAATTTTCAACCTGCTTGACCTCTTGCATTTCGTGTGCGTTTGGATATCACTGCTCCTCACATGCTGTGGGTCATTTATTCTTGAGTCTTAACGTTGATTGGTTGCTCTTTTTTCTTTCCTAGGTGGTGCCCTTGGTAATCTACTCCTTGCATTCATTGTTCTGAAAACTTGTTGAACTGAATCTTCTGCAATGAGTTGCTTTTACTACTTCAAAGACAAATCCAGGAAGTGGAGACGAAAATCAGCACCTGAACTGGAAGAACAAGAGAAATCCACGTCTAGGATTGAAAGAGCCATCAAGTCTTCAGGCACCTCGGCCTCTCCTCGCGGTATACCAGAATTGTATGAGGAGAGAGCTCATAATTTGCGGGTTTTCTCCTACGATGAGCTCAGGCGTGCCACAAATGATTTCAGTAGGCTTTGTAAGATAGGAGAGGGTGGATTTGGGAGTGTGTACAAAGGTTCAATTAAACCTGTCAATGGGAATGGTGATCCTATTTTAGTTGCCATCAAAAAGCTTAACCAGAATGGATTGCAGGTAAGCGACTCAAAATATTCTGTGTGAGGTAATGCATGAGTGAATGTTTCAAGGAAAACATACATTGTTGATTTGGTTTGAATAACTAGCACAAGGTAAAATTTTATTGTTATGGCCTCGATTTGCTAGCTATTGTGTTTACTCGTGAAAAAGTAACACCCATGTTTCAAAATGATACTTGATTATTTAGTTCTTGTAGTTTTAAGATCAACCAAGTATGGTTATTTGAAAGTTATTTGATTATGTTCCCCAATCATTTTAAAACACTTTACACTGCTAGTGAACCATACAGTTCATGTATTTAAAATTTTATTGTTATGGCCTCGATTTGCTAGCTATTGTGTTTACTCGTGAAAAGTACCACCCATGTTTCAAAATGATACTTGATTATTTAGTTCTTGTAGTTTTAAGATCAACCAAATTCCCCAATCATTTTAAAACACTTTACACTGCTAGTGAACCATACAGTTCATGTATTTAAAATTTTTTATGCTATCTCATTACTTTAGTATATAGTAGAGATATATTGAATTCACTTTATTTTGTGTCTTTCATCCTTGGACCTTAGGTTCATGAATAAGGAAATGATAAAAGATATTTGGCTGATGCATTTGTTGTCATTTTACAGACATGTAGAATATTTTCATGCAGCCCCATCATAACGAGCTTCTGGATGTTAGGTCTAGATTTTTCACATGTAGTTCAAGAATTGCTTGATATAGAAATAGTACTTATGCTTACTAAAAGATGTGAATGTGAAGGAATTATGATCATGTATTATTGGGTCTACTACCTTTTACATATTTCTCTCTGTATCTTAAATTGCATTATGTAGCATCGGTTATTCCTTGATTGGCTAATGTAGGAATGTGGAATGTCATTTACATATTATGAGCCAAAAGACATGCAACGTAATGCATACTTTATCTTTGTGCGGATGGGGCCAGTACCAGGGTCTGAGAGGAAGATGTATGTGCTATATTTTGTGTTAGTATAAGTCAATTATATTTCTTTCTCCTTTCACAGTTGCCACATAACAGATTAGTATGTCATTTGATGTTATTGGCATTATATGAATTAATTGGGAATAGCATTTCTACCTCTGGGAATCTCTTCTATTTAAGGCCTTGAGGTAGTTAGGTTGTTAAACGTACAATTTCCTCCACCTTCTTGAAATGAGATTCAAAGTTTAAGCAATTTGATTCATACATCATAAATGTTATTGATGAATTTAATAAGTCTGCTAATGTTATCATCTTATTCATGTCATTGTCAATTGCCTAACATAATCCTCCTTTTTTATCCAAACTTGGGAGCAATCATGTAAAGATTTACACCAAAGTTTTATGTTGGCTGTCTTGGATGTGCTTAGTGAACATATCCAAAACCCAATGTCATGATGCATACTAGGTATATAAGCAGTGATTTCAAATCCAGAGGTTAAGCGTACTCTAGGAACTTTACGTAAGGCAGAGTTTGGTGTTTTGGGTGGTAATAAGGGAAAAGTTGACAGATAAGTCACTCTTACTTCCACTATATAGAACCTTATATGAGATTTTCACTTCATATGGCTCCTGGTTCAATTCTTGTGAAGTCATTGGATCCTTTTCCTCACTCGAGAATCTCTCCCCTTCTTCCACTCTATCTCGAAGAGTAACTGGGACCAATTTAGTCACATTTTCCTGTTCCAATTGATTGCTATTTGTAGATGATATAATCTTAGTTGGATAGTCAAGAGAAGAAATGAATGACAAGTTAGAGTTGTGGAAACAAGCTTTAGAAGCACATGGTTTTTGTTTAAGTAGAACTAAGACGGAGTACATGGAATGTAACATTAGCAAAAGGTGCTCTAGTTCTTGCTTAGAGGTGTAAATTGGAGATCAAACCATATCACAAGTCATACGGTTTAAGTATCTAGGGTCCATCAAATAAAATAAGAAACAAAGAAAGAGAGAGATAAATGAGTAGGATTCAGACTATGTGGATGAAATGGAGATGTGCTTTGGGTATTATTTGTGAGAAGAATTAATACTTAAACTTGAGGAGAAAATTTAACCAATATCTATAAGACGTGCGATGTTGTATGAGACCTAATGTTGAGCAGTATAAAGCCAAGAAGGGATTAAGCTCAATGTCATAAAGATAAGAATGTTGAGTTGGATGAGTGGAATACTAGACAAGATCGGATTGGGAATGAATGTATCAAAAGATGAAGTTGGGTAGCACTTTTTGTTGTAAAAATGGTAGACTTTTGCCTTTGGTGATTTGGTCATATGTGGAGAAGACCCTTTAAAGCCTTAGTAAGGAGAGTACATCATATGGAGGGTAGGAATGGCTGGAGGTATAGACTATAGAGAGGCCAAGAAAAACAATAGGTCAAACTATTAGTGGGGATTTCAATTTTAATGATTTTTCTGAAGACATGGTTCTCAATGGAACACTATTGCATTGTTTAACTATGTAGCTAACCCCACCTTGTGTGACAGGGATGAGTTGTTGATGTTGTTGCAAAAGTAATTGTCTGTTACAAATCCTGTTAGTTAATGTTGCTGAGTACCATGCTCTCATATTGTATTTCCTGCCTTCCACTTGCATGAAACAATTAACTGTGACTAACTATAAACATAATATTATGGTTTTCCTTTTATATTCTGCTTGTCTTCCTGAACACAGGTCATATTAATGTCCATTAAACCAGCTTAGCCCCATTCCTTATTATTCTATTTTTGAGCATTATGCTTTATACCTGAAACTAAGATTGTATGAATGGTTTCTCTGAGCACAATGAATGCTTCTGTAATCTATAAAAAGTACTATTGAAACATGACGACTTTTCATAGATTCCTTTAGTTGTCAATCACTTTAAGATTAAAAATCTCTCTATTTTGGCTGAAATGAGAAGATCAGAGTTGGAAAGATATGATGTGCCTGAAGGATTTGAAGTTGCTATTGCACATGTTAAAGGTTCTGAATTATTTGAATTTGTATATAGAGATTCTGTTTTTCCCTCCACTTTCATTCTGTGTTTTCTCCTCATGCTCTGCTTTTATGATTTTGAATATGGTCTTATTAGGATATACTTTTTTATGTTTTAGCTATTCTTTTTTATACTCCTGTCATGTAGGGTCATAAGCAATGGCTAGCTGAAGTTCAGTTTCTTGGTGTTGTTCAACACCAAAACCTAGTCAAACTCATTGGATACTGTGCTGTGGACGAAGAAAGAGGAATCCAAAGACTGCTTGTATATGAATACATGTCAAATAAAAGTTTAGAATCTCATCTTTTCAATAAAGCCTATGATCCTCTTGCTTGGAAAACAAGACTTGAGATAGCACTCGGAGCAGCTCAAGGGTTAGCTTATCTGCATGAAGACTTGGAAGTACAGGTTTCAGTTAAAGCTTTATCATCATATATCGGCCCTACTCCCCCATGCATGTTCACTCATTTAATAGTTTATGCTTTTGGGTGAGTTGGCCTTTGTCATGGTGTCAACACCTACATGAGCATGTGGTAAGGAGTTTGATCCTTTCCACCCTGACTTTTATAATTAAATTATGGTTTCAGCAAAACGTGGAGTGTTGTGTGCTTTGTCTATGCTTAGATCCCAGAGGCCTTTTCGTCACTGAACATGTCAAACATATAATATTCTTGATTCTTCTTTGATTAACAAGAAAATAACATTTTTTAGTCTTTTCCCCAACGTGCTGTAGCCTTTGAGAGAGTTGGTCATAGACAAAACAAATCAGGAAAACCCGAAAAGAAACAAAATAAGTCACATCTAACTGTTGACTAAAATGCTAATACAATTATAATAACAGTATGGTTGAGCTTCTTAATTCAGAACACTCATATTTTAAGTATACTGCCTTTTAGTCTTATGAAAAAACAATCTATATATCTCATAATTACTCAGTCACTAGCCTGTGTTTCAGTTGTCTAGGAGCTGTTGTCACAAACTTGCCTTTGCAACAAAATTAGTATTATTATTTTTTATTTTTTCATTGCTTTGTAATAGAGAATTGCCTCATAATATGAAAACGTGCTAGAAAGCAAGAAGTTAGAAAAAAGATTAACTCCTTTGCAACTGAATGAGGGCCATGACTTTTGAAATTCTCAGTTCAATGATTGGGATAATCCATCCTTTTGCTTTGTCTGCAACAACTTATTGCACAGAAAGCTACTAATTATTGCGGGCTTGCACAATCTGTTTTTGCTAAAGTCATTATTTCCCTTTGGAATCAAGATCTTATACTGATTATGTAATCATATATTTTATCTTCACAATTCCTGAACTTCATCTACATTTTGGATCTCTTACACTGATTGTGTGATCATATCCTTTATCTTCACAACTCCTGAACTTTGTATACATTTTTTATCACAATCGAAGCTGTGTTAAATACGAGCATTAGCATGTTCCAGTTTAATGACATGATAATGGTGCGAATTTTTCTTGACATTTTTGAAGTATATGGGTTTGTTTGGTTTCAGTTTTCAATTTTTAATTTTCAGTTTTCGTTTTCAGGATTTTGTGAAGGAAATACTGAAAACTGGAAATGAAAATTGAAAATTGGATTTTGTAGTTTTTGGAATTTTCAGTATTTCCTTAACAAAATCTGAAAAACTGGGAAACTGAAAACTGAGAGGGCAACTGTTCTGTAATTTTCTAACTAGGTTATGTTAACTTACTTCCAGAGAAATGTCTGTGTTAGGGACCAGGTCCAGGAGGGTATCAAAGTGTACAAAAGAAAAAAAATATAGGGGCATTATGGGTAATGCAAATGAGCTAGCAAACTAAGCTGAGGTGGCATAGGTGAGCAGGGGGTGCTGTGACAGAAGGTGGGTGCATGTGTTTATGTGAGATACGGTCAGGAAAAGGGGATATTTGTAGGCTGGAGGGGCTATGGATAGGCTAGGCTGTATTTTGGAAAAAGCCTTGGGAGAGAAGACTGCTTGGTGTCTCAAACCTTTCTCTTTATTTTCTACATTTAACTTGTGTATTTCTTCCTTTCCCTTAGCTGATTTTACATTGCTATCAGTTAAGGAATTAATATACTATTCAGTGCATCTTCTGTGTTTTTCCATTTAGTAGTTTCTATCATTTTGGCATCAAAGACTCAGGTTTTGGAAGCTGTGAGGCCCAACCACTGAAGCTGCAATGGAGGATCGCGTGGGTGAATTGGAAAAGAGAATGGACGAGGTGGTGCGATTGTTGAGGGATAGAAGGAAGGCTCGCTCTAAGGGGCGTTAGCTCCCCAGGAAGGGACCTCATCCGACCGCTGGGATTGGGGTTTTAGAAGAGAGAGGGTCTTACATGATTGCCCTCCTTTTGGCAATGAGGACGGAAACGAGCGGTCTCACAACCGCACGCGATTGTCCTCCTCCTATTCGTGAAATGGTTTTTCGTCCTCCCATGATTACTCATCCTGGGGAAGCAAACCTCCGAACTCATCGTGAGTGAGTCCTTTAGATAGGCGGCAATATTCTGAAAGGAAAATGGAGTTACCCATTTTTTCCGACGAAGATGTCATCGGTTGGTTACTGAGGATTGAGAGGTACTTCACTGTTAACGGGATTGAGGGGGATGAAAGGATGGAGATGGTGTTGGTGGCGCTAGAAGGAAAATGGCTCAGCTGGTACCGAGCTTGGGAGGACCAGGTCACATTTCCATCGTGGAATGACTTCAGGGAGGTGTTGCTGCGGCGTTTCCGGCCGGGAGTGATGAAGGATCCGTTTGGGCCTTTCTTGAGAGTGAAACAAGTGGGCTCGGTAATGGACTATATTGAGTTATTTGAGCAAGTATCTGGGCCCATGAAAAATATTGATAGGGAAATGTTGAAGGGGATTTTTATAAATGGGCTGAGGCCTGAATTACAAGCAGAAATCAAGAGTTTGGATCTCTTGACTCTAACTGAGATCAAGGATTGCGCTCTCATGCTGGAGGAGCGTAACAGGGAGTGGAGAGGCAGCTGTGTTGGACTGCTAGAAAAAGGGCTGGGCTATAATTGAGGCCCAAATCAGTTTAGAAGTGGACAAGGGGGGAACTGGGTTTGGGAAAATAAGGGAGTGAAGGAAGTGAAACCTTATTCTTCTAAGGGGGACGACAAAGGGGGTAGCAGAGGAAGAAAACTCACACAGGAGGAGCTACTGGAGCATAGCTGGAGGGGTTTGTGTTTCAAATGTAGGGGGCGATGGGGTCACGATCACGTTTACAAGCTTAAGAATTTCAGCTTGGTCTTGCTGGAAGAACCCGAAGCAAGAACTGAAGGTGAAGGGAGTGAAGAGGTCGAGGAAGAAGTTGCAGCGCTAGAGCTGAAATCCCTGCAACTCTCTCTCCAAAGCCTCAAGGGGTGGACAACCACAAACAAATCTTTCAAGGTGCGGGGAAGGATCGGGGATGATGAGGTAATTATACTAGTTGATTCGGGAGCCACCAACAGCTTCATTTCAAAGAGGAAAGCTGAACAGTTGGAGCTCACTGTGACGCCTACGCGTACGAACAAGGTGGAGTTAGGGATAGGGCAAGAGACAACAGGCAGTGGAGTGTGTGAGGGAGTCACATTAAGAATGCAGGGGGTAGTTCTTGAGCGAACTCTGTTTTTGCTTGAGCTTGGGAATGTAGGCGTGATACTACGAATGGATTGGATTTTGGGATTGGGTGATATCCTTGCTAACTTCCACAAACTGTACATAGTTTGGAAGGAGGAAGGAAAATTGCTGAAGGTAACAGGGGACCCCTTGTTATGCCGAGCTGAAACATCATGGAAGGCAGCACTTAAAGCACTCAAGGATAAGGGGGGAAGGGTACTTCATCACTTCTGTGGAGGACATGAGCAAGGAGGAAGCTGAAGAAACTTTATCGGAAGGGATACAAGGATTTGCTGATCTGTCACAATAACTGGAGGGGCTACCACCAAAAAGGGAATAGGATCATGCAATCCACCTTAAGGAGGGAGCTGGGATCCCAAATGTGCGACCCTACAGGTACTCTTATTTTCAGAAAAATGAAATAGAGAAGATAATTTTGGAAATGTTAGATGCTGGAATTATTAGGCCCAGTGTGAGTCCTTATTCGAGTCCTGTGATTTTAGTTAAGAAGAAAGATGGGGGATGGAGATTCTATGTGGATTATGGGACACTCAATAAAATTACTATTCCTGATAAATTCCCAATTCCTATCATTGACGAGTTGTTAGATGAGTTACGGGGGGCTCATATCTTCTCTAAATTGGATTTGAAGTCTGGTTACCATCAAATCCGTATGAGGGAGCAGGACATAGAAAAGACAACTTTTAGAACGCACGAAGGGCATTACGAGTTCTTGGTAATGCCCTTTGGGCTCACCAATGCCCCCTCCACATTTCAGGCCTTGATGAACAAAGTCCTGCACCCTTATCTCAGGAAGTTTACTTTGGTGTTTTTTGATGACATACTGATTTACAGCAAGTCATTGGAGGAGCATCAGGACCATCTCAAACTGGTTTTCGAATGCTTAAGGGCTACCAGCTTATACATCAACCGCAAGAAATGCAGCTTTGAGCAACCAAAGATTGAGTAGTTGGGCCATATAATCTCAGCAGAAGGGGTATCAGCTAATCCAAGGAAAATTGACGCCATGGTCACCTGGCCTGCCCCAAAAGACTTAAAAGGCTTGCGGGGTTTCTTGGGGCTGACTAGTTATTATAGAAGATTTGTTCAGGGATTTGGGAAGATAGCCTAGCCTCTCACTCAGCTGCTTAAAAAAGATAACTTCCAGTGGGGAATGGAAGCCCAACTAGCATTTGACACCCTCAAGCAAGCAATGACCACATTACCTGTTCTTGCTGTACCAAATTTTAGTAAAGAGTTCATGGTGGAAACAGATGCCTCTAGGAAGGGGCTGGGTGCAGTGTTGATGCAAGGAGCTAAACCAGTGGCTTATATGAGTCATACGCTGAATAATAGAAATCAACAAAAATCTGTTTATGAGAGGGAACTCATGGCAATAGTGTTTGCGGTGCAGAAATGGCAACACTATTTATTGGGGAGGCGGTTTGTAGGGCATACTGACCAGAAAAGTCTGAAATTTCTGGTGGATCAGAGAATGATGGGGGCTGACCAGCAGAAATGGGTTGCTAAATTATTGGGATTTGATTTTGAGATCAGGTACGAGATGGAGAAAGAGAACAGGGCTGCTGATGCTCTCTCTCGAAAGCTTTATTTCAATGCCATATCTTCAGTCACTTTTCAAGATTGGGAAGGGTTAGGGGAAGAAGTGCAAGCCGATGACAAGCTGAAAGGTATTATGCAAGCACTAGTGGGGGAAAAGGAAACTCTTCCTGGATTTGAACTCAAAGGGGGCAGGTTGTACTAAAAAAACAGGTTGGCAATTCCCAAAAACTCATCTCAGATTCCTGTAATTCTGCAAGAATTTCACAATACTGTTCTAGGAGGACATTCAGGGTTTTTTAGAACCTACAAGAGGATATCTGGGCTATTGTGGTGGGAAGGGATGAAGAGTTCCATCCAGCAATACATCCAGAAATGCGAAGTGTGCAACTGCAATAAATACCAAACTCTTTCCCCAGCAGGGTTGCTGCAACCCTTACCCATCCCTTCTCAGGTTTGGGAGGAATTGACAATGGATTTCATTGGGGGACTACCCAAGGCACAGGGGTTAGACTCAATTCTAGCAGTGGTGGACCAACTCACAAAATTCACCCATTTCATAAGCCTCTCTCATCCCTATACAGCAAAAGATGTGGCTGCCATCTTTGTTAGAGAAGTTGTATGGCTGCATGGCTTCCCAACTTCTATCATTAGTGATCGGGACCAAATCTTTGAGTTCCTTTTGGTCAGAACTTTTCAAGCAGGCAGGAACTAAGCTCAAATATAGTTCAGTCTATCATCCGCAAACCGACGGACAAACGGAGGTGGTGAATAGATGCTTGGAAACTTACCTAAGATGCTTTACAAGCACCAAGCCCAAGCAGTGGCCAAAATGGCTTTGCTGGGCTGAATTATGGTTTAAGACAAACTTTAATTCCTCCACCAATACAACCCCTTTCAAAGCTTTATATGGGAGGGATCCTCCTACTCTCCTTAGGGGAGATGTGACGACCTCCACTGTGGAGGAAGTGAATAGGCTGCTGGCTGAAAGGAATTTAATTCTGGAGGAATTAAAATGGCAGCCGGCCAAGGCTCAAAACAGGATGAAATCTCAGGCAAATAAGAAGAGAAGAGAGGTAGAGCTAGCTATTGGAGACATGGTGTATCTCAAAATCCAACCCTACAGGCTGAAATCCTTAGCAACCCGTAGCAACAGGAAATTAAGCCCAAGGTATTATGGCCCCTTTGAAGTGATTGAGAAGATTGGTGCCGTTGCTTACAAACTAAAACTCCCTCCAGTATCAGCAGTCCACCCTGTTTTTCATGTCTCCTTTTTTAAAAAAATGTTTGGCAGCTGATGTGGTGATCCAACAACTGCCTGCAAGCCTCACAGATGATTGGGAATTGAAAGTACAAACGGCTGAAGTGTTGGCTGTCAGGAAGAATGCCCAAGGAGGGACCACAGTGCAGGACATGCTAGAATTTGAGAGTTCCTGGGAATTGGCAGAAGACATTAAGCTAAGTTTTCCACAATTTCACCATGAGGACAAGGTGATAGTCCGCGGGGAGGGGGGGGGGTGTGGCGCGCATAGGTAAGTGCAGGGGTGCTGTGACAGAAGGTGGGTGCATGTGTTTCTGTGAGATACGGTTAGGAAAAGGGGATAAGGGGATATTTGTAGGCTGGAGGAGCTATGGATAGGCTAGGCTGTATTTTGGGAAAAGGCTTCGGAGAGGAGACTGCTTAGGGCCTGTTTGCTTTATCAGTTTTCAGTTTTCAGTTTCTAGTTTTCAGTTTTCAGTTTTGTGAAGGAAAAACTGAAAATTTCAGTTTTCAGTTTTTTCAGTTTTTCCTTTACAAATCTGGAAAACTGAAAACTGAAAACTGGAAAATGCAAAGCAAACAGACCCTTAGTGTCTCAAACCTTTCTCTCTATTTCCTACATTTAACTTGTGTATTTCTTCCTTTCCCTTAGCTCATTTTAGGGTGCTATCCGTTAAGGAATTAATATACTATTCAGTGCATCTTCTGTGTTTTTCCATTTAGTAGTTTCTATCACTATGCAATTTGAATACTTCCTTGAAGGGCATTAATTAGTAGTGACAAATATGGAGTAGTGACTGACAATCACTGTAGAATTCCTTGGTGGTTCTAAATACTCATGGATTTTCAGTTATATCTGTGTTCACATTTGTCAGTCATTTTGCATTTCAGTGTTACATTTCTCTGAATCTGACTTCTTTTTTCTTTTGCTTTTAAATTTTGTTTGCTAATGCTGTAGGTGATATATCGAGATTTCAAATGTTCAAATGTATTGCTGGATGAAAATTTTAGGCCAAAACTTTCTGATTTTGGACTTGCTAGGGAGGGACCAGTAGCTGGGAATACTCATGTTTCAACTGCTGTAAGTGTTTGTGTGCCTTATATTTATTCAGTAGAATTTGCTCATGTTGTTGGTGTAATGGTTTTGGTGATAGCATATAATGTTGAATGATGGAGGCTATAATGTTGGATTATTCCATGGGTGTATTTCCATGCAGTTTTAATTAATTTACAAAGAACACATGAATTGAGATGATTAGTACTAGTTGTGAATCTAATCCAGAGATAACGAAGGTAAGAAGGATGAGTTTTACAAAAGATTGTGAACATGAACTACTCATTGTAGAAGGAAAAATATTTCATGGTTTTAAATGTTTGGACGAATGATAACTGATTATTCTACAATGTTTCCACGATTGCTGGTGATATTGCTTCCAATGCACGATGCATACATATTTTGTGAACTTTTTCTTTATTGTACACTATTAATACCTGGAAAGTGATGCATCCCTGAATATGTCTCTCCAAACATAAGGAATATTGGATGATATTCAAGATAATGCAGTCCTCATGTAGAATATTTTATGTCAGGTGATGGGGACATATGGTTATGCTGCTCCAGATTATATTGAGACAGGCCATCTCACTGCCAAGAGTGATGTCTGGAGTTTTGGTGTAGTGCTTTATGAAATACTCACAGGAAGGCATTCAATGGAGAGAAACCGGCCCAAATCAGAGCAGAAACTTTTGGAATGGGTGAAACAATATCCTCCAGATGCCAAAAGGTTTCTCTTGATTATGGATCCAAGACTTGAGAGCCAGTATTCCATTAATGGGGCACGAAAACTTGCTGGGCTTGCAAATAGTTGTCTGAGTAAGCGTGCAAAAGAACGACCAACAATGAGTCAAGTGGTAGAGATACTGAAGCAAATAATCTACGCTTCTGATGATGAAAAATCAGCAGAGGAAAACATTGACATATCAGAAGATGATCCAGCTGAGCCTGAAGAAAAGCCAAACCAGATAGCCCCTTCAGAATTATGGAAAAAGAGGATGGCCCACCTTGCAAAACTTGGTGAGCATGTGGAGATTGCTAGTAGAAGAAGATTTATGATCTTACAGAGAGCCAACGTTCCTTAATAAAATCATCTCTAAAAGCACTTAATATTGTCTTAGTTGAGGTCATGATGTTTGATGACAGAGCAGAATATATTTTTATACATTTCAATTGTCATGTATAGAAGAGTGAGCAGAAACATATTGGCAACAAACTTCTCGTGTTTAATGGGAACTTATTTTTAATTATATGCATGGAAGGTATAAATATATTAGTGATTACTGTGAGCTGAATTTGCACATCAGCTTCTGTATTGGCATGACTTAAGGTTCTCCCTGATTAATTTTGATTTATACGAATGAGGCAAAAATAAACCTAGACATGCATGTATGAATTAGAATAAGGAAAATACTTCTTGCCCAGAATAAATGCCCGAATTTTAGCTAACCGGCAACATGGAAATGTTCAACTCCGAACTGTTTTCTTCTCTTCCCCCACATTTATTTTCATATCATTTCCTTTCCTTCTTGGTATCTATAATTTGAATTAACCTTTTTTCACAACACCAATAATCTGCGCCCAAAACATGTTGGAGCATCAGAGTTCTGTTGATCCTCCTGTGTCTTTAGTCTTTACATTGGAGGTTGATCAGGTGATGGCACACTTTTCTCACTACATTAATGTTTTCATTTTGCCATTGTTAATATCTTTGAAAGCAAACCCCCTACTAATTTTACTGAAACAAATTTGAAAGCAAACTCACTTTCAACATTTCTCTCAAACCTATTCTTTTGAGTTTTTTCCTTTATTTTCCTAAAAAACACTATTATAGTTGGAATTAGGATCGAAGATGGAAAGTTTATCAAGTATTAGCATCAAATATGAATTTAGTTTTGAATAGAATGTGAAATTCTATCCATAGTTTTTAAACTTGGACCAGTGATCGACTCGATCGAGGCAGCAGGTCACTGGTTCAATCGGTGGGTCATTGGTCGAACTGGATTTATATAAAAATATACAAAAATTTAAATAAAATATAGTAAAATGATAATTAATTAACAATTTAACACTCTTTAAGGTTATTGCATTAACAATTAATCACATTTTACAATCACGAATCACAATTGACAAGTTCAAAACATAATTATAAAAATAAATTCACAAAGTTTTATATCACAAATTTACAAGTCATGACAATACGATTAAAGTTATTGCATTTTTTTATAAGTTAGATTAGAATTTTTTTTAAGGTTTAAAAAAAAGCATTATTTAGCCCAAAAAAAAGCCAAAAAAAACAAAATTGACCTGGTCTGGTCGGTTCAACTGACCAACTCACTGATTCTGATGCAAACCTGGACGAGTCGAATCGGATTACATCAATTTTGATGCGGAACCGGTCTAAATAGTGGCTCGGACTGGTTTCATAACCGATTTATTGGTTTTCCGGTCAAACCGATCGGTCCGAGCCGGTTTTGATTACTATGATTCTATCTATTTGTGCTTCGCAAATAAAAAATAAGGGGGAAACGGAGAAATAGCAGCACATTCATAACTTATTCCAAATTTATTTCTAAATTATTAATTGATATAATTAATTTAAATTGGCGTGGCATTACCAACTTGATAGACTCCCCCACGCACTCTTTAATCGGTTTCTTTATTCATCTCCCTCTCTCATATTGTCTAATTGTTTAAAGGGAGAAGATGCAAAATTATGACTTCTTGACATTTATATTGAATTTGTCATTTCTAAACAACATCATCAGCTTTCTATGACATTAAGGGTTCCCACGGTAGAATGTTACAGAATTATTACACGAAAAGAAAAGAAAAAATGCATATATATAACCAAAAAAAAACCGAACTCAAATCTTCTGCAGACCACGATTTCTAAAGTGCTTTGTATTATTGGGGTACTCCTTCCATCCTCTGGGACAGATTTCAGTTCGTCGGATAAGTACGACGGACGCTCACCTCCTGCCTGCTTCCATTGCAGCAGAGCGCTCACCTGCTGTTTCCATTGCAGCAGAGGGCCCGCTTTCAGCTTCCATATATGTAGAGCGCCCGCTTCCTGGTTCCACTGGAGCAACATCCTCTGAACTCATGTCCATAGGATTCGACCTAGGTGAGTGCTTTGCTATTTCCCTGTCAGCTATTTCCCCTGCCTTGGCAACATGCTTGTCCATATCTGCTTCAGCCTCTTTTGCCAACCTGACCTCTTTAGCTATCCCCATTCTGGCTTTGGCAAGTTCTTTCTCAGCCTGCAAAAACATAAATGAATGAACGTTCATATCTCTGAAATTTGAAGATGCAGTGGCCACTTTTTTTTTTTCCTTTTTACTTTTTTAAATCTCATCATTTGACAGGATAAGATGTGAATTTAAAAGACTGGTTAAATGGATCAAATCGTTCTGGTGAAAATTAGAATTGTTAATGGCGGATTTGCGTCTTGCTTTTGATATTGTTGATATAATAATCGGCATATTAAATAGTAAATGGTACGGTATAAAAAAAATGATAAATGGTATAAAATTGTCTAACTAAGCGATGCGCATCTTGTTTTTCTATGAACGGTAAAAAGTTGGTGTTCGAAAAGTGTTTACAGTTTTATACAAAGAATTGAATTACAGAAAGATGAACGGCTAGGAACTTTTGAAGAAAAAGAAAGGCTAAAATCATCATATAAATGAAGCAGTTCCAAAACTCTTTCTGTTTCAAATGTCTTGTATTTATAGCGCTGTACTGCTAAAAGTTGTGTTAATTGACCACAATGATTTAAACGGTGATTCTCAAACCAATGAATCGTCAAGTCTAGCTCTTTTTCCGACTACCTATTCGTTTTTCACCTCCGAATTAAAAATGGCAATTACCATGACAATATTCTAAGTACCTTTTCTTGAGCCTTTAAGTCGGCCTTCACCTTACGTGATTCTTTAATATCTTGTATCTTTTCCTTCACAGCCTGCATTTTCACTAATTTTTTTTTTCCTTACTTTCCTGTTTCACAATAAAGCTTAAAGGATAGTAGTTAATGCTCCATCTACATATATAGATTGAGAAATACGACTATGTATATAATTATAAGTTCTGAACTTCTGATTGTCTCCATTCCTTTCTCATTTTCATGGCTCTTCTCTGCTGCAAGTGTCATCTATAAACACGGAAGATCAATTTTTACGGATCACGCTGAATTGAAGATAAAGCTGTTTTGTGGATCAAACCCCCTTAGGACCATCTTGTGGATAATAGTAAACGAACTTCAACGCAATGTTCGTATTTAGGCATAGTTTGAATATTTAAGACACTCGTCATATTTGACCCATAATCTCTCTCTCCATATATAGAGAGAGAATTCACGCTGCCAGTCTAATTGTCCACAAATGATTTTTCTTTTCACTCTCAATTTACTTTTTTATACTTTAAACAGAAAGCTTGCTATACATATAGTAGTTGTTGTTATTATTATTATTATTATTATTTTGCATTGTGTATATAAATAGTTGTTATAGTTGTTTGATATGTGGATGATAAAGATTTATTTTTAACCGTTTGCACTTAATTTTATTCTGGAGAAAAAATACAATAATGAAAACGAATACTTAGTTATATTTTTAGTTTATATAAATACAAGTTATTCTTTATTTTAGTTCTTCTAATTTTCTTTTGGCTTTTGATCCCTTATTTTTATAATATTATATTTTTAGTCTCTGCCATTAAGTAATATTATTTATAAGAATAATAAGAGTATTCTCAAAATATTTAGAGTAAATATCCTTCTTAATCCTAATATTTTAAAGTTGACTTCAAACTGGTCCTAGAGAAATTTTCCATCAATTCAATCTTTAATTACATTTTGAATTTTGACATCAATTTCACTCTCATGTTAAATAATCAATAACTTTCCACATTCAACTTCATAGTATGGCTTCCCAAGCAATATAATTGATTTACTGACAAAACAGTTGATCTTGGTCTCATACTGAAAAAAGTCAATATTGATAGTCCATGGGACTGATTAGGAATAACATATAGTTAAATGATGCAATATAATTAGATAGGAGTTGAAAAAAACATAGTAGAAGACTAATTAGAACTTAGTCACTTTCTCTAAAATCTTTAATTAGTGATTAGAAGCTTAACTTAGAATTTAGGTTAATGTCAAGTAAAGTATAAATATGAACAACATGAGATTAATTCAAGCTACTAGATCAAACCCAATTAAGATATGAGTTAGCTCATACTTTTCCTCAAGAATTAGTTAATTAGCTTGAACAGCTTGCTAATAAATATAAACCGAGAATGACTTTGCAACAAGTGGTCTTAAGACATAGACTCTAAATTAAGTATATTAAACAAACACACTTTAATTATGAGATTAAATTCCCTAATTAACATTGTAACTAGTAAATTACATTGATTAAAAAGATAGTATAAAATTTATAATAAATAAAACGACAACAAAAGGTCAAACAGTCAAGCGAATAATAAAAAGTTAATTAGAAAGATTAATTAGCCCTACTTAGGATAAAGAACATTAATATAATGATTTAAAACACTTAATTAATAATTAAGATGAAAATAAGTAAAACCAATAAAAATTAGACATGTGTCATAAGATGTAACAAATAATATTAAAATAATCAAATAGATTTAGAAAAAGATATAAAGCATTAAAAAAATGTCAGTACTTAATAAAAATTATGAATTACCCTTTTAATATATAAAATTACAAAACTACCCTTGTCTCATAATTAAATTACAAAAATGCCCTTGAATTATAAATAAAATTATAAAAATGCCACTGATATTGTTTAATTACTAAAATACCCTTGTTTTGAATTAGGAAATTACCCCAATGTCACTATTTTAATAATTACAGCCATGCTACTGCACAAATCCTTATGCTTGTTTTTAACCAAGAATGAATCTAAGCCATTGGATTAACACTAATTATAGTTAAAAGGTTATTTAATTAAAAATAGAAAATCTATAGTATAAATTAATATTTGATAAAAATAGATTTTTCACAAACAACTTATTTAGCAATATGGATTTGATATTGCATTCTAATCATTGTTTAACGTCCTAATTAGTGATTAGACTAATATAATTAGCATATGATTCCAATTAGTTGACTAAAATATATTAAAAAAATGATTGACTATTTATAGTTAAGATTCCAAAAGTGTAATTAACTATAAATGGAATAATGACACATTTCTCGTTTAAATTAAATCTTATGCAAGACAAAAATCCAAGCATGAGCATCATCACACCATGCCCTTAATTTCAGCCATGCATGCATATATACACATCCTTGTACAAAAATTTAATTCACATATTAAACCTAAGGTCTCATGGTGGAATTGTACGATTTATTTATGCATGAAAAGTTTCCAAAACCACCCTCTAATCATCATCAAAACCATAGCTGCATCATGGTTTAGGGAAATGCGATTTTTTGTTTGATTCAAGCTTCAAGACACATTGAAAACTTGATTTATGTCATGTTTATGATGCCTTGTCATGAGCTACTATTTTTAGGCAAAGTCTGTCTATAAATCAAACATATTTGACATAAATCAAATAGAGATAAAATTCCCCACAAACATGGCCTTATGCCACACAGTTTTGCAGCCTATATATATAGGTCTATTGTGTTTTATTTCACTCCTTTATACACTTGCAATCTCTAAGTGTCTTTCTATTCCTCTTCTTGCATTTCTTCTCTTACTTCTTCATATTCTTCTAATCCTCCTTTAGGAGTTCTCTTCACCTAAACATTCTCCTAAACACATAACTCATAGCCTACGTGATCATCGGACTTCATTTTTTCCTTTTCCGAATCTTACATAGATCTATTCCTAACCGATACGTCTACCGACTCATAATATCTTTAGAGAAGTTCCTTTTTTTACCTTCCCTTTTATCTCTAGAGAAGTTCCTTTTTTTGTCTTCCCCCTATTCAACAAAAATCTTGTTTCTGTTTTCTCCATATGTCAGAACATGCACAAGTGAAATTTATACATTGTCTTTTCTCATATAACTGCATTATGTGCTATCTTTGCTCAAATGCATAAGGCATATATACACACATTCATTCACAATATGATTCCAATCATGCCTCAAACCAATCCTTAAAGTCACTAGCATGTATTCATATATACTATACTTGAATCAAATGTCATTATGTCACAATTATAATGCCTTAGCATAAATATAGCATATGGGCAGATTTCACACCGTTATAATACCAATTAACTTGCATATCAAACAACCAATTAAAAGGCTATAAAAATTCTCAATGACACTTCAATGTGTCCACAAGGTTCCATAAAAATTTAAAATCACAAAAAGTTCTCTATCTATGCTAACAAAATGAAACAAATTTGGTGGTCAGAAATCACTCAACCTTAGCTCAGAACTGAAATTTCCTAATTTTTAACCCTAGTAAAAGATTGAATCAATTCAAAATAAAAATTATAATTGAAATTCAAGATGTTTACAACACCCTGTAAAAATTTCAAGTGATAATTCAATCGTTTACTGTGGTAACAAAATTATATAAAATCACAGCTTCAGTTCCCGCAATCCAGACAGCATAGTTGCAACCTCAGTTCTTGATTTTTTTTAGGTAGTAAAAGTTCAAAATACAACTCAAGAAAATTTGTAGGACTAGCTCAAGATGTTAGCTTCAACATATATTTTTCTATCTCATAAAAATACCACAATTACACTAGAAAATTCATGAATAATCCTTACCCAGGAGAAATCCAAAAATCCAACAGTGTAGTCCAAGAGTCCTTTTGACAAAAATGATTTCTAACATCATCCAAACACTCCCTCAAAATTAATACATCAATATCTATATATTATCAACCAATACAACCAAAGATATCAATTTAAATTAGTGAAAAAAAATAGAAAACGGATTTGAAGAAAAAGAGACTCAAAAACCATACTTTGGTAGCTTAGGAATTATAGCTCTAAAGGATGCTCCAAAAAGGATTTTGCTCACTTCAAGGCCACCAAATCAACACCACACCCTTCTTTAAACATTGAAGAATGAAATATCAAAGTGAGAATTGGTGAGGAATTGAAATTTCAATTGGTTAGTTTGATGGATTATGAGGAGTAAAATAAGTTTTGTGAAAGGAGTTTGTAGTTTTAGGAACTTTGGACAAGAGTTTTGGTGATTTGAAGCAAGTTATAAGCTCTTGAAGAAATAAAAATGGTGGCTGCTGTTCTTTTCTTATCCTGGCCGAAAATGGTGTAGCATGTTGGACAAGAATGAGCTTATGTTTATCTTGTAAGGAAGCTTATGATAATGTAACAAGAGAATTCTTAAAGATAGTAAAATGGATAGATAGGATTTGATTTGTTGGTCAAAAAATGAATCTTGGCCATCCACTTGACTCAAGATAAGTGGCTCACTTTAACTTGGGGAGCAAGTAGCTTTTTTGGTATTCAAACCGCACACCGAAATTCCACCGAACGGGTAAAACATCATACTTGGGTAATTAAACATTGCCTGAAAATTAATTTCAGGCCTAAAATTCGCATTCCTTATCATTTCTAATCTCAATCCTATAATTTCTCAGTTTTGGCCACCTCCAGGTCCTAATTCTATGGTTTCGGTTATCCCGACAGGCCCGTAAGGTTACTATTTACCCCGATCCGAAATAATTTTTTTTTCTCTATTGGGTCATCCTCTTCATTTCTAAAACTATCAAATTTCTGAAATTACAATTAATAAAGATCAAATTAATTTTTAAATAATTTTTAGGGTGTTACACTTTGTATAGTTGTCTCTTTTATCACTTTGCAGGTTGTTCAAAATGGCTAACAACATATATAGGAATGATGAAGATGATGATAAAATGTACAACATAAAGATCCTGTATAAGACCTCTACATGCTAATTTCAATAAGTACAAAGCAAACTAAAAGATTTAGAAGAACGGCAAAATGAGGTGTCACATACTAAGTCCAAAAGTAGCATACAAGTTATTCCAAGGAATTGGCACTGTCACAATGATTCCTACGATGAGCAGTTTGAGGAGAAACCTAATAAGGCTAATTTTGTTCAACATAGAAGAGCTGGAGATAGCATTTTGAATTTCTTAGCTTTAGTAGCCTTGAGAAAGCTATTAATGCTTAAGTTTTGAATAACAACAAAACAAATTTTATTAAAATATTTTGAAGAAAGAACTGATGGTTTACATGAGTTTCTTAAGTGTGAAATAGGAATTTTCTCATACCATATGTAATTAATTTTGTGATACATTTTTAACACTCTTGATTCAACATGATATAAAACTCATTCAAAGAGTTTACAATTTTCAAAGTATGAAAAATACAGTGTGTGAGACATTTTAGAAAGCAAGATGCAACATCAGAAAGTAGTTTGTATGAGTTTGAAGAGCTCAGACAGTGTAGAAGTATCATCAGAAAATGAAGCATACATCAAAATCTACATTGACTCATCAAAACTTAGGATATCCTCATTTTAATGAAGACATAGCCTCAAAAAGTTATTGCTCATGACTTATTGGCATTCTACTTAAAAGATCAACATCCTTGATGAAGTTTTTATAAGTTGAGAAGTACATAAACCATATGTGTTTGTAAAAGGAATTTCTGAAGTGCCTATGGAGCAACAAACAATGATTTTTGTACTATGAAAGCTGCCTCTAATGTAAATTGAGTTCAAGATTCTAGAAGACTAATCCTAGGACAGACAGCAATTGACCAACATATGTTAAATAGAGATGAAATCAAAGGCCAACAATCTCATTCAATTTCAAGTATAAAGCAACACTCTTTCAAAGTGGAAGGAACTTTCACTAAAAATATTCAAACCTGCTTTCAACTTTCTAAAATCAAGTTCTTAATCATTTCTGGTTTCTGAAGTTTGAAATCTTCTTTCTATAATTCATTAGCCAACATTCTCTTGTGAAAAATTAAGAAATAAGTCTCTCAAGTATTTTTCTTACACTATATACATATTTTAGGAAACTTGGGTGAAGATTTGAGTGAAACACCAAAACCTCCAATCTTTATTGTACATTGATTCAATAGTGATCATTGTGAGAAAGCTTAGAGAAGCTAGAGTAAAAAATACTTGTAAGTGAGGGTTGATTACAATGACTGCTCACTAAGTTTACCTTGAGAAGGCTAAAGAAAGGCTATCTTGGTGTTTTCTTGTACAAGAAAAGAAGTTTAGTGGAACTCTCAACAAGTTGTGTTGAGGACTACATGTTGGTAAAGTTTGGCCAAATCAATATAAACCTTTTGAGTGATTTTCTTATCCTTTAAACCTATATAATCTGCTTTGTGTGCATTTACTAATTCTTTGTGTTTTGTTAAAATTGTATTCATAACTTTCTAAACTTATTTGTTTTCTGGATACTCCAGAAATTCACTTTTTGAAGTTATATTAATTTGTTTTGTGCTACCTTTAAGTCTCTAGACTTGATAAACTTCCTTTAAAGTTTTAGAAAGTAAAAGGTTTTTAAGGAACATGATTCAACACCTCTTTTCGTGCTTTTTCTACTTCACCTATAAAAGTATTTGAAATCACACAATGAAAAAGGTGCTTCTAGTTCATCTTCTTCAAAGGACACTTTTTGGCATAGTGATATTATGTGCTTTCAGTGTCTCTGATTGGGTCCTTATGAATATGATTGCCAAACCGAAAGAGCCTTGATGTTACGATAAGTGAAGTTGTATGATTCTGATGATAGTAATGAATCTGCTAGTAGTACTAGTATGTATGTCATCTTTGGAGACTGTTTTGCAAGATGTTTTGTTAAGCACGAGATCTTTCATTTTGAATCGGTTTTGGAAATTTTACACTCTGAAGTTAACTTTAGTCTAAATTTTCCAATTTATTTTGTCTCTTTGTTGCAAATATTTGAAAATGAAGTTCATGCACCCCTTTACCTCTATAACTCGAAGCATATTTCATCATTTTGTATGCTAGAATGATTGAGATTTAGTGGATTTGAGTTTAGTCCTCATTGTGTATCATTGAGTAAAATCATAGTTAAGTATGTCATTTTAATGAATAAATATGTTTTGGAGTTTCATGTGCTTTTGATATTCTATTATGAGTGCTACTTGCTTACATGGACATCCCATGTAGGTACATGAAGCCTAGAGCAATGTTCAACTTGGTGACCTAAATAAAAGAGTTTTAGAGCTCCTTTGAGCACATTCATAGGAAGTATTACAATAAAAAATTCATATATCTCTCTATATAGATCAAATTGAGACAAACAAAGACATTTAAAAATCTCAAGAAGTAATCTATAACTTTTATGTTGAGCTCAAAACCTAGTTCTAAAGCCTCTTGGTAAAAATTGAATTACAAGATTAAAGATTGTTGATGTTTTGATTCTATTCAGCCTGACCTCAAATATGTATTTTGTCAATATCTAGAACTATATATGTCCAATTAAGGTGATTCTTATGGCAGTTGAAAGCTTATTCAAAATGCTATAATTTCTATTTATCCAAGAACTAATTCAAATGTTTTGGGTCTTGAAATGGGCTTAGAACTATGTAGAGTAGTATCTATGTGAGTACCAGACTACTGGAACTAGAAAGCAAAAATGAGTGAAAATTGATCCTAAACCCCTATAGCAGTCCCCCAATAACAATATCAATTCATATTTTTATTATTTTGGGATTCTTTGTATTATATATACCCATTTTAGCCTAGGTTTAATAGGAAGCACCTTTTGACTATTACTTTTGTAACATTTGTCACATCTGGGTGCACTACGTATTGTCATCCCTAGTGTGAACGTAACACCCAGATGTAAATATTGTTTGCTTTGGGGCCAAACTAGGCACCCCTTACGGATTTACTCTTCCCCCCTTTTAAGGGGAAAATGCATCTGCATGAAGGAGGTGTCCACACCCTTATAAGACATGCTTCATTTCCCTCCCTAACTAATGTGGGACTAGTTTCACCCCTCCTAGTAGGGTAGGGGCCCAGTATCCTCGTTGGCTGGCACACTGGTCCCAGTGTTGACTTTGATACCATTTGTCACGTCAAAGTGCGCTACGTATCGTTGTCTCCAGTGTGAGTGTAACACCCAGCATGTAGATATTGTCCACTTTAGGGCCTAATTGGGCGCCCCTCATGGATTTGCTCTTCCCCCTCTCAAGGGGAAAATGCGCTTGTAAGGGGCAGGTATTCACATCTTTATAATGCATGTTTCATTCCCCTTCCCAACCAATGGGGACTAGTTCTACCCCTCTTCATGGGAGCCTAGTTTTCTCACTGGCTGGCACACCGATCCCGAGACTGACTTTGATACCATCTGTAACATCTACGCGCACTATGTATTGTCATCCCTAGCGTGAATATAACACCCGACATACAGATATTGTCCGCTTTGGGGTCTAACTAGATATCCCTCATGAACTTGCTCTTCCCCTGGGGGGAAAACACATCTGCATAGGGGAGGTATCCATACTCTTATAAGGCATGCTTCATTCCCCTCCCCAACTGATGTGCTACTAGTTCAAATTAACCCCTATGAGGAAGGGTGGAACTAGTCTCACATCAGTTAGGGAGGGATATAAAGCATGCCTTATAAAGTTAGGAATACTTTCCCCATGCAGACGCTTTTCCCATTAAAAGGGGGAAGAGCAAATCCATGAGAGGTGTCAAGTTAGGCCCCAAAGTGGACAATATCTACATGCTAGGTGTTATGCTCACACTGGGATGGAGATACATAGCGCATCCAGATGTGACAGATGTTACAAATTTTAGGGTTGCCATCAAGCTCTTTCTCTCCATTCTCTCTCTATCTTCATCTTTCTACTCTTTTTTAGGTTTTGAGAATTTCTTATCCTTATTTTGGCTCCCGTTTGGGATTACGATTGTATCTCCTATTACATCGATTGTTATCCTCCACCTATTGAGGAGTAATTTTCTTTACCTTGTGCAAGGATAACCAAGGATTGAGAATTTTTCTTAAGGCTTCATTTTTTAATGCAATTTGTGGTTGCTTTTTCTTTCCTCCTTGCCTATCTCTCTTTGATATTGATTTGAGTTATTACGGTTGTATTTTTGAGAACTATCTGATTGTTAGTTCATTCATGTTGTGGCTTGTATGCATAATTAGGATTCTATTTGGGCATTTGACTAATTGATTAAATTACATTCATATGATAAGGGATTGGAAGTAACTTCATTGTAAGATTAGGTTGCTGTAATTGGTATTAAACTAGCATAGGTTCATAGAACCATAACTATGGATTACTAGTTCATGTGTTAATCAAATCCTTAGTGAGAATGCATTTGTGTGACCATTAATTAGAATTGCATCATTATTTTTATGAGAATATAATTAATAAAAGTAACCACCACCATGAATAAATTCTTTGAACCAATGATTAAATAATTCTTAACTTGAAGAACTCCTTGAATAGGTAACTCTTCTCATTGAATTTTCTTCACTAATTTTTATTTTTGTGATAATTTCGACAATCCTTCAGTTTCTTAATTAACTAGAAACACTTCCACAAGTGACGACCTAAGTACAACTCTAAACTACATTCTTGTGCAATTTAGTATTTAATTAATTTTTAATTTGTTGTGGATGGTGACAACCCACATCAAATTTTGGCATTGTTACCAGAGAAGTGATGCTAGTTAATTTTTCCAAATAATTTTTATTTTAATATTATTGCTTTCTTTTTATTTTTTACTTTAGCTTTAAAAAATCTAGATTTTTGCTTTATTTATTTTATTTTACTATTCTCTTCCACTTAATTTTTCATGTCACTAACACATCTTTTAGTTCCCAGCCATATGAATCTTGTAAAGTTATAGGCATACAACTTGTTGATAATAGTCCATATCAAAGAATGGAGTGCCGATTGGGTGAGATGAAATATATATTAGAGGAAAATGCCATGAAGACCCATGCTTAGAAGCACAACATGGATATGATTCCTACTCTGACACATACCAATCTAATAAGTACGATTGTATGGATCATAGATATGAGGGTGTTGATCTATATCAACCCTCATATTTCAAGTAGTAGTTCCAGCCATCACCACCTTACTATTAGCGAAACTTGCAATCACTCCAACAACAGGAGGCTTTTGATTTGCAATATTATCAGCCTTTAGCACTAGTGACCCTTCCTACCATCTTTGAATCTCCATGGCAAGAAATGAATAGAATAATGATGAAGCATCAAAAGAGAAGTAATGATGCCTTGTAGGAGATTATGAATGACATAATTGAGTTGCAGAACTCACAGAACCAGCAGTTGAGTTCTTATTAGACTAGATGTAGTGCTAAGTTCTGAGCAAAGTAGTGATATAGCTCAACAAGGCATGAAATGTATGGGTGATATAACACTCTAATATTTAACCCAACACACTTAGAACGCATTTAAGTTAATTATTAGTTATTACTCTTTTGTTCTAGTTCTTAACTTAAACTCTTGGAAATACTTTAGTAAAAATACGGATAAATCTTTTTTTGAACTTGAATTCTAAAATGCAAGCCACATGTGCGCATAGATAGCAGTCAGTACACACCTCCTAATAGCGATCATATAAATGAAAATGTAATATATGTGTAAACCATGGCATAACATGATACAAACTAGATTAACATATCATAACCATATCATAATAACGACGTCCTATAAACATAAAGGGCATCCTAAGATACTAAGTCTACTAATAAAGGTTGAACATATGGTAGTCCAAAGCTACACATAATTATAGCATAGCCAAACTATTCACTAGTACATAACTATCAAAATACTAGAATACAAATAGGTATAAGGGGTATGACCACCCTAAGGCTAAAGTCCAAAGGAAAACTATTTCCATGTCTCCAATGCGACCCTTCTTTGATCCAATTTGTAGCACAACTCCCTCATTCATGCCTGAAAGAGGACCAGGAACTTTACCATTATCCTTGTCTAGAGACAACACAAAAGAAAGAAGAGGGATGAGAAACTTATTTAAGATTCTCAATAGGGTTTCCCGACTCTAACACAAGTGTCATCATCGTCATCCCTAGCCACTTCGAATTTCATTATGAAAGAGATACACAGGCATAAGGTTCAATTTTAAACTTCTCAAAACTATTTATCCGAAGTGGGTGTCTTTTAACATGGGCCTTAATGTCATGAATGCAATAGGTATCTCATGTATGCATGACAATGCCTCCAGTGCATAAGTAACACATGCGAACATCATAAGCCTACTTACAACATGAATTCATAACATTCAAATTCAAAACACAAGATAAGGCTAAGTATATAAGCATAAGATAAGCTAGAGAACTAAAGTAGTAGCAAATAAATAAATGCAGGATATGACAAACATGATGAGTCAAATATTATTTAGCATGTATGGGAAGATAAGAGAACCTATGATAATTTACTTTTTCATAATTGAACTCTCAAGTTCCTTTCTTAACAACCATCCTCTTACATAACCATCCTAAACTAACCATCACACATTCCCCAGCGATTTTATAATCATCACCAAAATTTCACCTCATCGATTGCCTAGGATAAGCTCAACCTAACTAGTCATCACTAGATTTAATATGGCGCAATAAAAAGGAAAACACATCACTTGCTTGCCTTAACTTAACTTTCTTATTATGAACATGTAACTTCCTTGGATTACCTTTCATAATTTTTAATTCGGGGAGTCTAAAGGATCACCTTATTGAATCACCTTTCTTAACCTTTAATTCATGGAATCTAGAGGATTATTTCCATATGTCTTATCTCATGTTTAATATTAGCATGTTATTTAGATATGCAAACATGAGCACATAATCGTAACTTATCATTTAACATTTCACGCTCATAAAACACTTAAGTTATGCACCTAAATTATTCAAGCATAGTCATACCATGCCACAATTCATCATGTAATTGATCATATAAGAATGCATCACATTCTTTGCATATATCCATAAGCATGTTATCAATCAATATCTTATAGCAGTAAACATGCTCCTACCCAATATGCCAGAAATTCAAGGATCGAACTCAGCTAATGCATATGCTATGCTCAATAGGATATATACAACATATTGGAGATAATTATTGACATAATTTAAAGATCAAGCATGCATAAACCGTTGGGGATTGATTCCAAAGGATGTATTTCTTCAAAAACACACTGATTTACACATCTCTGGTCTTGGTAATCAATTACATGAGCTGGTAATCAATTACACAGTTCAAATTTTCAAAACAAACAACTTTCAGGTTGCTGGTAATCGATTACATGGACTGTGTAATTGATTACTAGGGTCAAAAACTCATTTCAGGCACCAAAAACATCCTGGTAATCGATTATAGTGTGTGGTAATCAATTACCAAAGTCAAAAACTCATTATGGACACCAAAAACATCATGGTAACTAGGTGGTAATTGATTACTAGCAACTCCAGAAGTTGAAAAACAAAAGTTTTAACATACTTTAAGTTGTCATTTCATTCTAAAACCATATTAAAACATCATTCCAACATTTCCTTTGAAATCATACTCATGTTTTCACAAATCAAAACATGCTCCTCATTAAAACTGAAGATTTCATTAATAGGTTTCTAATCACTTAGAAATCACATTTTTACTCTTCTTGAGTTCCTAAATCTTTTAAAAATTCTTTGTACATCATAAAGACAAGATTCAAGCCCCAAAATAAAATAATACCAACTTCATAACCCAAATCCTCATATGGCCAAAATTTATATATACCAAGAGGTATCCATGATCAAAATTTTCATTTAAGATGAAAGAGGGAAGTCTTGAGCTTTAGAGATTTAGGTGATGGCTAGAATCATAAACATGCTATGCAAGTCTCATTTTAATCTTTATCATTTTAATTAGAGAACTTGAAAATATAAATATGATGTGCAAAACTTGAAATATAAATATGAGAATGCAATAGTTCATTTTAAGGCTTTAAGGTTTATGTGATAACTTGAAATATAAACATGCAAAAGTTGAAATATAAACATGAAGATGCAAGTTCATTTTCTTATCTTCAAGATTTAAGGTGATAACTTGAAATATAAACATGATATGCAAGGCTTAGAATATAAACATGAAATGCAAGAGTTTGAAACATAAACATGAATGCATTCCATTTTCATATCTCATTAAACTCCAACCTCAAGACTTTTTAAAGAATAAAACTATTTAACCCCAATCAATCTTGCAAAATGGAAATGAGCTTTAAATTCCATCAACACCATGGTTCCAAGAACCTCATTTCTTAGACTCACCATCAAGCTTAAAAGAAAACATCCAAGGAAAACCAACAAACATTCCATTTCTCATATTCTTTTGAAACCAAAAATTAAGCCTTGAGCTCTAGAGGTCAAATATATGATGGCAAGACAACCAACATTAAGAACCTTCATTATCAAGCTATGGTCTTGACCATCAACCAATCAAGTGTGTTTTCTTGTTGCAAGAGTGGAAACTTGGTCTTTTGCAAAGAAATAAGAAGAACAAATCTTCTCTTGGAGCCAAGCAAGTTTCAGCCAAAATAAGAAGAAATGGGAAGAGGGATTTTTGTGTTGGTTTGATGTGTAGAGATGAAAGCTTATGTGTTTTAGGGAAGATCTATGGTGGTGGTGCGTTGGTTTGATGTTTGAAGTTTGGTTAAAGAACAAAAATGGAGGTTTTTGAAGGTGAAGGAGAAGAGGAAGAAGAAAGCTCAAGATGGAGAGAATGAGAAGATTTTTGACACAACTTGGTGCCCAAGTTGTGACAAAAAAAAGTGATGGTAAAGAATGAGAGAATGTGTGTGTAAGAAAGTTGAAAAATCAAAATATGAAAGAGAATTGGAGGAAGGAGGCTGCTGCTATGTGGGGCTATTTGGGGGGAAATTTTTCATTTTTTATGTAGGTAAGGACATGGTTTAGAGATGGATTTAATTAGGTAATGGGTTAGAATTGAAAATTAAGTGTTTGGGTTAATAACAAAGTATTTAAGGCTTTCAAGACATGATCAAAGAGTGATCTTACACACTTAGTTGAGTTAAACTCAATTAGTTTGAAATTTAAATACCAAGATGTTTCCTAAACTTAAGGAAAAGAAAGAGAGAGAAAATATTTTTTTAGTTTTTCACTTTATGTCACATGAGTTCTTTTGAAGAAGAAAGGGATAAATCTTTCCTTAAGAAAACTTGGACTTTAATTAACCTCAATTAATTATTTTGACTCAAGATTAATAAATAAAATTAATTTATCTTTAATTAGAGTCCAATATTGCCTATACTTCCTTAATTACTTAATTAAGCTCATTTAACACAAACTAGGGCAAAAAGGTAATTTTACACAAAAAACTCCTCGGAACCACCTGGATTTTTCTAGATATCATACATTCCTTATAATTAACATTTCAAACTCCTGGGTGATGACCGGGTTCAGTCGTCACTTAATCTCGCGTTAAATTACCTTAGGGTATTTTGGTAATTTCGTGCATGGGAGAAACCAAGGATTGAGATTTTCATCTTTATCATCATCCATAACACATCTAATCCCCTTCAAACATTAAACTAATCCCTTGAGGGTAGCTTGGACCGGACGCCCTCAATTTTCGGGCAGAAATTACCTCAGGGGCATTTTGGTCATTTGACACAGGAAAAATTGAGGATTATGATTTTCATATGGATTGCTATCTAAACCTCATATAACCTCATCCTAATATTAAATTACCCCATTGAGGATGGTCTGGACTAACTGCCCTCGATTATCGTACTAAAATGACCTTAGGGTATTTTGGTCATTTTACACAATGGGAAAAATTGGGGCGTTACAGGTGGAACACCAGAAGAGGAATTGGTTAAGAGGACATTTGATTTTCCTTGCACTTTACTTGTTTATTCTAATGAACCTGATTATCATGAAGATATAGACAGTGTTGATGCCAACAATGTGAGTGATTCTACCTCAAATATAATCCCTTTAAATATTCTGGCTGGAGAATTTCAACACCCTACACATGTTGAAGATTTGGATAGTTCCAATTTTATTTCTGAGGACTTCCTTGATTATGAGACTCTTGATACAACAGAAGAAGATTCTATAGTCTAGAGGTTAGCTATAGAGGTTGTATCATGTGGCCCACCACCACCTCTTGAGAGCTAACTACTTTTGTTAAAATTGAAATCTCCCTTCCCTGAGCACCTTATAGAGTAAAATGAATATGCTATTCTAGAGATTGATGCCCAATTCTAGCTCTATGTACATTGTATGGTGAGTGAACTAAGACTTCTTGGGAACTTGGTGGCAACACGTCATAGTGGAAAACTTCTTTTGAGATCACACACCCCTTCCCATTGGAAATGGTTTGCGTTGTGCATGTAAGCCCACGAGCAGCTTTAAGGCTTCTGGGAATGCATCAACATCTACAACACTTGGGCTTAGAAAGCCCAATAGTTTCAAGGGCCGTGGTATGATCCATATGCTATGGGATTCAAGTAGAGTCAAAAGATGCAAACCTTTGTCAAAATTCTTGGATCAATTTAAGCATAAGCCTCTATAGGAGCCCTAACCATCCAACTTAGGGACTTAGGATTACTTTGGATTCTTTTCAAGAAAGTTTTTTATGCAATTGAGGTTGAATGATTCTCTATACTTGCTCAATCAAGAAATTTCGTAGAGGTAAAGTGATTCCTTTTTATTCAATTTCAATATTTTATCTCGATTATCTATGTTTCTAGAAACACGTTTCTTAGGGATTTAGGATGGAGAATTTTTATTATATTGCTTGTTCTTGTCAATTTGTGTGTTAAGGTTTCTAGATCTTTATATCGACAAGATTTCTTAATCAATTAGTCCATTGTATAGATGAAAAGTTGTAGGCAAAATAGTCCTTTTGATCCTTTACTTGATTTTTCAATTTGGTCTCTAAACTTTTTTTTCAAATTGATCCTTTATGTTCCAAATTGCTTTCAAATTTGGTCCCAACTCGCTATTTTGTCACACAATTAATGGAAAATGCTAATGTGGTAATACCACACACATGGATCCAACGCAGATTGTGTCACCACATCATTTTCCGTTAATTATATAATGCAACTGTGACTTTGGACCAAATTGAAAATAATTAAAAACATATGCAGCTAAATTGATAAAAATAAAAGGTAATGAATCAAATGAAAAATTGAGTAAAAATAAGGGAAGAAACAAACTATTGCGCCAAAGTTGTAGTTACTACAAATACTATTGGCCAATAGCTAATACAATCCGCTGGAAACAAATATGAGAAAGAACAATCGGAACATTGTGTTCCGAAATGCTCTTTTTCTATTTCTGTACAAAACAGTTCCTTATTCGTCTTGGCTATGGAGTGCAAGGTTTATTCAAATCTAAACCGCGAAATATAATCAAAGTTCAGTATCATTGCAGTGCGAAGTTGACATTTTAAATGTTTGGTCAAGACGTAGACAACCTAAAATACATCATTTATCTTCTTTTGCCAGAAGCAGTGCACTGACAGCCTCCAAATTGTCCAGATGGCAACTAGGACACATGCATCTTCTTTGAAGCTCCTCACCAAGTGAGCCGTATGCTGCTTCTAGCTTTGATGACTGCTTGTTTTCAGTTAAGAACATAACTCAAAAGCTCTGATTAAAATATTATGTTTACCTTAAACATAGGATCACAAGAACACGCATGACCAGTACCGAACGAAATTAAGGGGAGAAAAGCAGAACAGAAGCATACTTCTCTGTTCTAATAAAATTAACAAATTGTTCTCCTTCCTTCTACTTTTTATTTTCGTTTTTATTTTTTGGGTGAAATTCACAGAATGTCAAGAATCTAGACAGTGAACAAATCAACATTTAGCTAATTACATTCTTATACTGATCCAGTTTGTCCTTCTCCAATTTCTCGATACTCAATTCAACACGAGATAGTAAAGAATGGAGCTTGCTAACTAATTAAATACATTTTATATAAACATGAACCATAGGCATTGATTTGACAGATGTCATATACACATCTTCAAAGGAATGCGTTATGAGTTGCATTGTGAAACCCGCATGGGAATTAAAATAATTGTATCGCTTTACTATTGTTCGTAAGGATATATGGCTAGATCCTGCAATGCTTTTGTTTCTGTGACTATCATGTTCAACAAAGACAACTTTCTTTCACAATCAATCAATTCTCGTTGGACCTGCACGTTGTCCTTACATTAAGAAAAGGTGTAATAGAATGAAATAAAGACATGAGATAAAGAAGGGACCTGGGCCTTCCAACATTTGATTCTCAACTTACGTTCTTATGAATTTCCTGTTGTTCTTGGTATTCCTCATTCTCTTCAGTTGTTTGAGATAATATCTCCGAAAGCATACTTTCAAGAGCCCTCAATGAAACTTCAGGATCATTCCCTTTCACAAGTGCATACTCAGTTTCTATGCACAAGATTTTAAGTAGAAAGCATTAATACTGTAGAGATACAGTGTTTTAAAATTCAAAGATTTAGAAAGATAAAAGGAACATGATGTGTGCGGGCAGCGCAGAAAGCATTCCATTATATGCTATTAACAATATTACCAATAAAACATTTGAGCATTATGTTTCTTTTGAGGAGTGCCTTGAAATCTTATTTGATGTTTACTACATCAATATATTCCATATTGAGCTAATGCTACAACCATGTATCAAAAGATCAGCATAAAATTTGGAAGTTCTTATTATATATGAAAAGATAAAAGGACACAAATTCCTCAGGACCAGAAATAATCACTACTGTAGCAAGTTCTGATCCGTGACCGCAAATCAGATTAGGAACCAAAAAAAACAGGAAAAAAATAGCAATAGAAGGTAACTCTCAGGAGTAAGGATGAATAACCACAGGCCTTTAGAGAAATCTCCCTAGCCCTTGTGCAAATTCTCCACCACCACATTAGTAGCTCCCTGACCCCGATTCCTTGTATCCACATACTCATCATTTTTCCAAATTTGCATTTAGCATGATTGATTTTCTCCCCACATGCATTCAGAATCCTGGTCGCCAGTTGGTACTAATAGTTTCCTCCTTTTCCTCAGTCCTCGGCCCATCTATCCCTTCTTTAGGCTTGATAACAAAGAAATAAGTAATCTCTTTCTATCATAACAGCTATCCTCTAATGCTTCTCTTCTCATGTCCTACTTTTGCAACTATAAAGTATATACCAACAATTATTATCTCTATCAGTTAAAAGAATCACAGAACCTGTAGAAACTGTGCAATCTACTGCATCAATGTCGCTGGTAATGATGCTCTCTTGAAATTTCCTGCATTTAATGAGGGAATGGTAACTTTATTGTATGATTTCAAATGATAATAATGTTAATAATAACACCAATAACAATAATAATAGTACGTGAGAATGTGTAAGATACATGACACACTTATCAGGTAGGATTGAGGATATGACTCGTGTTTTATTAGGCTTTAAATTTCAATAAATATGCAATAGTGTATTCTTAAACGTGAAGCAATGAAATTCAAAAAGGATAACCGATTTGACTAATGCATAACATTTTCATCAAGGAGACGAACCTGATCTTGGCATTCAGATCAACCATGTTGTGGATGAATTGCTCACTGCAAAAATGTATGAAAGCTTAACGTGCAAGCAAGACACGTAAATCTATGATACGAAACAATTTTGTTTCCAAAATTACAGAAACGAGCACTGGAGCGTGAAAAATTAGTTACCGTAGAGCTGCTGCTTCATTCTTCCATAAAGAAGGCACAGTTTCCAGAATACACAGATTCAATGAGAGGAAGCTTTAAACAGCACAGGAATACAAAATGAATTGATAACGACTTGCAAGTGTACCTTGACAGTTTCCAAATCAGACCTCACGGAAGAGATCTCATCTTGAATTAGAGATACCCGCACCTGTCGTCTAAGCGTCAAGTTCAACGGACGAATGCACCAACAAATTCAATTAATAAATTGAGAAAAATTAAAAAAGGAGTAGTAACTAGCCTCTAGCGTTTGGGCTGAAGCTTCACTCATGAATAATTGAACTTCAAAGCCTTTGAGTTCCTGTTCAACGAGTTCTTTGCAGCGCTTGGCATTTTCAAGCTCTGCATTGGCCTCGCCCAGCTCGGATATAAGCTTCTCGATTTGCTTTCTCAGAGTAACTACTCTTCTTTCTGAGCAATTCAAGGAACGAAAATATTCAAACGATAAATGATCTTTGACCGGAGAAACTTCACAGCAAAAGAAAAGAAAATCGTCTATTTAGCTACTGTGAAAATGTGGGTGCCTAATTAAGGCTAGCTAAGCTTGTTCGTTCTTTCAAAAAAGAAAACGCAGTGGTGATTGTTGATTTTCTTGGGAAACAAACAGGGAAGGAAAGGTGTAAAGCGCAGACAGGGTACCTCCTTGAGATTTCTCGGTGGCGAAATTGCGGATGAGGCTCAAGAGTTGCTTCTGTGGATCCCTTCCCGTTCCCGCCATAGACTTTGTTTCTTTAGTTTGTACTATTATGCTATACTGTACCGCTTCGGCCAGATATGAAGCTTATTTATCGGTTCCGAGTTCGCGAGGTTTGGGGCAGCTAACGTGACTTCCCGCCATAGCAGTATCAAAATAAAGGAAAACCAACTTCTTCTTCTTCTTCTTCTTATTATTATTAAGTAGTAAGGTTTTCTTATCAAAATAAAATTTAAAAATAATTATTTATGCAATTCCCTGTTGTCAACACTATTTAGAGAGTGGCTATTGCCGGTCTTATTTGTCTAATACCACTATTTATTAATTATTTGCATTTAGAGTATTTCTCAAATACCCTCAAGATATTTTGAATAATTTGTTCTTTTGTTATGTTTTTAAAACTAAATTAAAAATTGTACATTAGAATCTCAATTATCTATTTTTATTTTTTCATTTGTAATATTTCTAAATGAATTTAGTTAAAAAATTATTTTTCAATTCATAATTTGATTTTGGATATATATATGTGTGTATACATATTAAAAAAAATCACAAAAGTCATTAATAGGGATATCCAAATAAAATTTCTCTTGCTAATTTGATTGTGACAACTATATTGATCCAAGACATTAACACAATAAATATACAAGACCTCTCATTTTATATACTATTGATTTGGTTCCTTTTTAATGGATGTGAGATTACAACACTCACACTTAGCTTGAACTTTCAATGGTAGAAAATGTTGTGCACAATGGATACAACTTTCAAGAGGCAATAGGACAAAGAATGTAGTTTTTAAATCTCTGATCAGTTTTGATATGGCGAAATTAAAATGGAGACCAATTTCAAGTGATCACTTTTTTCTTTCTAAAGATTTTACGAACTACCTTTTGACCCAAGCTCTCAAAGACATACTTCTTCTGATTCTTAATTTAGTAGCAATGTATATATTAGAAATATAAAATAAATTTTTAATTAAAAAGTCATTTAGAAATGTCACAAATAAAAAGAAATAATAGATAATTGAGATTCTAATGTGTAATTTTTAATTTAGTTATGAAAATAAAACAACAAAAGCTAGTTATATTTAAAACACCTTGAGGGTATTTGATGCATAATCTAAATACAAGCAATAATAGGGAGTGCCATTAGATAAAGAGGAGTGGCAATAGCTACTCCCCACTATTTAATTTACACATATACACTCCTTTTTTTTTATTGGCAAATTGGCAAATGGTTAGTGGATTTAGCATTATAGGCATTGCACATAAACCGGCTAAATGTCAGCCATTTCAATGTAATTTCTAATGGTTTGCTTTTCGAGGTCTCATAAAACAGCTAGTTGTTAGCTATTTTGAAGTCAATCAATTTACATGCATTGCAATAGTGTACAAAACAGCTGACAACTAGCCATTTTATGAGGGGCATGGCCTATAAAAGCAAATTAGTAGAGGAAGGTAGGATCAAGCTTCCCATCAATGTTATGGGAATCGAACCGAATCGGCTGATCCAACCAATTAAACTGAGGACTGACCTTGTATCCGGTCCAGGTGGCCCGTAGAAACTGGCCTCTCAAAAACCGTTAGAGAACCATCTGAACCTGCAGGAAATTGGAAAACCAATGAATTGGACTGATCATAATGGTTAATCGGTTCTACAATTTTTGTTTTCTTTCAAAAGATGAATAGCCAGGCGGTGAAGCAGAGCAAAACGAAACTAATAAGATTCAATATAGAAATTCAAAGGGGAGGGCCTCTGGCTATTTTGTAGTGGGTTGCAGCTGAAGAGAGAAAAAAAGATTGCAACAAAGTCACTCATTGTGTCTTTTGTGTTTGCCACTACATCACACCCTCGCTTGGCCACCACCGTCGCACCTAATCACCACCACTACTTTGCTCGCGCTTGCCCAACAAGTGCCACTCCATGCCTACTTCTCATTGCTATAGGTGAGATGTTCTCCTCACAATGATCACTCTTTGTTACTGTTATAGGTGGAGAACTATCACTCATCTATGACTGTTAGGCATTTGATTTAAGAGGAGAAGATAGCTTTATCTCTTAGCAAAGGTCTTAACTAATATGATGCATGCCATTTAATTTTCACGGTCCTACCATTATACTTTTTGTCTCATTCTAATTTTTATCCTTGGGCTTTGTGTGCTTTTCATTTTCCCTTCCTTTACTATGTTATGTTGGTCTTTGTAAGAGAAATATATCGAATAAAATGTTTTTATTTGATATTTAAAATACATAAATTAAACTAATATATTAAATAAAATTTCAAAAGATTAAAATATATAAATAATTTTTATATAAATATATATTTTATTATATACAAATTATATTTTGGTTGGACCTTCGGTTGAAACATAAAACCTCTGAACTCTTACTATGACTCGGTTTGATGTCCATCAGGTTCCTTGCTTCCTATTTTCTAAATTTTAGAGAGAGAAAGTAGTGAGAGAAGTAGAGAATAGTGAGAGTAAAGGTGGAGAGAGATTGGTAACTCATGGTCAGCAACAACAATCACATACCCCATGATGGAAGTTGACATATGTCAACAAATCTTCATGTAAAGATAGTTTCTTAGACTAGTTTAACTTATAGATTTTAAATTTTGTTTATATTAAAGATTCAAATATAGAAATTTAATTTTGATTTTTTTAGTTTCATTTATACATTTTAATTAATGTTTTTTAGAATAGAAATTTTAATCTAGAAATGTTGTAACACCCTAATATCAACTCAACACGCTAGTTATTACTCTTTTGTTTCAGTTTTTAACTCAAAACTTTTTGAAAATACCTTAGTGAAAATATGGGTAATTTTTTTTTTGAACTTAAATACCAAAATGTGAGCTACGCATACTAAGTATCTAACGTCATTCATCTTGCCTGCGTAAGAGAGATGTTAGAAACAAATAACAGGTAACTACATAATACAACCATGACATAACATAACTCAAATAATAATACAATAACAATAACTATATCATAATAGTAATGTCCTATAAACATAAAGGACATCAATATATATCCATCAATAGAATACAAACTGATAAATGAGATATGATCACTCTAAAGGCAAATATCCATGGGAAAAACTATCTCTATTGGATCTCTTGTTTATAACGTAGCTTCCTCGTCCACTATTCAAAGAAAGTCATGAATTACACCATCATCCTTGTCTGGAGACGACACGGAAAAGAAAAGGGATGAGAAACTTATACAAGAATCTCAGTAGGGCTTCTCGACTCTAACACAAGTGTTATCATCATCATCCCCAGGAACCTCGGGTTTCTTTATGAAAATGTGGACATGTATAAGGTTCATTTATTAAGTTCTAAATACCATTAGCCGAGACCCATATCTTTTAGCATGAATCTTAATGTTATGAATGCAATATACTATATCATGAATGTATGTCAATACCATATGCAAGATACATCAGAATATACAACAATTAAGTATACATAAAGAACATATGCACATGGTTTATTCTTTAGGTGACTAAAACCTCTTATTCTCTTTTTCCTTGGAAGCCGCCCTATATCTTCTCTTCTCTTGAGAGTTCTAGGTTATGAGCTCATACCTCACTAGTTATCACTAGTGTAATCTTATCCCTTTTGATAAATTAAGTTCTCAACTCTTAAGGTACGAGATAGGGGGCATTAGGATCACCTTTCATAACCTTTAATTCGGGGAGTCTAAAAGATCACTTCCTATTTGGATCACCTCTCATAACCTTTAATTCAGGAAGTCTAGAGGATCATTTCCATGTGTCTTATGTCACCTTTAATCTTGGCATGTTATATAGAGATGCAAACATGAACAACCCATCATTTCAACATTTCATGCTCATAAACTTCATGAAATCATGCATCTCAATTTATCAAGCATAATCATAACATACCATAATTTAAATCACATAAACATGCATCATATTTCATTGCATATATTCATAAGCTATATAAATTTCAACACATGAACATAGCCTTCACAAGACATCTTTCACATTTATCTCATCAAAATTATCGATATTTATGCTTAAGCCCTAAATGGGTCAAATCGTAATTTTTCAAAGTTTACGGGTCAAAATGTAAATACCCCTTTTTAATGCATTCTTACAAACTAAAGATCCTTAACATCAACCAATAATTTCAAGAGACTTATAATCACTAGAAACCAATTACAACTCATCACAAAAACCTTTTAGGGCTATAGACCAAATTTTAACATACCTTAGAGGTCAAAGTGCAAAGTTGCTCATTTTTAACTCCTAAGCCAACACTTCTAAATCTTTTTCTAAACATTATAAATGGTATTTTGAACACATGGGCACATTAAACATCATTATGAACTCTTTTAAAACTCATTTGGGTGAAATCACCTAATCAATAGTTCAAAACATAACTTTTCACATTTTTAAAAACCGTCCAATCTAACACTTGTATCTACACTTTTATGCTCTAGGATACCAAAAACAATTTTTACATCGAATATAAGTAATTTTTAAGTATGTGAACAACATGAACAGCCTTAACCCTTGAACAAAATTAGAAAATTAATTTCTCAAAGCTTCATAAAATCACAATTTTGACCCTTTTTAATTACTAGACTTTCCCAAAATGCTAAAAATATTTTTTATAACAATTCTTAATGATTCTCATGTGTGTGAACAGTAATGAATAGTGTTGAACAGGACTAAACAGTACCAAAAAAATTAGCCTTCTAAAAGCTTCATAAAAACACAATTTTGATCCTTTTTAGTTGCTAGTTTTTCCTAAAACACTAAAAATAATTTTTACAAAAATTATTAGTGATTTAGACTCATCTAAACATCATAATTAGTAACCATTCTAGTTCTAAGAGATCGGGTCAGAAACTAAAATTTTAGCATCTAAAATCATGAGAAAAACTATGTTTTTAATCCTTTGCAATTTCTAAGTCTTTCAGAATTTTCTTTGTGTATCTTAAAGACAAGATTCATATCTAAAAATAAAATATAAAAAGCTTTAAATCAGAATTATATGAGAGCCAAAAACATATAGATGAGAAGTATCCATGATTAAAATTTTCATTTAAGATAAAAGAAGCAAGTCTTGAGTTTTAGGATTTAAGTGATGACTAGAATCATAAACTTATCGTAATCTTATTATTATCATTATAAGGTGATAACTTAGAAATATAAATATGAAATACAAGGTTTGAAATATAAATATGAAATACAAGGTTTGAAATATAAATATGAAGATGCAAATTCATTCTTAGGTCTTTATGATTTAGGTGATAACTTGAAATATAAATATGAATATGCAAGTTCATATTATTATCTTCAAGAATTAAAGTGATAACTTGAAATATAAACATGATTATGCAAAGCTTGAAATATAAATATGATGTGTAAGAACTTATAACATAATATGGATGCAAGTTCATTTCTATGTCTTATTTAAGCTTAAAACCCAAGATTTAGTCATTCTTTTATTAATCTTTTGACATCAAGAATGAAATCTTGAGCTTTAGAGGGCATTTAAATGATAGATTCACAACTACCATCATGATTCCTCATCATCAAGCCATGGTCATTATCAAATCATAAAATTGAAAATATAAAGGAAGAACAAGAGAAAGAACATGAAATAAAATCCCTACCAAGTTGTTTCTTGTTAACAAAAGATAATGCTTGATCTTTAGAGAAGTTAGAAAAAGGAAATATGTCCTTGATGAGTGTTATGAATTCGGCCAAGATGAGAACAAATAGAGGAAAGATTTTTCTTGTGTTTTTGTGTTTGATAGTGGAAAGGTTATGTGTTTAGGAATTGATTTATGGTTGGAATGTGTATGCTTGAGGTTTAGAGCTTGGTTAGAGGTTGGGAATGGAGTCTCTTGAGTGTGAATGGAAAAAGAAGAAAGCTTGAAGTCTTGAGAGAATTAGAGAACTTTGAGCAAACTTTGAGTAAGAAAATTATCAAGTAAGAAAATGCTAAGACTAACAGTGTTTGTGTGTGGATTTTGGCAATGGAAGAGCATCTATTTATAGGCATTTTGAAGGGTGTTGGCCATGTGGTATAAGGCTGCAAATGGAGGAGTTTGTTCATTTTTTTAATTAAAGAAAACTTAGAAAAGGAATGCATATGGTGTAGTCATGATGTTGTTCATGCATTATGGATGAAAAATACTAAAATATGATGTAATGGAGGCTCCATCCACATGGTTTCTTTGGCTGATTGCAAGGCAAAATTTTTTGAATAAAAACAATGTAAAAGAAAAAAAAAGAAAGCAAGTGGTATAATGATGTAGCATGTGCATTTTTGTTGGAAGAAAGAATTAAAATATGGTGAGATGAAGAGCATGTTGACCATGGCCTTCCATGGTTGATATGTGAGGAATTCTTTTGCTTAAACATAACCAAAAATAATGGAAAAGAAAGCTAAAGAAATGGTGATAAGGTTGGATATGTTTCTTTGTTGGAAAAACCATTAAAATATGATGAAATAGAGCATTATGGCCGCTGGTTTCTGGTTCTTTTATGATCAGATTTCTCATTATTTGCAAGTGATAGGACATGTATTAGATGTCTAATTACTTAGGTAAAAGATTAGGAATTGATAGATTAATGAAAATGGTAAAAAGCTAAATGTTTAGGACAAGTCAAGACAAGGTAAAAAGAATAATCATACACTAGTAAATGAAGTTAATTTCAAATGAGTTAAAATCAATTTGTAACATAAGTTCTAAACTTAGGATAAGGAAATGTAAATGTACTAAATTTTACCTAAACCAAAATCTTAACTTTAATCTCAACATCATTAATTTTTATGAGTCCTTGTAATTAAGCAAAGGTAATTTAATTTTACCTTAAGCAATCTTAGGCTCTAATTACTTCAAGTAATTATTTTTGATTCAAGGTTGATGAATGAAATCAATTTGAGTTCAATAAGAGCTTAATACTGCCTTAATTACATAAGTAAACTCATTTAGCACAACTAGGGTTAAAAAGATAATTTCACATTAAAACTCCTTGGAATTACTAGACATACTCAAATTACATTTAAAATAGACATTTTGAATTTTTGGGTGAAAACTGGATTTAAAGATTGCATAATTTCATGTTAAATTATCATAGGGGTAAAATGGTAATTTTACGTACGATAAAAACTGAGAATTGAGATTTTTATTTCCAAGGCACATACAATCCCCGTCAATTATTAAACAAACCCCTCAAAGATAGTCTATAGATTGATTATCTTTGATTTTCTAAGTAAAAATGACCTCAGGGGCATTTTGGTCATTTTACAAATATAGAAAAATGGAGTTTGCGACTTTCGTACGAATCGCTAATCAAGCCTCCTATAATGTTTTTCTAATATTACATTTCTTTATTGAGGATTATTCGGCCTCGAATTACGTGTAAAATTACCTAGGGGTATTTTGATAATTTTTACACAGCAGTAAAAATTGGGGCGTTACAAACGTAGATTGAATAGACTTAGTAATTTAGTTTAGTTTTTTACTTTACACATTTTAAATTTTGTTTAGTTTAGAAATTTTAATATAAAATTTAATTTCAATATACTTAGGAATTTTGTAATTTGATTTAGGGTATACATTTTTAACTTGGTTAAGCTTAAAAATTTTAATATAAAAAATTTAATTACGATATTATTCTAACCTGTTTTCTGGAGGGGAGTCCTTGGTTGATTTGAGGTTTGGTCACTAGCTTCCCAGGCTCTCAACACCAAGGATTCGACGTGCAAGGACTACAATGCTCAAGTTAGAAGAGATTTTACAAGTGTGAATTAATAGATATGTTACTTAGTTCTAGGTTACCTTACTCTTGTATAGAAGAGTTTGTTGTGATATTATCCCTCACTCTTTGATGACTATAATATCTTTGGATATCTTAGGAAGAGATCCGTCTTCTTATTGTAACCAATGTGAGGTTGTTTCTCAGGTTCCTTTATTATAGGCGATGAAGTTGTTATATCCTTATGATTCAGGCTATTGGGCTTCATTGGTGTGCTCGAATTACGATGCGCTAGGCCTCGACCCGTGTTCGGGTTCTCATGCTTGGTGCCTCTAATGGGTGCAATTACCGACCTATAGGTAGCCTGGGACATTGCTTATGTTACTCGGATGTCTTTTCCCGATCTATGGGTTGTCTTTCTTTCGAGCTTTTTCCTTGGCTTGGGTTCAGGCTTTCTCAAGCTATTTGCTTGGTAGTTTCCTTGGGACATTTCCTTTTCTTTGGTGCTTATTGAGGATTGTGCACAGACACTCCCAAAGGTGGGCAATCCCATGTGACCAAGCAGTTATCATGAGTTTTCTGCCAAAAATTCTCAACTGTTGGATCTCGGTAATGAGCTCTTTGGCTTTTGATTTCATGAAGGGCATGGATTTGGCCAAAATGGAGGGAGTGAGTATGAGCCGTTATATTTCAATGAGCCTCTATTAGTCTTCCCCTTCCTCTTTCGTTCTTCATTTCTTCAAGCACTCTTTTTCTCTAACTTCCCTTTAGCACTTCTTCCATTTCTAAGAGTTCCCAGCACCTTCCCTTTTCTTCAAGGTTTTTTTAAGGCCTTGCCTTGCTAGCAAAGGTACTCTTTCAGTTTTTCTTCCTATTTCGGTTTTGATTCCTCCAAAGCTCCCAATCTTGGTGTTGCTTTTGGTTATGCCCGTTTGGGATTCTAATGCCATTTTTATGGATTTTATCAGGTTCTTGTTGCCATTTTTCTTCCATTTTTTAAGAACTTCTTCTATTTCCATTGCGTTTTCGCTAAAAAGTATGTATAACTTTATTTTGCTATTAAGCTTCCCTTGGTAATTTTGGGACCCAAGGGTAGATGATTGTTGGTCTCCCTTCTTCATCTTTTTTTCTCTGCTGATTTTCTTTTTCTTAATTTTGAATTCTTAGTCCTGTTGGTTTTCCTTTTTAGATGTCAAGAAAGTTCAGTACTGGATCCATTAAAGAGTCATCGATCAGCCAAAGGTGTGGCCAATTACTATTTTTGGGTTAACACCGAGATGAAAAATGCATATTCTCTGTTAACGTTGATTATTGACGAGGGTTTAGTAACCCATTTTTTAAATGAGTGCCATGTAACTGACCTTCGCCATAGAGGGATAGCCGAGATTGTCACTTGTAGTCCTGAAAATAGGGTCCGTCATATTCCCAAGACCTATGATAAGGAACCTACATAATTTTTTTTTTTTATTGTTGGTTTGAGCACATGAAACACTCACAATGGTTGATGTTAGTGGCTGGAATGAAAGCTCAAATATGGAGAAAACACAAAAAAATGCAGGACATGAAAACAGAGCAAGAACAGGACACGTACTGTAAAACCATCGAACATCATCTTCTTCATTCTCTATTTTAGTTCAAATATCAGCAAAAATTACAGCAGCTGTAACAAAATCTTTTTTGACCATATTAGACACATTAACAACCATACATTCATGTTTCTAGACTAATCCAACAAGGTTACATCAGTAAAATAGATAAGATATTTACTAAACATCACATGACTACTCTCATTGGGCAAACAACATCACAATAACTCAGCCCAATCCAACATTCGCCTCCTTGATGTTTTTGCTGGACCTTCCAAGTAGAGGTCTTAGGAACTCAAATCTTGCTCTTGGAAGTGATTTGGTGAACATATCAGCAACATTATACACTATAGGGCAATAAACAAGTGAAACTTCTTTCTCCTTTTCAGCATCTCAAACAAAAACAGTACTTGATCTTCATGTGTTTGGTCTTTCCATGATTGATTGGGTTTTTTACCATAGAAATAGCAGATTTGTTGTCACATTTTATGATAGTAACTTGCTGCTGCCTTTGTCCTAAATCTTTAAGAATTTTTCTCAACCATATAGCTTGATTCACACCACTAGAGGCTGCAATGAATTCAACTTCTGCAGTGGACTGTGCCACAACAGATTTTTTCTTAGAATTCCATGAGAAAACATCATAACTAAGAGAGAATGCATAGCCAGCTGGGCTCTTCATATCATTAGCAGAGCCAGCCCAATCACTATCAATAAGTCCCACCAAATTTTCATTTTTACATGGTTGAAACCATACACCAAAGTCAGCAATCCCTCTAATGTATCTTAGCACCCTTTTAGCAACTCCATAGTGTGCTTGACTTAGAGCATTCGTAAATCTTGAAAGAAAACTTGTAGCATACATTACATCTGGTCTAGTTGCTATTAAGTGCAACAAGCTGCTAACTGAGCTTCTAAATTTCCTTTCATCAGTTTTCTCATAGCCATCATTGTTGGATAGCTTTTCATTAATGGGGAGAGGTGTTGCAACTAATTTGCAATGTTGCATTCTGAATTTTTTAAGAATCTCCTCTGCATACTTTTTTTGAAAAATGAAAATCCCTTCTCTAGATTGATAGACCTCCATCCCTAGGAAATAACTCATGATACCAAGATTTGTCATCTTAAAAACACTTCTCATTTGCTTCTTAAAAGCATCAATGAACTGCACATTACTTCCAGTCAGCAATAAATCATCAACATAAAGAGAAAGAATGATAATATCAGAGTTTAAAAAAGTCTTCACATAAAGTGTTGGCTCACTTATGCTCCTCCTGAATCCATTATTAGTGAAGTATGAATCAATCCTGCTGTACCAAGCTCTAGGTGCTTGTTTGAGGCCATACAAGGCCTTTTTAGCTTATAAACATAATCTTCTTTTCTTTTTAGAAGAAAACCAGCAGGCTGCTCAGCATAAATCTTCTTCTCTAACACTCCATTCAAGAAGGCAGATTTGACATCTAATTGGTAAATAGCCTAGTTACTTTGAGCTGCCAAAGCAATGAGTACTCTGATAGTGTCATGTCGTGCAACGGGAGCAAATGTATCTACATAGTCAACACCAGCTTCTTGAGCATAACCTTTGACGACCAATCTAGCCTTGTATTTATTTATAGAACTATCAAAATTTAATTGGGTCTTATAGACCTATCTCAATCCAAACACCTTTCTATGATTTGGCTTTTTAACCAGCTGTCATGTTATTCTTTTCAATCATTTTAATCTCCTCCTTATTGCTAAATTCCATTCTTCATATTTTGAGGCAACATCAAAATTTTCTGGTTCAAGAACAGCAAGACTACACCTTTCATAGACATCAGCAAGAGTTCTTGTTTTTCTTACTGGTGACTCAGGTGAAGAAGAAGAATAATGATCTCTTGGAGAAAAAGGACTTGAGTTAGATGAGCCTGAATAAGAGATAGTTTCTTTAGAATCTGAATTTGAATCACTTGAGTCTCCATCATTAGAAATATGATCTTCATCATGTGGTGGTTGCAAGGGATCATGTTGGAGGATAACACATGGTCGTGTCTCAACCTTGGACTTCTTCCAATTCCATGAGCTAGCCTCATCAAATTTCATATCACGACTGACAACAATTTTTTCAGACCTTAAATTGAAAATTTTATAGCCTTTAGATTGAGTGCTATAGCCAAGAAAGAAACCTTTCTCAGCTTTCATTTCCAACTTATGTCTTCTCTTCGTTGGCACATGAACATAGCACATAGAGCCTAATTGTAACATCCTATAAATTATCTAAAAATTTATTTGAGCTTTATCAATCATAATTTCAAAAATTTGATAGTTTGAACAATGATGAGGACGATCCAACAGATTTGTAAAAAAAAAAAATATGAATAGTATTTTACGGGCCCCGCAGGCCCATTAGGACAGTCGAAACCCTAGAATTGGGACCCAAAGATGCCCGAAATTGAGAAATTATATGATTATGGTTACAAATAGGTAGAAATAAAGATTTTATACTCGAAATTATTTTTCGGGCAATGTTTGATTTCCCGGGTACACTGTTTTACCCGTTTAGTAAAATTTCGGTATGCGATTTCTAACACCGAAAGATAGTTTTATCTTTGTAAAAGGATAATGTTTATCCTTTGGAGCCAAGTGTAAAGCTAGGATTTAATCTTGAATTACAAGATTATATCCTAGCCATTAATCTTATTTTCTTGGTCAAAGAATATAGATTTTATATTAAACAATTGTTATAACCTAATTTAATATCATTAAAAGCTATGAAAACTTACCTTTGAAGACACACTTCCTCAGCCATCAAAGGGAGAGCATCAGAAACCTCCATTTTCCATTTCTCATGAGCTCCAACTTGTCTTCCAATCCCAAAAACCTTAGCCTATAGTTGATAAAACCTCAAACTCTCTTCACAAAACTTATTCTACTCCTCAATACCTACCAAACTAACCGATTAGAATTTGAATCCATCATAGTTTTCCACCTTGAGAGATCATTCTTCACTGCCTAAGGGAGTCTTTGGGCTTGAATTGGTGGCCTTGAAGTGAAGGGAAATCAAGTGGAACAACCTTTGAAGTTATAAAGCTTTGAAGCTTTCAAAGTAGGGTTTTCTTTGGCCTTTTTCTTTCAAAATTTTTCTGAGCAATTCTTACTGGTTTCAATATGAAATTTCTGGATATATTGGTTGATAATATGATGATATTGATGTGTTAATTTTGGTGGAATGTTTGGGGTTGTGGAAAAATCATTTTTATCAAAAAAGATTCTAAAGTGGTTTGCTGGATTTTCAATTTTCCTGCTGGCAGTGATTGTTCATGAATTTTCTGACGGAATTGTGGGTGTTTTCATGAGCTATAAAAACTATATGTTGAAGGTAACATCTAGGATAGTTCCATGAATTTTTTTGAGCTCTGGTTTTGACTTCTAATGCCTTGAGAAATTCAAGAACCGAAGTGGTAACTATGCTGCCTGAAATGTTGAATCTGCAGCTGTGAATTTGTGAAATTTTATTAACCTAGCAAATGATAGAATTATTAGCTTAAATTTTCACAAGATGTTGAGGACATATTGAGGTCTAACTATAATTTTTTGTACAAAGTTTTGAGTTCATTTGATAGGGTATAAAAATTGAGACTTCTGGCTATTGGCTAACAGTATGTAGTTTCTGACCATTAAATTTGTAGAATTTTGTTAATATAATTAGAGAACTCTAATTACCCTGAAATTTTACAAGATCTTGATGACACATTGAGGTGTCCTTGATAACTTTTATAGCCTCTGAAATGATTGTTTTATGAGGAAATAAATTCATGCCACAATAGTGTGAAATCTGACATTGTGCTGAAAAATAAATTGATGCTATGAATTGATGAAATAATGGCACTTCGTACTAGTATGACATGAGTACCTGAATATGAATATGAATAATTGAGCATGTGAACTTATTGATGAGGTTAGGCACACATAGATATGAATACTCCTTCTAATTTTATGCATGTGAGAGAAAAGCATGAGATTGCATTTCTTGGACTGGAGAAAGTAAATCCAGTTTGCTGGAGAAAGTAAATCCAGATTGTTAGGGAAAGTAAACCTAGCTACCAAGAAGAGCATGAGATTTATAATCCTTGGGCTGGAGAAAGTAAATCCGGTCTATCAGGGAAAGTAAACCTGACTACCTTTGAATTGAGTCGGGGAAAGTAAACCTGGTTAGGAATAGGTCTGTGTGAGAATTGGAGAAAGTAAATCCAATGAACATATATAGGAATGAGCTCAGTCCTGAAAAGCAGTCTATTACCCATTATTGTCACACTGGGGATGGCGATACTTAATGCCCAGACATGACAGGATTAGTCAAGGGCCAAGGCAAGTTTAAGAAGTAAATTTTCTAAGAAATCATTTGTCTTATATGCCGAGTGAAGAAGTTTAGTATTGATATTGAGACCAATATATTTAAGTGGAAAGTTAGTAGTATATGATGTTGAGTAGTATGGTATATGTGAATATTAAGTGATTGAATGTTAAAAGTAACCCACTTCGGAAGTATGATTTGGAACTTTAAAAATAAACCGTTATTATATAATGCATAATCACTTTTCTTAATAAACCAAAGTGACTGGGGCGATGATGATGATATTATAATTGTGTATTTGGGGGAGTCACCCTACTGAGAATTGTATAATTCTCACCCCTATGTTTTTGTGTTTCTGTGTCGTTTCCAGGTTGACACAGAAAATCGAGAGACTACTATGCCAAAGAACTCGGAAGTGCAATAGTGTAGTAGTTAATGCTTTTAATATGTTGTATTTAGTGGAATGGATATATATGTAAATATGTTAGAGGACAAAGGTGTGTTAAAGCTCATGAAAGAGCTTCCTTTATGTACTGAACTTTCTATTAAATAAATATTTTGGTTTCATTACTATATATTTTAGTAGAATTATGACCTAGTTATCTCACAAATCAATCAAAATGGCTATAGATATTTAAGAAAGGTTTGCTAATTTATAAGTAACAACTCTCGAGTATTATGTCATGACTTAAGGATAATGTTATACTTGGGAGGATGTTACACCAACACCCTTACGTGCTTGACTGAAGGCTTGTGATTGCTCCATGATTTTAGAGGAGTCTTGCCATTTACTGCCCTTGTAGGAAGCTTATTAAGCAAATAAACAGCTATGTTCACAGCCTTTGCCCAAAATTTTTTAGGCAAATTTTTTCAGCCAGCATGCTTCTTGCCATCTCTATGACTATTCTATTTTTCCTCTCATAAATGCCATTTTGTTTAGGACAATAACCAACAGTGAGTTTGTCTTGTAGGCCTTCATCTTCACAAAATTGCTCAAATTCTGTGGAACTATATTCCTTGCTTCAATCAGATCTTAAGTTTTTAATCTTGTAGCCACTTTGAGTTTCAACCAACATCTTAAACTTCTTGAAAACATGAAACACATCAGTCATTCTAGTAAAATCATCAATAAACAAGATAAAATACTTGTTCTCACTAAGAGATAGAGTCCTCATATGACCACACAAATTTGTGAAAACTAATTCAAGCTTCTCTTTTGCTCTCCATGCTTTCCTAATCAAAAAAGGCTATCATGCAACTTGCCAAGCTGACAAGCATCACATACTTGAATCAGAGGTAGATTTCTCATCATTTGTTTATCATAAAGATGCTTCAATGCATTAAGATGGTAATGACCATATCTTTTATGCCAAAGCTAAGTCTCATCAGCTCTGGCTTTTAGCGCATCACATAAATGCTGCCACATAAAAGAAAAACTTATGTTCTCCATAGGGACATTAGCAATTACCCTTTTAGTAGGATCACTAATAGTGCAGCTATTATTCTCAAAAAGAAGAGAATATCTATGAGAAACCATTTGAGAGATGCTTAATAAATTCTGATCAAGTTTAGGCACAAGCAAAACATTTCTAATAAGCTTCATACCTTTCTTTGTTGGAACTGAAATTGTACCTCTCCCTGTAGATTCAACAATAGCACCATTCCCTATTCTAACAGAAATATTTACAGAAGTATCAAGCTCCTTGAAGAGCTTAGAGTTATAAGTCATGTGGTTAGTATAAGCACTATCAATCATCCATGCATTTTTGCTATCAAAACTAAAAGACATGGCTACTACAAATAAATGATCATCACGTTCTCTACTGTCAGAAACATTTGCTTCCTAATTTGCCTTGGAAATTAAGGAGTTTTGACCTTGTTTCTATTAGCTCCAGAACCCTTTGTGCTTATTTATTTTGAATGACAACAAAGCCAATTTAAAAAAATACTTTAAAGAACAATTGATGTCTCTATTGAATTTCTTGTAAGAATATAGTAGGTTTCTATCGTTTAGCAAGAACAAGGCTCACTCAAATGAGAATATATTTCACAATGCATGTGAAAACATGTGTATCTCATATTACGAGATTTGAAATATAATAGAAGTGAAATTATATCCTTATCCAAGCAATTGATAGCTAACGATTGAAAGAACATTTCAACACTATAAGAAACCAAATCCTAAGACTTTAGAAAGTAGCACGGGACATCAGAAAGTACACTCAAGATGAAGAAATCAACTCATGTCCAAGAGCAACATGCTACTTCATCTTCAATTATCACAATTGCAAAGATATCATTAGCAAAGAAGATTGGTTTGAAGATTAGAAAGTGAAGAATTCTTCAAGGAACTGATTGCGCACATCAGAAAGCTTACTTCACTGTGGAGCACAAAATGCTATAGGGAAAGGAAGGAAATTTGAATTTTGAATTTCAAATGTTCAAGCCAAATCCGGTTTCAAACTGGTATGTCATCTCTTCTGCCTGATTGATCAACTACCCTAGCTTTACAAAGGAGGAGTTCAAAAAGCATGTTCAGCAAAGTCGAAAAGTAGTTTCTGAAAGAAGATTAAAAAATTCAACATTACAACGGCTTCTGCAACCGATATGACAGATCTGTTAAACTCTCTTCTAGCTATTTTTTTCAAGACATAACTGATGATCAACATGTGTCACTTAGTGAACTGATCAAGGGCTACAGTCACAAGGGTAGGCTGCTATATCTGGAGATGCTATGCTTAAAGGTCGATGAGAGATTTGATTTTTCAAGAGAAGAAACTCTGTAAAAATCTCCTCCCACTTCCTAAAATATTCAATATTTATCATGTAATCAGTTTTTATCCTTGAAGTATAAAAAAAATCTTCCTTTTATGTTCTTAGATTTATGCTCTTCTTAGGGAAGAAGTGTTAAAAGGAAGTCATTCAAGTTTTCCCAGAAACTTTTCATATATATGTTAAGAAAACTTGAGTGTAGGTTAGTTTGAGTGGCAACCCAAACATTTAACCTTTGTATCCTTGATCCGGTAGTGAGCATTGTGAGATAGCTTGGAGAGGCCTACTGTAAAACTACTTGCAACGAGATAGTAGAGGTTACTACTGCTCACGGTTTCACTTGGAGAGGCTAGTCAAAGACTACTTGCAACTTGGAAAGGCTGGAGCAAGATTACTTGTAGCTTGGAGAGGTTGGGGAAAGACTACTTGCAGCTTAGAGAGGCTAGAGCAAGACTATATTCAATGTGACAGTAGAGGTTGCTATTGGATATGGGTTAGGCTTGGAAAGGCCAGTGTCATGACTACTCCATTAGGCTAGGAGAGTCCAATGTCAATACTACTCGGGTTAGCTTGGAGAGGCTAGTACAATACTACTCATGTTAGCTTAGAGACGCTAGTACAATACTACTTGGTTTAGCCTAGAGAGGCTAGTAAATGAATACTCAACTTGTGACAGTTTCTGAGTTTGTCAGCTGGCACAAGTGAGAGCTTGGGAAGACTAATGTAAAAACTATCCAGTTTACTTTCTCAGGTTAAGAAATTTGTTTTAATGGAACCTCAACAGTTATTGAGTACTGGATGTTGGTAGTTTGGCTGAACTAGTATAAACCTTTGTGTCTTTTCCTTCTCTCTTTCTTTGATCTCCTTTATATTTATCTGTTCCGTTTTTATCATTCATACATTGATATATATTTTTTTCCATTCTGTTATTTCTTTTAATAATGAACGTTTTATTTTAAAAGTTTTAGAAATCTACTTTCTGAAGCTACAACTATGTTTCCGCTGCACTACAAGATTTATACTTGATAGTACTTATTTTTAGATGTTTCAGAAAATGCGAAAAGAAGCAATGCATGATTCAACCCCCTTCTCATGCATATTTCCACCTATAAGTGGTATCAAGGCAAGGTCTCTGAGGGGTTGAGCAATCAACGATTGCAGAGGACAAAGATCTGAGGGACAGAATGGCATGCATCCTCTTCACAAAGATCAATCTATCAACTGACCATCCTTTGTTCATGAGATTAAAGGATCTGGCATAGTTCGCTCAAATGGTGAAAGGGATTTCAAAGAGACCTATGGACAAAACCTTTAGAAAACAGAAAAGTTCAATGGTTCCACTTGGTCAAGCCTTTGTTCATATATACTCTAAGCTAAAGCGGATATATTGCATATGTATTGCTTGGTACATATGAAAGGCTATATGACATAGACTGTACATGGTGTTTGAAGATCATAAACTATTTCAAGATATTTTTGATCCTGAGGTTGTCATATCAGATGCTACGTAATGTTAAAGCAATGAAAATTGCTAAAACTTCTATTGAAGTAGGAAGATCTGATATTGATATCAGAGATTGAATACGGAAATAAGATATCTCTGTCTGTGGTGTCTATAATGACTAAAACAAGAAAGCATCTATCTCATGAATGACAAATCAAGACAGAGATCATCTTGAGAAAGAAAATTTGCTTATAGTAGTAAAGACACACATCATGTATCAGTCCAGTGTTTAATTGACATATCCTTATGCAAAGAAGAAGAATGTGTCGGATATCTAGAAAGATTTGTCATGAAGTCTTGATGTGCTAAAACTTGATGCCATTCTATGCTTCATGGCCCAAGAACGCAAACAAAGGTAAGTAAGGTAAATTTTTCTGCATCTCATCCTTCTTTTAGTACATTGTCCACTTCACATGATGAGTTGCTAGAAGTTTATCAAGCCTATTCTTCTATATATCTCAAACCAATCAAAGAACTCATAAAGTTGCCATGAAATCTTGAGAAGATCAAGCCTAAAGCTGGAAAGCTGAAAGTAAGATATACTCCAAGAAGATTTTCTTCTTCTCAAAGTTCCACATATCTGAAGCCTCCAAAAAGTTATATGAAAATATCAGACTGAATCCTTGAAAAGACTTCATGCCATCTAAAGATCTGACCTGTTATATTTGATATATCTCAAAAACTATGTTTTTTGTGAAAATGTTCAACATCTATAGTTTCTGAAAACTAGACTGAGATATTTAGAGGAAAAAGAAGATGAAATAGCTAGGCAACCTCATCTAGTATATGTGTGTGTGTGTGTGTATATATATATATATATATTTTGTTTCTATTCTTGAAGCTGTATGAAGAGATACCTTCCTAACAAATGATTCCTAAAAAGGAATTGCATTAGAAAGGTTAGAAAAATCCCTTTCCCTGGAGCTAACCGAAAAGGACCCATGAAAGTCTGGGTACCAAAATCAAAATTCCTCTTGCAGGCATGTCTGAAATACTTCTCTGGATAAAGTTTCAAGAAGCAAGAACATAAGAAGTGCAGTTTGCATGATCAAGAATATCAGCGGGTCTATCAGATGTTAGTTTACAAGACCACAGAACTTTGTGAGGAATAGTTTATCAATTTGCAAGATCAGAAATAAGATGGGTTTGTCAAAAAGAAGTTTTTTTTTTCGAGGGTCAAAGAATAATGGTTTTATGGGAGCACAGAATCCAGAATAGGAAGATGAGTCTGTGATAAGTTATCAAAGTTCTTCAATGGCTTGGAAAGTAAACATTGAAGTTTCAGAAAGTAAGTTCTTCAGAATGTGAGATCAAAAGTCAGAAAACTCTCTTTCTAAAAGAAGGATGAAAAGGTAGGACTCTTCCTACTCTATTTGAGTTTTTCTCTCCCATGTCGCTTCGCCTCCGTCATGTCACATCAATAAAACCCCTACATCTCACACTTTATCTTTACCTTCATCTTCTTAAACAAGCCACCTTTCTTTCTTTCACCTTTAACCTCATACACTCTACCTCATCTCTACGTCTGTAGCCGCTCACCTTTACCTTTGAACTGAAATCATCTTCAAGTTTCTTCTTTTTACCTCATCCTCTCAAATGTACCCATATACTGCTCCAATGGCAAAAGAAAAGAGTATGGCTCAATCCACCTCAGTAAAATCATCCTTTAACATGTATGATAATGCTGGCATGCAAGATTGCTATGAAAGATTCTTTATGTCCAGAAAAATGGCACCTAGAAAGTCTTTGAGAAAAGACCTACGTAAATAAGTCACCATTCTTGATGAAGTCTTTACTTTTCAGAAGTAAGAGGATTTTTTAGAAGTAAATGAACTAATCTTTCTGTGTTTGATCAATGCCTTTTATTCTCATCTGGAGAGACCATCATAATCCTATGTCAGAGGTATGATCAGAGATTGTTCCATCAAGATCACAGCTTCTAGACTTGCCAAAATCATAAAAGCTCTATGTAAGGGGATCATCTACAAATGCTCATCAGATTGGGCAAAATCTCTTCATGTAAATGAAGAAGATGTGTCTAGATGTCTCACTAATTCAATTATCCATAAGCTTAGTGAAATTACCATTGCCATGTTGACTCGCTAGGGCAAGAAAAGTGTATATTGTGGTTCAGTTCTCTGTCCTTCCACGGATTAGCAACACAAATGCTTTTGTTGGAATAGACTACATGCTTCTTTATTGCCTGATGGAAAAAAGAAAAGTGAACCTGCCTATGCTCATTCTTGACTACATGATGAGCGCTGCAACAAAGAAGACACAAAGAACTGCTAGTATTCCTTACGGCATGCTTTTGACAAAGGTGCTTCAACGGTTAGACTTCCCTTTGCTCACCTAAAGCTATGAGCTTGTGGAAGGAACCATCTTTATACCTTCCTCCTTCAGAACCTCAAGAAAGAGGTCAACCCTCCAAATTATTGAGCCAACAAGGTAGAGCCCCAGAACAAGAGGTGAACAAGCTCGAGAGGCTTCCTGAAAGTCTGAATCCAACCAAGAAAAGGCAAAAAGGAAAAGAAAGCTTGTCTTCATCGAGAGTAAATTTGAAGAGGATGTCCCCTTAATCCAACATTATGAAAGAAGGACAAAATGAAGAGAAAAGGTAGTCTCTCAAGCATTAGAAGCTATGACAAAACCTGAAAAGGTTATCAGTAGAAAGGAAATTCAGCTAAGATGCACAAGAGTATATCAAGTGTCACTGTCCTATGGGAGGAAATTAAAAAATATCAAGAGGAGGGGTATCATGTAACTGTGCTCAATGATAATGGAGAAGAGGAAAAACCAGAAGAAGAGCAGGTTGCAACATCATCGTCTGAAGAAAAAGAAAGCTTGTTGATTAGTAAAAAAGAGATTGAGTGCTATACTTAGCTCTAAGCCCTTGGCTGAAGAATCTCAGATGGAGCCCATTATTGAAGAACAGATGAGGATAACCATGCAACATATTCTGCTTTTATTCCTATGGTACCACAGCCTCCCTCTTCCATTCATATTTCTCTAGTAGAAGAAGAAGAGAATAGAATATTTGAAGGCACAACACCTCCTATTCTAAAAGCCGATGCTTTTGCTTTAGTTCAGGTTGTTCTTACTTTGTTCTATAAGTCTTGGTTAAGGTTTCATGATTGGAGAGTATTTCCATGTTGGCCTAGGATAGGTACCCGAGTTCTTCCTTAAGAGAAAGCTTAAGTTCCTTGTAGGTTTGATACGTGGAAGGTGGCCTATGTCTATAGCCTCGCAGGATGCAACTATTACAGATATCAGAATTTGAAATACATTAAAAGGACTATTAGAATAGAGAAAATTGAGGTTAGTTATGGGTTTTACAAGATTGATCATGGTAACTTTAAGGGGCAAGTGTCCTTTCTGCCTAAGTATAATGACCTAGTGGATCAATGGTAGAGCAAAATCACATTCTTGAAATAGAAACTAGAGGCAGGTTAGCAGACCATAGTGAATGAGATCCTTTTTGGTATGTCTTCCTAGGGATGAGAAGAGTTTCTAGGAATTGAGTAAGTTAATCACATCCTTTCTGTTAGTTACTTAGCATTATTGGGCTATTTAAGGATTGTCTCGATGCCTTAAGAATGGTTTAGGTAGTGATTTCATATAACATAAAGAGTATGACAGAGTAGATGGAATGAGCTTTTGGGCGATCAAGAATGGAAATTATCACTAGAAACCTTTAGTTGGTGATAAATCCTTGGGATTTTAGAAAAAGAAGCACGAAAAAGAATGAGGAGTAAGGCCCTTATTGCCTAAATCAGATGGAAAAGTGGTATAGATAGAGGAAGAAATCCTGTAGAGTTCTCCAAAGGTGAAAACTCTCCCTCGAATCACCCTTACAAGAAGGTTAGAATGAGCTTGCGAGTCAAGATGTTAAGTCTTATATTCCAGTACCTCTTCTGATCCATGAAAAGTGTCAAGTTAGTTGTCTATCGAATAACTTTATCCCCATATCTATTAAACCTTTCACGATATCTTTCGTGTGTCGCGGTTAAGAAATGTGACTTCAAACCCCATCATGTCTCAATACAAACACAAGTACCATTGAGGGAGAATATGAATCCCCGACATTGCAGTTCGTACATGGAGATATGGCACAACTTAGAAGGACGAAATGGCAAATGGAGATAGCGACATGGAGTAAATTATATACGGAGGAAATTGTAACACCCTAAAAATTATCTAAAAATTAATTTGAGCTTTATCAATCATAATTTCAAAAATTTGATAGTTTGAACAATGATGAGGACGATCTAATGGATTTGTAAAAAAAAAAAAATATGAATAGTATTTTGCAGGCCCCTCAGGCCTGTCGGACAGCCGAAACCCCTGATTTGGGACCCGAAAGTGCCTGAAATTGGAAAAACATGGAAATAAGGTTAGAAATAGGTAGAAATAAAGATTTTATACCCAAAATTATTTTTCGGGCAATGTTTGATTACCCGGGTACGATGTTTCACCAGTTCGGTAAAATTTCGGTGTGTAATTTTTAACACCGAAAGATAGTTTAATCTTCACAAGAGGATAATTTATATCCCTTAGGAACAAGTGTAAGGCTAAGATTTAATCTTGTAATTCAAGATTAAATCATAGCCATCCATCATATTTTCCTTTATGAAAGAATTAAGGATTTATATTAATGTAAGTTGTTTTGTGATAAATAAGTCAACCAACCTTATCACTCCAACATTTTTCATTCTTAGCTAGCCTCCCATGAATACAGCCTTCATTCTTTCTTTCCAAGCCACAATTAAAAAACTTCAAGCTCCCAAAATCATAGCCAAACCTTGATAAAATCACAAACCCTCTTCACAAAACTTATTCTACTCACCACCACCTACAAAACTAACTGATTGGAATTTTAATTTCTCACCAATTCTCACTTTGATATTTCATTCTTCACTGTTTAAGGGAGGATTAAGTGCTATTTGGAAGGTTTGGAGTGAGGAGAATCATTCTTGGAATATCAATTGGAGCCAAGATCTCTAAAGCTCCAAAGAGTAGGGGTTTTGAACCTCTTTTGTTTGAGACTCATTTTTCTATTTTAACCATTGAGATGATTTAATATTTTTGGTTATATTGGTTGATAATATATGGATATTGATGTTTCTAATTTGGTGATGTGTTTGGATGATGTTAGAAACCACTTTTGTCAAAAGGAATTTTGGACTATGCTGTTGGAATTCTCGGATTTGTACTGGCAGCTTGTGAATATGAATTTTCCAATGCACTTGTAAACGTTTTTATGAGCTGCAAAAATTATATGTTGAAGCTAACATCTTAAGCTAGTCCATGAATTTTCTTGAGCTTTAGTTTCAACTTATACTGCCTTGAAAAAATCTGGGACTGAACTGGTACCTATGCTGCCTGAACTCTTGGAACTGAAGTTGTGATTTTGTATAATTTTTTTATCACAGCAAATGATTGAATTATCCTTTGAAATTTTTACAGGATGCTTAGAACATCTCGAAATATAACCATAATTTTTATTCTGAATTGATTCAATCACTTGCTAGGGTTAAAAATTATGAATTATGGTTCTTGAACTGAGGTGGAAGGGTTTCTGACCACTAAATTTGTAGAATTTTGTTAATATAGTTAGAGAACTCTAATTACCATGAACTTTTTACAGGACCTTGGTGACACATTGAGGAGTCCTTGATAATTTTTATAGCCTCTGAAATGATTGTTTTATGTGTAAATAAATTCATTCCACAATAGTGTGAAATCTGCCATTGTGTTAAAAATAAATTGATGCTTTGAATTGATGAAATGATGGCATTTTGTACTAGTATGACATGAGTACCTGAATATGAGGATGAATAATTGAGCATGTGAACTTATTGATGAGGTTAGGTACACATAGATATGAATGATTATTACAATTGCTTATATGCAAAAGAAAAGCATAAGATTATGTTTCTTGGACTAGAGAAAGTAAATCTAGTTTGTTAGGGAAAGTAAACCTAACTACCAAGAAGAGCATAAGATTTATAATCCTTGGGCTGGAGAAAGTAAATCCGGTCTATCGGGGAAAGTAAACTTGACTACCCTTGAATTGAGCCGCGGAAAGTAAACCTGGCTAGGAATAGGTCTATGTGAGAATTGGAGAAAGTAAATCCAATGATCATGTATAGAAATGAGCTCAGTCCTGAAAAGCAGTCTATTACCCATTATTGCCACACTGGGGATGGCGGTACGTAACGCCCAAATGTGACAAGATTAGTCAAGGGCCAAGGCAAGTTTAAGAAGTAAATTTTCTAAAAAATCCTTGTCTTATATGCTGAGTGAAGAAGTTTAGTATTGACATTGAGACCAATATATTTAAGTGGAAAGTTAGTAGTATATGATGTTGAGTAGTATGGTATATGTACATTAAGTGATTGAATGTTAAAAGTAACCCACTTCGGAAGTATGATTTGGAACTTTAAAAATAAACCGTTATTACATAATGCATGACCATTTTTTCTTAATAAACCAAAGTGGCTGGGGCGATGACGATGACATTATAATTGTGTGTTTGGGGGAGTTACTCTACTGAGAATTGTATAATTCTCACTCCTATTTTGTGTGTTCCCGTGTCGTCTCCAGGTTGATCCGAAGAACAGTGAAGACACTACGAGAAAAACTAGACTGGAGTTGTAGTAGTTTAGTAGTTGATATGTTTATTTTACCATAACTTTATTGTGGTTATATATATGTAAATGTAATAGAGGACAGATGTGTTAAGGTCATAGAAGAGCTTCCCTGGTGTACTTAACCTTGTATTAAATAAATGTTTTGGTTTTCCATGCTATATATATATTTCAATAGAACTACGACATAGTTATCTCGCAAATCAATCAAACTAGCTATAGATAATTGTGAAAGGTCCGCTAATTTACAAGTAACAACTCTGGAGTCTGATGTCATGACTTAAGGATGACGTTGTACTCGGGAGGATGTTACAGAAATGATAGGGGAAAGTTAGGGACAGTGACGCGGCAACAAGCCTATTTTACTGGTAGCCAACAAATTTCAAGTGCGAAATTCTTCTTAAGGAGGGGAGAAATGTAATGCCCTAATTTTTACTACTATGTAAAAATTACCAAGATGCCCCTAGGTAATTTTTGCACATAATTCGAGGTGGAATAATCCTCAATAAAGGAATATAACATTAGAGAAACATTATGGGAGACTTGATTAGCGATTCGTGCGAAAGTTGCAAACCCTGGTTTTTCTGTACATGTAAAATGACCAAATTATCCCTGAGGTTATTTTTACCTAGAAAATCAAAGATAACCAATCTAGATTATCTTTGAAGGGTTATTTTAATGCTTGATGAGGATTATATGTGCCTTAGAGATAAAAATCTCAATTCTCAATCTTTACGTAAGTAAAATTATCGTTTTACCCCTATAGTAATTTTACATGAAATTATACAATCTTTGAATTCGATTTTCACCCAAAGGGTCAAAATGACTATTTCAAGTATAATTTGAGAATGTCCAATAATTACAAGAAATTTTTACATGAAACTATTTTTTTACCCCTAATTGTGTTAAATAGGTTTACTTGTGTAATTAAGGTAATATTAAGCTCTAATTGAGCTCAAATTGATTTCATTCATTAACCTTGGGTTAAAATTTAATTACCTAAGGTTAAAAATAATTACTTGAGGTAATTAGAGCCTAAAACTACTTAAGGTAAAATTAAATTACCTTTCCTTAATTACAAAAGCTCATAAAATTAGTAATGTTGAGATCAAAGTTAAGATTATGGTTTAGGTAAAATCTAGAATATTTGCATTTTCTTATCCTAAGTTTAGAACTTATGTTACAAATTAATTTTTACTCACTTGAAATTAACTTCATTTACTAGTATATAATTACTCTTTTACCTTATCTTGATTTGTCCTAACACTTACCATTTTCACTAACCTATCAATTCCTAATCTTTTACCTAAGTAAATACACATCTAATACATGTTTTACCACTTGCAAAAAAACACAAATCTGATCATAATGGGACCAGAAAAAATATCCAACCTTATCACCATTTATTTTGTTATCTTTAATCAAAAGAAAACCCCCTCGTTTTAGCCATAATTTGATCAGCCACAATGTCTCCCATTAGTATCATATTTTATGCATTTTCAAACAATGATACATGGACAACATTATGACTACTTCATAAGCTTTCTTTTCTAAGTTTCTTCAACTAAAAAATGAAATAAAACTCTCCATTTTTTCAGCCATCATGCATGGCCGAACAACCCCTAGGCCTATAAATACATGCTCTTCCATTGTCAAAATGTTCACACAAATACTCATAGCCTTAGTACTTGCTTACTTGATAGTTTCCTTACTCAAAGTTCTCTAATTCTCTCAATACTTCAAGCTTTCTTTTTCTTCTATATTCATATTCAAGAGACTCTATTCCCAACCTCTAATCAAGCTCTAAACCTCAAGCATACATATTCCAACCATAAATCAACTCCTAAACATATAACCTTTCCATTATCAAATATAAAATCACAAGAAAAATCCTGCCTCCATTTGTTCTCATCTTGGCCAAATTTCAAGGACTCATCAAGGACATATTTTCTTCTTCTAACTTCTCTAAGGATCAAGCATCATCTTTTGTTAACAAGAAACAACTTGGTAGGGATTTTATTTCATGTTATTTCCTTGTTCTTTGCTTATTATTCAATTTTTAATAAGCTTAATGATGAGACCATGAAATAAGGTTCTTGGAACCACGATGATAAAGGACTCTAATGCTCACTTCCTTTGTTAAGATTAATTGAGGTTCAAGAGTTTAATTCTCTAAAAGTTTTGAGCTTAACAAGATAATAAAAGAACTTGCATCCATGTTTATGTTTCAAGCTCTTGCATATCATGTTTAAATTTCAAGCCTTGAATAATCATGTTTAATTTCAAGTCATCGCCTTAAATCTTGAAGATAATAATATGGATTTACATCTTCATATTTAAATTCCAAGTAATGCATTTCATGTTTATATTTCAAGTTATCACCTAAACTTTGAAGATCTAAAAATGAACTTGTATATTCATATTTATATTTCAAGTATTGCATATCATGTTTATATTTCCAAGTTATCACCTTATAATGATACAGATTAAAAATGGATTGCATAGCATGTTTATGATTCTTGTGATCACCTAAATCTCTAAAGCTGAAAACTTACCTCTTTAATCTTAAATAGGAATTCTTATATTTAAAATTATGTTAATTTTAGCTTCTTGATGTTCTTGGTATTGAATTTAGTTTATTTTATTTTTAAGGCTTTGATCTTGTCTTTAAATGACTCAAATAACTTTTGTTAGAATTAGAAATTTAAAGATGTTAAAGATTGTGCTTTTCTCAAGCTTTTTAATTAAAAGAATTAGGTTACTGACCTGATTTAAATAAAATGGTTAGGATACTGATTCAAAAAGTTTGGATGTGTATAAATTACTTATAATTGATGTAAGAATTATTTTTAGCATTTTTTAGATAAATTAGTAACTAAAAATGATCAAAATCGTAATTTTATAAAGGTTTAGAGAATGAATTTCCTGAATTAATTCCTCATTGATTTGATACTAATCATATTGTTTGTATACATAAGAATTATTAGTATTTGATGTCAAAATTATTTTTGGTATCTTAGAGGTTGAAAAGAATAATTACAAGTGTTAGTTTTGACCGTTTTGTAAAATGCGAAAAGTTATGTTCTAAACTATCAATTATGTAATTTTGGTCAAAGGATTTTAATTAGAGTTAGTAATGATATCTGATGTATCTATATGTTTAAAATACCATGTATACTGTTTAGAAAAAGTTTTAGAAGTGTTGGCTTTTGATAAGTGTAAAAAATGAGCAACTTTGCTTTTTGACCCCTAAAATGTATTAAATTTAGTCTATAGTCCTAAAAGGATTTTATAATGAGTTTAAATGGTTTCTAATAGTTATATGTCTCTTGAAAGTATTGGTTAATGTAAAAGATCTTTAGTTTGTGAGAATGTGTTAAAAAGGGGTATTTATGTTTTGACTCGTAACCTTTGAGAAATTATGATTTGACCCCTTTGGGGTGTAAGTGTAAATATGAATGATTTGATGAGATGAATGTGATTAATAAGGCTATGTTCATATATTGAAATTTATATGGCTTAGATGCATGTTTATGTAATTTGAATTATGGCATGTTTTAATTATGTTTGATTCATTGAGATGCACGATTCATGTAGTTTATGAACATGAAATGTTGAAATGATGAGTTATAGTTGTGATATTCATGTTTGCATCTCTATATAATATGTCAAGATTAAAGGTGACATAAGACGCATGGAAATGATCCCCTAGACTCCCTGAATTAAAGGTTATAAGAGGTGATCCTAATGCCCTCTATCCCGTACCTTAAGAGTTAGGAATTTAACTTATCAAAAGGGATAAGATTATGCTAGTGATGACTAGTGAGGTATGAGCTCATAACCTAGAACTCTCGAGAAAAGAGAGAATATAGGGCGGCTCCCAAGGAAAAGAGAATAAGAAGTTTAAGTCACCTATGAGAATGATGATCATGATGTTCTTTATATCATATGCATTGTTTTATAAATTCTATGATATTTTGTATATGATATTGACATGTATTCATGACTAGGATGTTACATTCATGACATTAAGATTCATGCTAAAAGATACGGGCCTCGGCTAATGGTATTTAGAACTTAATAAATGGACCTTATACGGGCCTCGGCTAATGGTATTTAGAACTTAATAAATGAACCTTATATATATGTCCATCATTTTCATAATGAAACCCGAGGTTCCTGGGGACGATGATGATGACACTTATGTTAGAGTCAGGAAGTCCTACTGGGATTCTTGTATAAGTTTCTCATCCTTCTTCTTTTCCGTGTCATCTCTAGACAAGGATGATGGAGCAGTTCATGATTTTCTTTGAGACGTGGATGAAATAGCTACGTTATAAACAAGAGATTTAACAGAGATAGTTTCCCTTGCCTTTAGAGTTATCACATCCCATTTATCAATTTGTATTCTATTGATGGATATATATTGATGTTCTTTACGTTTAGAGAATGTCGCTAATATAATATAACTCTGATGTAATAATATTGTTTGTGTCATGTTATGGTTTATATATAAATATATACTGTAATGTTGTAAGTTTCTGTGACTTGTCTTTATCCTTTCTTATTTATAGGTAAGGCAAACAGCGTTAGTTGCTTAGTATGCATGGCTCATGTTGCTTAGTATTACCTGTATTTTTACTAAAGTAATTTTCAAAAGCTTAAGTTAATGACTGGAACAAAAGAGTAATAACTAATAATTAACTTAAATGCGTCATAGGCGTATTGGGTTAAATATTAAGGTGTTACAAACCTCCTTTTTGATAATACTAAAAGGGGGAGAAGATTAGAATTGAAGAAAATCTTGTTCCTGTGCGTATGGAATTCAGGGGGAGCCAATGTTGAGGGGGAGCCCAGAGACTCTTTTTTGTTTAGCATTTTTTTTGTCACTTCTTTTGTGTATCTCTTAACATTTGTTTCCTTTATCTTTTTATATAAATCATTTCTTTCGTCTCTATCCATATATATCATGTTTATGTTTTTTTTTTCCATGCCTTTGATGCATATATGTTTTTCATGTTTTGTGCCCTATTTTCTTCTTAAGCTCTGAATCATATCAATGCTCTTTCTAAGCTCAGCTAATCATATATCTCTCTGTTAGATATGTGCTTCTTATTTTTAGATCCAGAACCCTTGCGCTCATGTGTTTTGAATGACAACAAAACCAATTCAAAGAAAATACTTTGAAAAATGACTGATGTCTCTATTGAGTTTCTTGTAAGATTATAATAGGTATCTATCGTTTAGCAAAAGCAAGGCTTACTCAAATGAGTATATATATTTCATTATGCACGTGTAAACATGTTACAAGATTGGTTATAATAAACAAGTGAAATTATATCCTTATCCAAGCTTTTTGATAGCTAACAATCAAAAGTAGGATGCAACACGACAAGCAACTAAGGAAAGAGACTTTAGAAAGTAGTACGAGACATCAAAAAGTACTCTCAAGATGAAGATATCAGAATATGTCCATATGCAATGTGTTACTTAATCTTCAATCATCACAATCATAAAAAGATCATCATAAAGAAGATTTGATTGAAGATCAGAAAGTGAAACAACTCTTCAAAGGCTGATTACGTACATCAGAAAGCTCACCTGTGAGTAGAGCAAATAATGCTCAGGAAAAGGAGGGAAATTTAAAATTTGAATTTTAAATTATCAAGTCTAACCCGGTTTTAAACTGATACGTCATCTCCTCTGTTTCTTTGATCAATGATCCTAGCTTCATGAAGGAGGAGTTCAGAAAGTTTGCTCAGAAGGTAGAATAGTAATTACTGATTGAAGATTAGAAAGCTCATATTTACAAAGGCTTCTGCAATTGATGTGACAGTTCTGTCAACTTCTCTTCTAGCTGTTTCTTTCAAGACATATCTGATGATCAACATGTGTCACTTGAAGAACTAATCTATGGCAACAGTCACAAGGAAAGACCATTATATAAGGAGAAGCTAAGCTTGAAGAATGTTGAGATATTCGAAGATTCAAAAGAGGAAACTCTGCAAACTTTCTTCCCACTTCCTAGGATATTCAATCTTTATCATGTAATCAGTTTTATCCTTGAAGTATAAAGAAAATCTTCCTTCTATATTCTTAGTTAGATTTATGTTCTTCTTATGAAAGAAGTAGAAAAAGGAAGTCATTCAAGTTTTTCCCAGGATCTTTTAAATGTATCATTTTTAAGTGCATTTGAATGTAGGTTAGTTTGAGTGGCAACCCAAACACTTAATCTTTGTAACCTTAATCCGTTAGTAATCAATGTGAAACATAGCTTGGAGAGACTAACGTAAAATAACTTGCAATGCAATAGAAAGATGTTCTTGCTTATCATGGTTCAGCTTAGAGAGGCTGAGGAAAGACTACTTGCAGCTTGAAGAGGCTGGAGAAAGACTGTAACATCCTAATTTTTAACCCAATACTCTAGAACATACTTAGGTTAATCATTAGTTTGTTACTTCATAGTTCTCAATTTTACTTAGAAATACTTAGCGGAAAATACGGGTAATTTTTTTTTGAAAGACAAAGTGAGAGCCGCGTGATGCGATATATCATGTAACGATCAAAACATACATCTCATAACGTTATAGCATAAGGCACACCATGAATAACACTGAATATCACCTCATATATATATAACTTGCCCACTTATAAGTGTGGGACTTAATTTAGTACAAGGGAAATACATGAAAGGAAATACAACATAAACATAAACATGATCTACTCCCCTACTCGAGTGCATCTAATAGGATAACCTCAAATCAAAAGAAGGTTTATCCCCATCTAAGTAGTGTGTGCTTTAACCGGGTACTCCATCGGTCGGTCGTCACCTCCTATTGACGTCTATCTCGCGAACGAGGAAGATATCCGGAAATTGGGCGAGCTCCTCGGGCGTAAAGAGGCAGAACGGGGATCGAGAGTGACCCCCGCTGTGTGGCCGCATCTCCGGTCGCCGTGCAAGTCGTGGCTGAGTCACGGTATCCTCACTGCCCTCCCTCATCAATGGTGGAGAGGGGGCAGAGCTCTCGCTATACGGATGGGTCGGCGGGTCCTCGGACGGGTCAGTCTCCGAGAAGTAGGTCCGGCACGCATGTCGGGATAGTCTCGCATGGCTAAGCGGCGGTGTGCGTGCGGAACACTCTCTCGTCATGTGTGCAGCGCGACGCTCAAAAACCCGCCGTCGCCATAGGGTGCGATCGGGAGAAGCGATGGGTGTGCGGGATGAGCGAAGGCGTCCCTACGAACATGAAAACCCGCACTGCCCCTCAAAATGGTATGACCCGTGAGCCGGGTCATAGTGCACCTCCCATGTCGGGGTGTCCACGAACACTACGAACGTCGCCATCTGAAGACGTGACGAAAAAAAAGAGATAGAGGGAGTGGGAATCTTGCTAAAGAATCTCAGTAGGGCCTCCTACTACCTAGGTGTCATCATCTACGTCCTCAGGAACCTTGGGTTTAATTATACAAAATGACTGAACAAGCATTAAGTTCATTTTAAACTTTAGAAATATACTTTAGCCAAGGTCCATTCATTTTAGGATGATCTTAATGTCATGAATGCAACATAATAGAAGATGTATGCATGGTACTACCTAATGCACATACATAAGACATAACATCAAGCCTCATCATACTTAGTGGCATAAAGTGGCAATAGAAACATTCATATGGGACAAACTTAGTGACATAATCATAATCATGAAATATTTCTTCCTCATGGGCCACCCTAAAAGACAATCGAACTGGGGGTGCTCGGCCGAATTGGTGCCACCTAGAATGTGTCACATATCTAGGTTATGAGCTCATACTTTAACTAGTCGTCACTAGTTCTTACTTACCACTTAACGATAAGCGTATCATAAATCATAAATCCCGACTATCTGAGTACGGGTTAGGGGGCAATCCTCTTAGGGATGCTCGGCCGAACCGGTGTCACCTAAGAGTATAAAATGGTACCGATGTCACATGGGTTCTATGGAGGTGCTCGGCCGAACCGGTGTCATCCTAGAACCCATCTTAGTACCTTAATTTTCAAAATCTCTTTAAGTCCCCAAATTTGTCGGAAATTCGGCGGCACGATGGCATCACGCCGGATTTCTTCCAAATTTGCTTTATGCCACACAAACATATATCCTCATGAATTCCTCATATGAATAACATTAACATCCTTCACATATCACATACATCATCATGGAACATTCAACCGTTTATCCTTACGGTAGCTTATGCTTTGACCCTTACGGGTCTTAATCATGAGATATGGTTCTCTAACATCCGTCGCTCATATTTTATCCACCTAAGGGCTCATAATTAAACATCATTCATAATCCTCATGTTCACACTTAAATCTGAAAAGCATAGGGCAGAATTCCTAACTTGTGATTACAGGGTTCTAGAACTTACGTTTTAGACCTTTTCTTGGTTCCGTCTTCGCCTAAGGCACTATGAATTAAATCTAAATCAATTATGAGGCATTCCTATGCTTAAGGACTAATTATTAATCATGTTTATCATGTTGTAAGGGTGCTGGACAGAATCCAGAAAAATAAATGTTCTAAGAGTTCTAAACTTGCACTTTTACGGTTTTCTAGTTTCTAGTTTCCTTATAGGTGCTAGAATTCGATTCTAATCCAAATGTTACCAAGTTTTTCATGTCTAAACAATCCTAATCTGATTATGCTCCCATTAAAACAGTTTGGATAAGTTCCAAAAACAAATGGGTCGAAACTATGTTAAATTCTAGCTTTACGGTATTTCTAGTTAGCTAGTTTCTTACCTATTATGCATAGAATCATTTCTACATCATCATATGATATTTTCACACATTCTAACGTATCCAAACATCATCATACAGCATCACGCTCATCATATCAGAACCAAAAACATTTATCTTCAGTAAAGGATTTAAATTGACATTTCTAGGTACATAAGTTAACTAGTTTCTCATGGAATCAATTTAGAACTTCTAAAACTCTTTGCAAATCATTTTAATTCATCAAGAGGCTAAGAGAAGCCTTAGGTTAGTGACCAAAATATATTTCATCTTCTAAGAGGGAATAAAGTCCTATCTCATGATAACATAGCCTTGTAAAGATTGTAAGGCTTTTAAGAAAAACCTAGAACATAGACTATTGGTCCTTGTAGCTAGATGAAAACTCATTGCAAGTCCATCATCACTACTTGGCCAAAAACATGCATTCAAGGAATGCATTCACATTGAACTTTAACTTGAAATGAAATGGGCAAGTCTTTGAGCTCTAGGTTCTTTAAGTTATAACATAAAATAAACGTGCTCATACTTTTCATTTTTAATCTTGCTTACAAAATAAAGTGATGACTTAAATTAAATATGCAAGGCATAAACTTAAACGTGCAAGCTTGAAAGTAAATATGCAAGGTTCAATTCTTTATTTTAGTGCTCTTGGCCCAACAACAATCGACTTTAAGGCCGAAATAGATTGGCATTCGAGAGATTAATTAGGTGATAATGCAAGTTCAATTCTTTATTTTAGTGCTCTAGACCCAACAACAATCGACTTTAAAGCCGAAATAGAAAGGCTTTGAGAATTAAATTAAGTGATGGTGCAAGTTCCATTTTAATCTTTATGTTCTTAGGTGATAGCTTGAAAGTAAAGGTGCATAGCAAGAATGTAAATATAAATGCAAGCATAAAATAAATTATGCAAGTTCATTTTATCTTTCTAGAGCTCTTAACAAGACTTTAAAGGAACTTAAACCTTAACCCAAACTCATCAAACCAAGATAAAGTAAAGTCTAGAGTTCTTAGAACTCAACATAACATTTTTGGAAATCAAAACATTTTGCATGTAAAAGAAAAGGAAGTGGCCGAAATCTCAAGGAACAAAAGAACATTTTGAAACTCTAGAGTCCATGATCTTGATGATATATTAACACCAACATCATGAGACCTCATCATTGAGTCCTTAGAACCATTTTAAAACATCATCAAAGTTAAAGATTCCAAAAGTTAAAGAAAGGAAGAACTAGAAGTATTTTACTCAAGAACGATGATCAAGCTCTAGAGGTTGTTTCAAGTGATGAACATCATCATGAAACTTTCATCATCAAGCTCTCATTCCTTTGTTCTCCAAGGCCTATGGCCGAAAATGAAAAGGAAAAAGGAGTGGAAGAGAAGTTCTAAAAAGAAACAAGAGAAACTATGAACATCAAGCTTGAAACAAGAACTTTAAAGAAAAGAATACATGAAAGGAAATCCCTACTTGGTGTGATGAACTTGAAGATGGAAGAAGAAGATGAAGATGATGAAGAACTCCAAGAACTTGAAGAACATAAGAGCTTTGAGAGAAAAAGAAAAGCTTTGAGTGTTCCTAAACTTAACAAATGATCTAAAAGTGGTGCAAGCTCCTCAAGGCATTCTATTTATAGAAGAATGAAGCAAATGGAGTGTATGTGTGGCTGAAGGGGTTTCGGCCATGAGGGTGCAGAATGGACGCATCCATGAGTTCCATGAGGTGAGATAATGTGGTTTTGAGGCATGGTGAGGTATGGTTCAAAGTATGGTGAGGTATGGTTCAAGGTATGGCTTCAAGCATGGTTCTTTGAGTGAGAAAACAAATCAACATGTGGTCAAATGGGGGAGAGGTGGCCGAAATGCATCAGCCAAGGGAGGAGAGTTTCTTGCATTTTAATTGTGGTTTAGAGTTGTGTTTAGGTGTATCTTTGATTATGCTTAAGATTAGGAATTTGTAAGAAAGTGTTTAGGTAAGGAAAATGGATAAGTAGGGTAGTCTAGACATAATTAAGGAGTGGTCTTGCACCATTAGTGAGTTAGATCCTCAATTTAGAGTCTAAACAACTCTAGACACACTTCCTTGATTTAAGGAATTGGAGAGAGAAAACACTATTCAAGATTCCAAGACTAGGAATCTTGAGTTCTAAAAAGGGATTTAAGTTTAATCTAAGCAATTTTAGGTTCTAATTAACTTTAATAAATTATTTTGACTCTAGATTAATTAGGAAAATTAATTAATCTTCGTTTAGAGTCTAATATTGCTTAGGTTTGCTTAATTACGTCATTAAGCTCAAAAACACTATTCTATGGGCAAAATCGTAATTTTGCACTAAAACTGCCCGGGACTTGAACAGAGACCTCTAGACACATGAAAACGTGTTTTTAAACCTCTGGAAAAAGTTTCGGGCTCAAACGGCACTTCTACCCGCGTAAAAACGCTATAGGGGTATTTTGGTCATTTTGACCCGAAACTGCGGAAAACAGGATTTTCGCTTCCGGAAACATTCAAAGGCCATTCAATCCCCTTCAAACATTGAGTTGACCCTTCGAGGACGACCGAGTTGGTTACCCTCGAATTCGGGTCAGGAAATAACCTCAGGGGCATTTTGGTCATTTCCCTCAGACAGAAAAATTAGGGTGTTACAAAGACTACTTGCAATGTGCTAAAGGAGTTGACTATCAGTCATTGTTGGACTTGAAGAGGCTAGGAAAAGACTACAAACAACGTGCTGAAGAAGTTGCCTATTAGTCACGGGTTAGCTTGGAGAGGCCAGAGTCAAGACTAGTCATGTTAGCTTGGAGAGGCTAGTACGATACTACTCATTTTAGCTTGGAGAAGCTAGTATAGAACTATTCAAAATCCTTAGCTATAGGTGATTTCTAAAATCTTTGGATGATAGCTTGGAAAGGCTAATGTAAAGACTAACCATCATTACTTTCTCAGATTGAGAAAATTGTTGTTATAGTGGAACCTCAATAGTTGTTGAGTACTGAATGTAGGCAGATTGGTCGAACTAGTATAAAATCTTGTGTCCTTCTCTCTCTCTTTGATCTATTTTATTTATCCATGTTGCATCATCTTCTTACTCTTGATATATATATATATATTCAAATCTATGTTATTTTATGTATGAATGAGCGCTTAAATTAATAAGGTTCATAAAGCTACTTTTTGAAGCTACAAATTATGTTTTCGTTGCACTTCACATTTTATACTTGATAGTAATCTTTTTAGAAGCTTCAGAAAATGAAAAAAGGATCAATACATGATTCAATCCCCTATTCTCGTGCTCATATTCACCTACATTTATCTCTTATACATATGCTTTGATCTGTTTATTCATATATACGCTGGATATTAGCTTACACATTGCTTATGATTAGTCTAGGCAAGTATCTTTAGGAACACAAGCTGGTTGTTGCTCTTAGACTAGTTTAATATGCCGAGTCTTGATATGCATGATGAGCTTAACATTTTCTTTATCCTTTACTCACGTAAGAGAAGTTTTTCTAAAGTGTTGTATATAACTTGATCAAAGTATGGTTGTAAATAGTTTTTGATATGTCTTCAGAAACTTGCGGTTACATGTGTTGAAAAGACCAAGATCAGTTAACAAGTTTCAGAAATCTCTCAACGAGTAATGTGTTAATATGTCTAAATGCTTTTGCAAAACCTATTTTTGAAAGATCATATATCCTTTGTTTTGAAAATATCTTTTCATGATCTGATTCTTATAGGGAAGTTTCATAGCTCAATACAAAAGTTCTTTCCTGCAAATTTAGGGATTGATCCCTAATGAGTTTCAGAAACCTTGCAGAGCAATATGTTAATGTTACCCTTCTTAAGGTTTCTCTGAGCATCAGAAACTACATAAGCATCAGTGTGATTTTAACTCCAAAAATACGAATGCTCTATTATGTTTATCATATCCTTGAGCATTCCTTTCAAAATTTCTTTTGGATTAAGACATGTTGAAAATGGATCTAATCAAGATAAAATATCACAAGGATTACTTGTTAAGTTTTCAATCATGAAGATCTTCAGAAAGTTTCATTCCTTTGACAAATGATCAAGCTGGTTGTTTATCCATAGCTTAAACGTATTTCTCTTTAACATCTGCTCCAATAATGTTTAGAAAGTACGTTAAGCCTATCTTATGCTTCAAGCGAAACAATAACAGCTATGATTAAATGTCACTTAAGGTCAAAAATGCTTTTATATGATCCATATCATGCCTTAAAAAAAGAACTACCTAAAAATCTATCTTGATGATATTATTGAAAGAATATGTTTATCATGGTTATATTTCCGTAATATTTCTTTCATTATCTCTTCAAAAGATTTTTCGTCAAATTGGTTTGTCATCATCAAAAAGGGGGAGATTGCTAGCTCCAGAACCTTTTATGCTTATTTATTTTGAATGACAACAAAGTCAATTTAAAGAAAATGCTTTGAAGAATGACTGATGTCTTTATTAAGTTTCTTCTAAGAATATAACAGGTTTCTATCATTTAGCAAGAGCAAGGCTTACTCAAATAAGATTATATTTCACAATACATGTGTAAACATGTGTATCTCATATTACAGGATCTGAAATATAATAGAAATGAAATTATATCCTTATCCAAGCAATTGATAGCTAACGATTGAAAGAAGATTTCAATGCTATAAGAAATCAAATCCTGAGACTTCAGAAAGTAGCACGGGACATTAGAAAATACACTCAAGATGAAGAAATCAACTCATGTCCAAGAGCAATGTGTTGCTTAATCTTTAATCATCACAATTGCAAAGATATCATCAGCAAAGAAGATTAGATTGAAGATCAGAAAATAAAGAATTCTTCAAGGAACTGATTGCGCACATCAAAAAGCTCACTTTACTATGGGGCATAGAATGCTACAGGAAAAGGAGGGAAATTTGAATTTTGAATTTCAAATGTTCAAGTCAAACCCAATTTCAAACTGGTACATCATTCTTCTACTTGATTGATCAACCACCCTGGCTTCATGAAAGAGAAGTTCAGGAAGCATGTTCAGAAAAGATTAATACATAATTCAACCCCCCTTCTCGTGCTCATCTTCACTTACAAATGGTATCAAAGTAACGCCTCTAAAATGTTGAGCAATCCAATGATTGCAGAGGATAAAGATCAAAAGAATAGAATGACATACATCATACACACAAGATCATCCTTTACTGGCAGGACTCTGGTTATGTTATAGTTCACTTATATGAAGAAAGGGATTCAAAAGAGACTTATTGACAAGGATCTCTACAAAGGAGAAAGTTCAGTATTTCAATCAAGTCAAGTCTCTGCTTTCTTAAGCATCGAGCATAAACTATATATGTTGCCTATGTATGGGACATTACATAAGAAAGGCTATATGAGATAATCAGTACATGATGTGGAAGGATCTTAACTTGTATCAAGATATCTTTGATTCTATTTGTAACAAATCAAATGTCTTATCATGTTAAAGCAATGAAAATTGCTAAAACTTCTCTGAGAAGTAGAAAGATATAATATTGTAATCTAAAATTGGTTTTAGAGAAAAATTCTCCATAAGTGATTTATGACTGAAGTATGTAACGACTAAATCAAAAGGACATCAGTCTCATGAATGACAAATCAGAATAATGATCATCTTGAGAATTGTGGTTGACCCACTCGTGTGCAGTGACTCACCTTTCTGTGAGGTTCGGTTTGTTTTTCCCTTATCTAACCTATCCTTGAAGGTTGAGTCGCTAACCTAGTGGTGCTGCAGCTCACTAAGGGTGGCATCATTCAGCCACAAGCTGTCTATGTGTCCCTTATGGACATCATGAAACATATCCCGCATTCGCTTGGAGGACCTAATCCTCTAAGCTGTCTTAACTATGAGCTCATGCTCGGGTTAAATGAAAAAGGATTTCTGTACAAACAAATTCATAACACATAAGTGATAAGCATATAATTAAATAATATAAACAATATTTTAACAAAAGTGAATAAATCATAGAATTACCTTCCACTCTTTCCACCATGACTCCTTGACATCTGTTGGGATATCAGTCCATGTAAGCCATGAATGGTTATACCGACTTTGTATAACCTCCGTGATCTTGTGGTGAGCTGCTGCAAATGGATGAAAACTATTACATAGATAAAATAAATCAAAAAACAATAAAAATATTTTAAATATCATAAGCAATGTAAAATTAGAATGTAATAAAAAATATGTTTCAACTTACCTATCTTTATCGTCCTACCTAATCTACTGGAGCTGTTTACCATCAAGCCTAAGTAGCTTGCCATCTAGCCCGAGGGGTCTCCCATCCGCATCCCGTGCCTGTAACCTAGTCAGGGAAGAAGGAGTCTGATCAGATACGGGATTGGGAGTCAGGGTAGTGGTAGAGCTAGGAGAGGGGTTGCTGATGCGAATGGGCTGTGAGTATGAATATGAGGGAGGTGGAGGGGCTGACATACCTAGGGGTAGGCATCATCATAAGGGTTGGTGTGCTGATAGTAGGGATTGAGGTGGAGGTAGTGGAACGGGAGGTGGTGGAAGGGACGATGGCAGAGGTGGTGGGAGAAGCGGTGGCTGAGGTGGTGGGAGGGGCGGCAGCTGAGAGGGTAGTGGGTAAACTGACCTTTCGAGGTCGATCTCTGCCACTACTAGCCATATTGAAACAATTAAAAAGTCCACAAAAAATCATTAATTAAATCAAATAATTTCAAATAATTTCATAATAATATTGCATATAATATTGAACATCATAGTTAATCTAAAAATGCAGGGCTCTTTGCATCATTACTCTATTATTGATCACTAGCTAAATCATTGACACTACTATCACTTATTTTACTTGGTCTTTAAAACACAATCAATTGGTTTGTAAGTTTTATTTAAATTATTATTTTTAAACAAATTCAAATGGCTTTTAATTTTTATAAAATACAGTTACTTTTATTTAATATATTATTCCTATAAAAAATTTTAACAAAATTTCAACAGTATCTCCCATTAAATTATGAGCTTCCGTCATTAGATATTTATTTTACTTGTCTTTAAAATACCAGTTGGTAAACCCGTCGATTAATTTTAACAAAAAAAATCAAAGATAAATTTAAGAAAAAACTACCAAATTCATCCCTTTAAAATTTCATGTCAACCAAATTAGTTCCTGTAAAAAGAAAAAAAAACTCTCAAATTGGTCCATTCAAAATTGAATAATTGGCTAAATTATCCCTAGAAAAAAAACTCTCAAATTAGTCCTTATAAAAGTGAATTATTGGATAAGTTAATCCTCCTTGTTTAACTTATTAGAAGGACCAATTTGACCAATTATTTAATTTTATAGGAACCAATTTGTCTGATTTGATATTTTTATAGGGACTAATTTGATAGATTTATTTTTCAAGGACCAATTTGTTCGACTATTCAATTTTGTAGTGACTAATTTGAGTGTTTTTTTTTACAGGGATCAATTTGGTCAATGCAAAATTTTAGAGGAACCAAAATGGGTGTTTTGTCTAAATTAAAAATAAATATCGGTACACCCGTTGGTACACCCGTCGGATACTATGCGTGCCAAGTGGTGTGTGTTGGCGCCAATATTGATTGACAGTCTAACCGACAGGTGTGTGAAACAACCACAATTATTTCCAAAAATGCACCAACCCATCAAAGATGTCGTCGGTAACTATTGACATTTTTGTGCCCATTGGTAACTTCCATCGGTGTCCCGTATTTTTCTAGTAGTATGACTATTCATACTGAAAAGAGTGTATGAGAATCTACATCCAATCCGTTGACTACTCACTTTGGAGGATCATTATGAAAGGACCCAAAATACCAATGAAAGAAGGAGAAGGTGGAGTTATAGTACACAAGATAGAAGCAGAATGCACAGTAGAAGATGAGAAGAGAATTGAGCTGAATGCTAGAGCAGTCAACACGATGCATTGTGCAATTAGTTTTGAAGAACACAGAAAAATCTCCAGATGCAAAATAGCAAAAGAAATGTAGGACAAGCTCCGGTTAACTCATGAAGGAACCAAGCAATTAATACAAACCAAGGAAAATATGCTAACCTATGAATATGAGCTCTTTCATATGAAAAAAGACAAGAACATCGATGAAATGTTCAAAAGATTTGCAGTGACCATAAACAACCTCAACATGCTTGGGAAAAGCTACTCGAATGAAGAGTTAATAAGAAAGGTAGGTCTCTAAGTAAACCTTGGCTTTCAAAAATTGCATCTATCCAAGAAGATAGAGATATTAGCTCGCCATATATGATGAATTGTAAGGAAATCTCATTGCAAATGAAACCACACATTTAAGAGGAAAAGTAGGAGACAGAAAAGGGAGGGACGGGCATTGAAGTCAAAAGCAGCAGAAGAAGAAGAAGGATCGAAATCAGAAAATTTAGATGTAGATGACTTTAGCCTAATTGCAAAAAGATGATGAAACTATGGAAAAGAAAAAGATCTACTAGAGGCAACACTTCAAGAAGAGAAGTTGCTAAGATGGAATCTAGCAAAAAGTACTTCATTTGCCACTACTGCAAACAGCTTGGTCACTTAAAAAATGAGTGTCCACTCCTATTAAATAAGGAGGCTAGCAAAAGAAAACTATTGTCTATTGGGAAGACCTCGAAAATGATACATCAAGCAGTGAAGATGATGAGGATTCAACCCAAATGTCTTCTGTGGTAAATAAATATGATGAGGTAGACATTTTTGAACTATCCCATAATGATTTAATTGATTTTGTTGATGACTTGCTAGAAAACTCTAAAACTATGTTTTCGAAATGCTTAGCATTAAAAAAGGAAAACAAACATCTAAAAGAAAAGTTGGCTACTCTTAAAACTGATCTTGACAGCAATAAAGCCTTGAAACTAAAAATAGAAAATGACATGTTGCATGAGAAGGTCAAATATCTTACCAAGGACCTCGCGGGCTTTCTAAATGGAACTGAAAATTTAAAAGCAAGCTTCTTGGTCAACAAAAATTTGCAATTAATAAAGCGGGACTAGGCTTTGAATAACAAAATCAAAATAGATTTTACAAAATTTTGTTCAATAAAAATTCTACATCATTTTCTAATGCAAGTTCATATAAACCTAGGCAACAAAAAGATTTTAAGAAAACATGTCTAGAAAAATGTAACACAATCAGCATATGGAGTGATTAGTTGCTATAAATGTAATAGTAATAATCATGCACCTAGAAATTGCTATATATTCTAGAGAAATGGTAAGCGCACGGCAATTCTACATCAATATAATGCCAAGGGTGAGAAGAGAAATGCTCACTTTAAAGGATCTAGAAAAATTTGGATACCTAAAACCATTGCTTTTATAGATTTGTTTGGAAGCCAAGAAGTATCGTAAATTATGGTATCTCAATAGTGGATACTCAAAGCACATGACAAGAAAACAATCAATGCTTCAGCAACTGGAAAAATATGGTGGTGATCATGTGACTTTTAGAGACAGCGCAAAGGGAAGCATCATTGGAATAGGTAAAATAGGTAAACCTTTTACCACCACTATTGATGATGTGTATCTTGTTATTGGGTTGAAACGTTATGTATTTAGTATAAGTCAATTATGTGACAAAGGAAATGAAGTTACCTTTGATAGCCCTAAGCGTGTTGTGTGTAAACTAATCAACAAGGAAATACTTTTCACTACCCAAAGGCATGGAAATGTCTATAATGTTACCTTAGAGGACCTAAAAGATCAAGATATCAAATGTCTTCCTCAATTGAAAATGATAAATGGCTATAGCATAAAAGATTCGGTCATGCTAGTATGCACCAAATTTCTAAGCTCATTAAAAAGGACTTAGTGAGAGGCATCCCAAAAATTAAGTTTAACAAAGACTTAGTTTGTGATGCATGCCAAAAAGACCTCCTGAACTATTACACCTTGATCTTTTTGGACCCTACTAAGATACAAAGTTTGGGTGGGAAAAAGTATTACATGGTTATAGTAGATGATTTTTCAAGTTTTAGTTGGGTTATATTTTTAGCTCATAAAGATGAAGCCTTCAGTTTATTTAAAATGTTTTGCAAAAGAACACAAAATGAAAAAGGAACCATCATTTCTATAAGAAGTAATCACAGAACTAAGTTTGAAAACCATCATTTTCAGTCATTTTGTGAAGAAAACAAAATTGCTCATAATTTATCTTGTCCAAGGACTCCTTAACAAAATGGGGTTGTTGAAAAGAGAAACTGATCCTTACAAGAGATGGCTAGAGCAATGATTTGTGAAAATGATTTGCCAAAATAATTTTGGGCTAAAGTTGTTAACACAGCTTGTTATGTGTTAAATAGAACCTTGATTAGGCCTCAGATTAAAAAAAACCCTTATGAGCTTTGAAGTGGAATCAAGCCAACCTAGCATTATCTTCATGTATTTGGATGTAAGTGCTTTATCCTTAATAATAAAGATCATCTACGAAAATTTGACTCTAAACTTGAGATGGAGTATTTCTTGGGTAGTCATTAAGAAGTAAAGCTTATAGAGTGTTTAACAAGAGCTCTAGAAAAGTAGAAGAGACAATGCATATAGTTTTCTGTGAAACTAACTAAGAAAGCAGTGAAAAGATCATTGAAGATGACAGGATATTCAGAAGAACACATAATCCTGGCTAAAAAATCAATAGAAAATGGCAGGCCTGAAAATCTCATAGAAAATCAAGAAATATCTCTTCAACGTGTAACAAAGACAACTCCTACAGAAGATATTGTTTCTACAGAAAAAGAATCACACCAACTTGAACCTATAGAAATTTGAAGAAATGTTCAAATGAAAAAGCTTAATAAGTGGAAACATTGCATCACATATCCTTATGAGTTCATTATCAGAGAGCCTTTACAAGGATTGAAAACAAGGACATCTTTCAAATAGAGCAACATAGCTCTCCTATCCAACATGGAGCCTAAGTTAATCAATGAAGCCTTGGTAGATAAAGCATGGATTAAGGCTATGAAGGAAGAATTGATGCAGTTTGACAAAAATCAAGTTTGAAGCTTAGTTCCTAAACTTGAAAATTGTTCCATAATTGGAACAAGTTGGGTATTTAGGAACAAAATGGATGAAAGTGGCAAGATAATAAGAAATAAAGCAAGGTTAGTAGCTCAAGGGTACAACTAGCAAGAAGGTATAGATTTTGATGAGACATATTCTCCAGTGGCTCGAATGGAAGCCATTCAAATGCTTCTGGCATATGCAGCATACAAAAATTTTAAATTATTTCAAATGGAAGTAAAAAGTGCATTTTTGAAAGGATTTATGAGAATTTTCTAGATTATGTACTGAAACTTTCAAAAGCACTCTGTGGCCTTAAACAAGCACCAAGAGCATGGTACGAAAGATTAAGCACATTTCTTATTAATAATGGCTTTGGAAGAGGAAATGTAGACACTACTCTCTTCATTGAAAATTCAAATGATGATTTTATATTAGTACAAATATATGTTGAAGATATTATTTTTGATCAACCAATGAACTTTTATGTGAAGAATTTTCTAGAGAGTTCTTTCTTTTTGGGGCTGCAAGTTAAGCAAACCTCAGAAGGTATATTTATTTATCAAGAAAAATACACCAAAGAGCTCATCAAACATTTTGGAATGGACAAGGCAAAACCAATGGCAACCTTTATGCATCCGTCGATGAAGCTTAGTAAAGATGAAGAAGGAAAGTCAGTGGATGAAACAGAATATAGAAGGATGATTGGTTTTCTAATGTTCTTAACATCATTAAGACTTGACATGTCCTTTAGTGTGGGGTTATGCTCAATATTCCAAACAAATCCAAAGGAACCACACAAGGTGTTAGCTCCAAAACCCTTTGTGCTTATTTGTTTTGAGTAACAACAAAGCCAATTTAAAGAAAATGCATTGAAGAACGATTGATGTCTCTATTGAGTCCCGTGTAAGATTATAATGTAACATCCTCCCAAGTACAACATCATCCTTAAATTATGACATCATACTCGAGAGTTGTTACTTATAAATTAGCGGACCTTGCTTAAATATCTATAGCCATTTTGAATTCTACTGAAATATATAGCAATGAAACCAAAACATTTATTTAACACAAAGTTCAATACATAAAGGAAGCTCTTTTATAAGCTTTAACACACCTTTGTCCTCTAAAATATTTACATACATATCCAATCCACTAAATACAACATTATAAACGCATTAACTACTATACTATTGCACTTCCAAGTTCTTTTGCATATCAACCTCTCGGTTCTCTACATCAACCTGGAGATGACACGGAAACACAAAAAACATAGGGGTGAGAATTATACAATTCTCAGTAGGGTAACTCCCCAAATACACAATCATAACCAAATACACAATCATAATGTCATTGTCATCGCCCCAACCACTTTGGTTTATTAAGAAAAAGTGGTCATGCATTATATAATAACGGTTTATTTTTAAAGTTCTAAATCATACTTCCGAAGTGGGTTGCTTTTAACATTCAATCACTTAATGTACATATACCATACCACTCAATATCATATTCTACTAACTTTTCACTTAAATATATTGGTCTCAATATCGATACTAAACTTCTTCACTTGGCATATAAGACAAAGGATTTCTTAGAAAATTTACTTCTTAAACTTGCCTTGACCCTTGACTAATCTTATCACGTCTAGGCGTTACATACTGCCATCCCCAGTATGGCAATAATGGATAATAAACTGCTTTTCAGGATGAGCTTATTCCTATACATGATCATTGGATTTACTTTCTCCAATTCTCACACAGACCTATTCCTAGTCAGGTTTACTTTCCCCGACTCAATTCAAGGGTAGTCAGGTTTACTTTCCCTGATAGACAGGATTACTTTCTCCAGCCCTAGGATTATAAATCTTATGCTCTTCTTGGTAGTTAGGTTTACTTTCCCTAACAAACTAGATTTACTTTCTCCAACCCAAGGAACATAATCTTATGCTTTTCTTTCGCATACAAGCAATTGTAATAAGCATTCATATCTTTGTGTGCCAACTTTATCAATAAGCTCACATGCTCAATTATTCATATTCATGTACTTATGTCATACTAGTATAATATGCCATTACTTCATCAATTCAAAGCATCAATTTATTTTCAGCACAATGGCAGATTTCATATATTTGTAGCACAATTTAATATGCAATTCAAACCATCAAATCGGAGGCTATAAAAATTCTCAATAACACCTCAATGTGTCCACAAGGTTCCATAAAAATTTCATATTGAAAAGGGTTCTCTAAATATGTTAAAAAAAATTAGACAAATTTGGTGGTCAAAGACCACTGATTCTCAGCTAAATTCCTGAATTCCCTAATTTTTAACCCTGGCAAATGGAACCAGAAAATTGGGAATAAAAATCCTGATAAAACCTTAAGATGTCTCTAATACCTTGCAAAAATTTCAAGTGATAATTCCATCATTTGGTATGGTATCAAAATTAGCAAAATTTACAACTTCTATTCCAGCACTTCAGGCAGCATATGCTTAATTTCGGTTCTTGATTTTTTTACAGCAGTTTGACTCAAAATAAGGACCCAAGAAAATTCTTGGGACTAGCTCAAGATGTTAGCTCCAACATATAGTTTTTCCAAATCACGGAAATGCATACAACAAGCCCAGAAAATTCGTGATCACACACTGCCTGTAAGAAAACCGAAAATCCAGCAAGTATCACTCAATATCTTTTGACAAAATGATCTTTCTAACCTCATCCAAACACTTCACCAAAATTCATACATCAATATCAACATAATATCAACCAAATTAACTAGAAATTTCAGATTAAAACTAGTTAGAAATTCTTAGAAAAAGGCCAAAGAAAACCTTACTCTTGGGAGCTATTGTATCCTTATCTCTTGCTTGTTCCAAGATGGAAATTCTTCACTCCAAAGCTCTTAAAACACACTCAAACCCTCCTCAAATCAGTGAAGGATAAGGTAGTAAGATAAGGTTTAGAGATTCTAATCGGTTATATTTGTAGAGATTGAAGTGTAGAACAATTTTGGTCAAGGAAGATTTTGATTTTACCAAGGTTTGGCTTAGGATTTTTGAGGTTGAAATCAAGGTTTTGATGAAGAAGGAAATGGAGGTTTTGCTGTGTGGTTTCTGCCGAGGATGAAAAATGTCTTCTTGGAGAAGAAGTTTGGTCATATTTATCTTGTAATAAATGGTTGAATACTTTATGTCATAACTAGATAAATCCTAATCTAAGAAAACTATTTTTAACGTGACAGTAGAGGTTTCTACTGGTCACGATTTAGCTTGGAGAGGCCAGTGTCAAGACTACTTTCAACGTGACAGTAGAGGTTGCTACTGGTCACGATTTAGATTGGAGAGGCCAGTGTCAAGACTACTTTCAATGTGACACGTGACTATAAAGATTGCTACTGATCATGGGTTAGCTTGGAGAGGCTAGTACAATACTACTCATGTTAGCTTGGAGAGGCTAGTACAACACTACTCTGTTTAGCCTGGAGAGGCTTGAAAAAGAATACTCAACTTATGACAATCTCGGAGTTGGTCTGTTAGCATAAGTGAGAAATTGGGAAAGCTAATGTAAAGACTATCCAACTTTGCTTTCTCAGGTTTACAAAATTGTTTTGAATGGAAGCTCAACGGTTTTTGAGTACTGAATGTAAGCAGGTTAGCCGAACCAGTATAAAATCCTTTGTATCTTTTTTCTATTTCTCTGATTTCCTTTATTTGTCTCTGTTATGCCTTTTACTTATTCATAATTTGATATATCCTTCTCATTTTCTGTTATCTCTTTTAATTATGAGCGTTTTATTTAATAAGGTTCAGAAATCTACTTTCTGCAGCTACTAAGTATGTTTCTGATGTACTTCAAATTTTAAACTTGATAGCAATTGTTTTCAGAGGTTTCAAAAAATGCAAAAAGGATCAATGCATGATTTAACCCCCTTTCTCGTGCACATCTTCACCTACAAGTGGTATCAGAGATAGGCCTCTGAAGGGTTGAGCAATCCAACGATTGAAGAGGACAAAGATCTGAGGGATAGAATGGCCTACATTATCTCTACAAGATCAATATCTGATCATCCTTTACTAACACGACTCTAGATTAAGGCACAATTTACTTATATGATGAAAGGGATTCAAAAGAGACTTGTTGACAAGAACATTCGAAAGAGAAAATTCAGTGGTTCCATCAAGTTAAGTCTCTATTCATATATGCTCTAAGCTATAGCCGTATATGCTATACATGTACTTTGTGTTATATATGAAAGGCTATATAAAACTGTCTGTACACGATGTTGAAGGATTTAAACTTGTATTAAGATATCTTTGATCTTAATTGTAACATATAAGATGTTTTGCAATGATGAGGCAATGAAAATTGCTAAAACTTCTCTATAGAATAGAAAGATCTGATATTGTTATCTGAGATTGGATTTGGTGATGAGTTCTCTGTCTGTGAAATATGTCTGTAATCTATAACGACTATATCAAAACGACATCAATCTCATGAATGACAGATTCAGACAAAGATCATCTTGAGAAAGAACATTTGCTTATAGCAGTAATGTCACACATAATATATTTGTCATATGTTTTATCATCATATCCCTATGCAAAGAAAGAGAATGTGCCAGACATCTAGAAAACCTTTGTCAGAAGGTCTTGTTACGTTAAAACTTGTTGCCATTCTGTGCTTCACGGTTGAAGAACATCATCAGAGATACGTGAGGTAAACATTCTGCATCTCAACTCTGTTACAATTTCCTTTTTACTTCATCTATATATCTCAACCTGTCAAAGAGCTCATACAGTTGCCATGAACACTTGAGAAGGTCTAGTCTGAAGCAGGAAAGCTGAAAGAGAGAAATGCTCCAAAGAGAGTTTACTCTTCTCAAGTTATATGTTTCTGAAGCGTCCAAGAAACTACGTGAACATGTTAGAAATTTCTTCTGAATTGAGAGAACTTCATGGCATCCTAAGATCTGACTTGTTTTATTTGAAAAAGTTCAAAAACTATATTTTTGTGAAAATGGTCAGCATTTATTGTTTCTGGAAATCGAACTGAGATATAAAAGACCTATGCAACTTCATATATATATATATATATATATATTGTTTCTATTCTTCAAGATGCTTAAAGAGATACCTTTACAACAAATGAATCCTGAAAAGGAATTCCTTTAAAAAGGTTGGAAAAATATTTTTCTCTAAAGCTAATTGAAAATGACCCATGAAAGTCTGGGTACCAAAAACCATACTCTTTCTTGCAAGTATATCTAAAAGATCTTTCTGGCTGAAACTCCAAGAAACACACTGATGATGATCATTCCAGATATCACATTTTGGAACCTGAGAAGTTATTACAATTCTTGAGAGATAATCCTCTTAAGAATCTCTCATGTATGGTGATGATGAAAAGCCTAAGGAAAACTTTGTTGATAATCTTGATTATCCTAAAGAAATTCCTGAGAATTTTTATCTCAAGGTAACTCCAAAAAGCTAGCAAATGAAAGCCAAAGCTTTAGAAAGTGAGCTCCAGAACCTCAATTTTTCAGAAAGTATGCTCGGATCATTCAAGATGATCAGAAAGTTATCTTTTTGAAATATAACATGAGCAGTATGAAGATGACATAGAAGATGGAAGATCTGAATGTACAGTAACTTCATGAAAGTTTCTGTTTTAAAGATAATCTTCTCTATTAAAGTTCTTAGAGCATCCCCAAGGGTATGATATCCAAGTCATTCCTTGAATATTTATCAACTGTGCTTTCATCACCACCACTATATCTATATATGTTGACAAACCTTTGAGTTGTCAACGTTGGGTGGAAGTTATGTTGAATATGCTAACCAAGCTCAAGAGAAAGGCAAAGTCTACTCATCATGTTTGAAACATCATCATCTATACTAACAGGAAGCTCAAGGACTATTTGTATAAATCTGATATCATCAGGGCAAGCATCCCCATACAAGAGAAAAGAACTAAAAGGAAAAAGATCTTTGAACTTAGATGTTGTTGATAAGGAATTAGCTGCAAGACCATCTCTTGAGGTAATTCACCTTCCTATCCTTTGAGATAATTATGTGCTACTTATCTTATCAAGAATCCATTCAGCACTCTAAATCCTAGTTTGTTTTTATAAAAGTCCTTTTTATGTTATCTTTTTTAAAACATAGACACTTAGTAAATAGATGTGTCTACTAAAGATCTTGCATCATGATGTATTATTCACAATATCTATGACTAAAGATCTCTTGCATGTTTTCTGGCTTTGAATTTTTTTTTTCACATGCATAAGCATTTCTACATGAAACATCTCTAGGTGGTCTCTCTCTATAACTCCCTTCTGAAGATTAAGCAAAGCAATCAAAGATCATCAGAATACATACCCTCCTGAAAACACTGCTTATCAGTTTGCAAGAAAGTTAGAAGATCAGTTTGCAAGATCAGAATATCAGCATGTATTTCAGAAGTTAGTTTGCAAGACCATAGATCTCTATGAGGAATGGTTTATCAGTTTGTGAGATCATAAAGGAATCAGTCTATTCTATTTGAAGACAGATTGATTAGAAAGAAGATGATGTATTCAGAAGAAGTTTGTTTGGTCAGAAAGTAGTTTTTGAGGATCAGAGAATGATGGTTATATAGGAGCATTGAATCTAGAGTAGGAAGAAGAATCTAAGATGAGGTACAAAGGTTCTGTAGTAGGTTAGAAAGTAAACCTTGGAGCTTCAAAAAGTGAGATCAAGAGTCAAAAGACTCTCTTTCTGAAAGAATGATGAAAAAGCGGGAATTTTACCCATACTGTCAGAGTTTCTTTCTCCCATATTGCTTCACCTTCAGTCACTTCACATCACTTAAAACCCTCACGTCTTGTCTTTCACTTTTACCTTCACTTTCTGGAACAAGTTTTTTTACCATCATCCTAACCTCAAACACTGAACCATCCCTCTAGCTATCTCTTTCCTGAAAGCCTTTCTATTTCTTCACAAACCTCAGTATCTGCAAATCATTTCTTAACTTTTCTTTATCTCTTCTATCCCTGTCCTTTCTCCTGCTTTACCAAACCCTAACTCACTTTCTTTTTCTTTCAAGGTCCTTTTCATGGCTAAAGATCGAGAGATAGAAAAAGATACATCTAGACAAGGAGCTTTCCTTATGTACAATGAGCTGCAAATGCAGGAGACATATCAAGAAGATTTTTCTCAGAGGACCATAGTCCCTAGAAAAAGGTTAAGCAATGCCTTACTAGATCAAGCTCTGATACTTAGGGAGGTGTTTACCTTCTAAGGATGGAAATACTTTATGGACATCTTTGATAGAATCTTTCTAGGAATGGTCACTGTTTTCTATTGTTTTCTAAAAGCAAAGAATCGAACCACTCTCTCCACCACAATCAGGGATGTCTTCATGGAGATAGAACTATCAAACTTGGCAGCTGTGGTTAGGGCACCTGCTGCTAGAGTTAGCTGTCTTGCTGATAAAGATTAGACTAATTCCCTTGGAGTGAGTGCTAAAGATATGTCAAAATATCTCACCAATTCCATAAAATACAAACATGGTAATATTACTATTGCCCTACTTAGCTCTAGGGTAAGAAAAGTATTTTCTATGAACAATTTATTGTTCTTCCTAGGAGAGGAAGAACAGATGTGTTAGTAGGAATGGACTATATACTACTTTTCTATTTGATGACCAAACGAAAAGTGAACTTGCCAAAGCTGATAATGAGCTACATGCTTAGTGCAATTACCAAGGACAAGAAAAGAACTACAACAGTACTTTATAGAATGATGCTGACAAAAGTTTTCCAGTTCTTTCGATACCCTATTACAGAAGAATGGTTTGAGTATGTTCTAGGAACTGATTACACCATCAATTCCTTCAAATCAAAGAAGAAAACTTAGTCATTTCCTATGAAAACAAGCTCAAGGAAGACAAGCCATTTGGTTAAAGAAACAAAACCAGAAAAGAAGACTGCAAAGAGGAAGAAGGGAGCAAAAGATCTCAAGAAATAGAAGCTATCAAAGAATCAAAGGCAGCGTGACAAGGAAATAGAAACATTAGAAAGCAAGCTTCCTTGAGGCAGACCTGATAAGCTCCCCATTCGAAAGAAAGTTCAAGAAAAAGAGGCACGATCATTATCTAAAGGAGTTCAAGGAGTTGCACTCGTTTTGAAATATATGAGTGAGACAGAGCATACTGTTGCAGCAACCAGGGAAGCAAACCTATCTGATGATGAGGAAAAGGCATACCTCATTCTTAAGGAACAGAGGATTTTTCAGGAGAAAAGAAAAGTTGAGGAAGCTAAGAAAAGGCAACAAGCCAAAGGAATTCAGGGCTCAAGCAGCAGAAGGGTAAACACTGTTCCTGAACCCTTTGTGGTTATTGAAGAACTACTCTTTCAATCCATGGCTCAACAATTTGGGTATACCTCTGGTCTTGCTCTTATATTTTCAGTTGAATCAACTTCTGATATCTCTAAAGACTTTATAACTGTTAGCCAAGTCCTGAAAATCATGTCAAAATCTGAGGAACCAAAGTCACTTTCAAAGGAAAAGGATACGAATGGTCTGCACTTCTTTGTTAATGAGGTTTTCTCCAATATAGAACCAATTGTAGAAGAACCTAAGGAAAAAGCATCTGAACCACAGATGGCAATTATTCTTATGGTACCTTAACCTCCTCCATCCATCCGCATGACTCCAGTAAAGGAAGAAGTGGTTAAGGCTTCTAAAGCTCTTATAGTGAAAGATATTGCTGCCTTTGTGTCTGTTCAATAAGTTCCTATTCCCTATGCCTCTACTCAAGAAGTTGTTGTTCCTTCCTTGCATCAAACATTTGACACTAGTGTTGCCATTCCCAAGCACTCCTCTACTCATGCTACTTCTGATCCTGTAACTTTTACAATAGCTTCTCCACATCTATCTGCTACACAGAGAATCACTCAGGTTGAATCACCTCATTCAGGGGAAGCTATGCCACTTGACATCCCTACACAATCTCCCAGAGCTGCTCCAGCACCCATCAATATACCACCTTCATCCTCAACCGTATCTTTAGTAAGCTATCAAGTCATCTTGTAGAATCTTAGAGAGATTTTCTCCAGACAAGATAGCTTTGAAGTAACCCTATCTACACATACTGCTCAGCTAAGATGGATGGAAAATCTTCAATTTCATATGTTTCAATGGATACAGCATGCGTTTCCTGGCACACCTCTTTTTTGATGATGCCAAAAAGGGAAAAAGTATAATTTGAAGAAAATCTGTGCTGGCAGGATTCAGGAAGAGCTATGCTTATAGCTATTCTTTTGAAGGCTATGCTAAGATACTCAAGGGGAGTATATACTAAGGGGCTAGAGAATTCTTTTTGTTTATTTTTTTATCATGCTTTTAACATTTTTTTTGTATATCTTTGAAGATTTGTTCTGTTTATATAATCTGTTTCTTCTTTTATCATGATCTCTTTATGTCTTTTATGCTATAAATCTTCCTTAGCACATGTGTTTAATACATACATGTTTATCATGCTTCATGTTTTGTTCTTATCTTAAGCTCTGAATCATATCAATATTCTATCTAAGCTCAGCTAATCACATATATCGTTGTCAAATGTTTGCTTCTTATCTTGAATGTGTATGCTTTGACATGTTTATTCATATATGTTGGATATTAGCTTACACGTATTTTGTGATTAGTCTTGGCTAAGTATCTTTAGGAGCACAAGATGGTTGTTGCTCTGATACTAGTTTTTTAAGCTAAGTCTTGATATACATAATGAGCTTAATTATTTTTCTTTATCCTTTACTCTTGTAAGAGATAGTTTTCTAAAATGTTGTGTATAACTTGATCAAAGTTTGGTTGTAAATAGTTTCTAACTTGTCTTCAGAAACCTGCGCTTACATGTGTTAAAAAGACCAAGATCAATTAACAAGCTTCAGAAATCTCTCAAAGAGTAATATGTTATGTTTTCACAAAATCTGTGTTAAAAAAAATCATATATCCTTTGTTTTGAAAACATCTTTTTCATGATCTGATTTTTATGGAAAAGTTCATAGCTTAGTACAAAAGCTCCTTCTTGCTTTTTTAGAGATTGATCCCGAAATGTACTTTAGAAACCTTGCATAGCAATATGTTTGATCTTATCATTCTTATGGTTTCTCTGAGCATCACAAACTACATAAGCATCAGTTTATTTTTCAAAAATTACGAATGCTCTATTTTGTTTATCATATCCTTGAGCATTCCTTTCAAAGTTTTTTTTTATTGTTTACTACGTGCTGAGAATGGATCTAGTTAAGATAAAATATCACAAGTATTACTTGTTAAGTTTTCAAGCATGAGGATCTTCAGAAAGTTCCCTTCTTTTGACAAATGATCAAACTGGTTGTTTATCCATAGCTTAACGTCTTTCTCTTTTACTTCTGCTCTCATAAAGTTCAAAAAGTACATTAAGGCTATCTTATGCTTCAAAAGAAACAATAGCAGCTCTGATTAAATGTTAGTGAAAGCCAAAATATCTTTTACATGATCCATATCATGCCTTAAAAAAAAGAACTTCCTAAAAATATTTCTTTATGATATATTGAAAGAATATGTATATCATATTTACATTTCTATAATATTTCTTTTAATTATCTCTTCAAAAGTTTTCTTCAAATTGGTTTGTCATCATCAAAAGAGGGAGCTTGTTAGGTCCAGAACCCTTTGCGCTTATTTATTTTGAATGACAACAAGCCAATTTAAAGAAAATGCTTTGAAGAACGATTGATGTCCCTATTGAGTTTTGTGTAAGACTATAACAGGTTTCTATTGTTTAGCAAGAGCAAAGCTTACTAAAATAAGAAACTATTTCACCATGAGATCTGAAATGAAACAAAAGTGAAATTATCCAAGCAATTGATAGCTAATGATGAGAAGAAGTTTCCATCGTTACAAGGAACCAAGTTCAGAGACTTCAGAAAGTAGTACGGGACATCAGAAAGTACTCTCAAGATGAAGATATTAACTCATGTACAAGAGCAACATGTTACTAAATCTTCAGTCATCATAATCGTAAAGATATAATCAGCAAAGATGTGATTGAAGATCAAAAAGTGAAAAATACTTCAAGGGACTGATTATGTACATCAGAAAGCTCAGCCGTGAGTAGAGCAGAGAATGCTGCAGGAAAATGAGGGAAATTTAAAATTTGAATTTCAAATAATCAAGTCAAACCCAATTTTAAACTGGAACATCATCTCTTCTGCCTATTTGATCAACCACCTTGGCTCCATGAAGGAGGAGTTCAGAAAGATTGCTCAGAAAGTAGAAAAGTAGTTTCTGAAGGAAGATTAGAAAACTCAACTTTATAACAGCTTCTACAACTAATATGACAGATCTATCAACCTTTCTTCTAGCTGGTTTTTTCAAGACACAACTGATTTTCAGCACGTGTCACTTGAGGAACTAAGCTATGACAACGGTCACAAAGAAAAACCACTATATAAGGAGATGTTATGCTTAAAGATTGATGAGAGATTTGAAGACTTAAGAGAGGAAACTCTATAAAAATCTCTTCCTACTTCCTAGAATATTCAATCTTTATCATGTAATCAGTTTTTTTTTTATCCTTGAAGTGTAAGAAAAATTTTTCTTCTATATTCTTCATTAGATTTATGTTCTTCCTATGGAAGAAGTGGAAGAAGTAAGTCAAACAAGTTTTTCCCAGGAACTTTTTAGGTATATATTAAGGAAACTTGAGTATAGGTTAGTTTGAGTGACAACCCAAACACTTAACCTTTGTATCCTCGATCCATTAGTGATCGTTGTGAAAGATCTTGGAGAGGCTACTATAAAACTACTTGCAATGCCACAGTAGTGGTTGCTGATAGTCACGGTTTGGCTTAAACAGACCAGTGTCAAAACTACTTTCAATGTGACAGTAGAGGTTGCTACTCGTCACGGTTTGGCTTGGAGAGGTTAGTGTCAAGACTACTTTCAACATAATAGTAGAGGTTGCTACTGATCACGGGTTAGCTTGGAGAAGTTAGTACAATACTACTCATGTTTGGCTTGGAGAGTCCAGTGTCAAAACTACTTTTAACGTGACAGTAGAGGTTGCTACTGGTCACTGTTTGACATAGAAAGGCTAGTGTCAAGACTGTTTTCAGTGTGACAGTAGAGGTTGCTGCTGCTCACGGTTTGGCTTGGAGAGGCTAGTGTCAAGACTACTTTTAACGTGACTATAAAGGTTACTACTGATCACAGGTTAGCTTGGAGAGGCTAGTACAATACTACTCCATTTTGCCTAGAGAGGCTTGAAAAGAATACTCAACTTGTGACAGTCTTTGAGTTGGTCTACTGGCACAAGTGAGAAGTTGGAAAGACTAATGTAAAGACTATCAAACTTTACTTTCTCAGGTTGAGAAAGTTGTTTTGAATGGAACCTTACTGGTTGTTGAGTACTGGATGTAGGCATATTGGCTGAACCACTATAAAATCCTTTGCGACTTTTCTCTCTGTCTCTGATCTCCTTTATTTCTCTCTTTTACGCCTTTTACTTATTCATAATCTGATACATCCTTCTCCTTTTCTGTTATCTCCCTTAATTAAGAGTGTTTTATTTAATAAGGTTCTGAAATCTACTTTCTGAAGCTATTGACTATGTTTTCGCTGCACTTCAAGTTTTACACTTGATAGTAATTATTTTTAGAAGTTTCAGAAAACGCAAAAAGGATCAATGCACTATTCCACCCTCCCTTCTCGTGCACATCTTCACCTACAAAAGGATCCTAAGATATCTCCATGGAACATCAAGTTTAGTCCTCTGGTATCTAAGACTAAAAATTTTGAGTTAATTGGATTATGTGATGCAGATTATGCAGGTGATAGGATTGATAGAAGAAGTATTAGTAGGTACTACACGTATCTTGGAAACTTGCTTGTATCATGGACACGCAAAAAGCAAAATACAGTGGCATTATCCACCATTGAAGCAGCATACATGGCTATATTCAGCTGCTACACACAATGGTTATAGGTAAAACATCAATTGGTTGATTATAAATTGCTTATATGAATATTCTTCTTTATTATGATAATATGAGTGCAATTAACCTCACAAAAAACCCTGTATTGCATTCTAGAACCAAACACATGGAAATTAGACATCACTTCATATGTGAGCATGTTCAAAAAGGACATATTGATGTGTGTCTTGTAAAATCTGAAAATGAAATTGCAGATATATTAACAAAATCATTACTTGAAGAAGGATTTTTTCTTCTGAGAAAGCAATTAGGATTAATATGTTCATCAAACATTTGCTAAAATTCTCAATCATATGGCATCTTGCATCATTGTGTATTGCCCAGTCAAAAATCTCACGGCAAATGATGAGACATATAATATGTCTATTGGTTTTTGTGGGCTATCTCCACTGCATCCATATGAGCTTTGGTTCTGGCAATGGTTTCTAGGTTGGACTATAAATCTGAATATGGTTTTGGGCGGAGTATGGAATTTTTGGACCAAGATGAGTGAAATATTAAAAAGGACAAGTTTGGGCCTTCTTGTTTAACATGAAAAAAAAGCTCATGATTGCACGGTTAGGCCTTCACAAAAACGATATATATTCTTTATTTTGTTTTTTCTCTTTTCCTTGTTTCCTCTCTGTTCTGTGTCTATCTTCCTTCCCTCTACCTTCTCTGATCTTCTTCCTCAAATCTCACTACCTTCCTTAAACTCTTAACCAATATACTTGTCCCTACCACATCAAACTCCTCGCAACATACAGATCACCATTGCCATTTCCATCAAACAAAACCCAAGCCCTCTATTCCCTTCGCCAACTACCTCGAGCCATGCCTCAAATCAAGCGCAAGGCTTACAAGAGATTTGGTCATGGAATTTGCTTGCCGTTCTCTCGTCTTCCATCAGATGATGAAAATAGTATTGACCACAGTACGGAGCAATGATGGTAGCAGGAAGAGGAAAATACTGATTCATCGTCTCCAATGCCAAAAAACCCTAACCCCTTTCATTCCCAAGCTTTTAGTATATAGCACACATCTTCTCTATTCATTCTAACTCTTTAGCGTATAGTGACTCTTTTAGCCATAAAACATCATTTGAAAAAAATTGATTTTTATCGGTTGTACACTTTCAGCAATTTCAAACCAATGTCTCCAAAAAACCCCTTGTCCTTGGAACACAAATTGACCTCTTTTCCTTTAATAAAAAATGACCTGATTTTGTAAAATGATTCAATTTTCAAGGCAGGTTACCCCTTTTTGAAATCAATGAAAGAGTTCACCTTGCACTTGTTAAGGATTTTTATAGTAATCTTGAGCATACTGATCATATTTTGAGTTCTTACATTAAGAGAAAAATCATTACAATTGATTTTCAAAATATCTGGGATGTTCTCAAAATTCCTGACCGACAAGGTTATCTATATTGTTCTCAATCTTGGGACAAGAATCTGCCTGTCTCTTACACTGAAATTCTTCCCAAACTTTGTCTGAATATGTCTTTGCTAAATGGAATAAAAATCACCTATGCTGCTATTGGCCAAAAAAGGGCTGAATTACATAGGATTGTGTGCCATATTATCTGTAGGATTGTGTACCCTATTATCTGTCCAAAAGGTGGGAGCCATCATTGGGTAACTGATAAGGGACATTTATGCCACTTATATTACGACCAAACCTTAGGTTTTTGCATGACTTTTATTGAGTTATTAGAATGATTAATTAGGATTTTGATTTATTCCTCATTGTGTGATTTTGATAGAATTGAGCTTTTGCATTGATTTTAGAATAATTATTGGATTAGAACATGTTGCATTTAACCTGTCTCTTTGAGTATAGCTTTTGTATATGGGAGCTTGGAATTGAGTGCAAAATGTCGAGAATAAGGTTGGGAACTCTCTACTTAGAGCTTGTAGCAATGATCAATTTGGGACCTAAACAGAGGAGTTCTTAAGCTCATTTAAGCACATTTACAAAAAGCACTATAATGAAAAATCTGTATCTCTCTTATAGGGATCGGATTGAGACAAATAAAGATATTGTGGAAAGCTTAAGAAGTTCTCTAAAACTTTCATGTTTAGCTCAAAACCCAATTCTAAGAGCATCTTGGTGAAAATCGAGTTGCAAGATTAAATGTAACACCCTAAAAATTATTTAAAAATTCATTTGAGCTTTATTAGTCATAATTTAAAAAATCTGACAGTTATAAGAATGATGAGGACTGTCCAACGAGTTTGCCAAAAAAAAAATAAATAGTAACTTGCAGACCCCGCAAGCCCGCTGGGATAGCCGAAACCATAGAATTAGGACCCGGAGATTCCCAAAACTAAAAAATTTATAGGATTAAGATTAGAAATGGATAGGAATGAAGACTTTATACCTAGAATTAATTTTCGAGCAATGTTTGATTACCTGGATACAGTGTTTTATGCGTTCGGTAAAATTTTGGTGTATGATTTTTATCACCAAAAGATTAAAGGATAATGTTTATCCTTTTGGGCCAAGTGTAAGGCTAAGATTTAATCTTGATTTACAAGATTAAATCCTAGCCATTCATGTCTTTTTATTTTAGAAAGAAACTATACTTTATCTACATGATGGTTATATATTAATATCAAGATAATGCAAAGTCACCAAATCTTATCGTTTGGACTTGTCATTCTCAGCCATCTAAAGCCAGTCTCCATTTTTGCTTCTCAAAAAGCTTGGAAACAAGATTCAAAGCCCAAAACTCATAGCCTAGACTTGTTAGAATCATAACATTCCTTCACTAAACTCATTCCACACATTGATACACACAAATCTAACCGATTAAAATCTCAAATCCTCACCTTAGTACCTCACTTCCTCACTGCCTAAGGACAAGTTTGGTGTGGGTTAGAAAGCTTTGAAGTGAAAGAAATTATTCTTGGATCATTCTTTGTAGCCAAGATTCCTAAAGCCACCAAAGTAGGGCTTTTGAACATCTTTTATGTCAAATCTGTTCTTATCATTTAAGTATTGATTTATTATTGATATTTTTCATTGAATTATTTGACAATATATTGATATTTATGTGTTAATTTTGGTGGAGTGGTTTGATGTTGTGAAAAATCATTTTTGTGGAAAGAGATTTTGAACCATGCTATCGGATTTTCAATTTCTATATGGATAGCCACTGAACACGAATTTTCTGACCTAGTTAGAAGCTTAGATTGAGCTGAAAATTTTATATGATGTTGTTAACATGTTAAGGCATCTTCCATAAAAATTTTGAGATATTCTGGGTACTTTTGCTATGTTTAAAAAATCAAGAACCGATATTGTACCTATGCTGCTGAAATGCTGGAATAGAAGCTATAATTTTTGCTAATTTTGTTACCATATCAATTATTGAATTATCGCTTGAAATTTTTACATGGTGTTGAGGACATATTGAAGTCCAATTATGAAATTTTGTATGATTTGATATGATCATTTGGTAAGTAATAAAATTGGGGACTATGGCTGTTGGCTATAAATATGGGGTTTCTGACCTCCGAATTTGTCTAATCTTGTTACCGTAGTTAGAGAACTCCTTTTGCTCTGAAAATTTTATAGGACTTTATGGACACATTGAGGTGTTATGGAGAATTTTTATAGCCTTTGAATTGGTTATTTGGTATGAAAATTAAATTGTGTTACTTAAGGGAAAAATCTGCCAATATGCTGAAATTGTGGCAATGCCTTGAATTAGTGACTAATGGCATTTGGTTCAAGTTTGATGTGTATGAATGCATGCCATGGACTTCAAGGATTATTTTATGAGGGAGAAATGAATGACATATATAGGTTTGAAGCATTATGAAATCAGAGAATTATGTTAATGCATATAGAAATATGATGTATGTATACGTGAGCTTGAGGATGATGTATATGCTAAGTGAAAAATAATATCCCCTTTAATACAAAAGGGGTACGATAAAGTCCCCTTTAATATAAGAAGGGCATGTCAAAGTCCCTTTTAATCTGAAAAGGGCATGACAAAGTTCCCTTTAATATGAAATGGCACAGAAAAGTCCCTTTTACTATGTCAAAGCCACGAAGAGATCATTGCAAATTGCAATATGTATATGCATATTTTATTGAATTATTTGTCTTGAATGAATTATTAGGATCTTGAATATCATGAAACACATGTGTTAAGTAATTGAATAATAATAGCAAACCACTTCGGAAAGGTGATTTTAGAACTTTAAAATGAACCTTTAATATACATTGCATGCTAACTTTTTCCAATAAACTGAGGTGGCTGGAATGATCATGATGACATGGATTTTAGTATATGTTTTGGCGATGCCCTACTGAGAACTATAGAATTCTCACCCCTATGTTTTTGTTCTCGTGTCGTCTCTAGGTTGATCCTATGAATAGTAAGGCAGCTATAGGAAGGATTGAATTGGAGTTGTAGTGGTTTTAGTAGTGGAGACTTGTGTATGTTGTACTTAGTGATATGTATAGGTCTATAAATACAAAAGATAATAGATGTATTGTAAAAGCTCTTAGAGGAGCTTCCTTTTGTATTTGACCTTGTATTAAATAAATATTTTGTTTTATATATATATAGAATCATGAACTAGTTACTATACGATTCGACCGATTCTTGCTATAGATATTTAAGAAAGGTCCGTTAATTTATAAGTAACAACTCCTAAGTATGATTTCCTGACTTAAGGATGATATTGTACTTAGGAGGATATTACATTAAAGGTTACTAATGTTCTTATGCTGTCCAACTTGAGTTCTAGTTAGTATTTTCATAATATCTGAAGCTACAGATGTTCGATTGAGTTGATTTTGATGGCATAGGAAAGCTCATTCAAAGTAATACAATCTCTATTTCTAGTACCAAGGACATATTTGAATGTTTAAGGGGCCAGAATGACCAAATACGTGAAGACGTCAATTTTGTTAGCACTACAGTGCTCACCAGCACCCAAAAAATGATTTTAATCAGCGTAGCTCTCTATTGAGCATTGCAGTGCTCCTTGAACACTGCAGCACCAGTGCAATGATGCAAAATAGCTCATTAAATCTATTTTTGGGCCTACTTTGGCCCATTTTTAGAGAGCAGTATTTAAGTGATTGACACAGATTTTTACCTTAGCTTTTGACTGTAATATCCTCCCAAGTACGATCTCATCCTTAAGTCATGATATCAAACTCGAGAGTTGTTATTTGTAAATTAGTGAACATTTCTTAAATATCTATAGCAAGCTGGATTAATACGTGTAATAACTAAGCGTAATTTTATTAAAATATATAACAAAGAAATAGAACATTTGTTGAATACATAGCTAAGTACAAAAGGAAGTTCTTCTAAAAGTTTTAATACATATAAGATCTCTATTATATTTACATACATATAACTCCAATTAAGTGCAATAAAGTAAAAACATCAACTACTAAACTATTGCAATCTCAAGTTCTTTTGCGTAGCAGCCACATTGTTCTCTAAATCAACCTAGAGACGACATGGGAACACAAACACATAGGGGTGAGAATTATACAATTTTTAGTAGAGTAACTCCCCAAAATTCAATTATAATGTCATCATCATCGCCCCCAGCCACTTTAGTTTGTCAAGAAAACGTGATCATGCAATAGATATTAAAGACTCACTTTTAAAGTTCTAAAATCATCCCTCCGAAGTGGGTAGCTTTTAATAATTAATCACTTGATACACATATATTATAAAGCACAAATATATAGTTAATAATCCTAATCGAGTATTTAAATAAGATATGAGTGTGCATATGCTAAATATAGTGGACTTATCTCAAAGGGATCTGGTTTCACTTGTGACCATAGAACTCAACTCTATACATTTTTCTCTTTTCATCAACATAGGAAAGACTTAATTTATACCCGTTAGGTATCTACCATGGACAACTCTACAATAGATAGTTTATGCTAAAGGTATTTATAGTGGATCATACCATACAAGGGACATAAACTGCTTATTAGGACTGAGCTTATTCCTATACATGATCATCGGACTTTATTTTTTTCTTTTCCGAATCACCCACAGATCTATTCCTAGCGATACGTCTACCAACTCAAATTATCTCTAGGGAAGTTCCTCTTTTTGCCTTCCCTTTTTTTCTCTAGAAAAGTTCCTCTTTTTGCCTTCCCCTTATTCAACATAAGTCTTGTTTCTGTTTTCCCCATATGTCAGAACATGCATGAGTGAAATTTATACATTCTTTTTTCTCATATAACTGCATCATGTGCTTTCTTTTCTCAAATGCATACATAAGCAACATGTAGGCATTCAATTACAAGAAATTCTCATTTATGTCTCATAAATCAATTTTTAAATTGTCTAGCATGCATTCATACTCATCATGCTTAAATCAAGAGTCATTATATCACCAAATCAATACATGAGTTCATTTCAGCACAACTATAGCATGTTGGCAGAATTCATGCCTAAGGAGTACAATTTATTCTGCCTATCAAACATCCATTTCAAGAGCTATAAAAATTATCTAAGACACCTCAATGTGTCCACAAGGCCTTGTAAAAATTCCAGAACATAAAAAGTCTGTAACTATATTAATAAAATCTCATAATTTCGAAGGTCAGAAACTAAACACTCACAGCCAATAGTCAGAAGCCTCAATTTTTCTACCCTATCATATGAACACAAAAATTTGTACAAAAAAATTAGAGTTGGACTTCAATATGTTGTCAATATTTTGTGAAAATTTCAGCTAATAATTCGATCATTTGATAAGGAAACAAAATCAGACAAATTCAGTACTACAAATTGAACTAGCTGGATGGCACCCCTAACCTGTTTGATTTTCAATTTTTTTAAAATAGTAAATTTGATAAAGAAGACCGAAGAAAAGTACTAGAAACTCTTCCTATATTAGCTTTATCATATAAAAATTTAGGTCATGATGATGTCTTAAAATCAGTGAGAAAAATCAAAACATTTCACCTACTTGCTAAACTCAGGATTCCCAGCAGCATGATTCATAATATGCTTTAGCAAAAAAGGTTTCCTAACTTCATCAAAACTCTCTACTAAAATTAACACATCAATATCTATGTGAAATCAATCAATATAACTAAATAGTTCCAGCCAATTTAATCAGAAAGTCTCAGAATAAATTTTGAAAGAAAAGATGTCAAAGAAAGCCTTATTTTGGTGGCTTTAAGGATCTTGGTTCCAAAGGATGCTCCAAGAAGGATTTTGCTCACTTCAAGGCCACAAAATCAAAACCAAAGCCTTCCTTAATCAATGAAGAATGAAATATCAAAGTAAGAATTGGTGAGGAATTGATATTTTAATTGGTTAGATTTGTAGGTATCGAAGTGTTAAATAAGTTAAGGAAGGTTAGGGTTTTAACAATTTTAGGCCAAGGATTTTAAGGTTGGAAACCAAACTTGAGCTTTTGGAATGGAAATAAGGTTGCTGTTATTCTTGTTGTCTTTGGCCGAGAATTACATGCTTCTTGGAGAAGATTTGTGTGATATTTATCTTATAAATAAGTTGGAATATAATATAATATAAATGGATAATTCTTAAAGAAAGAAAGCAAAATGGATGGATAGGATTTAATCTTTTAAATCAAGATTATATCTTAGCCTTACACTTGGGTAATAAGCATAACTTTATCTTACTGTAAAGATTAAATTAGTTTTCGGTGTTAAAAATCGCACACCAAAATTTCACCAAATAGGTAAAACACCGTACCTAGGTAATGAGATATTGCCTGAAAATTAATTCCAGGTATAAAATCTTCAATTATCACTATTTCTAACATTAATCCTCTCTTTTCTCAGTTCCAAGCATCTCCTAGTCCCGGATATGAAGTTTTGGCTATACCGATGGGCCCGCGAGCCCACAAATCAATATTCACATTTGTTTTTTTAACAAATCCCTCATACCGTTCTCATCATTCTAAAACTATTATATTTTTGAAATTATGACTAACAAAGCTCAAATTAATTTTTAAATGATTTTTAGGGTGTTACTTTTAGGTTGCCATTTTTAGTTGCTATTATTTTCTCTCTACATCTCGCTCTTCTCTCTTTAAGGGTTCCATCGGTGAAGGTGCTTTATCTTGGAAATCGTGGCAAGGATTGTTACTATTATTTTCAGGTTTCATTTATTTTCACTGATGTAATCCTCCAGAGATGGAGGAGTAGATCTCTTTACTAATGTAAGGGTTTTCAGATGGATTAGAATGATATTTGAGACCACTTTTGATATTGAATGCATTGGCCTTCTTAATGTTCTGCAGTTTTTATTCCTATAATTATTATGGTGATTGCTATAATTTTTATTGGGATAACTAAATTGACGATTGTCATGTAGGGAAACCCTTTGCACATAAATTGGTAGATCTATTGGTTTATGTTTGAGGAAGAACATTAAAATTAACTTTTCGATTGGCAATTAGGCTATAGCATTTGGTTCATTAAATCATTATGATTTTTAAATAAATTGAGTTCTCATTTATTAGTTATTTGCATTGATTAAATTTTAGAGGTCGATCGTTCACTAGTAGAATTGCCAATAATTTATTACTAATAGTCATCAACGGATTTAATATTTAGTCAATGATAATTAATTTTCAATCCTAGGAATACCTTGCACTTGTATCTTCTTTACTGTTGCTATTATCTCATTACTATTAACTCTTAATTTCTATTGCTACAATTTCATTCTTCCAAAACCCTAATTTTCCCAACTAAGTATTGAAGCCTCCTTGAAAGATGACCTAGATTGTACCTTTTACTATATTTTTGGTGCAACTTAGTATTCTAATTTGAAGAGGTAGGCAACAGCCTCCGTTTAATCACCTATATTGATGCCCTCATTTTGTTAGCTCTATAACCCTATGCGCTTATTTCTTTTGAATGACAACAAAGCGAATTTAAAGAAAATATTCTGAAGAATGTCTAACATTTTCCTTGAGTTTCTTGACAAAGCATAATAGGTTTTTTTGGATTGCACTTGAAACAAAAATAATTTCACTTTATATGTGCCAACATGTTTTATCTCATGAAAAGATTTTGTCTAAAAGAAAGTGAATATTATACGTACAAAGTAGGCATACATGCCTCACGGTTGAAAGAAAATCAAATCAAGAACAAGGAACCAAGGCAAGGGTCTTCAGAAAAGAGCACTGGATTTCAGAAAGTACACTTGAAAGGGAGATGTCAAATAATCTATGAAGTCAAAGTGGTCTACTATCTTCAATCATCTCTCTCATAAAGTTTGAAGCATCAATGAACAATGATTGAAGACACGAAGATTCATTCTTCATCAAAGAAATGATAGCGAAGTTCAAAAAGTTTACTCTCAGTAAAATAGTGTTTTCAACAAGAAGAATGAGGAAAAATTTTGAATTTCAAAATTTGAATTTGCTTTTGGAAAATTCATATCCTAGTGTCAAAACCAATCAATCATCTCTTCTGTCTTAGAAGTCAACTATCAAAATGTTCTAGAAGAAAGATTTTAGAAACCATGTTTCAGAAAGTAAGAAGTAGTTTCTAAAGAACATTAGAAACCCCTTCTCTCACAATGGCTTCTGTAAGCAGATCTGACAAGTAGAAAGGCTACACTTCTAGACTATCTTTCCAAGACATAAATAGATGATCAACACATGTCCCTAGAAGATCTAATTCTAGGCAACGATCTCAAGGAAAGGCCTCTATTAATAGAGATGCTGTGCTCCTTCAAGAGATAAGACTTAATGTTGAAAAATTGAGCTAAAATGCTACCAAGTTTTCCCTTCATCTAGTTATTCTTCACTGTTTGAAAATCATTTCCTTGTACATTAAATCTTCTTTCTACACATCATAGATCACACATTCTTACAAGGAAGAAAATCTATAAAGAAGTCATTCCAGATTTTCAAAGTTCTTTTCATTGTATATCCAAAGAAATCTTGAGTGTAGGTTAGTCTGAGTGACAACCCAAATATATAGCCTTTGTATCCTTGATCCAAAAGTGATTAGTGTGAGATAGCTTGAAGATGCTTATAAAAGACTACATGTAACGTGACTATAAAAGAGTTCTTTACAGCTCACGGTTTCAGCTTGAAGAGGCTGTTGAATAACTACTTGGTGTGTGACAATAGGGATTGTTTACTAGTCACTAGACATAGCTTGAGAAGGCCACTGAAAAGACTATCTTTGTTCTTTCTTTGGTTAAAAGAAGAGTTAGTGAAACTAAATGGTTGTTGAGAACTAGATGTAGGTAGGTTGGCTGAACCAGTATAAAATCCCCTATGTTGATTCTTCTTTTTCCTTTATCTCCTTTTATTTCCATATCTATTATTGTTTCAGTTTTAGTTTTGAAAAGGCTAATATACATTTTCATTATTTTCTGAAGTTTAGAAAGTTCACTTTCTAAAATTCTTAACGCTGTTTTCTGCTGTGCTACAAGTTCAACTTGATAGCTTTTTCGATAAAGATTTTTTTTTCCAGATCTTCAGTGGAAGAAGAAAAGTTCAAACACGATTCAACCCCCTTCTCATTTTTTTACCTACACATTTTGTACTGTCTTATTTCCAAAACTCCTATCTCCTTTGCTTACATTCTGATGCGGCGCATGGAGGACTATGCTAAGAATAACAAATTTGTTTCTCTTCCTTATGATATGATCATAATTAACAAAATTTCTGAAATATTTTAAAGTTGATCTTAAAGGTGAACACTCAATTGTGGTGAAAATGTTATGAAAGGTAGGAACTCCAAAGCTCCTGCACAACCTCAAAGAAGGAGTCAATGGAATCTAACCAATCAGGCTTCTGCCAAGCCAGAGAAAGGCAAATCCATGAAATTTCTGATTTTGAGGATCCTCCTTTTGAACTTTCTCACTCTTCCTCATTACCCCTCAAGAAAGAAAAATCTGGCTCTTCTCCTTACCCTTCAGTAAAGAACCTAGAAACTCACAATTCATGGAGCTCAAGGATGTGATAATCCAAGTTATTGGGCAAATAAAAAAGTTTTTGATTGGTCAGTAGAGTAAAAGTCAAGTCATTCACCAGGAGGAGAAAAAGAATAATAATGCTATCAAATATAGTCTTCATTATTGGGATGTTCTCCATGATAGATTAATTGCCATCTCTTTGCCCTCTAACTCTGATGCTAAACCAAAATCCTCTGATGACAATCCACATCCCTGATGCCATGTACTCATTCTTTTTGCCCTGGATTATCTCGGCTTATTCCAAGTTTTCTTTTCTTGTATTTCAGTCTAATTAATTTTCCTTTGGACCCTCTTATGTTGACAAAAAGGGGAGAAAGCTAGTTGAATGTTGAATACTTGAATGATGTTTGGCTAGCTGAGATGTATTTTGGATGTCATGATCTTGCTAAATGGATGATGGATTAGATGATGGATTGATTTGTTTTTATTCTAATTTGTTTCTGATATGATGCCATAACTTTGCTAAATGGATGATGGATACGAGAAAGTCTTACCTGCACTAAGAGCAAATCATGCTTTTGCTCTGAACCAATTATTTTCTTCCATCTAAACACTATGGGCCACTTGTGCATTTCAAATTAACCTGATAACAATTAATGAAAGATTTTACTATGGTTAACTGTTTCTAGTTTCCTATGAGCCCAAACGCATTGAAAACCATCGTTATTTTTTCCTCCCAATATTTACCTTATACTTTCCAAGTATGTCACTTATAAAAACTCTATTTTCCTTTTATTCTTTTTTTTTCCCTTCTGGTCGAAATTCCAAGAGCAAATATTGTAGCTGTTTTATACAACAGCACTAGCTAATAAAACAATGATGGCCAGTTTTGGGGTTTATTGACTGTGATCCATTAAATTAGAGAATTAGTATTAGGATTTAGAAAATAATTTTAGAAATTAAAAGTAGATGTTTCATCTCTGCCTGTTGTTATATTCTTCGCCCTATAAATTGACAGTGAGAGGCTTCTTTGTTTCTTTAACAATGTCAGAAGGAAGAGAGGTTCCTCGATTTTCAACAGGTCAGAGTAGGAAAAAAATTGAAAAATTAAAATTGTAATAAACATGAGGCTGTTATGACACTATTCCGCTTAACCATGGTCAAATCTTTTATTAATTGTTTGGTTAATTTAAAAAACACAAGTGGCCCACAATGCTTATATGGTATATTATAATTGGTACAGAGCAAGAGCATGACTTGCTCTTGGTGCAGGTAAGAATTTCTCGATGGATACTAATGTTGATGTTGATACTTTGAAATTTGGAGTTGAATATTGATCTGTTTTGGACACGATTCTGATCTGATTTGGGGATTGAAATGGTTCTTTAATGGAATAGTTATGGTAGTGTTTGTAGCCGAGATATGCCAGTCTATATTTGATAAAATGATTAATACTTTATGCATGCTTTCACCAATCAACTGAGTAAATTAATTTTGGCTCACTCTCTGATATCTTTAAATAACTCTCAATATATAAGCCTATCTCTATTTTGACACACCGTGATCATTTTTTTGTGCTGGCACTTAAATATCTTGAACCACATGAAAATCGTCACATAAAAGGGGGAGTGTCTATTAAGGGGGAGTATATTTCTTTTTCTTTAACATCTAATTTTAGGGCCTCTAATGATTATAACAAACATAGTGCAGGGGTCAAATCCATTTTACGGGTATCATGCATCATGGCATGTGGCCAATTTAATTATCATACTTTGTACCATGACGGCCACATATACTCTAATGGCAAATAATCTCACTTGATTGAATTGAATAAACAAAAGGAATGGACACAATCACATGTAACTATATCGTGTAAAGTGAGAAAGTTTGACCACGAATTTCCTCTAAGTGTACACTATCGATATTTATTTCAGCACATAATAGAGCCTGATATGTTGCCTAAAATAAATCATTCTTTTTGTGGCCTCTGATTTCAATATATAAGGAAATATTTTCATCACAAAAATGGGCCTCTTGACTAAACCGTAAAAAGAATATATCTCTTCAATCTAGAAAAGGGAGAGATTATTTGACGCAGGAAATATTTCTTTCACATCGAAAGATCACGTCTATTCAGGAAATATTGAGACAGCAAAGAAAACTTGTGCACTGTAAATTAGTTTGATTTGAAGAATCTCCCTTATGTGGTAGCGGTTCCTCTACCTCTTCTGCATATATTGCCTCAGCAACTCACCACTAACACATAAAAACAAAAGGGAAACAGCAAAGCAGAAAGGAGCCACACAGACGTTGGGAAGTTCCAAACTCTTGCAACATATTTGTTTTGTTTTTTTTGTTCGTCTCTGAGTGAAAAATTGCCAGGCATATACTGAGTGTTCTAGTCAGAATCTATGTTCAGCATTTCTTTTTTTGTTTGGCACTTTGGCCTTGAATGTGAAAGTAAATCACTAGAGAGTAAAGGCCTTTTGTGTAATTTACTTCAAATTGTTAATGAAAAATCTCATCAATCGGTGAGGACGGGAGTACATTTCCTTTGGAAAGCAAACCAGTATAATATCATAGTGTCAACTATCTCTTACTCTATATTCTTCTTTATTTATATTGTAATTTTATAAAGTGTTATTATATGCACTGTGGAAAGTTTGCTTTTGAAAATCTAGTAGAAATACACTAGATTTTCACCAACATCTAATACATTACTTGTAAGCTGATTTAATTATGTATTTAAGTGCACAATAAATATATTAAAAAAAAGGGGCATAGGATTTAATTCAAACCTCCTTTTCTCAATTCCTCTTATACCATCACATAGCAGCTCTCTTTTCAACTATTTAGACTTCTTCGTCGAGGTTTATTATATCTATGATGTTTTTGTTCTATTTAGCTTTCTTGGAAGCTCTTATGTTTATTTTGGGATTTATCTTGTTTTAACCAATGGAATGGGGGCATTTAAAGGCTGAGGGAATCATAGATCTCTCCTTTTCACAAATAGGATCCCAAGATCCGATCTCACCATTGGAAGGAGCAATACTTCCCACATTCATTGGTTGTCTTTCACACCATCGAGATAAGTCAACTTGAAGGAATAGGCCACCTGACTTCTCTCGGAACAGTAGGTGACCATCGCGTGATGATGGAGGTCAAAGTTGAGCACCCATCTATGATGGGGGCCACCAAATCATGATGGCGAGAGCGTGAAACTCATCGGGTGATGGAGCGAATGATACAAAGAAGAGAAGGAGTAGAGAAACTGTGGATAGTAGTCGACCACCGCGGAAGCCATCAGATCTCGAAACCACCACGAAAGTCATGATGAAGGTTTTGGAGAAGGCAGAAGTGACCGAAAATACTCATCCCAGCTACTACATGAAACTTGCCCGATCACCACTGAACTCAGAGCCTCGTGTAACGACCAATGAACCACCACAGGAGAAGATCGATGCCGAAACACAAAAGGAGTCACACGGCGACAAGTTCAATGTGAAACAGGAGAAACATAACAGGTGGAGCGCACAACAACAGTGGGGCAACAAACGGCGGCAAAATCACAAGCGGCAACAAGAGTTGTATTGGAAATGGCGGCCACGACTATCACAATGGTTGTAACAGTAGTTACAAAATGGCCTTTCTTGGTTGTAGAGGTGTTGATGATGATGGGAGTAAATGGTGTAGATGAAGAAGGTCAAAAGTGGAATTATACTCTCTAAATTCAATTTTGGACCTAACAGGCCAAACCCAAATGGGTGAGTCTCTTAATTTTGATAAGGGCCTCTCATTTAAAGGGGTATTTGGGGTTAATTTCTCTTCAGATCAAAAAGTTCTAGGTGCTATCAAGCCAACTCTGGAAAATGTGAGGCCATTGTGTTTAGATATGTGTCTTGATGAAGAAGTGGAATTGGTATTGGATCTCGATATCCCAGTAGTTGTGGTAGCATACAATTCTTAATACGGGAAGCAAAATAAATATGGCTAAGCTTTTACTTTGACTTAATGCGCTTGACCAATTTACGTATAAGTGAAAAACCAGGACATACAGAGAGAGTTGTTTGGTTAAGAAAAATTCATCGAGATTTTTATGAGGGGAAAACTTTATGCATTGGCTCTCACACTAAACAGCCTGTTCTAAATTTGAAGGTTAATAGTGCTTGGCCAAACAAAGATGATCCTAATGATGTTGTAATTTATCTTAAGGTAGGTGGCATATTTGGAGAGAAGAGAACCATAAGACTAGGCCCTATACATATGAAGAAAGTCTAATTCCTCTCTTGACTATTGCCTCTGAGTATGCTACTAGTTTAGAATACCAATAGGAATTGGTAAGGGTTACACCTGATCTACTATCGTTTGAGTGGGACAAGGTGTATTGGGGTATTGAAACTCAAGAAATATATGAAGATCTATGACCAAGGCTTGTTGTTGCTGATAGGCTCTCTACAATGTGTACGCTTCTACTTTTGTTGGTTGGTGATTTGTGGGCTTTTACTCTTGTGGGAAATATCCAAAATATGGACACTGATTTCATTGAATAGCTTGGGCCTCTTAGAATTATAGTTTGGGGTAAGGTAAGTGGTGATATTGCTGACTCTACTCTTCTTAGGGCCAATATGACTCTGGTGTTCACTGGAGTAAGGATCCATGTTAGAGATTTTTATCTAAACCAAGCAACACAAATTAAATGCACTGCTTGACTTTGTGGGCACTCATCATCGTGTAGCCTACAAAAAGGATTTGCATCACTATTTGCAATTAATTTATAGAGTAGACACGTACATATAGTTGTTATCTTTTCATATCTAGTCATTATTAGTTTGCTTACTTTACAATAAAGTAATTGGTGTTTTGTTGCATACTTCAGCCTATAAAAGGCTGCCCATATAGCGAGTAAAAAAATCAAGAGTTGTAATGAATATATTGTCTTCCTTGTGATATACTTACACTAATTTTTTTTTTTTGTGTTCACCTCTAATGTTTGAACGTAGGAGAAAAATATTAGTATTCTATGAGTAAGATTCTGGAGTGAGTAAATATTTTGGTTACAGTAACAACTCCAAGACATACAAATTGTATAATCCAGATACAAGGAAAGTGATCATCAGTCGAGATATGACTTTTAATGAAGACGCAATGTGGGACTGGTCTTCCAAAATTCAGAAGGAGCCTGTGATGATTTATGACAGTTATGAAAAAGAAAATGGACAGGCAGGCACATCAGCTCAACCATAATTATTAAGTCGACCTCAAAGGAATCATCAAATACTAGCAAGACTAGGGGATTGTGTTATAAGCAATGATAATGCTCCATCTGATGAGGAAATTATCAATTTTCCATTATTTGCAAATTGTGAACTAGTAAGCTTTGAAGAAGCTTCCACTGATAAGAATTGGAGAAAAGCTATGGATGAAGAGATCTTTGCAATTGAGAAAAATGATACAGGGTACTAAGAGATTTGCCTACTATAACATCCCCCAAGTACAACGTCATCCTTAAGTCATGACATTAGACTTGAGAGTTGTTACTTATAAATTAGCGGACCTTTCTTAAATAACTATAGCAAATTTGATAGGATCATGTAATAACTAGCGGAATTTGATTAAAATACATAGCAAAGATACAAAACATTTATTTAATATAAAGTCAATTACATAAGAAAGTTCTACTATGAGCTTTAATATATATACAATATCTATTACATTTATCTATATAATTTCTTACAACTATATACCACCTAAGAAATGCATCAACTCCTAAACTACTGTAATCCCAAGTTTCACTCACGTAGCAGCTGCATCATTCTCTGGATCAACCTGAAAACGACACGAGAACACAAAGACATAGGGGTGAGAATTATACAATTCTCAATAGGATAATTCCCTAAAAACTCAACCATAATGTCATCGTCATCGCCCCAGCCACTTCGATTTATTAAGAAAAGGTGATCAAGCATTACATAGTAATGATTCATTTTTAAAGTTTCAAATCATATTTCCGAAGTGGGTTGTTTTTAAAAGTCAATCACTTTGTATACATTTATCATAAGCTTATAATCATAGTAAATAATGTCAATGAAAATAATTCGATATGATACAAATATGTATATGCCAAATATAGGGAAATTATCTTTAGTTGCCCTTGATAAATCGAAGAGAATCTCCTTTATCTTTATTTTCTCTCATCAAGTCGAAAAGATCTTATCTCTCTCTATTTGCCCTCGATAAGTCAAAAGGATCTCATCTCACTCTATTTGCCCTCGACTGGTTGAAAGGATCTCATCTCACTCTATTTTTAACCATAGCAAATGAACCCAGAAAATTTGAAATAAAAATCCTAGTAAAATATCAAAGTGTCTTTAATATCCTGTAAAAATTTCAATGGATAACTCGATCATTTATTGTGGTAACAAAATTAGACAAATTTACAGCTTCAGTTCCAATAATTCAGGCAGCATTGATACACTTTCGGTTCATGATTTTTCTCAGGTAGTTAGAGTTTTTATCATGCTCCATGAAAATTATTAGAGTTGCCTTAGGATGTTAGCTTTAACATATAATTTTTATAGCTCATGAAAATGACTACAAATGCACCAGAAAATTCATGAACAAATCCTGCCCTGTTGAAGTCCGAAAATCCAGCAGCATGTGTCAAATTCTCTTTTGACAAAACCATTTTTCACAACATCAAACTACTCCACCAAAATTAACACATCAATATCAATATGTAATCAAGCAATTCAACTAGCAAGATTCAGCCAAATCAGTAGGCAAATCATAAAAATGGAGTTGAATGTAAAAGAGGTTTAAAATTCCCTACTTGACTCTTGAAAACTTTTGCTTTTGTGATTGGCCTTTGCTTGTGCCTCTACACCCAATTTTTGATCCAAGCCAATCAAAACCTCCTCTAAATCAGCAAGAACAACAACTAAAAGTGATGGTGAGGTGAGGTGAGGATTCTCTATAGAGAGTTTAGTTATGGATCATAAGAGGTAGGCTATAGTTTGGGCTTTGGTAATGAACTTTTTGATGTTGTAGCTTGAATTTCTAGTTGATTTATGATACTTTGGTGAAGAACAAAGTGAGGAGGCTGCACTTGGAGAACTTGGCCGAACATGGAAGGAAAAGAAAATGAGGATTTTTCATTTTTATTTAACTTATAAGATGTCTTATAAGTTTTCCACCACAAAAATATTCATTTGAAATAAAAATTATAGTTTTATGTGGCTATTATTGATTCTTAGCCAAAGACAATGGTGTGGCTTCATTCTAACCATACACTTGTCTAGTTAGGTAGCAAACTTGCACTGCAAGTTTTCATTCGGTGTAAGAAACTGCGCATTGATATTTTACCGAACAGGTAAAATACCATACCCAGGTAATCAAACATTACCCGAAAATTAATTCCAAGTATACAATCCTCATTTCTAACTATTTCTAACCTTAACCCTCTCTTTTCTCAGCTTTGGACACCTCCGGGTTCCAATTCTAGGGTTTCAACTGTTCTGATGGGTATGCAGGGCCCGCAAATCACTATTTATTTATTTTTTTTACAAATCCATTGGATTGTCCTTATTATTATTGAAATTGTCAAATTTTTGAAATTATGTCTACTAAAGCTCAAATTAATTTTTAAATAATTTTTAAGGTGTTACATTACATGTAACGCCCAAGGAGGCATGGACAAGGAATGACTCTCGGTAGATTTCGAAAGCGGAGGGGTACATGAATGAACCGATTACACGCCCAAATGAGAGGAATCCTAAGACTGTATAGGTATGAGACTATACAGTTAAAGAAGGGCATATATGAATTAATTTGTACTACCTATACTAACAAGATGCATCTTCTTTTCGGTAGGCCATCACGAAAGAACTCCATAGTTAAGCATGCTTGACTTGGAGCAATTTTGGGATGGGTGACGTCCTAGGAAGTTTTCCCAGGAAGTGTGTGAGTGAGGATAGAGTACGATGAAAAGACCCGTGTTAGTTTGTGGGGACAATCATCAATCCATAAAGCAGCAGGGGATATTACAAAATGGTATCAAAGCTTGCACCTTTCCCAATACGGTGTGCTTCGTGGACGAACCAAGCCGAAGCGGGTGGGCATGTAATGTCAGGGGATTGCGAAGTCGAGGAATGATCGTCGATGCAAGGAGGCACAGACAAGGAGCGGCTCCTAGCAGACTTCGAAAGCGGAGGGTACATGAATGAACCGATTACACACCTGAATGAGAGGGATCCTAAGATTGTATAGGTATGGGACTATACAGTTAAAGAAAGGCTTATATGAAATGATTTGTACTACCTATACTAACAAGATGCATCTTCTTTTCGGTAGGCCATCACGAAAGAACTCTATAGTTAAGTGTGCTTGACTTGGAGCAATTTTGGGATGGGTAACCTCTTGGGAAGTTTTCCCAGGAAGTGTGTGAGTGAGGACAAAGCATGCTGAAAAGACCTGTGTTAGTTTGTAGGGACAGTTATCAATCCATAAAGCAACAAGGGATATTACACCTACAGATAAGAAGCCAATAGGAGTGAAATGGGTATACAAGACAAGGTATAAGCCCAATGGTGAGATTGATCGGTTCAAAGTAAGATTGGTTGCAAAAGGATAAAAGCAAAAGACAGGTATTGATTACTTTGAGGTATTTTCCCCTATTTCTAGACTTGATACAATTCGAATGATTATTTCACTTTCTGCTCAAAATAAATGGAGGATATATCAAATGGATATCAAGTCTACTTTTTTGAATAGTACTTTGAACGAAGAAGTATATGTTGAGCAACCTATAGGTTATGAAATCTCTGGAGAAAAAGACAAAGTCTACAAATTGAACAAGGTATTGTATGGTTTGAAACAGGTACCAAGAGCATGGTACAAGAAGATTGATTCTTATTTCATTGATAACAGTTTTCAAAGATGACTATTTGAATATATTTAATACATCAACTATGTTAAGTCTGGTGATATACTCATTATATATCATATGGATGTCGAGTCTACTTTTTTGAATGGTACTTTGGAGGAAGAAGTATATATTGAGCAACCTGCAAATTACGAGATCTCTGGAGAAAAAGACAAAGTCTACAGATTGAAGAAGGCATTGTATAGTTTGAAATAGACACCAAGACCATGGTACAAGAAGATTGATTCTTATTTCATTGATAATGGTTTTCAAGGATGCCCATTTGAACATACTTTATACATCAAATATGTTGAGTCTAGTGACATGCTCATTGCATGTCTTTATGTTGATGATTTAATTTTCATTGGAAATAATTTGAAGATGATTGCAAAATTCAGGGTGGCCACAGAGAAACATTTTGAGATAATAGATTTGGGTCTAATGTCTTACTTTCTAGGCATTGAAATTGTTCAGTAGGATCATGGCATTCTTATTTCTCAAAAGAAATATGCTAATGATATTCTAAAGATGCTTTAGGTGGATAATTCAAAGCCAGTCTCCACTCTAGTTGATGAGAAGCTGAAATTGATAAAGGAAGATCAAGAAAAAGCTATGGATTCTACCTATTACAGGAGTTTGATTGGAAGTTTTAGATATTTGACTTCAACCAGACTAGACATAGTTTTTGGAGTTAAATTATTAAGCAAATTCATGGAGGAGCCGTGCATCTGTCATTTGCAAGCAGCTAAAAGAATTTTTTTGTAACATCCTAATTTTTAACCCAATACTCTAGAACATATTTGGATTAATCATTAGTCTGTTACCTCATAGTTCTCATTTTTACTTTGAAATACTTAGCGGAAATACGGGTAAATTTTTTTTTGAAATACAAAGTGAGAGCCGCGTAATGCGTTAAACGGTAAACCATGTAAAGTAACACAAATGTCTCACAACATCATAACATAGAGCACAACATGAACAACACTGAATATAATCTCTTATATATATAACTTGCCCACTTATAAGTGTGAGACTTAATTTAGTACAAGGGAAATACATAAAAGAAAATACAACATAAAACATACACATAATCAACTCCCTACCCGAGTGTATCTAATGGGATAACCTCTAAACAAAAGAAGGTTTATCCCTATCTAAGTGGGGTGTGCTCTAACCGGGTACTCCATCAGATGATCGTCACCTCCTACTGACGTCCATCTCGCGAACGAGGCAAATATCCGGGAAACTGGGCGAGCTCCTCGGACGTGAAGAGGCGGAACGGGGCTCGGAAGTGACCTCCACGGCGTGGCCTCATCTCCGGTCGTCGTGCGAGCCTCGGCTGAGTCACGGAAGGCTCACCATCCTCCCCAAGGTCCATGGGTATGGTGGGGGAAGATCCTTCGGAGGGTGCCTGGGTTGCCGAATCCTCAGAAGGATCCGTCTCCGAAAAAGACGACGGGCAGCGGGGCACATACTGGGGGTAGTCTCGAGCGGCGGACGTGGATGATGGGGTACGGCGAAGCCTCTCCTCTAGGGGACGTGCGCGCTCGAACACCAGGTCATCGCCAAAAGGTGAGACAGGGGAGAAACGATGGGAATGTACAGGGGGAGTGAAGGGTCGACCCATGAACGTGAATACTCTAACCGTGCATCGACCCACAAAATGGAATGACCCGTGGTCCAGGTCATGGTGCACCTCCCATGTCGGTGTGTCCACGAACACTACGAATGTCGCCATCTGAAGACGTGACGGAAAGGAAGAGATAGAGGGAGTGAGAATCTTGCTAAAGAATCTCAGTAGGGCCTCCTACTACCTAGGTGTCATCATCTACGTCCTCAGGAACCTTGGGTTTATTTATACAAAATGACTGAGCATGTATTAAATTCATTTTAAACTTTAAAATATATTTTAGCCAAGGTCCATTCATTTTAGGATGATCTTAATGTCATGAATGCAACATAATAGAAAATGTATGCATGGCACTACCTAATGCACATACATAAAACATAACATCAAGCATCATCATACTTGGTGGCATAAAGTGGAAATAGTAACATTCATATGGGACAAAACTTAGTGACATAATCATAATCATGAAGCTTCTCTTCCTCATGGGCCACCCTAAAAGACAATCGAACTGGGGGTGCTCGGCCGAACCGGTGTCACCCAGAACGTGTCATACATCTAGGTTATGAGCTCATACCTTAACTAGTCGTCACTAGTTCTTACTTACCACTTAACGATAAGCGTATCATAAATCATAAATCCCGACTATCTGAGTACGGGTTAGGGGGCAAAACTCTTAGGGGTGCTCGGGCTAACCGGTGTCACCTAAGAGTATAAAATGGTACCGATGTCACATGAGTTCTATGGAGGTGCTCGGCCGAACCGGTGTCATCCTAGAACCCATCTTAGTACCTTAATTTTTAAAATCTCTTTAAGTCCCCAAATTTGTCGGAAATTCGGCGGCACAACGGCATTACACCGAATTTCCTTCCAAATTTGCTTTATGCCACATAAACATATAACCTCATGAATTCCTCATATGAATAACATCATCATCATTTGCATACTACATGCATCATCATAAAACATTCAAACGCTTACCCTTACGGTAGCTTATGCTTTGACCTTTACGGGTCTTAATCTTGAGATATAATTCTCTAACATCCGTCGCTCATATTTTTATGCACCTAAGGGCTCATAATTAATCATCATTCCTAATCCTCATGTTCATACTTAAATCTGAATAGCATAGGGCAAACTCTCTAACTTGTGTTCACGGGGTTCTAGAACTTACGTTTTAGACCCTTTCTTGGTTCCGTCTTCGCCTAAGGCGCTATGAATTAAATCTAAATCAATTATGAGGCATTCCTATGCTTAAGGACTAATTATTAATCATGTTTATCATGTTGTAAGGGTGCTGGACAGAATCCAGAAAAGTAAACGTTCTAAGAGTTCTAAACTTGCACTTTTACGGTTTTCTAGTTACTAGTTTCCCTATAGTTGCTAGAATTCGATTCTAATCCAAATGATACCAAGTTTTTCATGTCTAAACAATCTAAATCTGATTATGTTCCCATTAAAACAGTTTGGATTAGTTCCATAAACAAATGGGTCAAAACTATGTTAAATTCTAGCTTTACGGTATTTCTAGTTAGCTAGTTTCTTACCTATCATGCATAGGATCGCTTCTACATCATCACATGATATTTTCACACATTCCAACACATCAAAAAATCATCATACAGCATCACACTCATCACATCAGAACCGAAAACATTTAACTTAAATGAGAGAGTTAAATTGACATTTCTAGGTACATAAGTTAACTAGTTTCTCTTGGAATCGATCTAGAACTTCTAAAACTCTTTGCAAAACATTTTAATTCATCAAGAGGCTAAGTGAAGCCTTAGGTCAGTGACCAAAACATATCCCATCCCCTAAACGAGAATGAAATCACAACTTGTGACGATATAACCTTATAAAAATTTGTAAGGCTTTAGGGAAGACTTGAAACATAGACTATTGGTCCTAGTAGCTAGATGAAGACTCATTGCAAGTCCATCATCACTACTTGGCCGAAATTATGCATTCAAGGAATGCATTCACATTTAACCTTATCTTGGAATGAAATGGGCAAGTCTTTGAGCTCTAGGTTCTTAAGTTACGACGTAAACTAAACGTGCTCATGCTTTTCATTTTTAATCTTGCTTACAAAGTAAAGTGATGACTTAAATATAAATATGCAAGGCATAAACTTAAACGTGCAAGCTTGAAAGTAAATATGCAAGGTTCAATTCTTTATTTTAGTGCTCTTGGCCCAACAACAATCGACTTTAAGGCCGAAATAGATAGGCATTCGAGAAATTACTTAGGTGATAATGCAAGTTCAATTCTTTATTTTAGTGCTTTAGGCCCAACAACAATCGACTTTAAGGCCGAAATAGAAAGGCTTCGAGAATTAAATTAAGTGAAGATGCAAGTTCCATTTTAATCTTTATGTTCTTAGGTGATAGCTTGAAAGTAAAGATGCATAGCAAGAATGTAAATATGAATGCAAGCATAAAATAAATTATGCAAGTTCATTTTATTTTTCTAGAGCTCTTAACAAGACTTTAAAGGAATTTAAACCATAACCCAAACTCACCCAAACAAGGTAAAATCAAGCTTAGAGTTCTTTAAAACTTAACATAATATTTTTAGGAAATCAAACCATGAAGTCTAGAAAATTAATGGAAATGGCCGAAATCATCAAGAAGAAAAAGGAACATTTCAAAACTCTAGAGTTCATGATCTTGATGATATATTAACACCAACATCATGAGTCCTCATCATTGAGTTCATAGAGTCATTTTAAAATATCATCAAAGCTAAAGTTCTCAAGAGTTCAAGAAAAGAAAGACTAAAAACATTTTTGCTCAAGAACAAAGATCAAGCTCTAGAGTTTGTTTCAAGTGATGAACATCATCATGAAACTCTCATCATCAAGCTCTCATTCCTTTGTTCTCCAAGGCCTATGGCCGAAAATGAAAAGGAAAAAGGAGTGGAAATGAAGTTCTAAAAAGAGACAAGAGAAACCATGAACATCAGGCTTGAAACAAGAACTTTAAAGAAAAGAATACATGAAAGAAAATCCCTACTTGATGTGATGAACTTGAAGATGGAAGAAGAAGATGAAGAAGATGAAGAACTTGAAGAACTCCAAGAACTTGAAGAACACAAGAACTTTGAGAGAAAAAGAAAAGCTTTGAGTGTTCCTAAACTTAGCAAATGATCTAAAAGTGGTGCAAGCTCCTCAAGGCATTCTATTTATAGAGAAATGAAACAAATGGAGGGAGCTCATGGTGATGAAGAGCTTTGGCCATGTGTGCAGAATTGGAGGCATCCATGAGTTCCATGAGGTGAGATAATGTGTTCTTGAGGCATAGTGAGGTATGGCTTAAGGTATGGTGAGGTATGGTTCAAGGTATGGCCTCAAGCATGGTTCTTTGAGTGAGAAAATAATTAAATATGTGGTCAATGGGGAAGAGAATTTCGGCCATGTGCATCAGATTTGGGAGAGGTTTAGTTGCATTTTAATTGTGGTTTAGAGTTGTGTTTAGGTGTATCTTTGATTATGCTTAAGATTAGGAATTTGTAAGAAAGTGTTTAGGTAAGGAAAATGGGTAATTAAGGTGGCCTAGACATAATTAAGGAGTGGTCTTGCACCATTAGTGAGTTAAATCCTCAATTTAGAGTCTAAACAACTCTAGACACATTTCCTTGATTTAAGGAATTGGAGAGAGAAAACACTATTCAAGATTCTAAGACTAGGAGTCTTGAGTTCTAAAAAGGGATTTAAGTTTAATCTAAGCAATTTTAGGTTCTAATTAACTTTAATAAATTATTTTGACTCTAGATTAATTAGAAAAATAAATTAATCTTCGTTTAGAGCCTAATATTGCTTAGGTTTGCTTAATTACGTCATTAAGCTCAAAAACACTATTCTAGGGGCAAAATTGTAATTTCGCACTAAAATTGGCCGGGACCACCCGGACTTGAACAGAGACCTCTAGACACATGAAAACATGTTTTTAAACCTTTGGGGAAAGTTCCGGGCTCAAATGGCACCTTTACCCGCGTAAAAACGCTATAGGGGTATTTTGGTCATTTTGACCTGAAACTGCGGGAAACGAGATTTTCGCTTCCGGAAGCATTCAAAGGCCATTCAATCCCCTTCAAACATTGAGTTGACCCTTCGAGGATGACCGAGTTAGTTACCCTCGAATTCGGGTCAGGAAATGACCTTAGGGGCATTTTGGTCATTTCCCTCGGACAAAAAAATCGGGGTGTTACATCTTTGCTATGTCAAAGGTACCATGATTGATAGAATTTCTTGTGGTGATACTAATAATGTGAGATGTGTTGGATATACAGATAGTGATTGGGCAGGTGATATAGAAACAAGAAAAAACACTTTAAGATACGTTTTTCATCTTGGATCTGGGCAGTATCTTGGTCTTCAAAGAAACAACCAATTGTTGCACTCTTCACAATTGAAGCAGAATATATTGTAGCAGCCAGTTGTGCTACACAAGTAGTGTGGCTTAGAAGAATTCTTGAAGCTTTGAAGCAGAAGTAAAATACTCCCACAACAATATTCTAAGATAAGAAATCTGTAATTATAGTTTGCAAAAATCCGATGCTCCAAGGGAGATCCGAGCACATTGATATTTGATTGATTATTGATAAGGAAGTACTGATTGATTATTATCCTACTGGAGATCAAGTTGTAGATGTAACTAGAAAAGCATACAAGAAGGAAGGTTGAACTATGTTCTACCTTTTCTTTCCTTAATGAACTTCTGAAAAACTTTATCAAAACTATCAAGTTATGAACTTAAAGTGTAGTGGAAAACAACATTAGTAAATTCACAAAGTAAAATTTTTAAACTAAATACATAACAGATAAACGAAAGAAGGTTTTTAGTATAGGCACCGATAATACAATAGATATAGAAAAGAGATGAAGGAGAAGAAAGATACAGCCCATGAATTTTTATACCGGTTCGGCCAACCTGCCTACATCCAGTCCTCAACAACCTTTGAGTTTCACTAAATTTTTTTTCAACCTGAGAAAGAATAAAGATAGTCTTTATAGTATCCTTCCCAAGCTATTTTTAGTGACCAGTAGATAACCCCCACTATCACAAACCAAGTAGTTATTCACCAGTCTCTTCAAGCTAAACCAAGTAGTCTTTGACCAACCTCTCCAAGATAAATCATGACAAGTAAAACACTTTTTCTGTTGAATTGCAAATAGTCTTTGACTAGTCTCTTCAAACTATCTCACACTGATCACTACTGGATCGAGGATACAGAGGTTATATGTTTAGGTTGCCACTCAAACTAACCTACAATCAAGTTTCCTTAAGATTTACAAGACAGATTTTGGAAATACTTGAATGAATTCTTTCTAGATATTCTTCCTTGGAAGAACGTATGAGCAATGAATAAGCATAGAATGAAGATTTTGTGAATGAAAATGATTACAAGCTGTAATGAACTTTCCAAGAAGATGAAGGAAAAACTTTATAGAGTTTTAGCTCTTTTTCAGCATTTAATCCCTTCTACTTTTGAAATCACAGCATCTTTATTTATAGAGATCTTCCTTGTGACTATTGCCTTTGATATGATCTTCCAGGCATACGTGTTAATTATTTATTTGTGTCTTAGAAAAAATAGTTTAAAAGCGTAGCCTGTCTGTCTATTAGAGTTGTTTGCAGAAGCCATTGTGGATTGAGGCTTCTGATGTCCTTCAGAAACTACTTTTACTTTTGAACCATGGTTTATGAACTTTTGCTTCTAGGATATGAGATAGTTGACTTCAAAGGCAAAAGAAATAATTGGCCGGTTCTGACACTAGGATTTGACTTTTTTCAATTTCAAATTTCAATTTCAAATTTTCCCTCCTTTTTCTTATAGAGTGCACTATTTCACTGAGTGTAAGTTTTCTTACGTGCGGTAACATTTCCTTGAAAAAACTTGAGTCTTCTTGTCTTCAATCAGCATTGGTTGATGATCTAAACTTACGAATATGAAGATTTAAGATAGTAGAACACTTTGCCTTCATAGAATATTTTGATATCTTCTTTTCTTATGTACTTTTTGAAGTACAATGCTACTTTTTGAAGTCTCAATAGCATGGTTTCTTGTATCATTGATTCTTCTTTAATTGTTAGCTATTTTAAGCTTGAATAAGGATATAATTTTCACTTCCTTTTCAATTCATATATCTTAACATGAGATAAACATGTTTATACATGTAGAGTGAAATTTATCCTAGTTTGAGTAAATGTAGCTCTTGCTAAATGATAGAATCTGTTTTAATCTTATAAGAAACTCAAGACCACCATTGGTCATTCTTTAAAGCATTTTCTTTAAATTGGCTTTATTATCATTCAAAACATATTAACACTTCTTGAAAGAGTTATGGAGCTAATAGTAGATATTTTTACAAACTCATTGAAACTTGAGTTATTTTACAAATTGAAAAAGATGCTTGGAATGATCAACTTTTCAAGCTTGATTTAAGGAAGCAATGTCAGAGTTTTTATCTAAACCAAGCAACAAAAATTAAATGCATTGCTTGACTTTGTAGGCGCTTATCATCCTGTAGCCTACAAAAAGGATACGCAACACTATTTGCAATTAATTTCTAGAGTAGACACCTACATATAGTTGTTATCTTTTCATATCTATTCATTATTAATTTGCTTACTTTATAATAGAGTAATTGATCTTTTGTTGCATATGCGAGCCTATAAAAGGCTGCCCATGTACTGAGTAAAAAAATCAAGAATTGTAATAAATATATCATCTTCGTTATGATACACTTAGACAAAGTTATTTTTTTTGTGGCGTCCTAATTTATGCCTATGTGTGCACCTCTAATGTTTGAATGTAGGAGAAAAATATTAGTGTTGTGTGAGTAAGATTCTGGAGTGAGTAATATTTTGATATCAATGCATGATGATGATCTTGTGAAGATTCTCTATGCTGACCTTAAAGGAATCATGATAAAACGCAATTTCACATTAATAGAAGAATTCAATGGGGTTTCTCTTCCATACTTTACTAGTCAAAGTGACTTGGTGCAAGCGTAGTAAAAGGCAACTCCTATTGCTGCTGTATATAAGCAGAATAAAAATGTTGCCACTAATACTTCTAATGCTTTACTGATATTTGTCCAAGAAATTCTACCTATAATACTTGGCTATCCATGGGACATGGGGGGTTACCTCATTTTTTATAAGGCCTAAGCGTGATGTTGAAACAAAATTTATGAAGAAGCTTCTACAAGTAATGGCCACTAGAACAATTATGTCCCTTTGGCCCCAACCTATAACAGTCATTGCCACTTAACTAAGAAATGGTTTCATGTTTATGTGGGATGCAAGAGGAATTATAAATCTTATGATTGTATATGGAAACACTATTTAAGAATTAAATGGCAGCGATAATGATTAGAAAATTCCTATATATTGCAAAAGCTATGCAGGTGTTTCTCCTCTAATTGTTCCTTAGGGCCACTTTGCAATTATGGCCTTGGTAATTACTATTAATCAAGGATTATCTCTTCAACCTCAAGAATTTTAGGGAATGATTGTAGCTGAATCAACGAGTGGAATGTGTGACTATTGAGGATGGTCAGGAAGAGATTGTGTGGTTGGTAATTAAGGGTGTATGGTGTGTGCTTGCATGATTCATTTGGTCTCAAATAACTAAATCAGACTTTGAATTGTGCTAATCAAGCTTAATTAAAACTAATCAGCATAATTAGGACTTAATCACCTTAATTAAGGAAATAGCGTGTGATTAATTCTTTAAGAACTTCTAATGAGTTACTAATTACCTAATTATCACTAATCACTGTTGGCTCCAGAACCCTTTAGAAAGCTTCAAGGTTATATGTTCTGAATGACAACAAAACTAATTTACGGAGAATATTTTGAAGAAAGACTAATGTCTATCTCGAGTTTCTTGAAGCAGTAAACAGTTTCTTTCATTAGCATAACATAGATCCATTAGCAAGAATAATATCATTTTACACGTGCAAACATGATTTATCCCGTATTAAGAGATGGAAACAAGATGGAAGTGATAATTATATAAAAAAATATATCATATACATGCCTAATAGATTGAAGAAAAACAACCATTATAAGAAACCAAGACTCGAGACTTTAGAAAGTAGCACTAGACTTCAGAAAGTATGCTTAGATTGAAGATATCAATAAAACTCTGAAGCCAATGTGTTCTATAATCTTCAATCATTACATTGGCAATCTTTTTATCATCACAAGCTCTAATTGAAGATTAGAAAATTGAAGATTCATCAAAGAACTTATACCACACATCAGAAAACTCTTTTAATAGTGAAACAGTGTGCTCTACAAGAAAGGAAGGGAAATTTGAAATTCAAATTTAAAGTCAAACCCAGTGACAGACTAGCGTGTCATCTCTTCTGCCAACTTTGTCAACTACCCCAGCTTCTAGAAGGAAGAGTTTAGAAACCATGTTCAGAAAGTAAAAGTAGTTTCTAAAGGGGCATCAGAAATTTCAACTTTACAATGGCTTCTGCAAAAGTTCTGACAAATAGGCAGGCTACTCTTCTAGAATGTTTTTCCAAGACACAAACTAATGATCAGCACGTGTCATTTGGAGAATTGAACAAGAGCAATGGTCATAAGTGAAGACTATCTATAAATATAGATGCTGTGCTTTCAAAATAGAAGACAAAACGCTACACAATGTACTAAAACTCTATGCAAATTTCTCCTCATCTTCTTGTAAAGTTCATTACATCTTGTAATTAGTTTCCTGGTTTGTAAAAATCTTCTTTCTACGTTCCTTCATAGTTTATACATTCTTTGAAGGAAGAATAGCTAGAAAAATATCATTCAAGTTATTCCAGATTATTCATTATACATCTTAAGCTTAAGTATAGGTTAGTTTGAGTTGCAAACCCAAACACAAACCTCTTGTAACCTTGATCTAGTAGTGATCAGTGTGAGTTAGCTTAGAAAGGCTAGTCAAAGACTACTTGCAACGCAACAGTAAAGGTGTTTTACTGGTCACAGTTTAGCTTGGAGAAACTGGTTAAAGACTACTTAGTTTAGCTTGGAGAGGCTAGTCAAAGACTACTCGGTTCAACTTGGAGAGGCTGATAGTAAGTGTAACACCCTAATATTCAACCCAATACTACTAGTATGTACTGAGGCCAAATATTAGTCATTACTTCTTGTTTTAGTTCTATTACCTTTAAAATTGCTTACTAAAAATACGAGCCATTTTTTTTTTGTAACAAAACCTTGATAAAGTATGAGCCGCGTATTATGTAATTCGAACAATATCATAAGGTGCGGAAATGTAAACACATAAAGGCTCCATACACAGCATCATGAACACATGTACTGAATTACCTCATATATTAATACGTAGAATGCCCACCAGTGATGGCGGGACTGTTCCATACATAGAGTGTAATACAACTTAAATGTAGGAAATACATAGAAATATAAAGGACACATGCAAGAGAATACCCACACCCAAGTGCATATGAAATGGATAACCTTAACACAAAAGAAGGTTTATCCTACTACGTGATGTGTGTGCACTAAGGACTACCTTCTAAACCATACGGCTACAGTCACGGGTAAGGTGGGACATAGTCGATCCACGGGCGAAGCGCGTCAAGAGTGGGCACTCGGACACGTCCACCATGGTGAGGTCACACCTCGGGCATCTGAGCCCTCCGTGGCTGGGTAACCGTCTCCTCGCTACCTGTTGGCACACGTGGGGGAGTGGGGGCAGAGTCCTCTTCATACATAGGGGCAGGTGGCTCCTCCGAATGCTGTGAGCGGGGTGCATATTCGGGTACGGCGCCTGAGCCTGCGGTGTAAGTCCATAGGATTCTCTCGTTGCGTGTGTGAGCACGCTCAAAAATCATGTCATCTCCATAGGGTGACATCGGGGAGAAGAGGTAGCTATCTACAGGATGGGCGAATGGCCATCCGGGAAACATAAAGACACGAACAGTGCAGCGGCCCTCAAAATGGTACGATCCGTGCTCCGGATCGTAGTGGTACTTCCATGTGGGGGTCTCAACGTACAGTATGAACGTTGCCATCCGAATCTAGAGACGTAACAGAAAGAAAGAGATAGAGGGAGTGAGATTTCTTACTAAAGAAACTCAATAGGGTTTTTCCTCATATCTAAGTGTCATCATATACGTCTTTAGGGACCTCAGTTTCTTAGTAAAAACGTGGGCATATAATAGTTCATTTATGAAGTTCGCAAACATTAACCTCCGAGGCCCGTTCCTTTTAATTATGAAAACCTCTTGGTTACATAGTCTATAAGTCATAAAACATGGATCGTAAGTCATGGTACATTAATCATAAATCATGGTTTCCTATATCATGGGTCATAGCACATAAACTCATAAATTCATGCTTCTTATATCATGGGGCATAGTACATAAACTCATATAATCGTGGTTTCTTATATCATGGGGCATAGCACATAAACTCATATAATCATGGTTTTTTATATCATGGGGCATAGCACATAAACTCATATAATCATGGTTTCTTATATCATGGTGCATAGAATCATAGTTCATGGAACATGGTACATGGTACATATCTTGGTTACTTGAGGTGACATTAAAACATCATCATTATTTTCCTGGGGCCACCCTAACTGATCTCCCTGTAGTGAAAATTCTAGGTTATGAGCTCATACCACGCTAGTCGTCACTAGCACATGGACTTATCCCTTTTGATAAGCTAAAGGTCCTGACTTAAAGTACGGGTCTAGGGGGCTAGAAACACCTTATCCCCACCCTTAACTTGGTGGTTCAAGGATCATCTTCTCATAGTTTAAGTCACCTTAAGTCTTAGCATGTTTTATTGAGATACCACATAGTTTCATGCATGTGACATATCTTTCATCATAGGCATCTCTAAGTTCTCAAAGAACAATCACATGCAATAATAAAACTATCATTTAGGAATAATAGTTCACATGGCATCATATAAGTCATGAGGTAAACACCAATCATCATTCATAGAGTAATGCTTAAACCTTTCCCTTAAGAGTGAAAACCCTCAATCGGGTAATCTCAAACTTCTAAATTATTTCCGTATACCTCTAAGGGATTGATTAACCTCATTACCATAATTTATTAAGTCCTAAAACCAAATTAATCATGGCTGGACAGCATTGGCAGTAAGCTTGGGTTAGATGAATTACGGTGTTCTAAAAGATGCATTTTAAACCCTTTCTCATATCCGACTTTTTCTATGATGTAACAATTAATACCTAAGCCAATTATGAGTCATTCTCACTGATCTAGACATCATATAATGTGATTCTATGGATGCTAATCAATCTAGACAGAATTCATATTTTCTGTACCTATGGGGTTCTAGAATTCACATTCCAAGCAATTAAAGTAACTAAGCATGCTCCAAAATGTTCTAGAATTCACATTCCAAGCAATTAAAGTAACTAAGCATGCTCCAAAATGATTTAAGGTGCTGGAAATGAGCAAGGCAGAACCAAAACCTCAAAGTCATCAAATCATGTGTAAACTTCCTTTTTCATGTACATAGGTAACTAGTTTCTCTTGGAACAATTTTAGGACTTCAAAAATACCTTGGAAATCAATTTAACTTGTCAAGAACTTTCATAAAATACATATGGCAGCAACTCCTCAATTTTACTCATGGTTGAAATCCTAAATATAAAAACATACTCAAAAATACTTTTAAATGTCACTTATGTTTAGGAAAGACTTGAAACATAAACTATAGGCTCTTGTAACTAATGAAAAAATCATCCTAGAGCTTTCATCATCACATGACCGAATGCATTTCAAGAAGAAACCTTCTTGATTTAACTTTTCTCAAGATTAAATGGGCAAGTCTTTGAGCTCTAGGATCTTTAAGTGATGACAAAAAGTAAACGTGCTATGCATTCCATTTTATTCTTCATTAGAGAGTAAAGTAAGAGCTTCAAAGTAAATATGAAATGCAAGAACTTGAAATTAAATATGCAAGGCTTGAAAGTAAATATGCAAAACTTGAAAGTAAATATGCAAGTTCAATTCTTTATTTTAGTACTCTAGGCCCAGCAACAATCGACTTTAAGGCCAAAATAGAAAGGTTTTGAGATTATCTTAGGTGATATGCAAGCTCTCGTTTTAAATCTTTAAGTTCTTAAGTGATGACTTGAAATATAAACATGGAATGCGAAGCTTGGAATTTAAATGTGCATTATGCAAGTTCATTCCTTATCTTGGGGTTTAGTGATAGCATAGAAAATAAACGTGCTATGCAAAGCATAAAGTAAACGTGAATGCAAGTTACTTTTATCTTGTCTAGAGCTCTTGCAAGACTTTTAAAGAGAACATAGTTCCAACCCAAACCTCATCCTCACAAGAAAAGAGAACTACTAGTGCTAGAGTACTTAATGTAACATCCCCTGCTGCTTTATGGATTGACAACTGTCCCCACAAACCAACACGGGTCTTTTCAGCATGCTTTGTCCTCACTCGCACGCTTCCTAGGAAAACTTCCCAGGAGGTCACCCATCCCAAAATTACTCCAAGTCAAGCACGCTTAACTATGGAGTTCTTTCAGTTTGGGCTACCGAAAAGAAGATGCATCTTGTTGATATAGGTAGTACAAATCAATTCATATAAGCCCTCCTTAACTGTATAGTCCCATACCTATACAGTCTTAGGATCCTTCTCATTCGGGTGTGTAATCGGTTCATTCATGTACCCCTCCGCTTTCGAAGTCTGCCAGGAGCCGCTCCTTGTCCGTGCCTCTTTGCACCGGCGATCACTCCCCGACTTCGCAATCCCCGGGCGTTACATGCCCACCAGCTTCCGCTTGGTTCGTCCCCGAACCACACCGTACTGGGAGAGGTGCAGGCTCTGATACCATTTGTAACATCCCCTGCTACTTTATGGATTGACGATTGTCCCACAAACCAACACAGGTCTTTTCAAGATGCTTTGTCCTCACTCGCACGCTTCCTAGGAAAACTTCCCAGGAGGTCACCCATCCCAAAATTACTCCAAGTCAAGCACGCTTAACTATGGAGTTCTTTCAGTTTGGGCTACCGAAAAGAAGATGCATCTTGTTGATATAGGTAGTACAAATCAATTCATATAAGCCCTCCTTAACTGTATAGTCCCATACCTATACAGTCTTAGGATCCCTCTCATTCGGGTATGTAATCGGTTCATTCATGTACCCCTCCGCTTTCGAAGTCTGCCAGGAGCCGCTCCTTGTCCGTGCCTCTTTGCACCGACGATCACTCCCCGACTTCGCAATCCCCGGGCGTTACACTTAAAATAAATCATAACCTTAAAGAACTTGGAAGTGACTGAATCTCCATCATGGAGAATGAACCATTTTTAAACTCCAGGGACCAAGATCTTGATGATCTAAGACATCAACATCCTAAGTCCTCATCATTGAGTACATAGCTTCCTTCAAAACCAACATTTAAACAAAGTTCATGCTAGAGAAGAAAGCAAAACTGAAACCATACTTGGCTTAAAGTTAAAGTTTCAAGCTTTAGAGTCTATTCATGTGACAAGCATCAACATGAAACCCTCATCATCAAGCTTTCATTTTTCCAAGCTTTAGAAGCTCTCATGGCCGAAAATATGAAAGAAAAAGGAAAGTACAAGAAGTGTTCAAGAGAAACATAAACTCCTCCTTTACTTATCCTTGAAAAAGGATGAAACTTTCCTTGTGAAAAATTCAAGCTTTAGGGGTTGTTGAATGACAAACACCATCATAATGTAACGCCCCAATTTTTACTGTAATTTTTACTGTCATTAGAAATTACTCAATTACCGAATTACCGTAGGTAATTATTACATAAGATTTGAGGCTGAACAATCCTCAATAAAGGAATATAACATTAGAAGAGAGGTTGGGAACGATTCATGCGAGAGTCGCAAATCCCGAATTTCTGTACGTATAAAATGACCAAAATGCCCCTGAAGTTATTTGACTTAGAAAATGAGGATCGTGGGCCCCACCTATTCTCAAGGGGATATTTTGAGGATAATAAGGGATTGTTTGTGTTATGTGTGTTAATAGAGCAGAAGGATCTCAATTTTGAGTTTCGACGCGCGAAATGACCAAAACGCCCTGGGTTGTTTTAACTCCGATGTGCGTGCCGGGTGAGCCCGAACCTCACTAAAATGTTTTAAAATGTGTTTTTAAGCCATGATTAACCATTGGTTAAGCTCGGGTGGCCTCGGGCAATTTTTAAGTGAAAGTACGATTTTGCCCCTGTTTTTGGGCAGTTTGCAATTGGGATTTTTGATTCGTATACCGAAACCTAAGCAATATTAGGCTCAAATTAAAGCTTATTAAATTCTAAATATTAATCTAGAGTCAAAATTATGTATTTAGATTGATTAGAACCCAAAATTGCTCAAAAACACCCAAATTGCTTACTAATTCACTTAAACCCTTAACAGTAAATTCTCTAAATTACATGAATACCTTGCCTACACCTAAATAATGCATGGAACACACAAATTTCACTTCTTTGGGCTGTAATGGACGAAATTATTGATGCCATTATGCAGCTGAATTATTGCCAAAAGTTGCACTAAAACAAAATGCCAAAATGTCACCATAAGAGACATAATTCCTTAATTTCATACAACTTTGTCTAAAATGATTTTTCCTCCCTTATTTCTCCTGCAAAATTCCGTCCACTACCTCATCATTTTGGCCAATTAGAAGCCTCAAAATCTTCTATAAATAGGCTTGCTTGAGTGGTCTTGGAATGCTTGGTTCATAACTAGTTTTTAGGAGCACCAAAAACTTTCTTTCTTCCTCCTCTTTGGCTGAATTCTTTCTTCAATTTTTCAAAGAGATTTTGTTTCATTTCACTTCAAGAAACCAAGTTCTCTTCCTCTTCTTCAACTCAGATTAGGTAGGGAGTAGTTTCTAAATTTATTTCTATGCTTTGAGGAGTTGTGTTTTTAGCTCAAAATGATGAAATTATGAACTTGCCTTAGCTTTTCATTTTGGTTTTCCTCTTCAATTTTTCTTTAACCAATTCAACCATATGGCCTAGGTGGAACTAAGATGATGGCTTGATGATGAGGACCTTGAGGGTGGGTTGTAAATCCATCACAAGTTAGGCCTCTAAAGCTTGAAAATTCCACTTGATGCAAAACCTTAAAGAATAATGGTTTATGATGCTAAAACAAAGATTTTTAGTTTAGAACTTGAAAGATGTATTTTTTCCTTTTATGTTTTATTTCTTGTTAAGATATGTATTGGGTTGAATTTATAATTCTTTTAAAGTCTTGAAGGAGCTCTAGTAAAGAAACAAAATGAATTTGCATCCATGATTAAGTTTATGCTTTGCATAACCATGTTTACCTTCTATGTCATCACTAAATTTTCAAGAATGAATAAATGAACTTGCATTTCTCATGTTTAAATTCCAAGCTTGTATTTCATGTTTATGTTTCAAGTCATCACTTAATCTTTCAAGATAATAAAGAGGTTGCATCTCATATTTAATTTATGCTCTCACTATATTTTATAATGGCTAAAAAGAATCAACGCATGACATGTTTATTTTATGCCATCACCTAAAGATCCTAGAGCTCAAAGACTTGCCCATGTATCACAAGCAAAGAAATATGATTATTGGAGTTAAAGAATTTATTCTTTAAAAAGTCTTGAGATTGGAGCTTAAAAAGATGTAATAATAATATTCTCTTCTCCCTTTATCGGTCTGTATGGGACTACAGCTCAGGTTTCTTAATATTCTCTTCTCCTCTCTCTTGGTCAGTGCGGACTACCACGCTCAGGTTTCTTAATATTTTCTTCTCCCTCTCTGGTCTGTGCGGATTACCGCGCTCAGCTTTCTTGTATCATGTTTATATTTCAAGTTCTTGCATCATGTTTAATTTTCAAGTCATCACCTTAAATCTTAAAGATAAAGAAATGGAATTGCATATCATGTTTATAATTCCAAGCTATCACCTTATAAAGATAAGATTAAAATAAGGTTGCATAGCATGTTTATAATTCTAAGATGTCACCTAAATCTCTAAAGCTCAAGACTTACTCCTTTTATCTTAAGTGAGAATTTTAATTGTGAAGATCCTCCCAAATTTGACAAAAGAACTAGTTTCTAAATGAGTTTTAAGGCTTTGCAAGGATTTTATGGGGAACTAGTATTTTATATGCACTTAAAATATGATTCTATGTAATTGCATGAGGTTCATGATTCGGCCACTAATCTGAGTTTAGTATCAATGTGTGATAATGATTTGATATGATTGAAGTTGTGATAATTATGGTTTATTGTTAAGAGAATGATTCATAATTGGTTTAGTAACTAATTAGTTCTATAATTGATAATTCTATGTAAGGATTGGATGCTTATTAAGTACTTGATATCATTGAATGATTTCCTGGCTTGCATGTTATAGTTGCTGTTGCAAATAATGAGAATGCTTGTACATGAAATGTTCTTTATTATGTAAAATTTACCTTTGTTGCTAGAAGAAAGTGTATCATTGTAAAAGTGTAATTTGGAAAGGTTCTGGCTAAGGAAAGACTTGGTATTTAAGCGTGTCCATTGTGACCCACCTCTCTTTCCTGGGAATCTCCCATATGCATGATTACAGATTGATATATATTATTCTAGCTTAAGACTATAAATGAGAAAATGTTATGATGTTTATGAATTGTATTATGATATAACATGCAAAGATTTAATGGTGACTTAAACTTATAAGAAAATGATCCTTTGGAACCATCAGACTATAGGTGGTGAAAAGGTGATTTTAGCCCCTAACCCGTTCTCTCAAAAGGGTAGAGTCGGGACTTTAGCTTATCAAAGGGATAAGTATATGCTAGTGACGACTAGTAAAGTATGAGCTCATAACCTAAATTACTCCCAAAGGGTGGAGTATAGGGTGGCCCAAGGAAAATAATGATGATGATAAGATTTTAAGTCACCAAAGGCACTAAAGAAATGAAATATGTGCCTTTGTGTCCATGTGTAGCTAATATTATATGGCGTTCTTTTATGCATGTTATTTTGATAATGATGATGAGGAATATGATGTAATGATAAAGGAAATGTTCATTGTAAATATGACATGTTAAGAATAAGATGCATTATAAGACGCATAATTAAAAATTGACGAACCTCGGTTAAGTATTTGTCGAACTTAAAATGAATCTTTGCATGCTCACTATTTTAGAATAATCCCGAGGTTCTGGGGACTTTGATGATGACACTATAGAAGGAGGTACCTTCTTGAGAATTCTTTAGCAAGATTCTCACTCCCTTTTCTTTATTTCCGTCATTGTCTCCAGATTCAAATGGCGACATTCGTCTGTTCGTTGATACCCTACTTGGGAATTCCATTATGATCCGGTGCATCGCTCGTATCATTTTGAAGGGAGGTCTTGTGATTCGTGTTTTTATTTACATAGGTCGTCCATTTGCACATCCTGTCCCTAGTTATCGATTTTCTCCTACTTCTCCGTATGGCGATGAAATGGTTTCGAACATGCACGTCCACTTGATGAAAGGATGTTACGTTCTTATCCCGCTTCATCTGCTGTCCATGGATTTCCAGCAGTATGATCCCGAGACGAGATATTCTCAAACTGATCCTTCGTGAGGACACTCCTACTCATGTATATTCGAGAGCTCTGCTCCTACTCCCACACGTGTAAGAGAGGGTAGTGAGGAAAGCAGTTGTTCAGTTGAGGTTAGCGAGAAGGCCGTCCATGCGACCCAACCTGGTGCATCTCGTGTGTCCCCTCCCGAGGAGCTCATCGATGGATCGGATTTATTCCCTCATTTCGGAGACAGTGGCCATAGAAGGTTCTTAGTAGATTTATATGTGATCATGCACCCTAGTTTTAGGATAACCTTCCCGGCTTATGGAGTTATCTAGTTTAAGGGCATGTATTTCCTTAAGTATATTTTCTTTTATGGGTTTGCATAAGATAATGATGTATGAACATAACCCACCCTTTGAGTGAGGTTATTGTATGTAAATATATGCTATAATGTGCTTATGGATGTTATATGATGGAGCCTAAGTGATATGATGTGATATATTCCTAGACGTCTTATTATACCCCGCTTACTCGTTCACGTTGTACTCGGCTCACGTTTTCAATTATGTGTTTAAAAAAAAATGGCTCGTAATTTCACTAAGTATTTTCAAATTATGAAGAAAGAACCAAAGCAAGGAGTAAAGTCTAGTCATTAATCAGATTCAACCTAGGTGTATCTGGTTAATTACTAAGTGTTACATTTTGGTATCAGAGAAGTTCGATTCTCATGGAGCCTGAGGATTGGACTAGCTATGCTTCTAAAGCATAATACGTTAGTGACGTCATGTGTAGATGTTTATCATTAGGATGAGCTTGAGGATTAGAAATACATGACTACTGTATATTGAACGTGCCATGGTAACTTGCTCACTTTGCATGGAATATTGGGCACGATCACCTCGGTGTTCTTTGTTTTGTGTGTATAGGGACCAATGGCACGTCGACAACGGACTAGGAGCGCGACGGAATAATCAAGACAACGAGACAGTAGAAGCACTCCGCGACGTAGCAAGGACCATGAGAATGATGATGGAACGAATGGATCGGGATCGTCAAGCCAATATGAATCAAGGACATGAGATTCTGAACATGCCTGTTTCGGGAGTTTAAGTAAGGCAAACCCACCCGAGTTTTCAAGGGGACACTTGAATCCAAATATTGCGGATGAATGGATTCGGAATATTGAGAAGGTCTTTGCTTTGTAGTCCCATGCTCGGAGGAGCAAAGGTCACATTCGCTACTCATATGCTTGAAGGTGATGCCGGTTTCTGGTGGACGGGTGTTCAAAGACTCCTGGAGACGACCGACGTGGACATTGATTGGGAACTTTTCAAGGTCCATTTTTATGAAAAGTACTTTCCAGTAGCAGTTAGAAATGCCAAGGACATTGAATTCATGCAATTTGTCCAGGGAATATGAATGTGGCCCGATACCTTTGCGATTTGAAGAACTCATTAAGTTCTCAAGAATGTACCAAGGAAATCCTGATGAGTACTGGAAATGCATTAAATACGAGTCAGGGTTGAAGGCGGAACTTAATGTGGCAGTTGCACATTTGGAGATTAGGGATTTCTCTACCCTAGTTAACAAATGTCGGATTATTGAAGAAGGTCAGAGAAAACTAAACACCCCAAAGTCAGATAATATTACCAAAAAGTTGACACCTCAAGGTCAGCAGTTCAAGAGGCAGAATCGACCTCCATTTCCCCCTCAATCAAGACCACAAGGGACACAAAGAAATTTTCAACAAGGAAGGCCAAACAACAACAATCGCTATAATAACAACCGCTACAACAATAACCCCTGTAACAATCACAACAACAACAATAACAACAATAAAGGGAAAGCACCACAAAGAGGTGCAGCAGTACCTCCACGGCCTGCGCCTTCCATGGAATGTCCCAAGTGCGGCAAGAATCATGGGAGCATGCCATGACGAGCCGGAACAAGCGTGTGCTATCGATTGTGGAAAACCAGGTCATTACTCCCGAGAATGCACGGAAAGAAACCCGCCAACCCCAATCCCAAGCCGCAATACCAGGGAAGGGTATTTATTGTTAATGCTGAAGAAACAACGAAGTCACGAAATCTCGTGGAAGGTAAGGGTAATATGCATGGTAAAGACTTAATTGTACTATATGATTCTGGCGCTTCTCATTCTTTTATCTCCCATTCATGTGTTAAAAGCCTTAATTTACCTATGGTGAGCTTCCTTTTGACCTTATTGTTTCTACCATTTGGAAAACCCGTTAGGACTTGTAAATGTTGTTTAGATTGTAGTTTTATTATAGATAATAGATCCTTTGTTTTAGATCTTATTTGCTTACCCATGCGAGGTTTAGATGTGATTCTTGGCATGGATTGGCTTGAGGCCAACCGTGTACTGTTAAACTGTTATGAGAAAACCATCACTTTTCTTCCTGTTCCTATTGAACCTAAGAAACCCATAAGTCTTTACATAAGCTTTGTGGAAATGGATTGTGGTAAGGGTGAGAGTAAAGGTTACATTTTCTTAGCCGCTAGTGATGTAGACTTTGAGCAAAGTATCGATGAGATACCAATAGTAAGAAATTATCTGAAGTATTTCCGGATGAGATACGCAGTTTCCAAGAGAGAGATAGAGTTTTCCATAGAATTGCTTAGGGTGCGGGACCTATATCCATAGCCCCATACAGGATGTCCCCATTAGAATTGACCGAGTTAAAAACTCAATTGGAAGATTTATTGGAGAAAAAGTTTGTTAGGCCTAGTGCATCACCTTGGTGAGGCCCTGTGTTGTTTGTAAAGAAAAAGGATGGGAGTATGAGGATGTGTGTAGATTATCGGCAGTTGAATAAAGTAACGGTGAAAAACAAGTATCCTCTGCCTAGGATCGATGATTTGATGGACCAACTGAAAGGTGCGGTAGTGTTTTCTAAGATAGATTTGAGGTCAGGCTACCATCAAATTAGAGTGAGAGATGAAGACATACCTAAAACGGCCTTTCGCACTCGATACGGCCATTTTGAGTTTGCAGTAATGTCCTTTGGGTTAACCAATGCTCCAGCTATTTTTATGGATTACATGAATAGGATCTTTCGGCCCTATTTAGATCAGTTTGTAGTTGTCTTTATAGATGACATTCTCATATATTCTAAGACCCATGAAGAGCATGAATGCCACCTGACCATAGTACTGAAGATCTTGAAGGAAAAGAAACTATATGCCAAGATTTCCAAGTGTGAGTTTTGGTTGGATAAGGTGCAATTTTTAGGGCATGTAGTATCTAAGAAAGGAATTGCTTTGTAGATCCTAGTAAGGTAGAAGCGGTAGTAAAGCGGGAAAGACCAACCATCATGAATGAAGTAAGGAGCTTTTTGGGTTTAGCCGGTTATTACCGTCGATTTATCAAGGGATTTTCCCAGATTTCCCTACCTTTGACCAAGCTAACTAGGAAGAACACCCCTTTTTCATGGACCCCGGAGTGTGAAAAGAGCTTTCAAGAGTTAAAACACAAGCTAACCTCTACCCCTGTTTTAGTGTTACCCGACCCCAATGTGCCTTTCGAGGTGTATTGTGATGCTTCAAAAAGGGTTTAGGTTGTGTATTGATGCAAGATAGGCAAGTGGTGGCCTATGCATCAAAACAACTAAAGCCACATGAAGCAAACTACCCTACCCATGACCTTGAGTTAGCTGCCGTTGTGTTTGCTCTAAAGATTTGGAGACACCATTTATATGGAGTTAAGTTTGAGGTGTTTTCCGATCACAAGAGTTTGAAATATCTCTTTGATCAAAAGAGCTAAACATGAGGCAAAGGCGATGGATGGAGTTCTTGAAAGATTATGATTTTGGATTGAACTACCATCCTGGTAAAGCTAATGTAGTAGCTGATGCTTTGAGTAGGAAGTCCTTACAAGTGTCCCGTTTGATGGTGAAGGAGGTTGAATTGATTGAGCAATTTAGGGACTTAAACCTAGGAATGACTTTGACCACTAAGGGCATCAGAGCTTGTCATCTTAGAGTGACAAGTGAGTTCAAAGAAAGGATTGTTCAAGCTCAAGGGGACGATGCTGAGTTTCAAGAGACTTTAGCAGCAGTGAAGGCAGGAAAGTTGATAGGTTTTACCCAAGGAATGGACGATTTGTGGAGGTTTAAAGGTCGAATATGTGTACCTGCTAGTGGTGGCCTCCGAAAGGATATTTTGGAGGAAGCCCATAAGAGCCATTTTACCCTTCATCCTGGTGCCACCAAGATGTATCAAGATTTGAAGAAGATGTTCCGGTGGCCTGGAATGAAGAAAGATGTGTGCACATGGGTGAGTAAGTGCTTGGTGTGTCAAAAGGTGAAGATTGAACACCCAAAACCCTCTGGAATGCTGCAACCTCTATCGATCCCTGAGTGGAAGTGGGATAGTATCTCCATGGATTTTGTGACTGGATTACCGAGGACCCAAATGAATCATGATACCATATGGGTAATCGTGGATCGATTGACGAAGTCAGCCCACTTTTTACCTATTAAGGTGACTTATTCCTTGGATAGGTTAGCACAATTATATATTCAGGAGATAGTAAGGTTACATGGGGTGCCGTCGACGATAATCTCGGACCGGGATCCGCGGTTTACGTCACGATTTTGGGGAGCCTTTCAAAAGGCATTTGGTTCAAAGTGTGTCTAAGCACGGCCTATCACCCCAAACAGACGGTCAATCTGAAAGAACTATCCAAACCTTGGAGGATATGTTAAGGGCATGTGTTTTAGATCAAAGGGAAGTTGGGATAAGTACACATCGATTGAATTTGCATATAACAACAGTTATCATGCAAGTATCGGTATGACACCGTATGAGGCCCTCTATGGACGGAAATGTGAATATCCCTTATGTTGGTATGAACCCGGAGAGCAAAGGTTACTCGGACCTGATATTGTGAGGGAAACAACGGAACAAATCAAGAAGATTAGGGATAAGATTCTTCTTGCTCAAAGTCGACAGAAAAACTATGCGGACAAGCGGCGAAAACCGCTAGATTTTCAAGAAGGGGACCACGTGTTCCTAAGGATCACCCCCACCACAGGCATAGGCCGAGCAATAAAAGTAAAGAAATTGATCCCCAGATATCTAGGTCCGTTTGAAAGCCTTACCAAAGTAGGACCTGTAGCTCATCAGTATAGCCCTACCCCCGAGTCTATCCAACCTTCATGATGTTTTCCATGTCTCGATTAAGAAAGTATCAATCGACCCAAGTCATGTACTTGAGCCAGAACATGTACAATTAAGAGATAACCTGACATTTAACTTACTACCCACGAGAATCGTCGACCGAGGAGTTAAGCAGTTAAGGAACAAGGCTGTACCCCTAGTCAAAGTAGCATGGGGACAGGGTGAAACCGAAGAACTTACATGGGAGCTGGAATCAAACATGAAAGCACAATACCTAATTGTTCTCAGTAACGAATTTAGGCGAAATTCTTTTTAAGGAGGGGAGTAATGTAACGCCCCAATTATTACTGTAATTTTTACTGTCATTAGAAATTACTCAATTACCGAATTACCGTAGGTAATTATTACATAAGATTTGAGGCGGAACAATCCTCAATAAAGGAATATAACATTAGAAGAGAGGTTAGGAGCAATTCATGCAAGAGTCACAAATCCCGAATTTCTGTACGTATAAAATGACCAAAATGCCCCTGAAGTTATTTTACTCAGAAAATGAGGATCGTGGGCCCCACCTATTCTCAAGGGGATATTTTGAGGATAATAAGGGATTGTTTGTGTTATGTGTGTTAATAGAGCAGAAGGATCTCAATTTTGAGTTCGGCCACGAAATGACCAAACGCCCCTGTGTTGTTTTAACTCGATGTGCGTGCCGACTGAGCCGAACCTCACTAAAATGTTTTAAAATGTGTTTTTAAGCCATGATTAACCATTGGTTAAGCTCGGGTGGCCTCGGGCAATTTTAAGTGAAAGTACGATTTTGCCCCTGTTTTGGGCGGTTTTAATTTCGGGATTTTTGATTCGTATTCAAACCTAAGCAATATTAGGCTCAAATTAAAGCTTATTAAATTCTAAATATTAATCTAGAGTCAAAATTATGTATTTAGATTGATTAGAACCCAAAATTGCTCAAAAACACCCAAATTGCTTACTAATTCACTTAAACCCTTAACCAGTAAATTCTCTAAATTACATGAATACCTTGCCTACACCTAAATAATGCATGGAACACACAAATTTCACTTCTTTGGGCTGTAATGGACGAAATTATTGATGCCATTATGCAGCTGAATTATTGCCAAAAGTTGCACTAAAACAAAATGCCAAAATGTCACCATAAGAGACATAATTCCTTAATTTCATACAACTTTGTCTAAAATGATTTTTCCTCCCTTATTTCTCCTGTAAAATTCCGTCCACTACCTCATCATTTTGGCCAATTAGAAGCCTCAAAATCTTCTATAAATAGGCTTGCTTGAGTGGTCTTGGAATGCTTGGTTCATAACTAGTTTTTAGGAGCACCAAAAACTTTCTTTCTTCCTCCTCTTTGGCTGAATTCTTTCTTCAATTTTTCAAAGAGATTTTGTTTCATTTCACTTCAAGAAACCAAGTTCTCTTCCTCTTCTTCAACTCAGATTAGGTAGGGAGTAGTTTCTAAATTTATTTCTATGCTTTGAGGAGTTGTGTTTTTAGCTCAAAATGATGAAATTATGAACTTGCCTTAGCTTTTCATTTTGGTTTTCCTCTTCAATTTTTCTTTAACCAATTCAACCATATGGCCTAGGTGGAACTAAGATGATGGCTTGATGATGAGGACCTTGAGGGTGGGTTGTAAATCCATCACAAGTTAGGCCTCTAAAGCTTGAAAATTCCACTTGATGCAAAACCTTAAAGAATAATGCTTTATGATGCTAAAACAAAGATTTTTAGTTTAGAACTTGAAAGATGTATTTTTTCCTTTTATGTTTTATTTCTTGTTAAGATATGTATTGGGTTGAATTTATAATTCTTTTAAAGTCTTGAAGGAGCTCTAGTAAAGAAACAAAATGAATTTGCATCCATGATTAAGTTTATGCTTTGCATAACCATGTTTACCTTCTATGTCATCACTAAATTTTCAAGAATGAATAAATGAACTTGCATTTCTCATGTTTAAATTCCAAGCTTGTATTTCATGTTTATGTTTCAAGTCATCACTTAATCTTTCAAGATAATAAAGAGGTTGCATCTCATATTTAATTTATGCTCTCACTATATTTTATAATGGCTAAAAGAATCAACGCATGACATGTTTATTTTATGCCATCACCTAAAGATCCTAGAGCTCAAAGACTTGCCCATGTATCACAAGCAAAGAAATATGATTATTGGAGTTAAAGAATTTATTCTTTAAAAAGTCTTGAGATTGGAGCTTAAAAAGATGTAATAATAATATTCTCTTCTCCCTTTACTGGTCCTGTGCGGACTACCGCCGCTCCGGTTTCTTAATATTCTCTTCTCCCTCTACTGGTCCCGTGCGGACTACCGCCGCTCCGGTTTCTTAATATTTTCTTCTCCCTCTACTGGTCCTGTGCGGATTACCGCCGCTCCAGTTTCTTGTATCATGTTTATATTTCAAGTTCTTGCATCATGTTTAATTTTCAAGTCATCACCTTAAATCTTAAAGATAAAGAAATGGAATTGCATATCATGTTTATAATTCCAAGCTATCACCTTATAAAGATAAGATTAAAATAAGGTTGCATAGCATGTTTATAATTCTAAGATGTCACCTAAATCTCTAAAGCTCAAGACTTACTCCTTTTATCTTAAGTGAGAATTTTAATTGTGAAGATCCTCCCAAATTTGACAAAAGAACTAGTTTCTAAATGAGTTTTAAGGCTTTGCAAGGATTTTATGGGGAACTAGTATTTTATATGCACTTAAAATATGATTCTATGTAATTGCATGAGGTTCATGATTCGACCACTAATCTGAGTTTAGTATCAATGTGTGATAATGATTTGATATGATTGAAGTTGTGATAATTATGGTTTATTGTTAAGAGAATGATTCATAATTGGTTTAGTAACTAATTAGTTCTATAATTGATAATTCTATGTAAGGATTGGATGCTTATTAAGTACTTGATATCATTGAATGATTTCTGGCTTGCATGTTATAGTTGCTGTTGCAAATAATGAGAATGCTTGTACATGAAATGTTCTTTATTATGTAAAATTTACCTTTGTTGCTAGAAGAAAGTGTATCATTGTAAAAGTGTAATTTGGAAAGGTTCCGGCTAAGGAAAGACTTGGTATTTAAGCGTGTCCATTGTGACCCACCTCTCTTTCCTGGGAATCTCCCATATCCATGATTCTGATTGATATATATTATTCTAGCTTAAGACTATAAATGAGAAAATGTTATGATGTTTATGAATTGTATTATGATATAACATGCAAAGATTTAATGGTGACTTAAACTTATAAGAAAATGATCCTTTGGAACCATCCGACTATAGGTGGTGAAAAGGTGATTTTAGCCCCTAACCCGTTCTCTCAAAAGGGTAGAGTCGGGACTTTAGCTTATCAAAAGGGATAAGTATATGCTAGTGACGACTAGTAAAGTATGAGCTCATAACCTAAATTACTCCCAAAAGGGTGGAGTATAGGGTGGCCCAAGGAAAATAATGATGATGATAAGATTTTAAGTCACCAAAGGCACTAAAGAAATGAAATATGTGCACTTTGTGTCCATGTGTAGCTAATATTATATGACGTTCTTTTATGCATGTTATTTTGATAATGATGATGAGGAATATGATGTAATGATAAAGGAAATGTTCATTGTAAATATGACATGTTAAGAATAAGATGCATTATAAGACGCATAATTAAAAATTGACGAACCTCGGTTAAGTATTTGTCGAACTTAAAATGAATCTTTGCATGCTCACTATTTTAGAATAATCCCGAGGTTCTGGGGACTTTGATGATGACACTATAGAAGGAGGTACCTTCTTGAGAATTCTTTACCATGATTCACACTCCCTTTTCTTTATTTCCGTCATTGTCTCCAGATTCAAATCGCGACATTCGCCCTGTTCGTTGATACCCCTACTTGGGAATTCCATTATGATCGGGTGCATCGCTCGTATCATTTTGAAGGGAGGTCTTGTGATTCGTGTTTTTATTTACATAGGTCGCCCATTTGCACATCCTGTCCCTAGTTATCGATTTTCTCCTACTTCTCCCTATGGCGATGAAATGGTTTTCGAACATGCACATCCACTTGATGAAAGGATGTTACGTTCTTATCCCGCTTCATCTGCTGTCCATGGATTTCCAGAGTATGTTCCCGAGACGAGATATTCTGAAATTGATCCTTCAGAGGACACTCCTACTCATGTATATTCTGAGAGCTCTGCTCCTACTCCCACACGTGTAAGAGAGGGTAGTGAGGAAACAGTTGTTCAGCCGAGGTTAGCGAGAAGGCCGTCCATGCGACCCCAGCCTGGTGCATCTCGTGTGTCCCGTCCCGAGGGAGCTCATCAGTGGATCGGATTTATTCCCTCATTTCCAGGACAGTGGCCATAGAAGGTTCTTAGTAGATTTATATGTGATCATGCACCCTAGTTTTAGGATAACCTTCCCGGCTTATGGAGTTATCTAGTTTAAGGGCATGTATTTCCTTAAGTATATTTTCTTTTAAGGGTTTGCATAAGATAATGATGTATGAACATAACCCACCCTTTGAGTGAGGTTATTGTATGTAAATATATGCTATAATGTGCTTATGGATGTTATATGATGGAGCCTAAGTGATATGATGTGATATATTCCTAGACGTCTTATTATACCCCGCTTACTCGTTCACGTTGTACTCGGCTCACGTTTTCAATTATGTGTTTAAAAAAAAAATGGCTCGTAATTTCACTAAGTATTTTCAAATTATGAAGAAAGAACCAAAGCAAGGAGTAAAGTCTAGTCATTAATCAGATTCAACCTAGGTGTATCTGGTTAATTACTAGGGTGTTACACATAACACCCTGATCATCAAGCTTTCATTTTTCCAAGGACCAAAGGCCTTCATGGGCGAATCATAAAGGAGAAAAGAAAAGTTCAAACATTCAAGAGAAACATAATCTCATTCTTGGCCAAACTTGTAAAGGACGAAGCTTTTCTTTAAGAAAAACTCAAGCTTTAGAGGTCTCATGTGAGATGAACTCATAGTCACCATTAGAGAGCACTCATCATCAAGCTATCATGCTCAAGGCCTTGAGGCCGAAAATCAAAGGAAAAGAAAAGGAAGAAACTAAAAATGAAAAGCAACATGGAGGTTCCACCTTTCACCATTTCCCAACAAGATTCAACATAGGAATCAAAGACATATTTAGAAAGGTTCCCTACCTTGTGGTTTTCAAAAAAGGAGAGGAAAAAATTGAGCTTGAAGAACTCTTGGAAGCTTGAGAGAAAAAGAAGTGAGAAAGCTTGAGACTTTTAGAGATTTTGCAATAAGTGAGCAAAGGAGTGAAGTTATGTGGTGTTGTGTATTTATAGGAAAATGAATTATGGAGGAGTGGAGGGAAGGAAGAAGTGGCCGAAACTTCTTAAGGAAGAATGAGGAAAAATATCTCTTGTGTTGTCATTCATGGTGTCATAGGTCATAGGTCTTAGGGTGGCTTTGATGGACAATGTAATTGACTACATAAAATATCATTCTTTTGAATTTTTTGGGGGAAAAGTGGCTGATCATTATAAGGCCAAGGGAGGGAAGATTTCATCCAATTTAATCATGTACTAATGAAGTGTTTAGGAGTAAACAAGGTTAGGTTACTAATTAAGGTTGTGTAACCAAGTGTTTAGGTGAACTAATTAGGTAATTAGGACTCTAATACCTTAGACTAAGAGTACTATTGTAGGATTGATGGAGTCAAACTCCTATGACCATTGATTGAAATGTGACAACTTTTCTTGGGAATGAAAGTGTTCTTGGGAATGTGAGCATGAATAGTAAAAATACTATTTATAGTTGCTTTTTCTTTAAAGAAAGAAATGAATTAGAAATGAGTTTTAAATTTCCTTAAGCAATTTTAGGTTCTAATCAATTTCAAATAATTATTTTAGCTCTAGATTAATTAAGGAAATTAATTAACCTTTCATTAGAGCCTAATATTGCTTGGGTTTGAGTTAAGTAACTCGTTAGTCGTAAAATGCACTAAGCGGGGGTAAAATCGTAATTTTTACCAAAAGTTACCCGGGACCTCCGGGACTTAAACCAACATAGTTCATGCCTTAAAACACCATTTTTGATCTCCGGGACAAGTCCGAGTCAGAGTCAAAACTTAAAACTGCCTTAAATCAAGTTAGGGGTATTTTGGTCATTTGTGCACAGAAACCTCAGAAATGAGATTTTTATGGCTTGTTAACATTCATAAACATATAATCCCCTTCATATATCATAAAAGCCTCGTGAGGATGGCCAAGGCCGGTCGTCCTCATGTTTCAGGTAAAAATGACCTCAGGGGCATTTTGGTCATTTAAAAGTTTAGAGAAAAGGGGGCGTTACAGTAAGGGTTGTCTACTAGTCATAGGTTAGAGCTTGATAAGGCTATTGTAAAGACTATCCTATTTCTTTCTCGGGTTGAAAAAGGTTTTAGTGGAACTTAGTGGTGGTTGAGAACTAGATGTATGCAACTTAGCCAAACCAATATAAAAATATATGTGCAAGTATCTTCTTCTCCTTTATCTCTTTTACATTCGCTGCCCTATGATTATTTGTTTATATTTGCTTAAAGCTTACCTTTATTCGTATCATTACTGATGTTGTACTTCAGAAAGTTTGTAACGCCCCAATTTTTACTGTAATTTTTACTGTCATTAGAAATTACTCAATTACCGAATTACCGTAGGTAATTATTACATAAGATTTGAGACCGAACAATCCTCAATAAAGGAATATAACATTAGAAGAGAGGTTAGGAACGATTCATGCGAGAGTTGCAAATCCCGAATTTCTGTACGTATAAAATGACCAAAATGCCCCTGAAGTTATTTGACTTAGAAAATGAGGATCGTGGGCCCCACCTATTCTCAAGGGGATATTTTGAGGATAATAAGGGATTGTTTGTGTTATGTGTGTTAATAGAGCAGAAGGATCTCAATTTTGAGTTCCGACGCGCGAAATGACCAAAACGCCTATGGTCGCTTTAACTCCGATGTGCGTGCCGAGTGAGCCCGAACCTCACTAAAATGTTTTAAAATGTGTTTTTAAGCCATGATTAACCATTGGTTAAGCTCGGGTGGCCTCGGGCAATTTTTAAGTGAAAGTACGATTTTGCCCTGTTTTGAGCAGCTTTGCGAATTTGGGATTTTGATTCGTATACCGTAACCTAAGCAATATTAGGCTCAAATTAAAGCTTATTAAATTCTAAATATTAATCTAGAGTCAAAATTATGTATTTAGATTGATTAGAACCCAAAATTGCTCAAAAACACCCAAATTGCTTACTAATTCACTTAAACCCTTAACCGTAAATTCTCTAAATTACATGAATACCTTGCCTACACCTAAATAATGCATGGAACACACAAATTTCACTTCTTTGGGCTGTAATGGATGAAATTATTGATGCCATTATGCAGCTGAATTATTGCCAAAAGTTGCACTAAAACAAAATGCCAAAATGTCACCATAAGAGACATAATTCCTTAATTTCATACAACTTTGTCTAAAATGATTTTTCCTCCCTTATTTCTCCTGCAAAATTCCGTCCACTACCTCATCATTTTGGCCAATTAGAAGCCTCAAAATCTTCTATAAATAGGCTTGCTTGAGTGGTCTTGGAATGCTTGGTTCATAACTAGTTTTTAGGAGCACCAAAAACTTTCTTTCTTCCTCCTCTTTGGCTGAATTCTTTCTTCAATTTTTCAAAGAGATTTTGTTTCATTTCACTTCAAGAAACCAAGTTCTCTTCCTCTTCTTCAACTCAGATTAGGTAGGGAGTAGTTTCTAAATTTATTTCTATGCTTTGAGGAGTTGTGTTTTTAGCTCAAAATGATGAAATTATGAACTTGCCTTAGCTTTTCATTTTGGTTTTCCTCTTCAATTTTTCTTTAACCAATTCAACCATATGGCCTAGGTGGAACTAAGATGATGGCTTGATGATGAGGACCTTGAGGGTGGGTTGTAAATCCATCACAAGTTAGGCCTCTAAAGCTTGAAAATTCCACTTGATGCAAAACTTTAAAGAATAATGCTTTATGATGCTAAAACAAAGATTTTTAGTTTAGAACTTGAAAGATGTATTTTTCCTTTTATGTTTTATTTCTTGTTAAGATATGTATTGGGTTGAATTTATAATTCTTTTAAAGTCTTGAAGGAGCTCTAGTAAAGAAACAAAATGAATTTGCATCCATGATTAAGTTTATGCTTTGCATAACCATGTTTACCTTCTATGTCATCACTAAATTTTCAAGAATGAATAAATGAACTTGCATTTCTCATGTTTAAATTCCAAGCTTGTATCTCATGTTTATGTTTCAAGTCATCACTTAATCTTTCAAGATAATAAAGAGGTTGCATCTCATATTTAATTTATGCTCTCACTATATTTTATAATGGCTAAAAGAATCAACGCATGGCATGTTTATTTTATGCCATCACCTAGAGATCCTAGAGCTCAAAGACTTGCCCATGTATCACAAGCAAAGAAATATGATTATTGGAGTTAAAGAATTTATTCTTTAAAAAGTCTTGAGATTGGAGCTTAAAAAGATGTAATAATAATATTCTCTTCTCCCCCTACTGGTCCTGTGCGGACTACCGCCGCTCCGGTTTCTTAATATTCTCTTCTCCCTCTACTGGTCCTGTGCGGACTACCGCCGCTCCGGTTTCTTAATATTCTCTTCTCCCTCTACTGGTCCTGTGCGGATTACCACCGCTCCAGTTTCTTGTATCATGTTTATATTTCAAGTTCTTGCATCATGTTTAATTTTCAAGTCATCACCTTAAATCTTAAAGATAAAGAAATGGAATTGCATATCATGTTTATAATTCCAAGCTATCACCTTATAAAGATAAGATTAAAATAAGGTTGCATAGCATGTTTATAATTCTAAGATGTCACCTAAATCTCTAAAGCTCAAGACTTACTCCTTTTATCTTAAGTGAGAATTTTAATTGTGAAGATCCTCCCAAATTTGACAAAAGAACTAGTTTCTAAATGAGTTTTAAGGCTTTGCAAGGATTTTACGGGGAACTAGTATTTTATATGCACTTAAAATATGATTCTATGTAATTGCATGAGGTTCATGATTCGCCACCGATCCGAGTTTAGTATCAATGTGTGATAATGATTTGATATGATTGAAGTTGTGATAATTATGGTTTATTGTTAAGAGAATGATTCATAATTGGTTTAGCAACTAATTAGTTCTATAATTGATAATTCTATGTAAGGATTGGATGCTTATTAAGTACTTGATATCATTGAATGATTTCCTGGCTTGCATGTTATAGTTGCTGTTGCAAATAATGAGAATGCTTGTACATGAAATGTTCTTTATTATGTAAAATTTACCTTTGTTGCTAGAAGAAAGTGTATCATTGTAAAAGTGTAATTTGGAAAGGTTCTGGCTAAGGAAAGACTTGGTATTTAAGCGTGTCCATTGTGACCCACCTCTCTTTCTGGGAATCTCCCATATGCATGATTACAGTTGATATATATTATTCTAGCTTAAGACTATAAATGAGAAAATGTTATGATGTTTATGAATTGTATTATGATATAACATGCAAAGATTTAATGATGACTTTAACTTATAAGAAAATGATCCTTTGGAACCATCAGACTATAGGTGGTGAAAAGGTGATTTTAGCCCCCTAACCCGTTCTCTCAAAAGGGTAGAGTCGGGACTTTAGCTTATCAAAAGGGATAAGTATATGCTAGTGACGACTAGTAAAGTATGAGCTCATAACCTAAATTACTCCCAAAAGGGTGGAGTATAGGGTGGCCCAAGGAAAATAATGATGATGATAAGATTTTAAGTCATCAAAGGCACTAAAGGAATGAAATATGTGCACTGTGTCCATGTGTAGCTAATATTATATGACGTTCTTTTATGCATGTTATTTTGATAATGATGATGAGGAATATGATGTAATGATAAAGGAAATGTTCATTGTAAATATGACATGTTAAGAATAAGATGCATTATAAGACGCATGATTAAAAATTGACGAACCTCGGTTAAGTATTTGTTCGAACTTAAAATGAATCTTTGCATGCTCACTATTTTAGAATAATCCCGAGGTTCCTGGGGACTTTGATGTTGACACTGTAGAAGGAGGTACCCTACTGAGAATTCTTTAGCAAGATTCTCACTCCCTCTTCTTTATTTCCGTCATTGTCTCCAGATTCAAATGGCGACATTCGTCTGCTCGTTGATACCCATACTTGGGAATTCCACTATGATCCGTGCATCGCTCGTATCATTTTGAAGGAGGTCTTGTGATTCGTGTTTTTATTTACATAGGTCGTCCATTTGCACATCTTGTCCCTAGTTATCGATTTTCTCCTACTTCTCCCTATGGCGATGAAATGGTTTTCGAACATGCACGTCCACTTGATGAAAGGATGTTACGTTCTTATCCCGCTTCATCTGCTGTCCATGGATTTCTAGAGTATGTTCCCGAGACGAGATATTCTGAAACTGATCCTTCAGAGGACACTCCTACTCATGTATATTCTGAGAGCTCTGCTCCTACTCCCACACGTGTAAGAGAGGGTAGTGAGGAAACAGTTGTTCAGCCGAGGTTAGCGAGAAGGCCGTCCATGCGACTGACCTGGTGCATCTCGTGTCCCGTCCCGAGGGAGCTCATCAGTGGATCGGATTTATTCCCCATTTCCAGGACAGTGGCCATAGAAGGTTCTTAGTAGATTTATGTGTGATCATGCACCCTAGTTTTAGGATAACCTTCCCGGCTTATGGAGTTATCTAGTTTAGGGGCATGTATTTCCTTAAGTATATTTTCTTTTATGGGTTTGCATAAGATAATGATGTATGAACATAACCCACCCTTTGAGTGAGGTTATTGTATGTAAATATATGCTATAATGTGCTTATGGATGTTATATGATGGAGCCTAAGTGATATGATGTGATATATTCTTAAACGTCTTATTATACCCCGCTTACTCGTTCACGTTGTACTCGGCTCACGTTTTCAATTATGTGTTTAAAAAAAAAATGGCTCGTAATTTCACTAAATATTTTCAAATTATGAAGAAAGAACCAAAGCAAGGAGTAAAGTCTAGTCATTAATCAGATTCAACCTAGGTGTATCTGGTTAATTACTAGGGTGTTTCAAAGTTACTTTTCTAAAACCTCTAATATTGTTTCTATTGCACTTCAAGCTTAAAGCTTGATAGTATTTTGTTTAAGTTCAACTCCCTTCTTGTATGCTTTTCAACCTACAAATGGTATAAGAGCTCAGGCCTCTAAGGGGTTGAGCATTTTAATGACTGCAAAGGACAAAGATTCAAGGGACAAATGGCACAAAACATCCATATAGTAGAAGAACATTCTATCTATAGGCCACTATTCTTTGATGGTGGGGACTATGCCTATTGGAGAGATTGCACGGAGCTATTCATAAAGTGGACAAGCCTTGATCTATGGGAGATTATACAAGAAGGAGATTATGTTCAAATGGAGGAAGTTCCTAGAACTAATCATGCACCTTCAACATCAAGGGAAGTCCCCAGAAGTAGGTGGATAAAGCAATACAAAGCCAGTGTTCAACTGAAATCTAAAGGTAAATACCTGCTCATGTGCTAAAATCATTGCTTATGACACAGTAAAAGATATACGAGATAGATTGCATATACTGCATGAAGGTACTGACAAGTTAAAGAAACTAAGGTCGGTATGCCGGTTCATCAATTTGAGTTGTTTAAAATGGCAGATTAAGAAAATATTGATGAAATGACCACAAAGTTCATGCACATCATAAATAAGTTAAAGGGTCTAGGCAAAAGTACTCCAAAATGGTTAGAAAAATCTTGAGAAGCTTCCTTCCTGCCTAAGGTCACAGCCATTACAGAGGCTAAAGACCTTCAAACTCTCGATCTAAATGAACTCATTGGGTCACTCAAAACCCATGAGGTAGTGCTTTTTGAAATGCATGGTGAATCCATCAACAAGAGCAAGTCCATGGCCTTGAAGTTATCTGATTAGAAGCTGAATAAAGCCAAAGCAATGAAAATTACTAAAACCTCTGATAAAGAGGAAGGCTCAAATAATGACATAGAAGAAGAAGATGGAGACGAGCTCACCATATTGCTAAGGAAGATGTCCAAAGCCTGGAGAGGCCAAACAAAGAGAAGAAAGGACATTAATATTAGGAAGGACAGAAAAGGCAAGGTGAAGCCGAAAGGTATCACCTGCTATAACTGTGGAAAGAAAGGACACTTCAAACCAGAATGTCCTAAACTCAAGGATCCATGGAACAAGTTCGTTCCCATGAAGAAAAGCATGATAGCCACCTTGAATGAATTAGAAGAAGAGAAGCAAGGATCAGAAGATTAGGAGGCGCTAGATGTTGCAAATCTATGCTTCATGGTAGGCTATTCATCGAAAAGTGAATCTGCGGTAAACAACTCTAGCTCTGATATTTCCTATGATGAACTTTTAGCTTTATATGAAGATTTTCTTAAGAACTCTCAGACATTTTCCTCTCACTATCTCAACCTAAAGAGGAAACATGAAAAAGTTTTCATGAAAAAGTTTTTTCATAACTTGAAATGACTAAAACAAAAGCTGAGAATCTAAGACTTGAAAAAGAAGAAAAAAAGGATAAAATAAAGTTTTAAATGCAAAAGTTAATGCCTTAGAATCTGAAGTCTCAAGTAAACATGAAAATACTCAAAAAGTCATTTCTGAGCTAGAGGGGACTTTAAGGCTTCTTAAATCTGACCTTGAAAAAAATGGTAAATGGATCAAGGAACCTTGATCTAATGCTTGGAAGTTAGAAGCCATATTTTCAAAAGACAGGGTTAAGATATGAAGAGAAAATAGATGAGAAAGGAAAGCCAACTCAATTTAAGAAAGTCAAGAACAAGGCTTCATGTACTTTCTATTTTAAGAAGGAACATCCACCTAACAAGTGCTTCATGAAAAAGAAGTCTATCAAAATGGTTGGGAAACCTTCTCCTTATAAGACTAACCTAAGAGGACGTAAGAAAGTATGGGAACCTAAATTGAAAACTATGTTTGTTGCAGGTGTGCCTGAGAACACATGTGGAAACTGAAAACAAATGGTACATGGATAGTGGCTGCTCCAAACATATGTCCGAATCCAAAAGATGATTTAAAAACCTAAGGCCCAAATGTTCTGGATCAGTACAGTTTGCTGATGGAGGTAAAGCCAAGATCATAGGCATAGGAAATGTTAGTAAGGATGATTCCCACCAAATTTCCTATGTGTTGTTTGGTCTAGCTCACAACTTGATAAGTATCAACCAATTCTATGACTAGGGCTTTAATGTTGTCTTTAATGCTCATACATGCAAGATAGTTAGTCCCACTTCAAGACAAGTTATTCTGTCTAGTAAGAGGCATGATAACACATATGTTATTCTTAGACGACCTACGAGATCAAGATGTAAAATATCTCACATCCTTCACGGATGAAAAGAGGCTATGGCATAAGAAGTTTGGGCATGCTCATATTAAACTTATTTCTAAGTTATCTCATAAAGAGCTAGTTAAAGGCCTACCAAAGATCAGATTTGATAAGGACTCAACTTGTAATTTCTGTGAGAAAGGTAGGCAAACCAAAGCTTCTTTCTATACTAAGCATGTGGTTTCAACTACTAGACCACTTGAGCTTTTACATATGGATCTCTTTGGGCAAACTAAGACTACAAGTCTTGCGGGAAGCAACATTGTCTTGTCATAGTAGGTGACTACTCCAGATTTACATGGGTTATCTTTCAAGCCTCTAAGGATAAAGTAATCAAAAGATTCAAAGCTTTTGCAAAATGTGTTAGTATTGAAAAGGATTATCAAATTATCTCTATCAGATATGATCATGGAGGAGAATTTGAGAATCATATTTTTAAAAAAGTGTTGTAAAAGACATGGCATCCTTCATGATTTTTTTACATCTAGAACTCCCTAACAAAATGGGGTTACTTAAAGGAAAAATAGAAGCCTGTAGGAAATAGCTAGGACAATGCTTTTAGAAAGTGATTTATCAAAAGGATTTTAGGCAGAGGCTATGAACACCTCTTACTATACACAAAATAGAATCTTTATGAGGCCAATCCTCAAGAAAACTCCCTATGAGTTATGGAAAGGTAGAAAACCCAATATTTCATGTTTTCACATCTTTGGCTCATCATGTTTTATCCTTAACACCAAGGACAAACTCGTAAAGTTTGACCCTCAGTCTGATGATGCATTTTCCTAGGCTACTCTTCTGTCTCTAAAACTTACAGAGCGTACATTAAGAGAACGTTAAGCATTAAAGAGACTATTCACATCAAGTTGAAAGAGCTCAATAAGGATTTTGTTGATAATCTCGAAGAACTGGAAGAAAGTATTGAGAAAATGAGTCTCAAGCAAACTTCTGAAGGCAAGCAGATGAAAGCAAAACCTTCATAAAGTAAGCTCCAGAACATAAGCACTTCAAAAACCTGGCTCAAAACTCCAAATAAATCAAAAAGTAGTATTTCTGAACAAGACCAAGAGTAATATGAAGATGAAGGAGAACCTCAAAGCTATAGAAACTGCAAAGGAGTTTCTAATTTAAAGGCAGTTTCTCATAACAAAGTTCTTGGAGACATTTCCAAGGGTGTGATAACTAGATCATCCCTAAAAAATATGTTAAACTGTGTTTTCATCTCGACTATTGAACATGAATGCATTGAAGAGGATTTCAGTGATCAAAGTTAGGTGGATGCTATACAAGAAGAACTGAACCAATTCAAGAAAAACAAAGTCTAGACGCTTGTTGAAAGACCAAAAGGAAAGCCTATCATCAGTATAAAGTGGGTGTCCAAGAATAAGCTCGATGAAGTTGGCAATGTCACTCAAAACAAAGCAAAATTGGTTGCACAAGGTTATAATCAATAAGAGGGAATTGATTATGATGAAAACTTTGCACTAGTAGTTAGGCTAGCAGCCATCAGAATACAACTTGCTGTTACTGCCTTCAAGGGATTCACTATTTACCAAATGGATGTTAAGTCTGCATTTCTAAATGGATTCCTCTCTAAGGAAGTATATATGAAGTAGCCTCTTGGTTTTGACAGTAAAAACCTTCCCAACCATGTCTTCAAGCCAACAAAAGCTCTGTATAGTCTGAAATAAGCTCATCAAGCTTGGTATGAAAGATTGAGTTGCTAAAGAATGGGTTCAAAAAAGGTAAAGCTGATACTACTCATTTTACTCTTGATCAAGATAATAACTTTTTGATAGTTCAAATATATGTTGATGACATTATATTTCATGCCTTTGATCATTCTCTATATAAAAAGTTTTCTAAATTAATGTAGAGCGAATTTGAGATGAGCATGATAGGTGAACATAAGTTTTTCCTTAGTTTGAAAATAAAACAACAAAAAGAAGGAACCTTGATCCATCAAGAAAAGAATACAAATGAGCTCTCAAAGAAGTTTTATATGGATCAAGCTAAACTAATGAGTACCCCCATGCATTCGTATCAAATCATTGATGCTAATGAGAAGGGTGAAAAGGTCTCAGAAAGTAATTATCGTGGAATGATTGATTCGCTGCTGTACCTTATAGCTAGTAAACCATACATTCAATTAAGTGTGGAAATTTGTGCTAAATTTCAATCTAACCCAAAGCAATTGTTAAGAGAATTTTTAGATTTTCATCAGGTACTACTAATCTCGGCTTATGGTATGAGAAAGGTACATCTTATGAGATTGTAGGTTATTGTGATGTTGATTTGTTGGATGTAGAGTAGAAAGAAAAAGCACTAGTGGCTATTACTGTTTATTTGGAAAAATCTTGATCACTTGGTCATGCAAGAAGCAGAATACAATTACACTCTCTACAATCAAAGCTGAATATGTAGCTATTGCAAACTACTACACCCAGATGCTATGGATAAGGAACCAGTTAGAAGATTATTACCTGAGGATTAGTGCTATTAACCTTGCTAAGAATCCTATCCAGCACTCTAGATCCAAACAAATCGATATAAAACATCATTTTATTCGGGATCATGTTCAAAAGGGAGATGTTGAGTTAATGTTTGTGAATACTGAAGACAAAGTGTCAGATACATTCACAAAACCATTAGCTGAAAAACATTTATGTGTTTTGAAAAAGCTTCTAAACTTAAAGCTTTTTAATCTATATAAGCATTCATATACAAACATCTCTTGGTACTCTCTCTTCACGACTCTGAACTGAAGCCCAAAAGAAGACAACAGTGTGTAAGACCACTGAATTAGATGGAAAATCAGTTTTTCAGTTTGCAAGATCAGAAAAAAGGAGAGATGATCAGAAAATAGAATTAAGGATAAGAAAATAAGAAATATATAGCCTCATGATATTCAGAATATGAAGATAAGTACATGATGAAAATACGGTGAGACTCCGATAGGTCAGAAAGTGAAAAGTGAAGCTTATAAAGTAACCCCTTCAGAAAGTGATCTCAAGAGTCAAAAACGACTCTTCCTGAAGAAGGATAGAAAAGGCCGGATAATTCCTACCCTTTTGAGTTTCTCTCTCCCACGTTGCTTCACCTTCAATCAGTCACATCCCATCACTTAAATAACTCCCTACTCTTCACACTTCACACGTTACCTGTAACGCCCCGATTTTCTGCCTGAGTAGAAAATGACCGAAATGCCTCTGAGGTCATTTTCGGCTCGAAATTCGAGGATGGTCGACCCGGCAGTCCTTGAAGGGCCAACTCAATGCTTGAAGGGGATTGAATGACCCTTGAGTGGTTCCAGAGGCGAAAGTCCCATTTTATGCAGTTTCGAGTCAAAATGACCAAAATACCCCTATAGCGTTTTTACACGGGTAGAAGTGCCAGTTGAGCCTGAAACTTTCCCCAGAGGTTTAAAAACACATTTTCATGTGTCTAGAGGTCTCTGTTCAAGTCCCGGTGGTCCCGGGCAGTTTTGTGCAAAATTACGATTTTGCCCCTAGAATAGTGTTTTTACGCCTAATGACGTAATTAAGCAAACCTAAGCAATATTAGGCTCTAAATGAAGATTAATTAATTTTCCTAATTAATCTAGAGTCAAAATAATTTATTAGAGTTAATTAGAACCTAAAATTTCTTAGATTAAACTTAAATCCCTTTTTAGAACTCAAGATTTCTAGTCTTGGAATCTTGAATAGTGTTTTCTCTCTCAAATTCCTTAAATCAAGGAATTGTGTCTAGAATTGTTTAAACACTAAAATGATTTTATAACCTACTAATGATGCAAGAACACTCTTTAATTATGTCTTGACAACCTTAATTACCCATTTTCCTTACCTAAATACTTTCTTACAAATTCCTAATCTTAATCCTAATCAAAGATACACCTAAACACAACTCTAAACTACAATTAAAATGCAAGAAAACCCTCCCCATGGCTGATGCAATTTCAGCCCTCTCTCTCTCATTTACAACACATGTTGAATTGTTTCTCACTCAAAGAACCATGCTTGAAGCCATACCTTAAACCATACCTCACCATACTTTGAACCATACCTCACCATGCCTCAAGACCACATTATCTCACCTCATGGAACTCATGGGCTGCCCATGAGGCTGATGGCCGAAATTTCCTTCTTCATTTGCACCTTGTATTTGCTTCATTTCTCTATAAATAGATGGCCTTGGGAAGCTTGCACCACTTTTAGATCATTTGCTAAGTTTAGGAACACTCAAAGCTTTTCTTTTTCTCTCAAAGCTCTTGTGTTCTTCAAGTTCTTGGAGCTCTCCATCTTCTTCACCTTCTTCATCTTCTTCTTCCATCTTCAAGTTCATCACACCAAGTAGGGATTTCTTTTCATGAATGTTCTTCTTTAAAGCTTGATGTTTATGGTTTCTCTTGTTTTCTTTTTAGAACTTCTTCTCTATTCCTTTTTCTTTCTTGTTTCGGCCATGAGCCCTTGAGAATAGAGAAATGAGAGCTTGATGATGAGAGTTTCATGATGATGTTCATCACTTGAAACAAACTCTAGAGCTTGATCTTTGTTCTTGAGCAAAAATGTTTCTAGTTCTTCCTTTCTTGAACTCTTGAGAACTCTATCTTTGGTGATGTTTCAAAATGGTTCTAAGGACTCAATGATGAGGTCTCATGATGTTAGTGTTAATATATCATCAAGATCATGGACCCTAGAGTTTTGAAATGTTCCTTTTTCCTTCTTGAGGTTTCGACCTTTTTCCTTTCTTTTTCTAAGTTTCATGGTTTGATTCTTAAAAATATTATGTTGAGTTCTAAGAACTCTAGACTTTACTTGATCTTGGTTTGATGAGTTTGGGTTAAGGTTTAAGTTCCTTTAAAGTCTTGTTAAGAGCTCTAGAAAGATAAAATGAACTTGCATAATTTATTTTATGCTTGCATTTATATTTACATTCTTGCTATGCACCTTTGCTTTCAAGCTATCACCTAAGAACATAAAGATTAAAATGGAACTTGCATCATCACTTAATGTAATTCTCAAAGCCTTCTATTTCGGCCTTAAAGTCGATTATTGTTGGGCCAAGAGCACTAAAATAAAGAATTGAACTTGTATTGTCACCTAATTAATTTCTCGAATGCCTTTCTATTTCGGCCTTAAAGTCGATTGTTGTTGGGCCAAGAGCACTAAAATAAAGAATTGAACCTTGCATATTTACTTTCAAGCTTGCACGTTTAAGTTTATGCCTTGCATATTTATTTTAAGTCATCACTTTATTTCGTAAGCAAGATTAATAATGAAAAGCATGAGCACGTTTATTTTATGTCATGACTTAAGAACCTAGAGCTCAAAGACTTGCCCATTTCATTTCAAGTTAAAGTTTAATGTGAATGCATTCTTTGAATGCATGTTTTCGGCCAAGTAGCGATGATGGACTTGCAATGAGTTTTCATCTAGCTACAAGGACTAGTAGTCTATGTTCTAAGCTTTTCTTAAAGCTTTACAAATCTTTACAAGGTTATGTTATCATGAGATATGACTTTTTCCCTTTTAGAAGATAAAATATATTTTGGTCACTGACCTAAGGCTTCTCTTAGCCTCCTAATGAATTAAAATGATTTGCAAAGAGTTTTAGAGATTCTAAATTGATTCCAAGAGAAACTAGTTAACTTATGTACCTAGAGATGTCAATTTAGTTCTCTTATTGAAGTTAGATGTTTTCGGTACTGTCATGATGAGCTTGTGGCTGTATGATGATGTTTGATGTGTTAGAATGTGTGAAAAATATCACATGATGATGTAGAAACGATCCTATGCATGATAGGTAAGAAACTAGCTAACTAGAAATACCGTAAAGCTAGAATTTAACACAGTTTAGACCCATTTGTTTTTGGAACTTATCCAAACTATTTTAATGGGAACATAATCAGATTAGGATTGTTTAGAAATGAAAAACTTGGTAACATTTGGATTAGAATTGAATTTTAGCACCTATGGGGAAACTAGTAACTAGAAAACCGTAAAAATGCAAATGTAGAACTCTTAGAACATTTAGTTTTCTGATTTTGTCCAGCACCCTTACAAGGTAGTAAACATGGTTTATAATTAGTTTAAAGGCTTAGGAATACTTCATAATTGGCTTGGATTTGATTTATAGCGCTTGAGGTGAAAACGGAATCGAGAAAGGGTCTAAGACGTAGTTTCTAGAACCCTCGTAATCACAAGATGTAATTTTTGCCCTTAAAGTGTAAGGCTGTCCAGATTCATTGACGAACATAAAAATTAGTAAGAATTATTAGTTGTGAGCCTATAGGTGCATGAAAGGATAAAAACGGATGATAGCGTAATTAGTTTTCAAGATTTAGACCCGTAAGGGTCAAAGCATAAGACACCATAGGCTTAAGAGCATAATGGGCATTAATGTTTCATGCAAGTGTATGTTTTATTATGAGAACAACTTGAGCATGTGATCTCTTATGAGAGTATATAGTGTTGATGTGTTGATGCTCACGCCATGATGCGTTATGCAAAATTATGGTATTATGATGCTTATGATGCATACGATGATTATGATGCCTTATGTTGGTATTGAATGGCTATGCATGCTCTATATGGTTGATGGCATAAAGCAAGTTTGATGGAAATCCGGTGTACGCCGTTTCGCTGCCGAATTTCCCATCAAACTTGAGTACTTGAGAAAAAGCTTGCGAAAACTCCTGGGTGACACCGGTTCGGCCGAGCACCCCCAGAACAAATGTGATGTAACACTAAGACGCATTCCTCCCACTACAGCGGGGAGGAAACAAATCCGTGAGGGTATTGACATGGAGCCTGCCAAAGCGGACAATTCACTGTGTATTAGATACCAGTAAAGCGTTTGAAAGAAGGAAATGATCCTAAGATAGGTGATCCAAGAAAGTTATGTATACCCCCTCTATTAGCCCATATTAAATCTAGTGACGACTAGTTAGAATTGAGCTCATTCCTAAGCGATAGGTGAGATGTAGTTTGGTGACCAGATTATCGCCGGGCCGGTGAATCGGTTGGATTTTTGGTGGATATGTTAAGAGGGTGGTCTTCAAGGGAAAGAACTTAAGAGCTTTATTTATAAGAAAGATATCACATGAAAATTACTATGCCTCTTTATGCCACATATATGATTCTTGTTTCCTTATGATGTGCCCAAGTATTACGACTTTCGTGTTAATGTGCATATGGTATTGTCATGCATTCATCAAATATCTGTTGCATTCATGTCATTAAGACACATACTAAAAGACACCCACTTCGGATAAGTAGATTTGAAAAGCCTAAAACCAATCCTTATGCATGTACACCTTTTTCATAATTAAAACCGCGGTGGCTGGGGACGACGACGATGACACTTGTGTTAGAGTCGAGAATTCCTACTGAGAATCTTGAATAAGTTTCTCATCCCTTCCTCTTCTTTCGTGTCGTCTCTAGACGAGGATTACAACGAGGTTCGTGACTTCTGTTAAGGCTCGTGCTTAAGGATCACACTAGAAGACGGGGTGGAGGGTCGCTGCGGGAGCATAGATAGCTTAGCTTTTTGGGTTGACACTTATCCAACCTCATAGGTGGATAAGGATGACTTCACATATATGGGGGTGTTTTGATGTAAATGATGGTACAATGATGTTAGTAGTCTATGTATCTATGAAGATGTGATGATATTATGATTGATATGTATAATACTATGTTTCATGATTATCAATGGTGTGGTTACTTTTTCTTGCACGTTATGGTTATGACGAACGTTAGGTTAGTGCGCGGCTCGCGTTTTGCTATCAAGTTTCAAAAAGAAAAATTTATTCGTATTTTCCGCTAAGTATTTTAATGAAAGGTTGAAAGGAATGAGACTAAAAGAGTAATAGACTAATGGTTAACCTAAATATGTTCTAGAGTATTGGGTTAAAACTTAGGATGTTACATTACCTTCATTTTCAACCTCCAAACACTTAATCCAAAACCGTTTCTTTTTCTCCCCTCTCAATCCCTTATTCTTGCAACCTGAACCATTCTCTATTTTCCCTGTAGCCACAACCTTGTTCTCATAAACCCTTACCATCAAATCTTTCAAGTTTAACCTTCCTTTCATTCTTACAAACACATCTATCGATGACTAAAAGGAAACACCATGCTAGTCACATCGCTAACACAGGAATACTTCTCATGTGTTAATGAACCCATGCATCAAGAGCATTATGCCAAGAACTTTTCTCAATGGCCAATAGCTCCTGGGAACAAGCTAGGAAGGGAACTAAAGAACCAAGTTCTTATCCTACTGGAATTTATCTCCTTCCAAGGATGGGAAGGTTTCCTCAAGCTCATTGATCGGGTTTTTACTAGAAAAGGCTAAAAGGATTCAAGATTCCAGCAAAAGAAGAAGACTTGCTGATCCTGAACCCTTCATGGTTATTAAAGAATAGTCTACTAGGCCATTTAAAAATTTGGGGTCACCTTCTTCCCAGCTTTTGTAACACCCCGATTTTTCTGTCTGAGGGAAATGACTAAAATGCCCCTGAGGTCATTTCCTGACCCGAATTCGAGGGTAACCAACTTGGTCGTCCTCGAAGGGTCAACTCAATGTTTGAAGGGAATTGAATGGCCTTTGAATGCTTCCGGAAGCGAAAATCTCGTTTTCCGCAGTTTCGGGTTAAAATGACCAAAATACCCCTATAGCGTTTTTACGCGGGTAGAAGTGCCGTTTGAGCCCGAAACTTTCCCCAGAGGTTTAAAAACATGTTTTCATGTGTCTAGAGGTCTCTGTTCAAGTCCCGGTGGTCCCGGGCAGTTTTAGTGCAAAATTATGGTTTTGCCCCTTGAATAGTGTTTTTGAGCTTAATGATGTAATTAAGCAAACCTAAGCAATATTAGGCTCTAAACGAAGATTAATTAATTTCCCTAATTAATCTAGAGTCAAAATAATTTATTAAAGTTAATTAGAACCTAAAATTGCTTAGATTAAACTTAAATCCCTTTTTAGAACTCAAGATTCCTAGTCTTGGAATCTTGAATAGTGTTTTCTCTCTCCAATTCCTTAAATTAAGGAATTGTGTCTAGAATTGTTTAAACACTAAAATGAATTTATAACTCACTAATGATGCAAGAACACTCTCTAATTATGTCTTGACAACCTTAATTACCTATTTTCTCACCTAAACACTTTCTTACAAATTCCTAACCTTAAGCATAATCAAAGATACACCTAAACACAACTCCAAAACCACAATAAAAATGCAAACACAACCCCACATGGGCTGATGCATTTCGGCCAGACCTCATCCCCTTTGACCACATGTTAAATTGTTTTCTCACTCAAAGAACCATGTTTAACCCATGCTTGCACCATACTTGAGCCCATGCTTGGCCATGCTTCCAACCATGCTTTGAACCATGCCTTGTAAGAGATATTTTCTCTCACATTCTGCACTCCTCATGGCCGAAGCCTTCATCACCATTCACACCTTCCATTTTCTTCATTTCTCTATAAATAGATGGCCTTAGGAAGCTTGCACCACTTTTAGATCATTTGCTAAGTTTAGGAACACTCAAAGCTTTTCTTTTCTCTCAAAGTTCTAGTGTTCTTCAAGATCTTCAAAGTTCTTCAAGTTCTTCATCTTCTTCATCTTCTTCTTCCATCTTCAAGTTCATCACATCAAGTAGGGATTTCCTTTCATGTATTCCTTTCTTTAAAGTTCTTGTTTCAAGTTTGATGTTCATAGTTTCTCTTGTTTCTTTTTAGAACTTCTCTTCTACTCCTTTTTCCTTTCCATTTTCGGCCATAGGCCTTGGAGAACAAAGGAATGAGAGCTTGATGATGAGAGTTTCATGATGATGTTCATCACTTGAAACAAACTCTAGAGCTTAATCTTTGTTCTTGAGTAAAATACTTCTAGTTCTTCCTTTCTTTAACTTTTGGAATCTTTAACTTTGATGATGTTTTAAAATGGTTCTAAGGACTCAATGATGAGGTCTCATGATGTTGGTGTTAATATATCATCAAAATCATGGACTCTAGAGTTTCAAAATGTTCTTTTGTTTTCCTTGAAGTTTCGGTCATTTCCTTTTCTTTTACATGCAAAATGTTTCGATTTTCTAAAAATGTTATGTTGAGTTCTAAGAACTCTAGACTTTACTTTATCTTGGTTTGATGAGTTTGGGTTGAGGTTTAAGTTCCTTTAAAGTTTTGTTAAGAGCTCTAGAAAAATAAAATGAACTTGCATAATTTATTTTATGCTTGCATTTATATTTACATTCTTGCTATGCACCTTTACTTTCAAGCTATCACCTAAGAACATAAAGATTAAAATGGAACTTGCATCATCACTTAATTTAATTCTCAAAGCCTTTCTATTTCAGCCTTAAAGTCGATTGTTTTTGGGCCTAGAACACTAAAATAAAGAATTGAACTTGCATTATCACCTAATTAATCTCTCGAATGCCAATCTATTTCGGCTTTAAAGTCGATTGTTGTTGGGCCAAGAGCACTAAAATAAAGAATTGAACCTTGCATATTTACTTTCAAGCTTGCACGTTTAAGTCTATGCCTCGCATATTTACGTTCAAGCTTGCACGTTTAAGTTTATGCCTTGCATATTTAATTTTAAGTCATCACTTTATTTTGTAAGCAAGATTAAAAATGAAAAGCATGAGCACGTTTAGTTTATGTCATAACTTAACAACCTAGAGCTCAAAGACTTGCCCATTTCATTCCAAGTTAAAGTTTAATGTGAATGCATTCTTTGAATGCATGTTTTCGGCCAAGTAGTGATGATGGACTTGCAAGGAGTTTTCATCTAGCTACAAGGACTAATAGTCTATGTTCTAAGTTTTTCTTAAAGCTTTACAAATCTTTACAAGGTTATGTTATCATGAGATATGACTTTATTCCCTCTTAGAAGATGAAATACATTTTGGTCACTGACCTAAGGCTTCCCTTAGCCTCTTGATGAATTAAAATGATTTGCAAAGAGTTTTAGAAGTTCTAAATTGATTCCATGAGAAACTAGTTAACTTATGTACCTCGAAATGTCAATTTAATTCTCTTACTGAAGCTCCACGATTTCGGTTCTGTCATGATGAGTGTGATGTTGTATGGTGATGTTTTGATGTGTGAAAATGTCATATGATGATGTAGAAATGATTCTATGCATAATAGGTAAGAAACTAGCTAACTAGAAATACCGTAAAGCTAGAATTTAACATAGTTTTTACCCATTTGTTTTTGGAACTTATCCAAACTGTTTTAATGGGAGCACAATCAGATTAGGATTGTTTAGACATGAAAAGCTTGGTAACATTTGGATTAGAATCGAATTTTAGCACCTATAGGGAAACTAGTAACTAGAAAATCGTAAAAATGCAAATGTAGAACTCTTAGAACATTTAGTTTCTGGATTCTGTCCAGCAACGTTACAACATGATAAATGTGATTTATAATTAGTTCTTAAGCATAGGAATGTCTCATAATTGATTTAGATTTAACTTATAGCGCCTTAGGCGAAGACGGAACCAAGAAAGGGTCTAAAACGTAAGTTCTAGAACCCCGTAACCACAAGTTAGAAATTCTGCCCTATGCTTTTCAGATTTGAGTATGAACATGAGGATTAGGAATGATGATTAATTATGAGCCCTTAGGTACATAACATATGAACGACAGATGTTAAAAAACTATATCTCAAGATTAAGACCTGTAAGGGTCAAAGCATAAGCTACCATAAGGGTAAGCGTTTGAATGTTCTATGATGAGACATATGGCATGTAAATGATGATGATGTTATTCATATGAGGAATTCATGAGGATATATGTTCATGTGGCATAAAGAAAATTTGTAAGGAATTCGGCGTAATGCCATCGTGCTGCCGAATTCCCGATGAATTTGGGGACTTAAAGAGATTTTGAAAATTAAGGTACTAAGATGGGTTCTAGGATGACATCGGTTCGGCCGAGCACCTCCATAGAACTCATGTGACATCGGTACCAATTTATACTCTTAGGTGACACCGATTCGGTCGAGCACCCCTAAGAGAATTGCCCCCTAACCCGTACTCAGATAGTCGAGATTTATGATTTATGATACGCTTATCGTTAAGTGGTAAGTAAGAACTAGTGATGACTAGTTAAGGTATGAGCTCATAACCTAGAGATGTGACACGTTCTGGGTGACACCGGTTCGGCCAAGCACCCCCAGAGCGCTTATCTTTTAGGGCAGCCCATAAGGAAGAGAAGTTTCATGATTATGATTATGTCACTAAGTTTGTCCCATATGAATGTTTCTATTGCCACTTTATGCCACTAAGTATGATGATGCTTGATGATATGATTTATGTATGTGCATTAGGTAGCGCCATGTATACATCCTCTATTATGCTGCATTCATGACACTAAGATCATCCTAAAATGAATGGACCTTGGCTAAACTATGATTTGGAACTTAAAAATGGACTTAATGCATGCTCACTCATTTTTGTATAATTAAACCCAAGGTTCCTGAGGACGTAGATGATGACACCTAGGTAGTAGGAGGCCCTACTGAGATTCTTTAGCAAGATTCTCACTCCCTCTATCTTTTCTTTCCATCACGTCTTCAGATGGCGACGTTCGTAGTGTTCGTGGACACGCCGACATGGGAGGTGCACCATGACCCGGACCACGGGTCATTCCATTTTGTGGGTCGATGCACGGTTAGAGTATTCATGTTCATGGGTCGACCCTTCACTCCCCCTGTACATTCCCATCGTTTCTCCCCCGTCTCACCTTTTGGCGATGACCTGGTGTTCGAGCGCGCACGTCCCCGAGAGGAGAGGCTTCGCCGTACTCCACCGTCCACGTCCGCCACTCGAGACTACCCCCAGTATGTGCCCCGTTGCCCGTCGTCTTTTTCAGAGACGGATCCTTCCGAGGATTCGGCAACCCAGGTACCCTCTGAGGGATCTTCCCCCACCATGCCCATGGACCTTGTGGAAGGTAGCGAGCCCTCTGTGACTCAGCCGAGGCTTGCACGACGACCGAAGATGAGGCCACGCCGTGGAGGTCACTTCCGAGCCCCGTCCCGCCTATTCACACCAGAAGAGCTTGCTCAGTTTCCTGGTTACGTGTCACGCTCGAGGGATAGTAGGCAGTAGGAGGTTGTGGATGGCCCGGGTTAGAGCACACATCACTTAGATGGAGATAAACCTTCTTTTGTTTAGAGGTTATCCCATTAGATGTACTCGGATAGGGGAGTAGTTTATGTTTATGCTCATGTTGTATTTTCTTTCATGTATTCCCTTGTATTAAATTAAGTCTCACGCTTATAAGTGGGCAAGTTATATATCTATATGAGATGATATTCAGTGTTTCTCATGATGTGCCTTTATGTGCCTTATGCTATGAGGTTATGAGATGTATGTTTGACCGTTACATGTTATATCGCATCACACGGCTCTCACTTTGTATTTCAAAAAAAAAATTTACCCGTATTTTCCGCTAAGTATTTCAAAGTAAAAATGAGAACTATGAAGTAACAGACTAATGATTAACCTAAGTATGTTCTAGAGTATTGGGTTAAAAATTAGGATGTTACAGCTTTTACTGCTCCTACCAAAAGATAAGTGGTTTTAGAAACCTACTCCACTACGGTTTCATAAATTGTTCCTGAAAAGACAACATCAATTAGGACTGAAGTGGCTTCCTATTATAGTAGTGATGATTTCATGACTATCAATCAAATGTTAAAGGTCATGTCAAAATCCCCAGAACCATAGCCACGGTTAGAAGAAGAAGGCTTGGATGAACTCAATTTTTTCATAAATAAGCTGTTCTCCAATCTTGAGCTAATTATTGAAGAACCGAATGACGCAGCTAATGAACCTAAGACAATTATTATCGTGATGGTCCCTTAGCCTCCTTCTTTCATTCGTATAACTTCTGTGGAGGAAGAAAAGGATAGGACATTAGAAGGTAAACTTCCTCAATGTAAAGAAGTTACTACTTCTGCATCAACTCAAATGGTCAATGTTGTTTCTACTCCTTCTACTGAGCCTGCTTCTACTCTTGCCTCGATTCTTGGTTCTGCTCCTAATGCTGTTGTTGCTATTCCATCATCTCTACCACTTTTTGCTGCTACTACTGCTGATGCTTAGGCTAAATCGCCTAAGTCCAGGGAAACCATACCCATAGATATACTTGAGCTTTCTCCAAGAGCTGCTCCATCAACATCTGCCTCCATCCACCTGCCTTATCAGTCTTCAACTGAACCTCCAGCAAGCTCTTAATTCTATTGACTTATCTTGTGACATCTCAGAGAGATTGCCTCCAGGGTGGATTAGGTTGAAGCAACAAACATTGAGCAAGGTGCCCAGCTCTATCATCATGAAGAATTACTACTTTAGATTCTTCAAACCTCTCAAGATGTTCTTCAGGAGTTAAGATGCTGAGGCTAACGATGGTATTCCTAGCTTCCAGCATACCTCATTTTCGCTAATGTCAAAAACGGGAGAAGAAACTAGAAGAAAATCTTGTGCTGAGAAAGACAGGGGGAGTGCATTAAGGAAAAGCCACTCAGAGATTTTTTTTTTGTTTTTATGTTTAGATAGTTTTTTTTAGTTACTTAAGCATTATTTAAGTTTTATTTTGATATATATATATATATATATATATATATATATATATATATATATATCTTGCTTAGCTAATCGGGCATACTACGCTAATAAATGAGTGATCTATTACTTGCTTAAATCTGATATCTCATTATGTCAATGCGTCCTTCTATATGCTCAAGCTATGGAACATACTGTGCTTAATGCTCTGATACATGCTATGTTAATGCTCTAATACGTGTTATATATATATATATCTTGAAAAGCATGTCATATGTTTTAAGCCTTGCTTTACAAAATTTCATGCTCTGATGCCTATATGAAGAGTCTCTTACCTCGGGTAGCATTGTTGATAATATTTATTTTAAGGTTTCTTTGAGCATCAGGAACTACATATGTATCAGTTTGTTTGTTTTCTCCTCTCAAATGCTCTGATACATCTTTTTAACACAAACATGAGCATCTATTTCAAAAATGAGTTTGGATAAAGATGTACTAAATAAGAAAAATTAATCAAGATAAAATACCACAAGTATTAATTGTTTGTTATTCAAGCACATGAACTTTAAGAAACTTTTTTCAATGACTAAAAATCAAGTTGTTCTTGTAAAAAGGCTTAAATGATAATATTCTTTTCTATACTACCCCAATACCTCTCATAAAGTATGCTGATAATTTCAGAAACTTCATGGACAATCAAAATAGATATGATTTAAGTTACTTACGGTTATAAAATGTTTTTGATCTTATCCATATCATTCCTCAAGAAAAAGACTTCCTGAAAATCAAATCCTGTGATACATTGAAAGAATACTGATTATCATGCTATATTCTCTGTAATATTTCTTTCAATATCTCTTCAAAAGATTTTCTTCAAATTAGTTTGTCATCATCAAAAAGGGGGAGATTGTTAGCTCTAAATCCCTTCAAAAAGCTTCAAAGTAATATGTTTTGAATGAAAATGAAACCAATTTAAGCAAAATATTTTGAAAAATAAGTAATGTCTATCTTGAGTTTCTTGAAGTAGCAATCAGGTTCTTTCATTAGCATAACATGGCTCTATTAGCGAGAACAATTTCACTTTACATGTGCAAACATGATTTATCTCGTATTAAGAGATGGAAACAAAATGGAAGTGATAATTATATCAAAAACTGAGCTTATACATGCTTAACGGATTAAAGGAAAATAACTAGTACAAGAAACCAAGACTCGGGACTTTAGAAAATATGCTTAAATTGAAGATATCAATTAAACTCTGAAGCCAATGGTTTTTACAATCTTCAATCATCATGTTTGTAATCTTTTTATCATCAACAAGCTCTAATTGAATACTAGAAGACCGAAGATTCATCAAGGAATTGATATCGCCCATCAGAATGTCTCTTAATAGTGAAACAGTGCACTCTACAAGAAATAGAAAGAACTTTGAAATTCAAATTTAAAGTCAAACCTAATGATAGACTAGTGTGTCATATCTTATGCCAACTTGGTCAACTTTCCCAACTTCTAGAAGGAAGAGTTCAAAAACCATGATCAGAAAGTAAAAGTAGTTTTTGAGAGAACATCAGAAATCTCAACTTTACAACGGCTTCTACAACAGCTCTGACAAACAGATAGGCTACTCTTCTAGATTGCTTTTCCAATACACAAATAGATGATCAACAAGTGTGACTTGGAGAATTGATCAAGGGCAACGGTCATAAGTGAAGACCATCTATAAATAGAGATGTTGTTCTTTCAAATATAGAAGACAGAATGCTATACAAGTACTAAAACTCTGAAAATTTCTCCTCATCTTCTTGTAAAGTTCATTGCATCTTGTAATCAGTTTTCTTGTTTGCAAAAACCTTCTTTCTATATTCTTTCATAGTTGATACACTCCTCCAAGGAAGAATAGCTAGAAAGAAGTCATTCAAGCTATCTCAGGTCATTCATAGTACATTTTAAGGAAACTTGAGTATAGGTTAGTTTGAGTTGTAAACCCAAACACAAACCTCTTATAACCTTGATCCAGTAGTGATCGGTGTGAGTTAGCTTGGAGAGGCTAGTCAAAGATTACTTGCAATGCAACAGTGAAGGTGTTTTACTAGTCACGGTTTAGCATGGAAAGACTAGTCAAAGACTACTCGGTTCAACTTAAAGAGGCTGGTGAATAACTACTTGGTTTGTGACAGTAAAAGTTATCTACTAGTCATTGTTCAGCTTGAAGAGGCTATTGAATAACTACTTGATTTGTGATAGTAGGGGTTGTCTACTGGTTACAGGTTAGAGCTTGGAAAGGTTGTTGTAAAGATTATCTGGTTTCTTTCTCAAGTTGAGAAGGGTTTTAGGGAAACTCAATGGTAGTTGAGAACTGGATGTAGGTAGATTAGCCGAACCAATATAAAAATATCTGTGTAAGTATCTTCTTTTCCTTTATCTCTTTTACATTCGTTACTGTGTAATTATTTGTTTATATTTGCTCAAAGTCCTTTTATTCATATCGTTATTGACGTTGTATTTCAGAAAGTTACTTTATGAAACCTCTAACATTGTTTCCACTGCACTTCAAGCTTAAAGCCTGATAGTATTTTGTTTAAATTTTCATAAGCTAAACAGACAAAAGGAAGCGAAGCACGATTCAATCCCTATTCTTATACACTTTTCCACCTACAATCACATCACTAATTAAGAGTGTAGTGGTATGAAGATAAGGAGACATAATGATATCACTAACCATTACACTTGTCTTTTAGGCTGCATTTGTTTACTGTCCTTAGACAAGATATTCAGGGACAGTAGGGACGGAAAGATGTTTGGTGGTGGAGACAAGGTTTGATAAAAATTTTCTATATTTTTGTCCCTCCAAAAAGTGGGGATAATAGGGACAGGATATGATGATAGAAATTTAATCTTTTTTTTCAATAATACCATTTAGGTAGTAATAATTTTTATGTCTCCATATCTACTGTCTTTGCTCTCTCTGTCTCCACTATCCAAAAACAGTTACTAAATGCTACCTTAATGAGTAACATACTCATGACATAATTAAAGATAAAGTACCACTTTATTATGACTAATAACACTTTTAATGATGATTAATTTAAATTAATCTTAATTAAACCAAGTTAATCCTACTTTGACCTTTTTTTTCAAAATTACCCCTAATTAGTACACTTTCTACCTAATATACCTCCACTTTTTATCTAATCCCTAAAATACCCCTAACTCTAATCCAACTACTCCTACAAACAAACAAAAACCCAACTACTTCTATCTCCCTTCTTGTTAGCTGCCACCTCCCTCCCCATTCTCACATGCTCATATTTTTTTTACATAAACACCACCTTATTTCCTCTCAACCTTTAATCCATCTCTACCACCTTCCTCTACCATCTTCAACCACTCAACTCTTTCATTTCTCCTCCAAATCCGTCAAACAAATACACATTGCCATACCTCTTCCACCCAATAAACCCAAATCCACCATTAGTTTTTCAAGAAAAAAACCTGCAACCTCTTCATCCATGTTAAGCCAAATTGTGAAGGTGAAGAAAGGAGGAGCTTTTACTTCCTTTCTTGTAATCTTGGGCTTTAAGGAGCTTGTTGGTGCCTTGATCTCTAACAAAAACCCTCTTTTGTGTATGGATTTGTGTTCAAACTTGTTTTCTTATCTTGTTTTCAAACTTTTGTTAAAAAGGTTTGAGTTTTGATGAATATTTATGCTTGAAAGTTGGTTAATTTACTCAAAACACTTTCTTTCTTTTAAAAATGTTAAAAAAAATTATCATTTCCTCTCCTTCAAATTTCATCCTTCACCATTCTATGTTGGTAAAGATTTTTGTTCTAAGCCTAACTCCAAAACTGTGTTCCACACTTTAAAAATGTCACTTTATGTATTTTATGAAACTTTTGGGTAAACTGTAGCTTTTTTGAGTTAGGGGCTGTTTGTTAGGGTTTATTATGGTGGTAATATTTGTTTTAAAAATCATGTTAATATTTAGAATTCACACACAAAAAAGAGCACATTCATGCATGTTTCAAAGTTTTGTAAAAAGCTTGGATTTTGAGCATGTGGGTTTGGCTGAGGCTATTAAGCATAGGAGTAAAATATTACTTTTAAAACTAACCATATATTTGGAATCTACATAAAAAATGGAGTTTGTACATTTGATTTGGATATTTTTATAATTACATAGAAATTTTAAAGTTGAAATACAATTTTACAAAGTTTAGGCTTTTATACAAAAACTGAATTTTAGAGTGTAAAACTATAAAAATGGATTCTAGAACACTAATGTATGTATTTGGAAGGAAAAAAAATTAGTTTTGGAGTCATTTTGCAATTTTAGTAAAGTTTAGGTTCAAAATACAATTTCCTAGAAGTTTGGGATTTTTATGTTTCAAGGGCAAGACTGTAATTTCGATAGAATTAGGACAAAAAACCTATTTTTGGATGAAAGATTAAGTTAGGGGTTGTTTTCCAAATTTCATTAAGTTTGGGGTCTCTTTAGCAAAACTTAGAAGTCTTTAGATCCTTGAAAATAAATTATTAGAACATATGCTTTAAAAGAAGGTGGTCTTAATTTTTCACACACTCTTGGAGAAGAGGAAAAGTATTTTTTTCAAGTTATTCAGTTCATCAAGCTCAAGCCAATTTATCTAAAAGGACTTGTTACTTGTAATGCTATATATATTAATGACTCTTGGTTATCTATTGATAAACTGTGACTGTGTATTGCACTTAATTGCCATACTTGACTGTATTGTGATTGTTGACTATTAATTTTGAGTAACTGTTATGACGTAGTTGACTATGATTCATTAGTAATATATGTGATATTAACTGTCATACATGTACATTCATACTAAGCATTGTTCGTGATTACTCTTGAATAAGTCTCATTAATAGAATATGTTAAGTATACAATAAGATATGAATAAGGGAAATTATCAGCTTAGGACACTGTCATGGTATACCACACAGTGTATTTGTGGGCCCACTTATGAAGCAAGGAAAGTGGAGCAAATAAGGGTTGTCAGATGTACTTAGTGTCACACCATGGCATGAACCAAGGAAAATGTAAGTATGAATGTCTATAAGACTAAAAGAAAACTCTCAACCCCTTACATTATATTCAGTACTGATTGAGGTGCAGTGATGACTAATCACATTTATACATCATGATGAATATTATCCATGACTATTTGAGGTTTGATATTGATTAAGGTTCAGTATTGATTGAGGTTCAACAATGGCTGATCACATTATATAAGTTAGGTATGAGCTCACAACCTAGGGGCTCTTGAGAGTTTAATGGATAAGTGAAAATGAACCATGTTCAAAGAAATTTTAAGGTCTTATTCTTGCTTAATGTCCTTATATGATTATGTTTCATCTTTTCTTTTCATAAATGTCCTTATGAAATGTATATTCGAATGCGAAACTCTTCTCATGCACATTATATATATATATATATATATATATATATATATATATATAATGACAATTGCAAAAACTCTAAAAGTGGATTGTATTATGGCATGTACATTTTTTCTATAATAAACCAAGTAAGCCATAGACGTACGATGATAACACCATACAAGTTATACTATTACTGAGATTTGTTAGGATTCTCACCCTTTAAATTTCCATGTACGTCTCTAGACGAGCAAGATGTGCCAGCAACTAATATTTGAGCTCACATATAGATAAGGATAGCTATGCTAGAGATATTGTTAAGATTATTAAATATGTACCCTGCTCATATCTCTTGGTATATGACTGTCATTTTGGTTTGGATTATTGTATGTCGGACCCATGTGACCGTTTGACATGTTTATCCATTAGGCTTTTCATTGCTATATATCTCAGTTTGTAGTAGATAGTTAGGTTGTCTTGCATCATGGCACTGTCATATATATTCAGATATCTTGTGAGATAATGTGATTCTTATGCTAGATTATATATTACATTGAGATATTTCATGTGGTAAGCTTGAAATTGTCTTGTTGATTATATGACAACATTATGCTATATGCAATACATTATTATAATTGTGTGTTTTGGTTCCGAATGATAATTACGCACAAAGACGTCTATTTTTGAAAATAATGTTTTTTAAAAGAAAAAAATGTGGCCCATATTTTTCACTAAATATTTTTGAAATTCAAGATTAAGCTAAGGTCCCAAGACACAATCATTTAACATTAAAACCAAATATGACTCGAGCATACTTCATGATGTGTTAGGGGGTTACAATATTTCCTATAGAATGGGAGATGCAATCACAGACAAAAGTGTAGCTATAGATGGTATAAAAAATGGGCTTAAGAGTATCTTTAATTGTAGTTTTATTTTCAATTCCATTTTGTGTCGTATTTAAAATATCTAATTAATACATAATAAAAATCCAAATTTTCTAAAACTATAATTTTTCTCGTCTTTATATATATTGTCAATTCACATGGTACAATAGGAATTATAATGGAGTCTTGATCAGACAGAGGCTTGATAAAAGTTTGATTCCTTATCTTGGAGAATAATGCATCCAATGGCAATTCTAGCTTGGTTTGGTATTGTTGTAGCTCTCAAAAAGCTCAAAATTGATAAAATAATGAAAAAATTGTTTCAATAAGCAGAAGCCACAGAAGTAGCATTTGGTAAATATATTGCAAAGATACTCTCAAAATCTTTTTTCTTTAGTAAACTTGCTCTCAATCTAAAATGACATAAAAAATAGAGGGAAACCTTTTAAGGAAGAATTAGAAATTCAAAGCCTTAAGTAATGGAAGGATAAAGTTAAATTTTATTAAAATTTAAGGGTTACAGTAGTGTATTGGATTTTTAAAATTTCAAATAGTAGAAGCCAATTCTGAAAATCAACCCTAGTTTTTAAAAGTTGAAAGTAAAAGCACCCCAGCTTTTTGATCAACCAAATAGAAAAAATTAGTTTATCCTTTTCATATGCTAGAGCACCACTTTGAATAGTATTAGCAAACCCACCCTCTATCACATTTAGAGGACAATGGATCTAACTACTATCATTGTTGCTAAACTCAAGCCCTAAGTTCATAGTCGGTCCAAGAGGAAGTTTTAAATTCCAAAAAAGACGGTGTGCTCAAGAGGAAGTGAAAGGTGATTATTAAAGAAGTTTAAGATATGGATGTTGTTAGCTCTCCCATGTTTTGTCTATTCCAAAAGTTAAAACAATGTTTGTATGAGCTAGTTAATTAGCAGAGACATCATGCAGTCAACTATAAGGAAGCTATTAATCATCTAAAATAGAAGCTAGATGTTAAACAAAAAAAAAGGAACAAATGGTGTAAGCAATTTAGAAATCCTTCAGCTAGAGGAAGAGTTGTGGAAGCTTATGTTTATGAAGAAAGATGCAAGAAAAAGAAGTCTAGAGTGAATTGGTTAATTTAGGGTGATCAAAACACAAATTCTTCTCACTCCAAATTTAAAATCAAAAATAGATATAATAAGATGTAGAAGCTTGAATATGGCAATAGTGGCTGGTGTACTAGTCCGTAGAGTATTGACAAGAAGGCACAAGAATATCTTGAGGGATTATTCTTATCTAGCAACACATGTGAATAAATGACTCTAACAGTATGAATAGATGATTCACAAGAATTATTGCCACAGAAGAAATTACAAGGGTTGTGCTTTCAATAAATCCATGTGCAGTACCCCATGAATGGTAAGCGAACAATGGTTAATCATTCTTGGCAACGAACAGTGAGTTGGCCGATTTAAGCTTTTGACCATATTTTTTGTCATTATAAATATTTTTCGAGCATTATACACACTTTACATGAATTTAGAAATTGAAATATGATGTGAAAATGATTTTACAAGTTATGTCAAATATAGCAAAGTTATGAATTTTGACTATAGCATGAAAATGTATTTGGAAAACCATAGGATCATTATTGATGCTTCTATATGCCATGAAGAATTGTTTTACTTCTCAGTGAATATTTTACTAAAAATGTTGAGATGAGTATGATTCATAACAATGACTAGATTCATATTTTGTTGATTTATGAAATCATTATGTTTACAAACCAGTGATACCTTGGACATGATTTTAGAAACTCCAGATATGTTTGGCAGTTAGATTGTTAGAATTAAATGAATTTCAAGGCTTTCAAAATTAGTTTATTTATCATGTATGCCAATTTCAAATGATAATCACTAAGAACAGGCAACGAGTTAATGGCTACCAAGATCTTTAATCTTAGTACTAAGTTATTAACTAGAGGACAATCTCACTCTTTCAGAGTTTATTAAGATAGAACCTTATAGGTTCACTTTAGAGTTCAAAACCATCTTTTCGAAGTGGGTTCCTTTTATTATTAACTCTCGTAATATACATACATCATCATATAAAGCAAATACTATTAAGTTTCACCTTAAACATATTGTCCTCAATATCGATACTAAAATCATTAACTTAGCACATAAGATAAAGGACTACTTAGGATAATTGCTACTTCAACTTGTCTTGGTCCTCGATCATTTTGGCTTTGACCACTGTGGCTTTGACCACTTTATGGGTAATAAGCTGCTTTTCAGGACTAGGCCCATTTCTGTACACATGGATCTTTTGAGCTCATTCCTATACGTGATCCTTAGAGTTTCTCTCCAATTCACACACAGATCTTCTGAGCCCATTCCTGTGCATATGGATCTTCTGAGCTCATTCCTATACATGACATTAGATTTTCTCTCCAATTCACAAAGATGTATTCCTAGCCAGGTTTGCTTCCTGACTAAATTCAAGGGTAACTAGGCTTACTCCCCGACTAACCAGATTTACTCTCCAACCCGATAAGACATGATATTATGCTTAGCTCACACATATAAGCAATTGAAATAAGATTCACATCTATATGTGTCTAGCGTCATCAATAAGTTCATATAACATGAATGAGATCTAATCATGAACATTTCATTATTCTTTTGGCTAATTTAGCATGTTTCCAGAATTTCAGTCATCAAGAAAATTCTGACTAAATTATTGAACATCACTAAAATAGGGTAAAACTATTTTTCAGAGATGTTCAATGTATTAATAAGGTAAATCAAAAACAATTCACCTGCTAGCTTAAAATCCGAGTTTCAGTAGCACAACACATAACTTCTTTTGAGGAAAAAAAAAGTTTTCTAACAATATCCAAACACTCCACTAAATTAAACACACCAATAACTATGTATCATCAACCAATATAACTAAAGATTTCATACCAAATCAATCAGAAATTTTTAGAATAAATTTTGAAAGAAAAGAGGCCAAAGAAAGCCCTACTTGGCTCTTGCAAGCTTTAATTCTTGTTCTTGGCTTTCTTCAAGAGTTTCTACACCCAATCTTTGATTCAACCCACTTAAACCCTTCTCCAAGGTAGCAAGAACAACAGCCACAATTGTTGGTGACGTAAGGTGAGGATTCTTTATTGGTGTTTCAACAGATAGGTTGGAGTTTATGCTTTGGTTATGGAGTTTTGGTGTTGTGACTTCAAATATCAAGCTAGGTTATGGTGTTTGATGAAGAAGAACATGAAGATGGATGAAAGGATGAGGCCTTGGCCAAAAATATTGGGGAAGAAATTATAAGATTTGGATTTTATTCATTTTGAGATAATATACACATTAAATTCTATGATAAAGATATTTTCCTTAAAGATAAATGTGTAAATTTTGTAAGCATTCTATTGGTTCTTGACAAAGGGCAATGGTGTGGTTTCTTTAAAGCCACACACTTGTCTAGTGAAGTGTCCAATTTGTATTGCAAGTCTCATATGGTGTCAAAAACTGTACACCGTAATTTTACCGAACGGATAAAATACTATATCAATAAAATAGATATTGCCCGAAATTAAACTCTAGGTCTAAAATTTTCATTCCCAACCATTTCCAACCTTAATCCTATATTTTCTTACTCTTGGGCATCTTCGGATCCCATTTATGGGGCTTCAGTAGTCCAGACGAGCCCACGGGGCCCACATGGTTAATATTCACTTTTTTTTTTGTTCAACAAACCGATCTTGTCTTGACTAACTCTATTAGAATCATGAAATTTTGATTAATAAAGTTCAAATAAAATTTTTGAAATAAATTTTGGGGTGTTACATACCACCCTCCTTAAAAATAATTTTGCCCTCAAAATTCTTGCTCAGCATTCTGATTCCTAGAATACCATTCCTGAACACACCGGGAAAAGATATTTAGTTGATTAGGCTCAATACTATGTCGAATATGATAGCAACCAACTACAATACCACTAGACTATCGCGCACATCTAAACCTTATATCCTATCATACAGATATGATTCAAAGCATGATTCATCTACATAATGGAAGCATAGCTAGTCCATTCTGTAACATCCTAATTTTTAACCCAATACTCTAGAACATATTTGGATTAATTGTAACACCCTAGTAATTAACCAGATACACCTAGGTTGAATCTGATTAATGACTAGACTTTACATTTTGCTCTAAAGTCTAGTCATTAATCAGATTCAACCTAGGTGTATCTGGTTAATTACTAGGGTGTTACATTAATATCGAGCGATTCGATTCTCATGGAGCCTGAGGATTGGACTAGCTATGCTTCTAAAGCATAATACGTTAGTGACGTCATGTGTAGATGTTTATCATTAGGATGAGCTTGAGGATTAGAAATACATGACTACTGTATGTTGAAAGTGCCATGGTAACTTGCTCACTTTGCATGGAATATTGGGCCTGATCACCTCAGTGTTGCTGTTTTGTGTGTATAGGGACCAATGGCACGTCGACAACAGACTAGGAGCGCGACAGAATAATCAAGACAACGAGACAGCGAAGCACTCGCGACGTAGCAAGGACCATGAGAATGATGATGGAGCGAATGGATCAGGATCGTCAAGCCAATATGAATCAAGGACATGAGATTCTGAACATGCCTGCTTTCGGGAGTTTCGTAAGGCAAACCCACCGGTTTTCAAGGGGACACTGAATCCAAATATTGCGAGATGAATGGATTCGGAATATTGAGAAGGTCTTTCTTTGTAGTCCCATGCTCGGAGGAGCAAAAGGTCACATTCGCTACTCATATGCTTGAAGGTGATGCCGGTTTACGGTGGGCGGGTGTTCAAAGACTCTGGAGACGACCGATGTGGACATTGATTGGGAACTTTTCAAGGTCCATTTTTATGAAAAGTACTTTCCAGTCGATTAGAAATGCCAAGGACATTGAATTCATGCAATTTGTCCAGGGAATATGAATGTGGCCCGATACGCTGTGATTTGAAGAACTCATTAAGTTCTCAAGAATGTACCAAGGAAATCCTGATGAGTCTTGGAAATGCATTAAATAAAGTCGGGGTTGAAGGCGGAACTTAATGTGGCGATTGCACATTTGGAGATTAGGGATTTCTCTACCCTAGTTAACAAATGTCGGATTATTGAGGAAGGTCGGAGAAAACTAAACACCCCAAAGTCGAGATAATATTACCAAAAGTTGACACCTCAAGGTCGCTAGTTCAAGAGCGAATCGACCTCCATTTCTCAATCAAGACCACAAGGGACACAAAGAAATTTTCAACAAGGAAGGCCAAACAACAACAATCGCTATAATAACAACCGCTACAACAATAACGGTAACAATCACAACAACAACAATAACAACAATAAAGGAAAGTACCACAAAGAGGTCGGCGGTACCTCTACGGCTGCGCCATCCATGGAATGTCCCAAGTGCGGCAAGAATCATGGGAGCATGCCATGTCGAGCGGAACAAGCGTGTGCTATCGGTGTGGAAAACCAGGTCATTACTCAGAGAATGCGCAGAAAGAAACCCGCCAACCTCCAATCCCAAGCCGCAATACCAGGGAAGGGTATTTCTTTGTTAATCTTGAAGAAACAACGAAGTCACGAAATCTCGTGGAAGGTAAGGGTAATATGCATGGTAAAGACTTAATTGTACTATATGATTCTGGCTTCTCATTCTTTTATCTCCCATTCATGTGTTAAAAGCCTTAATTTACCTATGGTGAGCTTCCTTTTGACCTTATTGTTTCTACCATTGGAAAACCCGTTAGGACTTGTAAATGTTGTTTAGATTGTAGTTTTATTATAGATAATAGATCCTTTGTTTTAGATCTTATTTGCTTACCCATGCGAGGTTTAGATGTGATTCTTGGCATGGATTGGCTTGAGGCCAACCGTGTCTTTGTTAAGCTGTTATGAGAAAACCATCACTTTTCTTCTGTTCCTATTGAACCTAAGAAACCCATAAGTCTTTACATAGCTTCTTTGTGGAAATGGATTGTGGTAAGGGTGAGAGTAAAGGTTACATTTTCTTAGCCGCTAGTGATGTAGACTTTGAGCAAAGTATCGATGAGATACCAATAGTAAGAAATTATCTGAAGTATTTCAGGATGAGATACGAGTTTCCCCCAAGAGAGAGATAGAGTTTTCCATAGAATTGCTTAGGGTCTGGGACCTATATCCATAGCCCCATACAGGATGTCCCCATTAGAATTGACCGAGTTAAAAACTCAATTGGAAGATTTATTGGAGAAAAAGTTTGTTAGGCCTAGTGCATCACCTTGGGAGCCCTGTGTTGTTTGTAAAGAAAAAGGATGGGAGTATGAGGATGTGTGTAGATTATCGGAGTTGAATAAAGTAGCGGTGAAAAACAAGTATCCTCTGCCTAGGATCGATGATTTGATGGACCAAGCTGAAGGTGCGGTAGTGTTTTCTAAGATAGATTTGAGGTCAGGCTACCATCAAATTAGAGTGAGAGATGAAGACATACCTAAAGCGGCCTTTACTTTCGATACGGCCATTTTGAGTTTGCGATAATGTCCTTTGGGTTAACCAATGCTCCAGCTATTTTTATGGATTACATGAATAGGATCTTTCATTTTATTTAGATCAGTTTGTAGTTGTCTTTATAGATGACATTCTCATATATTCTAAGACCCATGAAGAGCATGAATGCCACTGACCATAATCTTGAAGATCTTGAAGGAAAAGAAACTATATGCCAAGATTTCCAAGTGTGAGTTTTGGTTGGATAAGGTGCAATTTTTAGGGCATGTAGTATCTAAGAAAGGAATTGCTTTGTAGATCCTAGTAAGGTAGAAGCGGTAGTAAGCTGGGAAAGACCAACCAGCATGGCTGAAGTAAGGAGCTTTTTGGGTTTAGCCAGGTTATTACCGTCGATTTATCAAGGGATTTTCCCAGATTTCCCTACCTTTGACCAAGTGACTAGGAAGAACACCCCTTTTCATGGACCGGAGTGTGAAAAGAGCTTTCAAGAGTTAAAACACAAGCTAACCTCTACCCTGTTTTAGTGTTACCCGACCCCAATGTGCCTTTCGAGGTGTATTGTGATGCTTCAAAAGGGTTTAGGTTGTGTATTGATGCAAGATAGGCAAGTGGTGGCCTATGCATCAAGACAACTCAAGCCACATGAGGCAAACTACCCTACCCATGACCTTGAGTTAGGCTGTAGTCGTGTTTGCTCTAAAGATATGGAGACACCATTTATATGGAGTTAAGTTTGAGGTGTTTTCCGATCACAAGAGTTTGAAATATCTCTTTGATCAAAAAGAGCTAAACATGAGGCAAAGCCGATGGATGGAGTTCTTGAAAGATTATGATTTTGGATTGAACTACCATCTGGTAAAGCTAATGTAGTAGTGATGCTTTGAGTAGGAAGTCCTTACAAGTGTCCCATTTGATGGTGAAGGAGGTTGAATTGATTGAGCAATTTAGGGACTTAAACCTAGGAATGACTTTGACCACTAAGGGCATCGAGCTTGTCATCTTAGAGTGACAAGTGAGTTCAAAGAAAGGATTGTTCAAGCTCAAGGGACGAGGTGAGTTTCAAGAGACTTTAGGCGTGAAGGCGGGAAAGTTGATAGGTTTTACCCAAGGCATGGGCGATTTGTGGAGGTTTAAAGGTCGAATATGTGTACCTGCTAGTGGTGGCCTCCGAAAGGATATTTTGGAGGAAGCCCATAAGAGCCATTTTACCCTTCATCCTGGTGCCACCAAGATGTATCAAGATTTGAAGAAGATGTTCTGGTGGCCTGGAATGAAGAAAGATGTGTGCACATGGGTGAGTAAGTGCTTGGTGTGTCAAAAGGTGAAGATTGAACACCAAAAACCCTGCGGAATGCTGCAACCTCTGTCGATCCACTGAGTGGAAGTGGGATAGTATCTCCATGGATTTTGTGGTGGATTACTGAGGACCCAAATGAATCATGATACCATATGGGTAATCGTGGATCGATTGTGAAGTCGACCCACTTTTACCTATTAAGGTGACTTATTCCTTGGATAGGTTAGCACAATTATATATTCAGGAGATAGTAAGGTTACATGGGGTGCCGTCGATGATAATCTCGGACCGGGATCCACGGTTTACGTCACGATTTTGGGGAGCCTTTCAAAAGGCATTTGGTTCAAAGCTATGTCTAAGCACGGCCTATCACCCCCAAACAGACGGTCAATCTGAAAGAACTATCCAAACCTTGGAGGATATGTTAAGGGCATGTGTTTTAGATCAAAGGGGAAGTTGGGATAAGTACACTTGCGATTGAATTTGCATATAACAACAGTTATCATGCAAGTATCGGTATGGCACCGTATGAGGCCCTCTATGGACGAAATGTCAATCTCCCTTATGTTGGTATGAACCCGGAGAGCAAAGGTTACTCGGACTGATATTGTGAGGAAACAACGGAACAAATCAAGAAGATTAGGGATAAGATTCTTACTGCTCAAAGTCGACAGAAAAACTATGCGGACAAGCGGCGAAAACCGCTAGATTTTCAAGAAGGGGACCACGTGTTCCTAAGGATCACCCCCACCACAGGCATAGGCCGAGCAATAAAAGTAAAGAAATTGAGCCCCAGATTTCTTGGTCCGTTTGAAATCCTTACCAAAGTAGGACACGTAGCCTCACCGTATAGCCCTACCCCGAGTCTATCCAACCTTCATGATGTTTTCCATGTCTCTCGATTAAGAAAGTATCAATCGACCGAGTCATGTACTAGAGCGAACATGTACAATTAAGAGATAACGACATTTAACTTACTACCCACGAGAATCGTCGACGAGGAGTTAAGCGGTTAAGGAACAATTTGTACCCTGGTCAAAGTAGCATGGGGACGTGGTGAAACCGAAGAACTTACATGGGAGCTGGAATCAAACATGAAAGCACAATACCGAAGTTGTTCTCGGTAACGAATTTTCAGTGAAATTCTTTTAAGGAGGGGAGTAATGTAACGCCGCAATTTTCTTGTAATTTTCTTGTCATTAGAAATTACTCAATTACCGAATTCTAGTAGGTAATTATTACATAAGATTTGAGGCCGAACAATCCTCAATAAAGGAATATAACATTAGAAGAGAGGTTAGGAGCGATTCATGCGAGAGTCGCAAATCCCGGAATTCAGACGTATAAAATGACCAAAATGCCCCGAAGTTATTTTACTCGAAAATGAGGATCGTGGGCCCTACCTATTCTCAAGGGGATATTTTGAGGATAATAAGGGATTGTTTGTGTTATGTGTGTTAATAGAGCGAAGGATCTCAATTTTGAGTTAGCCTGTGAAATGACCAAACGCAGCCCTGTAAGTTTTAACTCTGATGTGCATGCCGACTGAGCCCGAACCTCACTAAAATGTTTTAAAATGTGTTTTTAAGCCATGATTAACCATTGGTTAAGCTCGGGTGGCCTCGGGCAATTTTTAAGTGAAAGTACGATTTTGCCCCTTTTTTGGGCAGTTTGCAATTCGGGATTTTTGATTCAGTATCACAGAAACCTAAGCAATATTAGGCTCAAATTAAAGCTTATTAAATTCTAAATATTAATCTAGAGTCAAAATTATGTATTTAGATTGATTAGAACCCAAAATTGCTCAAAAACACCCAAATTGCTTACTAATTCACTTAAACCCTTAGCCGTAAATTCTCTAAATTACATGAATACCTTGCCTACACCTAAATAATGCATGGAACACACAAATTTCACTTCTTTGGGCTGTAATTCACGAAATTATTGATGCCATTATGCAGCTGAATTATTGCCAAAAGTTGCACTAAAACAAAATGCCAAAATGTCACCATAAGAGACATAATTCCTTAATTTCATATAACTTTGTCTAAAATGATTTTTCCTCCCTTATTTCTCCTGCAAAATTCCGTCCACTACCTCATCATTTTGGCCAATTAGAAGCCTCAAAATCTTCTATAAATAGGCTTGCTTGAGTGGTCTTAGAATGCTTAGTTCATAACTAGTTTTTAAGAGCACCAAAAACTTTCTTTCTTCCTCCTCTTTGGCTGAATTCTTTCTTCAATTTCTTCAAAGAGATTTTGTTTCATTTCACTTCAAGAAACCAAGTTCTCTTCCTCTTCTTCAACTCAGATTAGGTAGGGAGTAGTTTCTAAATTTATTTCTATGCTTTGAGGGGTTGTGTTTTTAGCTCAAAATGATGAAATTATGAACTTACCTTAGCTTTTCATTTTGGTTTTCTTCTTCAATTTTTCTTTGACCAATTCAACCATATGGCCTAGGTGGAACTAAGATGATAGCTTGATGATGAGGACCTTGAGGGTGGATTGTAAATCCATCACAAGTTAGGCCTCTAAAGCTTGAAAATTCCACTTGATGCAAAACTTTAAAGAATAATGCTTTATGATGCTAAAACAAAGATTTTTAGTTTAGAACTTGAAAGATGTATTTTTTTTCCTTTTATGTTTTATTTCTTGTTAAGATATGTATTGGGTTGAATTTATAATTCTTTTAAAGTCTTGAAGGAGCTCTAGTAAAGAAACAAAATGAATTTGCATCCATGATTAAGTTTATGCTTTGCATAACCATGTTTACCTTCTATGTCATCACTAAATTTTCAAGAATGAATAAATGAACTTGCATTTCTCATGTTTAAATTCCAAGCTTGTATTTCATGTTTATGTTTCAAGTCATCACTTAATCTTTCAAGATAATAAAGAGGTTGCATCTCATATTTAATTTATGCTCTCACTATATTTTATAATGGCTAAAAGAATCAACGCATGGCATGTTTATTTTATGCCATCACCTAAAGATCCTAGAGCTCAAAGACTTGCCCATGTATCACAAGCAAAGAAATATGATTATTGGAGTTAAAGAATTTATTCTTTAAAAAGTCTTGAGATTGGAGCTTAAAAGATGTAATAATAATCTCTTCTCCCTCTACTGGTCTGTGCGGACTACATGCTCGGTTTCTTAATAATCTCTTCTCCCTCTCTGGTCTGTGCGGACTACCGCCGCTCAGGTTTCTTAATATTCTCTTCTCCCTCTCTGGTTCCGTGCGGATTACCCGCGCTCCAGTTTCTTGTATCATGTTTATATTTCAAGTTCTTGTATCATGTTTAATTTTCAAGTCATCACCTTAAATCTTAAAGATAAAGAAATGGAATTGCATACCATGTTTATAATTCCAAGCTATCACCTTATAAAGATAAGATTAAAATAAGGTTGCATAGCATGTTTATAATTCTAAGATGTCACCTAAATCTCTAAAGCTCAAGACTTACTCCTTTTATCTTAAGTGAGAATTTTAATTGTGAAGATCCTCCCAAATTTGACAAAAGAACTAGTTTCTAAATGAGTTTTAAGGCTTTGCAAGGATTTTACGGGGAACTAGTATTTTATATGCACTTAAAATATGATTCTATGTAATTGCATGAGGTTCATGATTCGGCCACTGATCTGAGTTTAGTATCAATGTGTGATAATGATTTGATATGATTGAAGTTGTGATAATTATGGTTTATTGTTAAGAGAATGATTCATAATTGGTTTAGTAACTAATTAGTTCTATAATTGATAATTCTATGTAAGGATTGGATGCTTATTAAGTACTTGATTGAATGATTTCCTGGCTTGCATGTTATAGTTGCTGTTGCAAATAATGAGAATGCTTGTACATGAAATGTTCTTTATTATGTAAAATTTACCTTTGTTGCTAGAAGAAAGTGTATCATTGTAAAAGTGTAATTTGGAAAGGTTCTGGCTAAGGAAAGACTTGGTATTTAAGCGTGTCCATTGTGACCCACCTCTCTTTCCAGGGAATCTCCCATATGCATGATTACAGTTGATATATATTATTCTAGCTTAAGACTATAAATGAGAAAATGTTATGATGTTTATGAATTGTATTATGATATAACATGCAAAGATTTAATGGTGACTTAAACTTATAAGAAAATGATCCTTTGGAACCATCAGACTATAGGTGGTGAAAAGGTGATTTTAGCCCCTAACCCGTTCTCTCAAAAGGGTAGAGTCGGGATTTTAGCTTATCAAAAGGGATAAGTATATGCTAGTGACGACTAGTAAAGTATGAGCTCATAACCTAAATTACTCCCAAAAGGGTGGAGTATAGGGTGGCCCAAGGAAATAATGATGATGATAAGATTTTAAGTCACCAAAGGCACTAAAGAAATGAAATATGTGCCTTTGTGTCCATGTGTAGCTAATATTATATGGCGTTCTTTTATGCATGTTATTTTGATAATGATGATGAGGAATATGATGTAATGATAAAGGAAATGTTCATTGTAAATATGACATGTTAAGAATAAGATGCATTATAAGGCGCATAATTAAAAATTGACGAACCTCGGTTAAGTATTTGTCAGAACTTAAAATGAATCTTTGCATGCTCACTATTTTAGAATAATCCGAGGTTCTGGGGACTTTGATGATGACACTATAGAAGGAGGTACCCTACTGAGAATTCTTTAGCAAGATTCTCACTCCCTTTTCTTTATTTCCGTCATTGTCTCGATTCAAATGGCGACATTCGTCTGTTCGTTGATACCCCTACTTGGGAATTCCACTATGATCAGGTGCATCGCTCGTATCATTTTGAAGGGAGGTGCGCATTCGTGTTTTTATTTACATAGGTCGTCCATTTGCACATCTGTCCCTAGTTATCGATTTTCTCCTACTTCTCCCTATGGCGATGAAATGGTTTCGAACATGCACGTCCACTTGATGAAAGGATGTTACGTTCTTATCCCGCTTCATCTGCCGTCCATGGATTTCCAAAGTATGTTCGAGACGAGATATTCAAACCGATCCTTGAGGACACTCCTACTCATGTATATTAGAGAGCTCTGCTCCTACTCCCACACGTGTAAGAGAGGGTAGTGAGAAAGCAGTTGTTCAGCCGAGGTTAGCGAGAAGGCCGTCCATGCGACCCGACTGGTGCATCTCGTGTGTCCCCTCAGGGGAGCTCATCGATGGATCGGATTTATTCCCCATTTCAGGGACAGTGGCCATAGAAGGTTCTTAGTAGATTTATGTGTGATCATGCACCCTAGTTTTAGGATAACCTTCCCGGCTTATGGAGTTATCTAGTTTAGGGGCATGTATTTCCTTAAGTATATTTTCTTTTATGGGTTTGCATAAGATAATGATGTATAAACATAACCCACCCTTTGAGTGAGGTTATTGTATGTAAATATATGCTATAATGTGCTTATGGATGTTATATGATGGAGCCTAAGTGATATGATGTGATATATTCTTAAACGTCTTATTATACCCCGCTTACTCGTTCACGTTGTACTCGGCTCACGTTTTCAATTATGTGTTTAAAAAAAAAAAAATGGCTCGTAATTTCACTAAGTATTTTCAAATTATGAAGAAAGAACCAAAGCAAGGAGTAAAGTCTAGTCATTAATCAGATTCAACCTAGGTGTATCTGGTTAATTACTAGGGTGTTACATTAATCATTAGTCTATTATGTCATAGCTTCTTCTTTACTTTAAAATACTTAGCAAAAAATACAGGTAAATTTTTTTTTTTTTGAAATGTAAAAGCAAAGTGAGAGCCGCGCAATACGATGAACAATGAAGCATAAAAGAAATAAAACACAAATCCAAATAAACACCTCGTGAACATCCGATCATAAAACATGTAATTACACAACATGATAAAACAAACCGCATATATAGATATCATATGCCCACTTTAGAAAAGCGACTTAGTTTAGTACAGCACAGAACAATACAACTGAAATAGAAATATATGGAAACATAAAAGGAGAACACCCACACCCTAGTGCACCTAAAATGGATAACCTTTCAGAACAAAAGAAGGTTATCCTAATCTACATATGGTGTGTACACTATCACTCCTCAAGCGCCTCTACTGCTGGTAGTCTGGATAGGGTGGGACATAGCCGATCCAAGGACGAAACACATCCGGAGTGGGCACTCACTCTGGCTAGACGTGAGCTCCTCGACGAGGGCGCATGGACTGCCTTCGAGCCAACCTTGGCTGTGTGACCATCTCCTTACTACCCTCTACCTTCAGCGAGGGAGTAGGGGCAGAGCTCTCAGAGTATAGATGGGTGGGTGAATCCTCTGATGGGTCAGTCTCCGAGTGCCTCGAATGGGGGACATAGTCGGGAAAATCACGGACGGCAGATTCAGCAAAGTACGTGCGGAGTACTCTTTCGTTATGCGTCCGTGCACATTCAAAAACCATGTCATCGCCAAACGGGGAAGTCGGAGAAAAACGATGGCTATGTACAGGGTGAGAAAAGGGGCATCCCAAAAACATAAACACTCGGAGTGTGCAACTCCCCTCAAAATGATACAACCGGTGCTTTGGGTCATAGTGGACCTCCCAGGTGGGGGTATCAATGAACAACACGAAAGTTGCCATCTGAAGACGTGACGGAAAGAAAAGATAGAAATAGTGAGAATCTTGCTAAAGAATCTCAGTAGGGTAGCCTCCTATCTAGGTGTCATCATCTACGTCCTCAGGAACCTTAGGTTTCTTTGAAAAAGGTGAGCATGCGTAAAATTCACTTATTAGGTTTTAAACTTAATTATCCAAGGTCCGTTCCTTTTAGGATGAGTCTTAATGTCATGGATGCAACATAATAAAGCATAAATGCATGAAGATGCAACAGGCAGAAATCAATTAAACATTCATAGAGATATCAACATAATACGGGTGGCATAAAGTGGCGTATACTTCTCATGTAAAAGCATTTCTCTTTCTGTAACTGTGTGACATTCAAAGCATCGTACTGTACATAGGGATCACCTTAAAATCATCTCTAGGATATGAGCTCATACCTTAACTAGTCATCACTAGTTCTTACTTATCATCTGATAAGCGAAATCTCAATAATAATAATAATCATAACAGAACACATCGCACCGGTATCAAGTACACGGTGAATATTGTCCTCTTCGGGGCGTTACATATCACCGTCCCCCTCAAGGATTTGTTTCTGGGGAGTTATGTATCGCCATCCCCCAAAACGCGTTCTCATAGTACTATGTCACATTCAAAACTCATATCTTTTTGAAAACTTTCCAAGTTCCTCAAATTTGTTAGAAATTCGGCAGCATAACCACGGCACACCTAATTTCGTCCAAATTTGCTTTATGCTACATTCATATATATACATAATCATGAGCATCACAGTCATCATAAATTTTCATAATAAAAACATGCACCCACATGAAGTATTAAAATTCATTATGCTCTTAAATCTAGGGTGTCTTATGCTTTGACCCTTACGGGGCTTAAACTCGATATATAATTATTCTAACATCCGCTATTAACCTTTTAGGCATCCAAGGATTCACAACTAAAGATTCTTACTAATATTTATGTTTGTCAATGAATCTGGACAGCATCATGCCTTGAGAGCAGAAATTATATCTTGTGATTACGGAGGTCCTAGAAACTACGTTTTAGACCCTTTCTACGTTTCGTCTTTGCCTAAGGCGCTATAAATCAAACCTAAACCAATTATGAGGTGTTCCTATGCCTATTGTAACACCTTAAAAATTATCTAAAAATTAATTTGAGCTTTATTAGTCATAATTTCAAAAATTTGATAGTTTGAACAACAATGAGAATGATCCAACGGATTTGTAAAAAAAAAAAAATTCATGAATAGTAACTTGCGAGCCTCATGAGTCGCCGACAATGGAAACCCTAGAATTGGGACCCGGAGATGCCCGAAATTGAGAAATTATATGATTATGGTTAGAAATAGGTAGAAATAAAGATTTTATACCCGAAATTATTTTTCGGGCAATGTTTGATTTCCCGAGTACATTGTTTCACCCATTCGGTGAAATTTCGATTATCTAACTCGACAGAAAAACTAGTTTGACCTTTACAAAAGGATAATGTTTATCCATTTATATCAAATGAATGGCTAAGATTCAATCTTGAATTACAAGATTCAATCCTAGCCATCCATTTTTCTTCCTTGAATTAATGATGATTTGTTAATACAGTTAGAGAACTCTAATTACCCTGAAATTTTTACAGAACCTTGGCGACACATTGAGGTATCATTGAGAATTTTTATAGCATTTTAATTGATCATTTGGTATGAGAAATAAATTGTGCTACTTGAGTGAAAAATCTGCCAATGTGCTGAAGTTGTGATGATGCCTTGAATTAATGACCTAATGGCATTTGGTTCAAGTTGATGTGTATGAATGCATGCCATGAACTTCCAAGATTATGTTATGAAGAATGGATGAATAATATATATAGGTTTGAAGTATTAAGAGATCAGAGAATTATTTTCATGCATATAGAAATGCGATGCATGTATATGTGAGCTTGAGGATAATGTATGTGCTAAGTGAACAATGAAGTCCCCTTTAGTATAAAAAGGGCACGAAGAGGTCCCCAGTAGGGCACGAAGAGGTCCCCAATAGGGCACGAAAAAGTCCCCATTAGGGCACAGAAAAGTCCCCTTTATTATGTCAAGGGCACGAAAAAATCATTGTAATTGCCATATGTATATGTATATCTTGTTAAATTATTGGTCTTGAAGGAATTCCTATGATGTTGAATGTTATGAAATACATGTTTTAAGTGATTGAATAATAAAAGAGACCCACTTCGGAAAGGTGATTTTATAATCTTAAAATGAACATTTGATATGTACATATTGCATGCTCACACTTTCTTAATAAACCGAAGTGGCTGGGGCGATGACGATGATAGTATGAATGTGTAATTGGGGAGTTACCCTACTGAGAATTGTATAATTCTCACCCCTATATTTTTGTGTTCCCGTGTCGTCTCCAGGTTGACACAGAGGACCGAGGGACTGCTATGCAAAAGAACTCAAAAGTGCAATAGTGTAGTAGTTAATGCTTTTATTATGTTGTATTTAGTGGAATGAACATGTGTGTAAATATGTTAAAGGACAAAAGTGTGTTAAAGCTCATAAAAGAGCTTCCTTTATATACTGAACTTTGTATTAAATAAATATTTTGGTTTCCTTGTTATATATTTTAGTAGAATTATGACCTAGTTATCTCGCGAATCAATCAAAATGGCTATAGATATTTAAGAAAGGTCCGCTAATTTATAAGTAACAACTCTCGAGCATGATGTCATGACTTAAGGATGATGCTATACTTGGGAGGATGTTACACCTATGAACCAATTATAAACCATGTTTAATACATTACAAGGTTGCTGGATAGAAACAGAAAATTAAATAATCTACGTGTTCTAGAATTGCACTTTTACGGTTTTCTAGTTACTAATTTCTCTATAGGCGCTAAAAATCAATCCTACATCAAATGGTATCAAGTTTTTTCATGATTAATCAATCCTAAACTGAATGTTATCCCATTAAAATAGTTTTGGCAGTGGCTAAAAATAAATGGGTCAAAACTATGCTAAAACTCAATTTTACGATTTTTCTATAAGACTAGTTTCTTTCCTAACATGCATAGAAAGGCTCCTACCTCAATATATATAACTTTTACACATTCTAACATGTCAAAACATCATCGTACAGGAGCAACCACACCATGGCAGAATCGAAAAGCATAGGTTCCAAAGAACACATAATCTCACATTTTCAAGACATATAAATTGCTAGTTTCTCTTGGAATCATTTTAGGACTTCTAAAACTCTTTGAAAACCATTTTATTTCACGAAAGGGACTAAGAATGGCCATAGGGCAGTAGCTAGTTTAAAACATTCCTAGAAGAGGTTTAATTCATAAATCTCATTGGTAATAATTTTATAAAACTCTTGAAGTCTAAGGAAAATCTTAAAACATAGATTGTTGGCTCTTGTGACTAGATGAAACTCGCACCAAGTTCATCATCACCACATGGCCAAAATGTGCATCCATGAGGATGTCTTCATAGCCACCTTTAACTTGAGATAAAAGAGCAAGTCTTTGAGCTCTAGGTTCTTTAAGTGATGACAAAATATAAACGTGCTATGCATTTCATTTTATTTTTCATTATAAAGTAAAGTGAGAGCTTCAAAGTAAATATGAGATGCAAGAACTTGAAACATAAAGATGAGGTACTAGGAATATAAATATGCAAGACTTGAAAATAAATATGAAAGACTTGAAAGTAAATATGCAAGCTCATTTTATCTTTTAGGATTTAAGTGATGACTTGAAGTAAAAATATGAATGCAAGTCCAATTCTTTATTTTAGTGCTCTAAACTCCACAACAATCGACTTTAAGGCCGAAATAGGTGAGTTTCGAGATTAATTATTAGGTGATATGAGAATGAAACTCTTGTTTTAATCTTTACGTTGTAGGTGATTAGCTCAAAAATAAATATGCTAGGCAACGAAAATAAATATGAATGCAAGTTCATTTTACATTCTTCACCAAAGCTCTTGCAAGACTTTAAAGGAACTTAAACCTCAACCCAAACTTATCATAGTAAGATAAAGTGAACTTTAGAGTTCTTTGTACCAAGGTATCAAAGAAACCTTATGGTTTGAACATCATCATCAAGTTCAAGAAAATGGATCAAGAGATCAAAATAACTAACAACCTTTCTTTAAGAAACAAAAGCAAAGCAATGGAAAAGGAACCGAAATCCTTGCAAAGGAAAGGAAAAAGAAACCGAAATCAAAAGGGAAAGAAAGAAAAGGAACCGAAACTTGTTTCAAGAAAAGAAAAAGGAATAACCAAAATATGTTAAGATCAAAACCAAGTTTCAAGCTTTAGAGGTTTCTCAAAGGTAATCATGAGTCCATTATCTTGAAACCTCATCATCAAGCCATGGTTTTCCTTCCAAGATAGGCCATTATGGCCAAAAATAAAAGGAAGAAAAAGGAACCCAAGAAATCAAAAAAAAGAAAGAAAAGAGAAGGAAAGAAGAACTAAAAGATTCAAGAGAAATCATAAAGCACATAACTAACTAAGAACTTTTAATGAATGAAACACTTAAAATAAAATTCCTACCAAGTGATTGGAGGTTGAGATGAGAGAAGAAGATGAAGAAGTTAAAGAAGAGAAACTCTTGAACTTGAGAGAAAAAGGAAAGCTTTAAGGTGCTCTTGAAAACTCAACTTGGAAATGAACCAAAAGTGGTTCAAGTTCATCCAAGCATGCTATTTATAGAGGAATGAAACATGAGGGGTGAAAATGGAGGGAAGAATGGTGCCATTTCTAGGGGAAGTAGGAGGGAGAAAATATCTCTTGGTTTTGTCATTTCAAGGTAAAGTGTAAGGCATGGTGTAAGGCATGGTGTAGGCATGGGTTTAGACATGGTGTAGCATGCTTCTTTGAGTGTGTGAGTGAACAAATTTGTGATGCAAGAGGGGATGAGGTGGCGCCACTTTTTGGGGATCCAAGGGGAGGAAAATCTTTCATTTAATTGTGGTTTAGAGGTGTGTTTAGGTGTAGGTTTGATTAGGCTTAGGATTTGGAATTTGTAAGTAAGTGTGTAAGTGAAAGGATAGGTAATCAAGGCTATTTTAAGGCATGATTAATGAGCACTTTAGCCCATCAGTGGGGTCAAAATCCTACTCTACCTAGGCTTCTTGGAGTATGAAGAGTGAATAGTGAAAATACTATTTAAGATTCTATGTCTTGGAAACTTGAGTTTTTAAAAGAAAAAAGGGTTTGAGTTTAATCTAAGAAAATCTTAGATTCTAATTAATTTTAATAACTTATTTTGACTCTAGATTAATTATAAAAATTAATTAATCTTTGATTAGAGCCTAATATTACTTAGGTTTGTTTAATTACATCATTAAGCTCAAATGGCACTATGCCAGGGGCAAAATCGTAATTTTACATAAAAACTGCCCAGAACAACCAAGACTTAAACAAATACTTTTAAACACATGAAAACATCGTTTTAAACCTTTGGGGAAAGTTTCAGGCTCGAACAGCACCTTTACCCGCGTAAAACGCTATAGGGGTATTTTGGTCATTTTGACCCGAAACTGCAGAAAACATGATTTTTGTCTCCGAAATCACTCAAGGACCATCTAATCCCCTTCAAATATTGAGTTAACCATTCGAGAACTGCCAGGCCGGCTATCCTTGAATTTTGGGCAGAAAATGGCCTCTGGGGCATTTTGGTCATTTTCTCTCAAACAAAAAAATCAGGGCATTACACATTCCTCAAGATGCCCTTTCAAAGTCACAAATCAAAGAAATTATGAATTATCATGTTTCAAAGGTCACCTTCTGCTCCTCGGTACATGGGATTACTAAAAAGATCTTCTCCATGCTCTTGATCCATTCCTCAGCTTAGTTCGAGTTTAGAGCTCCTCTAAACGATGGTGGGTTCGCTCGACGAAACTCTCCAAATTGGGCGTGCTCGAGGCCTCAGCAGTATTAGGACCATCGCCAGCATCGCCCTGGCGATCCATCCTCTCAAACATTATCTGCATGGCCCTAGCCATGTCTCAAAAGGCTTCAGCAGTTTCATTACTTTGGTTGCTCGCACTCGAATTCCTATTCTGTTGGGGTTGCGCCATTGGTTCTTAAGCACACAAAACATCAAACACTAAGGTGATCAAGCTCAATACTCCATGTAAAGTGAGTTAGTTACCGTGGCACATATACACATGCAGAAGTCATGTATCTCTACCCTATAACTTATCCTATTGATAAAGCAACTATACATGACATAACTATTGCATTATGTCTAACAAGCATAGTCAGTCCAATCCTTCAGCTCCATGAGAACCGAACTACTCTTATACCAAAATGTAACACCCTAATATTTAACCCAATATGCCTAAGACACATTTAAGTTAATTATTAGTTATTACTCTTTTGTCCTAGTTCTTAACTTTAAATTATTAAAATACTTAGCGAAAATATAGGTAAATTTTTTTGAAACTTAAAATGAAAACGTGAGCCGCACATACTTAAATAAACTACGTCATCCATCTCACAGCATACATGCAAATCATAACAGAGCATAAATTGAGAACATCATTATATCATAATATTGACTTTAAATCTCACGCCAAATAATAATAATAATACTAACGTAGATATATTCCACAAGCATAATACCATAACAATTGTACCAAGCCCATCTAAAGAGGTTGAGCATACAATAATTCAAAAGCTAAGTATATCCATGATATAGCTAAAGCCCTCATGGGTGTGCGTCTACTAAAATCTAGGTTATGAACATGTACGAAGACGAGACAACTCCTAAGTGCTATAAGCATGAAGCACTATATCTCCGCTTTTGCTGCACCACTCTAATATCGACCATAGTACAACTCCTAATGCTAGCATCTGAAGGGAGCCCACAGACATCATCATTACCCTTGTTTGAAGTTGAAGATGGAAAAAAAGAGAGGGAGTGAGAAACTTATAAAAAAATCTCAATGGGGTTTCCATCTCCATACACGTGTCATCATCATCGTCCTCAGGAACCTCGAGTTTCAGTATGAAATAGTGGGCATATATAATACGTTCAATTATTAAGTTCCAAATACCATTAATTCGAGGCTCGCCTATTTTAGTATGAGTCTTAATGCATGAATGCAAAATAATAGGTCGTGAATACATGTTAATGCTTCCAATGAATAAGTAACACGTGCAATTAACATAAGCTTACTCACAACATGAATTGGTGCACACTCAAATCCAAAACACAAGATAAGGCTAAGCATATAAGCATAAGTTCAGCTAAAGAACTAAAATCACCTCACCATAACACATGAGTAAGCACATCAATATACATCTTTACTTTACTTTCTTAGGTGACTTAGCATTCAAATTATGTGATTGACTGACAAGCGAATAAATGCAACATGATAAGTCATATAACATTTAGCATGCATGGCAAGGCAAGAGAACCCATGATAATTTACTTTCATAAATGAACTCTCAAGTTCCTTTCTTAACAACTACCCTCTTACGTCATCATCCTAAACCAACCATCTCAACTTCCCTGGTGATTTTTCAATCATCACCAAAACATCACCTCACTGATCACCTAGGATGAGCTCAACCTAACTAGCCATTGCTAGATTTAATATGGGGTAATAGAGGAGGAAACACATCACTTCCTTACCTTAACTTAATTTTCTTATTATGAGCATGCAACTTACTTGGATCACTTTTCATAACCTTTAATTTGGGGAGTCTAAAGGATCATTTCCATATGTTTTATGTCACCTTAACTTTAACATGTTATTTAAAGATGCAATATATGATCATATTATAACTTATCATTTAACATTTAATGCTCTTAAACATTTCAACTATGCATCTGAAATATCTCAATCATAATTGCCATTCATCATAAAATAATTTACTTAAGCATGCCATCATCAATGTCTTATTAAAAGGTAAACATGCTCCTATCCAGTATGCCGGAATCAAGGACCGGACTCAGCTAACGCATATGCTATGATCAACAAGGTATACATACAATATATTAAAGATCATCACAAATATTATTCACACTTTCATGCCCAAGTTATCGGTAATTACTCATTAGCCCTTAAATGGGTCAAAACTATAACTCAGTTTAACCTAATATTAGTAACTATTCTTTTATGCATCTAAGAGATCAACTGCCATGATTCCCACTGATTTTTAACCTCATGAACATTACCAAACAAAGCTGTAAGGTTTGGATAGCACTCAAAAATTGAACCATTTTGGGGTTCTAAAAGTTACGTCTTTGACCCTTTCTTGTTACCGGCTTTTCCTAAGATACTTAAATTAATTCATATACCAATTATGAGCAATTCTTACACATTTACTAAGTGTCAAACATCTTTTTACAAAGTTATAGCTTGCTGAAATAGAATCCATAATTCCATCCTTAAAAGTTCTAGAAATCACATTTTTTATCATTTCTAGTTATTAGTCTTTCCCTAAGTGCTAAAAATAATTATTACCCTACTTATTATCAAATTTTACACACTTAAACAATCCCAAACAGCACCATATAGTAACGAAATAGTCCAAGCAGTAACCGAAAATGGAGTTGTTAAAAGCTTCCAAAATTACAATTTTACGTGTTTCTAGTTACTAGTTTTACCTAAGGTGCCAATGATGATTTTCACAACAATTAATAGTAATTTTTATGCCTTTAAACCATTCCAAACAGCATATTATAGAATTAAAAGAATCAAATCAGTAGCTATAATTTAACTTCTAATAGCATCGAAAAGTTGCAAAATCAAGCATTTCTAGCAACTAGTTTTCTTCCAAATTTATTCTAAGTCAAAGAAAATACTTGAACTTAATTTATCCTTTTGAAAACATAAATATAACCCCTTAGGGCAATAGCAAAAACAAGGATTTCCTTAATAAGATTTTGTCCATATAAATCATATGGTCAACACCTTTTGAGTTTCCAATTTCTTCGAAACAAAAATAAACAAAGGGATCATAGACACAAGTTTTGAACCTTAGGATAAAATAAAACTCCATTCCAAGACCAACAATAAAATTCCATTCCAAGACCAACACTTGTCATGGCCGAAAATACCTTCAAGAGAGGTAACCATGACTAAAACTTCGATTTAAGATACAAGGGCAAATCTTTGAGCTCTAGAGATTTAGGTGATGGTAAGAAAATAAACGTGCTATGAAACCTCAGTTTAGTCTTTATCATTAGAAGGTGATAGCTTGGAAAAGTAAAAATAATGTGCAAGACTTGAAATATAAACATGAAAATGCAAGTTTATTTTTAAGTCTTTGAAGCTTTAGGTGATAACTTGAAATATAAACATGAAATGCAAAACTTGAAATTTAAACATAAGAATACAAGTCCATTTCTTTAGTCTTCAAGATTTAAAGTGATGACTTGAAAATAAACATGAGGTGCAAGGCATTGAAACATAAACATGAGATGCAAGAGCTTGAAATATAAACATGATGCAAGTCCATTTTTACATCTTACTAGAGCTCATTTCAAGACTTTAAGGAATGATACTTTCAACCCTATACAATCTTAACAAATAGAAGTGAGCTTTAGAGTCTCTCATCATTATTGTAACATCCTAATTTTTAACCTAATACTCCTAGAACGTATTTAGGTTAACTATTAATCTATTACTCTTTTAGTCTCATTCTTAAAACCTTTCTTTAAAATACTTAGTGGAAAATATGGGTAGAATTTTTTTTTTTGAAAACATAGACAAAAACGTGAGCCTCACGTACCGTGAAGCATAAACATAAAAGAATAACATAAATGGAAACACCAGATAAGCTTCATAGAAAGAACAACCATCGGCACATCATCATATAACATTATCATTAAATATCAAGTCAAACATTAATAGTGTTAATAATATAGGGACATCCCATAATAACAACACACCATATATGTCGGGCCCACCCGTGGAGGTTGAGCATACAACAATTCAAACTACACACAAAACTTATGGTGTAAATAAGCTAAGACTACGTCCTCGCTTCCGTTGTGTCACTCTATTCTTGACCATCAAGCTACTTCCATGTCGGCACCTCGAGGCAGTCCACGGACATCCTTGTCAGCCTTGTCTAAAGACGAAGATGGAAAAGAAAGATAGGGGGTTAGAAACTTATACAAGAATCTCAGTAGGGCTCCCCTTTTCACGCACGTGTCATCATTATCGTCCTCAGGAACCTCGGGTTTAATTATGAAATAGTGAGCATGCAAAGATTCATTTATTAAGTTCTAAACATCCATTACTGAGGCCCGTTCATTTTATCATGAGTCTTGTAATGAATGCATCATATATCTTTATGATATGCATGTCAATACTTTATGCAACATTAACTTTAAAGCATACATCTAACTACATAACATACATGATGTACATAGAACATGGTTCATGAATGACATTCCTTGTTTCCTTAGGTGACTTTAAGTTTCTTTTCTTCCTAGGGCCACCCTATTACTCTTCCCTTTTGAGAGTACTTCTAGGTTATGAGTTCATACCTCACTAGTCGTCACTAGCATAAACTTATTCCCTTTTGATAAGTTGAAGTCCCGACTTAATAAGTACAGGTTAGGGGGCAAGAATCACTTTTTCATCACCTATAGTTTGATGAGTCCAAAGGATCATTTTCTCATGTTTTAAAATCACATTAGGTAAGAATCACCTATTCATCACCTATCGTTTGGTGAGTCCAAAGGGTCATTTTCACATGCATTACATCTTTTTAAGCTAGAATCACCTTTCCATCACCTATCGTTTGGTGAGTCCAAAGGGTCAATTTCACATGCATTACATCTTTTTAAGCTAGAATTACATTTTCATCACCTATCGTTTGGTGAGTCCAAAGGGTTTTCACATGCATTAAGTCACCTTAAGCCTTAGCATGTTATAACAAGATGCAATACAATCATAAATCCTCACTTAACTTAGCATGCTTATAAACTCATAACACCATGCATCCTGATCAAAGATAATCATTCATGCAATTTATCATGCAACATGCCTTCACATTCATTTCATATATATATATATATATATATATATATATATATATATATATATATATATATATATATATATATATATATATACATTCATCAAACTATAAATCATCATCGTGTCATAATCTGAGAATAGGCATGCAAGATCATCTATTCATGTTCACATGAAAGAGGGAACACTTATTTACATATTTTAGATATTGGTAATCGATTACATGGGCCTTGTAATTGATTACGTGGCTCAACTTTCTAAAACCAGGGAGTTTAAGGTCCTGGTAATTGATTACATGAGCCTTGTAATCGATTACCTTGGTCAAAAATGTATTCTGGGCCTCAAGAACACCTAAGTAATCGATTACATGGAGTGATAGTCGATTACCAGGGTCCAGAAACATGTTCTGGGTTTCCCAGAACACTGTGTAATCGATTACATCATATTGTAATTGATTACACAGGCCAAAAACTTATATTCGGGTGTGCAAGGCACTCTGGTAATCGATTACATAAGCCCTATAATCGATTACCAGTAACCCAAAATGGCAAAAAACTCAAGCTTTGACATTCATAAAATTGCCCATTCATTCTAAAAACCTTTTAACATCATTCCATCATATTCCTTAAAACCAAACACACATTTAATCCCTTTGGGGCCTATAACCTTTCAAAACTTTTCACACATCACAAAAAACAAGATTCATCATCAACAAGGCCTCTTTCAAATCTCTAACTCCTTAAATGGAAACACCCATTCATAAAGGTAAAAGCATATGGGACCAAAATTCATTTGTGAGTTAAGAGGAGTAAGTCTTGAGCTCTAGGATTATTTAGGTGATGACGTAAATTTAAACGTGCAAATGCAATCCTTGTTTTAATCTTGGTATTATGAAGTAATGGCAAGGGAAACATAAATATGATGTGCAAAGCTCGAATATAGATATGAGATGCAATAATCTTGAAATGTAAACGTGCTAGGCAAAAATATAAATATGGAATGCAAGTTCATTTCTTTATTTTAGTGCTCTAGGCCCAGCAACAATCGACTTTAAGGCCGAAATATAAAGGTTTTGAGATTAGTTAGGTGATATGCAAACTTTTGTTTTAATCTTTGAGTTCTCAGGTGATGACTTGAAAAGTAAACGTGCTAAACAAGAAACTTAAATATGAAATGCAAGTTCACTTCTTATCTTTAAGTTTTAGTGATAGCTTAGAAATAAATGTGATATGTAAAGCTTAATGTAAACGTGCAATGCAAGAACTTGGAAAATAAATATGGATGCAACCCATTTATTAATCCTTCAAGGCCTAGGCTCAAGATCCCATCTTAACTCTTAAAAAAAAAAAACCCACATAGTAACTTTATTTGTCAAGAACTCTTAGAAGTGAAACCTTGAGCTCTAGAGGTCAAGCAAATGATGGTTTTACAACCAACATCAAAGATCCTCATCATCAAGCCATGGTTTTCAAACATTTAACAAAACAAAAACAAATGGAAGAAACTCAAAACCGAAAAAGAGAAAGGACAAAGAGAGGAAGAAAACTCAACATAGAATCCCTACATAACTCCCTACCTTGGATGTGCTTTCCTTGATTGCGAGAGAGAACTTGCTCTTGAAGAAGAAGAAGAAGGAGAAGAAGAAGAAGAACTCCTTGAAGCTTGAGAGAAAGAAAGTATTTGGGGGTGTGAAAGAAATGAGCAAAGGTTCAAGCAAGCTCCTTAGGTGTCTATTTATAGAGGAAATGAACATGTGAGGAGTAAGGGGAGGAGGCTAGGTGGTACAATTTGAGTGGAGAAGGGAGAGAAAATATCTCTTACATGTAGTCATTCATAGGTAAGGCTAAGCATAGTTAGAGGTATGGGCTCGCATGTCACTTTGAGTATTGGAAAGAACAAACTCTTGACGTAGGGAGGGGTGAGGTGGCGCCTATTTTGAAGAATCCAAGGGGAGGAAATTCCTTCCCTAATTATGGGTTAGTGATGTGTTTAGGTGTATCTTTGATTGAGTTTAGGATTAGGAACTTGTAAGTAGGTGTGTAAGTGAAAGGATAGGTAATCAAGGCTATTTTGAGGCATAATTAGTGAGCAATCTAGGCCATTAGTGAGGTCAACATCCTACTCTACCTAGGCTTCTTGGAGTATGGAGAATGAATAGTGAAAATACTATTTAAGATTCTATATCTTGGGAACTTGAATTTTTAAAAGAAAAAGAGGTTTTTGAGTTTAATCTAAGCAATCTTAGGTTCTAATTAATTTTAATAACTTATTTTGACTCTAGATTAATTATGAAAATTAATTAATCTTCGATTAGAGCCTAATATTGCTTAGGTTTGCTTAATTACATCATTAAGCTCAAATGGCATTATGTCATGGGCAAAATCGTAATTTTACACAAAAACTGCTCAGGACTATTGGGACTTAAACAAATACTTTTAAACACATGAAAACGTCATTTTAAACCTTTGAGGAAAGTTTCGGCCTCGAACGGCACCTTTACCCGCGTAAAACGCTATATGGGTATTTTGGTCATTTTGACTCGAAACTGCAGAAAACAAGTTTTTCATTTCTGAAATCACTCAAGGATCATCTAATCCCCTTCAAACATTGAGTTGACCCTTCGAGGACTGCCGGGCCGGCTATCCTCAAGTTCCGGGTGAAAATGACCTCAAGGGCATTTTGGTCATTTTTACTCAGATAGAAAAATCGGGGTGTTACAATTATGGTTCGAAGAACCTTGTTTCCTTAGACTCACCATCAAGCTCAAACAAAACCAACTTTAAGAACAACAATAAAACAACCTTTTCTCATTTTTCTCTTAAAGTCAAAAATCAAACATTGAGCTCTAGAGGTCAAACAAATGATGGTATCACAACCAACATCAAAGATCCTCATCATCAAGCCATGGTTTCTAACCATTCAACAACAAAACTAAAAAGAATAAAGAAGGAAAATGGAAAGCTCAAACTAAAAATGGAAGAAAGGAAAAGAAAAGAAAAGAGCAAAGCTCACCCGTCATCAATCCAAAAACCAAAAATAGAAAGGAAAAAGAGAGAAAACTCAAAATAAAAATTTCTACCAAAGGTATTTTCTTGTTGCAACGAAAAGCTTGATCTTTGTGAAAGACAATGAGAAGAAAAAAAATCTTCTCTTTGAGCAAAAATAGTTTTAGCCAAGAGAGGAAGAAAAGGAAGGAAAGTTTTTCTTGAGTTCTTGTGTTTAAAGATAGAAAGGTTTTATTTCTTGAGGGTGGTTTGTGGTGGTTTGGGGTTGAGAGATAGTGCTAGATGGTGGTTCTTGTGGTGGTAGAGGAAGAAAAGAGTCTTTGAGAAGTGAGAAAAGAGAGAATTGTAAGACCACTTTTTGGGACAATTTGTGATTTTCAAAAAAGTGAATGGTGAAGTATATATGCTTCCTTGAGTGTGTAAGTGTCTTAAAAGACAAATGTAAGGGTGTGATGGGAGGGGTATGGCTGGCCATGAGGAAGGCATGAGGGGAGGAGATATTTTCATTTCTTTTGTGTTAGGAGTTATATTTAGAGATACATTTGATTTCTCACTTGGTTAGGAATTGGTAATTGAGTGTTTGAACTAGAAAGCAAGTAATTAAGGCCATGCAAGACAAGATTAGGAAGTTGTCTTATTTATTTAGTGGAAATCCACCATTATTAGCTAGGAATCTCATTACATCATGGTTTCCATGATTTAAGGAATTGGAGAGAGAAAATACTATTGCTCTTGACATGACACAAAGTCTTAGATTAAGGAAGGGATTTTGAATTTTCCTAAGCAATCTTAAGCCCTAATTAACCTCAATTAATTATTTTGACTCAAGATTAAGAATTAAAATTAATTAATCTTTAATTAGAGCCTAATATTGCCTATGTTTCCTTAATCACACAATTAAGCTCATTATGCCCTTAATTAGAGACAAAATGCTAATTTTACACAAAAACTCCCTAAGGCTGCCCGGGCTTAAATAGATATCATGCACCCCTTAAAAACAACATTTCAAACTCTCGGGTAAAGTCCGAGTCTAAAGGGCAATTAATCCTGCTTTAAATTACCGTAGGGATATTTTGGTAATTTCACGCGCAGAAAAACCAAAAATGAGATTTTCACCTCTATTATTACGCATAACACATATAATCCCCATCCAACACTAAAATAACCCTTTGAGGATGGCTCGGACCAGCTATCCTTGATTCCCAAGTGAAAACGACCTCAGGGGCATCTTGGTCATTTGTACATAGGGAAAAACTAGGGTATTACAAAATTAGTCCCTTAGATTTAAAAATTTCCATATTAATCCCTCAAATTTCATAAAAGGGGGGACAAATCAATCCCTCTGTAAAATTATCTCTAAATTGTGTCCTATTAACTTACTTATACGTATTGTTAACTTATTTATATGTATTATTAAATTTTATGGTGAATCCTAACTTGTCTTACTCCTCTAAATGAAGTCGTTTAGATATTTTTCTTCATCTGCTATCTCACCATAACTATCTGCTCAGAAGAAATATTTTGACTTTATATTGGTATTTGTTTTGCGCAGAATAGCGAGTGAGGCAAATTAGGACTGATTGTAAAAATTAACAGTACACTTAAGTAAGTTAATAAAATACATGAATATTTCTGTTAATAGTTCAGACAACAATTTGACGGAGGTACTAACTTGTCGTCTTTTATAAAATTTGAGAGACTAATATGGGATTTTCTAAATCTGAGGAACTAATTTGTCCCTCACTATAAATCTGAGGAACTAATTTGGGGTTTTAGTCTATAAATAAAGTTCATTCAATTTATGAATTTATGGAATAATTTATTTATCTCACAAGATATTTTAGCATTTAATTACACAGGAAATCATCTTTTTCTCAATTGGCTTGAATGAGGGTCAGAGTCCCCCATGTGCTGGTAACAACTTCGGTGGGTCATTACAAAATACAACTTTTTTGTATAATATCGGTCCTCTCTATATCTAGAATTGAAACTCTGCTATTTGTAACATCCTAATTTTTAACCCAATACTCTAGAACATACTTAGGTTAATCATTAGTCTGTTACTTCATAGTTCTCATTTTTACTTTGAAATACTTAGCGGAAAATACGGGTAAATTTTTTTTTGAAAAACAAAGTGAGAGCCGCGTGATGCGATATAACATGTAACGGTCAAACATACATCTCATAACGTCATAGCATAAGGCACATAAAGACACATCATGAGAAACACTAAATATCATCTCATATAGATATATAACTTGCCCACTTATAAGCGTGGGACTTAATTTAATACAAGGGAATACATGAAAGAAAATACAACATGAGCATAAACATAAACTACTCCCCTACCCGAGTGCACCTAATGGGATAACCTCAAATCAAAAGAAGGTTTATCCCCATCTACGTGGTGTGTGCTCTAACCCAGGCCATCCACAGCCTCCTACTGCCTACTATCCCTCGAGCGTGGCACGTAACCAGGAAACTGAGCAAGCTCCTCCGGCGTGAATAGGCGGGACGGGGCTCGGAAGTGACCTCCACGGCGTGGCCTCATCTCCAGTCGTCGTGCAAGCCTCGGCTGAGTCACGGAAGGCTCACTACCCTCCCCAAGTTCCATGGGTATGGTAGGGGAAGATCTCTCAGAGGGTACCTGGGTTGCCGAATCCTCGGAAGGATCCGTCTCCGAAAAAGACGACGGGCAACGGGGCACATACTAGGGGTAGTCTCGAGCGGCAGACGTGGACGGTGGGGTACGGCGAAGCCTCTCCTCTAGGGGACGTGCGCGCTCGAACACCAGGTCATTGCCAAAAGGTGAGACGGGGGAGAAACGATGGGAATGTACAGGGGGAGTGAAGGGTCGACCCATGAACATGAATACCCTAACCGTGCATCGACCCACAAAATGGAATGACCCGTGGTCCGGGTCATGGTGCACCTCCCATGTCGGCGTGTCCACGAACACTACGAACGTCGCCATCTGAAGACATGACGAAAAGAAAGAGATAGAGGGAGTGAGAATCTTGCTAAAGAATCTCAGTAAGGCCTCCTACTACCTAGGTGTCATCATCTACGTCCTTAGGAACATTGGGTTTAATTATACAAAATGACTGAACATGCATTAAGTTCATTTTAAACTTTAAAATATACTTTAGCCAAGGTCCATTCATTTTAGGATGATCTTAATGTCATGAATGCAACATAATAGAAGATGTATGCATGGCACTACCTAATGCACATACATAAAACATAACATCAAGCATCATCATACTTAGTGGCATAAAGTGGCAATAGTAACATTCATATGGGACAAACTTAGTGACATAATCATAATCATGAAACATCTCTTCCTCATGGGCTACCCTAAAAGACAATCGAACTGGGGGTGCTCGGCCGAACCGGTGTCACCCAGAACGTGTCACATCTCTAGGTTATGAGCTCATACCTGAACTAGTCGTCACTAGTTCTTACTTACCACTTAACGATAAGCGTATCATAAATCATAAATCCCGACTATCTGAATACGGGTTAGGGGGCAATTCTCTTAGGGGTGCTCGGCCGAACCGGTATCACCTAAGAGTATAAATTGGTACCGATGTCACATGAGTTCTATGGAGGTGCTCGGCCGAACCGGTGTCATCCTAGAACCCATCTTAGTACCTTAATTTGCAAAAATCTCTTTAAGTCCCCAAATTTGTCGGAAATTCGGCAGCACGATGGCATTACGCCGAATTCCTTCCAAATTTGCTTTATGCCACATAAACATATATCCTCTTGAATTCCTCATATGAATAACATCATCATTATTTACATAACACATGCATCATCATAGATCATTCAAACGCTTACCCTTACGGTAGCTTATGCTTTGACCCTTACAGGTCTTAATCTTGAGATATAGTTCTCTAACATCCCTCGTTCATATGTTATGCACCTAAGGGCTCATAATAAATCATCATTCCTAATCCTCATGTTCATACTCAAATCTGAAAAGCATAGGGCAGAATCTCTAACTTGTGGTTACGGGGTTCTAGAACTTACGTTTTAGACCCTTTCTTGGTTCCATCTTTGCCTAAGGCGCTATCAATTAAATCTAAATCAATCATGAGACATTTCTATGCTTAAGGACTGATTATTAATCATGTTTATCATGTTGTAAGGATGTTGGACAGAATCCAAAAAATTAAATGTTCTAAGAGTTCTAAACTTGCACTTTTACGGTTTTCTAGTGACTAGTTTCCCTCTAGGTGCTAGAATTCAATTCTAATCCAAATGTTACCAAGTTTTTCATGTCTAAACAATCCTAATCTGATTATGTTCCCATTAAAACAGTTTGGATAAGTTCCAAAAACAAATGGGTCTAAACTATGTTAAGTTCTAGCTTTACAGTATTTCTAGTTAGCTAGTTTCTTACCTATTATGCATAGAATCATTTCTACATCATCATATGATATTTTTACACATTCTAACACATCAAAACATCATCATACGGCATCGCACTCATCATATCAGAACCGAAAACATTTAGCTTCAGTAAAGGATTTAAATTGACATTCCTAGGTACATAAGTTAACTAGTTTCTCATGGAATTGATTTAGAACTTCTAAAACTCTTTGCAAATCATTTTAATTCATCAAGAGGCTAAGAGAAGCCTTAGGTCAGTGACCAAAATATATTCCATCTTCTAAAAGGGAATAAAGTCATATCTCATGATAACATAACCTTGTAAAGATTGTAAAGCTTTTAAGAAAAACTTAGAACATAGACTATTGGTCCTTGTAGCTAGATGAAAACTCATTGCAAGTCCATCATCACTACTTGGCCGAAAACATGCATTCAAAGAATGCATTCACATTAAACTTTAACTTGGAATGAAATGGGCAAGTCTTTGAGCTCTAGGTTGTTAAGTTATGACATAAAATAAACGTGCTCATGCTTTTCATTTTTAATCTTGCTTACAAAATAAAGTGATGACTTAAATTAAACATGCAAGGCATAAACTTAAACGTGCAAGCTTGAAAGTAAATATGCGAGGCATAAACTTAAACGTGCAAGCTTGAAAGTAAATATGCAAGGTTCAATTCTTTATTTTAGTGCTCTTGGCCCAACAACAATCGACTTTAAGGCCGAAATAGATAGGCATTCAAGAAATTAATTAGGTGATGATGTAAGTTCAATTTTTTATTTTAGTGCTCTAGGCCCAACAACAATCGACTTTAAGGCCGAAATAGAAAGGCTTTGAGAATTAAATTAAGTGATGATGCAAGTTCCATTTTAATCTTTATGTTCTTAGGTGATAGCTTGAAAGTAAAGGTGCATAGCAAGAATGTAAATATAAATGCAAGCATAAAATAAATTATGCAAGTTCATTTTATCTTTCTAGAGCTCTTAACAAGACTTTAAAGGAACTTAAACCTCAACCCAAACTCATCAAACCAAGATAAAGTAAAGTCTAGAGTTCTTAGAACTCAACATAACATTTTTAGAAAATCAAAGCATTTTGCATGTAAAAGAAAAGGAGATGGCCGAAATTTCAATGGACAAAAAGAACATTTTGAAACTCTAGAGTCCATGATCTTGATGATATATTAACATCAACATCATGAGACGTCATCATTGAGTCCTGAGAACTATTTTAAAACATCATCAAAGTTAAAGATTCCAAAAGTTAAAGAAAGGAAGAACTAGGAGTATTTTACTCAAGAACAAAGATCAAGCTCTAGAGTTTGTTTCAAGTGATGAACATCATCATGAAACTCTCATCATCAAGCTCTCATTTCTTTGAACTTCAAGGCCTATGGCCGAAAATGAAAAGGAAAAAGGAGTAGAAGAGAAGTTCTAAAAAGAATCAAGAGAAACTATGAACATAAAGCTAGAACAAGAACTTTAAAGAAAAGAATACATGAAAGGAAATCCCTACTTGGTGTGATGAACTTGAAGATGGAAGAAGAAGATGAAGAAGATGAAGAAGATGAAGAAGATGAAGAACTTTGAAGAACTTGAAGAACTTGAAGAACACTAGAACTTTGAGAGAAAAGAAAAGCTTTGAGTGTTCCTAAACTTAACAAATGATCTAAAAGTGGTGCAAGCTGTAACACCCCGATTTTTCTGTCCGAGGGAAATGACCAAAATGCCCCTGAGGTCATTTCCTGACCCGAACTCGAGGGTAACCAACCCGGTCATCCTCGAAGGGTCAACTCAATGTTTGAAGGGGATTGAATGGCCTTTGAATGCTTTCGGAAGCGAAAATTTCGTTTTCCGCAGTTTCGGGTCAAAATGACCAAAATACCCCTATAGCGTTTTTACGCGGGTAAAGGTGCCGTTTGAGCCCGGAACTTTCCCCAGAGGTTTAAAAACATGATTTCATGTGTCTAGAGGTCTCTGTTCAAGTCCCGGTGGTCCCGGGCAATTTTAGTGCAAAATTACGATTTTGCCCCTAGAATAGTGTTTTTGAGCTTAATGACGTAATTAAGCAAACCTAAGCAATATTAGGCTCTAAACGAAGATTAATTTATTTCCCTAATTAATCTAGAGTCAAAATAATTTATTAAAGTTAATTAGAACCTAAAATTGCTTAGATTAAACTTAAATCCCTTTTTAGAACTCAAGATTCCTAGTCTTGGAATCTTGAATAGTGTTTTCTCTCTCCAATTCCTTAAATCAAGGAAATGTGTCTAGAGTTGTTTAGACTCTAAATTGAGGATTTAACTCTCTAATGGTGCAAGAGCACTCCTTAATTATGTCTAGACCACCTTAATTACCCATTTCCCTTACCTAAACACTTTCTTACAAATTCCTAATCTTAAGCATAATCAAAGATACACCTAAACACAACTCTAAACCACAATTAAAATGCAAACTAATCCTCCCCATGGGCTGATGCATTTCGGCCACATCCCTTCCCATTGACCACATGTTTAATTATTTTCTCACTCAAAGAACCATGCTTGAGGCCATACCTTGAACCATAAATCACCATACCTTAAGCCATACCTCACCATACCTCAAGAACACATTATCTCACCTCATGGAACTCATGGAATGCCTCCAATCTGCACCTCATGGCCGAAGCCATCATCCTCCATGAGCTCCCTCCATTTGTTTCATTTCTCTATAAATAGAATGCCTTGAGGAGCTTGCACCACTTTTAGATCATTTGCTAAGTTTAGGAAACACTCAAAGCTTTTCTTTTTCTCTCAAAGTCTTTGTGTTCTTCAAGTTCTTGGAGTTCTTCAAGTTCTTCATCTTCTTCATCTTCTTCTTCCATCTTCAAGTTCATCACACCAAGTAGGGATTTTCTTTCATGAATTCTTTCTTTAAAGTTCTTGTTCTAAGCTTAATGTTCATAGTTTCTCTTGATTCTTTTTAGAACTTCTTTTTCTTTCCTTTACCTTTTCATTTTCGGCCATGGGCCTTGGAGAACAAAGGAATGAGAGCTTGATGATGAGAGTTTCATGATGATGTTCATCACTTGAAACAAACTCTAGAGCTTGATTTTTGTTCTTGAGCAAAAGTGTTTCTAGATTTTCCTTTCTTGAACTTTTGAGAACTTTAACTTTGATGGTGTTTTAAAATGGCTCTATGAACTCAATGATGAGGACTCATGATGTTGGTGTTAATATATCATCAAGGTCATGAACTCTAGAGTTTTAAAATGCACTTTTCTCTTCTTGGAGATTTCGCCATTTCCTTGAGATTTTCTAAGTTTCATAGTTTGATTCCCAAAGATATTATGTTGAGTTCTAAGAACTCCAAGCTTGACTTTACCTTGTTTGAATGAGTTTGGGTTAAGGTTTAAATTCCTTTAAAGTCTTGTTAAGAGCTCTAGAAAGATAAAATGAACTTGCATAATTTATTTTATGCTTGCATTCATATTTACATTCTTGCTATGCATCTTTATTTTCAAGCTATCACCTAAGAACATAAAGATTAAAATGGAACTTGCATCTTCACTTAATTTAATTCTCCAAGCCTTTCTATTTCGGCCTTAAAGTCGATTGTTGTTGGGCCTAGAGCACTAAAATAAAGAATTGAACTTGCATTATCACCTAATTAATTTCTCGAATGCCTATCTATTTCGGCCTTAAAGTCGATTGTTGTTGGGCCAAGAGCACTAAAATAAAGAATTGAATCTTGCATATTTACTTTCAAGCTTGCACGTTTAAGATTATGCTCAGATATTTACTTTCAAGCTTGCACGTTTAAATTATGCCTTGCATATTTAATTTCAAGTCATCACTTTACTTTGAAAGCAAGATTAAAAATGAAGAGCATGAGCACGTTTAGTTTATGTCGTAACTTAAGAACCTAGAGCTCAAAGACTTGCCCATTTCATTCCAAGATAAAGTTAAATGTGAATGTATTCCTTGAATGCATAATTTCGCCAAGTAGTGATGATGGACTTGCAATGAGTTTTCATCTAGCTACTAGGACCAATAGCCTATGTTTTAAGTGCTCCTTAAAGTTTTACAATTCTTTATAAGGTTATGTCATTATAAGTTGTGATTCCAATCTCTTTTAGGGGATGGAATATGTTTTGGTCAGTGACCTAAGGCTTCACTTAGCCTCTTGATGAATTAAAATGTTTTGCAAAGAGTTTTAGAAATTCTAAATTGATTCCAAGAGAAACTAGTTAACTTATGTACCTAGAAATGTCAATTTAATTCTCTTATTGAGGCAAGATGTTTTCAGTTCTGATGTGATGAATGTGATGCTGTATGATGATGTTTTAATGTGTTGGAATGTGTGAAAATATCATATGATGATGTAGAAGCGATCCTATGCATGATAGGTAAGAAACTAGCTAACTAGAAATACCGTAAAGCTAGAATTTAACATAGTTTTGACCCATTTGTTTATGGAACTAATCCAAACTGTTTTAATGGGGACATAATCGGATTTAGATTGTTTAGACATGAAAAACTTGGTATCATTTGAGTTAGAATTGAATTCTAGCACCTATGGGGAAACTAGTAACTAGAAAATCGTAAAAATGCAAATGTAGAACTCTTAGAACATTTAATTCTCTGAATTCTGTCCAGCACCCTTACAACATGATAAACATGATTAATAATTAGTCCTTAAGCATAGGAATGCCTCATAATTGATTTAGATTTAATCCATAGCGCCTTTCAGTAAAACGGAACCAAGAAAGGGACTAAAACGTAAGTTCTAGAATCCCGTATTCACCTGTTAGGATTTCCACCCTATGCTATTCAGATTCAAAAGTAAAATGAGAGGATTATGAATGATGTTTAATTATGAGCCTTAGGTGCTTAAAATATGAACGACGGATGTAGAGAACTATATCTCAAGATTAAGACCCGTAAGGGTCAAAGCATAAGCTACCGTAAGGGTAAGCGTTTGGATGATTTATGATGATGCATGAAGTATGCTAATGATGATGATGTTATTCATATGAGGAACTTATGAGATTATATGTTAATGTGGCATAAAGCAAATTTGGAAGGAAATTGGGTGTAATGACGGTTTTGGCGCCAATTTCCGACAAATTTGGGGACTTAAAAAGATTTTGAAAATTAAGGTACTAAGATGGGTTCTAGGATGACACCGGTTCGGCCGAGCACCTCCATAGAACTCATGTGACATCCGTACCATTTTATACTCTTAGGTGACACCGGTTTGGCCGAGCACCCCTAAGAGTTTTGCCCCCTAACCCGTACTCAGATAGTCGGGATTTATGATACGCTTATCGTTAAGTGGTAAGTAAGAACTAGTGACGACTAGTTAAGGTATGAGCTCATAACCTAGATGTATGACACGTTCTGGGTGACACCGTTCGCCGAGCACCCCGATTCGATTGTCTTTTAGGGTGGCCCATGAGGAAGAGAAGTTTCATGATTATGATTATGTCACTAAGTTTTGTCCCATATGAATGTTACTATTGCCACTTTATGCCACCAAGAATGATGATGCTTGATGTTATGTTTTATGTATGTGCATTAGGTAGTGCCATGCATACATTCTCTATTATGTTGCATCCATGACATTAAGATCATCCTAAAATGAATGGACCTTGGCTAAAATATATTTTAAAGTTTAAAATGAACCGAATACATGCTCAGTCATTTTGTATAAATAAACCCAAGGTTCCTGAGGACGTAGATGATGACACCTAGGTAGTAGGAGGCCCTACTGAGATTCTTTAGTAAGATTCTCACTCCCTCTACTTCTTTCTTTCCGTCACGTCTTCAGATGGCGACGTTCGTAGTGTTCGTGGACACGCCGACATGGGAGGTGCACCATGACCCGGACCACGGGTCATTCCATTTTGTGGGTCGATGCACAGTTAGAGTATTCATGTTCATGGGTCGACCCTTCACTCCCCCTGTACATTCCCATCGTTTCTCCCCCGTCTCACCTTTTGGCGATGACCTAGTGTTCGAGCGCGCACGCCCTCGAGAGGAGAGGCTACGCCGTACTCCACCTTCCGCATCCGCCGTTCGAGACTACCCCCAGTATGTCCCCCGCCGCCCATCGTCCTTCTCCGCGATGGATCCTTCCGAGCATTCGCCCACCCAGGTACCCTCCGAGGGATCTTCCCCCACCATACCTATGGACTTCAGAGAGGATAGCGAGCCCACCGTGACTCGGCCGAGGCGTGCACGACGACCGGAGATGCGGCCATACCCTGGGAGTCATATTCGATCCCCACTCCGCCTTTTCACACCCGAGAGCTCGCTCGCTTTCGGATATCTGCCTCGATCACGAGATGGTCGCCAGTAGGAGGTCGAGGATGGCTCGAGTTAGAGCACACACCACACAGATAGGGATAAACGTTCTTTTGTTTAGAGGTTATCCTATTAGGTGCACTCGGGTAGGGGAGTAGATTATGTTTATGTTTATGATGTATTTTCTTTCATGTATTTCCATGTACTAAATCAAGTCCCACGCTTATAAGTGGGCAAATTATAATTATATATGAGATATTATTCAGTGTCTCTCATGATGTGCCCTTATATGCTTTATGCTATGACGTTATGAGATGTATGTTTTGTCCGTTGCAAGTTATATCGCATCACGCGGCTCTCACTTTCATTTCAAAAAAAATTTACCCGTATTTTCCGCTAAGTAATTCAAAGTTAAATGAGAACTATGAAGTAACAAACTAATGATTAACCTAAATATGTTCTAGAGTATTGGGTTAAAAATTAGGATGTTACACAAGCTCCTCAAGGCATTCTATTTATAGAGAAATGAAACAAATGAAGGGTGTGAATGGGCTGATGAGTTTTGGCCATTGTGTGCAGAATTGGAGGGCATCCATGAGTTCCATGAGGTGAGATGATGTGGTCTTGAGGCATGGTGAGGTATGGTTCAAAGCATGGTGAGGTATAGTTCAAGGTATGGCTCAAGCATGGCTTCAAGGAGTGAGAAAACAATTCAATCATGTGGCCAAAGAGAGCATGGCTGTTCGGCCATGTTACAGCCAAGGGGAGGTTTGTTTTGCAATTTAATTATGATTTAGAGTTGTGTTTAGGTGTATCTTTGATTATGCTTAAGGTTAGGAATTTGTAAGAAAGTGTTTAGGTAAGGAAAAATGGATAATTAGGGTGGTCTAGACATAATTAAGGAGTGGTCTTGCACCATTAGTGAGTTAGATCCTCAATTTAGAGTCTAAACAACTCTAGACACACTTCCTTGATTTAAGGAATTGGAGAGAGAAAATACTATTCAAGATTCCAAGACTAAGAATCTTGAATTCTAAAAAGGGATTTAAGTTTAATCCAAGCAATTTTAGGTTCTAATTAACTTTAATAAATTATTTTGACTCTAGATTAATTAGGGAAATAAATTAATCTTTGTTTAGAGCCTAATATTGCTTAGGTTTGCTTAATTACGTCATTAAGCTCAAAAACACTATTCTAGGGGCAAAATCGTAATTTCGCACTAAAACTGCCCGGAACCACCTGGACTTGAACAGAGACCTCTAGACACATGAAAACGTGTTTTTAAACCTCTGGGAAAAGTTTCGGGTGCAAACGACACTTCTACCCGCGTAAAAACGCTATAGAGGTATTTTGGTCATTTTGACCCGAAACTGCGGAAAATGAGATTTTCGCTTCCGAAAGCATTCAAAGGCCATTCAATCCCCTTCAAATATTGAGTTGACCCTTCGAGGACGACCGAGTTGGTTACCCTCGAATTCGGGTCAGGAAATGACCTCAGGGGCATTTTGGTCATTTCCCTCAAACAGAAAAATCGGGGTGTTACACTATTGTGCTAAATGTTGAATTTGGATTATGATATTTGATAACAAACATATTAGTGCGATGTGTGGATTGTTCAGATTTTAGGGGAGGTTCTACCATATTTCCGGTAATGAAAAGTGATTATCCTACTCATGTATATCAGGGGAACTATGTCCTTAGACTCTTTGGGTTAAGTGAGTTCACTTAACTTGTGTGTCAGTCTTGGCCTAAGCTTTATATATATATATATATATATATATATATATATATATATATATATATATATATATATATATATATATTACAATTCCCTAGTAATTTTTGCTATTTTAATATCATTTAAAATCATATACTTATCTTATTTATACCTTATTGATTGCATTTGATTTTACCCTTTATAATATTCAAATAATATAAAATAAAAGGATTTCAAAACTTATTTTCTATATTTTTTTATCAATTTATGTTCTATAAGTATATTATCTTGAGTCGCACATACATTATGGTGAACTAAACTAAGAAAAAGAAAATTTATTTCGTAAATTTGTTGATGATGGCCTTCCATAGATTCACCTATATAAGTTGCAGCTAAAGTTACAAAAATAAGGGTTTGAATACCACTTGTAAATAATCCAAGAAACATGACAGGTATGGGAACTACAAAGGGAACTAAAAAAGCAAGAATAACAACTACTAATTATATATATATATCAAAAAATCTGAACAAAGTAAGGACAGAACAGATACAAGTCCCCATTGAGGTCTCTATTGAGCTACAAGTCCACAACAGAACGAACAGATACATGGAGACAGTGTGATTTATATGCTAGTACGTATTGCGATAAATCCGCTTATAATTTTTTTTTTTCCGGCCAGCAATATGCTTATAATGCTTATAATGCTTATAATGCGATTAATGGATTGTTTACTATATTTTTTCATATAAATATTATTTCAACATCTAAAAGTAAGGACTTCAATTCCATTACTATTAGATGTGATGGTGGTCCTCATTTTTTCCATCATTTTATCACATTCAATAATAATAGAGTAAATATCCAATATCCCAACCTCAACATTCATTTTTAAGTATTAAAATAACAATGTTATTTTTTCCGTATAACATCAACTTTCAACTGAAAAAAGTTAACTCGCTTTAATTCAAAAACACTAAATCAAACTTTGCAAGAAATAAACATAAAAAGAAATCTCACACTTTGTCTCTTCAAGCAATCGTTTCCATGCATGCTTCCCTTCGAACACTTCTCTTTCCAAGCCAATCTATTTACTGTAATGGATGCTTTGTAGAGTTTCCATACGATTTACAAACTGGGAAAGGGCCCTTGTAGAGGACCCATCTTCGTTTAATGCATCCGCTGCAGCGCTTTTGAGCTCTCCAGTTCCTTGCTGAATCCCATTTCTTTCTTCACCGAGCATTAGAAGTTTTATCACTTTTGCAATTTCCGCTCTTTCCACAATGCCATTCTCATTAAATTTTGGCCTGAGAGCCACTTTGAGGCCCTCAGTTAGCAAAACAGCATTCATTCTCTGCTCAGCAAACAATGGCCAGGCTATCATAGGCACTCCCATCACAATGCTTTCAAGTGCTGAATTCCACCCACAATGGCTCAGGAATCCACCAGTTGAAGGGTGACCAAGGATCTGGGTCTGTGGTGCCCAATTAGGAACAACTAACCCTTGTCCCTTAGTTCTCTGTAAGAACCCATGTGGTAAGAACTTTAGAGGATCATCATTTTCAGCACCCAGATATGCTCTATTTGGTGAATTGCTTGGTGCCCTCAAAACCCACAAGAATTTCTGACCACTCAACTCCAAACCCAAAGCCATCTCATTGATCTGTTCTTGAGAGAGAGTGCCTCCACTCCCGAAGGAGACATACAAAACAGAGTTGGCTCTCTGATTCTCCAGCCACCCCACACATTCTGGAGCACTTGATTCACTGCTTGGCCCTGTTTGTATAATTGGCCCAACCAGATAAACAGGGGTGCTGGTTTCGCCTCTCCTATAATGTTCCTGAATGGCTCTCACCGTCCCTTCCTCGATCTCTGAGAAGCTGTTAACCAAGAAACCATCAGCAAGAGACAACCTCTTGGAACATCGAAGAATCAGCTCATAAGCAACGCTAGATCTATCACGAAAATGCTCAGGGAGATCATGACCGTGAATGGGTATGCAACCTGGAATCTGAATAGCCTTTCTGTGATCTCCGTATTCACATGAAATTTCATCATGTAATGTTGGCACGTGCAAGAATAGTGATAGCATCATGGCAGAATGAGGGAAGTATATAAAGGATGAGATGTTGAACTCCTTTGCCACTTCTAGTGCTTCGCTTGCGAAAGGGTCAGCTACCAGAGCAACGAGGGGCGTGGATGAATGCAATGACCCCAACGCGTCACGAAAAGAAGGCATCGAGTGAGACACCGCCAATTGGATTTGCACCGCTGGGGCAACACCTTGAGGTAGGTCATCTTTATTCACTGGAGGTAGAAAATTGTAGTCAACGGTGGAAGGAAGAGATTCTAGGAAGGTGACGGTGGCGGGGGGAGGTGAACCGATGGTGGGAAAGATGCAAGTGACATGGATGTGGTGATGAAGATGAACAAGTCTCTTGCAGAACTCAGCGATGGAGGCTTGATGGCTAAACGCAGGAATTGAGACTACTGCTATATGAATTACTTTGGCCATGAATTCGCTGATTGCTTGGTTCGGGCTGATGGTTAGGGAAATATATATGTCTAATTTCACTTGCTGGGGTCATGGATGTCGGCCGTCCTTGATTTTTTTATACTGGTCAAAGTTGACAGCCATATCATATTATTTGAGAGAAGGTCATCATTTTTGGTAATGAAAAAAAAAAGTTACTACTTGCACTGGAGAACAGAAATTCGGTCAATTACAGAGTACAAAACATAGAAACTACTCAAAATATTTTCCTGTTCAAATTTTATTATTGAGTAAACCTATATTTTAGTTCTTGAATGTTTTATTTTATCTGATTTTGGAAGTTATATTTATTTTAGGCCTATGTATATTATCATTGATTATCAAGGTCACAATTACCATCTATATATTTCCAAATCAATATCTGTAAAATGAAATAATCATTAAAGTTGTAGCATACAATTTCACTATCATTTTATAGTACATTTGGGTTGACTTTTAAAAGAGCAGTTCTTATTTAAATTTTTTAGTAAATTTTTTTAACAAAGACTATTTTACGTTTGGAAAAAAAAATCTAATAATTGCTTTTAATTATTAAAAATACTTATAAATATATTGATTAAAAAAGAATAAAAGCAATTTTTAACCCAAATTTCATGAAAGGGAAAAAATACAAGTTCAACAACAATAAAAACATGTATTCAATTAACCAAAAAAAAAAAAAGATGTACTCAGTGTGGTAACCGATCCCATTTGGCCTTTTCTAGCACCTACCGTGAGAAAAACTTTGGTAGTAAACACATTACGAAATTCAGACTTTTCTAGCACTGACCTTCCAATTTGATTTTCTTGTGTGAATCTTCTAGGAATTAGTTTTGGAGGCTGCTATATTTTTCTTACTCAAAATGAAAAATCTCAAAAAGTTATGTAATTACAATGAATGATCACAAATAAAATAGTGACATAACTAATCCTATTTGCAAAATTGGAAGACATGAGATATTGATGTCCATCAATCACACACACTAGCCTACCATGAAAGGCAAGAACCAAACACATACCCCCTATGTTAGAAGGAAAATGATACTTTGACACACAGCCACGACGCATACGCAGACGCATACGACAGACTGCGGGGTGGTTATTGTAGATCTGTGAGAGGAGGCCACACGGTGGAGTAAGGTGAAAGAAAAATTAAAATGAGAAACCCCCGCGCTCAGTTCCCCCCAAACCCTGCCCCGAGTCAGTCTCTCTCCTTCTTCCCTCCCGCAACGAAGCCTCCCTCCCCCAACCCAACCCTCGCGCTCAGTTCCCCCCCAAGCCCCACCCCCGCTAAGTCGGTCTCTCCTCTCTCCTTCTTCCCTCCCGCAACAAAGCCAAACTCTCTCCCCCAACTCAGTTCCCCCTCCCCCCAAACCCCACCCCCGCTAAGTCGGTCTCTCCTTTCTTCTTCTTCCCTCCCGCAACGAGGCCCTCCTGCAACTAAGCCAAACTCTGTCCCCCAACACTACCAACCTCACCGAGCACCTCTCCCGTCATCCTAAGCCAGCCCAGCACTGCCACACCACCGGTCCCTCTTCACATCAGAGCCCTGCAAACCCTGTGTCTGACACGTTGGAACCTCATGAACATTGTCCGGCACTCATTGTCCCTTGGTTGTTCATCGTGTCTGCCCGTCACTAGTAGTAGCAGCACCATTCGTGAGACAGCAAAGGAGCCAACGCGAAGGCGGGACATCCTCGCAGGCAGCCTCCATAGTGGCGGCTCCTCCTCTTCCCATCACAGCTCTATAAGTTAAAGGTTTGTCATATTTTCCCCCTTTTGTGCTTGAATGGCTAGGGTTTCACTTCTCTCTACAAGTTGAAAGAATGATTTCATGCTTTGAGTCTTTGGAATGTGGTGGATTGGGTTTTTAATTGATTGGGAGTTATTGTGGTGTTTTGATGTTTTGCATTTGGGTAAACATCACTAACCATGTTGTGGTAGTTTCTGCTGGTAGACCCCCAGTTATCGTGAATTGCTTGCTACTGTAGAATAAGCTTAAGGCCTTGACATTTGTTAAGGGGAATTCTTTGCATAATAAAAGTGTTTCAATTCCAAGATAACCAACTACAAGAAAATATGATAAAAGATATATTGAAACACTGAAACATTGAGACATGAAGTTTTGATTAGTACTAGTTCATGAAGGCAAAAAAGGTCTTGTATAATATGCACTATAGTGTCAAACAGGTAATCATTCCATGGGGAGTAGTTTGGCTTCCCTGAGTGGTGCAAACTACTGAATAAATTGAATTTGCAAATTCAACAACGTAAGATGTAACCACAAAAAAAGGACAAAAACGAAAAGGAAAATGATGTTAGGGATGTTAGTCAGAGGGTTGTGATAGGTTTGCTAGCGAGAATTAAAGAGACGTCACCATCAAGCTCCTTGCGAGTGACCAGTGGGACACATGCCTTGAAACTGTCATGGTCAGTCCTTGCATTGAGGCCCAAATTCTGCAGGTATGTAGCTAAGGAGTTGTCCTCAAAAATCTTCCTAAGAGTTTCCCTCAGAACCTTCTCAGCATCCATTGTCAGTGTCTCAAATTTGTGTATTCTATTCCCCTCTCCACAATAAAGTCTTTCACTCTCTCTAACATCCTTAATTATATATAGCTCTTCAACAGCGTGGAAAGAGAAGGCAAAAGGAGCACTGAATTTTGCGAAAGGAACAAATAGTAATAAGTAGTTGATACATTGTTCTTTTTCTTATTTTTGACCTTCGTAAATGATAATGCAAAAAGGCTAAAAGTAAAGTGGGGGAATAGGTAATATAGGTAGATAAACTCTTGCTGCAGTAAAAGCCAAACGGTGTGTATGTCACAGAGAAATGGCAAATGGGAAAAAAATATGGATGAAGCCAAAATGCATGTTTATGGTCTTTTTTTTTATTGAGGGTGTTTTTGGTTTTAGTTTGCTAATGTTCCGGCGTTCTCTGTTCTTGCTTCTGGACCCGGAGTAATAAACCCCGGAAATAAGTGCCACAGACATGACAAAATGCACACTCTGAGGGCACTACGAACCATGCATGTCAGAGCAACAAAATAGTGAGAAAATATTGGTAGCAGCAGTGCGAAAATGAATTAACAAAAATTAAAGAAATAAACCAAGTTGACATGTCTTGAGGCCACATACAGTGGCAAAAGTTTTGTGAAGCAGTAAAACAGAATATTCTGCAAAGATATAAAATAAAATTCATGTGAAGAATAAGAAAACTAACCAAAACACAAAGCTTGGGAGTGAGATATACATGAGTGCAAAGTTTAATTTTACATGAATTTATATATATATATATGTATATATGTACATGAGAAAAAAAATTGAATACAACTGTAATATTGAGGGACAACCGACAGCAAGAACGTAAAAATTAGACAAGAAAAGAGTTTAAGGGAAATCCAAAAGTAGTCCTCGAGGGGGGTAAAATGAAATAGCAAAATTAAGTGTTACATAAGAACAAGATTATTTTAAAATAGCCTTTTGCAGGGAAAACTAAGAAAACTGGTTTAAAGAAAGAGTCAAAGAGAGAGAGAGAGGTTGAAGCAAGCTAGTTTCATTGATCTTGATTATTTATATTCAATTCGCGATGGAAGAATTCGCCTTCAGCGTAAAGTTTGCTATAATAGAACTGAAAAAGAAAATTGTTCACCTCTACTGTATGCTAAATGGTAGTTTCTGATAAAGAAGGTTGGTAGGACTCTTTTTTACTTTGAGACCCATGTACATGATTGTGTATGACTTTAATTTGAACATAAAGGTGCTTGGTAGGAGTCGTTAGCTAACCTAAACAGATTTTTGTGCAGTTGTTTGTAAATATATCCTGAATATGAATAATATGAATGTATAAGTTAACCAAATAGGGCGATAGAAAGCAAAAAGTAGAAGGTATCATCAAGGTATGTCATGTTTGATTAATTTTGTATTTAGATTTTTTAATGCTGCCACACTTAAGAAGCCACGATCAGGTTATTGTAATTGTATTTCATTGATCATGTATTCTAACCTTGGAGATCTTTGCATTTGACAGGGACATCTGACCTTGAGTTTGTTCCAGGACATGTTGAGGACGGTGAATAGTCAATAGAAATAGAATATCTGAAATATCATGTTTTGTATTTGTAAACTAAATTCTGCTCATGCATCATAAAGTTGCTACAGATGAAACAAGTCCTAGTACGGAAGGAACAAGTGATGAGAATGTATTCCCTAGCGAACATGTGGACAAGCGGAAAAGGAAGTACATTAAAAAGAATAAGAGTGAGGTATGTTGTTAGGTAAAATAAGTTAAAATTATGGTATTATGTAACTTATGTGCTTCTCTTTTGGTTAGAGTGATAAGGCCAAGCAGCACGACAATGTTGGTTATAAAGCTGAGAAGAAAGGGCGCACAGGTTCTGGGTGGCGGTGGGTAAACATGCAATTTTATTGCCTGCAATTTCTGTGCTGTATTGAAAATTTTTTCTACCATGGAGCATACTGCGATTATAGGATTGAATGTGTTCATTTAAATTTCCATGAATTGCAGGCCGCAATTGACACCAGGTGTTCACTGAGTCGTCTAACTAAATTGTGCAACTTGTTGACAAAAGATCAAGTTGAAATTGTCAACTCTATGGGGTTCGGTTCGATATTTCATATCAAAAGTCCCCTCAACCGGAAATTGTGCTGCGAGCTAGTAAATGTTGTAGACTTAAGTAAGATGTGCATGTTCATAAAGGGTGAAGCGATCCAAATTAGCCATTATGATGTCGGTGTGGTGTTTGATCTACAGGTCATAGGTATGTTACCATTCATACTGTAGATATTAAGTTCAAACTATGTAGAAAGTTGTGGCCATTCTTGAAGTAGTCTTCAGGGTGTGGGAACATTTTTGCAAATAGGATCAATGAACCTAACTTACGTCATATTTGAATGCTGTAACCTTCCTAACAACTATTTATAATATGACAAGACGTAGTGTGATCCTGTAAACAAGTTTGAAGCAACCGTTACATTAGGCCACAAAAATGACCGTATATCTATTTGACAAGATGTAAATTACTTTCTCTCTAGCTTTAAGATGTCAAATTTTTCTAAGTTTTTATTATACAAACATAATGTTTTTTCTATAACGATTCATATCTTTCAAATGTCCAATGATAGGGCTTAAGATTCCCACATCTATCACCAAAGACCAAGAGTCCCTTTTGGAAGAATTCGTTGGGGTTGACGATGCTCAATTGGTAGGGATGATCAGGCAAGGCACAACTGATGCCCAATTCAAGCGAGCATTCATCCTATATGTATTGTCTGGATCTTTTTGCCCCACATCATATCTTAGGCTGAGTCCAAGGTTAATAGGAGCAATTGTTGATGTTGACGACGTGCGCAAGTATAATTGGAGTCAATTCATTTTTCAATGGCTTGTAGATCAACTCACGATATACAAGACCAGTCAATACAAGACCAGGAACATAGGCGGTTGCTTGTTCTTCCTCGTGGTATGTAATATAACATGTTTGCCTAGTTCAAGTAAAGCTTGTTGTCTATGACCTTCATATCTGTGTAGAAATTTTTTTAAAGTCGATCATTTAGCATGTAAAGACAAGCTTCATATTTGTGTACTTTTGATTTATGCCTATACATTTGGAGAAACTGGGTGGCTGATCTTGTAAAATAAATTGTTGTTGTTCAGATTATGTATTTTCATCGCCATCCACTTGGAAACATAGGATCAGCATCAGTTCGTCCCTTGGTTGCATATTGGGACGCTTCAAGGTTGCGAAGGAGGATGCGCCATGAGAGGAAAAATGTTAAGGTACATATGCACGTGATTAATCAAAACAAAAGAGTTGTGCCAATTCATTTATTTGGTAAATAAATAAGTTAAGAAGGTCGAAGTGAGAAAGTTAATTTCATAGCCACTGTTATTAACTACGTGGTTATTTTTTCATAGGGTATATTTTACCACATCGAAGACCGACCTAAGCTAGTGGACTCAAACTGGCTCAACAGTACGTACAAAAGTCAGGTATAAGACTATGTACTTAGTATTTAATTAAGTAATTAAGTATCTACTTGTATGGCTGTTATGTTTGTTGAACATATCATTTGCAATACAAAATGACTACAACTTTGCACACACACACACACACACATACACACACACACACACACACACACACACACACACACACATATATGTAGATTGTTCGGGAGTGGGTGGTGCATCACTTGCAGCTATTTAAGAAATTGGATGATGCCGCCATAGCTGGCAAATACAATTCTTCTCTGCTGCCAAAGGTACCTACCTGCAACTTTGATGAAGCTAGTATGGAAACTGGCGAGGAAAATGGGGAAAGGAGTAGTGAATCAATGGCCAGTGATGAAGATGGTGACGATGACCAAACAGCTAAGAGAAAAGTCATGGATTCACACGTACAGTCAATTCCCAAATTTGATGATTCTGGCCCAACCAACACTTCTCGGATTAAAAGAGAGAGAATGAAATAGAAGTTGTATGCCTATTACATGAAAGACCCGAAAGGAAACGATGATCTCGCTGGAGAGTACGGTTTCTATGTTGTACCTTTTCCGAAGTTCGGATGCTAAAGTGCAACCAAAATCAACATGAACACTAATGTACGATTTGACTTTATGTATTTGTGGTGCAAGGTGTTAGTTAATAATAATGGCCATTTTTTGACCTTTAGAGATATCGCATCAATGAGGCCAAGAACTTGGGTTCTGAATACAGTTAGTAGCTCTGTAAACATAGCTTGTTTCAATAGTTTTAAAATTTGTGTATTTCAATCTTACTGACTTATGTTTTGATATTATTGATCAGGTTGTGTCTTTTGCAAGTATGCTATTGAATTATGTACAAAAGACACAAATGAGGTCACGTTATTACATGTCTACTTGGTTTATGGTGCAGTCATTCTCCTATATAAATTCCTTTAAGTATCACATTCCACTAACTATTTTACTATGAGCAGTGATGTTTTTCCCGTGAATGTAGGATAAGGTTAAAGCTGGTCTCGAGGAGTTTAAGCACGACCAACATAACCATGGGAAAGCATAGAAACTGAATTGACCAACCTCCTTCCGGACATGACCGACATGGCTAGATACAATTTGGTATCCATATACTAACACTATTTAATATGTTTCGTTATACTAGGTGTGGTCTCATGTAATGCAATTTGTATGGTTGTTGTAGATCTTTGCTCCAATGGTAATGGAGAATCATTGGTGGTGTTATGTAGTGGCTCGACACTGTGATAAATTGTTTGTGTTAGATTCCATGCTTGATGCTCATATTGGTGACAGATTATTGGTCGATGAGTTGGTGGTATCATTAGTATATTCAGTAAAATTCATGACCTTTTGTAATCTGTCCACAAAACTTGTTGAATTTTTGTCGCCTTGTATTATTTCCGGTGTCCTTGTAGGTTATTCGGTTTCAGGAGCTATTCCAGTTATTAGACCAAAGACTAACGCCAAACCAAGTGAAGTTAGATGTCGTCCATGAGACTTTGCCGCAACAACATACAAGGTACAATGCTAATTGCTTGATCAATTGAGATTTAATTGCACCTTTAACTTTCAATCCCTAGTTAGTCTTACACAATTGTGCTTGTGTGTACCTTAATCATAAACCTATGACTGTGGCATCTACACAATAAAATATATGGAAATGTGGGATGGTCTCACCAAATATGATAGGGGACTTACGATGCCTACGTAGACCAGGGTAAGTCTTATTTTGAAATTTTCACTTCGTACCATGATTCGGAACTTATACTAATAGGTAATTAAAAATAAACACTGCATTGCAGTCTGAAGTCGCCACATTCCATTCTGAGCTCCTACTTAACTGGGTGTTGGATGAGATAAATGAATACAGGGCGCAAGTACTCACAGCTGCAAAAGTTGATGGTTTATTAGTTACTTGTGTTCGTGAAGGTGATGCCACCTAATTGATTTCTACCCCCACCATGCTTGTTCATGACAAGCAAGTCACAGATCTAGATTCCATGGAGGATAGCCTCAAAGGTTTGTCAATTTCCTTGTAGTGTACATTGTAAGTAACAATTATAAAAAGCATGATCTTACTATTTACTAAATTGGCACTGCACACGATGGTACAAACTGCCCATTCATGTTAACAGATGTAGCTCATGCAGTTGAGACTGCTGAGAACCCACCCTTCACCATTTATGACCGGTTGAAAACATACAAGAGACAGCTTAGACGTAGGCCTAATAGACATGCTGATTCGGATAATGAAGTTGATGCTAAGGAGAACCCACCGTCCACCATAGCTGGGCGGGCAAAAACATTGTCGAGGAAGCGCATGGCAGGGCCCCACAATCACACTCCTTACACCGAAGGACACGTGAAGCCGAAAAAAAAGGGAAAGTAGCTAAACATCCCTAGTTCAGGTGCGTGGCTTCCACCTTTCAAATACTTTAGTTAGAAAAAACGTTTTACTTTGTTCACATACATCGAATAAGAAGATTCAACCCTCTGAACAACTAGGCATGATTTTATTCACATACTTTGGTTTATGATTTATTGACCTTGGTAGGGTTTTTACTATTGTTCTCAAGCTTGATTTTATTTTCAAAACCGTTAAGTATGATTTATTGTCCTCAAAATTGTATTTACAGGTGCTTTAAGAACAACAGCTTGCATGGTTAATGGTGAAGTACTGTGTGGCGGAGTGTGTGACAGATGGTCTTCAAGGGTATGACCATACCTTGTAACTTTGGGTGTTTCATGTTTCATAGTCCTCACATTTATTCAGTGAATTTTGGTTGGTATATGTGTATTGGTTATCTTGCTGATCGTGTTGGATCTTCGAATCTCATTTGCAGCTATATATACGAGTAGATACATTCTAGATAGACTTGCATGTATTACTAGGCCTTTCGTATGTCCTGTTCCTTTTCTGTTAGTTTCCATATGACTTTTGGATCTTCTCATCTTCACAAAAGTTGGAGCTTTTATAATCAGCCTATTGTTTATTAACTTCCTAAACCCTAAACCATTTACGCATAAGGCATGGTGTACTCTATCACAATTTTTTAAGGCCTTTTGTTATATTTTCCCATCTGAATCACTTGACAAAGTTGAAGGTCAAAGTTACAAGGCAGAGTAGGATTTAATACTTTAGAAGTTGGACATACGTACTTTCTGAAAAGCATTATGTCATATATATGCACCACAACATGGTAGATGTACAGTTTTTGAGGGGACAATAAGCACCATGCCAAGTATTGTGGGATTTATCTAACTGTTTACTCTCAGGTGCAGCAATGTTTGCTCCCATGGTGAACCCATATGATCCTATCACGACAATGGGAGAGAGACGAAGAACTTGGAACAAATGGATAAGAAACAAGTCATTCATCTATTTTTAAGCTCAGAGGTTTCCTAGACTGTCGGGCTGTCTTCTATTGCCTTTGTTATTGTTAGGAAAGTATGGTCAGATTCTGCTGTGGTTGTCGCTATTAAAGGGAAATAGGGTAAGGGAGTTTGTGATTATCTTTTTACATATTTTGCCTGAAAAACCCATTTCATTTTTTAAAGGGATGGAATAATTTTGTATCTATAAAAGTAGGTTCTGGGGGATAACGTGGTAGTGCTGTACCAAAAGTGTGATCTTATACTTGTGCTTCCCCTCATGGACGATGATCTCATTTATGCATTTCAGGACGGAGCACTGCTGGAAGATTTCATCTATTAGGCCTCAACCATAGGGATGTCGAACAACCAATCAGGCAAGGAAATGTGAAACCCTTTGTGGATGAAGCTGCTTTGCAAGTTTGAAATTGGGGTTTCAGGCTCATCCTCCCTCAACTGAAAGAAGAAAAAAATAGCGTGTTGTGTACTATATTCATCTGTAGACATGGAATAGTGAATGGTGATCATTAATATGTCATTTTTTTTGTTGGTGGTACTTATAACAATATTGCCTTGCTAATAAAGCTAGATTAAGAAAAACCTTGTTAACTATGCATGAGCTCTGCAAATGTCATAGGTTCTGCTTTGCCTACTAAGACAAATGTTCCATATGATGAAAAGAGAGTTATAGCAAAATACCAAATTGAGATGAAGAGTTAGAAAATTTAACCAAAAAATGATATAGCATTAACATAAATAAAACATGATAAAATACCCCCATTTTCTAAATACAGTTAACAATGTGTTTTTGAATCACTAGCATAGGTAAAGCAATTACTAATAGGTATAAAAAAGAAAAAAAAAAGTTGTTGCTGTGACCCCTAATAGATCAATCCTAGGGGCTCCTAAGTCCTCTGCAATAGTCCTTAAGCTTAGTTTCCAAATACACTGCAACCCCTTTACAGCATTTCAAAAACTGAAAATATACACATTTTTTATTACTCACCAACAATTTTAGCATAGGTCGCCAACATTCCGTATTGACTTACCAACATATGTCAGAAACAATTTGGTCATTTTTTCATTTTGCACATGTTGGTGATTGTTGTGATTGACAGTTGATCAATCCCAGGAGCCCCCTACGTCCTCTGCAATAGTCCTGATGCTCTGTTCCCAAAGATAATGGAACCTCTACTTCAAAAAGTGAGAATATACCAACATGTTTAATCACTCACCAACAAATTTAACATGGCCCACCAACATTTCATATTCACTTACCAACAACTATCTGACAAATTTTATTCAGTTTCAACCATTTTGCACATGATGGTGCTTGTTATGGGTACTACTTGATCAATCCCAACGGCCTAAGTCCTTTGCCTGAGTGCTTAAGTACAGTTTCCCAACACAATGCAAATCGTTTCCAGTATTGCCAAAACTGAAATTATACCAACATTTTCAATTATTCACCAACATTTTCAACATAGATCACCAACAATAGTTGCTGACATACCAACACGAGGCAGAAGAATTTTGATCTTTTTTTGGGAATTTCCACATCATGGATGTTGCTGTGACCACGAATGCATCAATGCAGGTGAGTACTCCAAAAGGCTGGTATATTTTCAGTTTTGGGAAAACATAAAAGAGATTGAAAATTCTTAGGAAATTGATATTGAGGACTAGGCAAGAAGGGTTAGAAGCATTAGCTATGGATGAATTCATGGTCCTCACATGACCATCCTAGATGCGCGAAATGAAAATAGGTGAATTAATTGATTCTGGTCCATGTTGGTAAGTGGGTTAGTGAGGTTGGTAACCTGTGTTTAATATGTTGGTAAGTGCTTTAAAATGCTAGTATATTTTCAGTCCTGGGAATACTTAAAAGGGGCTGAATCTTCTTTGGGTATTTGAGATTGAGGACTAGGCTAGAAGGCTTACAAGCACTAGCTATGGATGAATTCATGGTCCTCACATGACCATCCTAGATGCGCGAAATGAAAATAAGTGAATTAATTGATTCTGGTCCGTGTTGGTAAGTAGGTTAGTGAGGTTGGTGACCTGTGTTTAATTTGTTGGTGAGTACTTCAAAATGCTGGTATATTTTCAGTCCTGGGAATACTTAAGATGGGCTGAATCTTCTTTGGGTATTTGAGATTGAGGACTAGGCTAGAAGGGTTACAAGCACTAGCTATGGATGAATTCATGGTCCTCACATGACCATCCTAGATGCGCAAAATGAAAATAAGTGAATTAATTGATTCTGGTCCATGTTGGTAAATGGGTTAGTGAGGTTGGTGACCTGTGTTTAATTTGTTGGTGAGTACTTCAAAATGCTGGTATATTTTCAGTCCTGTGAATACTTAAGAGGGGCTGAATCTTCTTTGGGTATTTGAGATTGAGGACTAGGCTAGAAGGCTTACAAGCACTAGCTATGGATGAATTCATGGTCCTCACATGACCATCCTAGATGCGCGAAATGAAAATAAGTGAATTAATTGATTCTGGTCCATATTGGTAAGTGGGCTAGTGAGGTTGGTGACCTGTGTTTAATTTGTTGGTGAGTACTTCAAAATACTGGTATATTTTCAATTCTGGGAATACCTACAATGTCATAATCTTCTCCCGCCCACTTACCAACATCTACCAGAAAAATTGAATTCAGTTATTTTCATGAAAACATCTAGGATGGTAGAGTTACCATGAATTCATCCATATCTAGTGCTTGTACACCTTCTAGCCTAGTCCTCAATATCAAATACCCAAAGAAGATTCAGCCCCTTTTAAGTATTCCCAGGACTGAAAATATACCAGCATTTTGAAGTACTCACCAACAAATTAAACACAGGTCACCAACCTCACTAAGACACTTACCAACATGGACCAGAAAAAATTAATTTACTTAGTTTCATGAAGACATCTACGATGGTCTTGTGACCATGAAGCTATCCATATCCAGTGCTTGTAAGCCTTCTAGCCTAGTCCTCAATCTCAAATACCCAAAGAAGATTCAGCCCCTTTTAAGTATTCCCAGGACTGAAAATATACCAGCATTTTGAAGTACTCACCAACAAATTAAACACAGGTCACCAACCTCACTAACCCACTTACCAACATGGACCAGAATCAATTAATTCACTTATTTTCATTTCGCGCATCTAGGATGGTCATGTGAGGACCATGAATTCATCCATAGCTAGTGCTTCTAACCCTTCTTGCCTAGTCCTCAATATCAAATTCCCAAGAATTTTCAATCTCTTTTTTGTTTTCCCAAAACTGAAAATATACTAGCATTTTGAAGTATTCACCAACAAATTAAACACAGGTCACCAACCTCACTAAGCCATTTACCAACATGGACCAGAATCAGTTACTTCACTTATTTTCATTTCGCGCATCTAGGATTTCATCCATATAATATGCGTGTGACTCTTCTACCATAGACCTCATTGTCAATTTCCCAAAAAGATTAAACCCTTAGTTAGCATTACCAGAACTGAGAAGATACCAGCATTTGGGAGTACTCACCACCACCATCTTCAACATGAATTACCAACATTTCTGCACAACTAATCAATAATTTTTTTTGTCCCAACTAAACAAAAATCCCCATCAAAGCTGACATAATACCAATTTCTTATCATCATCACTGAACTATATGTTAGCAAATCTCAACATTCATGCACTAACCATTAAGTTTAGAGCACATAAAATAAATTAAGTCTCTTTGGCCATGGGACGCACACTACATGCTGACCCTGTATTCATCAATGTTTTCATATAATGAAATAGTATTATAAACATAAATGTATTTTGAATCGATACTGAAAAATTTTAACTCAAATTTCTTCATGAACGAAATATTGACCTTCTTATACACAAAAATTATCTGATTACAAAACACGTCAGTATATTTGATGGCATATGTGGATTATACAAGGACTTGCACAAAAGTCTTCCACAACCTTATATGCATATCAATCATGTGCCGTCAAATAAACCATCTATTATATTCCAATAATACAAAAAACAAAAAATTTTATTTTCTCCTTTAAGTTGTTGCATACCCACAAGTTGTAGGGGTTTCTTGCAAGAATACTCCATTGTCCAACATATCTCCCAAAAATTTTGATGCGCATTTGGACCCAATTCACCTATATACAAAACATGTGCTGCACAATAAATAGGGTAACGATCATCCTGTACAATAAAAAAAAGAGAAGAAAAAAATTCAGTTATTTCATCTATTATGAACCTAACTCCTAAACAAACATTATTAATAAATTGTAATAACCAACATACCTTCCCCAAAAAAATTACAGATTTCACTGTCATGGTCCTTCAAACATAATATCTGCCACATGATAAAAAAAAGGATATATCCTTTCGCTACAAAAGCATAAGCCAAAATATTAACATATGAAGATATTTCACACTTACTATGCACTCATCAACCTCCAATTGAAGGATTTGGTCCTCCAACATCCGTGGTGAGTACAGTTGGACCACCATTAATCAATAGATTTGTATATGAGAATCCCTGTTCACTCAGAATTGAAAAGTTTCATTAATAAGGATTACCAAGACCAATTGAAAAGCATGGAAGCAATCACAGCCTTTTTGCCATAGACTTACTTCATCATCCACAGATTCAAGCAGTGACACTATGTTGTCTGCTTGAACATTGGCTATTTGTGTATTCAAAAAATTTCCTTCTAAACTGGAAACGGCAACATTTTGTTGCAGGCAAACACCCATAGACTGTTTATTGTCAAAAATAAAATAAAACAACAATTAAACTTAAAAGTTGTTACGTGTTAATAAACATTTCAGTTAGTAGCAATACATAAAGCCAATAGATGAAAATGTCACAGAACATTAAACTCTCAACCATGATTACATAACATGTACCATAAATGCTAGAGTCAAACATTATTACAAATTAAATATGAAGTTTGTGTGCAAACATAACATAACACTTTTATTATTCAACCCTTTAGTACATCCAACCTCGAAGGATAACTGTATACATAAGCTACTTCCACCTTCCTGACCAATCTCTATGGCAATAGATTCCTGCATACACAATAATAGGATTAACTCAACATTTCTCTCTGGTTATGTCATTTTGACAAACATAACAACTTAGCCATCAAAGAATAAACTAACCTTAGTAGCCTCGTTCTGAACTCTTTTTGCGCCTTTCTTTCTACTTTTTTGCATAATCTTCTCAACTTGAGATATTTTCCTCTTTGAAGGTGGTCTTCCTTTACGTGCCACATATAAAGGGCTTCGAATCTCATTCACTTGATTTTGATTATTGTCGTCCAACTTGTTTGCAACATCTTCACCAATGGATGTCGGATTCACATTGCTTACCGAAGAAGGCATAGATAAGAACTTGGATATAAAGCCATCAAGAGTAGCATGCAGGAGATTCGTTGCATCATCTGAATCTGCAACTGCATAGAAAGTCTTGTACAATTTATCAAATCTTTCCATTCTTGGCTTCAATTCGAGCAAATCATAACTACTCTTTATGTAAGAATACTTCCGTTTAATCCTTTTGTCCATCTTGCTAAAATATACTTAGACAGCAATTCCTTAACTCTCTCAAGTGTAAGCACACATAGGGAATGCTTACAAACTATGCCTCTAAACTCAAATAGCAAGCATTGACAGCTTATGTCATGATTTTCACAATTGAATGTGACCTTATACACGGCATCCCTTGGTCGATCAGTGCCAACAATTTCCTTTAACACATTGTACAGAGCAACTACTCCATCCACACTATTGAGATATGCACCACAGTTCATTTTTTCTCTAAATTTAGCCTGCACCTCACTGAACTTTGCATGAGTGTACTCCAGTTGGAATTGCCTTTCAATGGCAGAGTTTGACCCACAATGTATAATTGTGTTTATTGATTGGAAATCAGCCTCAAATTCTTTTTCTGCTCTGCTTTTAAGAGCGTTGTCATATTGCTTCACAAATTGCTGTAGACTTGTCTTTGAGTTGACATATCCGTAAAAAAAAGCATGAATAATTTCACTTCGTTGCGTTGTAGACATTCCTGCCCAGAAATCCTTCTTTAAGAAAATAGGAATCCATCTATGCCGATCCTTGTACAGTCCACTAAGCCACTCATTTGTCTCCAGCTCAAATTCCTTCAATAAAAAGCACCATTTATATTCAAACTCCTCTTACATCGATTGTCTCATAAATGACCACCTTCATTGCTGACTTTATCTTCTTATATGCCGCAAAGGCGCCAAGCTTCTCAGGGATCTTTCTCATTATATGCGATAAGCACCATCTATGACGGGTACTAGGCATCACTATCTCAATTGCCTTTTGCATAGCTTTACATTGATCTATCACAATGGCACTAGGTGGCTTCCATTCATGCATCTCACCCAACACTGAAAAAGCCACACAAAGGACTCCGTATCTTCTGATGACACTAAACCACAACCGAGAAGACATGTTTGTCCATGGTGATTAACACCAACAAATGTAGCAAATGGCATTTCGTACTTATTTGTGAGATATGTTGTGTCAAATGTCACAACATCTCCAAATGATTCGTACGTAGCCCTACTTCTTGCATCGGCCCAAAACACACTTCTCACATGGAACTCATCATCAACATCTATGTCATACACAAAATTGGAGTTCCTTTCTTTCATTCTATGGAAATAATTTAACAAGGCTTTGGCATCTCCTGCTTTGCCAATTGCACGTCTTTCCTTCTGAATATAATTCTTGACATCTCGCTCATCAAATGTCAAATTCTCATACCCACCTGCAGCTTGGGCAAGAGATTGAAAAGTCTTACTAATTCGGACCCCTGCATCATCGTTCACATTAATTGCTCTCTTTACATGCATGCTAATGCTCTTGTTCATCCTGAACTTCCTTGCTTTTGTAGGACTAAGATCATGAGAGTGTTCGAGAACAACTTTTTTTATGCTCCATTGTCCATTTTCTGTCTTCCCAGCTGTAATCTTTGCATCACATTTTGCTGCACAAGTCGGAAGTGTCTTTACTGTTGGTGGTATTTTGGACACACGAGATCCTTCTCGTGTGCATGCAACACCAAATAATATAATTTTCCATCAACCCCTCTTTTTTAATTCCTTATCTTCCATCCAAAGCCTTTTGCAGAGGCATATATTTGATAAAATATCTTGACATCTTCTTCGGTATGGAACTCCATTCCTACAATTGGCTCTTCCAATTCAGAATTGATGTTTGCGCCATGAACATGACCTTCAACATCAATATCAATAGTTATATTGTCACTGCTTGCTTCCTCCATATACGTCACCTACAAAAATAAATACACTAAGCTTCTATCGAAAAGACAATGCATACAAGCATACCAACAAGAGCAAACAACATATTGGAGGTTCGGTAAAACAGTTAAGAAAATACGTACGTAAATAGGTCATACGCAAATCTTTGCAATATGTGTGAGTCATATTAAAAACCATCATATACTTCTTGCAATAGCTAACTTACATATATCAACTATGTAATCAATATTTTTTTTCAACATTCCGACTCATATTATTAAGCTTTTTCTCTACTTCCAGCCATTGCCATTTTATTCTTTTCTAACATAACGAAACTTAAAATTAACTCATGTAAGATTACAAAGCTTGGGAGTGAAGTATGATATTTCTTAACCGGATACGTAGACACTCTATACATACCAACATCTTCCTATTCGACACTAATGGCCTAATTGCTTTACTAATTGATGCAGCAGGTCCGGGGTGCTTCATGGAGGTAGCTCCACAATGGCAACGGTGCCTTCAGATTTTTACTGGACCTAGTTAGTACTTAGCTCACATTTACTGGTAACTTTACCTGAAAATGTTGGTAACTTCTTTATTTTGTTGGTAATCGTTGATAACTTTCTAATTACCATAGTTATGAGTCCTTATAACTTACAATAAAATACCTAGTAAAACAAATTTCATAGTATCACTAACTATGCACGGAGCCAAACATCCCTGATTGCGATTGATGATAATCTACGAAATTATTGTAACCAATCCAATGCCATCATTGATGAACACCAAAATGGTCATTTTTAACAAAATATCTCAGCACGTTACTTAATTTTGCCAAAGAAGAAAGCCCAAATACTTGATTTGTATTCAACTTTGATGCGGAACAAGCAATGGTAGCCAATGAAAATGAAGAGCACAATACGGGCTTCAACCAACAGGACTTTAGATGTGCTGTCACAGGTACACACAATGATTATGCTATCAAAATATAATCAACCCATTAACAACATGATAAAAAAAAAAATTCAAATACAATTTACCCTCAATAACTAATCAATCTACTACAAAATAGAACCAAACATAAATAAATACATAAACATAATAAGACATGAATATATTGTTCTAGTACAATTGGCAATACACACTCATTTTGCTAGTAACATACACGCCTGCTTACATAAGATACACCCTATCAAGTGAAAGCCAAACACCACTAATAAGACATCTAAGGCATGCTCAAACAATGATGTCCTTGCAAGTGGCATAAAGTTTATTTTCACTGTAGGCTACTTTAGCATTGCCTTAATTATAACGTACCTAAATTCCAGTTTTTGTTTAAACAACACAGCTTACAAAAGATGCAGTAAATTATTGTCTACTTGAACATTTAATATGTCATTTTCATGTGCTTGTATATGGCCCATCAAGACCAGGCAGAAATATTAAAATAGCTAAAATGCATTAGTCTGGAATTTCTCATCGAACCAATGTATATCTCATCAAATAAATACTGGTATGTTTCCCCATCATCATGAAAAGCAAGCCACTGGAACAGGTACAGTTCTCTAATAGAATTGGAGATAATTATTATTTTAAGCAAAATATCACATCTCAATTTAAGAGCATATACCTGCTCCACAATAGTTGTTTCAAGACCTCCTACAAGTAACATAGGATTCTGACTGATACCTTTAGAACTGCTCTGTATAGTAAACAGCAAACCAATATAAATGGTTCAAACAAAATTGACTAACTTATTGTTCAATGAATCATATGATTAAACTATGTACAAAGTGCAAGGGCATATCCCTCCAATTATCTCACTTGCAGAAATAAGTCAGCATTCAGCCCGTTAGCAAGCATCATATCAACCTCCATCCAAGCATCATTTAAACCTTTCACTTTTGCAGAATTAGTTAGGCTTATTCAGTTAATACAACACTTTTTTATTTTATGTAAACATCTTAATTTCTTCAACATGTGAAAAAAAAAGGAAGTGAAGAGCACCTTCAATACAATAGGAGTTCCTCTTAGTGGACCTACGAAACTCACCCTTCTTAAAGCCTGCAATAGAGCCACCATGAGTAGCATTTCTGCATAAATAAATCAGTGTTTCTTTTTCATTTTCCAGATTCTTAATGAACCTTTGTTTGTTACTACAATATACATATATAACAATATACCATCCTATTCAGTTGGGTCGCAAAATGGATGGCTGTAAAATTAGCAATGTGATGTATACCTGATCTTGAGACTACTTTCTCCACAAGGAAAAGCTGCATAGCTGAGCAAAGCAAACGAAAGCAAAAGTCTGGTTAATCATGTAACGCCCTAATTTTTACTGTCATTAGAAATTACTCAATTACCGAATTACCGTAGGTAATTATTACATAAGATTTGAGGCCGAACAATCCTCAATAAAGGAATATAACATTAGAAGAGAGGTTAGGAACAATTCATGCGAGAGTCGCAAATCCCGAATTTCTGTACGTATAAAATGACCAAAATGCCCCTGAAGTTATTTTACTCAGAAAATGAGGATCATGGGCCCCACCTATTCTCAAGGGGATATTTTGAGGATAATAAGGGATTGTTTGTGTTATGTGTGTTAATAGAGCAGAAGGATCTCAATTTTGAGTTCCGCCTTGAAATGACAAAACGCCTGTGTTGTTTAACTCCGATGTGCGTGCCAGTGAGCCCAAACCTCACTAAAATATTTTAAAATGTGTTTTTAAGCCATGATTAACCATTGGTTAAGCTCGGGTGGCCTCGGGGAGTTTTTAAGTGAAAGTACGATTTTGCCCCTGTTTTTGGGCAGTTTTGCGAATTTCGTGATTTTTGATTCGTATACCAAAACCTAAGCAATATTAGGCTCAAATTAAAGCTTATTAAATTCTAAATATTAATCTAGAGTCAAAATTATGTATTTAGATTGATTAGAACCCAAAATTGCTCAAAAACACCCAAATTGCTTACTAATTCACTTAAACCCTTAACCGTAAATTCTCTAAATTACATGAATACCTTGCCTACACCTAAATAATGCATGGAACACACAAATTTCACTTCTTTGGGCTGTAATGGACGAAATTATTGATGCCATTATGCAGCTGAATTATTGCCAAAAGTTGCATTAAAACAAAATGCCAAAATGTCACCATAAGAGACATAATTCCTTAATTTCATACAACTTTGTCTAAAATGATTTTTCCTCCCTTATTTCTCCTGCAAAATTCTGTCCACTACCTCATCATTTTGGCCAATTAGAAGCCTCAAAATCTTCTATAAATAGGCTTGCTTGAGTGGTCTTGAAATGCTTGGTTCATAACTAGTTTTTAGGAGCACCAAAAACTTTCTTTCTTCCTCCTCTTTGGCTGAATTCTTTCTTCTATTTTTTCAAAGAGATTTTGTTTCATTTCACTTCAAGAAACCAAGTTCTCTTCCTCTTCTTCAACTCAGATTAGGTAGGGAGTAGTTTCTAAATTTATTTCTATGCTTTGAGGAGTTGTGTTTTTAGCTCAAAATGATGAAATTATGAACTTACCTTAGCTTTTCATTTTGGTTTTCCTCTTCAATTTTTCTTTAACCAATTCAACCATATGGCCTAGGTGGAACTAAGATTATGGCTTGATGATGAGGACCTTGAGGGTGGGTTGTAAATCCATCACAAGTTAGGCCTCTAAAGCTTGAAAATTCCACTTCATGCAAAACTTTAAAGAACAATGTTTTATGATGTTAAAACAAAGATTTTTAGTTTAGAACTTGAAAGATGTATTTTCCTTTTATGTTTTATTTCTTGTTAAGATATGTATTGGGTTGAATTTATAATTCTTTTAAAGTCTTGAAGGAGCTCTAGTAAAGAAACAAAATGAATTTGCATCCATGATTAAGTTTATGCTTTGCATAACCATGTTTACCTTCTATGTCATCACTAAATTTTCAAGAATGAATAAATGAACTTACATTCTCATGTTTAAATTCCAAGCTTGTATTTCATGTTTATGTTGCAAGTCATCACTTAATCTTTCAAGATAATAAAGAGGTTGCATCTCATATTTAATTTATGCTCTCACTATATTTTATAATGGCTAAAAGAATCAACGCATGGCATGTTTATTTTATGCCATCACCTAAAGATCCTAGAGCTCAAAGACTTGCCCATGTATCACAAGCAAAGAAATATGATTATTGGAGTTAAAGAATTTATTCTTTAAAAAGTCTTGAGATTGGAGCTTAAAAAGATGTAATAATAATTCTCTTCTCCCTCTCTTTGGTCTGTGCGGACTACCGCCGCTCGGTTTCTTAATATTCTCTTCTCCCTCTCTGGTCTTGTGCGGACTACCGCTCAGGTTTCTTAATATTCTCTTCTCCCTCTCTTGGTCTGTGCGGATTACATACTCAGTTTCTTGTATCATGTTTATATTTCAAGTTCTTGCATCATGTTTAATTTTCAAGTCATCACCTTAAATCTTAAAGATAAAGAAATGGAATTGCATATCATGTTTATAATTCCAAGCTATCACCTTATAAAGATAAGATTAAAATAAGGTTGCATAGCATGTTTATAATTCTAGGATGTCACCTAAATCTCTAAAGCTCAAGACTTACTCCTTTTATCTTAAGTGAGAATTTTAATTGTGAAGATCCCCCCAAATTTGACAAAAGAACTAGTTTCTAAATGAGTTTTAAGGCTTTGCAAGGAATTTACTGGGTACTAGTATTTTATATGCACTTAAAATATGATTCTATGTAATTGCATGAGGTTCATGATTCGGCCACTGATATGAGTTTAGTATCAATGTGTGATAATGATTTGATATGATTGAAGTTGTGATAATTATGGTTTATTGTTAAGAGAATGATTCATAATTGGTTTAGTAACTAATTAGTTCTATAATTGATAATTCTATGTAAGGATTGGATGCTTATTAAGTACTTGATATCATTGAATGATTTCCTGGCTTGCATGTTATAGTTGTTGTTGCAAATAATGAGAATGCTTATACATGAAATGTTCTTTATTATGTAAAATTTACATTTGTTGCTAGAAGAAAGTGTATCATTGTAAAAGTGTAATTTGGAAAGGTTCTGGCTAAGGAAAGACTTGGTATTTAAGCGTGTCCATTGTGACCCACCTCTCTTTCCTGGGAATCTCCCATATGCATGATTACAGTTGATATATATTATTCTAGCTTAAGACTATAAATGAGAAAATGTTATGAATTGTATTGTGATATAACATGCAATGATTTAATGGTGACTTAAACTTATAAGAAAATGATCCTTTGGAACCATCAGACTATAGGTGGTGAAAAGGTGATTTTAGCCCGCTAACCCGTTCTCTCAAAAGGGTAGAGTCGGGACTTTAGCTTATCAAAAGGGATAAGTATATGCTAGTGACGACTAGTAAAGTATGAGCTCATAACCTAAATTACTCCCAAAAGGGTGGAGTATAGGGTGGCCTAAGGAAAATAATGATGATGATAAGATTTTAAGTCACCTAAGGCACTAAAGAAATGAAATATGTGCACTATGTCCACGTGTAGCTAATATTATATGACGTTCTTTTATGCATGTTATTTGATAATGATGATGAGGAAAATGATGTAATGATAAAGGAAAAGTTCATTGTAAATATGACATGTTAAGATTATGATGCATTATAAGACGCATGATTAAAAATTGACGAACCTCGGTTAAGTATTTGTCAGAACTTAAAATGAATCTTTGCATGCTCACTATTTTAGAATAATCCCGAGGTTCCTGGGGACTTTGATGATGACACTGTAGAAGGAGGTACCTTACTAAGAATTCTTTAGCAAGATTCTCACTCCATTTTCTTTATTTCCGTCATTGTCTCCAGATTCAGATGGCGACATTCGTGCTGTTCGTTGATACCCCTACTTGGGAATTTCACTATGATCCGGTGCATCGCTCGTATCATTTTGAAGGGAGGTCTTGTGATTCGTGTTTTTATTTACATAGGTCGTCCATTTGCACATCCTGTCCCTAGTTATCGATTTTCTCCTACTTCTCCCTATGGCGATGAAATGGTTTTCGAACATGCACGTCCACTTGATTAAAGGATGTTACGTTCTTATCCCGCTTCATCTGCTGTCCATGGATTTCTAGAGTATGTTCCCGAGACGAGATATTCTGAAACTGATCCTTTAGAGGACACTCCTACTCATGTATATTCTGAGAGCTCTGCTCTTACTCCCACACGTGTAAGAGAGGGTAGTGAGGAAACAGTTGTTCAGCCGAGGTTAGCAAGAAGGCCGTCCATGCGACCCCAGCCTAGTGCATCTCGTGTGTCCCCTCCCGAGGGAGCTCATTAGTGGATCGGATTTATTCCCCCATTTCCAGGACAGTGGCCATAGAGGGTTCTTAGTAGATTTATGTGTGATCATGCACCCTAGTTTTAGGATAACATTCCCGGCTTATGGAGTTATCTAGTTTAGGGGCATGTATTTCCTTAAGTATATTTTCTTTTATGGGTTTGCATAAGATAATGATGTATGAACATAACCCACCCTTTGAGTGAGGTTATTGTATGTAAATATATGCTATAATGTGCTTATGGATGTTATATGATGGAGCCTAAATGATATGATGTGATATATTCTTAAACGTCTTATTATACTCCGCTTACTCGTTCACGTTGTACTCGGCTCACATTTTCAATTATGTGTTTAAAAAAAAAATGGCTCGTAATTTCACTAAGTATTTTCAAATTATGAAGAAAGAACCAAAGCAAGGAGTAAAGTCTAGTCATTAATCAGATTCAACCTAGGTGTATCTGGTTAATTACTAGGGTGTTTCATTTTGGTATCAGAGCAGTTCGATTCTCATGGAGCCTGAGGATTGGACTAGCTATGCTTCTAAAGCATAATACGTTAGTGACGTCATGTGTAGATGTTTATCATTAGGATGAGCTTGAGGATTAGAAATACATGACTACTGTATGTTGAAAGTGCCATGGTAACTTGCTCACTTTGCATGGAATATTGGGCCTGATCACCTCAGTGTTGCTGTTTTGTGTGTATAGGGACCAATGGCACGTCGACAACAGACTAGGAGCGCAGCACAGAATAATTAAGACAACGAGACAGCCGAAGCACTCTGCGACGTAGCAAGGACCATGAGAATGATGATGGAACGAATGGATCAGGATCGTCAAGCCAATATGAATCAGGGGCATGAGATTCCTAAACATGCCTGTTTCGGGGAGTTTCGTAAAGCAAACCCACCAGTTTTCAAGGGGACACTGAATCCAAATATTGCAAATGAATGGATTCGGAATATTGAGAAGGTCTTTTCTGTAGTCCCATGCTCGGAGGAGCAAAAGGTCACCTTTGCTACTCATATGCTTGAGGGTGATGCCAGTTTCTGGTGGACAGGTGTTCGAAGACTCCTGGAGATGACCGATGTGGACATTGATTGGGAACTATTCAAGGTCCATTTTTACGAAAAGTACTTTCCAGAGTCAGTTAGAAATGCCAAGGACATTGAATTCATGCAACTTGTCCAAGGGAATATGAATGTGGCCCGATACCTTTGCGGTTGAAGAACTCATTAAGTTCTCAAGAATGTACTAAGGAAATCCTGATGAGTACTGGAAATGCATTAAATACTAGTCAGGGTTGAAGGCGGAACTTAATGTGGCAGTTGCACATTTGGAGATTAGGGATTTCTCTACCCTAGTTAACAAATGTCGGATTATTGAAGAAGGTCAGAGAAAACTAAACACCCCAAAGTCAGATAATATTACCAAAAAGTTGACACCTCAAGGTCAGCAGTTCAAGAGGCAGAATCGACCTCCATTTCCCCCTTAATTAAGACCACAAGGGACACAAAGAAATTTTCAACAAGGAAGGCCAAACAACAACAACCGCTATAATAACAACCGCTACAATAATAACCCAAGTAACAATCGTAACAACAACAATAGCAACAATAAAGGGAAAACACCACAAAGAGGTCTAGCAGTACCTCCACGGCCTGCGCCATCCATGGAATGTCCCAAGTGCGGCAAGAATCATGGGAGCATGCCATGTTGAGCTGGAACAAACGTGTGCTATCGGTGTGGAAAACCAGGTCATTACTCCCGAGAATGCACGGAAAGGAACCCGCCAACCCCCAATCCCAAGCATAATACCAGGGAAGGGTATTTCTGTTAATCTTTGAAGAAACAACGAAGTCACGAAATCTCATGGAAGGTAAGGGTAATATGCATGGTAAAGACTTAATTGTACTATATGATTCTGGCGCTTCTCATTCTTTTATCTCTCATTCATGTGTTAAAAGCCTTAATTTACCTATGACTGAGCTTCCTTTTGACCTTATTGTTTCTACCCATTTGGAAAACCCGTTAGGACTTGTAAATGTTGTTTAGATTGTAGTTTTATTATAGATAATAGATCCTTTGTTTTAGATCTTATTTGCTTACCCATGCGAGGTTTAGATGTGATTCTTGGCATGGATTGGCTTGAGGCCAACCGTGTCTTTGTTAAACTGTTATGAGAAAACCATCACTTTTCTTCTGTTCCTATTGAACCTAAGAAACCCATAAGTCTTTACATAGCTTTGTGGAAATGGGTGTGGTAAGGGTGAGAGTAAAAGTTACATTTTCTTAGCCGCTAGTGATGTAGACTTTGAGCAAAGTATCGATGAGATACCAATAGTAAGAAATTATCCTGAAGTATTTCGGATGAGATACGAGTTTCCCCAAGAGAGAGATAGAGTTTTCCATAGAATTGCTTCCGGGTGCGGGACCTATATCCATAGCCCCATACAGGATGTCCCCATTAGAATTGACCGAGTTAAAAACTCAATTGGAAGATTTATTGGAGAAAAAGTTTGTTAGGCCTAGTGCATCACCTTAGGGAGCCCCTGTGTTGTTTGTAAGGAAAAAGGATGGGAGTATGAGGATGTGTGTAGATTATAGGCAGTTGAATAAAGTAACGGTGAGAAACAAGCATCCTCTGCCTAGGATCGATGATTTGATGGACCAACTGAAAGGTGCAGTAGTGTTTTCTAAGATAGATTTGAGGTCAGGCTACCATCAAATTAGAGTGAGAGATGAAGACATACCTAAAACGGCCTTTCGCACTCGATACGGCCATTTTGAGTTTGCAAAGAATGTCCTTTGGGTTAACCAATGCTCCAGCTATTTTTATGGATTACATGAATAGGATCTTTCGACCCTATTTAGATCAGTTTGTAGTTGTCTTTATAGATGACATTCTCATATATTCTAAGACCTATGAAGAGCATGAATGCCACCTGACCATAGTACTGGAGATCTTGAAGGAAAAGAAACTATATGCCAAGATTTCCAAGTGTGAGTTTTGGTTGGATAAGGTGCAATTTTTAGGGCATGTAGTATCTAAGAAAGGAATTACTGTAGATCCTAGTAAGGTAGAAGCGGTAGTAAACTGGGAAAGACCAACCACGGTAACTGAAGTAAGGAGTTTTTTGGGTTTAGCCGGTTATTACCGTCGATTTATCAAGGGATTTTCCCAGATTTCCCTACCTTTGACCAAGCTGACTAGGAAGAACACCCCTTTTTCATGGACCCCGGAGTGTGAAAAGAGCTTTCAAGAGTTAAAACACAAGCTAACTGTAACACCCTAGTAATTAACCAGATACACCTAGGTTGAATCTGATTAATGACTAGACTTTACTCCTTGCTTTGGTTCTTTCTTCATAATTTGAAAATACTTAGTGAAATTACGAGCCATTTTTTTTTAAAACACATAATTGAAAACGTGAGCCGAGTACAACGTGAACGAGTAAGTGGAGTATAATAAGACGTTTAAGAATATATCACATCATATCACTTTGGCTCCATCATATAACATCCATAAGCATATTATAGCATATATTTACATACAATAACCTCACTCAAAGGGTGGGTTATGTTCATACATCATTATCTTATGCAAACCCATAAAAGAAAATATACATAAGGAAATACATGCCCCTAAACTAGATAACTCCATAAGCCGGGAAGGTTATCCTAAAACTAGGGTGCATGAACACACATAAATCTACTAAGAACCTTTTATGGCCACTGTTCTGGAAATGGGGGAATAAATCCGATCCACTGATGAGCTCCCTCGGGAGGGGACACACGAGATGCACCAGGTTGGGGTCGCATGGACGGCCTTCTCGCTAACCTCGGCTGAGCAACTGTTTCCTCACTACCCTTTCTTACACGTGTGGGAGTAGGAGCAGAGCTCTCAGAATATACATGAGTAGGAGTATCCTCTGAAGGATCAGTTTCAGAATATCTCGTCTCGGGAATATACTCTGGAAATCCATGGACAGCAGATGAAGCGGGATAAGAATGTAACATCCTTTCATCAAGTGGATGTGCGTGTTCGAAAACCATTTCATCGCCATAGGGAGAAGTAGGAGAAAATCGATAACTAAGGACAGGATGTGCAAATGGATGACCTATGTAAATAAAAACACGAACTGTGCACCTTCCTTCAAAATGATACGAGCGATGCACCGGATCATAGTGGAATTCCCAAGTAGGGGTATCAACGAACAGGACAAATGTCGCCATTTGAATCTGGAGACAATGACGAAAATAAAGAAAAAGGAGTGAGAATCTTGCTAAAGAATTCTCAGTAGGGTACCTCCTTCTACAGTGTCATCATCAAAGTCCCCAGGAACCTCGGGATTATTCTAAAATAGTGAGCATGCAAAGATTCATTTTAAGTTCGGACAAATACTTAACTGAGGTTCGTCAATTTTTAATCATGCGTCTTATAATGCATCTTATTCTTAACATGTCATATTTACAATGAACTTTTCCTTTATCATTACATCATATTCCTCATCATCATTATCAAAATAACATGCATAAAAGAACGTCTAGTTACACATGGACACAGTGCACATATTTCATTTCTTTAGTGCCTTAGGTGACTTAAAATCTTATCATCATCATTATTTTCCTTGGGCCACCCTATACTCCACCCTTTTGGGAGTAATTTAGGTTATGAGCTCATACTTTACTAGTCGTCACTAGCATATACTTATCCCTTTTGATAAGCTAAAGTCCCGACTCTACCTTTTTGAGAGAACGGGTTAGGGGACTAAAATCACCTTTTCACCACCTATAGTCTGATGGTTCCAAAGGATCATTTTCTTATAAGTTTAAGTCACCATTAAATCTTTGCATGTTATATCATAATACAATTCATAAACATCATAACCTTTTCTCATTTATAGTCTTAAGCTAGAATAATATATATCAACTGTAATCATGCATATGGGAGATTCCCAGGAAAGAGAGGTGGGTCACAATAGACACGCTTAGATACCAAGTCTTTCCTTAGCCAGAACCTTTCCAAATTACACTTTTACAATGATACACTTTCTTCTAGCAACAAAGGTAAATTTTACATAATAAAGAACATTTCATGTATAAGCATTCTCATTATTTGCAACAGCAACTATAACATGCAAGCTAGGAAATCATTCGATGATATCAAGTACTTAATAAGCATCCAATCCTTACATAGAATTATCAATTATAGAACTAATTAGTTACTAAGCCAATTATGAATCATTCTCTTAACAATAAACCATAATTATCACAACTTCAATCATATCAAATCATTATCATACATTGATACTAAACTCAGATCAGTGGCCGAATCATGAACCTCATGCAATTACATAGAATCATATTTTAAGTGCATATAAAATACTAGTTCCCCGTAAAATCCTTGCAAAGCCTTAAAACTCATTTAGAAACTAGTTCTTTTGTCAAATTTGGGAGGATCATCACAATTAAAATTCTCACTTAAGATAAAAGGAGTAAGTCTTGAGCTTTAGAGATTTAGGTGACATCTTAGAATTATAAACATGCTATGCAACCTTATTTTAATCTTATCTTTATAAGGTGATAGCTTGGAATTATAAACATGATATGCAATTCCATTTCTTTATCTTTAAGATTTAAGGTGATGACTTGAAAATTAAACATGATGCAAGAACTTGAAATATAAACATGATACAAGAAATTGGAGCGGCGATAATCCGCACAGGACCAGTAGAGGGAGAAGAGAATATTAAGAAACTGGAGCGGCGGTAGTCCACACAGGACCAGTAGAGGGAGAAGAGAATTATTATTACATCTTTTTAAGCTCCAATCTCAAGACTTTTTAAAGAATAAATTCTTTAACTCCAATAATCATATTTCTTTGCTTGTGATACATGGGCAAGTCTTTGAGCTCTAGGATTTTTAGGTGATGGTATAAAATAAACATGCCATGCGTTGATTCTTTTAGCCATTATAAAATATAGTGAGAGCATAAATTAAATATGAGATGCAACCTCTTTATTATCTTGAAAGATTAAGTGATGACTTGAAACATAAACATGAAATACAAGCTTGGAATTTAAACATGAGAAATGCAAGTTCATTTATTCATTCTTGAAAATTTAGTGATGACATAAAAGGTAAACATGGTTATGCAAAGCATAAACTTAATCATGGATGCAAATTCATTTTGTTTCTTTACTAGAGCTCCTTCAAGACTTTAAAAGAATTATAAATTCAACCCAATACATATCTTAACAAGAAATAAAACATAAAAGGAAAATACATCTTTCAAGTTCTAAACTAAAAATCTTTGTTTTAGCATCATAAAGCATTATTCTTTAAAGTTTTGCATCAAGTGAAATTTTCAAGCTTTAGAGGCCTAACTTGTGATGGATTTACAACCCACCCTCAAGGTCCTCATCATCAAGCCATCATCTTAGTTCCACCTAGGCCATATGGTTGAATTGGTTAAAGAAAAATTGAAGAGGAAAACCAAAATGAAAAGCTAAGGCAAGTTCATAATTTCATCATTTTGAGCTAAAAACACAACTCCTCAAAGCATAGAAATAAATTTAGAAACTACTCCCTACCTAATCTGAGTTGAAGAAGAGGAAGAGAACTTGGTTTCTTGAAGTGAAATGAAACAAAATCTCTTTGAAAAAATTGAAGAAAGAATTCAGCCAAAGAGAAGGAAGAAAGAAAGTTTTTGGTGCTCCTAAAAACTAGTTATGAACAAAGCATTCCAAGACCACTCAAGCAAGCCTATTTATAGAAGATTTTGAGGCTTCTAATTGGCCAAAATGATGAGGTAGTGGACGGAATTTTGCAGGAGAAATATGGGAGGAAAAATCATTTTAGACAAAGTTGTATGAAATTAAGGAATTATGTCTCTTATGGTGACATTTTGGCATTTTGTTTTAGTGCAACTTTTGGCAATAATTCAGCTGCATAATGGCATCAATAATTTCGTCCATTACAGCCCAAAGAAGTGAAATTTGTGTGTTCCATGCATTATTTAGGTGTAGGCAAGGTATTCATGTAATTTAGAGAATTTACGGTTAAGGGTTTAAGTGAATTAGTAAGCAATTTGGGTGTTTTTGAGCAATTTTGGGTTCTAATCAATCTAAATACATAATTTTGACACTAGATTAATATTTAGAATTTAATAAGCTTTAATTTGAGCCTAATATTGCTTAGGTTTCGGTATACGAATCAAAAATCCCGAAATTCAAAAGCGCCAAAAAGCAGGGCAAAATCGTACTTTCACTTAAAAGCGCCGAGGCCACCCGAGCTTAACCAATGGTTAATCATGGCTTAAAAACACATTTTAAAACATTTAAGTGAGGTTCGGGCTCAGTCGGCACGCACATCGGAGTTAAAACAGCCACATGGGCGTTTTGGTCATTTCGCGCGTCGGAACTCAAAATTGAGATCCTTCTGCTCTATTAACACACATAACACAAACAATCCCTTATTATCCTCAAAATATCCCCTTGAGAATAGGTGGGGCCCATGATCCTCATTTTTTGAGTAAAATAACTTCAGGGGCATTTTGGTCATTTTATACGTACAGAAATTCGGGATTTGCGACTCTCGCATGAATCGTTCCTAACCTCTCTTCTAATGTTATATTCCTTTATTGAAGATTGTTCGGCCTCAAATCTTATGTAATAATTACCTACGGTAATTCGGTAATGACAGTAAAAATTACAGTAAAAATTGGGGCGTTACATTAACCTCGACCTCTGTTTTAGTGTTACCCAACCCCAATGTGCCTTTCGAGGTGTATTGTGATGCTTCAAAAAAGGGTTTAGGTTGTGTATTGTTGCAAGATAGGCAAGTGGTGGCCTATGCATCAAGACAACTCAAGCCACATGAGGCAAACTACCCTACCCATGACCTTGAGTTAGCTGCCGTCGTGTTTGCTCTAAAGATTTGGAGACACCATTTATATGGAGTTAAGTTTGAGGTGTTTTCCGATCACAAGAGTTTGAAATATCTCTTTGATCAAAAAGAGCTAAACATGAGGCAAAGGCGATGGATGGAGTTCTTGAAAGATTATGATTTTGGATTGAACTACCATCCTGGTAAAGCTAATGTAGTAGCTGATGCTTTGAGTAGGAAGTCCTTACAAGTGTCCCGTTTGATGGTGAAGGAGGTTGAATTGATTGAGCAATTTAGGGACTTAAACCTAGGAATGACTTTGACCACTAAGGGCATCAGAGCTTGTCATCTTAGAGTGACAAGTGAGTTCAAAGAAAGGATTGTTCAAGCTCAAGGGGACGATACTGAGTTTCAAGAGACTTTAAGGCAGTGAAGGCAGGAAAGTTGATAGGTTTTACCCAAGGAATGGACGATTTGTGGAGGTTTAAAGGTCGAATATGTGTACCTGCTAGTGGTGGCCTCCGAAAAGATATTTTGGACGAAGCCCATAAGAGCCATTTTACCCTTCATCCTGGTGCCACCAAGATGTATCAAGATTTGAAGAAGATGTTCTGGTGGCCTGGAATGAAGAAAGATGTGTGCACATGGGTGAGTAAGTGCTTGGTGTGTCAAAAGGTGAAGATTGAACACCAAAAACCCTCTGGAATGCTGCAACCTCTGTCGATCCCTGAGTGGAAGTGGGATAATATCTCCATGGATTTTGTGACTGGATTACCGAGGACCCAAATGAATCATGATACCATATGGGTAATCGTATCGATTGACGAAGTCAGCCCACTTTTTACCTATTAAGGTGACTTATTCCTTGGATAGGTTAGCACAATTGTATATTCAGGAAATAGTAAGGTTACATGGGGTGCCATTGACGATAATCTCGGACCGGGATCCGCGGTTTACGTCACGATTTTGGGGAGCCTTTCAAAAGGCGTTTGGTTCAAAGCTGTGTCTAAGCACGGCCTATCACCCCCAAACAGACGGTCAATCTGAAAGAACTATCCAAACCTTGGAGGATATGTTAAGGGCATGTGTTTTAGATCAAAGGGGAAGTTGGGATAAGTACACCATCGATTGAATTTGCATATAACAACAGTTATCATGCAAGTATCGGTATGGCACCGTATGAGGCCCTCTATGGACGGAAATGTCAATCTCCCTTATGTTGGTATGAACCCGGAGAGCAAAGTTTACTCGGACCTGATATTGTGAGGGAAACAACGGAACAAATCAAGAAGATTAGGGATAAGATTCTTACTGCTCAAAGTCGACAGAAAAACTATGCGGACAAGCGCTAAAACCGCTAGATTTTCAAGAAGGGACCACGTGTTCCTAAGGATCACCCCCACCAGGCATAGGCCGAGCAATAAAAGTAAAGAAATTGAGCCCAGATTTCTTGGTCCGCTTGAAATCCTTACCAAAGTAGGACCAGTAGCCTACCGTATAGCCCTACCCGACTCTATCCAACCTTCATGATGTTTTCCATGTCTCTCAGTTAAGAAAGTATCAATCTGACCCGAGTCATGTACTAGAGCCAGAACATGTACAATTAAGAGATAAACTGACATTTAACTTACTACCCACGAGAATCGTCGACCGAGGAGTTAAGCGAGTTAAGGAACAAGGTTTGTACCCTGGTCAAAGTAGCATGGGGACAGGGTGAAACCGAAGAACTTACATGGGAGCTGGAATCAAACATGAAAGCACAATACCCCGAGTTGTTCTCAGGTAACGAATTTTCGGGGCGAAATTCTTTTAAGGAGGGGAGTAATGTAACGCCCCAATTTTTACTGTAATTTTTACTGTCATTAGAAATTACTCAATTACCGAATTACCGTAGGTAATTATTACATAAGATTTGAGGCCGAACAATCCTCAATAAAGGAATATAACATTAGAAGAGAGATTAGGAACGATTCATGCGAGTCGCAAATCCCGAATTCAGACGTATAAAATGACCAAAATGCCCCTGAAGTTATTTTACTCAGAAAATGAGGATCGTGGGCCCCACCTATTCTCAAGGGGATATTTTGAGGATAATAAGGGATTGTTTGTGTTATGTGTGTTAATAGAGCAGAAGGATCTCAATTTTGAGTTAGATGCGTGAAATGACCAAGCAGCCCCTGTGGTTGCTTTAACTCGATGTGCGTGCCGACTGAGCCCGAACCTCACTAAAATGTTTTAAAATGTGTTTTTAAGCCATGATTAACCATTGGTTAAGCTCGGGTGGCCTCGGGCAATTTTTAAGTTAAAGTACGATTTTGCCCCTGTTTTTGGCGATTTGCAATTCGGGATTTTTGATTCGTATACGGAAACCTAAGCAATATTAGGCTCAAATTAAAGCTTATTAAATTATAAATATTAATCTAGAGTCAAAATTATGTATTTAGATTGATTAGAACCCAAAATTGCTCAAAAACACCCAAATTGCTTACTAATTCACTTAAACCCTTAGCAGTAAATTCTCTAAATTACATGAATACCTTGCCTACACCTAAATAATGCATGGAACACACAAATTTCACTTCTTTGGGCTGTAATGGACGAAATTATTGATGCCATTATGCAGCTGAATTATTGCCAAAAGTTGCACTAAAACAAAATGCCAAAATGTCACCATAAGAGACATAATTCCTTAATTTCATACAACTTTGTCTAAAATGATTTTTCCTCCCTTATTTCTCCTGCAAAATTCCGTCCACTACCTCATCATTTTGGCCAATTAGAAGCCTCAAAATCTTCTATAAATAGGCTTGCTTGAGTGGTCTTGGAATGCTTGGTTCATAACTAGTTTTTAGGAGCACCAAAAACTTTCTTTCTTCCTCCTCTTTGGCTGAATTCTTTCTTCAATTTTTCAAAGAGATTTTGTTTCATTTCACTTCAAGAAACCAAGTTCTCTTCCTCTTCTTCAACTCAGATTAGGTAGGGAGTAGTTTCTAAATTTATTTCTATGCTTTGAGGAGTTGTGTTTTTAGCTCAAAATGATGAAATTATGAACTTGCCTTAGCTTTTCATTTTGGTTTTCCTCTTCAATTTTTCTTTAACCAATTCAACCATATGGCCTAGGTGGAACTAAGATGATGGCTTGATGATGAGGACCTTGAGGGTGGGTTGTAAATCCATCACAAGTTAGGCCTCTAAAGCTTGAAAATTCCACTTGATGCAAAACTTTAAAGAATAATGCTTTATGATGCTAAAACAAAGATTTTTAGTTTAGAACTTGAAAGATGTATTTTTCCTTTTATGTTTTATTTCTTGTTAAGATATGTATTGGGTTGAATTTATAATTCTTTTAAAGTCTTGAAGGAGCTCTAGTAAAGAAACAAAATGAATTTGCATCCATGATTAAGTTTATGCTTTGCATAACCATGTTTACCTTCTATATCATCACTAAATTTTCAAGAATGAATAAATGAACTTGCATTTCTCATGTTTAAATTCCAAGCTTGTATCTCATGTTTATGTTTCAAGTCATCACTTAATCTTTCAAGATAATAAAGAGGTTGCATCTCATATTTAATTTATGCTCTCACTATATTTTATAATGGCTAAAAGAATCAACGCATGGCATGTTTATTTTATGTCATCACCTAAAGATCCTAGAGCTCAAAGACTTGCCCATGTATCACAAGCAAAGAAATATGATTATTGGAGTTAAAGAATTTATTCTTTAAAAAGTCTTGAGATTGGAGCTTAAAAAGATGTAATAATAATATTCTCTTCTCCCTCTCTGGTCTGTGCGGACTACCGCCGCTCAGGTTTCTTAATATTCTCTTCTCCTCTATCGGTCTGTGCGGACTACCGCTCCGGTTTCTTAATATTTTCTTCTCCCTCTCTGGTCTGTGCGGATTACACGCTCCAGCTTTCTTGTATCATGTTTATATTTCAAGTTCTTGCATCATGTTTAATTTTCAAGTCATCACCTTAAATCTTAAAGATAAAGAAATGGAATTACATATCATGTTTATAATTCCAAGCTATCACCTTATAAAGATAAGATTAAAATAAGGTTGCATAGCATGTTTATAATTCTAAGATGTCACCTAAATCTCTAAAGCTCAAGACTTACTCCTTTTATCTTAAGTGAGAATTTTAATTGTGAAGATCCTCCCAAATTTGACAAAAGAACTAGTTTCTAAATGAGTTTTAAGGCTTTGCAAGGATTTTACGGCGAACCAGTATTTTATATGCACTTAAAATAAGATTCTATGTAATTGCATGAGGTTCATGATTGACCACTGATCTGAGTTTAGTATCAATGTGTGATAATGATTTGATATGATTGAAGTTGTGATAATTATGGTTTATTGTTAAGAGAATGATTCATAATTGGTTTAGTAACTAATTAGTTCTATAATTGATAATTCTATGTAAGGATTGGATGCTTATTAAGTACTTGATATCATTGAATGATTTCTGGCTTGCATGTTATAGTTCTGTTGCAAATAATGAGAATGCTTGTACATGAAATGTTCTTTATTATGTAAAATTTACCTTTGTTGCTAGAAGAAAGTGTATCATTGTAAAAGTGTAATTTGGAAAGGTTCGGCTAAGGAAAGACTTGGTATTTAAGCGTGTCCATTGTGACCCACCTCTCTTTCGGGAATCTCCCATATGCATGATTACAGATTGATATATATTATTCTAGCTTAAGACTATAAATGAGAAAATGTTATGATGTTTATGAATTGTATTATGATATAACATGCAAAGATTTAATGATGACTTAAACTTATAAGAAAATGATCCTTTGGAACCATCGGACTATAGGTGGTGAAAAGGTGATTTTAGCCCCTAACCCGTTCTCTCAAAAGGGTAGAGTCGGGACTTTAGCTTATCAAAAGGGATAAGTATATGCTAGTGACGACTAGTAAAATATGAGCTCATAACCTAAATTACTCCTAAAAGGGTGGAGTATAGGGTGGCCCAAGGAAAATAATGATGATGATAAGATTTTAAGTCATCAAAGGCACTAAAGAAATGAAATATGTGCCTTTGTGTCCATGTGTAGCTAATATTATATGACGTTCTTTTATGCGTGTTATTTTGATAATGATGATGAGGAATATGATGTAATGATAAAGGAAATGTTCATTGTAAATATGACATGTTAAGAATAAGATGCATTATAAGACGCATGATTAAAAATTGGCGAACCTCGGTTAAGTATTTGTCCGAACTTAAAATGAATCTTTGCATGCTCACTATTTTAGAATAATCCCGAGGTTCCTAGGACTTTGATGATGACACTGTAGAAGGAGGTACCCTACTGAGAATTCTTTAGCAAGATTCTCACTCCCTTTTCTTTATTTCCGTCATTGTCTCCAGATTCAAATGGCGACATTCGTCCTGTTCGTTGATACCCCTACTTGGGAATTCCACTATGATCCGATGCATCGCTCGTATCATTTTGAAGGAGGTCTTGTGATTCGTGTTTTTATTTACATAGGTGGTGCATATGCACATCCTGTCCCTAGTTATTGATTTTCTCCTACTTCTCCCTATGGCGATGAAATGGTTTCGAACATGCACGTCCACTTGATGAAAGGATGTTACGTTCTTATCCCGCTTCATCTGCTGTCCATGGATTTCAGTATGTTCGAGACGAGATATTCAAACTGATCCTTCAGAGGACACTCCTACTCATGTATATTCTCGAGCTCTGCTCCTACTCCCACACGTGTAAGAGAGGGTAGTGAGGAAGCAGTTGTTCAGCCGAGGTTAGCGAGAAGGCCGTCCATGCGACTCCCACTGGTGCATCTCGTGTGTCCCGTCAGAGGGAGCTCATCGATGGATCGGATTTATTCCCCATTTCGGGACGTGGCCATAGAAGGTTCTTAGTAGATTTATGTGTGATCATGCACCCTAGTTTTAGGATAACCTTCCCGGCTTATGGAGTTATCTAGTTTAGGAGCATGTATTTCCTTAAGTATATTTTCTTTTATGGGTTTGCATAAGATAATGATGTATGAACATAACCCACCCTTTGAGTGAGGTTATTGTATGTAAATATATGCTATAATGTGCTTATGGATGTTATATGATGGAGCCTAAGTGATATGATGTGATATATTCTTAAACGTCTTATTATACCCCGCTTACTCGTTCACGTTGTACTCGGCTCATGTTTTCAATTATGTGTTTAAAAAAAAATGGCTCGTAATTTCACTAAGTATTTTCAAATTATGAAGAAAGAACCAAAGCAAGGAGTAAAGTCTAGTCATTAATCAGATTCAACCTAGGTGTATCTGGTTAATTACTAGGGTGTTACATTTTGGTATCAGAGCAGTTCGATTCTCATGGAGCCTAAGGATTGGACTAGCTATGCTTCTAAAGCATAATACGTTAGTAACGTCATGTGTAGATGTTTATCATTAGGATGAGCTTGAGGATTAGAAATACATGACTCGTATGTTGAAAGTGCCATGGTAACTTGCTCACTTTGCATGGAATATTGGGCCCGATCACCTCGGTGTTCTTTGTTTTGTGTGTATAGGGACCAATGGCACGTCGACAACGGACTAGGAGCGCAAAGCAGAATAATCAAGACAACGAGACAGCCGAAGCACTCCGCGACGTAGCAAGGACCATGAGAATGATGATGGAACGAATGGATCAGGATCGTCAAGCCAATATGAATCAGGGACATGAGATTCCTGAACATGCCTGTTTCGGGAGTTTCGTAAGGCAAACCCACCAGTTTTCAAGGGGACACTGAATCCAAATATTGCAGATGAATGGATTCGGAATATTGAGAAGGTCTTTGCTGTAGTCCCATGCTCGGAGGAGCAAAAGGTCACCTTCGCTACTCATATGCTTGAAGGTGATGCCGGTTTCTGGTGGACGGGTGTTCGAAGACTCCTGGAGACGATCGACATGGACATTGATTGGGAACTTTTCAAGGTCCATTTTTATGAAAAGTACTTTCCAGTGTCAGTTAGATATGCCAAGGTCATTGAATTCATGCAAGTTGTCCAGGAATATGAATGTGGCTCCAAGACATCGCCAGATTTGAAGAACTCATTAAGTTCTCAAGAATGTACCAAGGAAATCCTGATGAGTACTGGAAATGCATTAAATACGAGTCAGGGTTGAAGGCGGAACTTAATGTGGCAGTTGCACATTTGGAGATTAGGGATTTCTCTACCCTAGTTAACAAATGTCGGATTATTGAGGAAGGTCAGAGAAAACTAAACACCCCAAAGTCAGATAATATTACCAAAAAGTTGACACCTCAAGGTCAGCAGTTCAAGAGGCAGAGTCGACCTCCATTTCCCCCTCAATCAAGACCACAAGGGACACAAAGAAATTTTCAACAAGGAAGGCCAAACAACAACAATCGCTATAATAACAACCGCTACAACAATAACCCCAGTAACAATCACAACAACAACAATAACAACAATAAAGGGAAAGCACCACAAAGAGGTCCAGCAGTACCTCCACGGCCTGCGCCATCCATGGAATGTCCCAAGTGCGGCAAGAATCATGGGAGCATGCCATGTCGAGCCGGAACAAACGTGTGCTATCGGTGTGGAAAACCAGGTCATTACTCCCGAGAATGCACGGAAAGAAACCCGCCAACCCCCAATCCCAAGCCGCAATACCAGGGAAGGGTATTTACGGTTAATGCTGAAGAAACAACGAAGTCATGAAATCTCGTGGAAGGTAAGGGTAATATGCATGGTAAAGACTTAATTGTACTATATGATTCTGGCGCTTCTCATTCTTTTATCTCCCATTCATGTGTTAAAAGCCTTAATTTACCTATGACTGAGCTTCCTTTTGACCTTATTGTTTCTACCCATTTGGAAAACCCGTTAGGACTTGTAAATATTGTTTAGATTGTAGTTTTATTATAGATAATAGATCCTTTGTTTTAGATCTTATTTGCTTACCCATGCGAGGTTTAGATGTGATTCTTGGCATGGATTGGCTTGAGGCCAACCGTGTCTTTGTTAAAGCATTATGAGAAAACCATCACTTTTCTTCCTGTTCCTATTGAACCTAAGAAACCCATAAGTCTTTACATAGCTGCTTTGTGAAAATGGATTGTGGTAAGGGTGAGAGTAAAGGTTACATTTTCTTAGCCGCTAGTGATGTAGACTTTGAGCAAAGTATCGATGAGATACCAATAGTAAGAAATTATCCTGAAGTATTTCGGATGAGATACGAGTTTCCCCAAGAGAGAGATAGAGTTTTCCATAGAATTGCTTAGGGTGCAGGACCTATATCCATAGCCCCATACTGAGGATGTCCCCATTAGAATTGACCGAGTTAAAAACTCAATTGGAAGATTTATTGGAGAAAAAGTTTGTTAGGCCTAGTGCATCACCTTGGGGAGCCCTGTGTTGTTTGTAAAGAAAAAGGATGGGAGTATGAGGATGTGTGTAGATTATCGGCAGTTGAATAAAGTAACGGTGAAAAACAAGTATCCTCTGCCTAGGATCGATGATTTGATGGCCCAACGGAAAGGTGCGGTAGTGTTTTCTAAGATAGATTTGAGCTCAGGCTACCATCAAATTAGAGTGAGAGATCAAGACATACCTTAAACGGCCTTTCGTGACGATACGGCCATTTTGAGTTTGCAGAATGTCCTTTGGGTTAACCAATGCTCCAGCTATTTTTATGGATTACATGAATAGGATCTTTCGGCCCTATTTAGATCAGTTTGTAGTTGTCTTTATAGATGACATTCTCATATATTCTAAGACCCATGAAGAGCATGAATGCCATCGACCATAATCTTGGAGATCTTGAAGGAAAAGAAACTATATGCCAAGATTTCCAAGTGTGAGTTTTGGTTGGATAAGGTGCAATTTTAGGGCATGTAGTATCTAAGAAAGGAATTGTCAGTAGATCCTAGTAAGGTAGAAGCGATAGTAAATCGGGAAAGACCAACCATCATGAATCAAGTAAGGAGCTTTTTGGGTTTAGCCGGTTATTACCGTCGATTTATCAAGGGATTTTCCCTGATTTCCCTACCTTTGTCCAAGTTGACTAGGAAGAACACCCCTTTTTCATGGACCGGAGTGTGAAAAGAGCTTTCAAGAGTTAAAACACAAGCTAACCTCTACCTGTTTTAGTGTTACCCGACCCCAATGTGCCTTTCGAGGTGTATTGTGATGCTTCAAAAAAGGGTTTAGGTTGTGTATTGATGCAAGATAGGCAAGTGGTGGCCTATGCATCAAGACAACTCAAGCCACATGAGGCAAACTACCCTACCCATGACCTTGAGTTAGGCTGTCGTCGTGTTTGCTCTAAAGATTTGGAGACACCATTTATATGGAGTTAAGTTTGAGGTGTTTTCCGATCACAAGAGTTTGAAATATCTCTTTGATCAAAAAGAGCTAAACATGAGGCAAAGGCGATGGATGGAGTTCTTGAAAGATTATGATTTTGGATTGAATTACCATCCTGGTAAAGCTAATGTAGTAGCCGATGCTTTGAGTAGGAAGTCCTTACAAGTGTCCCGTTTGATGGTGAAGGAGGTTGAATTGATTGAGCAATTTAGGGACTTAAACCTAGGAATGACTTTGACCACTAAGGGCATCAGAGCTTGTCATCTTAGAGTGACAAGTGAGTTCAAAGAAAGGATTGTTCAAGCTCAAGGGGACGATCTTTGAGTTTCAAGAGACTTTAGAGGCGTGAAGGCGGGAAAGTTGATAGGTTTTACCCAAGGAATGGACGATTTGTGGAGGTTTAAAGGTCGAATATGTGTACTGCTAGTGGTGGCCTCCGAAAGGATATTTTGGAGGAAGCCCATAAGAGCCATTTTACCCTTTCATCCTGGTGCCACCAAGATGTATCAAGATTTGAAGAAGATGTTACGGTGGCCTGGAATGAAGAAAGATGTGTGCACATGGGTGAGTAAGTGCTTGGTGTGTCAAAAGGTGAAGATTGAACACCAAAACCCTCGGAATCTGCAACCTCTGTCGATCCCCTGAGTGGAAGTGGGATAGTATCTCCATGGATTTTGTGGTGGATTACGAGAGGACCCAAATGAATCATGATACCATATGGGTAATCGTGGATCCATTGACGAAGTCACCCCACTTTTTACCTATTAAGGTGACTTATTCCTTGGATAGGTTAGCACAATTATATATTCAGGAGATAGTAAGGTTACATGGGGTGCCGTCGACGATAATCTCGGACCGGATCGCGGTTTTACGTCACAATTTTGGGGAGCCTTTCAAAGGCATTTGGTTCAAAGCTGTGTCTAAGCACGGCCTATCACCCCCAAACAGACGGTTAATCTGAAAGAACTATCCAAACCTTGGAGGATATGTTAAGGGCATGTGTTTTAGATCAAAGGGGAAGTTGGGATAAGTACACCATCGATTGAATTTGCATATAACAAGATTATCATGCAAGTATCGGTATGGCACCGTATGAGGCCCTCTATGGACGGAAATGTCAATCTCCCTTATGTTGGTATGAACCCGGAGAGCAAAGTTTACTCGGACCGGATATTGTGAGGGAAACAACGAAACAAATCAAGAAGATTAGGGATAAGATTTTTACTGCTCAAAGTCGACAGAAAAACTATGCGGACAAGCGGCGAAAACCGCTAGATTTTCAAGAAGGGACCATGTGTTCCTAAGGATCACCCCACCACAGGCATAGGCCGAGCAATAAAAGTAAAGAAATTGAGCCCAGATTTCTTGGTCCGTTTGAAATCCTTACCAAAGTAGGACACGTAGCCTCACCGTATAGCCCTACCCCGAGTCTATCCAACCTTCATGATGTTTTCCATGTCTCTCGCTTAAGAAAGTATCAATCGACCCGAGTCATGTACTAGAGCAGAACATGTACAATTAAGAGATAACCCGACATTTAACTTACTACCCACGAGAATCGTCGGCCGAGGAGTTAGCGAGTTAAGGAACAAGAAATTTGTACCCCTGGTCAAAGTAGCATGGGGACGAGGTGAAACCAAGAACTTACATGGGAGCTGGAATCAAACATGAAAGCACAATACCCCGAGTTGTTCTCAGGTAACGAATTTTGAAGTAAATTCTTTTAAGGAGGGGAGTAATGTAACGCCCCAATTTTTCTGTAATTTTTCTTTGTCATTAGAAATTACTCAATTACCGAATTACAGTAGGTAATTATTACATAAGATTTGAGGCCGAACAATCCTCAATAAAGGAATATAACATTAGAAGAGAGGTTAGGAGCGATTCATGCAGAGTCGCAAAATCCCGAATTTCATGCGTATAAAATGACCAAAATGCCCTGAAGTTATTTTACTCAGAAAATGAGGATCGTGGGCCCCACCTATTCTCAAGGGGATATTTTGAGGATAATAAGGGATTGTTTGTGTTATGTGTGTTAATAGAGCGAAGGATCTCAATTTTGAGTTCCGATCTGTGAAATGACCAAAACGCAGCCCTGCAGTTTGTTTTAACTCGGATGTCCGTGCCGGCTGAGCCCGAACCTCACTAAAATGTTTTAAAATGTGTTTTTAAGCCATGATTAACCATTGGTTAAGCTCGGGTGGCCTCGGGCAATTTTTAAGTTAAAGTACGATTTTGCCCTTGTTTTTAGGCAGTTTTGCGAATTTCGGGATTTTTGATTCGTATACCGAAACCTAAGCAATATTAGGCTCAAATTAAAGCTTATTAAATTATAAATATTAATCTAGAGTCAAAATTATGTATTTAGATTGATTAGAACCCAAAATTGCTCAAAAACACCCAAATTGCTTACTAATTCACTTAAACCCTTAACCGTAAATTCTCTAAATTACATGAATACCTTGCCTACACCTAAATAATGCATGGAACACACAAATTTCACTTCTTTGGGCTGTAATGGACGAAATTATTGATGCCATTATGCAGCTGAATTATTGCCAAAAGTTGCACTAAAACAAAATGCCAAAATGTCACCATAAGAGACATAATTCCTTAATTTCATACAACTTTGTCTAAAATGATTTTTCCTCCCTTATTTCTCCTGCAAAATTCCGTCCACTACCTCATCATTTTGGCCAATTAGAAGCCTCAAAATCTTCTATAAATAGGCTTGCTTGAGTGGTCTTGGAATGCTTGGTTCATAACTAGTTTTTAGGAGCACCAAAAACTTTCTTTCTTCCTCCTCTTTGGCTGAATTCTTTCTTCAATTTTTCAAAGAGATTTTGTTTCATTTCACTTCAAGAAACCAAGTTCTCTTCCTCTTCTTCAACTCAGATTAGGTAGGGAGTAGTTTCTAAATTTATTTCTATGCTTTGAGGAGTTGTGTTTTTAGCTCAAAATGATGAAATTATGAACTTGCCTTAGCTTTTCATTTTGGTTTTCCTCTTCAATTTTTCTTTAACCAATTCAACCATATGGCCTAGGTGGAACTAAGATGATGGCTTGATGATGAGGACCTTGAGGGTGGGTTGTAAATCCATCACAAGTTAGGCCTCTAAAGCTTGAAAATTCCACTTGATGCAAAACTTTAAAGAATAATGCTTTATGATGCTAAAACAAAGATTTTTAGTTTAGAACTTGAAAGATGTATTTTTCCTTTTATGTTTTATTTCTTGTTAAGATATGTATTGGGTTGAATTTATAATTCTTTTAAAGTCTTGAAGGAGCTCTAGTAAAGAAACAAAATGAATTTGCATCCATGATTAAGTTTATGCTTTGCATAACCATGTTTACCTTCTATGTCATCACTAAATTTTCAAGAATGAATAAATGAACTTGCATTTCTCATGTTTAAATTCCAAGCTTGTATCTCATGTTTATGTTTCAAGTCATCACTTAATCTTTCAAGATAATAAAGAGGTTGCATCTCATATTTAATTTATGCTCTCACTATATTTTATAATGGCTAAAAGAATCAACGCATGGCATGTTTATTTTATGTCATCACCTAAAGATCCTAGAGCTCAAAGACTTGCCCATGTATCACAAGCAAAGAAACATGATTATTGGAGTTAAAGAATTTATTCTTTAAAAAGTCTTGAGATTGGAGCTTAAAAAGATGTAATAATAATATTCTCTTCTCCCTCTCTGGTCTGTGCGGACTACCGCTCCGGTTTCTTAATATTCTCTTCTCCTCTATCGGTCTGTGCGGACTACCGCCGCTCAGGTTTCTTAATATTTTCTTCTCCCTCTACTGGTCTGTGCGGATTACCGCGCTCCAGTTTCTTGTATCATGTTTATATTTCAAGTTCTTGCATCATGTTTAATTTTCAAGTCATCACCTTAAATCTTAAAGATAAAGAAATGGAATTACATATCATGTTTATAATTCCAAGCTATCACCTTATAAAGATAAGATTAAAATAAGGTTGCATAGCATGTTTATAATTCTAAGATGTCACCTAAATCTCTAAAGCTCAAGACTTACTCCTTTTATCTTAAGTGAGAATTTTAATTGTGAAGATCCTCCCAAATTTGACAAAAGAACTAGTTTCTAAATGAGTTTTAAGGCTTTGCAAGGATTTTACTGGGAACCAGATTTTATATGCACTTAAAATATGATTCTATGTAATTGCATGAGGTTCATGATTCGCCACTGATCCGAGTTTAGTATCAATGTGTGATAATGATTTGATATGATTGAAGTTGTGATAATTATGGTTTATTGTTAAGAGAATGATTCATAATTGGTTTAGTAACTAATTAGTTCTATAATTGATAATTCTATGTAAGGATTGGATGCTTATTAAGTACTTGATATCATTGAATGAATTTCTGGCTTGGATGTTATAGTTCCTGTTGCAAATAATGAGAATGCTTGTACATGAAATGTTCTTTATTATGTAAAATTTACCTTTGTTGCTAGAAGAAAGTGTATCATTGTAAAAGTGTAATTTGGAAAGGTTCGGCTAAGGAAAGACTTGGTATTTAAGCGTGTCCATTGTGACCCACCTCTTTCTGGGAATCTCCCATATGCATGATTACAGTTGATATATATTATTCTAGCTTAAGACTATAAATGAGAAAATGTTATGATGTTTATGAATTGTATTATGATATAACATGCAAAGATTTAATGATGACTTAAACTTATAAGAAAATGATCCTTTGGAACCATCAGACTATAGGTGGTGAAAAGGTGATTTTAGCCCCTAACCCGTTCTCTCAAAAGGGTAGAGTCGGGACTTTAGCTTATCAAAAGGGATAAGTATATGCTAGTGACGACTAGTAAAATATGAGCTCATAACCTAAATTACTCCCAAAAGGGTGGAGTATAGGGTGGCCCAAGGAAAATAATGATGATGATAAGATTTTAAGTCATCAAAGGCACTAAAGAAATGAAATATGTGCACTTTGTGTCCATGTGTAGCTAATATTATATGACGTTCTTTTATGCATGTTATTTTGATAATGATGATGAGGAATATGATGTAATGATAAAGGAAATGTTCATTGTAAATATGACATGTTAAGAATAAGATGCATTATAAGACCATGATTAAAAATTGACGAACCTCGGTTAAGTATTTGTCCGAACTTAAAATGAATCTTTGCATGCTCACTATTTTAGAATAATCCCGAGGTTCCCGGGACTTTGATGATGACATCTGTAGAAGGAGGTACCCTCTGAGAATTCTTTAGCAAGATTCTCACTCCCTTTTCTTTCTTTATTTCCGTCATTGTCTCCAGATTCAAATGGCGACATTCGTCTGTTCGTTGATACCCCTACTTGGGAATTCCACTATGATCCGGTGCATCGCTCGTATCATTTTGAAGGGAGGTGCGCACTTCGTGTTTTTATTTACATAGGTCGTCCATTTGCACATCCTGTCCCTAGTTATTGATTTTCTCCTACTTCTCCCTATGGCGATGAAATGGTTTTCGAACATGCACGTCCACTTGATGAAAGGATGTTACGTTCTTATCCCGCTTCATCTGCTGTCCATGGATTTCCAGAGTATGTTCCCGAGACGAGATATTCTGAAACTGATCCTTCAGAGGACACTCCTACTCATGTATATTCTGAGAGCTCTGCTCCTACTCCCACACGTGTAAGAGAGGGTAGTGAGGAAACAGTTGTTCAGCCGAGGTTAGCGAGAAGGTCGTCCATGCGACCCCAGCCTGGTGCATCTCGTGTGTCCCGTCCCGAGGGAGCTCATAGTGGATCGGATTTATTCCCCCATTTCTAGGACAGTGGCCATAGAAGGTTCTTAGTAGATTTATGTGTGATCATGCACCCTAGTTTTAGGATAACCTTCCCGGCTTATGGAGTTATCTAGTTTAGGAGCATGTATTTCCTTAAGTATATTTTCTTTTATGGGTTTGCATAAGATAATGATGTATGAACATAACCCACCCTTTGAGTGAGGTTATTGTATGTAAATATATGCTATAATGTGCTTATGGATGTTATATGATGGAGCCTAAGTGATATGATGTGATATATTCTTAAACGTCTTATTATACCCCGCTTACTCGTTCACGTTGTACTCGGCTCATGTTTTCAATTATGTGTTTAAAAAAAAAATGGCTCGTAATTTCACTAAGTATTTTCAAATTATGAAGAAAGAACCAAAGCAAGGAGTAAAGTCTAGTCATTAATCAGATTCAACCTAGGTGTATCTGGTTAATTACTAGGGTGTTACAAATAGTCTTGCTTGAGTGGTCTTGGAATGCTTGGTTCATAACTAGTTTTTAGGAGCACCAAAAACTTTCTTTCTTCCTCCTATTTGGCTGAATTCTTTCTTCTTTTTTTTCAAAGAGCTTTTGTTTCATTTCACTTCAAGAAACCAAGTTCTCTTCCTCTTCTTCAACTCAGATTAGGTAGGGAGTAGTTTCTAAATTTATTTCTATGCTTTGAGGAGTTGTGTTTTTAGCTCAAAATGATGAAATTATGAACTTACCTTAGCTTTTCATTTTGGTTTTCCTCTTCAATTTTTCTTTAACCAATTCAACCATATGGCCTAGGTGGAACTAAGATGATGGCTTGATGATGAGGACCTTGAGGGTGGGTTGTAAATCCATCACAAGTTAGGCCTCTAAAACTTGAAAATTCCACTTCATGCAAAACTTTAAAGAACAATGCTTTATGATGTTAAAACAAAGATTTTTAGTTTAGAACTTGAAAAATGTATTTTCCTTTTATGTTTTATTTCTTGTTAAGATATGTATTGGGTTGAATTTATAATTCTTTTAAAGTCTTGAAGGATAGTAAAGAAACAAAATGAATTTGCATCCATGATTAAGTTTATGCTTTGCATAACCATGTTTACCTTCTATGTCATCACTAAATTTTCAAGAATGAATAAATGAACTTGCATTTCTCATGTTTAAATTCCAAGCTTGTATTTCATGTTTATGTTGCAAGTCATCACTTAATCTTTCAAGATAATAAAGAGGTTGCATCTCATATTTAATTTATGCTCTCACTATATTTTATAATGGCTAAAAGAATCAACACATGGCATGTTTATTTTATGCCATCACCTAAAGATCCTAGAGCTCAAAGACTTGCCCATGTATCACAAGCAAAGAAATATGATTATTGGAGTTAAAGAATTTATTCTTTAAAAAGTCTTGAGATTGGAGCTTAAAAAGATGTAATAATAATTCTCTTCTCCTCTATCTGGTCTGTGCGGACTACCGCTCCGGTTTCTTAATATTCTCTTCTCCTCTCTCTGGTCCTGTGCAGATTACCGCCGCTCCGCTTTCTTGTATCATGTTTATATTTCAAGTTCTTGCATCATGTTTAATTTTCAAGTCATCACCTTAAATCTTAAAGATAAAGAAATGGAATTGCATATCATGTTTATAATTCCAAGCTATCACCTTATAAAGATAAGATTAAAATAAGGTTGCATAGCATGTTTATAATTCTAAGATGTCACCTAAATCTCTAAAGCTCAAGACTTACTCCTTTTATCTTAAGTGAGAATTTTAATTGTGAAGATCCCCCCAAATTTGACAAAAGAACTAGTTTCTAAATGAGTTTTAAGGCTTTGCAAGGATTTTACGGGGAACTAGTATTTTATATGCACTTAAAATATGATTCTATGTAATTGCATGAGGTTCATGATTCGGCCACTGATCTGAGTTTAGTATCAATGTGTGATAATGATTTGATATGATTGAAGTTGTGATAATTATGGTTTATTGTTAAGAGAATGATTCATAATTGGTTTAGTAACTAATTAGTTCTATAATTGATAATTCTATGTAAGGATTGGATGCTTATTAAGTACTTGATATCATTGAATGATTTCCTGGCTTGCATGTTATAGTTGCTATTGCAAATAATGAGAATGCTTATACATGAAATGTTCTTTATTATGTAAAATTTACCTTTGTTGCTAGAAGAAAGTGTATCATTGTAAAAGTGTAATTTGGAAAGGTTCTGGCTAAGGAAAGACTTGGTATTTAAGCGTGTCCATTGTGACCCACCTCTCTTTCCTGGGAATCTCCCATATGCATGATTATAGTTGATATATATTATTCTAGCTTAAGACTATAAATGAGAAAATGTTATGAATTGTATTGTGATATAACATGCAAAGATTTAATGGTGACTTAAACTTATAAGAAAATGATCCTTTGGAACCATCAGACTATAGGTGGTGAAAAGGTGATTTTAGCCCCCTAACCCGTTCTCTCAAAAGGGTAGAGTCGGGACTTTAGCTTATCAAAAGGGATAAGTATATGCTAGTGACGACTAGTAAAGTATGAGCTCATAACCTAAATTACTCCCAAAAGGGTGGAGTATAGGGTGGCCTAAGGAAAATAATGATGATGATAAGATTTTAAGTCACCTAAGGCACTAAAGAAATGAAATATGCACACTATGTCCACGTGTAGCTAATATTATATGACGTTCTTTTATGCATGTTATTTGATAATGATGATGAGGAAAATGATGTAATGATAAAGGAAAAGTTCATTGTAAATATGACATGTTAAGATTATGATGCATTATAAGACGCATGATTAAAAATTGACGAACCTCGGTTAAGTATTTGTCCGAACTTAAAATGAATCTTTGCATGCTCACTATTTTAGAATAATCCCGAGGTTCCTAGGGACTTTGATGATGACACTGTAGAAGGAGGTACCTTACTGAGAATTCTTTAGCAAGATTCTCACTCCCTTTTCTTTATTTCCGTCATTGTCTCCAGATTCAGATGGCGACATTCGTCCTGTTCGTTGATACCCCTACTTAGGAATTTCACTATGATCCGGTGCATCGCTCGTATCATTTTGAAGGGAGGTGCACAGTTCGTGTTTTTATTTACATAGGTCATCCATTTGCACATCCTGTCCCTAGTTATCGATTTTCTCCTACTTCTCCCTATGGCGATGAAATGGTTTTCGAACATGCACGTCCACTTGATGAAAGGATGTTACGTTCTTATCCCGCTTCATCTGCTGTCCATGGATTTCCAGAGTATGTTCCTGAGACGAGATATTCTGAAACTGATCCTTTAGAGGACACTCCTACTCATGTATATTCTGAGAGCTCTGCTCCTACTCCCACACGTGTAAGAGAGGGTAGTGAGGAAACAGTTGTTCAGCCGAGGTTAGCAAGAAGGCCGTCCATGCGACCCCAGCCTGGTGCATCTCGTGTGTCCCGTCCCGAGGAGCTCATCGATGGATCGGATTTATTCCCCCATTTCCAGGACAATGGCCATAGAGGGTTCTTAGTAGATTTATGTGTGATCATGCACCCTAGTTTTAGGATAACCTTCCCGACTTATGGAGTTATCTAGTTTAGGGGCATGTATTTCCTTAAGTATATTTTCTTTTATGGGTTTACATAAGATAATGATGTATGAACATAACCCACCCTTTGAGTGAGGTTATTGTATGTAAATATATGCTTTAATGTGCTTATGGATGTTATATGATGGAGCCTAAGTGATATGATGTGATATATTCTTAAACGTCTTATTATACTCCGCTTACTCGTTCACGTTGTACTCGGCTCACGTTTTCAATTATGTGTTTAAAAAAAAAATGGCTCGTAGTTTCACTAAGTATTTTCAAATTATGAAGAAAGAACCAAAGCAAGGAGTAAAGTCTAGTCATTAATCAGATTCAACCTAGGTGTATCTGGTTAATTACTAGGGTGTTTCAAATCAATTGTTCTTTTTTCAAAAAATAAAACGAAAACATGTTTGAAGGGAAAATGGAAATCAATGATGAACCTGGTGGCGTTGATGAAACCGCAGCTACCAATGGGGGGGCCCACTTGGAACCAGTCGGAGTTGGCTCACAACCGAGCTCACGGTGGCTCCGTTACGGTGTCGCGGTGGCTCCGTCATCAACTCGCGGTGGCTCTGTCGTCAACTCGTGATGGCTCTGTCGTAGCCACCCACTACTGCCATCACGGAGGTCCGGTGCTTCCATCGCGGTGCCATCGCGGAGACCCCTCTGAAAATCATTCCATTCACAGTCGCAGTCATCACCAACCCCGAATCAAATGCCCCATCCACTTTCCCTCCAACATCAGCGCCGATCTAGGGAAGCTTTTTTTATGCAGAGGGGAGTTCTACAAATTTGAAAGCAAATGACCTACCAGGGGTTGAACGTCCCTCGCTTTACTAGCTTCTGCTCTGCAGCTTGGTATTGAGTTCCTTTTCTATCCGCATGAACATGAACACACCGTTCTTGTATTTGAGCGGTGCTCTACGAGATGAACAAACTTTTATTGTGTGTGGTGGATGACCAAGTGAGTGTGAGAGAGAAGGTAAGAGCTGAGAGCTGAGAGCTGAGAGAAAGTTCCCTTTTTTCCTTTCTTTGCGCCTAACAGAGATCGAAGAGAAGTTCCCTCCTTTCTTTCACACACTTAGCCCACCGTGCGCCCTCGATGCTGCTTGTCTATATTAGTCACTCCGTGAATAGTGCCATATGCGTCCGCGGATGCGTCGCATTTGTGCGTTAGAATAACCGGACTCATGTTAGAAATAGCAATGAGGCTTAATCGTGTTGTTTAGATTGTGTTGTTGAACCACACTAGAGAACTGAGTTGTAGAGCAATGTGTAGCGTATGGGAGTTTTGGACATGATAGTGAAAGTGAGAGAAAGTTGTTTTAAGGTTTGTGAAGGGATAAAATTGTAATTATAAATAATAATAAATAATAGTATACGAAGGTAATTTTTATTAAAAACCACTTACACTTATGCTTTTTTAAGAATATGGGAATCACTAGCTTAAAAAATAAGGGTAAAATTTCTTTTTTCATTACAAGTGCTTTTTCTTAAAATGTTAATGTAAACATTCCAAAAAATACACACAAGTGCTTTTTCTTAAAATGTTAATAATGTAAACATTCCCAAAAATACATACACGTACTTTTTTTAAATAAAAAATTTCTTTTTTGTTAAAAAAAGTCAATCCAAATGCACTCATTTAAACTAACAATTAAGTTTAATACATTAAAAAAAATATAAAAAATAAAAAGTAGGTAATTATGATGACAAATTATCCAACAAATAATGTCTTTTAAAAAAAACTATAATAAAAGAAAGCTTCAATACTTGCTAAAATAATTAAGTTCATCGAATTAAGCTAATATCAATTAAGAGTAATGTCAACTAAGTGCATCATATTAACTTTTGAATTTGGGATATAAATTAATTTTTTGTTAGATTAAATTGATATAAGTTAAGGATAATATCATAAAATTGATATCAAATAAGAGGCGTTTTTACCAAAAAAAAAAGTTATTTATGGATTTCCATCCATTTTGATATTATTTACCAATATAAACCATTTTTTGAATTAAAGGAAGAATACGACTTACGATTAAATGAAATACACTTTATAAAATGTTTAACTATGAGACATTTGGTATGATGACACATTAAATAATAGACACACTCTGGTCGTATTACAGATAAAAAAAGATAAATGATAATTTAACGCACAAACTCGATACACTCTGCGACACATACGGTGGAAGGGGACTTGGTTATTATGATCATGCATCATGAAGGCATACGGTGGGGGTTGAGGCATTAGAAAAAATTAAACAAATTATGGAAGAAAAATCAGAAAGATAAAAAAGGAAATCCACAAAATTCCCCTCAACCCAAACTCTCTTCACCTCTGTAACTTTCTTTGTCTTCGAAATTGCAATTCAGCCATCTCTCAACCCACAAAACTTCTCTTCCTCAATCGATGTAACCCATTTCTGAATTCATAACTTTGTCACACAACTCACCCAAACTCATCTCTCCATCGTTGAGCTTCATTTGTCCATCGATCCATGTGCGGTGTTGTTTGTTCCTCTGTCTACTGCCATGGCCCATCGTTAGTCTCTGATGTTAGGGTCTCAAGCTTGATCAAGGTAATCTATCTATCTCTTTGTTCGTGTGTGTGTGTACATCTCTGTTGCTCACAAAATTTGGGGCTAGGTGATACTTTGAAGGAATCTGATAATGAAGAAGGTATTGAGACTTGGGAGCTTGGCAAAGCTTTTGGTCTTAGATTGACAAGAGAAGAGGTTGCAACTAAGAACAGGAAAAGAAAAGTTAGGGTTAAAAGTAAAAGAAGGAGGAGTGAAGGGAAACCATGATGGTGAGATATGAACTTTTGGTATTAGTCTTTTAGCCTTTCATAATGATAATGCATAAAATTAGGTTGCACTGAAACACTACCATATCAGTCATTTTTGTGTTCTTAGTTCCATATTAAAATTGTTTATTATACTGCCAAGTTTCATGCGCAAGTTGATAGGTGACCTCAAATAGCGCATGTAGCACTATGGTGAATTTGAGAGTTATATCATCTATGCTTTTTTTGGGATTTTTTTGTGAAACCATTCATTTTTGAACATACGGTTGTAAGTTATATGATGCCAAATTTCCTTTGTTCAGGAAAATATCACTCTTAAATGAATTAATATTTTATTTTTCTAAATCTAAATATGAATTTCACTATACATGATTAGGTAGACATTAAGTTTGGTTTTGCTGAGGGTGTTAGTTTCAATGCCTTTTTTTTTCAAGTCGAAGTTATTAAACATCTTAAACGTTATGTTGTTGCATGAATCCATAATAGATATGCTATGAAAGTTCTACATTTTGGAAATAATATTATATCATTTCTTGCACTGTAATTATTTCCCAATTACAAGCAACATCCTTCTTACATTTGTAATGCATTTGTTGTATTATGTATCTCATCACTAGTTCACTTCTTTTTTTCTCAAATCTTTGGATGTTAGATTTTATCATCTTGGTCTTATATCATCTTGGTCTTAGTCTTCTAACATTACACAATTCATGTCTTTGCCCTTTGTTTTGATTTATTTATTCACTGAACTCTTAATGCATCTCCATCTATATAGGAAAAACCTTTTTACTTTTCTAATACTAAGTATATATAGGAGATTTCAACTTGATCAACAATGCTAATAAATATAATAGTCATCCTTGTTCATAGATTTTGTCTCCCTCATTATTATTATGTGCTATATTATTTACAGTTGTTTTAAATTTTTTAGCAGATTGAACCGGTGCATGCTCAATTCAAAAGAGCCAAAGCTCTTACAACTAATTTACAATTGAACTTGAATATGGCAGTAGCACAGAAATAAAAAGACCCTAATCCTATTGTACTCAAAACGTTATGAGAAGTCACATTTGAGGACTATAATTTACCTAAAGAAAGAGCTACCCAAATTACATGATTTGGTTATCACAAGTGGTAGGGAAACAAGGGTTGAAAGGGATAAGAATGTGGAAAATTCTTAGCTTTGATGTAATTTCATTATATAGTTTATAGATGTTCAAAGAATTATGTATTATAAGTCTATGAGTAGTCTAGGATAATAGTGTATTCTGTTTCTATTCAACTTTTAATTTTTTTAGTACTTAGATTCCTATTTCCTTGTTGATAGAGTTAAATCAAGATAATTGGATTCTTATGTGCATTTTTTTTAACATAAGAGTAATTTATATTACTTTTGCTTTGAGTAAATTTCACTCCTGTCTATTTTGAGGCTCAATTCATTAATTCATAGAGTCCATGAGTCCTATAAATCAGTTCTCTAACTCAATTTCTCAAAAAATTCTTATATTCTTTAATATAAATACTAATAAGATACCAGCTTTTTTGTAAGATCATCAACAAATTGATAAGGGTTCACCAACGTATATTAAGCACTTGCCAACATGTATTAGAAACAAATTTTGAATCACTTTAATCTTAGAGCACAAATTGGATGTCAAGATAAGACTCAATTTATCAATCCACAAAGTCCAAGTTAAGACACCAACTTTTTGGATGGATCACCAACAAATTAATATAGAATTACTAACATATAGCAAGCATTTACAAATGTGTTTCAGAAAAATTTCAAACCACTTTAGTCTTGAAACACGATTTAGATGTCATGTTGAGGCACAATTTATCAATCCATAGAGTCTATGAGTCTTTTAGACTAGTTTTATAACTCAATTTTTCATAAAATTCCTATTTCCTTTACTTTAATATAGACAAACCTGTTAAGATATCAACTTTTTTTTAAAAAGGTCACCAACAAATTGATAGGGAATCACTAACATATTGAAAGTATTTACCAACTTATTTTAAAAAAAACTTTCGAATCACTTTAGTCTTGGAGCACGAATTAAATGTTGTGTTAAGTCTTATTTTATTAAACCATAGAGTCCATGAGTCCTCTAGATTGGTTCCCTAACTAAACTTTTCATAAAATTTCTATTTACTTTAATATAAACTAAAATTGTTAAGGTACCAACTTGTTAGAAAGATAACTAACAAATTTATAGAAAATCACCAACATACTCAAAGCACTTACCAACATGTTTCAAAAAAAATTTGAATCACTTTAGTCTTTGAGCACAAATTGAATATTGTGTTGAATCTCATTTTATCAAACTATAGAGTTGATAAGGAATTGATAGGGAATTACCAACATTTGAGTAAACTTCATTCTCCTCTATTTTGAGGTTTAGACCTTCTCGTTTTTGAAAAAATTGGATATTTTGTTGAGACTCAATTCATCAATTCATAGAGCATAAAAAAGTCTTATAAACTTGTTTTCTAACTCAATATTTTATAAAAATTCCAAATTCTTTGAATATAAACAAAATCTGATTCCCAAGTAAGACAAGCCCTAAATTGAATGTCATTTTGAGGCTCAATTGATCAATTTATAGAGCACTAAGTTCTCTAAGCTACTATTCTTAACTCAACTTTTCATAAAACTCTTATTTTCTTTAATTTAAACAAAAATCGAAAAGATACCAACTTTCTAAAAAACTTACCAAAATTGCGATAAAAAATTACCAATATATTTAGATCATTTACCAACTTGTATCAGAAGAAATTTTCAATCAATTTGGTCTTGGAACACAAATTGAATGTCATTTTGAGGCTTAATTGATCAATTCATAGAGTACTAAGTTCTTTAAGTTAGTACTCTTAACTCAACTTTTTATAAAACTCTTATTTTCTTTAATTTAAACAAAAATTGAAAAGATACCAACTTTCTAAAAAACTTACCAACATTGTAACAATGAATTACCAATATAATTAGAACATCTACCAACTTTTATCAAAAAAATTTTTCAATCAATTTGGTCTTGGAACACACATTGAATGTCATTTTGAGGCTTAATTGATCAATCCATAAAGCACTAAGTTCTTTAAGCTAGTACTCTTAACTCAACTTTTCATAAAACTCTTATTTTCTTTAATTTAAATAAAAATCGAAAAGATACCAACTTTCTAAAAAACTTACCAACATTGTGATAAAGAATTACCAATATATTTAGATCATTTACCAACTTGTATCAGAAAAAAATTTCAATCAATTTGGTCTTAGAACACAAATTGAATGTCATATGAGGCTAGATTTATTAATTTATAGTGCCCATGAGACATGTAAACTAGTTCTCTAAGTTAATTTCTCATAAAATTTATATTTCTTCAATATGAATCAAAACCGAAAAGATACCAACTTTTGTGAAAGATTGCCAACATATTGGAAATAATTACCAACATTTATTAGAAAAAATTTCAAATGAGTTTTGTTTTGGAGCACAAATTGGGTGTCATGTTGAGGCAAGATTCATCAATTCATTGAACTAAAATTGCCAACATTTTTCCTACCAATGTTCAATAAAATGTTGAGAATAGCTAAATTGAAACAAAGAATTCTATGTTCCATTGATAGAAGTAGTCTTCTCAAACCACATCAATTAATCATTAAAAATTAAAATACAATCAATATAATCGGTAATCTTCTTTTGAACAAAGTAGAAAATCACAAATATTACAAATTCAAACTCTACCAAATGTCAATATCCAAAGGTTTGAAGGATAGTAAAAAAAAAATACACTCAAACTACACAACAATCATCTTTGAAATGAAATACAAACCGATACATTCACTTAACACAAAAGCAAATAAATTTCAATTCAAAGATCTCAATCATGAAATCATTAATTTTCATGTTTCTTCAACTTCACTGAGGTACTCATCTATCAAACCCCACTTGCCAACCTTCTATGCCTATGCACCTTGCATGCACCATGGTTTTTTGTACAAAAGATTCGTAAAAATCAAACTATTAATATGAGTGCCCATATTTTCAAAGCACCTGTCAACTAATAAAAGAGTTAGAAAATCAAAAGTACATAACCTTATTCCATCTCTACTGCCTTAGAGTCTCCTTCAGATATATAATTCACATTCCTTTTCCTTTCTTTCAATACTTTCTTCAAGGTAACATCGTTGACCTCATTGATTTCCTGAAAATATAACATGAAAATTTGCCAATTGAGGTTCTTCCTTCTAAAATTGAGAAAGCAAAGTATTAATAAAATTGCTAACATAACCACATAGGCTAACCTATCTCAAGTGAATCTTACAAAAAAAAAATTGTTCTTCAAGTAGTAAGGAAGTATCTTCTTACTATCTTCTTGCTATTTTATGTAGTGGTACAAGGATCCTTTTTCAATTATGGTCAAAGGGAAACCATGAGATGAGGATCAATGTTTGTCCAATCAAAGTAAAATTAAACATGGCAAGTAGAAATTTAACATCAAAACAACAGTGGCTATTAGTTTGACAAATTGCAAACCATGCAATCTAGATAGAATGCCTAATTCATTTATACAGAACAAAATGGTCAAATTTTAGTAGCCTAGAAAGCATGAGCTATTATAATTCATGTTTCCAAGTCATAATAGTGGTAAAAAAAAAAAGTGCATCAGGGATTCCCAATTCAATTAGGGAAAGTCTCTATACTTGGGATGTAATAATTCCCTTATAACACCAAATTTTAATTAAATTTAGAATTAACATAATCTTTTTATAATATTCCAAAGTAATTAAGAGATATTTGAGTTTGATAGCTGAATGAGAGATTTTGTTGTTAAGTAGAAATATTTTTACTATTTTATTTCTTGTAGTAAAAAGTTTAAAAGAAGTGACAAAAGGAACCATGGAGGAACCATAACTTCCTATAAGTCATCCAATCACCTCTTAACATCTTATTACAAACTTTAAAAATAGAACATTTTTTTTCCTTTCAGGACATTCAACAAATATATTGTATGCATCCTTTTATTCTACTTCAATGTGAAAATGGCACAATTAATTGTACAATGAATTCTTTTTTATCAGGTAAAGGGAGGCAAAGCAAATCAGTGATAACATGAAAATTAAGAACAAAATATTACTTTACCTTTTATTACACACTTCATGAGATAAACACAAGTGAAAAATGAGAGATGAAGAATTCCTGTTGACAAAGTAGGAGGAAGTGTCAGAAGAATAGATGGATGGAAGATGAGTGAAAGTAGCGAGATGAGCCATGAAGAAATGAGAAAGAGGGGATAATAGAGGAAGATGACTCTGTACCTCATAGTTGTCACGGTTGTATGGTGGTTCCCTTGGCAACGGACAGTTCATTATTGGTGAAGGAGTAAGATCTTCCTTATTCTTTTTTGAATTATTGGCCAAGGGCTGAGAGTCTGAGACAATGCTAAGAGTGACAGCGAGCATTGAGATGAGATCAGAGTGGGAGTGGGTCTCAGATCAAAGAGAATTTTAGGGAAGGCACGATATGGGGCTTATGTTTTTTTCTTTCTCAATTAAAAATGATTTCTTTAAATCATGTCATTAGTTTTCACTTGTATGCAGTATGCCATACAGTAAATTTGTCATTTTCTATTTCTTTATACGGTGCCTTCCGTATGCGTTCATAGAATGCGTCAAACCTGTGCGTCAAAATAACGGGACTAACAAAAAAACGTTTGGTAGCTGACTTACAAACAGCCCACTGCCCAATGCTTGATTGACTGTAAATATTCCAGCTTGCCATTCATCCAGTATTCCTAATGGGAGTTCACAGCCCTCTAATTCAATGCAAGGGACAAAGAGTAACAAAATAATATGACCCATGGTAATATAACACTGCTAACCAAACACAAAAATATGTTTAGACCAACTAAAAATTCTAAACATATTTCATCAAATCAAAAAGCAAAAATTGCTACGTCTTTTTCATTTAACAAAAATTACAATATTTAACAATTTAAAAAAATCATGTTCTACATTGAATAAGAAATATATTTTATTCAATCTAAAAATTAATCATCAATTCTAACAAGTATACTACCTAAGAATATAAAAGTCACTAAGGATCGTTGTTCCTACAAGCGCACTAACAACAATTGTTTTTTAACATTACAATTATTTTATTGTGGTGAAAGAAAAACATATAAGTCCTAAATCTATAAGCTAGGGTGGATAGTATAAGTCTATTAATATTTTAATATTATATAATGTTTTGTATATATATAACATGTTACATCAAATACACACAAGAACTTTTAAATGATTGTAATCAATATAAAAATAAAAATAAAAAATAATTTTTACTTTTATTGTCATTAAATAGAGTAAAATCATATTACTTTTTTGGGAGAATTCACTACAAAGAAAAATGAGCATTTTCAATGGTTCTTGACAATTAAAGTATTAATAAAAATATTGTCAAGAAAAATAATTTTGGTATAAAGTGACCGTTGAAAATACTTATAAACTTTTATCCACAATCAATATATGTCAAAAATACTTATATGTATTTTTAATGGTTATTTTATGTCAAAATTACTTTTCTTGACAATGCTTTATTGACAATTTAGTTGTCAAAAATTGTTGAAAATGCTCATTTTTATTGTAGTTGAACTACAATTTTTGCCCCTCTGAAAAATTATATCGCTGAAAAAATAATGCTTAAAAAAAATTATATTTTCTTGTAACTCTCAAAGGATCCAATTTATTTAATAAATTAACCCAAAGGTCAGTTGACTTCTATTTTTTAAACAAAAGTGAATATGTTTTATGTTTTATGCCAAGTATGCGCTTTAAATCCATCACTTTAATCCCAAAAGCTCATATCTTTGAAAAAAAAATAGTTCATTTTACTTCAAGTTGACTTTGTAAAATGATTTATCACTTAAAAAATTATGTATTTAACAAAATAGTCTCTAAAAGAATTATTTTTTTTTAGCAAAAACAAAGAACAATTGACATTTTAGTGCATTTATCAAACAGAATAGAAATTTAGAGTGCCACAAGTAAATACAGTTTTTTTTAGGTGTCATTTTTGTCAATGATATAATTTTTCGAGGACTAAAATAATGGTTCTCTTTATTTTTAAAACTTTTTAGAGAACATAAGGCAGTTCTAAAATATATCATGTGCTCTCAAAAACAACTCTGAATTTTAAGTCAAGAGCAAAAAAACACATCAAATTTTCTGTATACCAAATAGAACAAATTGTCTTATGTTTTTATAATTAGAAGCATCTCTTAGAAAATATTATACCAAACCAAATCTAGTTGGTATCATAATTATTAATACTAGCAAAGTGAAAGGCATTTACGTGCCAGTCAATTCATATTTTTTATTTTTCTACAATATTTAAAAAATAATAATAAATTTAAAAAATAAGAAGTTAGAGGACTTATTATAAATGATAGTTATTTTTTAATTTATAAATGTGAAAATAATTTTCGTGATAGGTTTAGGAGAGATATTTTTGGAATTATAAAAGCTATGCACCAAATAAATAATTATTATTAGTTAGTCTAAAAAGATAGGTATTTATAAATGATTTAATGAAATATGTTTAGAATTTGTAGTTGATCTAAAAATATTTGTGTTTGCTTAACAGTGTTATACTTTACTCTTTGTGTTATATTACTTTGTTACTCTTTGTCCTTTACACCGAATTAGAGGGCTGTGAACTTTCTCGTTAGGAGTACTGAATGAATGGCAAGCTGGAATATTTATAGTCAATGGAGAGCATTGGGCAGAGGGCCATTTGTCAGCTAAAATGTTCAGCTGCCAAACCTTTTTTATTTGTAATACAGCTAGAAGCTGACCAATTTATGGGCCAAGTGTGTTATTAAACTTTATATTGTTTAATGCGTCATCATACAAAACGCCTCACACTTAAAACATTTTCTGAAGTGTATTTCATTTAACTGTAAGTCGTATTGCTTTAATTCAAAAAATTGTATATATTAATAAATAATATCAAAATAAATAGAGATCCATAAATAATTTTTTTATATTTTTTGGGTAAAAAAGGCTCAAATAAGAATGATTCATTGAGTCATGTTATGGAAAACTAGCTCAATTATCTCGACAACTTGGTGGGCAAGGGATAAATAATTCGTTGAGTTATAAAGTTCAGTTCAAGGAGGATCCAAATCAAATATGCAAGAAAGAAAGTTTTTTACAACAGAAAAAGATGTCCCACACAAGATAAGGAACAAGACATAAGGTAAGTTGTTGCGATAATACTAGGAGATAAGATCCTAACATAGTGAAGTTTATAAAAAGGTGAAAACGGCCAAAGTCAAGGTAAATAACAATTCAGTATCACTTGCACTCGAGTGAAATTCGCTCTGATAAAGGCATAAGAGTCCTTGTAGGTCCCCCCACTAGCGTTGAAGACACAAGGCTGGAACTTGGACTTGATAGGGGTGATCCCGTTAATCACAACTCAAAACATTGGCACCCACCATGGGGCCAAACATTCCAATCCTCATAATTCCATACATGGTCAACGTCGGGAGCAAGAGCATAAACATGGTTGAGCATGACAACACTAATGATAATGGGGCAAACAGCATCCTACCTTCATCTCCACCAATGACGCAGGAGGAGGTGATGAACCATGACATTTTGAAGAAGGAGCACCATGAGAGTAGCCAATCCAACAATACAAACATTACAAGTAACTTAGACGCAACTAAAATTAGATTTTCCATTTTTCAAACTACTATCTATTCACAAGAATCATTACCCAATTACCGAAACATGACAGTGAAAACCCAAACTCTCTCCCTATTCTAACCAAAATTTGTGTTTAGGTTGAAAGGCAACGTACCCCATTATAATTATGGTAGATACACCCAAAATTCAATTTCTCTTGTTTAAGATTCATAATTATACATGAGAACAAATATTCAATTGCTAAAACTTGATAGTGAAATTCCAAACTTCAACAAAGCCAAAACTTAGATAGTAAAATTCCAAACTTCATAAACAAGCTCAAATCGCCACTTATGCACAAAATCAAGTGCTGTAAAACTTTCTAGGAACTTAACCTTTTCAAACACATTTCATAAACTCATTTTAACCCATTCAGAAACATACCCTTGATCAATTTTTTGAGACTAAGCCCACAAACATTCCAAGCCCCCTTAACAACCAGTTGTCATAAGAAATAAAGCAAAAACAAATAAAAGAAAATAAAAACAAAAACGCAACCAAAACTTAGAAGATCCAACAAGACAAGGGCTTGGAAGCTTAAAGAGGTGGAGAAGATCAAATCGTCCTCCTTGCAAAGGGTGTGGCTATGGGTAAGCTAACAATAGGGAAGAAAAGAAGCTTCTCTAAGTGATGATAGATGGAGATTTGGTGTTTGAAGGAATGATGGTTAATGGGTTTGGATTTTTGGGAAGGATTAAAAATGGAGGCTAGGATTTCTTTGGTTTGAGGTGTGAAGGAGGATAGAAAGGATGGATTATGTATGAACAAGAAATGAAATGGGAATGAATAGGAGGGAGGCCACACTTTTACATATAAGGAGGAAGGATTGTAAAAGAGGGGGTGAGTAGTGTGAGTGTAATAAGTGGGTGTAATTAAGAGTAGGTTAGGAATTTCACATAATAATTTAAAAAAGTAATTTCATGACAAATAAAAGAATATTTCCATAGATCTTGAATTTAAACAAACAATCTTCTATTCTAGTATCTCAGAACTTTAAATTTCAAGAGGGAATTTTAAATTTCACATTGAGAGAATTCAAATTTTTAGACATATCACTTATGACATCATCAGCACATCATTTTTAGCTCTTAATCTAACAAATTACAAATAAAGACATAATCATGAATTTTAATGACCAAGAGACTAAAATTAATTATGATGATTAGTTATCCTTAATTTACCTCAATTAGGCCAAATTAATGCTAGTTAACCTTCTAAGCCTAACTATCATAACAAATCATCCAATCATCACATAATCACACATAATTAACTCCAATCAAATTAATTAATGTTGATCAAGGCTAGTCATCACTTTACACCCAATTAATCACCTTAAGGATATTAAGGTAGTTAATGTCATTAGATTAGGGCATTACATCCCACATGTCTAGACTTGTAGATTCAATGAATAGTTTCCTTCTGTCCTTCCAATATTGATAATCATCACCCCTAAAATATGGGCGATGGTTGATAGAGTGATCTTCAGCAATATGCATGATTTGCTGTTCCATTCTATCCGAGGATCTTTATTTCTGTGGCTGTTAGGTTGCTCGACCCTTTACAAACCAGGCTTTGGTGTCAAATGTAGGTGAAAGCAAAAGCACGCGAAGAGGGATTGAATCGTGAAAAATAAAAACTTTGCTTTCTGAAAACTTAAAAAGAAAAATATTCTTGAGTTCCAAAAACTTAAAGGGCACATAAACAATATTTGTTCTTCATAAAGATATACTTTATGAACAGATAACAAAATAACATAATAGAAACAAAAAAGATTTAACAAACACTCATAAGATAAATACTGAAAATAAAGATGAGGGATAGAGAAGATCATTCAAGAGATTTTGATTTGGCCAACCACATGCCTAAATTGAGTCCTTAGCACCACCACTATTGATAGTTCCACTATAAAGTATTCTTGTACAAGCCTCTTTAGGCTTACAATAGATAGTCTTTTTTTAGCCTTCTGAAGCTACCCACAAGTAGTGTTGGCCTACCCTTTCAAAGTTAACTCAATGACCACTACTAGGTCAAGGATACAAAATATGTATGATTATGATTAAAATAGATAGTCATTCTCTAGCTTTCTCAAGTTATCCACAAGTAGTATTGTCCTACCCTCTCTAAACTACACACAGTGACCACTACTAGGTCAGGGATACAAAATATGTATAAGGTTTACATTTAGATAAACACTCAATCTCTTTATATATACAAGAGATTAGATAGTCACTTTAGTGACATCTTACAAAGGTAGCTCCCAAAGGAGGATATTTGCTCAACTAAGATTTGAGTAAGAAGATTTTTGATAAAACAGTAACAAAAAATATGTTTATGAAAGTTTAGAAGGATGAGCTTTCTTTTGTAGAGATATCTCATTTTTCCGCAACAACATTTGCACCTCCAAATGATGATACTTTTATAAATGATTTTGAGATTTGAACATTGTCCATGATCGTGGGATTACCATACATGTGTCCTTCATTGATCTGTTGCATGTGAAATGATCTTCCATAGTCTGTGTATGAGCAACATTCCCTTTTGTAGCCGTCACAGTATAATGACTCTAGCAATACTATTGTCCTTTTTGTCTGATGATGTGGCACATGTTGATTTCACAAGGATTACATGAGTTTGAAGGCAAAAAAATGTTTCTTGATTGCTTACAAGAATTTTTTAGACTTCCTTAATCTTTCATGATTATTTTTAGATGCATAACTCATCTTTCTAAAGGATTGATAACTTTTTGGACGTGAAACATACTTTCTGATATTGCAACTTTCTCAAAAGTTCAAATAACTTTCTAAGATATAATATACATTAAACTCATCCAAATCTCTAAGATATCGGAGATATTTTCAATTAAAAATATGAATTATGAGTTGTATGATCAATCTTATTGAGTTTTTGAAAATACAAAACGTATGATTGTTGTTAACACCCGATTTTGTTTGGTCTTTTAACAGTAAAATCCAAAAATTTGCATCTAGTTTACTTGTTTTATTTATTTTATTACAGTTTCATTAATTATTTCTTTTAAAAAAAATGAAAACAATCTGCTGACTGTTGATTTTATCTTATTTCCAAAAAAAATTTTAGAAAGAAGGAGTCCAACTTATTTCAGCCCAATTTTATTAACTTGATACCCAATTTGTTTTTAGCCCATTTATGTTATTTTTAGCCCACTTCTTAAAAAAAATAATAAAAATAAAAAATATAGAAAAAGGGACAGAGGGCCTTCACGGGTTCCTCTTTCTCACGGGTTTCTTTCTTTGCCCCAAGACGCAGTCACGAGAAGATGTGGGGATATGAGAAAGCATGAAAAATAAAAAAGGACACAATGATGGTGTCCTTGAATTTTGATCTCTCTTTCAGTGGAGTTGAAAAAATAATAACATAGGGTATACATATTGAGGAAGATCGGAGAAAAAGGGGGGGCAAAACTGGCAGAGAATTTTCAAAACACTGAGACACTAACTCTAGAGAAATATTCAGATTATCAGGAAATTTTTGAAGAATTCAGCAAGAAAAAATAAAAAAAAATCAAAACATACGTAGCTCATAAACAGAGATCAAATCCAAGAGAAACCAGCAAGGAGAATCCAACAATACAATCCAACAGAAAAATAAAACAGAAGCAGGTACACATCATTATCATCAAAATAGAAAAATAGAAAAAAAAAGCATAGGGGCCGTGGCCTCCATGCTCCACCGCCGCGGCCCCCCTCCCCCTTTTCCAGCTTCATCATCTTCTTCCTCTTCCATCACCTCCCAGTCTTCCCCATTATCATCAAAGCCACCACCACCGGCGGCCTTCCTCCATTATCATCATCATTAAATCACGGCGGCCTCCCCTCCCTTTTCCCCATCCCCATCATCCTCTTCTTCCTCGGCCTCCTATCATCTTCATCACCACTCTCTATATCCTCTCCTCCCCTCCTCCATGAGCCTCCACCATTACAACCATACCTCCATGATCATCAACACAACCACCCCCTCTCCCTACCAAGTAACCGCGGCCTCCTCCTCCCCCTGAACTCTTTCTTCCATAGCTTAACCACCATCACCAACACCCTTCAACCACCTCCGTCGCGCAACCTCCACCCAAGCCACCGTGAGACCACCCAACCTCCGAAACCTCCGCAAACAACCACACCCCTGAACCGCGTGAGCTCGGATCTGCTCTCTAACAACCATCGCCAGCTCCGTCTGCCACCCACCACATGGCCAAGCTCCGTATTCCCCAGTCGCAGCAACCTCACCTCCATCCACAGCCTAGATTTACCGCCATATCTGCCATAGCCATCCAGGCCCATCGAAGCATCATCATCATCACTATCCAAGCACCATGACCGCCAAGCCGTGAACCTCCACCTTTCTCAGCCACGATCCCGCGCCTGCGTTTTCCATCTTCAGATCCATTGCAGTCACTCTCTTCCCTCATCCTCACAAACTACCATGAACCCGCGATCCACCTTGGTTCGCCACCCTCCGCAGAGCTCAGCCTCGCAACGTTGATCTCCCCCTCTCCTGGCCACACTGGCTTCTCAGCTTTGTCACTATGCTTCTCTTTCTCCATGGCCCTCCCTTTCCCTTTCTCTCTCTAATTCCTTCTCTCAGATTCACTTTCTTTCTCCCCTCTGTCGGTTCCTTCTTTTTCCTTCCCTTAGTGTTTTTTGTAGTGTGTGAGTAAATTAGTGACAGAATGGGTTAGTATGTCCGTGGGAGTATGTTTGTGTTAGTGAGTGAATGGGTGTAAGTGTGCATCTGTGTCAGTATACGTGTGTGTGTGAGTGTGCAAGTCACTGTGTTTGTATGTGTGAATGTGAGAAAAGAGAATTGAACATGTGGATATGCATGTGAGCTTATGGGACAGTGCAGTGAGTGCGTGCGTGGAAAAGTGGGAGAGAGTTTTGTATGTTAGTATAGGCACGTAAGAGCGAGAGAATTTTTGTGTCTGTGTTTGGGGAATCGGTAATAGTATTAAGTAATTTTTGGGTTTAAGGTTAATGTTTGGGTTTAAGGTTAAGTGAATTTAAATTAGTAAAATTAGATATGAAAAAGTAAAAAGTGTTTATTTTGTTTAATTTTTTAGGTCAGTTCTACGTTATTTCGTTTGAATAAATTTTTGAGTTTGGATTTGGATAGTTGCTTGGTTTAGTATTTATTCATTCTCGACTTTTAGGCTTGCTTGTTTTGGTTTAATTTTGGATAAAAAATAAAAAAAGAGTTTGTTATTCATTTCGAGTTTAAAATGAATACTCAAATAATTTGTTTTGCTAAAAAGAATTTGAGTTAATTTCTTTTTCTTAAAATAGAGTTAATTTAACCACGACGGTTTATTAACTCTATGTTATAGAATATTTTAGCTACGATAGCTTGATATTCAAAAGTCCTTTTTTAAAATAAAATTAATCAACCGACAAATATTTTCTATAGAACTACGTGACTTTAAATTCCCTATTGCACCAGGGGATACGTAGGAGCAGGTGATTCTGATCCCTATCAAGTCAAAATTAACTTTTCATAATTCATTTTATTTGTAAATTTTTAATACTTTTTTACTTGTTTTTTTTATGCAAATTTTGTATTTTGTTATATTTACAAATAATTTTTTTTTGGAATATTTTATTTAATATTCATTTATGTGGGGAATTTTAGATAAAGATGTTAATTTAGCCGTGACGGCTTATTAACTCCATATTTCGGGCATTTGAGTTGTGACAGCTTAATGACCTGAAAATTTCTCTAAAATATTTGTTTTTCTTTTATATTTATTTTTTTATAAAAATATAAAAAATAAATTTCTTTTTATCTTATTTATAGTTTATATTTTCTTTTTTGATTTAAATTTATTCATTTATTTATCAAAATTTTATTTCAAATAATGAGATTAATTTAGCCGTGACGGCTTGTTAACTTGATATTGGGACATCTGAGTTGTGACAACTTGATGTTCCAAATATCTCTTGTAAAGTTTTTTATATTTTCTCTTACAAAAATACCAAAAATAAATCTTCACTTTTTTTTAGATTCTATTTGCAAATATTTATTATTTAGAAGAATTCTTTTTAAATTATACGCTTATTGTCAAATGCTTCGTTTCAAATAAAAAATGTTAACTTAGTCGTGACGGCTTATTAACTCATTTTTAGGACACCTGAACTATGATAGTTTGGTGCTCTAAAAATTCTTTTCTTTTTTTTTAAAAAAAAACAAACAACAAATTTCTTTTAATTTTCTTGTAAGTAAAAAATAGAAAAGTAAATATTTCAAAACGTTATTAATAATTTGCACAAATTAATTTAAGGTACCGTCTAAGGACAGGTGTATTAGGGGTGTGTAGGATTAAGTTCTTACCCTTCCCTATGTATAACCGACTCCCAAACTCAAATTTGGTTTCAGAGACCATTTTCAAAATGAATGGGTTTTTCCATGTTTTCCCAAATTTTAATAAACTTGATGACGACTCCATTATTTTCAAAATAAAAAATTCTTTTTTCGCCGTCCCCGTCGCAATCCCGGTTGTGACAGATGGCGACTCCACTGGGGATTTCCAATAGAGTCAGGCCTGTTTTAGTTAGTTGTGCAAATTAAATATAGCCTTTTGATGTTTATTTTCTTAGTTTACTTTTTCTAGTTTTTTTTTCCTTTATGCTTTATTCCTTTGTAGAGTTTTCATGTGTTTATTTATAATGATGACTTTATTTGTTAAAACTTTAAGGTAGATGACTATTTCTGAGTTCTGTGCATATTTGTTTGTGTTGTCTTTGCAAGTATTAGTCATGGGTAGTTTTAGGATTTCAGGTTTGTATGCTCTCTTCACACGCAACACTAACACATTAAATCACACACGAGTAAGGCCCTATACCCGAGTCTGAGTGCAACTTGAGATAGGTAAGAGATTACGTAGTGATAGCCATTTTGGATGTTCATCCTGTTTAGTTATCGCGAAAATCTCATCTAGAGTGTGATTCTTTCATGAATATCCTGCATCTAGCGGTTCACCCGCTGTTGTGGATAACATTATGAAATAAGTCTTAACTCTAGACACCATAGAATTCTGAGAATATAGACCCACCCGGGGAAAGTGTTCACAAAATAGAATGACCATAAGACCATAGAATTGACCTCCAGAATTTACCGCAAGTAGGACACAAAGAGAGTATGCATCTTCTTTAATTCTTTTCTTATAAATTCCTATCACTGTTCTTTGTATATAATTTCTTTTCATTCCCTAAATTGTTTATTATCCCTTCTTTTGTTTGCATCAAGTTTTTTTATGGCAGGTTTGTTAGAAAGTTGAATTGAATTTTATTGTGAGTATCTGGGTAAAATGGAAGCAAATATGAGACCAGACAGTCAAGGTGATGAAAAATTGAAAAGAACTCTGCGTCTTAAAGCCAAGACACCTGACACAAAAAGCCTGAGATCTTTGGGTCAATTGTTGAGGGTGCCACAACGCCTTTCTTTTACTAGAAAATACGGGAAGATTTTGGACCTTTTAAGAGTGGAAGAACAGGAAGAGGCAATCACGGCATTGGCACAATACTATGATCCTCTGCTCTGATGTTTTACCTTTCAGGACTTTCAGTTAGCATCAACCATTGAGGAATTTGAAAAAATCCTGGGACTGCCACTAGAAGGAGAAAAAGCTTATCACTATCAAGGTCATTATCTTTCTTTACATACCATATCAATTGTCCTAAGGATAGGAGTGAAGGATTTGCGTGAAGCACAAAAATGTAGAAATGGGACCTATGGATTCGCAAAGGATTACCTGGAAGGGCATATGCACCGTTTGGCTCAAGATGAGGATTGGGATACATATATGGCACTGTCTTATTTCCGAATATTGATGGCTTTGTAGACTTTGCAGCTATTGATGTATTCCTTGCTCGCAAGTTCCATGGTCATAATCCTATTCCAGCTCTCTTGGCAGATGTCTATTGTACTCTAAACTTTTGCTATGAGAGGAATGGCAAAAGAATTCTGTGCTGTTTACCAATGTTGTATGTGTGGGCTACCGCGCACATATTCCAAAGGAGTTACAAGGCGCCCTGTCCCATTGAAGATCTACGAATGCATAATATCAAGAAAAATAGTGGACAAGAGTGGGCCCAAGATCTGGCCAGGTTAAATGAAAAGATGATACGATGGTACCCTTGGTGGGAGGATGGGCAAACTTTAATTTATCAGTGCAGAAGCTTCCCAAATGTACCCCTCATGGGTACCCGAGGATGCATAAATTATAATCCAGCATTGGTATTGCGCCAACTTGGCTACCCCATGATGGAACCTCCTTCCGAAGCTGCAATCACTCTATTTGTCTCATATTACCAAGATTCCAAAGATCTTGGCTTACTACAGAAGATCCGATCTGCCTGGAACAAGGTTGTCAAGAAAGGAAAAGAACTGGGAACTAGAAGTTGTGTTGTGAAAGAAAGTTACCATCAATGGGTGAAAAATAGAGCTCATGAGATCAAGCTACCATTCAGGGCCTTAACCATTACTCCTCTGGACAAGGCGTCAACCTGGCACTGCAATGAAAAAGAAGAGATCAAAGAAGTGAAAGAAAAATTAGACAAAGCTGAACAAGAAAAGATGCAAATAGAAGCCGAATTGAAAAATGCCCATCATAACTACGCAACCTTAAAACGAGAAAGCACTGAAAAGGATCGAGTTCTAGAATGAACAAGTAAAAAGTTGAAGATGGGGCACAAGCACATGATGAAAACCAAAGAATGTCTCAAGGCTGCCAACAAAGAGCTAGGGCTTCGAAGACAAGAACGTGACAAGGCACTAGCTGAAAATCAACAATTGAAGGAATTACTCCGAAAGGCCAAAGTTGTTGAAGAAGCTGCGTTAAAAGGCAAAGAGCAAATGCAACAGCAAATGGAAGAATTGAATGAGGAATACCAGAGGAAGATTGTAGAACTAAGCCAACACATGAATGATGAAATCGTGAAATATCAAGTTGCTCTGGGGGAAGAAAAGAAAAGAACTGCAAGTTTGGATTTTGAAGTACAACATCAAAATCACATTATTCATGAGTTGAAGACTCGCTTCTCAAACTTGGCAAGGTTGGCTAACGCAGCTATAGAAGATGTTCCAAGCTATTTAGGATTGGCTGAGCAAGGAATAATCCCTTTCAAGACCCCAATTGAGATTAGCAATTTTATTGACTATTGTAGAGACTTGATTGGGAGAATGAAGCAAATGATTGCTAAAAGATGTTGAGAAAGGCATTTGTGGCTTTACGGTGTATTTTCTTTTGTCATTGTGAGAACAAATGTAAGAAAGATGACAGTTGTAATATGCCTTTATGAATAAAAGAATCTTTGTTTTTCTGTATTGTGTTGGTCTCATAGCAATATCCATGACTTAGTACTTTTGAACGAGATGTTCCGAGGAACGGTTATCATCAAAGATACTCACATCAAGATTCGGTTCAACTGATGATTTCTAACAAATAGCTATGTTTTTGTCTTTTTCTTTTCGCTAAAATTTGTTTTTACAGGTAAAACTTTATCACAATTAGGTGCCCAAGGAAAATCGATACCGATCAAACTCGAATTCACAATACCAGAGCCCAGACCAAAATGGCTGGAGGAAATGGTGACACAAAAAGGGGTATCCTAATCACAACTGCTTCTGAAGTAGGAAGAAATCTGAGCAATGAAGTTGATGCGGTGAGAGGAAAACTGAATGAACTGTCAAACAACCAAGGAAGACTAGAGGATATAATGCGGGCCATACAAGAATCACTTATCCTATTGGGAGCTCATTCAGCAAGTGTGCAACCAAATACCACGACATTAGGTATGCCTGTAGTATCAAGTGCAGCTCTAAATGTCACTTTAGGGATGAATGATATGGGTGAAATCCCGAATAACCTCCATGGACAACCACCGCCCATGATACCATTGATGATCCCTATCGGAGAAGGCTATCGTTCCTTAGAAAATGTGCAAACTCATGAGCATGGGCATATCACCCCTGTTTGGGAGCAACCTCATGTGGTCATCCAGAAGCAGCCATCCTCTTTAGAAAATAGTCGTGCAGAGGCAAAAAAAGGAAAGTTCAAAGAAGAATGGATGGAGAAGATTCAAGAGCAGATTAAGGCTATTCAGGGATCTAGTCCCTATGGTTATGTGGAAGTTGAATAGCTCTGCCCTTCTTCTGACGTAGTAATCCCTAAGGATTTTAAAGTTCCTGATTTCTCAAAGTATGATGGGACGGGTAATCCTCTTTTTCACTTGAAGAGTTATTGTACCAAAATGACGATATGGTCAAAGGACGAAAAATTTCTCATCAGCTTCTTCCATGAAAGCCTGACTGGACCTGCTTTGGAGTAGTATATTCAACTAGACCACTCAAAGATTTCTAGCTAGAGAGAATTGGCGGACCTGTTCATGAGCCAATACAAGTTCAATCTTGATGTGGCACCTACCCGGGAGCAATTAAGCTCCATGCAGAAGAAGAAGGATGAATCATTCAAGCAGTACGCTCAAAGATGGAGAGCCTTGGCTGCTCAAGTTCAACCACCACTCATCCTAACTAAAATGTGTTCCTATTTCTTGGGAACCTTGGGATCGCCTTACATCGGGACAATGGCAGGGGCAGCATACAAAGATTTCTCTGAGTTGATAACTGCTGGAGAAAGAATTGAGAGCTTAGCAAAGGCCGGGAAGCTTCCCATGAGCAGTGAAGACACAAGAAAAAGCTTCCCGCCCAAAAAGAAGAAAACAGATGTTAATTATGTGCATGGACAGCAATCCTTCGTCCCAAGGTATACACCAACACGTCCACCACTCCAACTGTCATCATACCATACACCTATCACTCCTTACCCATCCTACCAAACCACACCAACCACAAACACTGTCTCATATCCCCAGCCACAAGTTAACAATATCCACATAAGGCCATACCAACCAACTCGCCCAACATACACCCCAGCACCTCGACCAAATTTCCAAAACCAGAACCGTAATCAATTTCCTAACCTTCCACCTTTTCCAAAGCTATCCATTTCGAATGCTAATCTCTTTCAAAAACTAGTTGATGCTCACCTGATCTCTACATATCCAGTGCACCCATTAGAACCGCCATTTCCAGCATGGTACAACCCAAACCTTACTTGCAAATATCATATGGATATTGCAGGACATTCCATAGAAGATTGTAAAGGATTCAAAATGGCGGTAAGAAGATTAATTACTTGTGGGAAGTTGGACCTTCAAGAAGATTCGAAGCCAGACATTGTTAATAACCCGATCCCGAAACATGAAGGAATAAGTCAGGTGAATGCCTTGGAGGTAGAAGAACCTTTGATTAAGAAAGTTTTGAATCTTCGAACACCGATGGAAGAAGTGTTCAACGGCTTGAAAAAGGCTGAATACAACATCACAACAGCTGCATCCATAATGAAAGAAGATGAGAAATATGACATGGAATCAAGCTGTTTATATCATTGTGGAGGTCTTGGCCATGATATAGAAAATTGTTGGGATTTCAAGGATCGTGTACAGGGATTGCTTAATTTGGGGGTGGTTCAAGCAAAAAAGAGGCTAAGTTTCCAAGAAGAAGTGAATATGATTGATCGCTTTGTGCTTCGGATACCATCACTTAACCCAACTCCAAAACCGGAAAAAGTGGTGATCACTGTAAAAAAACCGATACCCTTTGGTTATGAGGATACACATGCTATACCTTGGAACTATGAAACCAATGTGGAGACAAATGGAGACATAGAGGAAGCCTCAAAAGTCCAAACAAGTGAAGTAGTAGCGGAGGTAAAAGGAATAACAAGAAGTGGAAGGGTTTATGTACCCGGAGAGCTGGAAAAAGGAAAACTTGTTGAGGAAGAGAATATCGAAAAAGGTTCTAGTATGGAAAGAAAAGGAAAAGAAGAAAATGAAGAAGAGGAGTTCCTAAAGATCATGAAGCAAAGTGAGTATGACATACTGGAGCAATTGAAGAAAACTCCCGCCAGAATCTCCTTGTTGACATTAATCTTGTCATCCAAATCTCACCAAAAAGCACTGCTAAAAGTCTTGAAAGATGCTTATGTGAAACCGGATGTCTCATTGGTGAGTATGGTGAATATGGTGGATCCGGTAAAATGTGTCAACATGATCACTTTCTTAGATAAAGAAATTGTATCACAGGCCAACCCACGAGCACTGTATATAACTCTCAAATGTAAAGGTTACATAGTGTCCAAAGTTCTCATTGATGGAGGGTCAGGACTAAACGTCTTACCAGTGACAACCTTGAGCTACTTGTCAATAAACAATGATGATATTTCACCACAAGCAATGATTGTGAAAGCTTTTGATGGAGCATAGAAAAGTATCCTTGGGGAAATGGTGCTGCTATTGGAAATCAGTCCAAGCCGATTTGAGGTGTTATTCCAGGTAATGGAGATTGAATTTGATTACAATATGCTGCTGGGAAGACCATGGATTAACAGTGTTGGTGCTGTTCCTTCAACCTTGCATCAAAAGGTTAAATATATTGAGAATGGCTCAGTCATTACCATCCATGGAGAAAAGGAGATCATAGTATCCAAACCAGTTACACTTCCATATGTTGAAAATGTGGAGTTAGTGGAAAGCAGCTTATGGCACAGTCTGGAGGTTGTAGGGCTAAAACAAGAACAGAATGAGTCCCTAAGGCAAGATGTCAATCAGGTAGTGGCTCATATCATGACCAAAAATGGTTATCTGCACGGCAAAAGGCTAGGATCACGATTGCAGGGTATCAGGATGCCTCTACCTATATTGGAAAAGCGAAACCGACTCGGTTTAGGATATAAGGCATCATTGGAGAATCAGGTCGAGACAATGACTCTTGAACAAAAGAAATCAAAAGAGAAAAGGGAACAGATCCCTCATCTGAAAGAGACATTTCCTCACCCGGCTAAAGTGATTGTGGCTGAAAAAGGTTACACCTCCAGTTATTTTTCCACCATCAACACTCTGGATGTTGAGAAGCCTGAAGAATACAACAATGCTAATGCTACCAACCACAATGAGATGCTGATGAATTGGACAGCTGAACCAATAATTGATGTTATTACTCCAAAGTAATCATTTGGGATTGTATTAATTACCGTTGCTTTCTTGTATGCTACTTTGAGACATCATTTGAATGAACTTGCATGTTTATCCAGTAATTTTCCTTTATTATTACACCTTGTACTTCTTCATCCCTTTCATTCATTTTATTTTCATCCGCTATTCTTTTACTTTCTTTTTATCTTTAGCATTGTTTCCTCGGCCCGTTAATTTGTGCCTTTTCTGTATTATTCATGTTTTACCCATTATGCGTCTTGGCATTCCAACCCATCGCAATTACTTTCCAGGGATTTAAATATAGAAATTTTGCCACGTGAAAAGGACTTTGGGTGCTTATCAATTGATTCTCTTTCTGCACCTGATTGCGATAACTATGAATCCGAGGAGGATGAAGAAGCTATTGGGCAATTTTCAAATCTGTTGAAACATGCAGAAAAGGGGTTTGACTTAGACAACGAGGTGGTTGAAGTGATTAACATGGGCACTGAAGAAGAGAAGAAGGAGCTGAAAATAGTGGAAAACTCTGAAAGAACAGAAATGATTGCGTTGTTTGAGGAATACCTGGATGTTTTTGCATGGTCTTATCATGATATGCCGGGATTAGATCCAGAGATTGCTTCACACAAGATCCCTTTGTATCCAGAAGCTGAGCCGAAGAAGCAAAAGTTAAGAAGAATGCGGCGTGATATGTCACTAAAGATAAAAGAAGAAGTGACTAAACAACTAGAGGCTGGATTTTTGGAAGTATCAAGACACACTGATTGGGTGACCAACATTGTGCCTGTGCTTAAAAAGGATGGGAAGGTCAGGATGTGTGTAGATTATCGGGACCTGAATAAAGCTAGCCCGAAGGATGATTTTCTACTTCCCCACATTGATGACCTTGTTGATAATACAGCCAAGAATCACCGATTGGATGGATACTCCAGGTATAATCAGATTCTCATGGATGTTCATGACAAAGGAAAAACTACATTCATAACTCCGTAGGGAACGTTTTGTTACACAGTCATGCCATTCAGGTTGAAGAATGCCGGTGCCACTTACCAACGTGCAATGGTTGCACTGTTCCATGACATGATGCACAAGGAAATTGAAGTATATGTAGATCACATAGTCGCTAAGTCTAAAGAAAGAGAAAGCCACGTGGCAGTCCTGCGGAAATTGTTTGAAAGGCTCAGAAAATACAAGTTGCGGCTGAACCCGAATAAATGCATTTTTCGGAGCATCTACAGGGCGATTGCTCGGGTTCATTGTCAATAGAGAAGGGATAAAGGTAGATCCGAACAAGGTAAAGGCGATACAAGAAATGCTAGCTCCTCGAACTGAAAAGGAAGTGAGAAGTTTTCTTGGGAGGCTTAACTACATTGCTAGATTCATCGCCAATTTGACTAGCACTTGTGAGCCTATATTCAAGTTGCTGCGAAAACATCAACCTGGAGAATGGAATGAAGAATGCCAAGGAGCCTTCGACAAAAGAAAGACTTATCTAATGAAACCTCCAGTTTTAATTCCCCCTACACCAGGCCGTCCTTTAATACTGTACCTTACAGCATTAACCACTTCACTTGAGGCAATGTTAGGGCAATATGATTGTCGCAACCGGGATCGCGACGGGGACGGTAAAAAAAGAATTTGTTTGAACAATGGAGTCGCCACCAAGTTTATTGAAATTGGGAAAACATGGAAAAACCCATTATTTTTACAAAATGGTCTTTGGAACCAGATTTGAGTTCGGGAGTCGGTTATGCATAGGGAAGGGCAGGCATTTAATTCTACGCACCCCTAGTACACCCATCCTTAGACGGTACCTATAATTGATTTGTGCAAATTATTAATAACCTTTTGAAATATCTATTTACAAGAAAGTTAGGAGATTTTTAAAAAAGAAAATTTTGAAACATCAAGCTGTCACAACTCAGATGTCCAAAATTTTGAGTTAATAAGCCGTCACGGCTAAATTAACCTCCTTATTTGAATTAAAAAATGATAAATAAATGAACAAATTTAAATTAAAAAAATTATTATAAATATTCACAAATAAGATAAGGAAAAAGATATTTTTAATATTTTTTAATAAAAAAAATGCAAAAGAGAATAAATATATTTTTTAGAGGGATTTGAAGACCATTAAACTGTCACAACTCAAATGTCCAAATTATTGAGTTAACGAGCCGTCACGGCTAAATTAACATTTTTAACAGAATATTCCTCCATATATAAAAAAAATCATTAGAAAAATATTTTCAAGTAAAATGAATTATGAAAATTTAATTTTGACTTGACAGGGATCAGAATCGCCTGCTCCTACGTATCCCCGGGTGCAATGAGGAACTCAAAGTTACGTAGTTCTGTAAAAAAAATATATTGTGGATTGATTATTTTATTTTTGAAAGAAATTTTAGAATATCAAGCTGTCACGGCTAAAATATTCTTAGAATATATAATTAATAAGCCGTCGCGGCTAAGTTAACTATATTCTAAAAAGAAAACATTATTAATCAATTAAAATTTTCCTTTCCTTTTTGATTTAACAAAAAAAAAATTGGGCTTTAAACTTGCAAGAGTAGCCCAAAATCTTGTTAAAAAAAAATAAACAAAAAATAAATAAATAAATAACAAATGACAAAATAACATTCACGTAACGGGAAGGTGGAATAAGATTTTTTTTTTAAAAAAATAAAATAAAACAAAAGGGGCACATCATGAAGACATGGTGGGGTAAGGGACTATTAATTTGGCTTTCTTTTACTTTAAGAAAAATTTGGCGTTGGTGGACAGATGCTCTTGTGATGAAATGAAAAGGTGAGACCACCACTCATACACACACATACGCGGACCACCCATTTGAAAAAGTAAAAATAAATAATAAAAAAAAATATAAACACACTAGCAAGGGGGAACGTTCAGTGAAAAGAAAAAAAACAAAATGGGACAAAGGCATTATTGTTCAAAGCCTTTACCTTGAATCCTACGTGATGCACACACACACATTAAAAAAAAGGGAAAAGAGCAATTCTCCTTCTCTTTTACTCAGAGAGAGACACTGAAGGCGAAAGGATGGACAAGAAGGAGTGTGAGATTGAGAGAGAAGAAATGAGAGAGGAGCACCGGCGAGGGATCACCACCGGCGGCGCAGCAGTGGGGCCATCGGAGAGGGGAGTCGCGGAGGCTGCGGCACGAAGAGGGAGCTGCCGACGGGGGGATGCCGCCGTGGAAAGGGGTATCGGCCAAGAGGTGACCGCCGCGGCTCGCATCGGGCTCCGCTACTGTCTTCGCGGGGTTGTGGCGCAACACCGGCAACCGCGAGTGGAAGCTGAGGCGGGAGTCTACGCGTGGTAGAAGGTGGCAGTGGCTAAGCAGTTTGAGCAGCGAGGAAGATCGGAAAAGGGTGCGGTGGTGCGGCAGCTTTCGTGGTGGAGACAAGCTCCATCGCGACAAGCTTACGGAAGCACGGCGAGAGCGGCTCGCATGGAGGGAGGCCACACGCGATGGGGCTTTGCGGCAGTACAGATCGGCCACCGAAGGGGAAAGCTGGCCGATTCGCCGCGAGCTAGTGGCGGAGACCATAGGCGGTGGAGGCCGAACCCGCGGCGGCTATGGCAGTGGTGGTTCCTGTTTCTACCTTCTTTCCTTTCTAGTCTCTTTTCTCTTTTTTTTTGATAAATTGAGAACTACTGGACTGTTGAAATGGTTGTTGATGATGATAATTTTTGATTTGTGATCTTGTGATTGACTGGTGTTGTTTTTGGTTCTCGTTGTTGTGGCTGGGCTTCTGGTTGGAAGAAATGGTTATCTGTATTGTTTTTGTTTTTTTGCAGGTAATGGATATGAACACTTAAGAAAGAAAAATGAATCAACAAAACATTTACCTATGGTTCTGATTTTTCTTCGGTGTGTTTGCGAAATATTTCTGGATGGCAAATAGTGATGAAGTTGGAGAATGGTGGTGAAATTTTTCAGTGTTGGCAATCCTCCCCGCTCCTTTAATTTTGGTCTTCCTTTTATAGCTGTCGAAAATTATTATTATTATTTTTTTGCCAGCCATGGTAGCAGCCATTCTCGATTTATCAGGATTTGATTGAAGAAAAATCTTTTGATTGTCTGCTCACTTCCAGGGATTTATTCGATTTCTTACAACTTGCAGCCGTTTCCTTTGAAATTTTCATTGTTTGCTGCTGCATGTGATTTTTCCTTGTAGTTGCTCGAGGCCAGAAAATCCAACCAACAGTTCATCATTGTTCGTTAAAAAAACAAAAACCCGATCAATAGCTTATCACCAGCCGAAAGAAACAATTGTGAAAGGAAAAAAAAAGAAGATTCCTTTTGTTTTAGAATCGGTGTAGGCACCCTTCTTTTGACTTCACAATCACGCTTGCGCATCATCAGTTTTTTTTCTTTTTTTCTTTTTTTTTAAATAAAATAAGAATGAAGTGGGCTAATGACCTTTTGAAAGAGAAACGGGCTGAAAACTCTTTTTTTTTTTTTTAATCCAAAATAAAAAGGTGGGCTGACACACTTCTTTTACAATTAAAACAGGATGGGCTTTTCTTATTTTGTACAATGAAGATCAACAATCACAACAAAGAAAAATGAAATGAAATGGGCCCTCTTATTGATTTTTAGGCCGGACAAAATCGGGTGTTCACAGTTGCCCCTCTTTACTTATTTCTTACAAGATAGTATGAAAACTTAAGTTTTTACATATTGTCTTCATAAGGAATAAGTAAAGACTCGAACATAGATTTTGTTCGGTGACACATGAAATGCGAATGCAAGAAAAATCAAATTCAAACATGGAAAGAACCCAAACATTCGGGCAAGCCACATGAAAATTATGCAATTCAGAAACTGACTAGACAAGAGATGCAAGAACCAAACGGTCTGACTTGAAATTTACAAGTTAACGAATGCTGATAAGAAATTAAAAATCTACAAGGATTGACAAGAATTTACAAACTTTGTGACCAACTGGATATGGATCAGTAAGCAATAGGGAATGAAAAGCCTTGCAACCCACTAGACACGGGTCTACAACACATATTCACAGTCATCAATACACGGCACACCCATACACATGCACGTACACACACAAATACTCACATACACACATGGAACTTACACATCCACAGAGAGAGAGTGATAGGAAATTAAAAAAAACCAAATAGGGCTAACATGAATTTAAAAACCAACATGGGCTGACAGAAAATTAAAATTGGCAATCTGAGGCCGACAATGGCAATCTGAAGCCATCAAGAAAAGTAAATTGGCAATCTGAAGCCGATTGGAAAAGTAAATTGACAATCCGAGGCCGCTAATGGCTATCTGCGGCCCACTGGGAAAGTAAATGACAATCTGAGGTCGAATGAAGATTACATTGGCAATCTGAGGCCGCTAACTGAAGATTAAATTGGCAATCTGAGGCCGGCTGAAAATTAAATTGGCAATCTGAGGCCGACAGGGAAGTAAATGACAATCTGAGGTCGAATGAAGATTACATTGGCAATCTGAGGCCGCTAACTGAAGATTAAATTGGCAATCTGAGGCCGGCTGAAAATTAAATTGGCAATCTGAGGCCGACTGAAAATTAAATTGGCAATCTGAGGCCGACAGGGAAGTAAAATCTGAGGCCGACTGAAAATTAAATTGGCAATCTGAGGCCGACAAGAAAAGTAAATTGGCAATCTGAGGCCGACTGAAAATTAAATTGGCAATCTGAGGCCGAAGTAAATTGGCAATCTGAGGCCGACAAGAAAAGTAAATTGGCAATCTGAGGCCGACTGAAAATTAAATTATTCAAATTTCTTTTTCTCTTAACCCTTTTTCGAAGACCTTTGTGAAACGACTTTTACCGTTTCGAAGCTACCCTTGAGGAAGACTTTTAATCGATCAAACTCGCGGCTTATGAATTGGACTTTTTGGCACAGACGAGACTTTTCTTTTCTTCTGTGAATTTTGCTCACTTCTCTCCTCCGTCCTTCCTCTTCTTCCTACCAAGCTTAGTTTGAAGCTTTTGGGTATTCTTAGTGAAATGCTAGTCATTGATGTGTTGCTGCAAATATTGTTAAGCTGTATAATTCATACTTAAATTCATGCTTACTCGTGACATCACAAATGAATATGCGTTTAAGAAAAAGAGAAGGGAATGAATGAATTTTATTGCTTTGTGTATCTGAAACTTCTAAGAATAGGGTAATTTCAAAAGGTTGGAATGGAACAAGAATGAAACAAAAGAAACATCACTATTAGGGACACAAAATTTTGCCCCATTTCGATTCTTGATTACTCATTCAATTGATCCCTTGCTATCATTGATTGTCATAATCATTGTATCTGATGGCATGTCTTCCAGCCCTTTCTTTTTTCACCTGAATCCCTAGAATTTGCCCCATCGACAATTTTGGTCCTCAGGACTGATTCATCACTGAAAAATTGCCCCAGTGTAGGATGCTTGAGATAATGCTCATTATTTTGCCCTAATTTTTGCCTAGGTTACCCTTGTGGGTCTTCATCCTAGCAGGCATTTTCTTTTTATATTACCCTAACTTTTGCTTAGGTCGCTCTTTCGAGTTTTCGACCTAACGGGCTTTTCTTTTTTCTTTTAATTTATTTCTCATCCTATCTTTTGTTTAGGCCACTCTTTTGGGTTTTCAACCCAACCAGCTTTTACACCATCTTTTCAAGCATTAAACTTTTTGACTGCATCCGCATTGATTGGTCTAGATAGTTCCTGTCCATCCATATTTTGCAAGATTAATGCCCCTCCTGAAAATGCTTGTTTGACGATGTAAGGGCCTTCATAGCTTGGAACCCATTTTCCTCGTGCATCCTCTTGATTAGGGAGAATTTTCTTCAGAACCAAATCTCCTGGATAAAAATCCCTGGGGCGGACCTTCTTATTGAAAGCTTTAGCCATTCTGCTTTGATACAACTGGCCATGACAAATAGCTATCAATCTTTTCTCTTCTATCATACTCAATTGTTCGTACCGAGCTTTCACCCATTCAGATTCTTCTAACTCTGCCTCCATCAGAACCCTTAATGATGGGATTTCCACTTCTATGGGAGATACAGCTTCCATTCCATACACCAATGAGAAAGGAGTTGCCCCTGTGCTTGATCGTATGTTGGTACGATATGCATGCAAAGCATAAGGCAGCATTTCATGCCAATCTTTGTAGTTCACTACCATTTTGGCGACAATTTTCTTGATGTTCTTGTTTGCAGCTTCGACCGCGCCATTCATTTGAGGCCTATAGGGAGCTGAATTGTGATGTTTGATTTTGAAAGCCTCAAAGAACTTCTGAACCTCAGCGCCATTAAGATTAGGAGCATTGTCTGTGATAATTCTTTCTGGAATTCCATATCTACAGATAATGTCCCTTTTGATGAATTTGACAAACACCTTCATGTGATATTAGCATATGAAACAGCTTCCACCCATTTAGTGAAATAGTCTATCGCTACCAAGATGAAACGATGACCATTGGATGCCTTGGGATTGATTGGGCCAATAACGTCCATGCCCCACATTGAGAAAGGCCAGGGAGATAGCATGTCGTGGTAACTAAGTGGAGGAGCATTGACTCAGTTTGCATATATTTGACATTTATGACATCTCCGAACATAATTGATGCAGTCACTTTCCATGTGGACCAATAATAACCACTCCTCAAGATTTTACGTGCCATCATATGCCCATTAGCATGGGTTCCACAAATTCCTTCATGTATCTCTGTCATGATCACACGAGCTTCACGAGCATCTACACACCTTAAGAGGGTGCCATCATAATTTCTCTTATAGAGGACTTCACCATTCAAGAAAAAAACCATAGCGGTCGATTTAATTGTCTTCTTATTCACTTCATTTGCTCCGACTGGGTACTCTCCTTTTTGAATATATTGCTTGATGTCATGATACCAAGGCTGGCCATCTGGTTCAATCTCCATATTGTTACAGTAAACTGGTTCATTTTGCACCTCTACATGGATCGGTTGGACGTTGGCATGGACTTCCAATTTAGTCATTGCAGCCAAGGTTGCCAAAGCATCTGCAAATTGATTCTTGTCTCGAGTTAAGTGGGAGAATGTCACCTCGTCAAATCGCTCAATTAGTCGAGACAAGTACTTCTGATAAGGCATCAACTTTGGGTCCTTGGTTCGCCATTGCCCATTAACTTGATAAATGATGAGTGCAGAGTCTCCAAAGACTTTTAATTCTTTCACTCCCAAATCAATTGCAACTTGCAAACCATTAGCGCATGCTTCATATTCTGCAATATTGTTGGTACATTCGAAATCTAATTTGATAGAAACTGGGTATTGCTTCCCAGCTGGTGAGACTACTACAGCTCCTATTCCACATCCATTCATATTGGCAGCCCCATCGAAGTACATCTTCCACACATTCTCTTCTCCCTCATCTTCTTTTTCTAGTGCTAACACTTCATCATCGGGGAACTCAAGCATAGTGGGCTGTACAACCTCCATAGGATTTTCAGCTAGATGATCAGCAATCGCGCTCCCCTTAATGGACTTTTGAGTAACATATTTGATATCAAATTCAGACAGCATCACTTGCCATTTTGACATTCTCACTGACACATGAGGACTATCAAATATGTATTTCAATGGATCCATTCGAGAGATCAACCAAGTGGTATAGTATAACATGTACTGCCTCAACCTCTTAGAAGCCCATACTAATGCACAACAGGTCCTTTCAATTGCCAGATAGCGAGATTCACATTCATTAAACTTCTTGCTCAAATAATAAATGGCCTGTTCTTTTTTTCCGGATTCATCATATTGCCCCAACATTGCCCCAAGTGAAGTAGGTAACACTGTAAGATACAATATTAAAGGTCGGCCAGGCGTAGGTGGAGTCAAAACTGGAGGTTCCATTAAATAAGCCTTTATTTTATCGAAGGCTTCTTGGCATTCATTATTCCATTCTCCAGGTTGATGTTTCCGTAACAACTTGAAAATAGGCTCACAAGTGCTAGTCAAATTAGCCATGAATCTAGCAATGTAGTTAAGCCTTCCAAGAAAACTCCTCACTTCTTTTTCAGTTTTGGGAGCTGGCATATCTTGTATCGCTTTCACCTTGTCTGGATCCACTCTTATTCCTTCTCTGCTGACAACAAAACCCAATAGCTTCCCCGTACAAGCTCCAAAGATGCATTTGTTTGGATTCAGCCTCAACTTGTATTTTCTGAGCCTTTCGAATAACTTTCGTAGGACTGCCACATGGCTTTCTCCCTCTTTAGATTTAGCAACCATATCATCTACATACACTTCAATCTCCTTATGCATCATGTCATGGAAAAGTGCAACCATTGCACGCTGATATGTAGCACCAGCGTTCTTTAATCCGAATGGCATAACTGTATAGCAGAATGTTCCCCACGGAGTTATGAAAGTTGTTTTTCCCTTATCATTAGCATCCATGAGGATTTGATTATATCCTGAGTAGCCATCCATAAATGAAAATCAATGATTTTTTGCAGTATTGTCAACAAGGACATCAATGTGAGGGAGAGGAAAGTTATCTTTTCAACTGGGTTTATTTAGGTCTCTGTAATCTACACACATCCTGACTTTCCCATCTTTTTTAGGCACAGGCACAATATTAGCCACCCAATTAGTATGTCTTGATACCTCCAAAAATCCAGCCTCTAGCTGTTTAGACACCTCTTCTTTTATTTTTAATGACATTTCCGGCCGCATCCTTCTTAACTTCTGCTTTTTCGGTTCAACTCCTGGATATAAAGGGATCTTATGTGAAGCTATTTCTGGATCCACCCCTGGCATATCATGATAAGACCATGCAAAGACATCCATGAATTCTTTGAACAATGCAATCATTTCTGATCGTTCTAGGTTTTCAACCATTTTCAGCTCTTTCTTCTCTTCTTCAGTCCCCATATTAATCAACTCAATCACTTCATTATCTGGGCCAATTTCTTTTTCAGAATGTTCTAATAGGTCTGAGAATTGCTCGACAATTTCTCCATCCTCATCAGATTCATGATCTTCATGATCAAGTGCAGCAAGAGAGTCAATTGATAAGCTTCCAAGATCTCTTTCATGTGACATAATTTTTAAATCCCTGGAGAGCAATGATGTGGGGTTGGAAAAGTAAAATGGAGGGATAAATGGGAATAGTATGGAAGAACATTAATAAATAAGCTAAGAATGGTTAGAGGAATAAAAGGAAAAAAAAAAAGGAAACAGAAACGAGGCAAAAAGAAGACATAAAGAATAATTATTGAAAAATCATGCAAATTCCTTATGATGTCTCGGAGTAGCATAAACAGAAGCACAAACAAATCCTTATTAATGTAACCAATAATTACTTTGAAGCAACAACATCAATCACTGGTTCAAATGTCCAGTTCATCAGCATCTCATCATTGTTAGCAGCATGAGTATTGTTATGCTCTTCAGACTCCTCAGCATCCACCATGTTGATGATTGGACAATGGCTAGGGGAGCAGTCTTCTCCGGCTATGATCACTTCAGCTGGGTAAGGAAATGTCTCTTTTAGGCGAGGGATCTGCTTCCTCCTCTCATTCTGTTTCTTTTGCCCAAGAGCCATAGTCTTCATTTGCTCTTCCACTGATGCCTCATATCCTAAACCGAAACGGTTATGCTTCCCTGAGATAGGTAGAGGTATTTTGATACCCTGCAATTGCAGCCCCAATCCTTTGCCATGCAGATAACCGTTCTTAGTCATGATGTGAGCCACTACTTGGTTGATATCCTGCCGTGGGAACTCATTTTCTTTTTGTTTCATCCCTACAACCTCCAGATTGTGCCACAAACTGCTTTCAACTAGCTCCACATTTTCAACATATGGCAGCGTAACTGGTTTAGATACTATGATCTCCTTCTCTCCATGGATTGTAATGACTGAGTCATTCTCAATGAACTTAACTTTCTGATGCAAGGTAGAAGGAACGGCACCAACATTGCTAATCCACGGTCTTCCCAGCAACATATTATAATCGGATTCAATCTCCATTACTTGGAATAACCCCTCGAACCTGCTCGGGCCAACTTCCAATGGCAAGACTATTTCCCCAAGAATGCTTTTCTTTGCTCCGTCGAAAGCTTTCACAATCATTACTTGTGGTGAAATATCATCTTTGCTTATTGACAAGTAGTTTAGGGTTGATACTGGTAAAACGTTAGATCGACCCTCCATCGATGAGAACTTTAGGCACAATATAGCCTCTGCACTTCAGAGTTATGTACAGTGCCCGTGGGTTAGCCTGTGATACAATTTCTTCATCTGAGAATGTAATCATATTAACACGCCTCACCGGATCAACCATATTCACCACATTCTCTAATGAGACATCAGGTTTCACATAGGCATCCTTCAAGACTTTAAGGACGGCTTTTTGATGAGATTCAGATGACAAGATTAGTGACAACAGGGATATTCTGGCAGGAGTTTTCTTCAATTGTTCCAGTATATCATATTCACTTTGTTTCATAATTTTTAGGAACTCCTCTTCTTCATCTTCTACTTTTTCTTTTGTCTCTAAATTAGAATTATTTTCACCATTCCCTTTGTCAATAAACTTCCCTTTTTCTAGCTCTCTAGGACCATAATACCTTCCACTTCTTGTTATATTGGTTACCGTTCCACCTATTCGGCCCTCTGAGGTTTCTCTTATATCTCCTTTTGTCTCTACCTTCGTTTCATAATTCCACGGCACGGCATGAGTATTCTCGTAATCGAAAGGCATCGGCTTCTTCACAGTGATTACCACTTTTTCCTGTTTCGGAGCTGGGTTAAGTGGCGGTACTCGGAGCACGAAACGCTCGATCACATTCACCTCTTCAGAGAAATTTGACTTCTTTTTCGCCTGAATCACACCTAAGTTGAGCAATTTTTGTACTCGAGCTTTGAAATCCCAACAACTTTCTATATCATGACCAGGACCTCCAGAGTGATATGTGCAGCTTGATTTCATGTCATACTTCTCATTCTCCTTTATTGCAATAGCAGGTGCTCTCATGTTGTAACCAGCCTTATTCAAACCAATGAAAATTTCCTCCATGGGTGCTCTAAGACTCAGCACCTTCTTAATTAAAGATTCCTTTATTTCCAAGGCATTCACACGACCTCCTCCTTCATGATTTGGGATCGGATTATTGACAATATCAGGCTTTGATTCTTCCTGAAGGTCTAATCTCCCACAAGCAATTAATTTTCTCACCGCCGTCTTAAACCCTTCACAGTCCTCAATTGAATGTCCCATAACATCCATGTGATATTTGCAAGTCAAATTCGGGTTATACCATGCTGGGAATGGTGGTTCCAATGGACGTACGGGATATGGTGATATCAAATGAGCCTCGAATAATCTTTGGAAGAGGTCAGTATTAGAAATGGATAATTTCGGAAAAGGCGGAAGGTTTGGGAATCGATTCCGATTCTGATTTTGGAAATTTGGTCGTGGTGGTGTAGTGTTTGGGTAGTTTTGAGGATGCGTGGTGGGGTTATAGGTATAGGTTGGGCGAGATGGTTGATGTGGCCTTATGTAGATATTGTTAACTTGAGGCTGAGGGTATGGGGTAGTGTTTGTGGCTCGGTAAAAAGGGACAGGGGATTGGTATTGTGGGTTTTGGAATTTTGGGTGTGTTGATGTGTATCTAGGGACAGAAGATTGCTGACCTTGTACAAGATTTATTTCAGGTTCTTTCTTTTTTGGTGGGAATATTCTTTTTGTGTCCTCATTGCTTGTAGGAAGTTTACCAGCTTTAGCTAAGCCTTCAATTCTCTCTCCAGCCGTTATCAGCTCAGAGAAATCCTTGTAAGCTGCTCCTGCCATTGCCCCAATGTAAGGAGACCCCAAGGTCCCCAAAAAGTATGAGCACATTTCAGATGGGATAAGTGGCGGTTGTACTTGAGCAGCTAAAGCTCTCCACCTCTGGGCATACTGCTTGAATGACTCGTCTTTCTTTTTCTGCATCATGGTCAATTGCTCACGAGTAGGTGCCACTTCCATGTTGAACTTGTATTGGCTCATGAATTGATCTGCCAATTCTCTCCAGCTAGAAATCTTTGAATGGTCTAGTTGAATATACCATTCCAAGGCGGGTCCAGTCAGGCTTTCATGGAAAAAGCTAATGAGAAATTTTTCATCCTTTGACCATATTGCCATTTTAGTACAGTAACTCTTCAAGTGAAACAAAGGGTTACCAGTCCCATCATATTTTGAGAAATCAGGGACTTTGAAGTCTTTGGGGACTATTAAGTCTTCAGGAGGACACAATTGTTCAATCTCCACGTAACCATAGGAGCTAGGACCCTGGATAGCCTTAATTTGCTCCTGAATTTTCCTCATCCAATCTTCTTTTATCTTGTCTTTCTCTGCCTCTACATGACTATTTTCTGAGTGAAGTGGCTGCTTCTGAGTGACGACACGTGGCTGCTCCCAGGTATGGATAGCATGCCCGTGTCCTTCTGTATATTCATTTTCTAGAGGATGATAGCCTTCTCCGATGGGAATCACCATTGGCATTGTTGGTGGTGGTTGTCCATGAGGGTTATTCAGTATTCTTCCCATATCATTCATCTCCTGGGTGATATTCAGAGGCGCACTTGATATCACTGGCATGGCTACCATGGTGACATTTGGTTGCACACTTACTGACGTATCTCTGCTTTGATAGGCTCCCAACAGATCAAGTGACTCTTTCATGACTCTCATCATTTCTTCCATTCTTGCTTGGGTATCAGTCATCATATTCAACTACCCCCTTATTTCATCCACCTCCATGCTTAGGTTCCTTCCTGGTTCAATAGTGGTTGCAATTGAGTGTGTCTTTCCTGTTTCAGAATTTCCTCCTCCAGCCATCTTGGTCCGAGCTCTTGTATTGTAAGTACGAGTTTGATCGATTTCTGTCTTCCTTGGGCGCCCAATGGTGACGAAGTTTTACCTGTATCAGAATTTTATTAAAAAGGAAGGAAAAACACATTGCTGTTTGTTAGAGTCCTTCAATCATGTCTAGTCTTGATGTGAGTATCTTTGATAATAACTGTTCCCCAGAACGTCCCGTTCAAAGGTACTAAGTCATGGATATGAGCATGAGACTAACACAAGGAATCAACCCTTTTTCATTCATTGTGCATTGCAATCATTATTCGTGTACAATCATTCAAAAAGGAAAATGCATCATAAAGCCAACGCATCAGTACTTCCTAAAAACCAATCTACTTGTGCTTCCTCAGCGTCTTCCCTTAATTATTTGCTTCATCTTCCCAATCAAATCTTTGCAGTAGTATACAAAGTTACAAATCTCATCTGGGGTGTCAAAAGGAATTATTTCTTGCTCAGCCATTTCTAGGTATCTTGGAATATCTTCTATTGCTGCATTAGCCAATCCTGCCAAGTTTGAAAAGCGAGTCTTCAAGTTATGAACAATGTGATCTTGATTTTGCACTTCAAACTTTAAGTCTGCAACTTTCCTCTTTTCTTCTCCTAATGCAGCTTGATAACTCATGATCTCATCTTCCATGTGTTGTTTCAGTTCTGCAATCTCTTTCTGATGTTCCTTGCTCATTTCTTCTATTTCTTGCCTCATCTGTTCCTTACTTGCGAGCGTAGTTGCTTCAACTGCCTTCGCATTATGGAGTAGCTTCTTTAGTCGTCGATTTTCAGCCAACGCCTCATCACGCTCTTGCCTTCGAAGCTTTAACTCTTGATTGGCTGCTTTGAGACATTCTCTGGTCTTCATCATGTGCTCATGCTCCATTTTCAATTTCTTACCGGTCCCTTCTAGAACATGACTCTTTTCAATGCTTTCTCGCTTCAGAGTTGTGTAATTATGGTAGGCGCTTTTCAGTTCCTCCTCAATTTGCATCTTTTCTTGCTTAACTTTGTCCAACCCTTCTCTCATTTCTTTGATCTCTTCGCTGTCTTCGAGATGTGAGGTTGATGCCATATTAGAAGTAACTGTTAAAATTCTGAATGGCAACTTAACCTCTTGAGCCCTATTTTTTACCCATTGATGGTAGCTTTCTTTCACTGTACAGCTTCTGACTCCTAATTCTTTTCCTTTTCTGACAACACTGTTCCAAGCAGATCGGACTTTCTGTAGTAAGTCACTGTCATTGGAATCCAAGTAGTATATGATAAAAGGAGTTATTGCAGCTTCAGAAGGTGGCTCCATTATAGGGTAACCGAGTTGGCGTAATACCAGTGCTGGATTATAATTTATGCATCCTCGGGTTCCCATGAGGGGTACATTTGGAAAGCTCCCGCATTGACAAATCAATGTCTGTCCATCTTCCCACCAAGGGTACCATCGAATCCCTTTTTCATTCAATTTTGCAAATATTTTCGCCCATTCTCGTCCACTTTTCTTCTTAATATGTTGCATTTTCTGATCATCAATGGGACAAGATGCCTTGTAACTCCTTTGGAATATGTGTGAGGTAACCCATATATATAATATTGGCAAACAACACAAAATTCTCTTGCCATTCCTCTCATAGCAAAAATTCAAGGAGCAATATACATCTGCTAGGAGGGCTGGAACAGGATTATGGTTATGAAATTTCCGAGCAAGGAACACATCAATTCTTTGCAAGATCTACAAAACCGTCAATATTTGGAAACAAGACAGTTCCATAAATGGTGAGGGCCAACACATCTGAAAAAGTGTCCCAATCTTCAGTTTGAGCTAGATGATGCATATGTTTCTCCAAGTAGTCTTTTGTGAATCCCTTGGTCCCATTTCTACATTTTTGCACCTCATGCAAATCTCATGCATTTACTTTTAGAACATTTGCTATAGTGTGCAAAGAAGCATAATGTCCTTGGTAAATGTAAGGCTTTTCTCCTTCTAATGACAACCCTAAGATCCGCTCAAATTCTTCAAGGGTTGGTGCCAACTGGAAATCTTGAAATGTGAAGCATCGGAGTGGGGGATCATAATACTGAGCTAGTGCTGTGATTGCCCCTACTTGTTCTTCTACTTCCAACAGGCTGAAAATTTTTCCATACTTTCTAGTAAGAGAAAGACGCTGTGGTCCCTTCAACAGCTGACTCAAGGATTTCAGGCTTTCTGTGTCAGGTTTCTTGGCTTTAAGATGTAAAGTCTTTTTCAGTTTCTTTTCTTCAAGATTGTTTGGTCTCATGTTTGCTTCCATTTTCCAAAGATACTCACAACGAGACTAGGATATGATTTTCTAACAAACCTGTTGTAACAAAGAGGAAAAGAATGATTTTGTATTTTAATTATGAGAAAAAAAGAAAGAATAAACACTTAGAGCATATAAAGAATTTATGTACAAGGAATATGAGTTAAAGAAGAGGTATGCTCCCTTTGTGTCCTATTTTTTAGGTAGACTGTTGAGGGCTCTATGGTCTCCTGGGCTTTCTACTTAGTGTACCTCTTACCAGGTGTGGGTCTATGATTTAAGGATTCTAACGGTCTCTAGAGCTAAGAGCTCATTCCGAAATGCTATCTACAACAGCAGGTGAACCGCTAGGTGTAGGACATTCCAAAAGAGTCAAACTCTAGACGAGATTTTCGCAATAACCAAATAGGACGTACATCCAATATGACTATTGCTACGCAATCTCTTACCTATCTCAAGTTGCACTCAGACCCGGGTATAGGGCCCTACTCGTGTGTGATTAATGTGTGAGTGTTGTGTGTGAAGGGAGCATACAAACCTGGAATCCTAAAACTACCCATGCCCAATACCTGCAAAATAAACAATACTAAGCAAAGGTCATCTACCCTAGGGTTGTCGCAAATAGATAAATAAATAAATAATGGGCACAAAATAAAAGTCGTCTATCCTAAGGTTTTTATACAGACACAAAAATAATAAAAAACCTATACAAACATGATGGTGACAAAATTCTAACAACTGAAAAGAATAACAATCCATTAAAAGAAAGGAAATGAATAAATAAGATAAAAATAAAATAAACTAAAAAAAGTGTGATTATAATAATATGCACAATCAATTTTTTTAGGCCTGACTCTCATTGATACGTCCCCAGTGGAGTCGCCATCTGTCGCAACCGGGATCGCGACGGGGACGGCAAAAAAAGAATTTGTTTGAACAATGGAGTCGCCACCAAGTTTATTGAAATTGGGAAAACATGGAAAAACCCATTATTTTTACAAAATGGTCTTTGGAACCAGATTTGAGTTCGGGAGTCGGTTATGCATAGGGAAGGGCAGGCATTTAATTCTACGCACCCCTAGTACACCCATCCTTAGACGGTACCTATAATTGATTTGTGCAAATTATTAATAACCTTTTGAAATATCTATTTACAAGAAAGTTAGGAGATTTTTAAAAAAAGAAAATTTTGAAACATCAAGCTGTCACAACTCAGATGTCCAAAATTTTGAGTTAATAAGCCGTCACGGCTAAATTAACCTCCTTATTTGAATTAAAAAATGATAAATAAATGAACAAATTTAAATTAAAAAAATTATTATAAATATTCACAAATAAGATAAGGAAAAAGATATTTTTAATATTTTTTAATAAAAAAAATGCAAAAGAGAATAAATATATTTTTTAGAGGGATTTGAAGACCATTAAACTGTCACAACTCAAATGTCCAAATTATTGAGTTAACGAGCCGTCACGGCTAAATTAACATTTTTAACAGAATATTCCTCCATATATAAAAAAAATCATTAGAAAAATATTTTCAAGTAAAATGAATTATGAAAATTTAATTTTGACTTGACAGGAATCAGAATCGCCTGCTCCTACATATCCCCGGGTGCAATGAGGAACTCAAAGTTACGTAGTTCTGTAAAAAAAATATATTGTGGATTGATTATTTTATTTTTGAAAGAAATTTTAGAATATCAAGCTGTCACGGCTAAAATATTCTTAGAATATATAATTAATAAGCCGTCGCAGCTAAGTTAACTATATTCTAAAAAGAAAACATTATTAATCAATTAAAATTTTCCTTTCCTTTTTGATTTAACAAAAAAAAAATTGGGCTTTAAACTTGCAAGAGTAGCCCAAAATCTTGTTAAAAAAAAATAAACAAAAAATAAATAAATAAATAACAAATGACAAAATAACATTCACGTAACGGGAAGGTGGAATAAGATTTTTTTTAAAAAAAAAATAAAATAAAACAAAAGGGGCACATCATGAAGACATGGTGGGGTAAGGGACTATTAATTTGGCTTTCTTTTACTTTAAGAAAAATTTGGCGTTGGTGGACAGATGCTCTTGTGATGAAATGAAAAGGTGAGACCACCACTCATACACACACATACGCGGACCACCCATTTGAAAAAGTAAAAATAAATAATAAAAAAAAATATAAACACACTAGCAAGGGGGAACGTTCAGTGAAAAGAAAAAAAACAAAATGGGACAAAGGCATTATTGTTCAAAGCCTTTACCTTGAATCCTACGTGATGCACACACACACATTAAAAAAAAGGGAAAAGAGCAATTCTCCTTCTCTTTTACTCAGAGAGAGACACTGAAGGCGAAAGGATGGACAAGAAGGAGTGTGAGATTGAGAGAGAAGAAATGAGAGAGGAGCACCGGCGAGGGATCACCACCGGCGGCGCAGCAGTGGGGCCATCGGAGAGGGGAGTCGCGGAGGTCGCAGACGAAGAGGAGCCGCCGACGGGGATGCCGCCGTGGAAAGGGGTATCGGCCAAGAGGTGACCGCCGCGGCTCGCATCGGGCTCCGCTACTGTCTTCGCGGGGTTGTGGCGCAACGCCGGCAACCGCGAGTGGAAGCTGAGGCGGGAGTCTACGCGTGGTAGAAGGTGGCAGTGGCTAAGCAGTTTGAGCAGCGAGGAAGATCGGAAAAGGGTGCGGTGGTGCGGCAGCTTTCGTGGTGGAGACAAGCTCCATCGCGACAAGCTTACGGAAGCACGGCGAGAGCGGCTCGCATGGAGGGAGGCCACACGCGATGGGGCTTTGCGGCGATCTGGTCGGCCACCAGAAGGTGAAAGCTGGCTGATTCGCCGCGAGCTAGTGGCGGAGACCATAGGCGGTGGAGGCCGAACCCGCGGCGGCTATGGCAGTGGTGGTTCCTGTTTCTACCTTCTTTCCTTTCTAGTCTCTTTTCTCTTTTATTTTTTTTTGATAAATTGAGAACTACTGGACTGTTGAAATGGTTGTTGATGATGATAATTTTTGATTTGTGATCTTGTGATTGACTGGTGTTGTTTTTGGTTCTCGTTGTTGTGGCTGGGCTTCTGGTTGGAAGAAATGGTTATCTGTATTGTTTTTGTTTTTTTGCAGGTAATGGATATGAACACTTAAGAAAGAAAAATGAATCAACAAAACATTTACCTATGGTTCTGATTTTTCTTCGGTGTGTTTGCGAAATATTTCTGGATGGCAAATAGTGATGAAGTTGGAGAATGGTGGTGAAATTTTTCAGTGTTGGCAATCCTCCCCGCTCCTTTAATTTTGGTCTTCCTTTTATAGCTGTCGAAAATTATTATTATTTTTTGCCAGCCATGGTAGCAGCCATTCTCGATTTATCAGGATTTGATTGAAGAAAAATCTTTTGATTGTCTGCTCACTTCCAGGGATTTATTCGATTTCTTACAACTTGCAGCCGTTTCCTTTGAAATTTTCATTGTTTGCTGCTGCATGTGATTTTTCCTTGTAGTTGCTCGAGGCCAGAAAATCCAACCAACAGTTCATCATTGTTCGTTAAAAAAACAAAAACCCGATCAATAGCTTATCACCAGCCGAAAGAAACAATTGTGAAAGGAAAAAAAAAGAAGATTCCTTTTGTTTTAGAATCGGTGTAGGCACCCTTCTTTTGACTTCACAATCACGCTTGCGCATCATCAGTTTTTTTTCTTTTTTTCTTTTTTTTTTTAAATAAAATAAGAATGAAGTGGGCTAATGACCTTTTGAAAGAGAAACGGGCTGAAAACTCTTTTTTTTTTTAATCCAAAATAAAAAGGTGGGCTGACACACTTCTTTCACAATTAAAACGGGATGGGCTTTTCTTATTTTGTACAATGAAGATCAACAATCACAACAAAGAAAAATGAAATGAAATGGGCCCTCTTATTGATTTTTAGGCCGGACAAAATCGGGTGTTCACAATGATGAATCTGGAAAAAAGGAACAGGCCATTTATTATTTGAGCAAGAAGTTTAATGAATGTGAATCTCATTATTTGGCAATTGAAAAGACCTGTTGTGCATTAGTATAGACTTCCAAGAGGTTGAGGCAGTACATGTTATACTACACCACTTGGTTGATTTCTCGAATGGATCCGTTAAAATACATATTTGATAGTCCTCATGTTTCATTGAGAATGTCAAAGTGGCAAGTGATACTTTCAGAATTTGATATCAAGTATGTGACCCCAAAAGTCCGTTAAGGGAGGTGCAATTGCTGATCATCTAGCTGAAAACCCTCGAGAGGATGGACAACCTGCCATGCCTGAATTCCCTGATAGTGAGGTATTGACAGTAGAGAAAGAAGAAATGGAAGAAGAGGATGTATGGAAGATGAATTTTGATAGGGCTGCCAATATGAACGGATGTGGAATAGGAGCTGTAATAGTCTCACCAGCTGGGAAACAGTACCCAGTTTCTATCAAACTAGACTTTGAATGTACCAACAACATGACAGAATATGAAGCATGTGCAAATGGTTTGCAAGTTGCGATTGACTTGGGAATCAAAAAACTAAAGGTCTTTGGAGACTCCGCGTTCATAATCTATCAAGTTAATGGAAAATGGAGCACAAAAGACCCAAAGTTGGTACCTTGTCAGAAGCATTTGTCTCAATTAATTGAGCACTTCGATGATATATCGTTCTCTCATTTAACTCTGGACAAGAACCAGTTTGTGGATGCTTTGGCGACTTTGGCCGTGATGACCAATTTGGAGGTCCATGCTAATGTCCAACTCATCCATGTCGAAGTGCAAGATGAACCGGTATATTGTGACAATGTGGAAATTGAACCAGACGGACAACCATGGTATCATGATATCAAGCAGTATATTCAAAAAGGAGAATACCCAGCAAGTGCAAATGAGGTGGATAAAAAGACAATTCGAAGACTAGTCATGGCTTTCTTCCTGAATGGTGAAGTCCTTTACAAGAGGAATTATGATACCACTCTCCTTAGATGTGTAGACGCTCATGAAGCTCGAATAATCATGATCGAAGTCCATGAAGGGATCTGTGGAACTCATACTAATGGGCATATGATGGCACGCAAGATCCTAAGGAGTGGTTATTACTGGTCCACCATGGAGAGTGACTGTATCAATTATGTTCGAAAGTGCCACAAATGCCAAATATATGCAGATCGAATCAACGCTCCTCCAGTTCAGTTGCATAGCATGGTATCTCCTTGGCCTTTCTCGATGTGGGGTATGGATGTTATTGGTCAAATTAATCCTAAAGCATCCAATGGTCATCGTTTCATCCTGGTGGCAATAGATTATTTCACTAAATGGGTGGAAGCTGCTTTATATGCTAACATCACACAGAAGGTTTTTCTCAGATTCATCAAAAGAAACATCATCTGCAGATATGGAATTCCAGAGAGGATTGTCACAGACAACGCTCCTAATCTCAATGGTGCCGAGGTCCAGAAATTCTTTGAGACATTCAAGATCAAACATCACAATTCAGCTCCTTATAGACCTCAAATGAATGGTGCGGTTGAAGTTGCAAATAAGAATATTAAGAAAATCGTCGCCAAAATGGTGGTGAATTACAAAGATTGGCATGAAATGCTGCCATATGCTTTACACGCATATCGTACCAACATACGATCAAGCACAGGGGCAACTCCTTTCTCATTGGTATATGGAATGGAAGTCGTATCTCCCATAGAAGTGGAAATCCCATCACTCAGAGTTTTAATGGAGGCTGAGTTGGAAGAATCTGAATGGGTAAGAGCTCGACATGAGCAATTGAACATGATCGAAGAAAAGAGACTTACAGCTATTTGCCATGGCCAGTTGTACCAAAGCAGAATGGCTAGGGCTTTTAACAAGAAAGTCTGCCCTAGAGATTTTCATCCAGGAGATTTGGTTCTGAAGAAAATTCTCCCTAATCAAAAGGATGCACGGGGTAAGTGGGCTCCGAGTTATGAAGGGCCTTACATTGTCAAGCAAGCATTCTCAGGTGGGGCATTGATTTTGCAAGACATGGATGGCCAGGAATTGCCTAAAACTACCAACAGTGATGCAGTAAAAAGATTTTATGCATGAAAAGATGCTCAAAAGCCCATTAGGTTGAAACTCGAAAGAGCGACCTAAGCAAAAGTTAGGGCAAAACAAAAAAGAGAAAGAAAAAGATAAAAAAAAAAGAAGAAGAGGGCTCGCTAGGTTGAAAACTCAAAAGAGCGGCCTAGGTAAAAATTAGAGTAGAGAAAAAATATACATCATTTCAAGTAGCTACACTGGGGCAAGTTTTGGTGTTGAATTTGTCCAATAAATCAAGCAAATCAAATATTGAAACTGGGGCAATTTTTGAATTTATCTAGCAAATTCAGTAACTCAAAGTCTGAAACCGGGGCAATTTTGAAGAAAGGATTTGAAGATGTGTCATCGGATATCATGACTATGTTGTTCAACTTGCTGCAAGAAGTCATTTGATTGAAACACAAAGGACCTAAACTGGGGCAAAATTTTGTGTCTTTCACAATTCTTGTATTTTGTTCTTGTGTTGTCACCTTTTTCCAAATATTTTGTCATCAAATATACCAAGCAATAAAGATGTTCAGTCAGTTGATCCTTTCACATTCTCTTTGAGTGCATGTTCATTTATGATGTCTCAAATAGGATAAATTTAAGCTTCAATTATGCGACCTAACAATGTTTACAGCAATACATCAATGACTGGTATCACGATCCAGAAACTGCAATTAAGTTTGGCAGAGAAGTATTCTAAAAACAGAAAAAGGAAAAGAAGAACAAAAGAAGTGAACAAATCTTTATTGTGCTAGAAAGTCCAATGCAAGAATTATGAGTTTGATCGGTTAAAGTTTCCTGGAGGATTGCTCGATTTGGTTGCGGTCAGTTTTTCAAGAATGTGTCTGAAATAAGTTGAAGTCCATGATTTTTGCATATAACTTTGAAAAAAAATAACAAAAAAAGAGAGAAGAAACTGTGAAAGTTGTTATTCTCTAAGTTAGCTTTTATTTTCCGATTAGCTTCAAATTGCCACTAATTTTTTTTTTCCAGACGGTATCCTTGCCGATTTACTCTTTAGATGGTATCTTTGCCGATTTTACTTTTCCAGTCGGTATCCTTACTGATTTTCACATTTCAAACGGTATCCTTGCCGATTTGCTTTTTCAGACGGTATCCTTGCCGATTTACTTTTTCGGTCGGTATCCTTGCCAATTTTCACATTTCAGTCGGTATCCTTGTCGGTTTAATTTTCAGTCAGTCGGTATCCTTGCCGATTTACTTTTCAATTTACTTTTTTCAGACGGTATCCTTGCCGATTTTACATTTTCAGACGGTATACTTGCCGATTTACTCCTTAGATGGTATCTTTGCCGATTTACCTTTCCAGTCGGTATCCTTGCCGGTTTTTACATTTCAGTCGGTATCCTTGCCGATTTAATTTTCAGTCAGTCGGTATCCTTGCCGATTTACTTTTCAATTTACTTTTTCAGACGGTATCCTTGCCGATTTACATTTCAGACGGTATCCTTGCCGATTTATTTTCCAGTCGGTATCCTTGCCGGTGTATTCTCAATCGGTATCCTTGTCAATTTACTTTTCAATTTACTCTTCAGTTGGTATCTTTGCCAGTTTGATCTTTAATCGGCCTCAGATTGCATTACTTTTTAGTCGGCTTTAGTTGTTAATTTTAATTTCTAGTTGACCTCAGATTTTCATTTTTACATTTCCAATTAGCCACTTGTTGACTTCTGGTCAGCACCGTCCACTTTAGATTTTGTCAACTTGTGTATTTACATTTGATTTTCTTATATGTGTATATCACCTTGATATTTAGATTTAGATTGTTTATATTTCATGTATTTGCCGAACAAAATCAATGTTCATGTCTTTACTCATTTATTTTCTTGTCACTTATTGACCTATCTAGTGGGTCGCAAGGTTTGTAAATCCCTGTCAAGATTGTAAGCTCTTGTCAATTTTGTCAGCTTGTAAATTTCCGTTACCCCCACCAGTTTTAATTTCCTATCACTTGTTGACCCATATCCAGTTGGTCACAAGATTTTTGATTTCTTGTCAGTCTCACCAGCTTGTGAATTTCCAATCAGTCCCATTGGTTTTTACATTTCTGGTCATTGGTGGATTTGTGTCAATTAATTTCTTTTCTTTTGCAAAATTCATACAGTTAATTTCTGAATTGCAGGTGACTTTCTTGAATGTTTGGTTTCTTTTAATTGTAGAATTTGGTTTTTCTTGCATTTTCATTTTATATATTGCCGAATAAAATCAATGTTCATGTCTTTACACATTCCTTATGAAGATAATATGTAAAACTTATATTTTTCATATTCTCTCATAAGAAATTAATAAAGAGGGGCAACTGTGAACACCCGATTTTGTCTGGTTTTTTAACAGTAAAATCCAAAAATTTGCATCTAGTTTACTTGTTTTATTTATTTTATTACAGTTCCAATAATTATTTCTTTTAAAAAAAATGAAAACAATCTGCTGACTGTTGATTTTATCTTATTTCCAAAAAAAAATTTTAGAAAGAGGGAGTCCAACTTATTTCAGCCCAATTTTATTAACTTGATACCCAACTTGTTTTTAGCCCATTTATGTTATTTTTAGCCCACTTCTTAAAAAAAATAATAAAAATAAAAAATATAGAAAAAGGGACAGAGGGCCTTCACGGGTTCCTCTTTCTCACGGGTTTCTTTCTTTGCCCCAAGACGCAGTCACGAGAAGATGTGGGGATATGAGAAAGCATGAAAAATAAAAAAGGACACAATGATGGTGTCCTTGAATTTTGATCTCTCTTTCGGTGGAGTTGAAAAAATAATAACATAAGGTATACATATTGAGGATGATCGGAGAAAAAGCGGGGGCAATACTGGCAGAGAATTTTCAAAACACTGAGACACCAACTCTAGAGAAATATTCAGATTATCAGGAAATTTCGAAGAATTCAGCAAGAAAAAAAAAATCAAAACATACGTGCTCATAAACAGAGATCAAATCCAAGAGAAACTTGCAAGGAGAATCCAGCAATACAATCTAGTAGAAAAATAAAACAGAAGCAGGTACACATCATTATCATCAAAATAGAAAAATAGAAAAAAAAAAAAGCATAGGGGCCGCGGCCTCCATGCTCCACCGCCGCGGCCCCCTCCCTCTTTTCCAGCTTCATCATCTTCTTCCTCTTCCATCACCTCCCAGTCTTCCCCATTATCATCAAAGCCACCACCACCGGCGGCCTTCCTCCATTATCATCATCATTAAATCGCGGCGACCTCCCCTCCCTTTTCCCCATCCTCATCATCCTCTTCTTCCTCGGCCTCCCATCATCTTCATCACCACTCTCTATCTCCTCTCCTCCCCTCCTCCATGAGCTTCCACCATTACAACCACACCTCCACGATCATCAACACAACCACCCCATCTCCCTACCAAGTAACCACGGCCTCCTCCTCCCTCTGAACTCCTTCCTCCATAGCTTAACCACCATCACCAACACCCTTCAACCACCTCCGCCGCGCAACCTCCACCCAAGCCACCGTGAGACCACCCAACCTCCGAAACCTCCATAAACAACCACACCCCTGAACCGCACGAGCTCGGATCTGCTCTCTAACAACCATCGCCAGCTCCGTCTGCCACCCACCACACGGCCAAGCTCCGTATTCACCACCCCAATCCAAGCGCGAAGTCGCACTTCATTCCTTCCCCAACTGCAACAACCTCACCTCTATCCACAGCCTAGATCTACCGCCATATCTGCCATAGCCATCTAGGCCCATCGAAGCATCATCATCATCACTATCCAAGCACCATGACTGTCAAGCCGTGAACCTCCACCTTTCTCGGCCACGATCCTGCGCATGCGTTTTCCATCTTCAGATCCATTGCAGTTACTCTCTTCCCTCATCCTCACAAACCACCATGAACCCACGATCCGCCTTGGTCCGCCACCCTCCGCAGAGCTCAGCCTCGCAACGCCGATCTCCCCTCTCCTGGCCGCACTGGCTTCTCAGCTTTGTCACTGTGCTTCTCTTTCTCCGTGGCCCTCCCTTTCCCTTTCTCTCTCTAATTCCCTCTCTCAGATTCACTTTCTTTCTCCCCTCTGTCGGTTCCTTCTTTTTCCTTCCCTTAGTGTTTTTTGTAGTGTGTGAGTAAATTAGTGACAGAATGGGTTAGTATGTCCGCAGGAGTATGTTTGTGTTAGTGAGTGAATGGGTGTAAGTGTGCGTCTGTGTTAGTATACGTGTGTGTGTGAGTGTGCAAGTCACTGTGTTTGTATGTGTGAATGTGAGAAAAGAGAATTGAACATGTGGATATGCATGTGAGCTTATGGGACAGTGCAGTGAGTGCGTGCGTGGAAAAGTGGGAGAGAGTTTTGTATGTTAGTATAGGCACGTAAGAGCGAGAGAATTTTTGTGTCTATGTTTGGGGAATCGGTAATAGTATTAAGTAATTTTTGGGTTTAAGGTTAATGTTTGGGTTTAAGGTTAAGTGAATTTAAATTAGTAAAATTAGATATGAAAAAGTGAAAAGTGTTCATTTTGTTTAATTTTTTAGGTCAGTTCCACATTATTTCGTTTGAATAAATTTTTGAGTTTGGATTTGGATAGTTGCTTGGTTTAGTATTTATTCATTCTCGGCTTTTAGGCTTGCTTGTTTTGGTTTAATTTTGGATAAAAAATAAAAAAAGAGTTTGTTATTCATTTCGAGTTTAAAATGAATACTCAAATAATTTGTTTTGCTAAAAAGAATTTGAGTTAATTTCTTTTTCTTAAAATGGAGTTAATTTAATCACGACGGTTTATTAACTCTATGTTATAGAATATTTTAGCTACGACAGCTTGATATTCAAAAGTCCTTTTTTAAAATAAAATTAATCAACTGACAAATATTTTCTATAGAACTACGTGACTTTGAATTCCCCATTGCACCAGGGGATACGTAGGAGCAGGCGATTTCAATCCCTATCAAGTCAAAATTAACTTTTCATAATTCATTTTATTTGTAAATTTTTAATACTTTTTTACTTGTTTTTTTTATGCAAATTTTGTATTTTGTTATATTTACAAATAATTTTTTTTTGGAATATTTTATTTAATATTCATTTATGTGGGGAATTTTAGATAAAGATGTTAATTTAGCCGTGACGGCTTATTAACTCCATATTTCGGGTATTTGAGTTGTGACAGTTTAATGACCTGAAAATTTCTCTAAAAATATTTATTTTTCTTTTATATTTGTTTTTTTTATAAAAATATAAAAAATAAATTTCTTTTTATCTTATTTGTAGTTTATATTTTCTTTTTTGATTTAAATTTATTCATTTATTTATCAAAATTTTATTTCAAATAATGAGGTTAATTTAGCCGTGACGGCTTGTTAACTTGATATTGGGACATCTGAGTTGTGATAACTTGATGTTCCAAATATCTCTCGTAAAGTTTTTTTATATTTTCTCTTACAAAAATACCAAAAATAAATCTTCACTTTTTTTTAGATTCTATTTGCAAATATTTATTATTTAGAAGAATTCTTTTTAAATTATACGCTTATTATCAAATGCTTCGTTTCAAATAAAGAAGGTTAACTTAGTCGTGACGGTTTGTTAACTCATTTTTAGGACACCTGAACTATGACAGTTTGGTGCTCTAAAAATTCTTTTCTTTTCTTTTTTTTAAAAAAACAAACAACAAATTTCTTTTAATTTTCTTGTAAGTAAAAAATAGAAAAGTAAATATTTCAAAAGGTTATTAATAATTTGCACAAATTAATTTAAGGTACCGTCTAAGAACGAGTATATTAGGGGTGTGTAGGATTAGGTTCTTACCCTTCCCTATGCATAACCGACTCCCGAACTCAAATTTGGTTTCAAAGACCATTTTCAAAATGAATGGGTTTTTCCATGTTTTCCCAAATTTTAATAAACTTGGTGGCGACTCCATTATTTTCAAAATAAAAAATTCTTTTTTCGCCTTCCCCGTCGCGATCCCGGTTGCGACAATTGCAATATACTTGATATGTGGAAAACATAAAGACTAGATACACTTGTTAGTTCTCTTTCTCCAATGAATTTATCAAAGATTAATTTGTTGTCATTCAAAACCAGACTTCTATAATGCTACTTGAGGTTTCTGGATATTACAATAAAAATATATGATCGGTTGATAGTGTAAAACTCTTTTATAGTGTCAGTGCATCAAAATCAATCTCTTTTTTAAATACTCGATTTATTTGCTATTATCGTCCACTTGAGTTTTAGTCTATAATTTTGAAGAATTCAATTTTTATGAACTAACAATATAAAATAATTTTACACTATCAATCAATTGAATTTCACTAAAATGATTAATTATGGAAAACAACTAGCCATCATCATGACAATTTTGGGTTAATTTGGATGATCTTTTAGAAAAATATATTTTTTTAATTGATATTTTTAAATAATATCTTTTGAAAATTAAAAGTTGATTTATGTATGGATGTAACATCAATTTATATTTTGATATCATATTGGAAAATTTTTATTTATCGCCAAACATCTTTTTTATGTTATGAAAAAAAATCTTTTTCCATAAGATGAAAATTCTAGCTTCATATATGCTTTTACTTTTTCTAGCAATTATGCCTTTACTTAAAAAAATTGTTCAAACATACTAAAAAACACAACAATATATTTTTTAATAAAAATAATGACATCTAAATGAGATTTTAGTGAATATGTCATTTTAATAAAATTTTATTTACAAATAATTTTACAGGTCATTGTGTAAACTTTAAACTCAATTTTGAATATTGGAGCAGCCGACTAATGTATAACTTAGGGTGTTCAAGACCCGGCTCGATTTGCAAATCCAACTCGGCATGAATCGTATTGAGTCGGATTCAGGTACTTAAATTTAACCATGTGCACTTTTAAAGTAGAGTTAAGATTAAATACATCAAGTTAGTAGGACTCGACTTGAAGTTAAAAATTATTTTTATTGTTATATTTCTTTTATAGTAGTTTCTGATAAATTAAAAGAGTTTATGCTTAAATTAATATGTTTAGGATAATTTGATATTATTTTTATAGTAATATGATTTGTTTTGACATATATATCTCAAAATATCTCTTAAATTTTATTTCATACTTATATAATTTTATTATATATAATTTAAATTTTTTTATATATTATTTAAAAATTGAATTAATGCAGTTGGATTCAATTATTTATCGGTTGAATTTAGATTTAAAAAAAAATGATCCGATGTCAACATCGAATTGAGGGACCATCCCATGTACATCCGCTTCCAAAAAGAAATAATAGGTTTTGATTGTCGAAATTGGATCCGAATCCGATCCCCGTTACTCTCACTCTATTCCATTTTTTTTTTTTCCCGTTCGGAACCAAAGATCCTCGCCATGGCAGACCACCACCACCACCACCAACATCGACCGCACCGTCTCTCGGTGCCACCGCGCACCACCACGGCCACCGCCTTCGGCGTCACCCCAAGACCCCACCCTTCGTTCCCATACTCATCATCGACTCCGACTCCAACCCCATCCAAAACCCGTCTCTCTTCCCTCTCCTCCTTCAATCCCAAATCCACGGCGAACTCCAAATCCTCCCTCTCCTTCCTCTTCCTCCTTCTCTTCTCCCTTCGCTCCCTGTATTCCCTCCTCCCTTTCCTCCGCTCCTCCCCTTCCTTCTCTCTCTTCCCTTTTTCCTTCCTCGTTTCTCTTCTCTCCTTCTTCCTCACCCTCTCATTTTCCCTCTTTTCTTCATACCCTTCCCTCTCCTTCTCTTCTTCTTCTTCTTCTAAAGACCCTTTCCAACAACACAAACCCGAGCAGCCCCTCCTCGGGTTATCCTCAGTCACACACACTCAGCAGAGGATTCTGGTCGCCAAATCAGTTCTTCTGGCTGTGGTCTTTCTCGTTCGGTTCCAAGCTCTCCGCTACTGCGGCACCGCGGCCATGATCCTGGCCGAGTTCATGGGAAGCGTAGCTGCTCGGTTTGTTGCCGAACGGAGGAATCAGAACCGGAATCGGTGGCCAAAGTTCCGTGGGTTCGTGTTACTGTTTATGGGTTTATTCATGTTGGCTTTTGGCTGGGACCAGGCGGAGTGCTTCCCATTGTCTAATTCGTCGGCTGTTAGATTGGGAAAAGCGGTTCTCCCCAGCGAGAATTGTGTGAGGATTTGGCCCATGGTGCTCCCTTTCATGTCTGGCTTCCTGGGTTGTTACGAACGGCTTTCCATGGATTGGGGAACCATTAAGCAGCTTGGTCATAAACGGGTGCGTCTAATTACTTTGTTTTTCACTACAATAGTGCTTTTTGTCCCTTCCGCGCTTAGTTTCTTCGCTTTTGAACCTGAAGAACACAGTGTTGCCTTTGGGGATTTGGCTTGGCCTCTGGTCAATACTGTTGCTTTCGGTGTGCTTTTGAGTGAGAATTACAATGATGAGAGGTTGGTAAGTTCCAAAGACACTCGGAGAGAGTTTTTGGTCACTTTTATCTGTATCCTGGTATTGGAACTTTTCTATTTTCCTGAGCTTTCCCTTTGGGGTTTGTTACTTTGTGGTTTATTGCTCTATGTTGCTGTTAGAGACTTAGATCCTTTTCTTTCCAGTGATTTTGGGTCAAGGGAGGAGTCCTCAGAGCTCTTAAGCGACATGATTATGAAGCCTATACGACATATTTTGAGTGAGAGGAAGTCCCGGAAAATAGCACTTTTTCTTTTGATCAACACTGCGTATATGGTTGTAGAATTTGTTGCAGGATTTATGAGCAATAGTCTTGGGCTTATATCAGATGCGTGTCACATGTTGTTTGATTGTGCTGCCTTGGCAATTGGGTTGTATGCTTCGTATATATCTCGTTTACCTGCAAATAACCACTATAACTATGGCCGAGGAAGATTTGAGGTTCTGTCAGGGTATGCTAATGCTGTTTTTCTGGTTCTTGTGGGAGCACTGATAGTGGTGGAGTCTTTTGAGAGGATATTGGATCCTCAGGAGATATCGACTAGTAGTTTGTTAGTTGTTTCTATAGGAGGGCTTGTGGTCAATGTCGTTGGCTTGATATTCTTTCATGAGGAACATCATCATGCCCATGGAGGTTCTGGATCATGCTCACACTCCCACTCCCACTCACACTCACAGTTCCATAGTCATCACTCTCACCAGAATGATGATTTGCATTGCCATGGTAAGCATTGTCATACCGGCCATGGAAGCAATCAAGAACTTACTTCTGTTTCCAGTGATTGCCAAGGCAATTCATGCCATGGTGATTCTGGCCATCACCACCACTGCAGTCATCAGATGAAGGCCGATTCTCATGCAGACAATTGCAGCTTTAAGGATCACGATCACACGCACCCCCATGACCACCATGATCACAATCACCACCATGCCAATCATGAGAACAACAGCCACCACAACCACAGTGATCATCATGATCATCATCACCACCATCATCACCAACATGATGCTAACCACCATTGTCATGAAGCTTCAATTGCTCACCACATGGAGGTTAATGATGCTGCCTACTCGCATTGTGAAGGAGTCGTTTCTTCTACGGGAAATTGTGATTCACAGCAGAAGAAAATGTTATCTGATGAAAAAAAAGAGCCCCATGATCGCAGCCATCACCATATTGATCACAATATGGAAGGGATATTCTTGCATGTTCTTGCAGACACGATGGGGAGTGTTGGTGTGGTTATATCAACCCTCTTAATTAAGTACAAGGGATGGCTTGTTGCCGATCCTGCGTGCTCGATTTTCATTTCAATTTTAATTGTATCCTCCGTGATATCTCTAATCAGAAATTCAGCCGAAATTTTGCTCCAAAGAGTTCCTAGGGTGCATGAGCATGAGCTGAAGGACGCTCTAACTGATGTATTGAAGATTAGGGGTGTTCATGGCATTCAAAAGTTTCATGTATGGAGCTTCACAAACACAGATGTAGTTGGGACACTGCATCTGCAGGTGTCAACAGATACTGACAAGACATCTGCAAAGTCTCAGGTTTCTCATTTATTGCACAATGCTGGAATCAAGGATTTAACCTTGCAAGTCGAATGTGTTAGATAATATTTTTTTCACGATGGCTCTTATCAGCATGTGCGATGTAAAGAACAAACAAGGATCGACAATAAACTTGTAATGGATTAGCAAATTTTCCGTTTTTATTGCCCAGTGTCTAATCTGCCTATTATGACGTGATTGTAATTTCAATTCTTGTTCGTATGTCTCATGCAGTTGAATGATTATTTTATAGTTTAAGATTACACGCCCTGAACCCTAAATCGTAGAAATTAAGTTCTTTCATTTAACAATTCCAAATTAAGGTTTGTTACTTAAATAACCCAGAATTTTCTAAAACTGGACTTCAAAGTATCTTACTTTGTACGGAGAATAGTTGAGTAATTCTGTTTATAAGAGAAAAAGGTCTAACATCAAAACGTGTAAAATGAAGCGAGGAGGTTGAACCACAGGATACAAAAATGCCATCTTTTGGATGATCTGCCACTGCATCTGCTTAGGAACATATTTGCAAGCAAAGCATCTGAACCACGAACTATGTTGGTAAATATCTCTAAATATGTTGCATCCATAGCATAGGTCTTCCGCCCGCTGGTATGCTTCCACAGTTGTTGAGGGCATCACTTTCCATTTCCACAGGGAAATCGTACCATTAAAAAGTCCTGGCAAGTGTAAGAAGCATTGAAGTGATGCTAAGCCATCAGCATCCTAAGCCATCTGTCTTCCACCTTCCGCCAACCCGCATCCTAAGCCATCAGCAAGCCTGCCCACGCAGCGATCAACTATCCCAAATGGGAAGTGATGCTAAGCCATCAGCAACACTGCAAGGTTGATAACTAAAGAGATCAATTAGATTTTTTTTTTTTTTTGTGACAAAACACCCATTTTGGTCCCTCTAAAATTTCGCATCAACCAAATTGATCCCTGTAAAAAAAAAATAAATCAAATTGGTCCTTATAAAATTGAATAGTCGGACAAATTGGTCCCTAAAAAATAAATCTCTCAAATTGGTCCCTACAAAATTGAATAATCGGCCAAATTAGTCCCTTAAACAAGTCAGGCAAATAGGACTAATTTGTCCGACAATTCACTTTTACAGGAACTAATTTGAGAGATTTTTTTTATAGAGACTAATTTGAACCACTATCCAATTTTATTGGGACCAATTTGAGAGTTTTTTTGTTTTTTACAAGGACCAATTTGATCGACATGAAATTTTAGAAGGAAGAATTTGCTAGTTTTGTCTTTTCTTTTTTTGTGCCCTTTTTTGAAAGGGAAAAAACTGAACAATAATAATATATGAGTTTTTTCGATAATTTGTATCCTCTAAAGTGAGAATCTTAATTGAAAGAGTAAAATGACCAATTTCACTTTAGATTAATAGAGTGAAAAGACCACAGTATTAGTTTTATTGGTCAAAAGATAAAACCCTCTCATTTTACTTTTTAAGGTGAGGACTAAAGTGAGATTAAAGGGTCATTACCCCTTTTTGATACCCTCAATTTTTTTTTTAAACCTACCTGTACGGTTGTAGGACAAAGATTGACTTAAATATATTTTTAATTTCTATAGATATAAATTATTTTAATTTTAATCCTTCTAAAATTTTGTCTTAATTTTTGTTCTTTTTTTTTCTTTTCTCATCACAGTTGTTTTAAATATTAGTCCCTTAGAATATGCATTTAAACCTCATAAATATTAAAAATTTTGTTTTTATCTTTATAAACATTTTAATTATTTTTTATTTTTATTTTTATATATCACCACTTAATATTGAGTCTAAACACTGGGAATCAAAAACTTTATAATGTAAAAAAGAGGGACCAAAATCAAAATAAAAAACTTTAAGGGAACCAAAATCAAAATGATTTATATTTATAAGACTAAAAAGATATTTCAACCTATATTAATATTCCTCAAGGTGTTAATTCGCTTATCAGTAATTCCAAGACTTTAAAATAAGATCAAATCCCCAAGTTCATTTTTGAAAAATATTTAAGGGAACATATTGGTTTATCAGGATTTAAAATTTTCTCCATGGTATATACCACTTTTTATAAAATAAGACACGTTAGTTCCTATGTTAACTTGTTATTCTAATACTTGACAAAAAAATACATATGATCTATTAAATTATTGATTTGACATTTAGTTAAGGTCGAAAATTACATATTACTAATCTTATCTTTTTCGTCGAACATCTATATTTTTATCTTTTTTTTTTCACTAACTATCCTTGTGCATTCTCGAGCCCTAAATCTCACTCATTATCTTTTTTTTTTTGTTTTTTGTTTTACATCTCTCAAGCCAAAACAACGTCTTTTGCAATACTAGCACAAAGTTAACCGCCATTGCAACAATTTAATTAGTCATGTGTGTTTTTTCATTATCTTTCTTTTTTTTTTTTTCGTTTTCGCATCTCTCAAGCCAAAACAACGTCTTTTGCGGTACTATCACAAAGTTCAATGACCATTGCAACAATTTAACTAGTCATGTGTGTTTTTTCATTAAGTATTGAAATGGTATATTAATTGAAATATTATTAGTCCCGTTTTGTCAAAAAGTATACGATTAAGGGGAGACTTTTCAAATTCTAAGAAATCAATTCATCTCCCACAATATTAATTATAAATCAATTTGGGAATTTAATCTTAAAATAATAAATTTCTGCTTTCATTCCTCATCAAATATCCATAGCCAATTAAGCACAAAATAAACATATATATATATATAGACACACACACACACCCCACGTATTTCAAAAAGGAAAAAGTGTTTTAAAAAGCTAAGCTCTACGAAGTTTTAGTTAATTGTTAAGAAATTTCATTACCTAATCAACCTACCCTTCTTCAACTTTCTTAGCTTTTTTTTTGGTGCATTGAATTTTGTTACTTTATTCTCTAGTTTTTCTTATGAATAGTGCAAGAGCCGTCAAAAGGGCTAGGTTGGAAAAATAAGAGTAAAAATAAAAATTGATCAACTCAGCTCAACCCAATTTGGCCTGGCCTGGTGGTCTAAACATTAGTTTTTTTTAATTGAATAATCAACTACATATAGGTAATTATTTTTTTTTACACTTAAAAAAAACAACATAACTATATGTATATATCTATGAACTATTTAATACTTGAATTAAAAATGTTTGACCCTTTTTTCACTTGAAAAAGTTTAAACTAAAAACAAATATTGACCAAATAATAATGTTTTTAATTCCCTTCTCTTTTACATCATGTTAAGTTGATAAATTTTAATTATTGAAAAAAAATCAATTTTTATTTCTCATTTTTACATAAACCAATAGAATACAATCATTGGAAGTAGAAAATAGCACCAGAAGATGGGTTGAATCGTGTTTTCAACTTCTTTTTAGTTTCTAAAAAACTAAACAAAAGCTATCAAGTTTTTTACTTGAAGGTAGCAGAAACAAGAGTTAGTGTGTCTCAAGAAGTAGCTTTTTGAGTAAGTAACAATTAAATAAACTTTAGAAACTATTTTTGACAGAGTTTTCAAAAAACACACAACAGATCTAGAATTTGAATGCTGAAAAATAAAGAGATAAGGAGAGAAAGATGTTACTCAAGTATTTTTATATTGGTTCAATCAAATATTGCCTACATCCGATTCTCAACAAACTTGTTAAGTTTCACTAAACAAACACTTTCTCAACCTTGATAAAGTAAGGTATTCTTTGAATAGTCTTCTCAAGCTATCTCCAGTGAGCAATAGTTTTAATTTACTCTCACTTACAAGTAGTCTTTGTCCTAGCCTTTTCAAGCTAAATTCAGTTGATCACTATTGGACAACCATAAGATTTAAGTTGGTACTCTCTGTAACGCCCTGATTTTTTATGTGTGCAAATGATCAAAATACCCCTAAGGTCATTTCTGCCTTCGAATCGAGGACAGCCGGTCCAAGCTATCCTCAAGAGGTTATTTTAATGTTTGAAGGGGATTATATGTGTTGTGCGTGATGATAGAGGTGAAAATCTCAGTTTTTGGTCTTCTCGCGCATGAAATTACTAAAATTCCCCTGCGATAATTTAACGAGGGATTAATTGCTGCCTGGACCTGTAACACCCTAGTAATTAACCAGATACACCTAGGTTGAATCTGATTAATGACTAGACTTTACTCCTTGCTTTGGTTCTTTCTTCATAATTTGAAAATACTTAGTGAAATTACGAGCCACTTTGTTTAAACACATAATTGAAAACATGAGCCGAGTACAACGTGAACGAGTAAGCGGGGTATAATAAGACGTTTAAGAATATATCACATCATATCACTTAGGCTCCATCATATAACATTCATAAGCACATTATAGCATATATTTACATACAATAACCTCACTCAAAGGGTGGGTTATGTTCATACATCATTATCTTATGCAAACCCATAAAAGAAAATATACTTAAGGAAATACATGCCCCTAAACTAGATAACTCCATAACCCGCGAACGTTATCCTAAAACTAGGGTGCATGATCAGACATAAATCTACTAAGAACCTTCTATGGCCCTTTGTCCTGGAAATGGAGGAATAAATCCGATCCACTGATGAGCTCCCTCGGGAGGGGACACACGAGATGCACCAGGCTGGGGTCGCATGGACGGCCTTCTCGCTAACCTCCGCTGAACAACTGTTTCCTCACTACCCTCTCTTACACGTCTGGGAGTAGGAGCAGAGCTCTCAGAATATACATGAGTAGGAGTGTCCTCTGAAGGATCAGTTTCAGAATATCTCGTCTCGGGAACATACTCTGGAAATCCATGGACAGCAGATGAAGCGGGATAAGAACGTAACATCCTTTCATCAAGTGGACGTGCATGTTCGAAAACCATTTCATCGCCATAGGGAGAAGTAGGAGAAAATCGATAACTAGGGACAGGATGTGCAAATGGACGACCTATGTAAATAAAAACAGGCTGCACCTCCTTCAAAATGAAACGAGCGATGCATCGGATCATAGTGGAATTCCCAAGTAGGGGTATCAACGAACAGGACGAATGTCGCCATTTGAATCTGGAGACAATGACGGAAATAAAGAAAAAGGGAGTGAGAATCTTGCTAAAGAATTCTCAGTAGGGTACCTCCTTCTACAGTGTCATCATCAAAGTCCCCAGGAACCTCGGGATTATTCTAAAATAGTGAGCATGCAAAGATTCATTTTAAGTTCGGACAAATACTTAACCGAGGTTCGTCAATTTTTAATCATGCGTCTTATAATGCATCTTATTCTTAACATGTCATATTTACAATGAACATTTCCTTTATCATTACATCATATTCCTCATCATCATTATCAAAATAACATGCATAAAAGAACGTCATATAATATTAGCTACACATGGACACAGTGCACATATTTCATTTCTTTAGTGCCTTTGATGACTTAAAATCTTATCATCATCATTATTTTCCTTGGGCCACCCTATACTCCACCCTTTTGGGAGTAATTTAGGTTATGAGCTCATATTTTACTAGTCGTCACTAGCATATACTTATCCCTTTTGATAAGTTAAAGTCGACTCTACCCTTTTGAGAGAACGGGTTAAGGGGCTAAAATCACCTTTTCACCACCTATAGTCTGATGGTTCCAAAGGATCATTTTCTTATAAGTTTAAGTCATCATTAAATCTTTGCATGTTATATCATAATACAATTCATAAACATCATAACATTTTCTCATTTATAGTCTTAAGCTAGAATAATATATATCAACTGTAATCATGCATATGGGAGATTCAAAGAGGTGGGTCACAATGGACACGCTTAAATACCAAGTTTTTCCTTAGCCGTAACCTTTCCAAATTACACTTTTACAATGATACACTTTCTTTTAGCAACAAAGGTAAATTTTACATAATAAAGAACATTTCATGTACAAGCATTCTCATTATTTGCAACAGACAACTATAACATGCAAGCCAGAAATCATTCAATGATATCAAGTACTTAATAAGCATCCAATCCTTACATAGAATTATCAATTATAGAACTAATTAGTTACTAAACCAATTATGAATCATTCTCTTAACAATAAACCATAATTATCACAACTTCAATCATATCAAATCATTATCACACATTGATACTAAACTCAGATCAGTGGCGAATCATGAACCTCATGCAATTACATAGAATCATATTTTAAGTGCATATAAAATACTAGTTCCCCGTAAAATCCTTGCAAAGCCTTAAAACTCATTTAGAAACTAGTTCTTTTGTCAAATTTGGGAGGATCTTCACAATTAAAATTCTCACTTAAGATAAAAGGAGTAAGTCTTGAGCTTTAGAGATTTAGGTGACATCTTAGAATTATAAACATGCTATGCAACCTTATTTTAATCTTATCTTTATAAGGTGATAGCTTGGAATTATAAACATGATATGCAATTCCATTTCTTTATCTTTAAGATTTAAGGTGATGACTTGAAATTAAACATGATGCAAGAACTTGAAATATAAACATGATACAAGAAAGCTGGAGCGGCGGTAATCCGCAGGACCGAGAGGGAGAAGAAAATATTAAGAAACCTGGAGGCGGTAGTCCGCACAGGACCGATAGAGGAGAAGAGAATATTAAGAAACCGGAGCGGGCGGTAGTCCGCATACAGGACGATAGAGGAGAAGAGAATATTATTATTACATCTTTTTAAGCTCCAATCTCAAGACTTTTTAAAGAATAAATTCTTTAACTCCAATAATCATATTTCTTTGCTTGTGATACATGGGCAAGTCTTTGAGCTCTAGGATCTTTAGGTGATGGCATAAAATAAACATGCCATGTCGATTCTTTTAGCCATTATAAAATATAGTGAGAGCATAAATTAAATATGAGATGCAACCTCTTTATTATCTTGAAAGATTAAGTGATGACTTGAAACATAAACATGAGATACAAGCTTGGAATTTAAACATGAGAAATGCAAGTTCATTTATTCATTCTTGAAAATTTAGTGATGACATAGAAGGTAAACATGGTTATGCAAAGCATAAACTTAATCATGGATGCAAATTCATTTTGTTTCTTTACTAGAGCTCCTTCAAGACTTTAAAAGAATTATAAATTCAACCCAATACATATCTTAACAAGAAATAAAACATAAAAGGAAAAAATACATCTTTCAAGTTCTAAACTAAAAATCTTTGTTTTAGCATCATAAAGCATTATTCTTTAAAGTTTTGCATCAAGTGGAATTTTCAAGCTTTAGAGGCCTAACTTGTGATGGATTTACAACCCACCCTCAAGGTCCTCATCATCAAGCCATCATCTTAGTTCCACCTAGGCCATATGGTTGAATTGGTTAAAGAAAAATTGAAGAGGAAAGCCAAAATGAAAAGCTAAAGCAAGTTCATAATTTCATCATTTTGAGCTAAAAACACAACTCCTCAAAGCATAGAAATAAATTTAGAAACTACTCCCTACCTAATCTGAGTTGAAGAAGAGGAAGAGAACTTGGTTTCTTGAAGTGAAATGAAACAAAATCTCTTTGAAAAATTGAAGAAAGAATTCAGCCAAAGAGGAGGAAGAAAGAAAGTTTTGGTGCTCCTAAAAACTAGTTATGAACCAAGCATTCCAAGACCACTCAAGCAAGCCTATTTATAGAAGATTTTGAGGCTTCTAATTGGCCAAAATGATGAGGTAGTGGACGGAATTTTGCAGGAGAAATAAGGGAGGAAAAATCATTTTAGACAAAGTTGTATGAAATTAAGGAATTATGTCTCATATGGTGACATTTTGGCATTTTGTTTTAGTGCAACTTTTGGCAATAATTCAGCTGCATAATGGCATCAATAATTTCGTCCATTACAGCCCAAAGAAGTGAAATTTGTGTGTTCCATGCATTATTTAGGTGTAGGCAAGGTATTCATGTAATTTAGAGAATTTACGGTTAAGGGTTTAAGTGAATTAGTAAGCAATTTGGGTGTTTTTGAGCAATTTTGGGTTCTAATCAATCTAAATACATAATTTTGACTCTAGATTAATATTTAGAATTTAATAAGCTTTAATTTGAGCCTAATATTGCTTAGGTTTGGGTATACGAATCAAAAATCCCGAAATTCGCAACACTGCCCAAAAATAGGGGCAAAATCGTACTTTTACTTAAAAATTGCCCGAGGCCACCCGAGCTTAACCAATGGTTAATCATGGCTTAAAAACACATTTTAAAACATTTTAATGAGGTTCGGGCTCAGTCGGCACGCACATCGGAGTTAAAAACTTGGGGCGTTTTGGTCATTTCGCGTCGAACTCAAAATTGAGATCCTTACGCTCTATTAACACACATAACACAAACAATCCCTTATTATCCTCAAAATATCCCCTTGAGAATAGGTGGGGCCCACGATCCTCATTTTCGAGTAAAATAACTTCAGGGCATTTTGGTCATTTTATACGTCATAAATTCGGATTTGCGACTCTCGCATGAATCGTTCCTAACCTCTCTTCTAATGTTATATTCCTTTATTGAGGATTGTTCGGCCTCAAATCTTATGTAATAATTACCTACGATAATTCGGTAATTGAGTAATTTCTAATGACAGTAAAAATTACAATAAAAATTGGGGCGTTACATTACTCCCCTCCTTAAAGAATTTCGCCGGAAATCGTTACACTGAGAACAACTTCGGGGTATTGTGCTTTCATGTTTGCTTCCAGCACTCATGTATGTTCTTCGGTTTCTCCCTGTCCCCATGCTCCTTTGACCAGGTACGCCTTGTTCCTTAACTTAACTCCTCGATCGGCGATTCTCGTGGGTAGTAAGTTAAATGTCGGGTTATCTCTTAATTGTACATGTTCGGCTCTAGTACATGACTCGATTGATTGATACTTTCTAATCGAGAGACATGGAAAACATCATGAAAGTTGGATAGACTGGGGTAGGGCTATACGGTGAGGCTCTGGTCCTACTTTGGTAAGGATTTCAAGCGGACCAAGAAATGCAGGGCTCAATTTTTTACTTTTATTGCTCGGCCTTTGCCTGTGATGGGGGTGTTCCTTAGGAACACGTGGTCCCCTTCTTGAAAATCTAGCGGTTTTCGGCCCTTGTCCGCATAGTTTTTCTCGACTTTGAGCGATAAGAATCTTATCCCTAATCTTCTTGATTTGTTCTGTTGTTTCCCTCACAATATCGGTCAGAGTAAACTTTGCTCTCGGGTTCATACCAACATAAGGGAGATTGACATTTAGTCCATAGAGGGCCTCATACGGTTGCCATACCGATACTTGCATGATATTGTTGTTATATGCAAATTCAATCAATGGCGGTACTTATCCCAACTTCCCTTTGATCTAAAACACATGCCCTTAACATATCCTCCAAGGTTTGGATAGTTCTTTCAGATTGACCGTCTGTTTGGGGGTGATAGGCCGTGCTTAGACACGACTTTGAACCAAATGCCTTTTGAAAGGCTCCCAAAATCGTGGCGTAAACCGCGGATCCCGGTCCCGAGATTATCGGCGGCACCCCATGTAACCTTACTATCTCCTGAATATATAATTGTGCTAACCTATCCAAGGAATAAGTCACCTTAATAGGTAAAAGTGGTGACTTGTCAATCGATCCACGATTACCCATATGGTATCATGATTCATTTGGGTCCTCGGTAATCCAGTCACAAAATCCATGGAGATACTATCCCACTTCCACTCAGGGGATCGACAAAGGTTGCAAGATTCAGGGTTTTTGGTGATCAATCTTCACCTTTTAACACACCAACCACTTACTCAGCCATGTGCACACATCTATCTTCATTCCAGGCCACCTGAACATCTTCTTCAAATCTTGATACATCTTGGTGGCACCAGGATGAAGGGTAAAATAGCTCTTATGGGCTTCCTCCAAAATATCCTTTCGGAGGCCACCACTAGCGGTACACATATTCGACCTTTAAACCTCCACAAATCGCCCATTTCTTGGGTAAAACCTATCAACTTTCCGCCTTCACTGCCCCTAAAGTTTCTTGAAACTCATCATCATTCCCTTGAGCTTGAACTATCCTTTCTTTGAACTCACTTGTCTCTCTAAGATGACAAGCTCGATGCCCTTAGTGGTCAAAGTCATTCCTAGGTTTAAGTCCCTAAATTGCTCAATCAATTCAACCTCCTTCACCATCAAACGAGACACTTGTAAGGACTTCCTACTCAAAGCATCAGCTACTACATTAGCTTTACCAGGATGGTAATTCAATCCAAAATCATAATCTTTCAAGAACTCCATCCATCGCCTTTGCCTCATGTTTAGCTCTTTTTGATCAAAGAGATATTTCAAACTCTTGTGATCGGAAAACACCTCAAACTTAACTCCATATAAATGGTGTCTCCAAATCTTTAGAGCAAACACGATGCTAACTCAAGGTCATGGGTAGGGTAGTTTGCCTCATGTGGCTTGAGTTGTCTTGATGCATAGGCCACCACTTGCCTATCTTGCATCAATACACAACCTAAACCTCTTTTTGAAGCATCACAATACACCTCGAAAGGCACATTGGGGTCGGGTAACACTAAAACAGGGGTAGAGGTTAGCTTGTGTTTTAACTCTTGAAAGCTCTTTTCACACTCCGGGGTCCATGAAAAAGGCGTGTTCTTCCTAGTCGACTTGGTCAAAGGTAGGAAATCTGGGAAAATCCCTTGATAAATCGGCGGTAATAATGGCTAAACCTAAAAAGCTCCTTACTTGATTCAGGTGGTTGGTCTTTCCCGATTTACTACCGCTTCTACCTTACTAGGATCTACAATTCCTTTCTTAGATACTACATGCCCTAAAAATTGCACCTTATCCAACCAAAACTCACACTTGGAAATCTTGGCATATAGTTTCTTTTCCTTCAAGATCTCCAGTACTATGGTCAGGTGGCATTCATGCTCTTCATGGGTCTTAGAATATATGAGAATGTCATCTATAAAGACAACTACAAACTGATCTAAATAGGGCCGAAAGATCCTATTCATGTAATCCATAAAAATAGCTGGAGCATTGGTTAACCCAAAGGACATTACTCCAAACTCAAAATGGCCGTATCGAGTGCGAAAGGCCGTTTTAGGTATGTCTTCATCTCTCACTCTAATTTGATGGTAGCCTGACCTCAAATCTATCTTAGAAAACACTACCGCACCTTTTAGTTGGTCCATCAAATCATCGATCCTAGGCAGAGGATACTTGTTTTTCACCGTTACTTTATTCAACTGCCGATAATCTACACACATCCTCATACTCCCATCCTTTTTCTTTACAAACAACACAGCGGCTCCCAAGGTGATGCACTAGGCCTAACAAACTTTTTCTCCAATAAATCTTCCAATTGAGTTTTTAACTCGGTCAATTCTAATGGGGACATCCTGTATGGGGCTATGGATATAGGTCCACCCGGAAGCAATTCTATGGAAAACTCTATCTCTCTTGGGGGAAACACAAGTATCTCATCTGGAAATACTTCAGGATAATTTCTTACTATTGGTATCTCATCGATACTTTGCTCAAAGTCTACATCACTAGCGGCTAAGAAAATGTAACCTTTACTCTCACCCTTACCACAATCCATTTCCACAAAGCAGCTTATGTAAAGACTTATGGGTTTCTTAGGTTCAATAGGAACAGGAAGAAAAGTGATGGTTTTCTCATAGCTTTAACAAGACAGGGTTGGCCTCAAGCCAATCCATGCCAAGAATCACATCTAAACCTCGCATGGGTAAGCAAATAAGATCTAAAACAAAGGATCTATTATCTATAATAAAACTACAATCTAAACAACATTTACAAGTTCTAACGGGTTTTCCACTCGGGGTAGAAACAATAAGGTCAAAAGGAAGCTCAGTCATAGGTAAATTAAGGCTTTTAACACATGAATGGGAGATAAAAGAATGAGAAGCGCCAGAATCATATAGTACAATTAAGTCTTTACCATGCATATTACCTTACCTTCCACGAGATTTCGTGACTTCGTTGTTTCTTGACATTAACGATAAATACCCTTCCCTGGTATTGCGGCTTGGGATTGGGGTTGGCGGGTTTCTTTCCGTGCATTCTCGGGAGTAATGACCTGGTTTTCCACACCGATAGCACACGTTTGTTCGGCTCGACATGGCATGCTCCCATGATTCTTGCCGCGACTTGGACATTCCATGGATGGCGCAGCCGTGGAGGTCTTCTTTGGACCTCTTTGTGGTGCTTTCCTTTATTGTTGTTATTGTTGTTGTTGTGATTGTTATTCCTGGGGTTATTGTTGTAGCGGTTGTTATTATAGCGATTGTTGTTGTTTGGCCTTCCTTGTTGAAAATTTCTTTGTGTCCCTTGTGGTCTTGATTGAGGGGAAATGGAGGTCGACTCGCCTCTTGAGCTAGCGACCTTTAGGTGTCAACTTTTTGGTAATATTATCTGACTTTGGGGTGTTTAGTTTTCTCTAACCTTCTTCAATAATCCGACATTTGTTAACTAGGGTAGAGAAATCCTAATCTCCAAATGTGCAACTGCCACATTAAGTTCGCCTTCAACCACGACTTGTATTTAATGCATTTCAAGTACTCATCAGATTTCCTTGCTACATTCTTGAGAACTTATTGGCTTCTTCAAATCTGGGACAGTACTGGGCCACATTCATATTCCCCTGGACTACTTGCATGAATTCATTGTCCTTGGCATTTACTCACGGAAAGTACTTTTCATAAAAATGGACCTTGAAAAGTTCCCAATCAATGTCCATGTCGGTCGTCTCCAGGAGTCTTCGAACACCCGTCCACCAGAAACCGGCATCACCTTCAAGCATATGAGTAGCGAAGGTGACCTTTTGCTCCTCCGAGCATGGGACTACAGCAAAGACCTTCTCAATATTCCGAATCCATTCATCTGCAATATTTGGATTCAGTGTCCCCTTGAAAACTGGGTGGGTTTGCCTTACGAAACTCCCGAAGCAGGCATGTTCAGGAATCTCATGTCCTCGATTCATATTGGCTTGACGATCCTGATCCATTCGTTCCATCATCATTCTCATGGTCCTTGCTACGTCGCGGAGTGCTTCGGCTGTCTCGTTGCCTTGATTATTCGTCTGCGCCCTAGTACATTGTCGACGTGCCATTGGTCCCTATACACACAAAACAAAGAACAACGAGGTGATCGGGCCCAATATTCCATGCAAAGTGAGCAAGTTACCATGGCACTTTCAACATACAAAGAGTCATGTATTTCTAATCCTCAAGCTCATCCTAATGATAAACATCTACACATGACGTTACTAACGATTATGCTTTAGAAGCATAGCTAGTCCAATCCTCAGGCTCCATGAGAATCGAAGCGCTCGATACCAAATGTAACACCTAGTAATTAACCAGATACACCTAGGTTGAATCGATTAATGACTAGACTTTACTCCTTGCTTTGGTTCTTTCTTCATAATTTGAAAATACTTAGTGAAATTACGAGCCACTTTTTTTTTTTTTTTAAACACGTAATTGAAAACATGAGCCGAGTACAACGTGAACGCAGTAAGCGGGGTATAATAAGACGTTAAGAATATATCACATCATATCACTTAGGCTCCATCATATAACATTCATAAGCACATTATAGCATATATTTACATACAATAACCTCACTCAAAGGGTGGGTTATGTTCATACATCATTATCTTATGCAAACCCATAAAAGAAAATATACTTAAGGAAATACATGCCCCTAAACTAGATAACTCCATAAGCCGGAAGGTTATCCTAAAACTAGGGTGCATGATCACACATAAATCTACTAAGAACCTTCTATGGCCACTTTGTCTTGAAATGGGGAATAAATCCGATCCTTGATGAGCTCCCTCGGGACGGGACACACGAGATGCACCAGTGGGAGTCGCATGGGCGGCCTTCTCGCTAACCTCGGCTGAACAACTGTTTCCTCACTACCCTCTCTTACACGTGTGGGAGTAGGAGCGAGCTCTCAGAATATACATGAGTAGGAGTGTCCTCAAGGATCGGTTTGAGAATATCTCGTCTCGGAACATACTGGAAATCCATGGATGACAGATGAAGCGGGATAAGAACGTAACATCCTTTCATCAAGTGGACGTGCATGTTCGAAAACCATTTCATCGCCATAGGAGAAGTAGGAGAAAATCGATAACTAGGGACAGGATGTGCAAATGGGCGACCTATGTAAATAAAAACACGAATCACCTCCTTCAAAATGATACGAGCGATGCGGATCATAGTGGAATTCCCAAGTAGGGTATCAGCTAACAGACGAATGTCCCCATTTGAATCTGGAGACAATGGCGGAAATAAAGAAAAGGGAGTGAGAATCTTGCTAAAGAATTCTCAGTAGGGTACCTCCTTCTACAGTGTCATCATCAAAGTTCCGGGAACCTCGGGATTATTCTAAAATAGTGAGCATGCAAAGATTCATTTTAAGTTCGGACAAATACTTAACCGAGGTTCGTCAATTTTTAATCATGCGTCTTATAATGCATCTTATTCTTAACATGTCATATTTACAATGAACATTTCCTTTATCATTACATCATATTCCTCATCATCATTATCAAAATAACATGCATAAAAGAACGTCATATAATATTAGCTACACATGGACACAGTGCATATTTCATTTCTTTAGTGCCTTTGATGACTTAAAATCTTATCATCATCATTATTTTCCTTGGGCCACCCTATACTCCACCCTTTTGGGAGTAATTTAGGTTATGAGCTCATATTTTACTAGTCGTCACTAGCATATACTTATCCCTTTTGATAAGTTAAAGTCCCGACTCTACCCTTTTGAGAGAACGGGTTAGGGGGCTAAAATCACCTTTTCACCACCTATAGTCTGATGGTTCCAAAGGATCATTTTCTTATAAGTTTAAGTCATCATTAAATCTTTGCATGTTATATCATAATACAATTCATAAACATCATAACATTTTCTCATTTATAGTCTTAAGCTAGAATAATATATATCAACTGTAATCATGCATATGGGAGATTCCCAGGAAAGAGAGGTGGGTCACAATGGACACGCTTAAATACCAAGTTTTTCCTTAGCCAGAACCTTTCCAAATTACACTTTTACAATGATACACTTTCTTTTAGCAACAAAGGTAAATTTTACATAATAAAGAACATTTCATGTACAAGCATTCTCATTATTTGGAACAACTATAACATGCAAGCCAGGAAATCATTCAATGATATCAAGTACTTAATAAGCATCCAATCCTTACATAGAATTATCAATTATAGAACTAATTAGTTACTAAACCAATTATGAATCATTCTCTTAACAATAAACCATAATTATCACAACTTCAATCATATCAAATCATTATCACACATTGATACTAAACTCGGATCAGTGGCGAATCATGAACCTCATGCAATTACATAGAATCATATTTTAAGTGCATATAAAATACTAGTTCCCCGTAAAATCCTTGCAAAGCCTTAAAACTCATTTAGAAACTAGTTCTTTTGTCAAATTTGGGAGGATCTTCACAATTAAAATTCTCACTTAAGATAAAAGGAGTAAGTCTTGAGCTTTAGAGATTTAGGTGACATCTTAGAATTATAAACATGCTATGCAACCTTATTTTAATCTTATCTTTATAAGGTGATAGCTTGGAATTATAAACATGATATGCAATTCCATTTCTTTATCTTTAAGATTTAAGGTGATGACTTAAAAATTAAACATGATGCAAGAACTTGAAATATAAACATGATACAAGAAAGCTGGAGCGGTAATCCGCACAGGACCAGAGAGGGAGAAGAAAATATTAAGAAACCTGAGCGGTAGTCCGCACAGGACGAGAGAGGAGAAGAGAATATTAAGAAACCGGACCGGCGGTAGTCCCGACAGGACCAGTAGAGGGAGAAGAGAATATTATTATTACATCTTTTTAAGCTCCAATCTCAAGACTTTTTAAAGAATAAATTCTTTAACTCCAATAATCATATTTCTTTGCTTGTGATACATGGGCAAGTCTTTGAGCTCTAGGATCTTTAGGTGATGGCATAAAATAAACATGCCATGCGTTGATTCTTTTTAGCCATTATAAAATATAGTGAGAGCATAAATTAAATATGAGATGCAACCTCTTTATTATCTTGAAAGATTAAGTGATGACTTGAAACATAAACATGAGATACAAGCTTGGAATTTAAACATGAGAAATGCAAGTTCATTTATTCATTCTTGAAAATTTAGTGATGACATAGAAGGTAAACATGGTTATGCAAAGCATAAACTTAATCATGGATGCAAATTCATTTTGTTTCTTTACTAGAGCTCCTTCAAGACTTTAAAAGAATTATAAATTCAACCCAATACATATCTTAACAAGAAATAAAACATAAAAGGAAAAATACATCTTTCAAGTTCTAAACTAAAAATCTTTGTTTTAGCATCATAAAGCATTATTCTTTAAAGTTTTGCATCAAGTGGAATTTTCAAGCTTTAGAGGCCTAACTTGTGATGGATTTACAACCCACCCTCAAGGTCCTCATCATCAAGCCATCATCTTAGTTCCACCTAGGCCATATGGTTGAATTGGTTAAAGAAAAATTGAAGAGGAAAGCCAAAATGAAAAGCTAAAGCAAGTTCATAATTTCATCATTTTGAGCTAAAAACACAACTCCTCAAAGCATAGAAATAAATTTAGAAACTACTCCCTACCTAATCTGAGTTGAAGAAGAGGAAGAGAACTTGGTTTCTTGAAGTGAAATGAAACAAAATCTCTTTGAAAAATTGAAGAAAGAATTCAGCCAAAGAGGAGGAAGAAAGAAAGTTTTTGGTGCTCCTAAAAACTAGTTATGAACCAAGCATTCCAAGACCACTCAAGCAAGCCTATTTATAGAAGATTTTGAGGCTTCTAATTGGCCAAAATGATGAGGTAGTGGACGGAATTTTGCAGGAGAAATAAGGGAGGAAAAATCATTTTAGACAAAGTTGTATGAAATTAAGGAATTATGTCTCATATGGTGACATTTTGGCATTTTTTTTTAGTGCAACTTTTGGCAATAATTCAGCTGCATAATGGCATCAATAATTTCGTCCATTACAGCCCAAAGAAGTGAAATTTGTGTGTTCCATGCATTATTTAGGTGTAGGCAAGGTATTCATGTAATTTAGAGAATTTACGGTTAAGGGTTTAAGTGAATTAGTAAGCAATTTGGGTGTTTTTGAGCAATTTTGGGTTCTAATCAATCTAAATACATAATTTTGACTCTAGATTAATATTTAGAATTTAATAAGCTTTAATTTGAGCCTAATATTGCTTAGGTTTCGGTATCCGAATCAAAAATCCCGAAATTCGCAAAACTGCCCAAAAATAGGGGCAAAATCGTACTTTCACTTAAAAATTGCCCGAGGCCACCGGAGCTTAAGGAATGGTTAATCATGGCTTAAAAACACATTTTAAAACACTTTAGTGAGGTTCGGCCTCGGCACGCACATCGAGTTAAAGCATTGCATGAGGCGTTTGGTCATTTGTGTGTCGAACTCAAAATTGAGATCCTTCTGCTCTATTAACACACATAACACAAACAATCCCTTATTATCCTCAAAATATCCCCTTGAGAATAGGTGGGGCCCACGATCCTCATTTTACGAGTAAAATAACTTGAGGCATTTTGGTCATTTTATACGTCTGAGAAATTGATTTGCGACTCTCGCATGAATCGTTCCTAACCTCTCTTCTAATGTTATATTCCTTTATTGAGGATTGTTCGGCCTCAAATCTTATGTAATAATTACCTACGATAATTCGGTAATTGAGTAATTTCTAATGACAGTAAAAATTACAGTAAAAATTGGGGCGTTACAGGACCCAGACATTACCCAGGAGTTTGAAATGTTAATTTTAAGGGATGCATGATATCTAAATAAGCCTAGGTGGTCTCGGGGAGTTTTTATGCAAGACTACCATTTTGCCTGTAATTAGTGCATAATGAGATTAATTAAGCAATTAAGAAAATGCATGCAATATTAGGCTCTAATTAAAAGTAAATTAATTTTAATTATTAATCTTGAGTCAAAATAATTAATTGAGGCTTAAGATTGTTTAGAAAAAGTTAAATCCCATTCTTAATCAAAGAGATCTTAAGACATTTAAAAAGTCAAAAAATGTAACACCCTAGTAATTAACCAAATACACCTAGGTTGAATCTGATTAATGACTTGACTTTACTCCTTGCTTTGGTTCTTTCTTCATAATTTGAAAATACTTAGTGAAATTACGAGCCATTTTTTTTTTAAAAAAAAACATAATTGAAAACATGAGCCGAGTACAACGTGAACGAGTAAGCGGAGTATAATAAGACGTTTAAGAATATATCACATCATATCACTTTGGCTCCATCATATAATATCCATAAGCACATTATAACATATATTTACATACAATAACCTCACTCAAAGGGTGGGTTATGATCATACATCATTGTCTTATGCAAACCCATAAAAGAAAATATACATAAGGAAATACATGCCCCTAAACTAGATAACTCCATAAGCCGGGAAGGTTATCCTAAAACTAGGGTGCATGAACACACATAAATCTACTAAGAACCTTCTATGGCCACTGTCCTGGAAATGGGGGAATAAATCCGATCCACTGATGAGCTCCCTCGGGAGGGGACACACGAGATGCACCAGGTTGGGGTCGCATGGACGGCCTTCTTGCTAACCTCGGCTGAACAACTGTTTCCTCACTACCCTCTCTTACACGTGTGGGAGTAGGAGCAGAGCTCTCAAAATATACATGAGTAGGAGTGTCCTCTGAAGGATCAGTTTGAGAATATCTCGTCTCGGAACATACTCTGGAAATCCATGGACAGCAGATGAAGCGGTATAAGAACGTAACATCCTTTCATCAAGTGGACGTGCATGTTCGAAAACCATTTCATCGCCATAGGGAAAAGTAGGAGAAAATCGATAACTAGGGACAGGATATTCAAATGGATGACCTATGTAAATAAAAACACGAATCACAAGACCTCCCTTCAAAATGATACGAGCGATGCACCGGATCATAGTGGAATTCCCAAGTAGGGGTATCAACGAACAGGACGAATGTCGCCATTTGAAACTGGAGACAATGACGGAAATAAAGAAAAGGGAGTGAGAATCTTGCTAAAGAATTCTCAGTAGGGTACCTCCTTCTACAGTGTCATCATCAAAGTCCCCAAGAACCTCGGGATTATTCTAAAATAGTGAGCATGCAAAGATTCATTTTAAGTTTGGACAAATACTTAACTGAGGTTCGTCAATTTTTAATCATGCGTCTTATAATGCATCATAATCTTAACATGTCATATTTACAATGAACTTTTCCTTTATCATTACATCATATTCCTCATCATCATTATCAAAATAACATGCATAAAAGAACGTCATATAATATTAGCTACACATGGACACAGTGCACATATTTCATTTCTTTAGTGCCTTAGGTGACTTAAAATCTTATCATCATCATTATTTTCCTTGGGCCACCCTATACTCCACCCTTTTGGGAGTAATTTAGGTTATGAGCTCATAGTTTACTAGTCATCACTAGCATATACTTATCCCTTTTGATAAGCTAAAGTGTCGACTCTACCCTTTTGAGAGAACGGGTTAGGGGGCTAAAATCACCTTTTCACCACCTATAGTATGATGGTTCCAAAGGATCATTTTCTTATAAGTTTAAGTCACCATTAAATCTTTGCATGTTATATCACAATACAATTCATAAACATCATAGCATTTTCTCATTTATAGTCTTAAGCTAGAATAATATATATCAACTATAATCATACATCTGGGAGATTCCCAGGAAAGAGAGGTGGGTCACAATGGACACGCTTAAATACCAAGTCTCTCCTTAGCCAGAACCTTTCCAAATTACACTTTTACAATGATATACTTTCTTCTAGCAACAAAGGTAAATTTTACATAATAAAGAATATTTCATGCATAAGCATTCTCATTATTTGCAACAGCAACTACAACATGCAAGCCAGGAAATCATTCAATACTTACATAGAATTATCAATTATAGAACTAATTAGTTATGCACCTAAGGGATTTATGACCATCCTTACGATTATTTATAGGCCTTAAGAACACTATTAAATCAAATGGGATAGCATAGGTAGTAAGTTGTTCCTAAGGTTTTACGGTATGTTAGAAGTTATGTTTTAAATCCTTTCTTGTTACCAGCTTTCCCTATGATGCTGAAATTAGTTACTAAACCAATTATGAATCATTATCCCTTATTTAAACATAATAAAACCTGGATCTTATCGTTGCTAAAGATTCTGGATAGAATGCATAAATTTCATTCCCTAGAGTTCTAGAAATCTTGTTTTTAAGGTTTTCTAGTTGCTAAGTTCATTTTTAGTGTTCGGGATCAATCCTAGTCTAATTGATACCAAATTTTTCATGGCTAACTAATCCTAGACAGAATTATAACATACTAAAACAGATTTGGCATTGGCTAAACTTAAAGGGGTCAAAAACTAGGTAAATTCTAGCTCTTTGGTTGTTCTAGGGAGCTAGTTTTATCTCTAACATGCAGTGAATCATTCTCTTAACAATAAACCATAATTATCACAACTTCAAACATATGAAATCATTATCATACATTGATACTAAACTCAGATCAGTGGCCGAATCATGAACCTCATGCAATTACATAGAATCATATTTAAGTGCATATAAAATACTAGTTCCTCGTAAAATTCTTGCAAAGTGTTAAAACTCATTTAGAAACTAGTTCTTTTGTCAAACGTGGGAGGATCTTCACAATTAAAATTCTCACTTAAGATAAAAGAAGTCTTGAGCTTTAGAGATTTAGGTGACATCTTAGAATTATAAACATGCTATGCAACCTTATTTTAATCTTATCTTTATAAGGTGATAGCTTGGAATTATAAACATGATATGCAATTCCATTTCTTTATCTTTAAGATTTAAGGTGATGACTTGAAAATTAAACATGATGTAAGAACTTGAAATATAAACATGATGCAAGAAACTGGAGCGGCGGTAATCCGCACAGGACCAGTAGAGGGAGAATAGAATATTAAGAAACCGGAGCGGCGGTAGTCCGCACAGGACCGGTGAAGGGAGAAGAGAATTATTATTACATCTTTTTAAGCTCCAATCTCAAGACTTTTTAAAGAATAAATTCTTTAACTCCAATAATCATATTTCTTTGCTTGTGATACATGGCCAAGTCTTTGACCTCTAGGATCTTTAGGTGATGGCATAAAATAAACATGCCATGCGTTGATTCTTTTAGCCATTATAAAATAAAGTGAGAGCATAAATTAAATATGAGATGCAACCTCTTTATTATCTTGAAAGATTAAGTGATGACTTGAAACATAAACATGAAATACAAGCTTAGAAAATACATCTTTCAAGTTCTAAACTAATCTTTGTTTTAGCATCATAAAGCATTCTTCTTTAAAGTTTTGCATCAAGTGGAATTTTCAAGCTTTAGAGGCCTAACTTGTGATGGATTTACAACCCACCCTCAAGGTCCTCATCATCAAGCCATCATCTTAGTTCCACCTAGGCCATATGGCCAAATTGGTTAAAGAAAAATGAAGAGGAAAACCGAAATGAAAAGCTAAGGTAAGTTCATAATTTCATCATTTTGAGCTAAAAACACAACTCCTCAAAGCATAGAAATAAATTTAGAAACTACTTCCTACCTAATCTGAGTTGAAGAAGAGGAAGAGAACTTGATTTCTTGAAGTGAAATGAAACAAAATCTCTTTGAAAAATTGAAGAAAGAATTCAGCCAAAGAGGGGGAAGAAAGAAAGTTTTTGATGCTCCTAAAAACTAGTTATGAACAAAGCATTCCAAGACCACTCAAGCAAGCCTATTTATAGAAGATTTTGAGGCTTCTAATTGGCCAAAATGAGGAGGTAGTTGGTGGAATTTTGCAGGAGAAATAAAGGAGGAAAAATCATTTTAGACAAAGTTGTATGAAATTAAGGAATTATGTCTCTTATGGTGACATTTTGACATTTTGTTTTAGTGCAACTTTTGGCAATAATTCAGCTGCATAATGGCATCAATAATTTCTTCCATTACAGCCCAAAGAAGTGAAATTTGTGTGTTCCATGCATTATTTAGGTGTAGGCAAGGTATTCATGTAATTTAGAGAATTTACAATTAAGGGCTTAAGTGAATTAGTAAGCAATTTGGGTGTTTTTGAGCAATTTTGGGTTCTAATCAATCTAAATACATAATTTTGACTCTAGATTAATATTTAGAATTTAATAAGCTTTAATTTGAGCCTAATATTGCTTAGGTTTGGGTATACGAATTAAAAATCCCAAAATTCGCAAAACTGCCCAAAAACAGGGGCAAAATCGTACTTTCACTTAAAAACTGCCCGAGGCCACCCGAGCTTAACCAATGGTTAATCATGGCTTAAAAACAAATTTTAAAACATTTTAGTGAGGTTCAGGCTCAGTCGGCACGCACATCAGAGTTAAAGCGGCCCTTGAGGCGTTTGGTCATTTCGTGCGTCGGAACTCAAAATTGAGATCCTTCTGCTCTATTAACACACATAACACAAACAATCCCTTATTATCATCAAAACATCCCCTTGAGAATAGGTGGGGCCCATGATCCTCATTTTCTGAGTAAAATAACTTCAGGGGCATTTTGGTCATTTTATACGTATAAAAATTCGGGATTTGCGACTCTCGCATGAATCGCTCTTAACCTCTCTTCTAATGTTATATTCCTTTATTGAGGATTGTTTGGCCTCAAATCTTATGTAATAATTACCTACAGTAATTAGGTAATTTCTAATGACAGTAAAAATTACAGTAAAAATTGGGGCGTTACATTACTCCCCTTCTTAAAAAGAATTTCGCTTAAATTGCACTGAAAATAACTCGGGGTATTGTGCTTTCATGTTCGATTCCAGCTCCCATGTTGACTTTTGAATTTCAAACTAAATAAGGTTATTTCAAACTAAGTGTGTGTGACCACTCTTTAATCATGTCTTGAAACCCCTAAACATATTATTATCAACCTATACACCTAATTACCAATTCCTAAACCTTTGCCTAATCAAATCTACTTCTAATTCATGTCCTAACTCAAATGAAAAATAACATATTTCCCTCCCAAGATAGCCCAAGGCTGCGGCTGCCTCCCCCCTTATACACCCTCATATTCTGTTTTTTCAACACACAAACACTCTCATTTTGCCATTTGCTTTTTTGTTGGAAGATTTGTTGCCAACAAAGCTCTCTTGTTCTCCCAAACTCAAGCTCTCCTTTTTCTTCTCCTTTACTGCCAAGGAACCATTACTCTTAACCTCCTCTCAACCTCAAACCACCATTGATCACCTCCAATACACATAACCATTCCATTTCAAGACATAAGAACTCAAGAAAAACGCTCCATCCAATTTCATTTTGCCTTGGCCGAAACCTTATTTGGCTCTTAGAGAAGATTTTTTTCTTTTCATTTCAACACACAAGACCAATCTTCCTTTTTTCCAACAAAAAAATAACTTTGGTAGGGTTTTTGTTTTGAGTTTCTTCTTTTTTTATTTGTTTCATTTTCATTTTTGTTGTTGGTTAAGTGGACAAGTTTTTCCTCTTTCATCTTGTTCTCATTTTCGAATTTGGATGTTGAATGAATGGACAAGTTCTTCCTTTTTCCTTCTTTCTCATTTCGGTTTTAGTCTTCCTTTTTCTTTCTAATTTCGGTTTTGATTGTTAATGGATGATTGAAACTATGGCTTGATGATAAGGGTTTCTAGATGATGATTGTGAAATCATCATATTTGTGACCTTTAAAGCTTGAACTTGTTTTCAGTTTTCAAAGGGGTATAACGAGTAAAATGTTGGTTAGTTCTCTTTGTCCAAGAAAGGAGGTTCTTGGAACCATAGTATTAAAGGACTCTATAGCTCACTTCCATTTTGTTAAGATTGATTTAGGGCTGAGAGTTTTATTCTTTAAAGTCTTAATAGGAGCTCTAACAAGATATAAAAATGAACTTGCATTCATGTTTATATTTCAAGCCCTTGCATCTCATGTTTATATTTCAATGCCTTGCATATCATGTTTATTTTCAGGTTATCACCTAATCTTAAAGACTTAAAAATGGATTTGCATCTCATGTTTATATTCAAGTCTTGCACATCATATTTATGTTTCCAAGCCAAATAAGGTTGCATAGCATGTTTATGATTCTTATCATCGCTTAAATCCCTAGAGCTCAAGACTTGTCCCTTGTATCTCAAATGGAAGCTTTGGTTTTTTGGACATGCTTTGAGGATGTATTTTCAACCTCATGATGATGATGAACTTGGAATGAAGTTTTATTTCATCTTATTTTATTTTAAGGTTCAAAAGCTTGTGTCTTAGGGTTTTTTTTTGAAAGCCTTGAATACTCAAAGGATAGTAAAAATAGTATTTTTCATAAACAAAAGACTTATTAATGAAATTTTAGTTTTTGGTTTCTGTTTTAGATGTTATTATTTGAGTTTCAAAAGGATAAATTAGTTTCAAGTATCTTAAATTAATTCTTGAAGAAAGCTAGTAACTTGAAAAGGATTAAAAATATGATTTGCAAAGCTTTTGGAAATTAAAATTATGGCTACTAATTGATCAAATTCAAATTTGTAAGGTGTTGTTTGGGACTGATTAAATATGTAAAAATCATTAATAATTGTTGTAAAAGTTATTTTTAGTGTTATAGGGAAGACTAGTAACTAGAAAGGATCAAAAATGTGATTTTCAAAGTTTTCAGAAATTGAAATTATGGATTCTATTTGGAATTATATGATTCTGTTTGGTGCTATTGGGTACTGCATTAGTGTGTAAAAATAATTAATAATTGTTGTAAAAAGGGGGCTGGGTCCTTTAGGGATATGTTAGGGGTTCAACTCCTGCCGTGTGTATAGAAAGGGGCTTTGTTGGGACACTACTACATATTTCAGTTTTACTAACATTTAATAAATGTTACTAAATCATAAAAAAATGTTGTTATTTCCATTAGTAACATTTTTATAAATGTTATATTTACCCTACGTCGCTAAAGAGTTTTTAGCTACACTTTTATGTAGTCTTACTAACATTTAATAAATGTTACTAAACATGTTTTTTTGTAACATTTGAGTATTTTTACTAGCATTTTAAAAATGTTACAATAGATGCTTTTTGTAACATTTAAAAAATGTTGCTGTTACTCCTTTTCACAACATTTTTAAAATGTTACTAATTCCCTATTTTGCAACATTTAAAAAATGTTACAATATATGCACTTTGTAACATTTTTTAAATGTTGCAAAAACACATATGTCACAACATTTTTAAAATGTTACTAATTTCCTATTGTGCAACATTTAAAAAATGTTACCTTTTACTCTCTTTTTACAATATTTTCCAAATTGAAAGGAATAAGCAATTAACTAGTCAACTATTAACAGAGCTCTCGACAAAATATTGATTATAAAAGTTACAACTGGTATTAAACAAACACATGAAGGTCTCGACAACCCTAGCTTCTGTCAACAAGATATTATTTATTATAAAAGTGAAAACAGATACCAGTTTTAGCTTACAATGTGCTATAGTTCTCTCATAACTAGCGGAGTTCAACTTTCAACAAGATATTATACCAAAGAAAAACTATCACATGATGTTTCAACTTTCAACTTAAAGCACAAAGCTTGTAATAAAGAAATAGTTCAGTACAAGTAATTTTGTTCATAGTTCACCATTCCAATTTCCACCTACACCAAGGCAAACAATAGACCTATGGTTGCCACCTTAATCCCCCACTTTTGAGTCTTGAATTGAACACCAGTAGGGTGCCAAAAGTTGTGTGGTCCATTCAGATCAAGCCTTGGATTCGCTCCTGTGGTATGCATGCATGTAATATTAGAATGTCATTGACAATTTGATGAGACGTACTTATGCATTTTGATGACCTCAGGTGATTTAGGTATTCATATGTAAACTATCTTCATGCTTTATAACATGGTAGAGTTTTGCATTTGTTGTTTCTTTTTTAAAGTATTGCATTCATGCATTGCATCCCTATTTTTCCACCCTAAACCCGAAACCAAAAGAAAGCTGCATTGTTTCATAAAATAAAATAAATTCAGTTATATGCTGACAATGTTAAAATTAATTATATCACAGGTATCAGTTGCGTAGACCTTAGAGTGTAAGCCTTTTCCTAACGGTGTGCTAAGCCTTATAACTAGGAAATATGCCTAGAATTAAAGACTTAATTGCTAAAACTACAAAACCAACCAGCAAAAAGCTCCTTCATTGGCTTTCAAGGACCTTTTACTATGGGATTTCTTTTACAATAAATTCTAAACCATCTTAATTGCTTTTAATAAGAACTTATAAAGTTTTCAGGTGTACTAGGTAGGGGCATTCTTCTTAGCTTGCAGATATCTCTTGCTACTACCATCTTCTAACATTTACATCTTACTATTACTAATGTATTATTAGGTGTTTACCGGTTCTTCTCCTTACAGATTTAGGAGTTTGGACTTTTCTATATCTTAGAATCTCCAGTAATTAACTGCAATAATGGTGTATTCTAGGTGCTTATAGTGACTCTAGAGGCATTCCAGGACTAAGGAAGGAAGTAGCAGAGTTCATATTCTAGGTGCTTTACTAATATGATGTTTCCACTCTATTTTTGGATTAAACTTATAATAAAACTAGATGCTTAAATACTTGGATAAAGGGGACAATAAATCAATCCGAAGATAATGAACCTTCTCACCTTGAAACCAATTGTTCTGGATACCTTTCTTTTGCCAGTATTAAGTTGAATGAAGCAAATTGATGAGACTGCAAAAGAGACAGTATATACACAAGATGAATATGTACACAATTATAACAATTACTGATGCTTCAAGCAAAAAAAAAATGAGAGAGAAGTAAAAATCTATGATGAGCTTCACAATAAAATATCCATATGGACATGAAAAAAACACTAAATTAATGCAGGTAAAGTAAAAAGCAGCAACAACAACAACCACCACCATTTAATGTCATCACATAAATTAAACATGCCAAACAACCTTTAAAATGAATGAGACATTTCTTCAAACACATTGCACGCTCAAATAATCCAAATTTCATTTGCATTCAAAAAGAGCTAATGTAGACTATGTTTCTTCCAAATATCACATCTGTGACCAAGATCTAAGGAATTTAAGGAAGAAAGAGAGAAGAATGCAAACATGAATAAGAGAAATGAAGTTAGAATGCTTTAATTTTGAGCAAATTAAAGTGCATGAGCGTCCACTGAGACTATCAATGCTTCTGAAATACAAGATCACACGCCAATCATTTACCATATTGAGTTAGGATTCAAATTAGAGTTAGATTTTTACAAATCAAACTTGTGCGCAGGGAAAGCTGAAGGAATGGCACCGATTCACAAACTCTACACCAGAACTTGGAACGAGAGAGATCGAGAGTGAGACGGAAAGAGAGATCGAGGAAGACGAAGACGAAACCGTTACTGATCGCCGCGAAGAAAACCGGTCACCGCATTAGCTTTGCCGATGACGCTGACCACCTCTGTTCAATTCTTCCCTACCGACGACGCCGAACAAACCCCTCCGCTCAACAACGCCTCCGATTCTGTGTTGGTGAGCGAGAGTGGATCGAGAGATTTTGAGAATGAAAGGTTTTTGGCTAAAGTCCCCATCAGCTCGTTCTTGAGCTTGTTCTCCGCTCAACAGACTAAAAGGAATAATGTTTTTGTGCAATTGTCATTGAAACTCATTGAAACTCTGGGCTTGAAGTCATTGAAACTCGTGGTTCATAGCCTAATTGCCGAAGAGCTCGATCTGAACAACACTACTAGTAACACCTTGCTTGGACGGGCTCTAGTTTTAGTGGGCCGCTCCATAGGTATAGTAACACTTTTATATAATTGTTGTTTAAAATATCATTTAGTAACACTTTAAATAGTGTTTCCAATAAAATGTTAGCAAAGGCCCAATATGTAGTAGTGGGAGAAGCAAAACCCACTTCGGTGATCTCACATGCCTCAAGGGAATTAATCTTTGGTAGCCGGTGGGGGGATACCCTTTGGTTCACACCAAAAAAAAAAAAGAAATGATAGTTTCAACCGTTTTACAAAATATGGAAAGTTGTGTTTTAAACTATCATTATGGGATTATGGCCAAAAGGATTTAAGTAGAATTAGTAATGATTTTAAATGTGTCCATATATTCAAAATACCATTTATGATATTGAGAAAAAGTTTTAGAAGCATTAACAATTGTTAAGTGTCAAAATTGAGAAACTTTCCATTTTGACCTCTAAAATCTAGCAAAATTTGGTCTGTGGTCCAAAAAGGTTTCTATGGTCTACCCTTTTGGGAGTAATTTAGGTTATGAGCTCATACTTTACTAGTCGTCACTAGCATATACTTATCCCTTTTGATAAGATAAAGTCCCGACTCTACCCTTTTGAGAGAACGGGTTAGGGGGCTAAAATCACCTTTTCACCACCTATAGTCTGATAGTTCCAAAGGATGATTTTCTTATAAGTTTAAGTCACCATTAAATCTTTATATGTTATATCATAATACAATTCATAAACATCATAACATTTTCTCATTTATAGTCTTAAGCTAGAATAATATATATCAACTGTAATCATGCATATGGGAGATTCCCAGGAAAGAGAGGTGGGTCACAATGGACACGCTTAAATACCAAGTCTTTCCTTAGCCAGAACCTTTCCAAATTACACTTTTACAATGATACACTTTCTTCTAGCAACAAAGGTAAATTTTACATAATAAAGAACATTTTATGTATAAGCATTCTTATTATTTGCAACAGCAACTATAACATGCAAGCCAGGAAATCATTCAATGATATCAAGTACTTAATAAGCATCCAATCCTTACATAGAATTATCAATTATGGAACTAATTAGTTACTAAACCAATTATGAATCATTCTCTTAACAATAAACCATAATTATCACAACTTCAATCATATCAAATCATTATCACACATTGATACTAAACTCAGATCAGTGGCCGAATCATGAACCTCATGCAATTACATAGAATCATATTTTAAGTGCATATAAAATACTAGTTCCCCATAAAATCCTTGCAAAGCCTTAAAACTCATTTAGAAACTAGTTCTTTTGTCAAATTTGGGAGGATCTTCACAATTAAAATTCTCACTTAAGATAAAAGGAGTAAGTCTTGAGCTTTAGAGATTTAGGTGACATCTTAGAATTATAAACATGCTATGCAACCTTATTTTAATCTTATCTTTATAAGGTGATAGCTTGGAATTATAAACATGATATGCAATTCCATTTCTTTATCTTTAAGATTTAAGGTGATGACTTGAAAATTAAACATGATGCAAGAACTTGAAATATAAACATGATACAAGAAACTGGAGCGCAAGAATCCGCACAGACCAGAGAGAGGAGAAGAGAATATTAAGAAACCTGAGCGATGAGTCCGCACAGACCGAGAGAGGAGAAGAGAATATTAAGAAACCGGAGCGGTGGTAGTCCGCACAAGACCAGTAGAGGGAAAAGAGAATTATTATTACATCTTTTTAAGCTCCAATCTCAAGACTTTTTAAAGAATAAATTCTTTAACTCCAATAATCATATTTCTTTGCTTGTGATACATGGCCAAGTCTTTGACCTCTAGGATCTTTAGGTGATGGCATAAAATAAACATGCCATGCGTTGATTCTTTTAGCCATTATAAAATATAGTGAGAGCATAAATTAAATATGAGATGTAACCTCTTTATTATCTTGAAAGATTAAGTGATGACTTGAAACATAAACATGAAATACAAGCTTGGAAATTAAACGTGAGAAATGCAAGTTCATTTATTCATTCTTGAAAATTTAGTGATGACATAGAAGGTAAACATGGTTATGCAAAGCATAAACTTAATCATGGATGCAAATTCATTTTGTTTCTTTACTAGAGCTCCTTTAAGACTTTAAAAGAATTATAAATTCAACCCAATACATATCTTAACAAGAAATAAAACATAAAAGGAAAATACATCTTTCAAGTTCTAAACTAAAAATCTTTGTTTTAGCATCATAAAGCATTCTTCTTTAAAGTTTTGCATCAAGTGGAATTTTCAAGCTTTAGAGGCCTAACTTGTGATAGATTTACAACCCACCCTCAAGGTCCTCATCATCAAGCCATCATCTTAGTTCCACCTAGGCCATATGGTTGAATTGGTTAAAGAAAAATTGAAGAGGAAAACCAAAATGAAAAGCTTAGGTAAGTTCATAATTTCATCATTTTGAGCTAAAAACACAACTCCTCAAAGCATAGAAATAAATTTAGAAACTACTCCATACCTAATCTGAGTTGAAGAAGAGGAAGAGAACTTGGTTTCTTGAAGTGAAATGAAACAAAATCTCTTTGAAAAAAATGAAGAAAGAATTCAGCCAAAGAGGAGGAAGAAAGAAAGTTTTTGGTGCTCCTAAAAACTAGTTATGAACCAAGCATTCCAAGACCACTCAAGCAAGCCTATTTATAGAAGATTTTGAGGCTTCTAATTGGCCAAAATGATGAGGTAGTGGACGAAATTTTGCAGGAGAAATAAGGGAGGAAAAATCATTTTAGACAAAGTTGTATGAAATTAAGGAATTATGTCTCTTATGGTGACATTTTGGTATTTTGTTTTAGTGCAACTTTTGGCAATAATTCAGCTGCATAATGGCATCAATAATTTCATCCATTACAGCCCAAAGAAGTGAAATTTGTGTGTTCCATGCATTATTTAGGTGTAGGCAAGGTATTCATGTAATTTAGAGAATTTACGGTTAAGGGTTTAAGTGAATTAGTAAGCAATTTAGGTGTTTTTGAGCAATTTTGGGTTCTAATCAATCTAAATACATAATTTTGACTCTAGATTAATATTTAGAATTTAATAAGCTTTAATTTGAGCCTAATATTGCTTAGGTTTTGTATCTGAATCAAAAATCCCGAAATTCGCAAACCGCCAAAAACAGGGGCAAAATCATACTTTCACTTAAAAACTGCCTGAGGCCACTCGAGCTTAACCAATGGTTAATCATGGCTTAAAAACACATTTTAAAACATTTTAGTGAGGTTCGGGCTCAGTCGGCACACATCGAAGTTAAAACAGCCGCAGGGGCGTTTTGGTCATTTCAAGGCGTCTAACTCAAAATTGAGATCCTTCTGCTCTATTAACACACATAACACAAACAATCCCTTATTATCCTCAAAATATCCCCTTGAGAATAGGTGGGGCCCACGATCCTCATTTTCTGAGTAAAATAACTTCAGGGGCATTTTGGTCATTTTATACGTACAGAAATTCAGGATTTGCGACTCTCGCATGAATCGTTCCTAACCTCTCTTCTAATGTTATATTCCTTTATTAAGGATTGTTCGGCCTCAAATCTTATGTAATAATTACCTACGATAATTCAGTAATTGAGTAATTTCTAATGACAGTAAAAATTACAGTAAAAATTCGGGCGTTACACATATAGCCTTCGTTGGCCTATAAATATGAGCTCTTCCATTGCCAAAATGCACACACAAACATTCCTAGCCTTAGCATTTTCTTACTTGATAGTTTTCTTACTCAAAGTTTGCTCAAAGTTCTCTAATTCTCCCAATACTTCAAGCTTTCTTCTTCTTCCTCATTCCCACTCAAGAGACTCCATTCCCAACCCCTAATCAAGCTCTAAACCTCAAGCATACACATTCCAACTATAAATCAACTCCTAAACACATAACCTTTCCATTATCCAACACAAAAACACAAGAGAAATCCTCCTTCCATTTGCTCTAATCTTGGCCGAAGTTTAAAGGACATATCAAGGACATATTTTCTTCTTCTAACTTCTCTAAAGATCAAGCATTACCTTTTGATAACAAGAAACAACTTGGTAGGGATTTTATTTCATGTTCTTTCTTTGTTCTTCCTTTATAATTTCGGTTTATATGGTTTGATAATGACCATGGCTTGATGATGAGGAATCATGGTGGTGGTTATGAATCTATCATTTAAATGACCTCTAAAGCTCAAGGTTTAATTCTTGATGTCAAAAGATTAATGAAAGAATTGCTAAGTTTTGACTTTTGAGTTTAATAACACATAAAAAAAAGAACTTGCATCCATATTTATATTTCAAGTTCTTGCACATCATATTTATATTTTAAGCTTTGCATAATCATATTTATATTTCAAGTTATCACTTTAATTCTTGAAGATAATAATATGAACTTGCATATTCATATTTACATTTCAAGTAATTACTTAAATCATGAGGATCTAAGAATGAATTTGCACCTTATTATTTATATTTGAAGCCTTGCATTTCATATTTATATTTCCAAGTTGTCACCTTATAATGATAATAATAAGGTTATAAGACAAGTTTATGATTGTAGTCATCACCTAAATCCTAAAGTTCAAGATTTACTTCTTTTATCATAAATGGTAATTTTGATCATGGACACTTCTCATCTATCTATTTTGGCCCTTGTATGATTCTGATTTGAAACTTGTTGTATTTTATTTTTAGGTATAATCTTGTCTTTAAAGTTGTACAAAGAAATTTTGAAAGACCTAGAATTGCAAAGAATTAAGAATATGATTTTTCTCATGATTTTAAATGCTAAAGTTTTATTATTCTGATCTAATCTTTTAGAACTAGAATGGTTACTGATTTAGGATGTTTAGATGAGTTTAAATCACTAATAGTTATTGTAAAATTTTTTTTTTGTGTTTTAGGAAAAACTAGTAACTAAAAATGATCAAAATTGTGTTTTTATGAAGCTTTTAGAATGCTAATTTTTCTGATTAATGTTCGGCCCTGTTCACTACTGTTTATAGCTGTTCACACACTTGAGGATCACTAATAATTGTTATAAAAATTGTTCTTAACATTTTAGGAAAGTCTAGTAACTAGAAAGGATTAAAATTGTGTTTTTGTAAAGCTTTAAGGAGATTAATTTTCTGATTCTGTTCAAGGGTTGTTCAAGGCTGTTCACATTGTTCACATACTTTAGAATTACTTACATTTGTTGTAAGAATTGTTTTTGGTACCATAGATGCATAAAAGGGTAATTATAAATGTTAGTTTGGGCTGTTTTGCAAAATGCGAAAAGTTATGTTTTGAACTATCAACTATGTTATTTCAGCCAAATGTTTTTAATTATACCAACTAATGATGTTGAATGTGTCCATGTGTTCAAAATACCATATATAATGTTTAGAAAAAGTTTTATAATTTTCGGTTGCTATTAAGTGTCAAAAATTGTGTTACTTTGCACTTTGACCCCTAAAACATGTTAAATTTAGTCTATGGCCCTAAAAGGTTTTTATGATAAGTTTGAATGGTTACTAATAGTTATATGTCTCTTGAAATGTATTGGTTAATGTTAAAGGTCTTTAATTTATGAGTAGATGTTAAAAAGAGGTAATTACATTTTGACCCGTAACCTTTGAGAAATTGTGATCCCTTTGGGGTTTAAACGTAAATATTGATAATATGATGAGATGAATGTGAATGATGTTTTGTGAAGGGTATGTTCATGTGCGGAAATTTATATGGCTTATGGATATATGAAATGAAATATGATGCATGTTTATGTGACTTAAATTATGACATGTTATAATTATGTTTGATTCATTGAGATTCACATGAAATGTTGAATTGATGAGTTATAATTGTGATATTCATGTTTGCATCTTCATATAATATGCCAAGATTAAAGGTGACATAAGACACATGGAAATGATCCTCTAGACTCCCCGAATTAAAGGTTATGAGAGGTGATCCAAATGGGAAATGATCCTTTGGACTCCCCGAATTAAAGGTTATGAAAGGTGATCCTAATACCCCCTATCCCGTACTTTAAGAGTCGGGAATTTAACTTATCAAAAGGGATAAGATTACGCTAGTGACGACTAGTGAGGTATGAGCTCATAACCTAGAACTCTCGAGAAAAGAGAGAATTATAGGGCGGCCCCCAAGGAAAAGAGAATGAAGAAGTTTAAGTCACCTGTAAGAATGATGATTATGATGTTCTTTATATCATATGCATTGTTTTATGGATTTTCTGATATTACGTATATTGATATTGACATGCATCCATGACTAATATGTTGCATTCATGACATTAAGATTCATGCTAAAAGATACGGGCCTCGGCTAATGATATTTAGAACTTAATAAATGAACCTTATATATATGTTCACCATTTTCATAATTAAACCCGAGGTTCCTGGGGACGATGACGATGACACTTGTGTTATAGTCGGGAAGCCCTACTGAGGTTCTTGTATAAGTTTCTCATCCCTTTTCTTTTCCGTGTCGTCTCCAGACATGAATGATGGTGTAGTTCGTGATTTGTCTTGAGCGTGGACGAGGAGCTACAGAGAAACTTCCTTTTGGATATTTGCCTTTAGAGTGATCGTATCTCAGTTATCAGTTTGTATTCTATTGATGGATATATATTGATGTCCTTAAAATTACAAGACATCACTATTATGATACAGTTATTGATATGTTATTATTATTTGAGTTATGTTATATTATGGTTGTATTATGTATTTACCTGTTATTCATTTCTAACATCTCCCTTACGCAGGCAAGGTAATGACGTTAGATATTTAGTATGCGCGGCTCACGATTTAGTATTTAAGTTCAAAAAAAAAAATTTACCCATAATTTCACTAAAGTATTTTAAAGAAGTTTTGAGTTAAAAACTGGAACAAAAGAGTAATGACTAATAATTAACTTAAATGTGTCCTAGGCGTGTTGAGTTAAATATTAGGGTGTTACAACCCGTGGTCCGGATCATGGTGCACCTCCCATGTTGGGGTGTCCATAAAAATTACGAACGTCGCCATCTGAAGACATGACGGAAGGAAAGAGATAGAGAGAGTGAGAATCTTGCTAAAGAATCTCAGTAAGGCCTCCTACTACCTAGGTGTCATCATCTACGTCCTCAGGAACCTTGGGTTTAGTATACAAAATAAGTGAACATGCATTAAGTCCATTTTTAAGCTTTGAAACATATTTAGCCAATGTCCATTCATTTTAGTATGATTCTTAATGTCATGGATGCAACATATTAAAGAATGTATGCATAGCTCTACTTAATGCAAGAATAATAATCATAACATTAAGAATATCATAATAGTGGCATAAAGTGGCAATTAAATTCTCATATGGGAAACTTTGTGACATAAACATCATACTTTACTTCCTCATAGGCCACCCTAAAAGACAATCGTTCTGGGGGTGCTCGGCCGAACCGGTGTCACCCAGAACGTGTCACATCTCTAGGTTATGAGTTCATACCTTAACTAGTCGTCACTAGTTCTTACTTATCAATCCCGATAAGCGTATCATAATCATAAACATAATCCCGACTTATCCAGTACGGGCTATAGGGCATTTCTTGGGGGTGCTCGGCCGAACCTATGTCACCCAAGAATTCATCTTGGTACCAATGTCACATGAGTTCTCTGGAGGTGCTCGGCTGAACCGGTGTCATCCGAGAACTTATAACGCCCCGATTTTCTGTCTGAGTGGAAAATGACCAAAATGCCCTTGAGGTCATTTTCAACCCAGAATTCGAGGATGGCCGGCCCGGCAGTCCTCGAAGGGCCAATTCAATGTTTGAAGGGGATTGAATGACCCTTGAGTGGTTCCGGAGGTGAAAGTCTTATTTTCTGCAGTTTCGGGTCAAAATGACCAAAATACTCCTATAGCGTTTTACGAGGGTAAAGGTGCCGTTTGAGCCCGAAACTTTCCCCAGAGGTCTAAAACAATGTTTTTACATGTTTCAAAACATCTGTTTGAGTCCCGACAGTCCCAGGCAATTTTAGTGCAAAATTATGATTTTGCCCCTAGAATAGTGTTTTTGAGCTTAATGATGTAATTAAGCAAACCTAAGCAATATTAGGCTCTAATCAAAGATTAATTAATTTCCATAATTAATCTAGAGTCAAAATAAATTATTAAAATTAATTAGAACCTAAGATTGCTTAGATTAGATTTAAATCTCCTTTCCAAAACTCAAGATTTCACTCTTAGAATCTTGAATAGTGTTTTCTCTCTCTAATTCCTTAAATCAAGGAATTGTGTCTAGAATTGTTTATGCACTAAAATGAGTTTATGACTCACTAATGATGCAAGACCACTCCTTAAATATGTCTTGACAACCTTAATTACCCATTTTCCCACCTAAACACTTTCTTACAAATTCCTAATCTTAATCCTAATCAAAGATACACCTAAACATAACTCTAAACCACAATTAAAATGCAAGAAATCCTCCCCCATGGCTGATGCAATTTCGGCCCTCTCTCTCTCATTTACAACACATGTTGATTTGTTTCTCACTCAAAGAACCATGCTTGAGCCATACCTTGAACCATACATCACCATACTTTGAACTATACCTCACCATGCCTCAAGATCACAACATCTCACCTCATGGAACTCATGGGGGTTGCCCATGAGCTGTAATGGCTGAAGCCTCTCCCCCTATTTGCACCTTGCATTTGTTTCATTTCTCTATAAATAGCATGCTTGGGTGAACTTGCATCATTTTGGGTTCATTTGCTAAGTGTAAGTTTTCAAATAGCACTTCAAAGTTTCCTTTTTCTCTCAAGTTCAAGTCTTCAAGTTCTTCAAGTTCTTCATCCTCTTCTCTCATCCCAACCTTCAATCACTTGGTAGGGATCTTCTTTCAAGTATTTTCTTTATTTAAGTTCCATCTCTAGTTATGTGTTTATGGTTTCTCTTGAGTCTTTTTAGAACTTCCTTCCCTCTCCTTCTTCTTCTCCATTTTCGACCATGGGCCTTAGAGGACAAGGGAATGAGAGCTTGATGATGAGGTTTCATGATGATGATGTTCATCACTTGAACAATCTCTAAAGCTTGATCCTTGTTCTTAAGTTAAAGATGTTCCTTTTAGTTCCTTCTTCTTGAACCTTGAATCTTTAACTTTGATGATGTTTTAAATGGTTACATAAACTCAATGTTGAGGACTCATGATGTTGGTGTTAATGCATCATCAAGATCATGGTCTCTAGAGTTCCAAATGTTTCCTTTTCTTCTTAAAAAGTTTCGGTTCCTTTTCCTTTTCTCTCTTCACATTTTCGGCCATATTGGCCAATGGGATTCATAATGGCTTGATGATGAGAGCTTCTAGATGATGACTATGTGTTCATCACAATGAGGCCTCTAGAGCTTGAGTTTTAATAAAAATGTTATTTATGTCCTCATTTCAAGAAAAGAAACTTTGTGTTCTAAAGAACCCTTGAGGTTTACTCTTGTCTTTACTTAACCTTGTCATGATAAGTTGGGGTTGAGGTTTAAGTTCCTTTAAAGTCTTGAATGAGCTATAATAAGAAGTAAAATGGACTAGCATTCATATTTAAATTCAAGCTTATGCATTACATATTTACTTTGAGCTTTGCATTCATATTTATTTTCGAAGCCATCACTTAAAGTTAAAGGATAAAGAATGGAGTGCACCTCATATTTACATTCTTGTCTAACATATTTACTTTCCATCACTAAAGAACGTAAAGATTTAAAATGAGAACTTGCACTATCACCTAACTAAATCTCAAAGCCTTTCTATTTCGGCCTTAAAGTCGATTGTTGCTGGGTCTAGAGCACTAAAATAAAGAAATAAACTTGCATGACATATTTATTTTAAGTCTTGCACATTTATATTTCAAGTCTTGCATATTTATATTTCAAGTCTTGTATATTTATATTTCAAGCCTTGCATATTTATATTTCAAGTCTTGCATATTTACTTTAAGCTCTCACTTTACTTTGTAACAAAGAATAAAAATGAGGCGCATAGCATGTTTAAATTATGTCAACACCTAAGAACCTTAGAGCTCAAAGACTTGCCCATTTTATCTCAAGTTAAAGTTTCATGTGGAAGCATTATTTGAATGCATAATTTCGGCCAAGTAACGATGATGAGCTTGGAATGAGTTCCATCTAGTTACAAGGGCCAACAACCTATGTTCTAGTGTTTTCTCTAAGTTTGATGAGCTTTATAAAGTTATGACTAACAAGATTTATGATTCTATTCCTCTTCTAAAGAAGTATTAAATTGGTTACTGACCTAAGGTTATTTATAGTCGCTTGATGGAATAAAATGATTTGCAAAGAGTTTTAGAAGTCCTAAAATGATTCCAAGATAAACTAGCAACTTATATGCTTTAGAAATGTCAAATTATGTGTCTTTTGAACATTGAACGATTCGGTTCTATCTTGATATGTTTGATGCTGAATGATGATGTTTTGATGTGTTAGAATGTGTGAAAGTGATATATGATGAGGTAGGAACACTTCTATGCATGTTAGGGGAGAAACTAGCTTCGTAGGAAAACCGTAAAGTTGGAATTTAACGTGTGTTTAACCTCTTTAATCTTAATCAATGCCAAAACTATTTTAGTATGATGATAATCAGTTTAGGATTGAATAATCATGAAAAATTTGGTTACATTTGAAGTAGGATTGAATTTTTGAGCCTACAGAGAAACTAGCAACTAGAAAACCGTAAAAATGCAATTCTAGAACTCTTAGAACATTTAATTCTCTTATTCTATACAGCACCCTTATAATGTAGTAAACATGATTTATAATTAGGTCAAGGGCTTAGGAATACCTCATAATTGGTTTAGATTTAGTTAATAGCGCCTTAGGCGAAGACGGAACTCAGAAAGGGTCTAAAACGTAGTTTTTAGAACCCTGTAATCGCAAGATATAAACCTTGCCCTTAAAGCATGATGCTGTCCAGATTCAGTGATAGACATAAATATTTGTAAGAATTGTCAGTTGGGAATCCTGAGGTGCATCAGAGGTTGATAGTGAATGTTAGAATAATTATACCGCAAGTTAAAGACCCGTAAGGGTCAAAGCATAAGACACCATAGGTCCCAAGACATAACGAACCTTATGACTTCCAGTAGACGTATGATTGATTATGAGAATGATTTGATGTCTTATGATGATGTTGAATGGTTATGCATGTCCTACAAGTTTCGTGGCACAGAGTAAGTTTGAAGGAAATCTGGTGAACGCCGTTATGCTGCCGAATTTCCCATCAAACTTGAGAATTTGAGAAAGATTTGTGAAAACTCCTGGGTGACACCAGTTCGGCCAGGCACCCCCAGGAATGGTTCTGGGTGACATCGGTTCGGCCAAGCACTCCCAGAACAGATGTGATGTAACACTGAGACGCATTCCTCCCGCTACGATAGGGAGGAAACAAATCCGTGAGGGTATTGATATTGAGCTTGCCAAAGCGGACAATTCACTGTGTACTAGATACCAGTAGAGCATTTCAAAGAACGAAATGATCCTAAGATAGGTGATCCAAGAAAGTTATGTATACCCCCTCTATTAGCCCATTTAAATCTAGTAATGACTAGTTAAGATTGAGCTCATTCCTAGGCGATAGGTGAGATATAGTTTGGTGACCAGATTATCGCAGGGCCGGTGAATCGGTTGGACTTTTGGTGAATATGTTAAGAGGGTGGTCTTAAAGAAAAAGAACTTAAGAGTTCAACTTATGAGAAAGATGTCACATGAGAAGTACCGTGCCTTTTATGCCACGCATATGATTTATGTTTCATTATGTGGAGCCCAAAAGCAATGACGTTCATGTTAATGTGCGTATGGCATTGTCATGCATTCATCAAATATTTGTTGCATCCATGCCATTAAGACTCATACTAAAAGACACCCACTTCAGATAAATAGATTTGGAAAGCTTAAAACCTAACCTTATGCATATACACCTTTTTCATAATTAAAACCGAGGTGGCTGGGGACGACGACGATGACACTTGTGTTAGAGTCGGGAATCCCTACTGAGAATCTTGAATGAGTTTCTCATCCTTTCCTTTTCTTCCGTGTCGTCTCTAGACAAGGATTACAACGAGGTTCGTGACTTCTTTTAAGGCTCGTGCTTAAGGGTTACACTAGCAAATGGAGTAGAGGATCGCCACGGACGCATAGATAGTTTAGCTTTGGATTGATACTCATCCAACCTCATAGGTGGATAAGGATCACTTCATATAAATAGGCATATTTTGATGTAAATAATGGTACAATGATGCTAGTAATTTATGTATTTATGAAGGAGTGATGATGTTATGATTGTTATGTATGATGCTATGTTTCATATCTATGAATGGTGTGATTACTTTTCATGCACGATGTGGTCATGACAAACGTTAGGTTAGCACGCGGCTCGCGTTTTGTGTTTTCAAGTTTCAAAAAAGAAAAATTTATTCGTATCTTCCGCTAAGTATTTTAATGAAAGGTTTTGAAGAATAAGACTAAAAGAGTAATAGACTAATGATTAACCTAAATATGTTCTAGAGTATTGGGTTAAAAATTAGGATGTTACAGAACTCATCTTAGTACCTCATACGTAAAAATCTCATAGGTTTCTCAAAAACTTTCTTAGTCCCCAAATTTGTCAGAAATTTGGCAGCATAACAGCAGCAAGTCGAATTTCTTCCAAATTTTACTTTATGCCACATAAGTCAATCAAACATGCATCCTCCATCATAATTCCATGCATTCACATAATCATTCTCATACGTTCACAAGCCATATTGAAAATTCATTATGCTCTTGGTCCTATGGTATCTTATGTTTTGAACCTTACGGGCCTTAAACTTGTGATGTAATTAATCTATCATCTTCTATCAACCTCTTATGCACCTAAGGATTCTCTTCTAACAAATCTTACTATTCTTCATGCTCTAATAAATCTGGGCAACACCATTCCTTAGGGGCAGTATTATAAACTTTCAATTACGGGGTTCTAGAACTTACGTTTTAGACCCTTTCTTGGTTCTGTCTTCGCCTAAGGCGCTATAAATTCGACCTAAACCAATTATGAGGCGTTCATATGCCTAAGAACTAATTATAAACCATGTTCACTACATTATAAGGTTGCTGGACAGATTCTAAAAATTAAATGTTCTAAGAGTTCTAGAATTGCGGTTTTACGGTTTTCTAGTTACTAGTTTTCTCTATAGATGCTAAAATTCAATCCTACTTCAATTGTAACCAAATTTTTCATGATTAAACAATCCTAATCTGATTATATTCCCATTGAAATAGTTTGGGCAGTATCCAAAAACAAATGGGTCAAAACTATGCTAAATTTTGACTTTACGATTTTTTTCTAGAAAGCTAGTTTCTCTCCTATCATGCATAGAAATGTTCCTACCTTATCATACATAATTTTCACACATTCTAACACATCAAAACATCATCATACAGCAGCAAACTCATCATGGCAGAACCGAAACATCAAGTCCCAAAAAAATGCATAACTTGACTTTTCTAAAGCATATAGGTTGCTAGTTTCCCTTGGAATCATTTTAGGACTTCTAAAACTCTTTTGCAAACCATTTTATTTTGTAAAAGAGGCTAAAAAACATTCTTAGGTCAGTGACCACTTGGTCCCTCCTTAAAAGAGAATTAAACTCATAAATCTTGTTGGTCTTAATCTCATAAAGTTCATGAGGCTTAAAGAAAGTCATAAAACTTAGATTGTTGGCCCTTGTAGCTAGATGAAACTCATTCCAAGGTTATCATCACTACATGACCGAAATTACGCAAAATAGGCAAGTCTTTGAGCTCTAAGGTCTTTAAGTGGTGACATAATTTAAACATGCTATGCACTTCATTTTTATTCTTCATTACAAAGTAAAGTGAGAGCTCAAAGTAAATATGCAAGGCTTGAAATAAATATGCAAGACTTGAAATATAAATATGCAAGTTCATTTCTTTATTTCAGTACTCTAGGCCCAGCAACAATCGACTTTAAGGCTGAAATAGAAAGGCTTTGAGATTTAGTTAGGTGATAATGCAAGCTCTCATTTTAAATCTTTATGTTCTTTAGTGATGAAAAGTAAATATGCTAGACAAGAATGTGAATATGTAGTGCACTCCATTCTTTATCCTTTAACTTTAAGTGATGGCTTGGAAAATAAATATGAATGCAAAGCTCAAAGTAAATATGTAATGCATAAGCTTGAATTTAAATATGAATGCTAATCTATTTTATTTCTTATTAGAGCTCATACAAGACTTTAAAGGAACTTAAACCTTAACCCAAACTCATCATGACAAGATAAAGTGAAGACAAGAGTGAACCTCAAGGGTTCTTTAAAACACAAAGTTTCTTTTCTTGAAATGTAGTCATAAATAACATTTTCATTAAAACTCAAGCTCTTGAGGCTTCATTGTGATGAACACATAGTCATCATCTAGAAGCTCTCATCATCAAGCCATTGTGAACCTCATTGGCCAACATGGCCGAAAATTTGGAGAAAGAAAAGGAAAAGGAATCGAAACTTTTAAGAAGAAAAAGAAACATTTGAAACTCTAGAGACCATGAGCTTGATGATGTATTAACACCAACATCATGAGTTCTCATCATTGAGTTGTTGTAACCATTTTAAAACATTATCAAAGTTAAAGATTTCAAGAAGAAAGAACTAAAAACATCTTTAACTTAAGAACAAAGATCAAGCTTTAGAGATTGTTCAAGTGATAGACATCACCACCATGAAACCTCATCATCAAGCTCTCATTCCTTTGTCCTCAAAGGCCCATGGCCGAAAATGAAGAAGAAAAGGAGAAGGAAAGAAGTTCTAAAAAGACTCAAGAGAAACCATAAACACATAACTAGGATAAGCACTTAAATAAAGGAAATACTTGAAAGAAAATCCCTACCAAGTGATTTGAAGATTGGGATGAGAGAAGAGGATGAAGGACTTGAAGAACTTGAACACTTGAACTTAAGAGAAAAGAAAACTTTGAAGTGCTCTTTGAAAACTTACACTTAGCAAATGAACCCAAAATGATGCAAGTTCACCCAAGCATGCTATTTATAGAGAAATGAAACAAATGCAAGGTGCAAGAGAGAGAGGAAGGCTTCGGCCAACAAGAGCAGCCCTATGAGGTCCATGAGGTGAGATGTTGTGATCTTGAGGCATGGTGAGGTATGGTTCAAAGTATGGTGAGGTATGGTTCAAGGTATGGCTCAAGCATGGTTCTTTGAGTGAGAAACAAATCAACATGTGATGCAAATGAGGGAAAGATGGCCAAAGGTGCATCAGCCATGGGGGAGGGTTTTCTTGCATTATAATTGTGGTTTAGAGTTGTGTTTAGGTGTATCTTTGATTAGGATTAAGATTAGGAATTTGTAAGAAAGTGTTTAGGTGAGAAAATGGGTAATTAAGGTTGTCAAGACATGTTTAAGGAGTGGTCTTGCATCATTAATGAGTTATAAACTTATTTTAGTGCATAAACAATTCTAGACACAATTCCTTGATTTAAGGAATTAGAGACAGAAAATACTATTCAAGATTCCAAGAGTGAAATCTTGAGTTTTGAAAAGAGATTTAAATCTAATCTAAGCAATTTTAGATTCTAATTAATTTTAATAGTTTATGTTGACTCTAGATTAATTATGAAAATTAATTAATCTTTGATTAGAGTCTAATATTGCTTAGGTTTGCTTAATTACGTCATTAGGCTCAAAAACACTATTCTAGAGGCAAAATCGTAATTTTGCACTAAAACTGCTCGGGACCATCGGGACTTATACAGACGCTTTTAAACATGTAAAAACATTGTTTTAAACCTTTGGGGAAAGTTTCGGGCTCAAACGGCACCTTTACCCGCGTAAAACGCTATAGGGGTATTTTGGTCATTTTGACTCGAAACTGCAGAAAATGAGACTTTCGCCTCCGAAACCACTCAAGGGCCATTCAATCCCCTTCAAACATTTAGTTGGCCTTTCAAGGACTGCCGGGCTGGCCATCCTTGAATTTCAGACCGAAAATGACCTCAGGGGCATTTTGGTCATTTTCCTCTCAGACAGAAAATCGGGGCATTACATCCCCCATGAGGAATACTCCATGTTTGACATTGATGTCATTGACTCTTTAGTTGATGATGCTTGTGGTAATTTGCTTTGTAAGGACCCAGATCCTCTTTTCTCCACCTTTTCTTCTTGCATAGGATATGATGCACCTGTTGTTTTAAAACGTTATAAATTTTCAGATATAGGTACACCATCCAAGCAACAGTCATCAGTTTGCCAGGTGCTCCATGACCAGCCCATATTAGATAAGAAGCCCTATGAGGGGTAGTGGATCGTTCTGCATAAGCCCTAAGCAAAACTGAATGCTGGGAGGCCAAAGTCTAGATAGAAGGGACCATTGTTGGTTACCTGTGCACACCTCAATGGTGCAATTGAGTTGGAAAATTCTAGGATGACCCGGTGTGACATTGAGGGGCACCTGTTGATGCACTTCCATGAGAACCTCATGGATTTGAGGGCTCAGTTGGCTTATCTTTAGGTTGAAGCCGCACACACCCTCCATGAGGGTCTTGACCGTCCAACTTAGGGACGTTAAAGCAAAGTGCTGGGTGGTAGACAACCTACCGTGAGGTTTTTCTTTACTATTCCCTTTTATTTTTTTTGTATTTTATTTATTTTCATTTTGGTTTTGAGTCTTGCATCATATTTATTTTTATTTGCATTGTACACTATCCCTTGACACCTTAGAGCTACATGCATAGGCTCACATCACATGCATTTTATTGATTTGCTTGGAATGACTTTATTTTGTGTTGCATGATTGATTGATTTATTGTGTTGATTGGATTGAGTACATGCACTTTTACCTGTGAGATTTTCAGCCTCTTTGATTGGACCATCATGCGCTATCCTTGTTTATTCATGTGTGTTTCCCTATTTGGATTTGTGTTCTAGAACTTGCTTAAGGTCATGTTTGAAAATATGATTCATGTGTATGCTTGAATATGATTGAGGCATTTTTCTTATTTTTAGCCACTTGCCCATATAGCCAACCTTTGCATATTACCGTTGTTTAGCCCTTTTGAACCTTATTGCCAATTCTTTTATTTTAGCACATCTGTAACACCCCAATTTTTCTATCTGAGAGAAAATGACCAAAATGCCCCTGAGGTCATTTTCTGCCCGGAACTCAAAGACAATTAGACCGGCAATCCTCGAAGGGTCAACTCAACGTTTGAAGGGGATTAGATGATCCTGAGTGGTTATGGAAATGAAAATCGTGTTTTCTGTAGTTTTGGGTCAAAATGACCAAAATACCCCTATAGCGTTTTTACGCGGGTAAAGGTGTCGTTCGAGCCCGAAACTTTCCTCAAAGATTTAAAATGACGTTTTCATGTATTTAAAAGTATTTGTTTAAGTCCTAGAGGTCCTGGGCAGTTTTTATGCAAAATTACGATTTTGCCCCTGGAATAGTATTTTTGAGCTTAATGATGTAATTAAGCAAACCTAAGCAATATTAGGCTCTAATCGAAGATTAATTAATTTCCATAATTAATCTGGAGTCAAAATAAGTTATTAAAATTAATTAGAACTTAAGATTGCTTAGGTTAAAGTCAAAACCCCTTTTTCTTTTAAAAACTCAAGTTTCTAGAACATAGAATCTTGAATAGTATTTTCACTATTCACTCTCCATACTCCAAGGAGCCTAGCTAGAGTAGGATTTTGACCCCACTAATGAGTTAGAATGCTCACTAATCATGCCTTAACATAGCCTTAATTACCTATCCTTTCACTTACACACCTACTTAGAAGTTCCTAATCCTAAACCTAATCAAAGCTACACCTAAACACATCTCTAAACCACAATTAAATGAAAGATTTTCCTCCCCCATTCCATGGAGAAGACAGCGCCACATCACCCTCCAATATCCACCACATGTTTGAATTCTTTCATTTAAAGAACCATGCCTACACTATGCCTAAACCTATGTCTAAACCCATGCCTACACCTTACCTTGAAATGACATAACCAAGAGATATTTTCTCCTTCTTTCCTTCCCTAAAAAAATGGCGCCACTTTTCCCTCCTATTCTCACCTCTCATGTTTCATTTCTCTATAAATAGCATGCTTGGATGAACTTGAATCACTTTTGGTTCATTTGCTAAGTTGAGTTTTCAAGAGCACCTTAAAGCTTTTCTTATTCTCTCAAGCTCAAGAACTCTTTTTCTTCCTCATCTTCTTCAAGCTCACATAGAGCCACCACACCTCAACCTCATACCACCACCTCTCAACCGTACAACACCCAACACCTCACCTTCCTTTTCTTCCTCTTTTGGCCAAATCTCCTAGCTCACTTAGAAGGAGGTTTTTCTTCTCATTTCACTTCAAGAACCAAGCTTTCCTCTTCACTACTTAGTAGGGATTTTGTTCTTTAAAGTTTTGTCTTTTAAAGCTTTGCTAAAAATGAGTTTTGTTAGTTTCTCTTGGCTTTTAGAACTTCTTTTCCTCTCTTTGATTTTTAGCCTTGGAGCCTTTTCTCTAAAGGAAATGTTGGCTTGATAATGAGGTTCCAAGATAATGGACTCATGATTACCCTTGAGAAACCTCTAAAGCTTGAAACTTGGTTTTGATCTTAACACATTTTGGTTATTCCTTTTCCTTTTCTTGGAGCAAGTTTCGGTTCTTTTTCTTTCTTCCCCTTTGATTTTCGGTTTCTTTTCCTTTCCTTTGCAAGGATTTCGGTTCCTTTTTCCATTGCTTTGCTTTTGTTTCTCAAAGAAAGGTTGTTAGTTGTTTTGATCTCTTGATCCATTTCCTTGAACTTGATGATGATGTTCAAACCATAAGGTTTCTTTGACACCTTGGTATAAAGAACTCTAAAGTTCACTTTATTTTGCTATGATAAGTTTGGGTTGAGGTTTAAGTTCCTTTAAAGTCTTGGAAGAGCTTTAGTAAAGATATAAAAATGAACTTACATATTTATATTTCTAGCCCCTCATATTTATATTCCAAGTTCTTGCATCTCATATTTACTTTTCTATGTCATCACTAAATTCTAAAGATTAAAGAAAAGAACTTGCATTATCACGTTTAAGTTTCAAGCTTTGCATTTCATGTTTATATTTCAAGTCATCACTTAAGAACTTAAAGATTTAAAATGAGAGCTTGCATATCACCTAAAATAATCTCAAAGCCTTTCTATTTCAGCCTTAAAGTCGATTGTTGCTGGGCCTAGAACACTAAAATAAAAAATTGAACTTGCATATTTACTTTCAAGTTTTGCATATTTACTTTAAGCCTTGCATATTTACTTTCAAGTCTTGCATATTTAATTTCAAGTTCTTGCATTTCATATTTACTTTGAAGCTCTCACTTTACTTTCTAATGAAGAATAAAATGGAATGCATAACACGTTTACTTTTTGTGATCACTCAAAAATCCTAGAGCTCAAAGACTTGCCCTTCTATCTCAAGCTAAAGTTTGGTTATGGAAGCATTCCCTTGAATGCACAATTCGGCCATGTGATGATGATGAGCTTGGTGTGAATTTCATCTAGTCACAAGTGCCCATAATCTATGTCTTAGGATTTTCTTAAGCATAGGAGAACTCAAAGAATATTTCCAGTATGATTTTATGTTTTAAAACTCCAATCTTAGGCCAACTCAAATGGTTGCCGCCCTTGTTTGGTTTGTGAGGATTTTAAGGAAATAAGTTGGTTTTCAAAGAGTTTTAGAAAGTCCTAAAATGATTTCAAGAAAAACTAGTAACCTATATGTCTTGAGAATGTAAGATTATGTATTTCTTGGGAGCTATGCATTTTGATTCTGCCATGGTATGGTTGCTGCTATATGATGATGTTTTGACATGTTAGTATGTGTAAAAATTATATACGTTGAGGCAGGAGCCTTTCTATGCATGTTAGGAAAGAAACTAGTCTTATCGATTAACCGTAAAGTTGAGTTTTAACATAGTTTTAACCCATTTATTTTTAGCCACTGCCAAAACTATTTTAATGGGATAATATTCAGTTTAGGAGTGATTAATCATGAAAAACTTGGTAACATTTGATGTAGGATTAATTTTTAGCGCCTATAGAGAAACTGGTAACTAGAAAACCGTAAAAGTGCAATTCTAGAACACTTAGATCATTTAATTTTCTTTTTCTGCCCAACAACCTTATAATGTAGGAAACATGGTTTATAATTAGCTCATAGGCATAGGAATGCCCCATAATTGGTTTAGGTTTAATTTATAGTGCCTTAGGCGAAGACGGAACTTAGAAAGGGTCTTAAACGTAGTTTCTAGAACCCCTGTAACTGCAAAATTTATAATTTGTCAAATCTATATGGAGCTGGTTGGATTTTCTCCTAAGCATAAACATTGATGAGGATAATTCATTGTGAACTCATAGGTGCATAAAAGGGTAATAACAAATGTTAGAATAATTGTATCTCAAATTTAAGACCTGTAAGGGTCAAAGCATAAGACATTGTAGGTCCCAAGACATAATGAGCTTTATGACTTCAAGTAGATGTATGATTAATTATGAGAATGACTTGAGCATGGCATATGTATTGGCTGAGCCTGGTCCTTGATTTCGACAAACTGGTTAGGAGCATGCTATCTTTTAAGAATGTTAAAGCAATGATGTGATGATGTATATGCTATAATGAGTTTGACTATATGACTTGATGTCTTATGGTGATGTTGAATGGCTATGCATGTTCCATATGTTTCGTGGTCAGTGTATGCTGTTACGCTACCGAATTTCCCATCAAACTTGAGGATTTGAGAAAAGTTTGTGAAAACTCCCGGGTGACACTGGTTCTACCGAGCACCCCCAGGAAAGGTTCTAGGTAACACCGGTTCGGTCAAGCACCCCCAGAACAGATGTGATATATCACTGAGACACATTTATCCCGCTACGGTGGGGAGGAAACAAATCCGTGAGGGTATTGATATTGAGCTTGCCAAAGCGGACAATTTGCTATGTACTAGATACCAGTAGAGCGTTTCAAAGAAGGGAATGATCCTAAGATAGGTGATCCAAGAAAGTTATGTATACCCCCTCTATTAGCCTATATCAAATCTAGTGACGACTAGTTAGGATTGAGCTCATTCCTAGGCAATAGGTGAGATGCAGTTTGGTGACCAAATTATCGCCGGGCCGGTGAGTCGGTTGGATTTTTGGTGGATATGTTAAAAAGGTGGTCTTTAAGAAAAAGAATCCAAGAGTTTGACTTATGAGAAAAATGTCACATGGAAAGTACTATGCCTTTTTATGCAACGTATATGATTTATGTTTCTATATGTTGGGTCCAAGTGTTATGCTTTTCATGTTAATGTACATATGGTATTGTCATGTATTCATCAAATATCTGTTGTATTCATCAAATATCTGTTGCATTCATGTCATCAAGACACATACTAAAAGACACCTACTTCAGATAAATAGATTTGAAAAGCCTAAAACCAATTCTTATGCATATACACCCTTTTCATAATTAAAACCGAGGTGGCTGGGGACGACGACGACGACACTTGTGTTAGAGTCGAGAATCCCTATTGAGAATCTTGAATGAGTTTCTCATCCCTCTCTTTTCTTCCGTGTTGTCTCTAGATGAGGATTACAACGAGGTTTGTGACTTCTTCTAAGGCTCATGCTTAAGGGTCTCACTAGCAAACGGAGCAGAGGGTCCCTGCGAGAACATAGATAGCTTAGATTTTGGGTTGACACTTATCCAACCTCATAGGTGGATAAGGATCCCCTCATATATATGTGCTTGTTTTGATGTAAATAATGGTACAACGATGCTAGTAATTTACGTATTTATGAAGCTGTGATGATATTATGTTGTTATGTATAATGGTACCTTTCATGGGTATGTATGGAGTGATTACTTTTTCTTGCATGATGTAGTTATGACGAATGTTAGGTTAGCGCGCGGCTCGCATTTTGTTTTCAAGTTTCAAAAAAGAAAAATTTATTCGTATTTTCCGCTAAGTATTTTAATGAAAAGTTTGAAAGAATGAGACTAAAGGGTAATAGACTAATGATTAATCTAAATATGTTCTAGAGTATTGGGTTAAAAATTAGGATGTTACAACATCCTTAGCCAAAAGTGAAAAACCATGTAAATTCCCAACCTTTTAGGCTTAGGAGAGCATTTGTGCATTTCTTATATGTGCTTGAGCATAAGTGTGGGAGAGAGCATGAGGACATGCCCCAATTTAAGTGTGGGGGAGGAACAATGGGTACAAAAATAAATTGAGCAAATGGCACACCAAGAAAAGAAAAAAAAGTTGATTAAAAAAGAAAAAGAAAAATTCTGAAAAAGTTTGAGTTGAATGTGTGCCACATTGCAAAAAGAAAGGCTTGTAATTGTGTTAAGTTGGACAAAGTGTACCCTTAGGCACTTGATGTATGCATTTGCTTTCCTTTGAATTAAGGTTTAGCTCCATTGACCTATGTTTTTATCCACCTTTATCCAAGCCCCATTACAACCAAAGGTAAGTCCTCTTGATTCAGTATGTATGAGTGTGTGACAAAGAGAATGAGACATATAGCAAGCTTATGGTAATGCATTTTCATTTGCAAGTGTGCATCATAACCCCAAACACTTGAGTGAATGAGTATCAAACACTAACTATGGGAGGACCTTTGTACTTGGTCCATACATCATATGTGGATTCTACCTTGTGCGCTATGTCTTTGTTCATTCCTTATTTGTTGCAATTCTATTGATTATTGATGTGAAAGCTTACTGTTGTGCCTCTAGGCTCATTAGATTGATGTATTGTAATTTAATTTCATGCATCATACATTTTAGATTAGAAGTCTAGTGCAGTCCTTGTATACTACTTCACATCCATGCCTTGGTTTGATCTTAGTTTCACATGAGGACATGTGAAAGCTTAAGTATGGGGGAGTTTGATAAAAGGTATTTATGCCACTTATCTTGCCACCAAACCTTAGCTTTTAGCATGAGTTTTGTTGAATTAGTGGAATAATTAATTAGGATTTTAATTTATTCCTCATTGTATGATTTTGATAGAATCACTGATTATTGCATTGATTGTGGAAATAATTTGTAATTACACCCTGTTGTGTTTGACTTGTCTCTTTGAGGGTGGTTTTGAGCACAGAAACTTTGGATCAATTGCAAAATGTCAAAAGCAAGGCTGGAAACTCTCTAGAAGAAGCTTGGAGCAAAAAAGAAGAAAAAGCATGGAGTTCATTCTCAGGTGAGCGCTGCAGCACTCGGCAGAGCAACAACCATCAATTTTTGGGACTTATCGTTCTGTTGAGTGCTGCAGTAGTAGTGCGACTATAGGATTTCAGTCCATTAATGTTTTGGACACAGTTTGAGGTTGCCACTTTTAGTTGCTAATATTCTCTCTCTACACTCCCTCTTCTCCTTTTCTCTTCTCTCTCTCTCTATGGGTTCCATTGGTGAAGGTGCTTTATCTTGGAGATGGTGGCAGGGATTATTGCTATTATATATTTATCTTCATTGTTGTAATCCTTCAGAGATGGAGGAGTATATTTGTTTACTAGTGTAAGGTTTTTCGGATTGATTGGGATAATATTTTTGAATCATTCATGAAAAGCCATGATTTTCAAAATGCATGAAACCATATTTGAAATATAATTGCTATTACATGATTATTCCATGATTTAGACTTGATTTATTATGATGAGAATTAGTTATGGTTGATGAAATTAAATGAAATGTGAAGCATTATCTTTATTCATGAAATGCAAGATTTGCTAAACTTAGAATTTACAGAAACCTTCTTCATGAAACTCAGTACGATTTCAGAATAAGGAATTACAGAAAGGAGACTGAGCACCACCCTACAGTTGATGGATGATCTGTTCTCTTCGATAATCCTTGAGAAGTAACAATGATTTTATGGTTCTTATGAGTTAGTGTTTCTTTAGCTAGTATATATTGTAAATAGAAATGATTTTGAATGTTGCATTATTATTATTATTTACTTCATTTTGTCCCATGTATTGTTATAAATAAGGATCTATTCACTGAGTTTTAGATAAAACTCACCTCTCCTTTGTTTTTCTTTCTCACATATATAGCTACAGCATTGGATCCTTTTCCTCCTCCCCTTTAGCAGTAGTATACTTTAGTTTGGGTGGGCTTCACATTGCAGTGAAGTGTTTGGTTATTTTGTAGAGTGCTCCAATGAGTTGCGGGCAGGGTTTGGGACCATGCATACATTTATATTTTGCTAAGCATGATTCTTTTGTAATAGAGCAACTTGTATAATAGCTACGTTTTTAGATTCAGTTTATGGGCAAAAGGACCACTCAAGATTTTTATGATTGATTATGCAAATTGATTTATGATTTGAACTGAATTTTATGAACAAAATATGTATATAGTTCGATTTAGCGATCACGAGGCTTACGTGGAGATGAGATTCCTCACATGCTGGTCACATTCCCAAACCGAGTTGTGACACTTTTTACCTATCTCAAGTCTTATAACTAAAATCTGAAATAATTTGGGATGGATTGCTATGTGGCAATATAACTGTTCTAAGATGTAAGTTGTTATTATTATACTTTATTACCAAATAGCACTTGGCCTACATGTGCTTGCTTCAATAGGGAAAATAAAATCCTTTGTATTGCTGCAAAAATAAAACACATTCATTAGTGTGCATCCTTTCATGTCAAGTGAAGTGGACTTAGCCATGGATTTGTATATAGTTGCTGCTTCATGTCAACCCTAAGCAGCCGTTGCCAATGAGCAAAGCCCTCTTCTAGTCAAACATTAGATGCAGACTCATATGCAGTATTAAATAAATTTGATGCTTTTTAATATTTTTAAATAAAATAACACAAGACTTGACTCTAAACTATTCAATTTTAATGAAAACCAATCTAATGGTGCGCATGTGCGGACCATGTGAAAGTCCAAATCCTATGCAAAATGCAAAAAAGTAAGAAAAATAAAAAATAAATTGAAAAAAGTGGTCAAAATGTAAAATTTAGCAAAAATTGGGTGGGGCTCACATCTGTGATTCTTGTTTAGAATGATCATGAACCTTGGGATATCAAGTTTTGTGGCAAACTGAGATGGTTGAAAATAAGGCAATGGCTATTTTTAGCTTAAAAAACACGATAAATGACCAAAACAATGAAAAATATGATGTATGCATTGACGCACAAGGATATACAGCTATATACAAGTCTATTAGTACCAATATCCCTAGGAACGATGCCAAGATTTGATAGTAATAGTGTCGCAACTCCAACTCAAACAAATTAACAAATTTATTTAAAACTGAATTGCAACTAAATATAGTATAATGGCACATAACTCAGGTTTTCTCCCAATGATATCGGTGAATAATGGACACTATGCAAAATGGAGGTATTCACGTGCATAATTAAGACTCTTGTCACAACATACATATTAATCAAAATATAAGCATGTCACAAGAAAGAAACGAGGAAGAGAAAATAGGAAATCAAACCAGGATATTCATTGAAGTTCATTGTTTCAAAACAACAATCATTAGCTCTTGAATCCCTTCAGATAGTAGAGAAAAACTACTCTATGAGGAAGAAGGAGGAGATGAAGAGAAGAAAATCCTAAAAACTAAATATAACCTAACCTAAATTAAGCCTAATGGTTGTGTTATTTTTGTTTTTTGGGAGGGGAGAGGCTTTACTTTATAACCCAACAATTGGATCAAACATGTCCAAATGTGTCAAAATGACACTGATGCTTTCTATAGCAATAGTTTTCTTATGACAATAACAATTTTGTAGAATCGGTCGGTCAACTCACTTGTAAGCTTCTCTTGACTCTTAAAACCTTTAAATTAGCTCTTGGTGTTTGAATGAAAGTTATAGATATTTTTTTTCCTCTTGAAAATAAACACCTTATTTTCCCCATTAGGGTTTGAGATGAAGGAAACATGCCCTAATTATTGAAGCATGTCTAATTTGGAAATTCAACACATATATTTTGACTTTCGGTCTCATTTTGACTAGCTAAACTTTCGATTCAACTTTTGTGTTCTGCAAGTAAGTTGTAGATAATCCTCTTAGTTTATCTACAAGTCAAGGAACACAATTTTTAGAGGTCTGCAACTCTCATTATGTTCAAAATAAAGAATAGTGTTAGAAGCACAATTACGTAGAAAATTCTCATTAATGCTCAAATTGATGTTCAAACTCAAATATGATGCAAATCCATACAGTTAAGTAAAAATGAGACGTAGAATACTAAAAATAAGGTACAAAATATGTGTACAAATGTATACTTATTAATAACAAAAAACTGGAGTTTAATTTATTGTTAGTGTAAAATAGTTTTATATTGATATCCAATTATGTGTTGACACATGAGTGAAAGTAGTTGATTTTTTACAAAAAAAATATATTTACTTATGTGACAACACTTGATTAGATTTTAATATAAAATCATTTAATATTAATTTTACATAAAACTTAAACTCTAAATTTTATATTAAAAAATACAAATGTGATTGAGAGGCTATCAATCAACAAGTGTCTACCAAAAAAAAAAAAAAAATCCACAAGCTACACTATAAATTTTAAGTGCTATCAGGAGGGAGAAAATGAGGCAGAGGCAACGGACAGAGAGAAGAACCGTGCATGAGTATGACAATGGCGACTGTGGCGGAATCATCGCAATCTGAGGCACCACCTTCTGCACACAGTAATCACCACACAAGTGCTGAACCTCGGGCCTTTGATGAGACGACGCCGTTTCTCGACTATGTTGTTCGGCAAGCCCAGCTCTATCACGCGGCTCTCAACGAAGCCTTTGAATCTGCAATCGACGCTTCAAAATCTCGTTTCTCTCAAATCCGCTCAACTTCTTCCGCTCATTTTCAACAAACCTTGGTAAATTCCCCTTTTTGTTTTCCGAATTATTTTTTCAATGAAAATCACTGAGAAAGAGAGAACAAGAGAACGAATCATTTGGAAATTTTATTCATCACGAGCCAGTTCAGTTGCATCACGCATCTCTTCGGTCCGTTCAATTATTTCTTCAAGAAATGTTATAACATATGTCGAATTCGAAGTGGGTTGTCAACGTTTTTTTTTTCTTTCAATTTTTAATTATATTTTCTTGGGCATCTAATCTGCGTGGTCAAGCGAACTAATATATCCTTTTAATTTCTGTTGATTGTAGTATGCTTTGGATGATCTCAAGTCTCAGTATAATGCTTATGAGAATCTTTTGTTTGGAAAGATCAAAGGTTTGGATTTTGCGGTTACATACTGAGATTAGGTACTTTTGTTTCCATTGTATTAAGTTTCTGAAGTTTAGGTTTTTGTTTGTTAATCTTCCATTGCAGAGGGTGTCCTTGTTGCAGCTTCACATCCAATGATTACATGTGGAGCCACTGCTGCCCTGGGCCTTGTGGTACTTAAAAGTAAGATTCTATACTCTGTTTAATGAATGTGATTTGTTTGACTAAAAATTAGTACATTAGTATCAATGTTAGAGGGAGATCTAGAGGGAGATCCGTTTATTCCCAGTGTCCTTTTAAAGAGTTATTCCCAATCCTCACTGTCTATGTTCCTAATGTTCAATGGTATTAAATCACTGATATTTAATGCTCACATGACCTCTTTCTCATTTTGTTTTGTTTTTGTTTTTTTAACTACTAAATCTCGTCATCTTCGTCAACAAACTAAAATATCTCCACCTGCTCAATCAAAAATATCTCCACCCGCTCAATCGATACATCTTGAATGTTGGGTTATTAAGTATTGAAGAAAGCTTTTTAATGAAAAGCGGAACATGTTCTTCTTAAATATCCATGTTATTCAATGACTTGTTTTTTTGTTTTAATTTTCTAGATAGTCAAGAGATCCTAAAATGACATGCACATTTTATTTCATGTTCTGCTCAACGAAATTAGTAACCCAACACATACTACGCAATGGAATTAAAACAAAAAATTAGTCATACAATTGGTTTGGCTGTGAAGAATTGGTAGCATGCAGGTGAGTAGTTGCTGGGAGATGTTAAAAAAAAAAAAAAAGAATAGAAAAACAGGTCACGTGAATAGTTGAGTGACTCAATACTATATTTTAGGAAAATTGATGGTAAGTTGGTGAGTATTGGGAGTAATTTTAATGTTTATACATGGAGTAAACAGATCCCCAATTTTAATATTAAATGTTATATTCAATAATGAATATTAATATTTATTAATAAATTAGGAAGACTAGAAAAATAATCAGACACAATCAGATCCTCCAAAATCCTTATTTGATTTGAACTAATCTAGTGCAAAATCTTTCATGTTTGACAAAAAAAAGAAAAAAAGAGAGAAGAAATGATACTTTCATATGATATCTCAATTGAATTCTATGTAATGATCAAGAATTTCAGTTATTCTGTATTCATGTATGGTCCTTCTTTGAGATTTCAAGCTGTCTCGAATTCAAGTTGATTATGTTCTGCCTCTTTCTTAAAGAAAGACAATAAAATTCCCAGTTGCGGTCCTTGTAGATTGGATCGTCCATGAAATATATCAAAAGATAACAGATATTATATTTGAATTGGTTACTAGTCTCATTCCCATTGAAATAGTCATAACTGATAATATAATTTATGCAGTTCATGGGTGTTAAGGCTTCTGCCAACCCATAAACTCTTGTTTCTTTGTTGAAGGAAGTAAGTTGTTGATCTTATGTGTATATCATTCTTCACTGCTACTTATGTTATGGAGGCAATGTTATTGACCTTATTCTATATGATCAACATGTTATTCAATCAGCACCTGTTAATTTTTCTTCAAATTTGCCTGCCTTGTAGGGCCTCGTCGGATGTTGTATTACAACACCTTGCGCCTTTTTGTTAGTGAAGAGGTGAGTAATGTTCACTGTCAATATTGTTTAAAAATCCCTCCATATCCTTCTCCTTACCGACCTCATAGCACAACATCAACACTTATACTTGTTTTGCTGCTTCTCATTAATGCATCTCCAAATCTCTTCCATTCATTGCCCTTGCCATGTTATTTGCCTGCACTTCCACTAACCGTGGATGCTTGGCAAAGCATTAGTTAAAGTAGTTTGGTAGTTTTAAAAAACTAATTATGAGTGCAGGCTGACATGGGATAGTGAATTAACCGTCCCACTATAGTAGTGCACCCAGCCACAATTCGTTGATTCCAATGCTCATTGCCTTGTTCCCAATGTGATGACCACTCCAACTATTCAAATCGAACTCACACTAATAGAATAAGGGTGAAAGTGGAAAACAAATTAGAGACCAAAATCAGTTACTTTTGGTGTTATTCCCTTCATATTAGTATAGATTTATCTCTTGATTGTGGTGAATATGGATAAAATGTCTAGTCACTTGTAAAATACATGGATGTAATTGAACTCAATCTTCACTTTGTAATGTGTTGTGAAAAATATTTGCATTGCGTCAACCATAAATCTAATGAGTATGTATGCGTAATATGGATGTACTTTGTTTGATGCTACTTTGTCTTTGCAGTCCCTTATATTGATCTCTTGATTGTGGTGAATATGGATCAAATGTGTAGTCACTTCTAAAATAGATGGATATAATTGAACTCAACCTTCACTTTGTAATGTGTTGTGAAAAATGCTTGCATTGCGTCAACTATAAATCTAATGAGTATGTATGCTTATTATGGATATACTTTGTTTGATGCTGCTTTGCCTTTGCAATCCCTTATATTTATTTCTGTTGTTTTTGTTAATGGTTGTCATGCTTTAGTTAGTCAGCTGACATGCCGTCCCCCATGGTTCCATTGTGGTTTTGGGGCAGCTGGCATTGTCTGCAAATGCCATTGAGGCTGTCACGATCCAACCTCGGGCCGTGGCTAGCACGTAGGTTGTTCCTGCTCCCTAGCAAGCAAGCCTATCTGAAGTCAAACAGAGAAACGGGCTGAGTCTCCTCTGTTTATCGGATTTTTCCCAAATTACAAAACCGGTAAAAAAATTCATAACTCATATAAATCATCAACCTCTGCATTCCAGGGTATTATTTTGGTATATATGTATCCAGATATAAGTTCTGAAGTCCAACTACATCATTTCTAATCCAAAGTGGTTTGAATCTCAAACATATGCATAAAACCTGATAGAAATAATTTTAACAACATATGAAATCCGAAACACAAATAAAGTGCCAAATACATTTTACCAACAAAACCATAAAAGGAAAAACCAATAGATCCTGCCTGTGAATCATGGAGCTCTAAAGGCACAAAGCATATGCAAAGGATAAGGAAATATTTCCCAATCATTATGCCAAGCAACATTTGGGCTCAACCCAAGAAGGAAGGATCTGAATCTATTGAGCTGATTGGGTGGTGCCACGAGCTACACCTACATCTGAAAAGGGAGGGAAACCATGAGGGGTGAGTTAGACAACTCAGTGAGTGACAAATGGGTCTGTAGCATGCATGGGACAATTCAAAATAAGTGAATAAACTTGTGAAACATAAAACAATGCTTTAAACACATAGAAGCTAGAATGTGTATAATGAAAATTGCATTCATCACAATTTCCATCAAAAGGGGAAACTCAAGTTCAAATCCCACAACTGAGCGGCACCAACAACACAGACTATAACGTGTTGTATAAATAGGTGGCACCGGCAGCTTAGGCCCCAGTTACCAATGTGCATACCATTGGGCCACATTGACAACTCAGACCCTAGGGCATTCATAAAACCAGACTTGTTGGTCCTCATGTTGGGCTAGTAACCTCCCCAACTATTTGGGGTAACTACAAGGTGTATTGCGTCTAATGTCCACTGCCGTTGGCTATAGTTCTGCCTTTGTTTCCTCTCGAGAACCATTTTCAAAAAATGTAATCCATCATTTCTTACAAATCATTTATTGAAATCAATATATTAAAAAATACACTATTTTCCAAATCTTAGTTCTAGTGCAGGCAAGAAACATAATTTAGAATCATGCATCAAACATATATCCCATGCATGTATTTCCAACACTCATAACAAGGTATTTAAGAAATTTCCAACATCATTTAACCATAACCAGTCCAATTTCAGTTCATAAACATATTTCATAAAAAGAAAAAATATGTATTTATGTATAGCAATAGACACCAATTAACCATAGACACATTGCCCAGTCACAGTACAGTTTAAGAAATGAAATCCCAAGCCTAAGCCGCTATGGAGTCAACAGGATGCTCTTTTGGAGAATCTAACATAGTGCAACAAAGATCATCAATAAATCATCAATTAAGACTGGGAATCAAGGATTATCCCAAATCGACTTCCAATTACAAAAGCCCCAAATCAAATCCTAAACTTCAAAATCTAAGAGCTCAAATCTAAAATCAAGGATATAGTTAACAATCACATGGGCATAGGAGGACGAACAAGCCTTTGGATTACCTTAAAAGCTCAAAGAAGAGGAAGATCAAAGTAGGTCTTGAAATTGGGGGTTTTAGATGGTGGAGGAAGAAAAGAGAGAGAACAGATACTCAATAATATGAAAGTATATTTGATATATTGTGTTATTGTGTGATACGCTGAGATACTCTTATTTATAAAGCAAAGATAAAATCTAAACATAATGATATAATCAACCTAAATAAATTTAAATCAATCTAAGATATGATATGAAATATTCTAAGATATAATGGAGATATTACTAAATATTTCCTTATTTCTAACGGTAGGCAATGTTGGTTTCTCTTGATTTCGAAACCACAACCGCCACATCACCCAAAATGCAAGAGAGACTGCCCAACTGAGGTGCGGTGGTGGCCACTGGCGACGTCACAGTGGCAGCAGGCAGTGGTGGCTGGATGGAAGAGGCGTAAGTGGCGGGGTATCATCGAAACTGCAAAACCTCCCACTTAGTGCACCGAAACATGGACCTGCGGGTGATAGGTCCTTAGACGTGACGGCACTAGCTTCCCAGCAGTGGCGGAGGGTGGCTGGACGTAGAAGGGTTGACAGAGGAGGGAGGTGGATGTGGAAACTGAAGAAGAAAGGAAGAAGGGTGATTGCAGGTTTCTGGAAGGGAAAAAGAAAAAGGGTGTTGCCAGTGGTGTTTTGTTATTGATGGGGTGTTGTCTCATTGGTCACTTACATTTCTTAATTTGAACTTATTGTCTTGATTTATTTTACTCTCCTCTAACTTTAAAGCATAATTGTAGATAGGGGAAAAAAAAACACCCATTTGGATTCAAATAAAATATATATATATATAAAAAAAATCCTTACAACTCAAAATCTGATTTTTGGGTTTTAGTTCAAATTATGGAATATTTTAGCTTTTATAGTAAGGCTTAATTGTTCCCCAAGATTTATTAAAAATCATTCTTTAACTTATTTTCTTCTAGGGAACAATTATCGGGGCTTTTGGTCTTAAAAAAATGCTTCTATTGTATAGCTTTCCAAGGAAGTGTAGAATATAGAATTGGAGAAATTTCTTGACCCGGAATGATAGATAAGTGCAACTGACTCCCATTTGGCTCAAAAGGGGTTTTTCTTAAGTATAGCTTGACCGAAATGGTTTACAGGTTGGATTTCAAAGGTTGAATCAAACACCCAAATTTTTAAATGTCACGGGTCTTGCAATATATTTAAAATTGGGGTATTACCGAGGTATACTAGTGCCTAGTGGCTGATGAATTAAAAGACACAAATCATTGTATGTTGTTCTTACTCTGTATGTAAACAAATTGTTAAAGTATGAATTATGTGTTATTTATGGTTCGTGAAGGCTCCAAGAAAACTCGATGTCTCTAGAGAAGTGTGAAATCAATGCTTATAAAATTGGTCTTTGAATACTTTTTAACTGCTATTGTAGTTTGCTTCGTCTCTTTCTTTTAACATCTTTAATCTTTTGGAAATAATGTGTTGTTGGATAGGATTAATGGCAGACATGACTTTGGTGAACTTGCTTGTGATGTTGTTGTAGGTTCTTGCTTACATTCAGTCCTTATTATTCTTTTTACATACTGATATCTCTTTTTGATTGTTCTTTAGTGTTTAGATTTTGTTTTGAAATGTTCCTATTTTGATTGATAATATCAGCTAATGTTTTGATTACTGTTTGAACTATGAAGTGCATGAAATGGTGCATAATAATTACCTGAATTATTGCTTTGGCATTTATTTCTGTATCCAGTCATTGATTTCCAGAGCCAGTGCTGAAGTGAAAGAGTTGCGGCAATCAATTGATCTTTTAAAGGCTGAAGGTGAAAAGTTGGAGGTAAAAATGTTTCATTATTGAAGTAATTATGTATATTCTGTCATATGAAATTTTTAGTAACTCCATGCATTAAGAGTTTCTATGATATGTATGGTAAAAGAACCATTTAATAAAATCTTTAGTGCTCGATATATTTGGCGAAGAAAGAACAGCAAAAAGATATCTAAAAGACCAAAACATATTCAGGTGAGGGTAGCGTTCTGGTTAAACAACTAGGAAAAGCAAAATAAAAACATCGTTTACAAAGTGGTAGGAATGGAATAATCCTGATACAGCTTTGAAAGTTTGAAAACCCCTTTAAATAGGTAGAGTTAGAAAAAATCATTATTGTTAACAAATCCTATCCCTGCATGTAGGTCTAATCTTGGCCAACTAAACTACCTTGAGCAGAAAGTGAAAGTCAGAAAGTGAATAATAACCCCATTTTTCAATTGATAAACGCATTGTTTTACCTTCTCACAAAAATTCTTGGCAGTCTTAATCCTATTTTGTCTTGCTTCCTCAATAATCAGCACCGTTATAATGGGGGCCTCATTTTACCATAATTATTGTGACGTTAAAAATGATTGGCTAGTTTTGATTCCTATCAAAATTAAGTAGGGCGCTTCTGTACCCATTTGTTAGAGATTTGTGAAGACCATTTTTTAAGGATTTGAACTGGTGTGCTATTATACAATAGAAGGCTTCTTTCTTAGAGAGACCCTTTGCAGAAGAGATCAGGAGGGCTATTTGGAGTTTTGACAATGATAAGGCAACTGAACCTGGTGGTTTTGCATCTTGTTTGATTAACGGAAGCTGAATAAGATAGCTTCAGTTCACAGTCACATGTTTGTTAGCTATAATTCTGTTGCGATTATATTAGTAGTTTGACTAAATACCCATTTTTGTTCCTTAGAAATATTTCGGGTGACAAATTAATCCCTTAGGATTTAAAAGTTCCCTATTGGTCCCTCACCATATGAAAAGGGACACATTGGTCCCTTCATGCAGATCTGTATCGAGTCTTTTTAATTGTACTGGCTTGTGCAGAGAGGTCAATTTGTCCCTTTAATGAGGGACCTAGGAAGATTTACAATATTTTCAAATGTCCATAGATCATAGATGTCAAACTACCAATTTCCGTCACTTTCTAAACCCCTCCCAAAAAAATATGGAGCATGCATTTCTAGTATATGTTATTTGTAATACCGCCTTTTCAAAAACTATGGAGCATCAATTCTGTTGACAACTCCAAAAAATTCGTAAATGATGATCAAGTTAGAACTAAATTCTAAGTCATGTACAAGGATGTGTACATACAAAAACTAACTAGAGTGATCATCTTAAGATTAACTTCATTTTTTCATTAACAAAGAGTATGCTTTCCAACTCTGATTCATTGAGAGAAAGATTAGCGACTTCTAAGATTCTAGGAGCGACAAGTGTCGCGCACAAAGGAGCAAAGTGTGGAGCAGCCACAAGCACACACGAGTGACGTGCTCGGAGCAGTGCGTGACATAATATGGGGAGAGTGTGAGGTATGCTAGAATAGGATTAGGACTACTTGAAAGAAGAAAATAGAGAATATAGTGAGGTAAACAATTTTCTGATGATTCATTGTATTGAAAATAGTTACAATATATTGACATCTTGCAATTATTACCTAATAATTGTTGGATACCAATTTGCCTGAAATATAAATAATTATGCCTAATCGTATCTATCATAATAAATGTAAAATACAAAAACAAATATGTACTATCTTGACACTCCTCCTCAAGCTAGTAAATGGATATCATTCCTAGGTTGCGCATAAGTTCTTGAAATTCCTTTGTGGGTAGGCCCTTGGTCAACACATCTGCCAACTGTAGTTCACAGGAAACACGCATTGTGGCTATTATGTTAGTGTTGTGCTTGAGGCTATTTTTTGGACTTTTATTGTTAGTTATATTTTCATTAATGAAAAGATGCTTTATTCATTTTCTTTATTATTATATTTGCATGTTGTATGACAATAAATATATCCCTAGTTGATTATTAATATATCCACTTGAGGAGGACCACTGTTTGAGGCAGCCATATTGGCCTAAATATTTTTTAGACCTCGAAATCCTCTTGTATAGTTAAGAAACTTGTCCTTCCATGAAGTTTAAAGCAAATCTCTTTAGTGTGCCTAGGCTTCTTGCAGTAGGAGCACCAACGACTGTGCCGGGAAGGTTTTGAAGAAGAAAACGAGGGTCCTGATTTGGCTGTCTTGCCAGTGACCAAAGCGGAACCAATAGAAGCATAACTGCCTTATGACTTTCTTCCCCATGAATAGTGTAAAACTCCTAACATATACTAATATAGATGGGAATTTCTTTTTACCTAGAATTTGAACCTATGTGGGGTCATATTTTGGATTCAAACCATAGAGAAACTCAGAGATCCTGTCCCCATTAACAAAGTTTGCCAAAGTAGAAGTATCCTTGCTGCATTCCATCTGTAAGTTTCGGTATTGGTCCAACTCAGTCCACAGACCAGTGAGTGACTTGTAGTAGTCTGTCACCAACATTGTTCCTTGTTTGGTTGAGAATATCTTCGTCTTCAACTCATAGAAAGTAGCAATATCCTTCTTCTTGGAGAAAAATTGGCTAAGGACATCCTAAAGCTTGTGGGAGGAAGAAAGAAACATACTATTCTGATTGATGTCAGGAGTAAAAGGGTTCCATAGCCATGTGATAATAAGAGAATTCTTGTCATCCCAAACTTCAAAGTTATGGTCTTCCTTTTAAGGAGGATTTCCCTTGCTATGCAGTAATTTCCAATGACCTTTGAGTGTACGTTGAATAACTTGAGCAAATTGTAAATAACTTTTCCCATTTAGGTGGTAGGTTGGGTGTAGAATAGATCGGTCATTAGGGTTTAAAGGTGTATGTGGAGTTGAGTTTGTCTTTGGGGAACAAGGGTGACATTTTGGGTTCTCCCATTGAGGAAGGGTGGTTGGAGGTGGGCTGGAGATGGTCGCGGGTGAAAGGGTAGCTGGAGCAAAGGCCACATGGGTCGTCAAGTCGCTGTAAGTGTGCTAGCGCATTGGTCCACTCACAGGAGAAGGTGGCATGGAGGCGCATCTAGTGGCGGTTGGGGTTGAGATTTGGTGGATAGGTTAGTCCTGATCTAGCGAGTTTGATGGTGGTGGTGGGTGGTGGGTGGTCAGAAAAGTCATTGGAGTGGTGGTCAAAGGAGGTAATAGCGGCGAGCAGTGAAGAACCGATAAAGCAAAACGAGAAAAAATGGGGGAAAAACAGAAAGGCTTAGGGAAGATTGAACACAACAATTAAGGCTGAAGATGCCCAACTATGAAGGCTAGAGGCAGTAAAATGTGGTCAAGCTCCCATATCAGAAGCTCTGATGCCAATTTGAAAGAAAATAGAGAATATAGTGAGGTAAACAATTTTCTAATGATTAACTGCGCAGAAAATAGTTAAATTATTACCTAATAATTGCAAGATACTATGCCTAAAATATTGATAATTACATCTCATTATATCTATCATAATAAATGAAAAATATGAAACAAATATGTACAATATATGTCAACTGAACTTTTGGGAGACTAGGCACTCTCTAATACCTTGATATAGTCTTAGAATCCGAGTTAATTCAGTGAACCAGAGGCTGATAACGCCTCGATACAGTCCTAGAATTCGAATTAATTCAGTGAACCTTCCATATTTGTTCTGACAATTTTCCGGCATCTATCAAAATGATAGTAAAGGGCTGTGTCATAGTAGTCCGGTTTAAATGGATTGAGGTCATAGTAGTCCGGTTTAAATGGATTGAGTGTACTTCCAGATTTGTTTCATTGAATTTTTTCTCCCCACCTTTTACAGGACTAGCCTATTCTTAATTTCGATGTGATTTTATGCTCATATTTTCAGGGGTGTTTCTCGGTATGGGATGTACAGGGACTAGGTTGCTCTTTAAGAAATAGTTGGAGGGTTGTGCACATATTCCTATATTTTCAGCTTGGGGTCTTAATCTTTAGTTGCCATTGTATCTATTTTTATAACATGAAATCGAGTAATTTTCTTGCGTCTTTCTTTGTTACTTTCCTCTTTCTATAAGGAAAACTAATGGGGAAATTTCATGCCATTTTAGTGGACGTTGATACATTTAATACTTTGAAATTTGGTTTTACACTTGCCATTGTTTCTTGTTGGATTGGCCTTTTACATATTTAGATCAACATTGCAGCCTTCACTTTTGGAATATGTTATGGACCCTTTCTTTGGGAAGGTTTATGAGAGAAAGGGCACAAATGTAAATTTTGTTGTTTGAAGACAATTTGTGAATAATAATGAGAATGACATTTGTGACTAGGCAAGACAGTTGTCAAATTAGTTAGGAGGTTAGGACAAGGAGTGAGAGTATAAAAGGGGATAACAGAATAATGACCCTCAAATTGATGATTTTTGTATCGAGGCTAGGCTTAGAGAGTTGAGAGGCTCTCAATATCCCTCATTGTATGCATACACATTCTTTGCTTGAATGCTAGTGTTCTTGGGCACATTGTTCAGGAATTCCACAGTGAAATGCAAAGAGTTATTCATACAATATCCTCCTTTTCCCTTCCTTTGATCCAGTAGTAGCATTGGTATCAGAGCTCTTCCGATTCTGGGAGAGCTCATATGGTGCAAAAATCGAAGATAAGGCAAAGTTTGATGTGTTCTTGGAGAAGCTTGGAGAGGATCGATTTGGAGGAATTTATCGCGTGGCTAGGATAGAGGATCGCGCAAGTTGAAGCTCGCAGGGAACATGTTGAGCAATCGCGCAAGTTGAAGCTCGCATGGAACACATTGAGCACATTCAACCTCACGGAGGAGCTATTTGTGGCGGAGCACATGGTGGGAACAATGACAGCTAGGAAAATTCCGTGAATCGACGTGGCGGAGGAATGGAACAATGGAGATGAATTGTTCTTTCATTATTCAACGGCGAAGATGATTATGGATGGATCGATCGGGTTGATCGATACTTTGAGATTCGTGGAGTACCGGTAGAGGATTGGTTGGCAGTGATGAAGGTTGCGATGGAGGGTCTAACATTGACGTGGGTCAAATGGTGGGAGACCACTACGACAGTTTATTCTTGGGAATGTTTTTTGGTTGGCGGTGGTGAAGAGGTTCCAATCGTCAATGGTTCGCAATTCATTTGTGATGTTGATGTTGTTGAAACAAACTGAATCGGTGCTTGACTACCGCCATCAATTCAAATAGTTGGCTAGCCCATTGAATACGAGAGAAAGGCGATTCCTGGATGGTTTGTTCCTAAACGGGCTCCAGGAGGAGGTAAGTTTCGAACTTGACATGCATCAATTCGACACACTTGATGGACATGGTGGAGTTAATTGAGGTTAGGAATAAGGCATGGGCTAGAGGGAGATTTGGGCCGGGCACTGTGGGGAGAGGTTGGGCTCGAGAGTTTTCATTGTCCAGAGGAAGCTTGGGAGACAAAGGAGGGACTATAGGGGGTTTGGGCCTGAGTGGTGTTCTGTCCAGCATTGGGTGCATCGGAGCACCCAAGATAAACTCATGGGCTGTTAGTGGGACATCTAATGTTTGTGGGGCATCCAACAATTTGGGATCCAAGGGGTTCAAACAATTGACTGAGGATGAGTACAGAGAAAGAAGAACTAAAGGCCTTTGTTTTAATTGCGATGAGTGATACACACTGGAACATGTCTGCAAGCACCAACAAAACTAACAGTTTAAATTCCTGGTGATTGAAGAGGACATCGAGACTCAGTCAGAGGCTGAATGGCAAGAGGCTCAAGAGTTGTACTTGGATCTGAAGAGTACCACGGGGCAAAATTCTTCACAATCCCTGAGGGTATGGGGCAAGGTTGCAGGCCAGAAAGTGGGAGTGTTGATAGATTTTGGAGCCTCAAATAACTTAATTTGTCTATAGCTGGTAGATGATATGGGGCTTGAGTCCAAGGCTACTAACAAAATCGTGGTCAAGGTAGCAACTGGCCAATGATTTAAGGGAATCCGGCATTTTTACAAGGTACAAGTGCATTTCCCTGTAGTTAATATGACTGAGAATATCTTTTATTTCCTGTGGATGGTGCTGAAATTGTATTGGGATTGGAGTGGTTGGATACTATTGGGATAGTTGTGACTCATTTCAAAGAGTCCCTCATCATATTGTTCAAGGGAGGGGAAGTCATTAAGATCCAAGGGGACCTGAAGTTGTGTGTAAGAACTGGTATCAGCAAGATAAACAAGCAGTAACTAAGGTGAGAAAATTAGAGAAGAGCAATACCAGGGTAGTATTAGTCTCCTCCTTGCGGTGTGTATTATGACGATAAAAAGAAATAGAGAATATGTATGTGATAGTCAAGTATTTGAGAGACTTGACACTCTCCTAGTCTAATTCTTTCCCACAATTCTCAATGCCCCCCTCAGCATCCTCCCACTCCCTATATATCCCCCCCCAGCCTTTCCCATAACAGAATGATAATGTCTCCATCCCCTCCCCCTCCCACTAACTGTGCCAGCAAGGCAAGTTAGTTACAATTCCCTTCTCTCTCTTCTCGGTTACCAGCTGCCTTTTTGTCAGACTTTTCCTTTTTACCCCTTCTACAATAAACCTTAGCATAAGGAAAAATAGCATTACTAGGCCCAGGGACTATGTCATTATTTGGGGTCCTAACAACACCCCCCCCTTCAAAATCCACCTTGTCCTCAAGGTGGAAAAAACGGAACAACTTCTTAATATCTGCTGCTAGTTCCCATGAATTTTCAAAGTCTGGTAGGGTCTGCCATTTAATCAGTACTTCCATCTGATCAGCTGAATTCTTGCGCACTGCAAGGACTTTTTCTGGCTGTACTTGAAGCTCCCAATCCTCGGAAAGAGCTGCTGGCAGTGGCTGGGCCTTCACACCCTGAGAAACACACTTTTTCAGCAGGGAAATATGAAAAACAGGGTGTACTTTAGAATCAGCTGGTAGTTGCAATCTGTACGCAACTTGCCCTATCCTCTCCAGAACTTCATAGGGCCCATAGTACCTTGCACTCAACTTTTGATTGAGTCTCTTCGCTAGTGTCTTGAGCCTATAGGGCTGTAATTTCAAATAAACCTTATCTCCAATTGCATACTCAACATCTCGCCTTTTTGGGTCAGCATAAGATTTCATTCTGTTTTGAGCTCTTTCAAGTTGGAATTTCAACTCATCCAACATTTGATTTCTTTCCTCCATTAAAACATGAACTTCCTCCACTGTAGACTCTTTACTGTCCCTCAAAAGTGTAGGTGGTTCCCTTCCATAGAGCGCCTTGAAGGGAGTCATTCGAATCACCCCATGGTAATTGGTATTGTACCAATACTCAGCCCAAGAAAGCCATTTAGGCCACTGCCGAGGCTTAGAACCAGTGAAACAGCGAAGATATGTCTCCACACACTTATTGACCGCTTCACTTTGACCATCTGTTTGAGGATGGTACGCAGAACTATATTTCAGTCTAGTCCCAGCCATCCTGAATAAATCAGTCCAAAAATTGCTCATAAAAACTCGATCCCGATCTGAGACGATTGAGCTAGGAAACCCATGAAGCCGAACTACTTCCTTGATAAACATGGCAGCCACTTCTTTTGCTGTAAATGGGTGAGACAGTGGACTGAAGTGAGCATATTTTGTCATCCGATCTACTACCACCATGATCGTGTCCATCCCCAACGCTCTTGGCAGCCCCCCAATAAAATCCATGGTGACATCAGCCCATGTATTGCTGGGAATAGGAAGAGGCTGCAATAGCCCTGCCGGTGAAAGAGTTTGATGTTTATTTCTTTGGCACACATCACACTCTTTGATATATTGCTGTATTCGGGACTTCATCCCCTCCCAATACAGCAAGCCCGATATTCTCTTGTATGTGCGAAAAAATCCAGAATGCCCCCCGATGTTAGAGTCATGGAATTCTTGCAAAATCTGGGGGATCCTTGCAGAATTCTTGGCAATTGCCAGCCGATCCTTATAATACAGCTTCCCCTTTTTTACTGTAAAACCAGGGTGAGTGTCCTTACCTTGTAATAAATCATGAATAATGCTCCTTAGTCTTGCATCTGCTTGAACCTCAGCCTCTAAGTCAGTCCACTCCGCAACAGTAACAGTGGAAATAGCTGAATATTGAAGCCTTCTAGAGAGTGCATCAGCCACCCTATTCTCGTTCCCTGCTTTATATTTAATTTCAAAATCATAGCCAAGAAGTTTTGCTACCCATTTCTGCTGATCCTCACCTACAATCCTCTGGTCCAGCAAATATTTCAGGCTTTTCTGGTCAGTATGTACAACAAAATGTTGCCCCAGCAGATAATGACGCCACTTCTGCACAGCCACTACTATGGCCATTAATTCTCGCTCATAAATGGACTTCTTTTTGGCACCTTCAGAAAGGACTTGACTCATGTAGGCAACGGGCCTCCCTTCTTGCATTAGAACAGCTCCAATCCCCTTATCTGATGCGTCTGTTTCAATTTCAAAGAGTTTATCAAAAGAAGGGACAGCCAACACTGGCAAGGAAGTCATGGCCTTCTTTAATTTTTCAAATGCTATTTGAGCATCTTGCCCCCATCGAAAATTATCTTTTTTCAGAAGTTGGGTGAGTGCCCATGCTACTTTTCCATAATTCCTCACGAACCTCCGATAATACCCGGTCAACCCTAAAAATCCTCTAAGCCCCTTCAAATCAGTAGGTACAGGCCAATCTATCATATCTTGAATTTTTTTGGGGTCAGCTGCCACCCCCTCTCCCGAAATAATGTGCCCCAAATACTCAACTTGAGTTTGCTCAAAACAACACTTCTTCTTATTGATATACAGCTCATGATCCCTCAAAACTTCAAAAATTTGCTGAAGATGCATAAGGTGGAGCTCAAGATTTAAGCTATATATGAGTATGTCGTCAAAGAACACAAGAACAAACCTTCTTAAAAAAGGCTTCAGCACTTCATTCATCAAGGCTTGAAAAGTTGAGGGGGCATTAGTGAGTCCAAAAGGCATGACAAGAAACTCATAATGCCCTTCATGGGTTCTAAAAGCTGTTTTTGAGATGTCTTCTTCCCTCATCCTAATCTGGTGGTAACCAGATTTTAAATCTAGTTTAGAAAAAACTTGTGCACCCCCTAACTCATCTAATAATTCATCAATCACAGGGATAGGAAATTTATTGGGGATGGTTACTCGGTTCAAAGCCCTATAATCCACACAGAAATGCCAGCCTCCGTCTTTCTTTTTAACTAAAATTACTGGACTAGAAAAAGGGCTAGTACTAGGCCTTACAATTCTGACCGCATCATCTCATCTATGATCCTTTCAATTTCAGTTTTTGATAATAGGGTACTGTAAGGACGTATGTGAGGAATTTGAGCCCTTCCTTCAACACTATGGCATGATCTTGCCTTCTAGTTGGTGGTAAGCCTGATGGAACCTCGAACAAGTCTTCATATTCAGCCAGTAATCTTTTTACTCCTTCAGAAAGTTCCAGCTCCTCTGTATTACTCCTTGCAACCTCTACGGGGGTCACTAAATAACCCTCCCTTCGCCTTAAGAGCCTTCAAAGTCGCCTTCCACGATGATTTACTCTTGCAAAGCTCGGGATCGCCTTTCATTAACACTCGGTTGCCGTTTTCCACCTAACTCAGTGTCATGTTCCTGAAATTCCCAGTAAAGTCTCCCAAACTCTCTAACCAATCTGCTCCCAACACGACTTCAGGTCTCCCCAGCTCCACCACAAAAAAATTCTGAATAATTCTTACTCCTTGTATGTTTAACTCAACCCCCTTACAAACCCCAAAACCATCTTCAATTGCTCCATTACCCACCTCCACCTTGAACCCCTTTACTTTTTCCACTGGTAGCTGTAGCACCTTTGCTACCGTGGCTGAAATAAAATTCGCAGTTGCCCCTGAGTCGATCAACACTACCACTTGCTCCCTTTGAATCTTTCCCCATAACTTTAAGGATTTATTGGAAGTTAAACCCCAGTAACTAAGAGATGATAATTGTAGCTCTCTTACCTCATCCCCTGGGTCTTCTTCTAAAGAAATGTCCGGTTCCTCCTCCTCTTGGTGCTCTTCAACTCCTTCCTCCATTAAGATGAATTGCTGATGTCGAAGCTGACACTTGTGCTCTGGATTCCATTTATCTCCACACCTAAAACATGACCCCTTTCTTTGCCTTTCTTGCCATTCCTCGTGTGAAAGTCTCCTAACATCCCCTGTTTTGTTCTCGGCTGGTTTATTCACGCTGCTACTAGATCCAGCACCGCGGGTCCCACTGAAATTGCTTTTTGCTCCCATTTGTGGTCTAAAATACTCTGGGCTGTTACCATTTCTTGGCCCACTTACTTGCACATTTCCAGCACTGTAGCGAGTGGCGATTTGGGCTCGTGATGGGCCTGACCCCCTTGAGGGTTCACCTACGTTCCTTCCCCCGGGTTGCACGCTAGCTTCCACCCAAGCCAAGTTCCTCTGCTCTATTTCTAAAGCTCGGTCCATCATCGCAGTGAGGTTACGAAACTCCCCCACCGTCATCTCCATTCTCACTTCCTTCTTGAGTCCATTCAGGAAAATACACATGAGAATTTCTGGGTCCAATTTTTTCTTAGTCCTGGCAACCAACTCGAACTCCCTTCGATACTGCATCACCGAGCTCATCTGCCTCACTTCCAGCAAGGGTCCCATCGGATTCTGGGCTTCTCCGGGTTGGAACCTCCGGATTAGGTCCTCCTTAAACCGCCTCCATGAAAGAAACTCTGTTTGCTCCTCCCACCACTCATACCAGGTGAGAGCTTCTCCTTCCATGGCTACAAGCACCAGATCAAGGCGGTCTCGTAGCGCTACCTGTGCCACTCGGAAATAGCGCTCCGCTCTCACCAACCATCCGTAAGCGTCGTCTCCGGAAAAGATGGGCAGATCCAAGCGTCGGCCCATCTCCATCCTTCTCGGTCGCCGTCCGTCGCGTCTTCCTGCCTCAGACGAATCATCGTTGTCATCACTCCCGTCATGCGAAGGCCCAGTTTGCTGCGAAGACGAGTCATCATGTTCGTCTGATTCCTCGCGTCTCTCGTACCTTCGCCGGCGATGAGGATGCCGGCGTCGCCGATCATCTCTCCGGCTATGTGACCCACTGGAACTTCGATCGCGTCTCAGCTGTTCCATCTGGCGCGTCAGCGCCGCCATGGTTCTCACATTTTCTTCGTGCATCTCTGTCAACCTCCGCTCCATGTCACCTAGCCTGGCCTCCATTGCTGCGCGCGTGGTTACCATACACAGAGCTCCAAGATCGAGAGCTCTGATACCAGTTGTAAGAACTGGTATCAGCAAGATAAACAAGCAGTAACTAAGGTGAGAAAATTAGAGAAGAGCAATACCAGGGTAGTATTAGTCTCCTCCTTGCGGTGTGTATTATGACGATAAAAAGAAATAGAGAATATGTATGTGATAGTCAAGTATTTGAGAGACTTGACACTCTCCTAGTCTAATTCTTTCCCACAATTCTCCATCCCCCCTCAGCATCCTCCCACTCCCTATATATCCCCCCCCCCCAGCCTTTCCCATAACAGAATGATAATGTCTCCATGCCCTCCCCGTCCCACTAACTGTGCCAGCAAGGCAAGTTAGTTACAATTCCCTTCTCTCTCTTCTCGGTTACCAGCTGCCTTTTTGTCAGACTTTTCCTTTTTACCCCTTCTACAATAAACCTTAGCATAAGGAAAAATAGCATTACTAGGCCCAGGGACTATGTCATTATTTGGGGTCCTAACATTGTGTTATGGTGGTGCCTCACTAACTCAACTCTAAACACTTTGCAAGCAGGTGCTGAGGGCTATTTGGTTCAATTGTGGTCTCAAGAACAAGCAGTTGAAGGAGAGCTGCCTGCTAACATTCTTAGGGTGCTGAGGGAACATGAGGTGATCTTCCAACCACTACAAGGATTATCTTAGAGCAAGAGCCATGATCATGCCATCACACTCAAGGCAGGGACTGATATTCCAAACCTTAGTCGATATCGGTACCCTCATTATCAGAAAGCAAATATTGAAAAACTGGTGCAAGAAATGTTAAACTTTGGTATAACTCGTCCTAGTGTGAGCTTGTATGCTAGCCCCATCATTTTGGTGAAGAAGAAGGATGGAAGTTGGTGTTTTTGTGTCGATTATCGGGCATTAAACAAAATCACAGTGCGGGCAAGTTCCCTATTCCGAAGATTGATGAGCTATTGGACGAATTAGCAGGGGCTAGAGTCTTCTCAATGTTGGACCTCATATCGGGGTATCATCAAATACGAATGGTAGAGGAAGACATTAAGAAGGCTGCATTTCTTACTCATAAAGGGCAGTACGAGTTCCTTGTGATGTTTTTTGGTCTCACTAATGCACTTTCCATTTTTCAAGCCCTAATGAATGAGGTATTACAACCTTTTCTTTGGAAATTTCTATTGGTCTTGTTTCATCATATTCTTGTTTATAGCATAGGGATAGAGGAATATGCTACCCATTTAGATGCTGTGTTCACACTTCTGAGAGCTAGCAGCCTGGTGGTAAATAGAAAAAAGAAAATGTAGCTTTGCTATTTCTCAGGTGGAGTATTTGGGGGACACAGTTTTTGCAGCAGGGGTTGCTGCTGACCCCATGAGAACAGAGGCCATGCGACAGTGGCCTATTCCTAAAGTCCTGAAAGCTCTGCGTGGATTCCTTGGGTTGACTGGGTTACTACCGGAGATTTGTTCACAATTATTTGATAGCAAAGCCCCTCGCTCATTTGACAAAAAAGATGCATTGGTATGGAATGATAATGCCAAGCAAGCTTTTGAGACATTGAAATCTGTTGTGGCTGATCTCCCCATTCTTGCTGTCCCTGATTTTTCTAAGCCCTTTGTCCGGAAAACAAATGCATCGAGCCAAGGTTTAGCGGCTGTGCTCAAGCAAGAAGGCAGACCAATTGCGTTTCTCAGCCAAGCTTTGTCACCTCAGGCCCAAAAAACATCAGTATATGAGCGTGAACTCATGGCGGTGGTATTTGCAGTTCATAAGTGGTAACATGACTTGTTAGGGCGACATTTAATGGATCAGCGAAGCCTCAAGTTCCTATAAGATCAGCGGCTATGTGGGGAAGAACAATTGAAATGGACTTCTAAGTTGTTGGGCATGGATTTTGAAATCCATTTTCTACTTGGAAGTGAAAACAAGGCAGCGGACGCTCTTTCACGGTAGGTGCAGTTTCAGGCTATCTCAGTAGTCCATTTTGATTTGTGGGACATAGTGATAGCTGAGGTTGAACAAGACCCTCATCTGCAGAGTATTATTTGAGCCTTACAGCAAGGGACTGATTCACTCTCGGGCTACTCTTTGCATCAAGGCATGCTTTTTCACACCAAGGGAAATTGGTCTCATATTGGTTCCACACAGATACCCTTGCTGCTTGCGGAATTTCACGATTTCGCAGTAGGGGAATGCCCAGGGTTCCTCAGAACATACAAGAGAATAGCTGGGGAAGTATTTTGGCAAGGGATGAGGAAGGATATTGAGGAGTATGTCGCCTCTTGTCAAATTTGTCAGCAGAATAAGTATGAAACGCTGTCGCCTGCGGGCTTGTTGCAGCCCCTATCCATTCCTTCTCATGCGTGGCCTGAGATTTCAATGGATTTCATCTCCAGGTTACCTAAAGCTAAGGGCAAGGATACCATTATGGAAGTGGTTGATCCTCTTACCAAGTGCAGTCACTTCATTGGTATCAGTCACCCTTTTACAGCTAAAGAAGTTGCTCAGCTTTTTATCCAAGAGATAGTCCGTCTACATGGTTTTCCCAAGGTGATAATTTCTGAATTGTGGCCAAGTTTTTTTAAGCAAGTTCTGGTCTGCTTTCCTCTCCAAAGCTGGGACAAAGTTGAAGTGTAGCACGGCTTACCATCCACAAATGGATGGTCAAACCGAGGTGGTTAACTGTTGCTTGGAGACTTACCTCTGCTGTTTTGTGAGTACACAGCCCAAGAAGTGGGCCGAATGGCTCGAATGGGCAGAATATTGGTTTAACACCACTTACAATGCGTCCACTTAATCTCCCCTTTTCAGGCATTATATTTCAAACTGCCACCTATCCTCTTCAAGGGAGAAACCTACCCTTCTAACATCCCCGAGGTGCAGCAATTAGTGATCACCCGGGATCAGACTTTGGATGAGCTCAAGCACAATTTATGCCTAGCTCAGCAGAGGATGAAGCTGTTTGCAGACAAGCGTAGAAGGGAGGTGACTTATGAGGTTGGGGATTGGGTTTTCATCAAGTTGCAGCCTTATAGGCAACGAAGTTTGGCATCACGGGCCACTGAAAGATTGAGTCCTCGCTGCTATGGTCCTTTCCAGGTGATTCAGACAGTGGGACCAGTTGCTTACAAGCTGGTCCTTCCTCCCAAATGCCAATTACACCCTGTATTCCATGTTAGCAAACTGAAGAAGAGTGTGCCCCCAACATCCATGTCACAAGACATTCCTCTCAGGTTAACTGCTGAGGGTGACCTGTTGGCTATCCCTGAAGCATTGCTGATTCCCGCACTGCTGCCACTGATGCTGTTGAAGTTTTGGTTCACTGGGAAAACCTGCCAGACTGAAAACTCCTGGGAGCTTCTCGTTGATCTGCAAGACAATTTCCCTCAGCTGCACCTTGAGGACAAGGTGCCACTTCAAGAAAGAAAAGGTAGTGTTAGGGACCCTTTCTTTGGGAAGGTTTATGGGAGAAAGGGCACAAATGTAAATTCCATTGTTTGAAGACAGTTTGTGAATAATAATGAGAATGACAGCTGTGATTAGGCAAGACAGTTGTCAAATTAGTTAGGAGGTTAGGAGAAGGAGCAAGAGTATAAAAGGGGATAACAGAATAATGACCCTCAGATTGATCATTTTTGTATTGAGGCTAGGCAGTTGAGGGGCTCTCAATCTCCCTCATTGTATCCATACAAATTTTTTTCCCCAATTTCTAGGGTTCTTGGGCACATTGTTCAGCAATTCCACAGTGAAATAGAGTGTTGTTCATGCAATTTCTTCCTTTTCCCTTCTTCTGATCCAGTCTTTGCATAATATGTTCCAAGCAAGCAGTAAATTAATGACTGCTGTTCAACTGTTCATAGTATTTTGTTGTGATTGTTATTTTCAGAAGAGAGCACTACATGCAGAGGAAGAATTCTTACGTGGAAGGACAAAACTCAGGTTTGTGATTTATAGATGTATACTTGTAACATTGATTTTTGTATTTCTTCTGATATCTCTTATTTAAGGATTTATAATTTTATTATAGACAAGCAGGAAAGCAGATCCGAAATGTGATTCACTCAACATATAAAATTGAAAGGCGAGTAGGAGGTAAGCAGAATATTGTATTTGCTTTGATAAAGAAGTATCTTGACCCAAAGAAATGAGCTGGTGATGGGGCCGTGTGTGTTTCTGACGAGTTGCCTTGGTTTTGGTGCATCAGGTTTGAAAGATATCCTTGGAGAACTTCCTAGAAGAGAAGCTTCTCACTTCCGGTCACAGGTAATTATTCTGTCGGCAGGATCCATCTATTACTCCATGGGTCTATAGATCTTTTTTTCTTTTGACATTCATGACATGGAATGCTTGGTAACTATGAAAATAATAAAGTAATACATCTTCACCAGATAAATAGAGCTGTAAATCATAGTCTTGCCTGGTGGACGTATTAGAGTTCCACTTATCTTATTTGTGATCAAAAGGTTCCTCTCAAGCTAGTTTACTACTCAGCCACACTTAATTGTACTGATGATTAGGAAAATAAAGCGCCAACAAGAGTAGAAAATGATGCTGCAAAGATGAAATTGTTGCAATGGGTGAGTGGTTATGCAGGGAAGGATAAGATTAAGAATGAATATATTAAAAAGAAAGTAGGAGTGGCACCTACTGAGAAAAAGATGGGAGGATCATAAATATGATAGAAGACCAACAGAAGCCTTAATCAGGAGACTTGATCAAATAGAGGATGGCACATTAATTGGAGGTATGGGAAGACCATATGTTTGAAATATGTAAAGGGAAGGAAAGAGAAGGGAAAACAAAGAAGCTAGATATAATATTAATTTTCCAGTATATCCCTTGTGTTTTTACCATCTTCTAAAAGGTGTATTAGATTCCAACCACTAGAGCATCTCCATCTTCATGTGCCGCCTTTCTAGAGTGCCCATCAGGCGTCCTACCAGCGATCGGAAGTTCGTTGCATCAATCATCTGCATGCACCATCACATGTTATCTTCCATTTTTGCTTTTTTAACCCACACATTACACACAGGAGCGTGCACGTTTTCTCTTTGTCCCCTATCGTGTTAGGCGTATCTCCAATGCTTTTCTGATGAAAGCTTCTTATTAAATTCAGGTGATTTTGGCTTTCTTTCTTTCTTTTTTTTTTTTTGGGTAAATCAATGACGTTCCCTTCCACCTCAGTTTGTTTATGTGGTTTTGGAAAGAGTTTCCTTCAATTTTCAAGAATATTATTGTCTGTCCTTAGTTTTTTCTTTTCTTTTTTTCCCAATAATGGGTGCTGTTAGGCTGATTGCTATTGAGGCCGGGTGCTGGATGATGAGGGGTTAAGGGAAACTCCTTTCACCTTCGAGTTATAGAGAGGGACCACAAGTTCTACACATCCTTGCCGTTGGACAGAGAGGTATTTGTTTTGGCTCTTGTCCATGTTTAGTGACAGCATTATTTGCTGGCCCCTTGCTCAAAAGGCATTATGAAGGGTGCTAAAGTTTCTGAGTCTTTTGATTCAATCCCTACAAGCAAAGGAATCGATTTTCATATGCAAACAAAAGCATTTGTAGATGAAGGATTTGGTCTGGTGCTTTGGATGTGAGTCATGATTAGTTGGTGAGTTGGGAGGTGGGTTGCCGCCATAAGAAAGAATGGGGTTTCTAAAACATTGCCTCGTTAGCTAAATTGTTGTGACGCTTTCCTCTTAAACCATTTTCCTTTTGGCATTGGGTTATTCGTAGTATGGCCTTAACAAAATGGGTAGGATGCTAGTATAGCTCCACGAGCTTCTCATTCTAGTCCTTGAGAAATAATCCACCGAGGTTAGGATATCAAATAATGTATTTAGTGAAATAGAATATTCTTATATGTCTGTACATATTCTTGTATTTATTACTCACTATCTATATATACCATATTCTATTGTGTAGTTGAAATACATAGCTTCTAATGTCTCTCTCCTCTCTCAATCTCTCAACATGGTATTAGAGCCTATCCTCTAGCTGTTATTGGGTCACTCGCAGATGTCTAGTTATGCAAAACTTAATGCTCTGGATACCCGGTCCTAGATGTGAGGGGGGTGTTAGAGTCCCATTTTGCTTAAGGATATGGCCAAGATAGTGTTTATAAGAGTGTAGGCCACAGTCCCCTCATGATCTAGCTTTTGGGGTGGAGTTAAGCATACTATCGTAAGGCTCATCTTAAGATGAAGATGAGTACCTTCTCATCTTGAAATCGGTGTTTTAAGTCTAATGGTGGCATGATTCAAGATTTCCTAATATAGAAGTGTTAAGCATTCTTCATTGCCTCATCTTTGTAGGGCTTTCGTCTACAGGCTTGGCTGTGGAACACAATTGACCTGCCCTCTTGAGTGAGCATTGCTCCTGGCCCGTAGCTCGAGGCATTAGTTTCTACGACAAAAGGCTTAAAAATATATAGTACAACCATAATAGGGAGATTTGCCATCACTGCTTCAAGCGTGTCAAAGGCTTTCTGCCTTTTTGGGCACCCCGGTGGCATACGAATGCATTAATCTGTGAGAGGCTTAGCTATCACACCATAATTTCAAACAAATTTTTGATATTAACCGGTCAAGCCCAAGAACCCTCGCAATGCTATTAAATCCCCGGGAATAGGTCACTACCTCATGACCTTGGTCTTCTTTGGATCTGTAGAGACCCCCACAGTAGAGACAAATCTCCCATTTATTCTACTTGAGACACAACATACCTGCACTTCTTTTTATTCAACACAAGATTGAGAGTTTTCAGCAATTTGAACATAGCATCTAACTTACTAGCATGCTCCCCTGTCCCCCCACTATAGACAAGAATATCATCAAAGAAGACTAACACAAACTTTCAAAGAAAGGGCCTTAGGACCTCATTCATGACAACTTGAAAAGTGGAGGGTGCATTTGTGAGATTGAAAGACATCACCAGAAACTCATAGTGCCCTCAACAGTGTGAAAGGTGATCTTCCTAATGTCATATTCCACCATGCTTATTTGATGGTACCCTTACTTGAGATCAAGCTTGGAAAATATTGTTGACGAAGTCAATTCATCCAATAATTCATCAATTGCCAGAATTGGGAACTTCTCTGGAATTGTGATCTTGTTTAAAGCTCAATATTCCATGCAAAAATGTCAACTGCCATCCTTCTTCCTAACTAAGATTATGGGGCTGGCAAAAGAGCTCACACTAAGGCATATAGTACTCGAGATTAGCATCTCTTCAACTAGTTTTTCAATATTTGCCTTCTGATCATGGGGGTATTGGGTACCTATATGGCCTCATGTTTAGGATGTTAGCCTCTTTCTGCAGTGTGGTGGCTTGGTCATGTCCCCTTCTCATAGGAAGCCCGTGTAATGGTTGAAAGACCCCCTCATGTTCATCTAATACTTGTAAAGTAATTGTAGGTAGCTCCCCTTCATTAGTCTCCTGTAGCGATGGCCATAACTGAACAAAATAAGTCTCTCCTCCAGCCTGCAATGTGTAGATAGTTGAACTTGAGTCACCACCATAACACAGTTGGGTGTCCCGCTGAATTCATAATGTTTCCACTTTGGAACATTGTAATTCGGGATACTTGGTCAACTCGAGTCCAATGGTGTCCAACCACTCCAATCCCAACACAATCTCTGCTCCATTCAATGGAAACACAGAAACTCTGAGTGGTGTTAGGGACATGGCTCCCCATGGGATTAAGGTGTACAAAAGGAAAAAATATACTGGTATATGGGATGATATCAGTAGTGGGGCAGAAGGAGTAACTAACTAATGAGTTGGTGAAGGGTGCATGTGTTCTGAGAGCATGTGCAGGCGTGGATGAAAATTTGTTAGGCAAAAAGGGGCAATTTGTACGGGTGCGAGGGTAGGGTACAATAGGCTTAATTTTAGGCTTGGGCATTAGGAGAGTTGGACTGGTATAGTTTCCATTCTCTCTCTTGTTTCTGCACATTTTCATAAAGTTATCTTCTCTATACCTTGGCTGATTTACGGTTGTATCAGTAAAAGGAGTGGGAATAATACATACACTGTTCTGAATAATACAGACACTCTTCTATCTCTCTCTCTTTTGTTTTTGGTGGTTTATAACATTTTGGTGTCAAGCTCTTTCTTGGAGCTGTGGGAGGTAAGAGCTGAAGCTGTGAGGAGCTCCTTCAATAGCGTTCACATCATAAAGGCTGGTCTTCACCTAAGTGCGGGAAGCACCGGGTGGAACTGGAGGACTGCTAGGGTGGGGGTTCAAGAAGGGTGAGGGGTCCTCCACACTCCCCTACCTTTCACAGAGAGCATCACAGCTCGCGGTCTTACCATTATGAGGAGCGGTACTCCCCCCATTCAAGTGACAGACATTTGCACCATTGAGACGACTATTCTTGGGGAAGTCGTCGATCAAATCTGTTGCAAGGGAGCCCAACCAACTGCCATTGCAATCGTGATTGGAAAATGGTACTACCCATTTTCTTTGGGGATGATGCGCTAGGGTGGTTGTTGAGAATTGAGAGGTATTAAACTGTGAATGGAATTGAGGGGGACGAGTAGATGGAGTTGTGTTAGTCACACCATAAGGGAAGGAATTGAATAGCTACCAAGGTTGGGAAGAGCAGATCATATCTTTGAGGTGGAGCCAATTCAAGGAAGCAGTGCTGGAGCGGTTCCTATTGGGGGTTGTGAAGGACCCGTTCAAGCTGTTAGCTCAGGTTGAAACAAGGAGGGATGGTAATGGGCTACATTGAAGAGTCTGAGCAGATTTTGGGGCCAATGAAGAATGTGGATAGGGAAATGATGATGGGCATTTTCATTAATGGGCTGAGGCTAGAGTTGTGAGCTGAGATTAAGGGCTTGGACTTGGTCACTCTCTCTAAGGTCAAGGACAATTCCTTGATGCCAAAAGAGAGGAATAGGGAATGGAAGGGTGTTGACGTTGGCCCTGCAGAGAGAGGATTGGGCCACTCTAATGGCCGAATTCAAAACAGAATGGGCCTCGAGCTCTCTCCAAATAAACATGGGAGTGCAAGGAAAGGGACAATAGGAAGCCCCCATTGAAGGTTCTGGAGAGAACATCAGGAGGAGGAAGGCATCTCATAAGCAGATCTACAGCAGCAAAATGAGGGCTATGCTTCACATTGGGAAGAGATAGGGTCATGACCACATCTACAAGATGAACTATGTAACGCTTGCGTTGATTGAGGGGTTGGATGAACGTTCCAGCAAGGAAAAACAGGGTGAAGAGGAGTCCAGGACCTCAATGGAGGTCTTGAAACTGGAGATGCAGAAGTAGCAGCGAAACCTTTTTTTTTTAAAAAGGGCAGATTTGTGATTTTAAAGTTATATTTTGAAAAAACTGAAAAAAAACCCTACTTTTTTCCATTTAAATACTCCCAGGTACTTTGCCACTGAAAATAACCGTCTCTTCCTATTCCCTCATCACGTAACTCTGCTTTTGCCTTCTTTGCTCTTGTGTCCTGCCTTCTCTGCTTTTGCGACCGGTGACTCAGATGACTGACGGCTTCAGTGACTTACTTCAGAGGCACAGCGGCTGCACCGTCCCTTGACTCGAGCCAATTCTCTTTTTGGATTCTACTTTTTCCTTTTGAGCCTTGACACTATGCTTTTGAGCCTTGAGGCTTTGATTAAGCTATGCTTTTCAATTTGACATTCTAGGTTATTTTAGTGATATGTTTGATGAATTTTAATTCCTAAAATTCTTGAATATGTCTCTTAATTTTGTTGTTCTTGATTTGTGTTAGTATTTGTTTGTAGATTTTATCATATATATCTATATATTTATATATGTAGGCCGCTATGCCTTCCGCTATAGGCTGCAATGCTATCTGCTATATTTTCAACGCGGATTTTTGGCTCACTGCTATGAGCTACTACTTGCTATTAATTACACTGTTATGAGCGCCTTGTCTACTCATGGACTTAGCCCTCAAGTAGGAAATTTGGCAATCGGCAATCATGGAGCCGAGCCACCGATCATTGGAACAATCTAAGATCATGAACTAGACAACATTAACATTAATGAGCAAAAACACCCGTAGATTGACAACATATACTTGGAGATATCAAAAACCCCCCAAAACACACCTTGGTTTTCTAGAGTGCACACAAATCCCCGACGAAGGCCCAAATCCGAAAATGGGGAGGAAAAGAGTAGTGAGAACTTTACCTAGGCTTATGGAGAAGATTTTGGGAGCAATTGGTGTTCTTTAAAGCTCTCTTTAAAACCCTAGATCAACAATGGAGCTCCAAGGTTCCAAAGAGATGTGAAGATGGGGAGATTGGAGGTGAGGAAAATGAGAGGGATGTTGAAAAATATGTTTGTGAAGATTTGAAGGTGAATTTGGTGAATTTCAACATCAATCCCATTCATGCAAGCCCCTCTCGATTTTTAGAGAGAGAATTCTTTTTTTTGAAGAGAGAGAAAAACCTCTGTAACCCTGTTTATTTTTTTCCTGATCTGGCATGATTAGGACATGCTATAGCGCAATTATGATGCGCTATAGCACATTTGCGCTTTGTTATTTATTTATTTATATTTGCGCTATAGCACATTTGCGCTTTGTTATTTATTTATTTATATATTTTTTCCTGTGTTTGTGTTGCCGCGCTATAGCACAGCTAGAACACGGTATGGCGCGTTTTATTTTTCTTCTTTTCAAAGTTAAGTGTTGTAGTGCGTTTCCTAAAACCGGGGTGAGATTTTGCAATTCGCACTGTGGCCCGTTATCCTCTTTGCACGAGGGGCACTACAGCACGCCTGAAACATCTTGATCAATGTTTTGAGGTTTTTGTACCCTCTAGTCCCCTTCCAAGCGTACCTAGGCTTATGGACATGTTCTGGCCCAGCTAAGGTCAAGGCATATTACAGTTTAGCACGACCGAACTTCCTAAAATTTAACTTTTCCTCCGTTTTGTCCATTCCTGTTCGTGCTTGGTTCCTCAAATAGGTTTTGTAGACTATCGTTAATTATGCATTTTTTATTATGTAAACATACAAATGTGCTGCGTTATGAAGAGGATATCGCATCTCTTATATTCATTAGGTTTGAAAGTCCTACTATTTTATGAGACCAGACCATGAGACTGGTATGAGAAAGCCAAAACTACAAATTTCAGATCTACCAGAATCTGAGGCAGATCTGTAAAAACTCAACCGAATGATTCATATTTATCCTAAAGATAACAGTGTGGTCCCATTGAAAACTGATCCCTATGCTGAGTTCTTTTTTGTTCAATTGAAATATGTGACAGGTAAAGTATGTGATTCGCTGGTTAAATCTGTTTATGTTGATAATTAGGAGTAATATCAAACTGAGGTTAAAAAAAATAAAATGAACGACTTTTGTAGTTATGTTGGTGACTTTTTATCACTAATAACAAATGCAAGGAAACTTCCTTATTTGGCTCTGCAACTTTAAGCAGCGACCAAGGAGGATGAAAGATGCCAAGACTAAATGATTCTGCTTATACTGATAAAAAGCTTTTTTAGCTAATGCAAAAATGGTGAACTTGCATTCTCTGGCTTACAGGTTTCCAAACTTGCTTCTGAGGCCAAGCAAGAAAAAAAATCCTTGACCAAGGAGATCTCTAAAATTAGCAACTATGGCATCTCGGTTTGAGGACCTTTGCAGACAGCATTCTTTAATTGAATATTTATCAGCGGGACTTTTCCGGCTTTCTCATCGAGAATAAATACTACGCTTACATGACTGTTCTTTTTTGTTTCTTTCGTCGGACTTACTGTGTTATTATTTTCTTTTTTTTTTCCTTTTTAATTTCCTTTTATTTCTGAAGTTTGCAAGGGGGGGAGGCATTGTGTACGAAGTTAGAAAGGATTTTTATGAGAAACAATTGACAAGAAAACGCGTTGACGCTGGATACCAGCGAAAATTGTTACTGTTGATTATGTCCAACCCTGACCAATCTCTAACTTGTCATACGTGCTGGTCAGGTGAATGTAAGTACCTAAAGCATGGTTTCTCGAAGCCAGATATTATGTCATGATCAATGATCCCACAAGTGGGAAAAGTTTATTGTTATTCCACCTTGTTTATTGTTACTTCTTTCAATCAGTTAAAAACTGGATAAGTCGATGGAAGACCAGATAACCTGTTGAATCGAGGCGGTTCACCGGTCTAGCGGTTCAATCAAATACGAAATGAAAAAATGTGGAAAGAGAAGATTTGAACCGTAGTTGCCTCCATGACCACCATCCTATAGGGTGTCTTTAATAACGGAAGGTCTATAGCTCAACAACACCTGAGCCACCGCCGAGAGGAGGATGATTGTCGTCGCAGAACAGAACTATGCTTCTGCCTTCGGTCCTCGAGCTGCCTACTGCAGGTGCTGTCGTTTCATGCCATGGTCGTGGTGGGAAGATTTGGGGAGGAGGAGCAATGTTATACTTTTTGTTGAAGTGGGCGGCGGCTTGCTTTGTTCTTGGAGGGAGGATTCATCGGGTTACATAGGTATATCAGACCAGACCAAAAACAAGAGGCCCTGTCAGCAGACTAATTGCGTTCTTTTTAATATTTTTTTATATAAAAGATATTGATAGAATTTTATTATATCATCAATACGAAGATTTATCTTTCTAAATATTTATTTATACCTTTATAAGTTATCACGTATATTTAGATAAACATATATGATATTATATTTCAATTTAACCGGTTTAATGTCAATTGGACCAATAAACATTTGGACTAGTACCTTGTTTGATTTTTAGAATCTTGCTATTATCTAATTTCATTTTCGTTCAAGACTTATCGACCAGCTTTTTTCTTTTTGATATCTTTTCTTACTTTTCTTGATTAGATTAAGAAAAGTATTTTAATATTCCATAAAATACACCAGGTTAAATTCATTGAGTAACAAAATATGAGTTTAATTTTTGGGGTTTTTTCTATACTCTATTTTCAGAAGTGCTAGTAAGGATTGGTGACTAAGATCAAGTCACATGTCAATTTTCTAAAAGATAAAAAATATAATGATTTTGATTTTGATGTATCAATAGGGTAAAACTCTTTTACATTTTTATCCAATCAAATCTCTTTCTTTGAATGACTTTTCAAGTGATGGAGGTTAGAGTTAATCATATTTATTTATATCGCATTAAAAATTTTATAAACTATCAATCAAAATAAGATCATAAAAAGAATATATATTTTGAAAGTAGTGAGATTCATTGTTAAATAATTACCCTGATAATAGGTATTGGCATTCTTGAAACTATCATGGATATGAAAGGAATCTCCATAATTTTGATGCACTATTGATGTTTTTTATAGAATTATCTAATCACATGATGTCACAATACAAAACACGTTTGACTTTTATCCTACACTTTAAAATTATGCACAAGAGGGAATTTGAGTGAATAACAGTTTAAAAATAATTTATATCACTAATGTAAACCCTAATATTTAATCTAACAGGCCTAGGACGTATTTAAGTTAATTATTAGTTGTTACTCTTTTGTTTCAATTTAATTCTAACTTTTAGAAAATACTTAGTGAAAATATGGGTAAATTTTTTTTTTTGAAATAAGAGATAAAAATATAAGTCGCGCATAAGATGAACACAATATTCGCTTGGTTTGCGAACGATAATAAAAAGCCATACATGCCATGAATAAAAACACAGGATAATACATAACAGCTATCATATCATATATATAATAAAGGTTATGTCATACATAATAGCATAAGTACAGTCATTCGAAACCGAAATACATAGAAACATGAAATACATAGACCAGAAACCTCGCCCACTAAAGTGCATCTAAAGTAGATAACCTCAAAGACAAAAGAAGGCTATCCTGTGCCAACTATATGCACAAGCACCACCAAGTCTGCTACCAGCTCTTACTGCTACCCACCCTAAGAGGGAGGAACATATCCAACCCACTGAGCTAGTTAGCTGGGGTGGCCAAATGGTGCGCAAGTCGGGCATGGGCTCCACGGTGGGGTATCATTCTCACTCGTTCTTTGCGGATAGGCTACGTCACAGTGGCCTCACTGCCCTCGCCAAAACCCATGGGCATGATGGGGGAAGAGCCCTCAGATGACACTTGGGTAGCGGAGTCCTCAGATGGGTCCATCTCTGAATGATCCGTGGGGGAATGGGGCACATACTCCAGGAAGTCACGGATGGCAGAAGCGGCTGGCTGGGTGCAACGAGTCTGCTCCTCGCGGGGTCATGCATGCTCGAAAATGAGATTGTCGCCAAAGGGGGAAGTAGGAGAGAACCGAAAGCTGGAAACTGGGTGTGCGAAGGGGCAGTCCATGTATACAAAAAGGCGAACAGCATAACGACCCACGGAATAATATAACCGATGGACGGCGTCGTAGTGCATCTCCCAAGTGGGCGCGTCAATGTAGATCACGAACGTCGTCATCGACCTCTGAAGACGCGATGGAAAGAAAAGATAGAGGGAGTGAGAAACTTGATAAAGAATCTTGTAATGTCCTGATTTTTCTGTCTGAGTAAAAATGACCAAAATGCCCCTGAGGTCTTTTTTCACCCGGAATTCGAGGAAAGTCGGCCCAGCAGTCCCCAAAGGGTCAACTCAATGTTGGAAGGGGATTAGATGAATTGGGAATGATCTCGGAGGTGAAAATTTCATTTTTTGAACTTTTGGCCCAAAATGACCAAAATACCCCTATAGTGTTTTATGCAGGTATAGGTACCGTTGGGCCCAGAACTTTCCAAGAAAGTGTAATATGATGATTTCATGTGTCTGGCAATGTCTGTTTAAGTCCCGATGGTCCCGGGCAGTTTTTGTATAAAAATACGATTTTGCCCCTGGAATAGTGCCGTTTGAGCCAAATGATGTATTTAAGTAAACCTAAGCAATATTAGGCTCTAATCAAAAGATTAATTAATTTTCATAATTAATCTATAGTCAAAATGATTTATTAAAGTCAATTAGGACCTAAAATTGCTTAAATTAAACTTAAACCTCTTATAAAACTCAAGATTTCAAGTCTTGGAATCTTGAATAGTATTTTTTCTCTCATATTCCTTAAATTAAGGAATTACGTCTACAATTGTTTATGTTCCAAAATAAGTTTTAATCTCACTAATAATGCAAGAACACTCCCTAATCATGTCTTGACATCCCTAAACATCCATTACCTCACCTAAACACTTACTTACAAATTCCTAATCTTAAGCCTAATCAAAGACACACCTAAACACAACTCGAAACCACAATTAAAATGAGAAATCTCCTCCTTGGCTGATGCATATTTGGCCACTCCCCCCTCCATTTGTCAATCACATGTTGAAATTCAAACACACAAAGAACCATGCTTACACCATGTCTAGACCATGCCTTGCACCATATTTTAAACCTTACCTAGCCATACCTCCAACCTTACCTTGAATGACACATTGGAAGAGATATTTCCTCTCTCTTTTTCCTCCTCATGGCCGGCCACCCCTCATCTCTTCATAACCTCATTTCTTTCATTTTCTACAAATAGCTTGCTTGTATGAGCTTGAATCACTTTTAGATCATTTGCTAGCTTTGAGTTTTCAAGAGTTGTCTCAAGTTCTCTTATTCTCTTCAAGAGTTCTCTTCTTCTTCATCTTCTCCATCTCCATCAAAGAACCACCCCTCACAACCTCAAACCACCACACAACCACCATAGATCAATATTCAAACACATAAGCTTACATCCTAAGCCATCAAACTCACACAAAAACATTTCCTTTCTTTTTCTTTCCCCTTGGCCGAAAACCTCAAGCCACTTGGGAACAAGTTTTCTTCCCTTTTCCTTTTCAAAGATCAAGCTTTTCTCTTTACCACTTGGTAGGGATTTTGTTCTTTAAAGTCTTGTTTTCTAAAGCTTTTTTAAAAAATGAGTTTTTGTTAGTTTCTCTTGGCTTTTATAACTTCTTTTCTCCTCTTTGATTTTCGACCTTGGAGCCTTTCTTTTAAAAGAAAATGTTAGCTTGATGATGAGGTTTCAAGATAATGGTCCTATGGTTATCATTTGAGAAACCTCTAAATCTTGAAACTTAGTTTTGATCTCAACACATTTTTGGTGTTTCCTTTCCTTTTCTTCAACCTTGGTTTTGGATTCCTTTTCCCTTTTCTTTCCTTTTGGCTTCGGCCTTATTTTCTTTTCTTGGATGATTCAAGGTTTTGGTTAAAGAAAGTTGTTAGGTGATTTGAATCCCTTAAGTCCATTTCCTTGAGCTTGATGATGATGTTCAAACCATAAGGTCTCTTTGAAAACCTTGGTACAAAGAACTCTAGAGCTCACTTTGTCTTGTCAAGACATGTGTTGGATTGAGGTTTATATTCCTTTAAAGTCTTGCATGAGCTCTAGTAAAGAATATAAAATGAACTTGCATTCATATTTATATTCCTTTCCTAGCATATTTATTTTCAAGCCATCACTTAAAAAGTAAAGATTAAAATAAGAGCTTGCATTTTCATATCACCTAATAATTAATCCCGAAGCTCACCTATTTCGGCCTTAACATCGATTATTTTGGAGCCTAGAGCACTAAAATAAAGAATAGGACTTGCATTCATGTTTACGTTTCCTTGTCTAGCATATTTATTTTTCAAGTCACCACTTAAATGTAAAGATAGGAATGAAGTTGCATCTCATATTTACTGTGAGCCCTCACTTTATTTTTCTAATGAAGAATAAAATGAAGTACATATCATGTTTATGCTTTTACTATCACTTAAAGATTCTAGAGCTCAAAGACTTTTCCATTTGTCTCAAGAAAAGGTTGGATATGGGAGCATTCTCTTGAATGCGAAAATTTGGCCATGTGATGAGGATGAGCTTGGTGTGAGTTTCATCTAGTCACAAATGCCAAAAATCCATGTCTTAGGCTTTTCTTAGGCATAGGTGAACTCAAGAAATACCTCAAGAATGATTTCACGTTTTAAATTCCAATCATGAGTAATTTAAAATAGCTACTGCCCTTACTCATTTTATAATGATTTCAATGGAATATAGTGGTTTCCAAAGAGTTTTAGAAGTTTTAAAATGATTACAAGAGAAACTAGTATATTATATGCCGTAGAAATGAGAATTATGTGTTCTTTGGACTTCTAAATATCTCGGTTTTGCCTCGGCACATTTGCTACTATTTGGTGATGTTTAATACGTTCGAGTATGTACTAATTGATGAGAATTGAAGTGGAGACTATCCTATGCATGTTAGGTAGAAAACTAGTTTACTAGAAAATCGTAAAGTTGAGATTTTGCAAGTTTTTGATCCACTTAATGATAGATACTGCCAAAACTGTTTTAGTAGGAAAAAAATCTGTTTAGGATGGTTTAAACATGAAAAAATTGGAAATATTTGAGGTAGAATTGAATTTTAGTTCTTATAGAGAAACTAGTAACAAGAAAATCGTAAAAACGTGATTTCTAGGACTCTCAAGGATCAAACAATGGATTCTATTTCGGTATAATTAAAAATGATAGAAACATGTTAATTCAAGTATAAGTATGGAGGAAGCACTCATAATTAGTCTAGGAATTAATTATAGCACCTTAGGCAAAGACGGAACTTAGAAAGGGTTAGAGACGTGACTTCTAGAACCCCGAAATCAAGCGAAACTAATTCTGCCCTTAACTATTAGGTGCTGTTTGGGAATGTTCATAATCATTAATATCAACAAGAATCTTTCGTTGTAAACCCTCAGGTGCATAAGAAGTTAGGAATGGATAATCGGTTAGTTAGATATCAAGACTTAGGCCCACACGGGTTAAAAGCATAAGATCTTGTGGGTATGTTGCATAATGAACTTCATTATCTCAAGTGAATGTATAAGATGTTGGCATGACCATTGATGGTTTGTCTTGAATATGAATTTATGATTGCAAGCACATGCTCTATTTGTTTATGTGGCATAAAGCAAAATTTGGGGAAATTCAGTGTATAGCCGTTACGCTGTCGAATTTCCACCAAATTTGAGGGCTTAGAAAGTTTTCAAAAAATATATATATATGAGGTTTGATGTAACATAGAACTGCGAACGCGTTCTAGGGGACGACGATACGTAACGCTCCAGAAACAAATCGTTGAGGGGGACGGCGATACGTAACGCCCCAAAGAGGACAATATTCGCTGTGTACTCTAATACTAGTGCGACACATTATGGTATGATTATGATTATTATTATTGCTACGCTTATTCGAGGATAAGTGAGAACTAGTGACAACTAGTTAAGGTATGAGCTCATAACCTAGAGAAGTTTTTAGGGTGACCCTTATAATGTAAAGTACGATATTGGAATGTCACATAGTTAAAGAAAGAGAAATGTTTTACATGAGAGACATATGCCACTTTACGCCACTTATATGATGATGATTTCTCTATGAATGTCTAACTGATTTCTGCCTAGCGTATCGTCATGCATTCATACTTTATTATGTTGTATCCATGATATTAAGATTCATTCTAAAATAGGTGGACCTTGGTTAATTACGGTTTAAAGATTAAAAATGGACTTGATGCATACTCACTTATTTTATACATCAAACCCAAGGTTCTTGAGGACGTAGATGATGTCACCATGATAGTTGGATACCCTATTGAGATTCTTCGCTAAGATTCTCACACCCTCTATCTTTTCTTTCTGTCACGTCTTCAGAGCTTGATGGCGACTTTCATGATCTTTGTTGATGCGCCCACTTGGGAGATGCATTACGACCCTGCCCACCGTTCTTATCATTTTGTGAGTCGTTGTGCCGTCCGTCCTTTTTGTCTACATGGATTGCCCCTTCGCACATCCAGTCTCCAGCTTCTGTTTCTCCCTTGCCTCACCGTTTGGCGACGACCTCGTGTTCGAGCGCGCATGCCCTCGTGAAGAGCGGACTCGCCGCGCCCTATCGACCGCATCTGCCATCTAGGATTTCCCGTGGTACGTACCCCGCTCCCCTTCATCCTTCTCAGAGACGGATCCTTCCGAAGATTCCGCCACTCAGGTGCCTTCTGAGGGTTCCTCCCCCACCGTGCCTATGGATTTTGGAGAGGGCAGCACAGCCACCGTTACACAGCCGATGCGCAGAGGACGAGTGAGGATAATTCCTTGCCGAGGAGCCCATGCCCGACTGATGCAGCGTATAGCCACTCCAGCCAAGATAGCTTAGTGGATTGGATACGTCCCTCTATTTAGGGGTGATCAGCAGTAGGAGACTGCAGTTGTGTTCTAGTGCCTGAGCTTCTGACTAGATTAGGGTAGCCTACTTTTGCTCTAGGGGTTATCTAGTCTTAGGTGCACTTTTGGAGATGGGGCATTCATGTGTATTTGCTTTACATTTCATTTATGGATGACTGTATTAAATTTATGTGACTCTAGATCTATGTTATGACTTTCTTGTACCCAGTTATGATGATGTTCCTTTACGATTTTATGTTATGTCTGTGATGGTTGATCTTTTCTTTGTATGTTAGCCACGCATTTTACTTTATGCGTATCCGCGGCTCTCACTTTGTTTCCGTGTTTCAAAAAAAAATTTTTTACCCATATTTTCTACTAAGTATTTTAAAGAAAGGTTTAAAGAATGAGACTAAAAAGGTAATAGACTAATGGTTAACCAAAATACGTTCTAGGAGTATTGGGTTAAAAATTAGGATGTTACAAATCTCAATAGGGTGTCCTTCTATTCTAGTGTCATCATCTACGTCTTCAGGAACCTCGGGTTTCATTATGAAATAGTGGGCATGCATAAGGTTCAATTATTAAGTTCTAAAATAATACTTATTGAGGTCCATTCGTTTTATTATGCAGCTTGAATGATATGAATGCAACATATCTCATCATGAAATGCATGTCAATACAAGGTGCAATTTATATAGGAACATAAGCAATATGCAAAGAATGTGATAATCCCAGTATGAATTACTTTCTTTGGTACTTTAGGTGACTTAGCTTAATCTTTTCTCTCATGGGGCCACCCTATAAATCTCGCTTATGAGAGTTTCTAGGTTATGAGCTCATAGCTCACTAGTCGTCGCTAGCATATATTTATCCTATGATAAGTTTAACACCCGACTCTTAAAGTACGGGGTAGGGGGCATTAAGATCACCTTTTATAACCTTTAATTCGGGGAGTCCAAAAGATCACTTCCTATGTAGATCATTTCTCATAACCTTTAATTTAGGGAGTCTAGAGGATCATTCTCATATGTCTTACGTCACATTTAATCTTGACATATTATATGGAGATGCGTGGTAGTTCATAACTTATTTCTCAACATGTCATTGCATGTTCAACATTTATTACATATATCATTGAATGAACTATAATTCAAATAAACATGCCCCTATCCAGTATGCCAGAATTCAAGGGCCGGATTCAACTAATGCACATACCATGCTTAGAGGACATACATATTCATCAAACTATAAATCATCATGTTCAAACATTTTAGGCTTATTCATCCGGGAATAAGCATACAAGATCACAAATCCATGTTGTACAAGTGGAGAAATACTTATTCACACATTTTAGGTTTTGGTAATCGACGATTACATAGCTTAAATTTTTAAAATAGGAAGGTTGGGGGTTCTGGTAATCGATTACATACCACTTTTGAAAATGCATTCTGGGCCTCAAGAACATCTGATTAATCGATTACATGGTGTAACGTCCTAATTTTTAACCCAATACTCTAGAACATATTTAGGTTAATCATTAGTCGGTTACGTCATAGTTTCCTTCTTACTTTAAAATACTTAGCGGAAATACTGGTAAATTTTTTTTTGAATTATAAAAGCAAAGTGAGAGCCGCGCAACACGATGAACAATAAGGCATGAAAGGAAATAAAGCAAGCATCTCATAACATCATAACATAAAGCAAGTAAAGGCACACCATAATAAAACTGAACTGCATGTTTATATAATATGATATGCCCACTTATGAAGAGTGGGACTTAGTTTGGTACAACTGAAATAAAAATACATGGGAAACGAAAGTACAATAGAAGGCATAAAAAGAAACTCTCCTAATTCTAGTGCGCCTACAAATAGATAGCCTAACAACAAAAGGAGGCTATCTTGGCCTAGTCGAAGCTCGGGCACCTGAACGCGATGGTCGTCTCCTACTGCGGGCTTCTCTGGAAAGGAGGGATGTATCCGATCCACTGGGCTATCTCGGCCGGGATGGCTATGCGCTGCATCGGTCAGGCATGAGCTCCACGGCAGGGAATCATCCTCACCCGCCCTCCACGTACCAGCTGAGCGATAGAAGCCTCGCTACCCTCCCCAAAGTCCATTGGCACAGTGGGGGAGGATCCCTCGGAAGGTACCTGAGTGGCAGAGTCCTCCGAAGGGTCCGTCTTGGAGAATGATGAGGGCGAGCGGGGCACATACTGTGGGTAGTCCTGGATGGCAGAAGCTGTCGGTGGGGTGCGGCGGATCTGCTCCTCTTGAGGGCGTGCGCGCTCGAACACGAAGTCGTCGCCGAAAGGTAAGGCAGGAAAGAATCGATGACTATGTACAGGGTGACTAAAGGGCTGTCCAACGAACATAAATACACGAACGACGCAGCGACCCACAAAATGGTATGACCCGTGGTCCAGATCATGATGCACCTCCCACGTTGGGGTGTCCACAAAAATCACGAACGTCGCCATATGAAGACGTGATGGAAAGAAAGAGATAGAGGGAGTGAGAATCTTGCTAAAGAATCTCAGTAGGGCCTCCTACTACCTAGGTGTCATCATCTACGTCCTCAGGAACCTTGGGTTTAGTGTACAAAATAAGTGAGCATGCATCAAGTCCATTTTTAAGCTTTTGAGACATAGTTAGCCAAGGTCCATTCATTTTAGTATGATTCTTAATGTCATGGATGCAACATATTAAAGAATGTATGCATGGCTTTACTTAATGCAAGAATAATAATCATAACATTAAGAACATCATAGTAGTGGCATAAAGTGGCAATTGAATTCTCATATGGGAAAACTTTGTGACATAATCATCATACTTTACTTCCTCATAGGCCACCCTAAAAGACAATCGTTCTAGGGGTGCTCGGCCGAACCGGTGTCACCCAGAACGTGTCACATCTCTAGGTTATGAGCTCATATCTTAACTAGTCGTCACTAGTTCTTACTTATCAATCCCGATAAGCGTATCATAATCATAAACATAATCCCGACTTATCCAGTATGGGCTAGGGGCCATTTCTTGGGGGTGCTCGACCGAACCGGTGTCACCCAAGAATACATCTTGGTACCGATGTCATATGAGTTCTCTGGAGGTGCTTGACCGAACCTGTGTCATCCGAGAACTCATCTTAGTACCTCATAAATAAAATCTCATAGGTTTTTCAAAAACTTTCTAAGTCCCCAAATTTGTCAGAAATTCGGCAGCATAACAGCAGCATGCCGAATTTCTTCCAAATTTACTTTATGCCACATAAGTCAATCAAACATGCATCCTCCATCATAATTCCATGCATTCACATAATCATTCTCATACGTTCACAAGTAACATTGAAAATTCATTATGCTCTTGTTCCTACGGTATTTTATGCTTTGACCCTTACGGGCCTTAAACTTGAGATGTAATTATTCTATCATTTTCTATCAACCTCTTATGCACATAAGGATTCTCTTATAACAAATCTTATTATCATTTATACTCTTTATTAAATCTGGGCAGCACCATTCTTTAAGGGCAGAGTTATAAACTTACAATTACGGGGTTCTAGAACTTACGTTTTAGACCCTTTCTTGGTTCCATATTCGCCTAAGGCGCTATAAATTAAATCTAAACCAATTATGAAGCATTCCTATGCCTAAGAACTAATTATACACCATGCTTGCCATATTATGAGGTTTCTGGACAGATTCTAAGAATTAAATGTTCTAAGAGTTCTAAAATCGTATTTTTACGGTTTTCTAGTTACTAGTTTCTCTATAGGTACTAAAATTCAATCCTACTTCAAATGTAACCAAATTTTTCATGATTATTCAATCCTAAACTGATTGTTATCATACTAAAATAGTGTTGGCATTGATTAAGATTAAAAGGGTTAAACATATGTTAAATTCTAACTTTACGGTTTTCCTATGAAACTAATTTCTCCCTTAACATGTATAGAAGTGTTCCTACATCATCATATATTATTTTTACACATTCTAACACATCAAAACATCATCATTCAGCATCAAACATACCAAGATAGAACCGAATTGTTCAATGTTCAAAAGACACATAATTTGACATTTCTAAAGCATATAAGTTACTAGTTTCTCTTGGAATCATTTTAGGACTTCTAAAACTCTTTACAAACCATTTTATTTTATCAAGAGGCTAAAAATAACCTTAGGTCAGTAACCAATTTAATACTTCTTTAGAAGAGGAATAGAATCATAAATCTTGTTGGTCATAACTTTATAAAACTTATCAAACTTAAAGAAAACACTAGAACATAGGTTGTTGGCCCTTGTAACTAGATGGAACTCATACCAAGCTCATCATTGTTACTTGGCTGAAATTATGCATTCAAAGAATGCTTCCATACTAAACTTTAACTTGAGATAAAATGGGCAAGTCTTTGAGCTCTAAGGTATTTAAGTGATGACATAATTTAAACATGCTATGCACTTCATTTTTATTCTTTGTTACAAAGTAAAGTGAGGACTTTGAAGTAAATATGCAAGACTTAGAATTTGAATATGCAAGACTTGAAATAAATATGCAAGGCTTGAAATTTAAATATGCAAGGCTTAAAATAAATATGCCATGCAAGTTCATTTCTTTATTTTAGTGCTCTAGGCCCAGCAACAATCGACTTTAAGGCCGAAATAGAAAGGCTTTGAGAATTAGTTAGGTGATAATGCAAGCTCTCATTTTAAATCTTTATGATCTTTAGTGATGAAAAGTAAATATGCTAGACAAGAACGTAAATATGAGATGCACTCCATTTCTTATCCTTTAACTTTAAGTGATGGCTTGGAAAATAAATATGAATGCAAAGCTCAAAGTAAATATGCAATGCAATAGCTTGAATATAAATATGAATGCAAGTTTATTTTATTTCTTATTAGAGCTCATACAAGACTTTTAGAGGAACTTTAACCTTAACCCAAACTTATCATGACAAGGTAAAATGAGGTCTAGAGTTCTTAGAACACAAGAGAACATTCCTTAAAAATATAACCATAAATGAACTTTATAACACCTTTATGAAAACTCAAGCTTTAGAGATTTCTTTGTGGTGAACACAAGGTCACCAACTAGAACTCTCATCATCAAGCTATTATGTTGGACCACCAAGGATGGTTGGCCGAAATTTTAGAGAAAAGCAAAGAAAAGAAACCGAAACTTGAGAGCAAGAAAGAACCATTTTGAGACTCTAGAGACCATGATCTTGATGATGCATTAACACCAACATCATGAGTCCTCATCATTGAGTTCATGTAACCATTTTGAAACATAATCAAAGTTAAAGATTTCAAGGTTCAAGAAAGAAAGAACTAAAAACATTTTTAACTCAAGAACAAAGATCAAGCTTTAGAGGTTTGCTCAAGTGATGAACATCATCATGAAACCCTCATCATCAAGCTCTCATTCCTTTGCTCTTCAAGTCTCATAGCTGAAACAAAGAAGGAGGAGGAGAAGAAAAGAAGTTCCCAAAAGGATTCAAGAGAAACTATGAACACATAAAGAGTTTAAGAACTTAAATGAAAGAAACACTTGAAAGAAAATCCCTACCAAGTGGTTGAAGGTTAGGATGAGAGAAGAGGATGAAGAACTTGAAGAACTTGAACACTTGAACTTGAGAGAAAAAGGAAACTTTGAAGTGCTCTTTGAAAACTTACACTTAGCAAATGAACCCAAAATGATGCAAGTTCACCCAAGCATGCTATTTATAGAGAAATGAAACAAAATGAGAGGTGTAAATGGGAGAGAGGACTTCGGCCATTACAGCACAAGGAGGAGGAAATATCTTCTTCAAGGTATGGTCCAAGGCATGGTAGAAAGCATGGCTAGGTATGGGTTCAAGTATAGGTGCAAGTATGGGTGCAAATATGGGTCAAGCATGGTTCTTTGAGTGAGAAACAAATCAACATGTGATGTAAATGGGGGAGGAGATGACCGAAACTTGCATCGGCCATGGGGAGGATTTCTTGCATTTTAATTGTGGTTTAGAGTTGTGTTTAGGTGTATCTTTGATTAGGATTAAGATTAGGAATTTGTAAGAAAGTGTTTAGGTGAGAAATGTAACGTCCCGATTTTCTGTCTGAGTAAAAAATGACCAAAATGCCCCTGAGGTCATTTTCGGCCTGGAATTCGAGGATGACCGACTCGGCAATCCTCGAAGGGCCAACTCAATGTTTGAAGGGGATTGAATGACCCTTGAGTGGTTCCAGAGGCAAAAGTCTCATTTTCTGCAGTTTCGGGTCAAAATGACCAAAATACCCCTATAGTATTTTACACAGGTAAAGGTGCCGTTTGAGCCCGAAACTTTCCCCAGAGGTTTAAAACAATGTTTTTACATGTTTCAAAGCATCTGTTTGAGTCCCGGCGGTTCCGGGCAGTTTTAGTGCAAAATTACGATTTTGCTCCTAGAATAGTGTTTTTGAGCTTAATGATGTAATTAAGCAAACCTAAGCAATATTAGGCTCTAAATGAAGATTAATTAATTTCCATAATTAATCTAGAGTCAAAATAAATTATTAAAATTAATTAGAACCTAAGATTGCTTAGATTAGATTTAAATCTCCTTTCTAAAACTCAAGATTTCACCCTTGGAATCTTGAATAGTATTTTCTCTCTCCAATTCCTTAAATCAAGGAATTGTGTCTAGAATTGTTTATACACTAACATAAGTCTATAACTCACTAATGATGCAAGAACACTCCTTAAATGTGTCTTGACAACCTTGATTACCCATTTTCTCACCTAAACACTTTCTTACAAATTCCTAATCTTAATCCTAATCAAAGATACACCTAAACACAACTCTAAACCACAATTAAAATGCAAGCAAACCCTCCCCATGGCTGATGCAATTTCGGCCCTCTCTCTCTCATTTACAACACATGTTGATTTGTTTCTCACTCAAAGAACCATGCTTGAGCCATACCTTGAACCATACCTCACCATACGTTGAACCATACCTCACCATGCCTCAAGATCACAACATCTCACCTCATGGAACTCATGGGGGCTGCCCATGAGCTGTAATGGCCGAAGCCTCTCCCCTCATTTGCACCTTGCATTTGTTTCATTTCTCTATAAATAGCATGCTTGGGTGAACTTGCATAATTTTGGGTTCATTTGCTAAGTGTAAGGTTTCAAAGAACACTTCAAAGTTTCCTTTTTCTCTCAAGTTCAAGTCTTCAAGTTCTTCATGTTCTTCATCCTCTTCTCTCATCCCAATCTCCAAATCACTTGGTAGGGATTTTCTTTCAAGAGTTTCTTTCATTTAAAGTTCTTAATCTCTTTATGTGTTCATAGTTTCTTTTGAATCATTTTAGAACTTCTTTTCTTCTTCTTCTCCTTCTTTGTTTCGGCCATGGGCCTTGAGAACAAGGGAATGAGAGCTTGATGATGAGGTTTCATGATGATGTTCATCACTTGAACCATCTCTAAAGCTTGATCTTTGTTCTTGAGTTAAAGATGTTTTTAGTTTCTCTTCTTGATTCTTTGAAACCTTTCACTTTGATGGTGTTTTAAAATGGTCACATGAACTCAATGATGAGGACTCATGATGTTGGTGTTAATGCATCACCAAGATCATGGTCTCTAGAGTTTCAAATGTTTCCTTTTCTTCTTAAAAAGTTTTCAATTCCTTTTCCTTTTCTTCCTTCACATTTTCGGCCATGTTGGCCAATGAGGTTCTCAATGGCTTGATGATGAGAGCTTCTAGATGATGATTATGTGTTCATCACAATGAGGTCTCTAGAGCTTGAGTTTTAAATAAAAATGTCATTTATGTTTACATTTCAAGAAAAGAAACTTTGTATTTTAAAGAACCCTTGAGGTTCACTCTTATCTTTACTTTATCTTGTCATGATAAGTTTAGGTTGAGGTTTAAGTCCCTTTAAAAGTCTTGTATGAGCTCTAACAAGAAATAAAATGGACTAACATTCATATTTAAATTTCAAGCTTATGCATTACATATTTACTTTAAGCTTTGCATTCATATTTATTTTCCAAGCCATCACCTAAAGTTAAAGGATAAAGAATGGAGTGCATCTCATGTTTACATTCTTGCCTAGCATATTTACTTTTTATCACTAAAGAATGTAAAGATTTAAAATGAGAACTTGCACTATCACCTAACTAAATCTCAAAGCCTTTCTATTTCGGCCTTAAAGTCGATTGTTGCTAGGCCTAGAGCACTAAAATAAAGAAATGAACTTGCATATTTATATTTCAAGTCTTGCATATTTACTTTAAGCTTTCACTTTACTTTGTAATGAAGAATAAAAAATGAGGTGCATAGCATGTTTAAATTATGTCGTCACCTAAAGACCTTAGAGCTCAAAGACTTGCCCATTTTATCTCAAGTTAAAGTCTAATGTGGAGGCATTCTTTGAATGTATAATTTTGGCCATGTAGTGATGATGAACTTGGAAGGAGATTCATCTAGCTACAAGGGCCAACAATCTAAGTTTTAGGATTCTCTTTAAAATCTCATGAAGATCATGAGATTAACACCAACAAGATTTATGAATTTAATTCTCTTTTAAAGAGGGATTAAGTGGTCACCGACCTAAGGATGTTTTTAGTCTCTTTCACAAAATAAAATGGTTTGCAAAAAAGTTTTAGAAGTCTTGAAAATGATTCCAAGAGAAACTAGCAACTTATATGTTTTAGAAATATCAAGTTATGCATCTTTTTGGAGACTTAATGTTTCGGTTCTTTCATGATAAGTTTACTGCTGTATGTTGATGTTTTGATGTGTTAGAATGTGTGAAAATTATGTATGATGAAGTAGGAACATTCCTATGCATGAAAGAAGAGAAACTAGCTTTCTAGAAAAATCGTAAAGTCAAGATTTAGCATAGTTTTAACCCATTTATTTTTGGACACTGCCCAAACTGTTTCAATGGGAATATAATCAGATTAGGATTGTTTAATCATGAAAAATTTGGTGACATTTGAAGTAGGATTGAATTTTAGCACCGATGGAGAAACTAGTAACTAGAAAACCGTAAAACCGTAATTCTAGAACTCTTAGAACATTTAATTCTTAGAATCTGTCCAGCAACCTTATAATGTAGAGAACATGGTTTATAATTAGTTCTTAGACATAGGAATGACTCATAATTGGTTTAGGTTGAACTTATAGCGCCTTAGGCGAAGACGGAACCAAGAAAGGGTCTAAAACGCAAGTTCTAGAACCCTGCAATTATAAGTTCATAATGCTGCCCCTAAGGAATGATGTTGTTCAGATTTAATAGAGAGCATAAATAATAACAAGGTTTGTTAGAAGAGAACCCTTAGGCGCATAAAAGTTTGATAGAAAATGATAGGTTAATTACATCACAAGTTTAAGGCCCATAAGGGTCAAAGCATAAGACACCGTAGGACCAAGTGCATAATGAATTTTTAATGTTGCTTGTGAAAGTATGAGGATGATTATGTGAATGCATGAAATTATGATGGAGGATGCATGTTTGATTGACTTATGCGGCATAAAGCAGAATTTGGAAGAAATTTGGCATGCTATAGTTATACTGCCGAATTTCTGACAAATTTGGGACTCAGAAAGTTTTTGAAAAACCTATGAGATTTTTATGAGGTACTAAAATGAGTTCTCGGATGACACCGGTTCGGCCGAGCACCTCCAGAGAACTCATGTGACATTGGTACCAAGATGAATTCTTGGGTGACACTGGTTCGGCCGAGCACCCCCAAGAAATGCCCCCTAGCCCGTACTGGATAAGTCGGGATTATGTTTATGATTATGTTACGCTTATCGGGATTGATAAGTAAGAACTAGTGACGACTAGTTAAGGTATGAGCTCATAACATAGAGATGTGACACGTTCTGGGTGACACCGGTTCGGCCGAGCACCCCCAGAGCGATTGTCTTTTAGGGTGGCCTATGAGGAAGTAAAGTATGATGAATATGTCACAAAGAGAATTTAATTGCCACTTTATGCCACTATTATGATGTTCTTAAAGTTACGATGATTGTTCTTGCATTAGGTAGAGCCATGCATACATTCTTTAACATGATTGCATCCATGTCATTAAGAATCATGCTAAAATAAACGGACCTTGGCTAATTATGTTTTAGAACCTAAAAATGGATATTTATGCATGCTCACTTATTTTGTGTACTAAACCCAAGGTTCCGGAGGACGTAGATGATGACACCTAGGTAGTAGGAGGCCCTACTGAGATTCTTTAGCAAGATTCTCACTTCCTCTATCTCTTTATTTCCGTCACGTCTTCAGATGGCGACGTTCGTGATTTTCGTGGACACCCCAACATGGGAGATGCATCATGATCCGGACCACGGGTCATACCATTTTGTGGGTCGCTGCGTTGTTCGTATATTTATGTTCGTTGGATGGCCTTTTAGTCACCCCGTACATAGCCATCGATTCTCTCCTGTCTCACCTTTCAGCAACGACTTCGTGTTCGAACGCGCACGCCTTCGAGAGGAGCGGATCCGCTGCACCCCACCGACAACCTCTGCCATCCGGGACTACCCACAGTATGTACGCCGCTCGCCCTCATCATTCTCCGAGACGGACCCTTCGGAGGATTCTGCCACTCAGGTACCCTCCGAGGGATCCTCCCCCACTGTGCCGATGGATGTTGGGGAGGGTAGTGAGGGTTCTATTGCTCAGCCAGTACGTGGAGGACGGGTGAGGATGATTCCCCGCCATGGAGCTCATGCCCGACCGATGCAGCGCATCGCCACCCCGGCCGAGGTAGCCCAGTGGATCGGGTACGTCCCTCCTTTCCAGAGAGGCCCGCAGTAGGAGACGACCGTCGCAGTTCTGGTGCTCGAGCTTTGACTAGACTAGGATAGCCTTCTTTTGCCTTTGGGGCTATCCATTTATAGGCACACTAGAGTTGGGAGAGTTTCTTTTTATGCCTTTGCTGTACTTTCATTTCCATGTATCTTTATTCCAGTTGTATTAAACTAAGTCTCAATCTTTATGAGTGAGCATATCCTATTATATATCAATATGCAGTTCAGTTCTATTGAGATGTGCTTTTACTTGCTTATGTTATGCTGCTATGCGATGTTTGCCTTGTTTCCTTTCATGCTTTATTATTTATCGTATCGTACGGCTCTCACTTTGCTTTTATAATTCAAAAAAAAAATTTACCAGTATTTCCGCTAAGTATTTTAAAGTAATAAGGAAGCTATGACATAACGGACTAATGATTAACCTAAATATGTTCTAGAGTATTGGGTTAAAAATTATGATGTTACAAGAAAATGGGTAATCAAGGTTGTCAAGACATGTTTAAGGGGTGGTCTTGCATCATTAGTGAGTTATAAACTCATTTTAGTGTATAAACAATTCTAGACACAATTTCATGATTTAAGGAATTGGAGAGAGAAAATACTATTCAAGATTCCAAGATTGAAATCTTGAGTTTTAAAAAGAGATTTAAATCTAATCTAAGCAATTTTAGGTTCTAATTAATTTTAATAGCTTATTTTGACTTTAGATTAATTATGGAAATTAATTAATCTTTGATTAGAGCCTAATATTGCTTAGGTTTGCTTAATTACGTCATTAAGCTCAAAAACACTGTTCTAGGAGCAAAAATCGTAATTTTGCACTAAAACTACCTGGGACCACTGGGACTTAAACAGACGCTTCTAAACATGTAGAAATATTGTTTTAAACCTTCGGGGAAAGTTTCGGGCTCAAACGGCACCTTTACCTGCGTAAAACGCTATAGGGTTATTTTGACCCGAAACTGCAGAAAATGAGACTTTCTCCTCTGAAACCATTCAAGGGCCATCCAATCCCCTTCAAACATTGAGTTGGCCCTTCGAGGACTGCCGAGCCGGCCATCCTCGAATTCTGGGCCGAAAAAGACCTCAGGTGCATTTTGGTCATTTTCCTCTCAAACAGAAAAATCGGGGCGTTACACATGGAATGGTAATCGATTACTAGAGTCCATGAATATGTTCTGGGTTTCGCAGAACATTGTGTAATTGATTGCATGATGTTGTAATCGATTAGTTGGGCCAAAAGTTCTTACTTGGGTATTGCAGACCACTCTGGTAATCGATTACTAATAACTTCAAAGTTCGAAAATTCAAGTTTTAAACATTCCTTAATTTACCCTTCCCTTCTAAAAATCGTTTTGAACCTTATTCCACTTTCACTTTGAAATCAAAACATTTTTACAAAGGTGAATGCCCATGGAACCAAAATTCCTAAGTAAGTTGAAAGGGGTAAGTCTTGAGCTCTAGATTTTTAGGTGATGACATAAACTTAAACATGTCAATGCATGCCTCATTTTAGTCTTGATGTTATAAGGTAATGGCAATGGAATTATAAATAAGATATGCAAGGCCTTAAACATGAATATGGGAATACAACTCATTTTTAATCTTAAGATTTAGGTGATGGCTTGAAACATAAATATGCTAGACAAGAAATATAAACATGAAATGTGAGTTTACTTTCTTATCTTTAAGATTTAAGTAGTGACTTGAAAATAAATATGATATGCAAGGCTCAAATATAAATATGGAGTGCAAAGAGTTGGAAGGTAAACATGAATGCATTTTTCATTTGTTAATTTTTTTTTTGGTTCTAGGCTCAAGTCTCTTATTTAGAGCAATAACACAAAAAAATCGATCAATCTTACACAATGGGCATGAGCTTTGGAGTCTCTCATTATTGTGGTTCCAAGAACCTTGTCTCCTTAGACTCATCATCAAGCTAAAAAAAAAACCCATCAAAGGAAGACCCAACATATTTCATTTAGTTCTTTAAGGTTTAAGCTCAAGACTCCTATTTAGAGTATAAACTCTAAAATACCGATCAACCTTAAGTTGAAAGGGATCAGTCTTGAACTTATAAAAATCAAATGATGATAAAATCATAATATTTCATTTACTAGAAACTCTAAAGACCAAATAATGAAATCTTAAGCTTTAGAGGTCGAACAAATGATGGCTTTTCAACCAATATTAAGGACCCTCATCATCAAACCATGGTTATCAAACCATCTAACAACAACAAAACAAGAACAAGCAGAGGAGAAGAAGAAGCTCAAAACCGAAAGGAAAGAACAAGGAAAAGAAGAAGAACTCAACATAAAATTCCCTACCAAAAGATGTGTTTCTTGTTTGAAAGAGAGCTTGATCTTGGAAATGGGAGGTGTGAGAGGTTGGGTAGTGTCTCTTTTAAGGATGAGAAGAAGAAAAAGAAGAACTCTTAAGCTAGATTGTAAGAATGAATAAATGGCCTTGTAGTTCTTCTTTGAGTGTGTATTTATAGAAGAATTTCATCATGAGGGGATGAAAGGGAGGGGGAGTTGCCAGCCATTGGAGAGGGAAGGAAGAGAAAATATCTCTTTGTATGTGTCATTCCAAGGGATGACTAAGTATGGGTGTGGGTATGGCTAGGTATGGCTCTTTGAGTGCCAGTTGATTGAATAAAAAAAAATATGATAGATTGAATGGAGGAGGAGAAGTGGCTGGTTCCTTCAAGGTCAATAAGGAAGGAAATGTCTGTAACACCTCGATTTTTCTGTCTAAGAAGAAATGACCAAAATACCGCTGAGGTCATTTTCCACCCGGAATTCGAGGATAGCCGACCCGGCGGTCCTCGAAGAGTCAACTCAATGTTTGAAGGGGATTGAATGGTTTTTGAATGGTTCCGGAAAACGAAAATCTCGTTTTCTGAGTTTTGGGGTCAAAATGACCAAAATACCCCAATAATGTTTTTTACGCAAGTATAAGTGCCGTTTGAACCCGGAACTTTCCCAGAAGGTTTAAAATGATGTTTTTATGTGTTTAGTAAGCTCTGTTTGAGTCTTGGCGGTCTCGGGCAGTTTTTATACAAAATTACGATTTTAGCCCTAGAATAGTGTTTTTAAGCTTAATGATGTGATTGAGCTAACCTAAGCAATATTAGGCTCTAATTGAAGATTAATTAATTTTGATAATTAATCTAGAGTCAAAATAATTTATTAAGGTTAATTAGAACCCAAGATTGCTTAGATTAAACTTAAATATCTTTTTAAAACTCAAGATTCCAAGTCATAGAATCTTGAATAGTGTTTAAATAGTATTTTCTTACTCTAATCTCCCTAAATTAAGGAGTTATGTTGGCATTGGATTCCTAATTAATGGAGTTTGACTTCATTAATTTAGTAAAACCACCTCCTAAATCTAGTCTTACAAGTCTCTAATTACCTATTTACTTACCTAAACACTTAATCCTTGATCTAATCAAACCCACACTTAATCACACCTCTAATCCACATTAAAAGAGATGATTTTTCCCTCCCCTTGGCTGCACAATTCAGCACCACCTCATCCCCCACAATTCATCACGTGTTGCTTTATTCTCACTAAAAGAACCATGCTTAAGCCCATGCTTGAACCCATACTTGGCCATACCTTTGAATGATCACAACCATACCTTGAAGAAGATATTTTTCCTCCCCCAAGCTGCACATGGCCGAAACACACTCCCTCCATTCACTTCATCATGTTTTAATTTTCTATAAATACTTGTCTTGGAAGAACTTGATGTATTTGCTCATTTTTCTTCAAGCTAATTTCAAGAGTTGTCTTAGTTTCTCTCTTTTCTTTCAAGAACCTCAAGAGTTCTTTCTTCCTCTCATCTTCTTCATCCTTTCCACCACCATACAACCACCATTAAATCTTTCTTGAAACACTTAGCCATATCATTCTCAAGATCAAACTCAAGAAACACAACTCCTTTTCTTTTTCTTCTCTCTTGGCTGAAACTTCCTTCAAGCTCAAAGGAAGATTTTTATTTCATTGTCTTCTCAAGATGAAGTCCTTTTCATCTCCAAGAAAACATACCTTGGTAGGGAGTTATTTTAATAATTATTTCTTTGCTTTGTTAAGTTTTATTCTTGGTGCGTTAATACTTTACAAAATCGGTTTCTCCCTTTTCTTTCCTTTCAACATTTCGGCCCTCATGGGCTTGTTGGTTTCTCATGATAGCTTGATAATGAGAGTTTCTAGATGATGACTATGAGTTCATCACAATGAGACTTCTAGAGCTTGAGTTTTACCTTTTTGCAAGTTTAATGAGCTTTAGTAAGAAATAAAATGAACTTGCATTCATATTTATATTTCAAGTTCTTGTATGGCATATTTATATTCAAGCTTTGCATTCATGTTTATATTTCCTTGTTATCACCTAATAACTAATCTCGAAGCCTGCCTATTTTGGCCTTAAAGTCGATTGTTGTGGGGCCTAGAACACTAAAATAAAGAATTGAACTTGCATTCATATTTATATTTAAAGTTCTTGCATGGCATGTTTATATTCAAGTTTTCCATTCATGTTTATATTTCCTTGTCATCACTTAATAATTAATCTCGAAGCCTACCTATTTCAACCTTAAAATTGATTGTTGATTTAGAGTAAATACTCTAAGGGGCCTAGAGCACTAAAATAAAGAATTGGGCTTGCATATCATGGTTACTCCCAAGTTATCACGTAAATCTTAAAGATAAGAAATGAACATGCATTTCATATTTATATCCTTGTCTAGCATGTTTATATTTCAAGCCATCACCTAAACTCAAAGATAAGAAATAAACTTGCATCTCATATTTACTTTGAAGTTCTCACTTTATTTTATTTTATAATGAAGAATAAAATGAGGTGCATAACATGTTTAAGATTTTGTCATCACTAAAAGATCCTAGAGCTCAAGGACTTGCCTTATTTTTATCTCAAGAATGTTTTAATTTAGTTATTGCCCTATGATTATTTTTAGCACCTTTGACAAAGTAAATTAGTTTTCAAAGAGTGTTAGAAGTTATCTTAAGTATAAAGCTTAGTTACTTGAAATGCCTTATTTTGTGCTCATGAGACATGTTACTTTTCGACTTTGCCTTTAGATTTCCATCACCTTTAAATTATATTTTAGATGATTTAAATATGTTAGATACCTTGTTACTTGATGTGATAATTGTTCTTGACACTTTGGGCAAGCCTAGTAACTAAAAAGAATTGAAAATGTGAATTCTAGAACTCCTAAGGAAATGAATTATACATTCTATTCCAGCACCTTTGAATGATTGTAAAACCATGTTATACCATGTTTACTTAAGTGAAATTGACTCATAAATGGTTTAGGAACTTGTTTTAGCATCTTAAGAAAAGCTAGTAACGAGAAATGGAGTAAAACGCAACTTCTAGAACACCTTAAATCATAGAAATTTATTTACTGTCTATGCTGTCTAACTTTGATTGATGATGTTCTTGAGGTTAATAATTAGTGGTAATGATGATGATTAGTCCCTTAGATTCATAAGAAAATAATTTGACAATTTGAGTTACCCAATTTAAGTGTTTGGCCATTTAAGGAAATGTTTATGTGATGATGATTTGAGATGATGAATTCTTGTGTTATTTGATGCTATGTGAGATATTAATCTCTAGAGATAGGATTCATTATTTGCATGTTATAGTTCATTTGGAACATTAGAGATGCATCTATGAAGAGTTATGACATTTATGAGTTATGTATTGCATCTTGTTACAACATGCTAAGGCTTAAGGTGACTTAAAATATGAGAAAATGATCCTTTGGACTCATCAAACGATAGATGATGAAAATGTGATTCTTGCTTAAGGTGATTTAAAATATGAGAAAATGATCCTTTGGACTCATTAAACTATAGGTGATGAAATGGTGATTCTTGCCCCTTAACCCGTACTTATCAAGTCGGGACTTCAACTTATCAAAAGGGAATAAGTTTATGCTAGTGAGGTATGAGCTCATAACCTAGAAGTACTCTCAAAAGGGAAGAGTAATAGGGTGGCCCCAAGGATAAAAAGAAACTAACTTAAAGTCACCTAAAGAAACAAGGAATGTCATTCATGAATCATATTCTATGCACATCATGTTTGCTATGAAGTTAGATGTATGCTTTAAAGTTAATGTTGCATAAAGTATTGACATGCATATCATAAAGAAGTATGATGCATTCATTACAAGACTCATGATAAAATGAACGGGCCTCGGTAATGGATGTTTTAGAACTTAATAAATGAATCTTTGCATGCTCTCTATTTCATAATTAAACCCGAGATTCCTGAGGATGATGATGATGACATGTGTATGAAAAGGGAAGCCCTACTGAGATTCTTGTATAAGTTTCTCACCCCCTATCTTTCTTTTCCATCTTCATCTTTAGACAAGGTTGACAACGACATTCGTGGATTGCCCTGAGGTGCTGACATGGAAGTAGCTTGATGATTGAGAACAGAGTGGCGCAGCGGAAGCGGGGACATAGTCTTAGCTTATTTACATCATAGTTATGTGTGGTTTTTGATTTGTTGTATGCTCAACTTTTATAGGTGGGTTCAATATATTTAATGTGGTATTATTATGGAATATTCCTATATTAATATTATTAATGTTGTTTGACTTGATATTTGAAGTTAATGTTATATGATGATGTTTCTGATTTTGTTATTCTTGTAATGTTTACACCTTACGTTAACAACCATTTACGTTATGCATGGCTCACGTTTCGTTTATGTTTTCAAAAAATTTCTTTATCCATATTTTTCGCTAAGTATTTTAAAGGAAGGTTTTAAAGAATGAGGCTAAAAAAGTAATAGACTAATGGCTAACCTAAATATGTTCTAGGAGTATTGGGTTAAAAATTAGGATGTTACAATGTCTCATTTTAATGAGGGTTAGGAGTGTGTTTAGGAGTAGATTTGATTAAGCCTTTGATTAGGGGTTTGTGATTAAGTGTTTAGATTAGAGGGTGGGTGATTAAGGCCACTCAAAACAAGTTTAAAGAGTGTTCTTACTCATTAGTGGACTGTAACACCTCATCATTATAAAGCTATGCTTAAGCCATAACCTTATAATGAGTAGTTGTTACTTGTAAACTCTACTTGATCTTAGAGGAGTGTACATATATTATTACATATGAGCCTGCTTTTCATGACAAACATAAAGCGCTTCCTCTCTATGATGCTAAATTTGAACATAAATAATATGTCGAAAATACATAATTGAAGTAACTGATTACTAATCAACAGTATCCTGTAACTATATCAAACCCTTACCCTGGTTCACACAGGAACCCTCTAGTCTAGGTAGGGCACTACTAGAAATTCATCAAAAGCAAATACAAAGAGCTGATTAATTCTCTATCATTGATTCATCAAAACATCTGGACCATAGTGCCAACACCAGCTAAGAATCTCCACAAAATAAATCACCATCATCGCAATCTATATAAAAATATGATAACAGCAAGAATGAGAATCAAAGATTTCCAGTAGGAAAAATACTAGTCTACTACACAATAATATCTGACGTAGTCCTAAAATTTCTCTTATTCTAGTTGTTCATATAATACTTATCTCGTTTACTTCATTATTTCTTTATCATAAGCTCATGAACAGCTTTAGGCTTAGAAAAGAATTACTTATGATTTTCTAATATACTTCTCTTTTGATGTATTGCCTCTGCTATAACACCTCGTGTTACAACCTGATATACTCCATTCGATATAGTATCTCATACTATATCCTGATATAGATCTCAAAACATTTTCTTCTAAATACATCAATCTCAATTTTTTCTTTGTAACACCTTGTGTTGTAAACTGATATAGTTCATCCCTTTAACATGATATACTTCGTTTTATTTTATCAATTTCATTTCCTTTTTGACATGGTCTTATTATTAAAGTTTAGGCTTGATAGTAGAACTCATGGGATTCTTCTAATATACTTCTCCATGGATCGTACTGTCAACGTCGCAACGTCGTCACGTTACAACTTGATATAGTTCACTAGATGTAGTACGTCTACTACATCTTATCTAGAATAGTCTTGCTATTCTCAGTACATCCCTTTCTCATAACAATGTAACGCCGTTGTGATTACAACCTGATATAGTTCTAAGGGCGTAGCACGTCTATTATTACCCGTGAATCCATGAGCTTACCATTAAGCAATTGATTATTACGTAAAGCTTATTTTCTTGATTTCTCTCTCTTTATGTGAGACTTATTTTCTTACGTTCCCTTTTTTTATGAGGCTCAGTTTCTTATACTTATCTGAGATTTCCTTGAAATTTCATTAAATTCTTATGAGATATTTTGTTCCAAAAGTCTCTCTTAAAGTCTTATGAGATGTTCAGTTAAAATCTACTAAATGTGTATGAGATATTCATATTCTATTCAAAATCTATCTTTAAATTTTTTATGAGATTTATCAGAAAATCTGGTAAACTTTCTGTGAAATATTCTAGTCAAAATCTCTTAAAATATTCTGAAAATCTCGCGAAGTTCAATTTTCATATTCATATTCATGTGCTCATGTCATACTAGTACAAGATGCCATTATTTCACCAATTCAAAGCATCAATTTATTTTCAGCATAATTGAAGATTTCATATATTTGTAGCACAATTTAATATGCAATTCAAACCATCAAATCGGAGACTATAAAAATTCTCACTGACACCTCAATGTGTCCACAAGGTTTCATAAAAATTTCATCGTAAAAAGAGTTCTCTAGCTATGTTAACAAAATTAGACAAATTTAGTGGTCAGAGACCACCGATTCTCAGTTAAATTCCCAAATTCCCTAATTTTTAACCTTAGCAAATGAAACCAGAAAATTGGGAATAAAAATCCTAGTAAAACCAAGATGTTTGTAATACCCTGTAAAAATTTCAAAGGAAAAATCAATCATTTGGTATGGTAAAAAAAATAGACAAATTTGCAACTTCAGTTCCAATAGTTCAGCAGCATAGGTACAATTTCGGTTCTTGATTTTTTAAACATAGAAAAAGTGACCAGAATGCCTCAAAATTTTTACTGAAGATGCCTCAACATATTAGCTACATCATATAAAATTTTCAGTTCAATCTAAGGTCTCTAAATAGGTCGGAAAATTCGTGAAAAATGCTGCCTTGCTGAAATCCAAACATTCAGCAAACCAATTCAAAACTCATATCTATTGCATCCTTTTTATTCATAGAACTCACATATATATGAATCTTGAAGATAAATTTCAGATTTCATAAAATAATTTTAAACATATTTCAAAGGTTTATATTAACAAACTAGCCAAACAATCACCAAGTAATAGACATAGATTTTTCCTACCTTCCTTCCAAGCCTTTTGCTAAACTTTTTCTAGCTTTTTCTCCTCTAATCCAAGCCTCAAACCCACTTTTTAGCCTCTATATCAGCTGCTGTTTGGACATATTTAAAGGGAAAAAACAAGGTTTTGGATGTAGATGAAGTGTTCTTGAACTAGTTTATGTGTTTATCTAAGTGTATCTTCCAAGAATATGGATCTTTCATGGAGTTTGAATAATAAGAACTTGAAGAAGATGGAGGAAGAAATAAGAAAACGTGAAGCTTAGAGAAACGGAGAAGGAATGATGTTTCATTTCCTTTTTCCTTTTTATAATATCATTAACTTGGAGAGAAAGTAAGGAAATTAATATTTTCAGATCAATTTGCCTTGTATCAATATTAGAAATATCTATATTTATTTGATTGTCCTAAGTAAAAATTATATGAGATATAATAATATCCATTATTTTTACCAGACTTAGTGTTTTGGTGTACCGGTTATTATTATTTTGGTGTACTGATTATTACCATTTTGGTACCCGATTGACGTAAAATAAAATTTACCGGGTTAAAATATATAAATACCCTTACCCTTATTTTTATCTAAGTCCTTATACCATTTATAGGGTCTCATCCATATTACCCTATATCTCTGGTTAAAATATTATTATATTGAATTTTATTTTATTAAATAAATTTTCATTTTCATTTTTTTTACAAACTCCTCATATTGTTGTGATCATAACTGTGTCGATCGAAATTTTCAAAATCCTTATAGATTATTCACAATTAATTATTTTATCACAACAACACTAAAGAAAACCAGTTGTTACATGGACCCATTCAACAAGATTTTCGATCACATCCTTGGTTCCTTAATTTAGGGGAATTTGAAAGAGAATTTACTATTTCAAATGACATGACACTAATTCTTGAACTAAGGAAAGAGTTTTGAGTTTCTTTAAGCAATCTTAGGCCCTAATTAACCTCAATTAATTATTTTAGCTCTAGATTAATTATTAAAATTAATTAATCTTTAATTAGAGCCTAATATTGCTTAGATTTCATTAATCATGTGATTAATGTAACATCCTCCCAAGTACAACATCATCCTTAAGTCATGACATCAGACTCGAGAATCGTTACTTCTTGATTATCTGACCTTTCTTAAATAACTATAGCAAATGCAATAAGATTGTGTAATAACTAGCGTAATTTGATTAACATGTATAACAAAAATACCAGTCAATTACATAAGAAGCTCTACTGTGAGCTTGAATACATATACAATCTCTATTACATTCACCTACATATATATACCTACAACTATATACCACATAAGAAGAACATCAACTACTAAACTACTGCAAAATCTCGAGTTTCTTACACGTAGCAGCCGCATTGTTCTCTGAATCAACCTGGACATGACACGGGAACACACAAAATAGGGGTGAGAATTATACAATTCTCAGTAGGGTAACTTCCCCAATCACAATTATAATGTTATCGTCATCGCCCCAGCCACTTCGGTTTATTAAGAAAAAGTGGTCATGCATTATATAATAACGGTTTATTTTTAAAGTTCCAAATCATACTTCTGAAATGGGTTACTTTTAACATTCAATCACTTAATGTACATATATCATACTACTCAACATCATATACTACTAACTTTCCACTTAAATATATTGGTCTCAATATCAATACTAAACTTCTTCACTCGGCATATAAGACAAAGGATTTTTTAGAAAATTTACTTCTTAAACTTGCCTTGGCTCTTTACTAATATTGTCACATCTAGGCATTACATACCGCCGTCCCCAGTGTGGCAATAATGGGTAATAGACTGCTTTTCAGAACTGAGCTCATTCCTGTATATGATCATTGGATTTACTTTCTCCAATTCTCACACAGACCTATTCCTAGCCAGGTTTACTTTCCCGACTTAATTCAAGGGTAGTCAGGTTTACTTTCCCTGACAAACTGGATTTACTTTCTCCAGCTCAAGAATTATAAATCTTATGCTTTTCTTGGTAGTTAGGTTTACTTTCCCTAACAAACTGGATTTACTTTCTCTAGTCCAAGAAATATAATCTTATGCTTTTCTTTCGCATATAAACAATTGTAATACTCATTCATATCTATGTGTACCTAACCTCATCAATAAGTTCACATGCTCAATTACTCATATTCATATTCAGGTACTCATGTCATACTAGTACAAAATGCTATTATTTCATCAATTCAAAGCATCAATTTATTTTCAGCACAATGGCAGATTTCACACTATTGTGGCACAAATTTATTTGCACATAAAACAATCATTTTAGAGGTTATAAAAATTATCAAGGACACCTCAATGTGTCACCAAGGTCATGTAAAAATCTCAGGGTAATTAGACTTCTCTAACTATATTAACAAAATTCTACAAATTTAGTGGTCAGAAACTACACACTCTTAGCCAATAGCCAGAAGTCTCAATTTTTCTACCCTATCAAATGAACCCAGAACTTTGTACCAAAAAATTAGAGTTGGACCTCAATATGTCCTCAACATCTTGTGAAAATTTCAGCTAATAATTAGATCATTTGCTAGGTTGATAAAATTTCACAAGTTCACAGCTTCAAATTCAACATTTCAGGCAGCATAGTTACTACTTCGGTTCTTGAATTTCTCAAGGAATTAGGAATCAAAACCAGAGCTCAAAAAAAATTCATGGAACTATCCTAGGATGTTAACTTCAACATATAATTTTTATAGCCCATGAAAACACCCACAATTCCCTCAGAAAATTCGTGAATAATCACTGCTAGCAAGAAAACCGAAAATCCAGCAAACCACTTCAAAATCTCTTTTGATAAAAATGATTTTTCCACAGCCCCAAAATTAACACAACAATATAATCATATTAGTAACTAATATATCTAGAAATTTCGGACCAAACACAATCAAAAAAGTCCAGCATAAAATTGGAAAGAAAAGACCAAAGAAAACCCTACTTTGAAAGCTTTAAAGCTTTATAACTCCAAAGGTTGTTCCAATTGATTTCCTTGCACTTCAAGACCACTAATTCAAGCCCCAAACCTTCCTTAGGAAGTGAGGAATTGATATGTTAAGGTGAGGATTAATGGAGAGTTGGGATTTCAATCGATTAGATTTGTAGGGTTTGAGGTGTAGAACAAGTTTTGTGAAGGAACTTTGTGGTTTTATGAACTCTTGGCTAGTGTTTTGGCATTTGAAAATCAAGAGAAAGCTCTTGAAAATGGAGGAAGTGAGCTGCTATTCTCTCCACTTTGCTGTCCGAGAATTGCTTCTTAAAGAAGCAAATTTGGTGATGTTTATCTTATAATAAAGTTATGAATATTATATATATATATATATATATATATATATATATATATAGATAATTATCCTCCAATAAAGTAAAATGAATGGTTGTGATTCAATCTTGTAATTCAAAATTCAATCTTAGCCATTCATTTAGTTTAAAGGGATAAGGACATTCTTTTTGTAGAGATCTAATTAGTTTTCGGTGTTAAAAATCGCACATCGAAATTTTACTGAACGGGTAAAATATCATACCCAGGTAATCAAACATTGCCCGAAAATCAATTTCAGGCCAAAAATTCTCATTCCTTATCATTTCTAATCTCAATCCTATAATATCTCAGTTTTGGGCACCTCCGGGTTCCAATTCTATGGTTTCGGCTGTCCCAACGGACCGATGGGGCTCACAGGTTACTATTTATGTTTTTTTTTAACAAAACCGTTGGACCATCGTCATCATTGTTCAAACTATCAAATTTTTGAAATTACGATTGATAAAGCTCAAATTAATTTTTAACTAATTTTTAGGGTGTTACAATTAAGCTCATTATGCCCTTAATTAGGGACAAAATGGTAATTTTTCACAAAAACTTCCTAGAATCACTTGGGCTTAGACAGACGTTAGACATTCTTTAAAAATGACGTTTCAAAGCCCCAATCAAAGTTTGGATCCAGTCAGGAATTAATCCAGTGCCAGTCAGTCACAAGGGCATTTCGGTAATTTTTTGCGTAGGAACTCAAAAGTGAGATTCTTCTGCTCTATTAACACACATAACATATATAATCCACGTCTAACATCAAAACAACCCTTTGAGGATGGCCAAGGCCGGTTATCCTCATTCTCTTAGTGAAATGACCTCAGGTGCACTTTGGTCATTTGTACACGGAAAAAATCGGGGCATTACATTACTCCCCTCCTTACAAAAAATTTCGCCCTCAAAATTTGTTACTTGAGAACAGCTTGGGATATTGTGCCATCATATTTGACTCCAACTCCCATGTGAACTCCTCCGCTTTTCCCCGTCCCCATACTACTTTGACCAAGGGTATATAGTCTTGCTCCTTAGGTGCTTGACTCCCTTATCTACGATTCTCGTAGGTAGCAGGTTAAACGTCAGGTCTTCCCTTAATTATACTTGCTTTGGTTTTAACACATGGCTTAGGTCAGACTCGTATTTTCTTAACTGAGAAACATGGAAGACCTCATGGAGATTGGACAGAGTAGGGGGTGGGGCTATACGATATGCTATGTTTCCGACTCGATTAAGGATTTGAAATAGACCAAGAAATCTGGGGCTCAATTTCTTAACTCTCATAGCTTGACCTATGCCAGTAGTAGGGGTGATCCTACGGAACACATATTCTCCTTTTTGAAATTCTATCGGCTTTCGCCGTTTGTCCGCATAGCTTTTTTGTCGACTTTGAGCAGTGAGAATCCTATCCCTAATTTTCTTGATTTGTTCTGTCGTTTCCCTCATGATATCGAGTCCTAATAGGCTCTGCTCTCTAGGTTCATACCAGCATAAAGGTGATTGGCATTTCGTCCGTATAGGACCTCGTACAGTGCCATGCCGATACTTGCATGATAATTGTTATTATAAACAGATTTGATCAATGGCAAGTACTTGTCCCAACTCTCTCTTTGGTCTAATACACATGCCCCCAGCATATCTTCTAGTATTTGGATGGTCCTCTCGGATTGCCCATCTCTTTGAGGGTGGTAAGCTGTGCTAAAACATAGTTTTGAACCAAATGCCTTTTGAAAGGCTCCCGAAAATCGTGACGTAAATCGCGGGTGTCGGTCTGAGATTATCGTCAATGGTACTCCATGTAACCTTACAATCTCTTGAATATATAATTGAGCTAGCCTATCCAAGGAGCAAGTTACCCTGACAGGTAAAATATGGGCTAACTTGGTCAGTCAGTCCACTATTACCCATATGGCATTATGACCAGCTTGGGTCCTCGGTGGCCCAGTTACAAAATCCATGGAGATACTATCCCATTTCCACTCAAAGATTGACAGGGGTTATAACATTCCAAAGGATTTTTGGTGCTCAATCTTCACCTTCTGACAGACTAAACACTCACTTACCTAGGCACTCATATCCTTTTTCAACCCAGGCCACCAAAACATCTTCTTCAGGTCCTGATACATCTTGGTGGTACCAGGGTGAATGGTAAAATGACTTTTATGGGCTTCCTCCAGAATCTCCTTTCGAAGGTCACCATTTGTCAGCACACAGATCCGGCCTTCAAAACTCCATACGCCTTCGTCATCTTGTGCAAAACCCTTCATTTTTTCGTTCCGTACCACCTCTAGAGTTTCCTAAAATTCCTTATTCTCTTGTTGGGCTTGAGTGATCTTTCTCCTAAAGTCACTCGTCACACTAAGATGGCACGCCTTTATGCTTTTAGTGGTCAAGGACATTCCTAGGTTTAAGTCTCCAAACTTTTCGATTAGCTCTACCTCCTTAACCATCATGTGGGATAGGTGCAATGATTTCCTACCTAAGGCATTGGCTGCTACATTGGCTTTGCCAGGGTGGTAGTTTACCCTAAAATCACAATCCTTTAGAAACTCTATCCACCTTCTCTGTCTCATGTTCAGCTCTTTCTGATCAAAGAGGTACTTCAGGCTCTTATGATGGGAGAATACCTTGAACCTTACTCCGTACAAATGGTGTCTCCACACTTTTAGAGCAAACACTATGGCAGCTAACTTCAGGTCATGGGTGGGGTAATTTACCTCGTGGGGCTTAAGTTGTCTAGACGCATAGGCTACCACTTGCCTATTTTGCATCAATTCACAACCTAAGTCTTTCCCAGAAGCATCACAATATACCTCAAATGGTACACTGGGGTCGGGCAATACTAAAACTGAGGTTATGGTTAACTTCTGTTTCAGCTCTTGGAAGCTCTTTTCACACTCTGGGGTCCAAGTAAAAGAGACATTCTTCCTAGTAAGCTTGGTCAAGGGTAAAGAGATCTGGGAGAATCCCTTAATAAACCGACAGTAATATCCTACCAAACCCAAAAAGCTCCAAATCTCCGTTACCGTGGTAGGTCTCTCCCAGTTCATCATAGCCTCTACCTTACTAGGGTCAACAACAATGCCTCCTTTTGACACTATATGCCCCAAAAACTTCACTTCCTTCAACCAAAATTCGCATTTAGACAGCTTGACATATAGTTTCTTTTCTCTCAGGATCTCCAACACTATCCTTAAATGAGGTTCATGTTCCTCGTGGGTCTTGGAGTAGATGAGTATATCATCTATGAAGATAACCACAAACTGATCTAGATAGGGTTGAAAGATCCTATTCATGTAGTCTATGAATACAGCCGGAGCATTCGTCAATCCAAAGAACATGATGGTAAACTCAAAGTGGCCATATCGAATGCGAAAGGCCATTTTTGGTATACCTTCATCCCTCACCCTAATCTAGTGGTATCCTGACCCCAAATCAATATTAGAAAACATCGTTGCTCCTCCCAATCGATCCATTAAATCAACAATCCTAGGCAAAGAGTACTTATTTTTCACTGTCACTCAGTTTAACTGCATATAATCAATACACAACCTCATGATCCCATCTTTTTTCTTCACAAACAGCATCGGGGCTCCCCATGGTGATGTACTGGGTCTCACAAACTTCTTTTCTAATAGATCGTTCAACTGGGTTTTTAACTCGGTGAGTTCCATAGGGGACATTCTATAAGGGGCTATAGATATGGGTCCCCTTCTTGGAAGCAGTTTTATTGAAAATTCTATCTCTCTTACGGGGGGAAACTCAGGTATCTCATCTGGGAACACTTCGGGATAGTCCCTCATAATAGGTATCTCATTAAAGTTTTGCTCAAAGTCCACATCATTAGCGGCTAGAAGAATGTAGCCCTTATTCTCTCCCCCACCACAATTTATTTCTACAACATTTATATACATACTTAAGGGTTTTCTAGGTTAATTGGGAATAGGAAGAAAGGTGATAGTCTTTTCATAACAATTTAACATCACATGGTTGGCATAAAGCTAGTCCATGCCAAGAATTATGTCTAGACCTTGCACAGGTAAACAGACTAAATCTAAGACAAATGATATATTTTCAACAATAAAACTACAATTTAGACAACACCTACAAGTTCTAACAGGTTTTCTAGTAGGGGTAGAAACGATAAGATCAAAGGGAAGTTCTGACACATGCAAATTTAAGGACTCAGCACAAGTGTAACGCCCCGATTTTTTGTCTGAGTGGAAAATGACCAAAATGCCCCTGAGGTCATTTTCGGCTCGGAATTCGAGGATGGCCGGCCCGGTAGTCCTCGAAGGGCCAACTCAATGTTTGAAGGGGATTGAATGGCCCTTGAGTGGTTTCAGAGGCGAAAGTCTCATTTTTTGCAGTTTCGGGTCAAAATGACCAAAATACCCCTATAGCGTTTTACGCGGGTAAAGGTACCGTTTGAGCCCGAAACTTTCCCCAAAAGTTTAAAACAATGTTTTTACATGTTTAAAAGCATTTGTTTGAGTCCCGGTGGTTCTGGGCAGTTTTAGTGCAAAATTACGATTTTGCCCCTAGAATAGTATTTTTGAGCTTAATGATGTAATTAAGCAAATCTAAGCAATATTAGGCTCTAATCGAAGATTAATTAATTTCCATAATTAATCTAGAGTCAAAATAAGCTATTAAAATTAATTAGAACCTAAAATTGCTTAGATTAGATTTAAACCTCTTTTTAAAACTCAAGATTTCACTCTTGGAATCTTGAATAGTTTTTTCTCTCTCCAATTCCTTAAATCAAGGAATTGTGTCTAGAATTGTTTATGCACTAAAATGAGGTTATAATTCACTAATGATCCAAGACCACTCCTTAAATATGTGTTGACAACCTTGATTACCCATTTTCTCACCTAAACACTTTCTTACAAATTCCTAATCTTAATCCTAATCAAAGATACACCTAAACACAACTCTAAACCACAATTAAAATACAAGAAAACCCTCCCCCATGGCTGATGCACTTTTGGCCCTCTCTCTCTCATTCACATCATATGTTGATTTGTTTCTCACTCAAAGAACCATGCTTGAGCCATACCTTGAATGATACCTCACCATACTTTGAACCATACCTCACCATGCCTCAAGATCACAACATCTCACCTCATGGAACTCATGGGGCTGCTCATGCTTGGCCGAAACTTCATCCTCCTCCTTTCACCTTGCATTTGTTTTATTTCTCTATAAATAGCATGCTTGGGTGAACTTGCATCATTTTGGGTTCATTTGCTAAGTGTAAGTTTTCAAAGAGCACTTCAAAGTTTCCTTTTTCTCTCAAGTTCAAGTGTTCAAGTTCTTCAAGTTCTTCATCCTCTTCTCTCATCCCAATCTCCAAATCACTTGGTAGGTATTTTCTTTCAAGTATTTCCTTTGTTTAAATTCTTACTCTAGTTATGTGTTTATAGTTTCTCTTGAGTCTTTTTAGAACTTCTTTCCCTCTCCTTCTTCTTCATCATTTTCGGCCATGGGCCTTTGAGGACAAGGGAATGAGAGCTTGATGATGAGGTTTCATGGTGGTGATGTCCATCACTTGAACAATCTCTAAAGCTTGATCTTTGTTCTCAAGTTAAAGATGTTTTCTTTTGTTCTTTCTTCTTGCACCTTGAAACCTTTCACTTTGATGATGCTTTAAAATGGTTACATGAACTCAATGATGAGGACTCATGATGTTGGTGTTAATGCATCACCAAGATCATGGTCTTTAGAGTTTCAAACGTTTCCTTTTCTTCTTAAAAGTTTCGGTTCCTTTTCCTTTTCTTTCTCCACATTTTCGGCCATGTTGGCCGATAAAGTTCACAATGGCTTAATGATGAGAGCTTCTAGATGATGACTATGTGTTCATCACAATGAGGCCTCTAGAGCTTGAGTTTTAATGAGAATGTTATTTATGACCTCATTTCAAGGAAAGAAACTTTGTGTTCTAAAGAACCCTTGAGGTTCACTCTTGTCTTTACTTTAACTTGTCATGATAAGTTTGGGTTGAGGTTTAAGTTCCTTTAAAGTCTTGTATGAGCTCTAATAAGAAATAAAATGGACTAGCATTCATATTTAAATTCAAGCTTATGCATTACATATTTACTTTGAGCTTTGCATTCATATTTATTTTCCAAGCCATCACTTAAAGTTAAAGGATAAAGAATGGATTTCATCTCATATTTACATTCTTGTCTAGCATACTTACTTTTCATCACTAAAGAACGTAAAGATTTAAAATGAGAGCTTGCACTATCACCTAACTAAATCTCAAAGCCTTTCTATTTCAGCCTTAAAGTCGATTGTTGCTGGGTCTAGAGCACTAAAATAAAGAAATAAACTTGCATATTTATATTTCAAGTCTTGCATATTTACTTTAAGCTCTCACTTTACTTTGTAATGAAGAATAAAAATGAGGTGCATAGTATGTTTAAATTATGTCAACACCTAAGAACCTTAGAGCTCAAAGACTTGCCCATCTTATCTCAAGTTAAAGTTTTATGTGGGAACATTTCTTTGAAAGCATAATTTCGGTCATGTAGTGATGATGAGCTTGGAATGAGTTTCATCTAGCTACGAGGGCCAATAATCTAAGTTTTATGACTTCCTTTAAGCCTCATGAACTTTATGGGATTAAGACCAAATAAGATTCACAAATTTAATCCTCTTTTAAGGAGGGGTCAAGAGGTCATTGACCTAATGATGTTTTAAGCCTCCTTTACAAAATAAAATGGTTTGCGAAAGAGTTTTAGATGTCCTAAAAATGATTCCAAGAGAAACTAGCAACGTATATGCTTTAGAAATATCAAGTTATGCATCTTTTTAGGACTTAATGTTTCGGTGTTTCCATGATAAGTTTTCTATTGTATGATGATGTTTTGATGTTTAGAATGTGTGAAAATTGTGTATGATAAAGTAGGAACATTCCTATGCATGATAGGAGGGAAACTAGCTTTCTAGAAAAATCGTAAAGTCAAGATTTAGCATAGTTTTAACCCATTTATTTTTCGATACTGCCCAAACTGTTTCAATGGGAATATAATCAGATTAGGATTGTTTAATCATGAAAAATTTGGTGACATTTGAAGTAGGATTGAATTTTAGCACTTATAGAGAAACTAGTAACTAGAAAACCGTAAAACCGCAATTCTAGAACTATTAGAACATTTAACTTTTAGAATCTATCCAGCAACCTCATAATATGGTAAACATGGTTTATAATTAGTTCTTAGACATAGGAATGTCTCATAATTGGTTTAGGTTTAATTTATAGCGCCTTAGGCAAAGACGGAACTGAGAAAGGGTCTAAGACGTAAGCTCTAGAACCCCGCAATAATAAGTTTATAATGCTGCCCCTAAGGAATGGTGATGTTCAGATTTATTATAGAGCATAAATAATAATAAGATTCGTTAGAAGAGAGCCCTTAGGTGCATGACAGGTTGATAGAAGATGATAGGCTAATTACATCACAAGTTTAAGGCCCATAAGGGTCAAAGCATAAGATACCATAGGACCAAGAGCATAATGAATTTTTAATGTTGCTTGTGAACGTATGAGAATGATTATGTGAATGCATGAAATTATGATGGAGGATGCATGTTTGATTGACTTATGTGGCATAAAGCAGAATTTGGAAGAAATTCAGCATCTTTGTGATTATCTTCTTTGAATTTCTGACAAATTCGGGGACTTAGAAAGTTTTGAAAACCTATGAGATTTTTATTTATGAGGTACTAAGATGAGTTCTCGGATGACACCGGTTTGGCCGAGCACCTCTATAGAACTCATGTGACATTGGTACCAAAATGAATTCTTGGGTGACACCGGTTCGACCGAGCACCCCCAAGAAATGCCCCCTAGCCCGTACTGGATAAGTCGGGATTATGTTTATGATTATGTTATGCTTATTGGGATTGATAAGTAAGAACTAGTGATGACTAGTTAAGGTATGAGCTCATAACCTAGAGATGTGACATGTTCTGGGTGACACCGATTCGGCCGAGCACCCCCAGAGTGATTGTCTTTTAGGGTGGCCTACGAGGAAGTAAAGCATGATGTTTATGTCACAAAGTTTCCCATATGAAAATTTAATTGCCACTTTATGCCACTATTATGATGTTCTTAAAGTTACAATGATTATCCTTGCATTAAGTAGAGCCATGCATACATTCTTTAATATGTTGCATCCATGTCATTAAGAATCATACTAAAATGAATGGATCTTGGCTAAATATATTCTAAAACCTAAAAATAGACTTAATGCATGCTCACTTATTTTGTATACTAAACCCAAGGTTCCTGAGGACGTAGATGATGACACCTAGGTAGTAGGAGGCCCTACTGAGATTCTTTAGCAAGATTCTCACTCTCTCTATCTCTTTCTTTCCGTCACGTCTTCAGATGGCGATGTTCGTGATTTTCGTAGACACCCCAACGTGGGAGGTGCATCATGATCCGGACCACGGGTCATACCATTTTGTGGGCCGCTGCGTCGTTTGTGTATTTATGTTCGTTGGACGGCCCTTTAGTCACCACGTACATAGCTATCGATTCTCTCCTGTTTCACCCTTCGGTGACGACCTCATGTTCGAGCACGCACGCCCTCGAGAGGAGCGTATCCGCCGCACCACACCAACAACTTCTACCATCCGGGACTACCCACAGTATGTGCCCCGCTCACCTTCATCATTCTTCGAGACGGACCCTTTGGAGGACTCTGCCACTCAGGTACCTTCTGGAGGATCCTCCCCCACCGTGCCGATGGACGTTGGGGAGGGTAGTGAGGCTTCTATCACTCAGCCGGTACGTGGAGGACCGGTGAGGATGATTCCCCGCTGTGGAGCTCACGCCCGACCGATGCAGCGCATAGCCATTCCGGCCGAGATAGCCTAGTGGATCGGATACATCCCTCCTTTCCGGAGAAGCCCACAGTAGGAGACGACCGTCGCGTTCTGGTGCCCGAGCTTTGACTAGGCCTGGATAGCCTCCTTTTGTCTTAAGGCTATCTATTTGTAGGCGCATTAGAGTTAGGAGAGTTTCTTTTTATGCCTTTGTTGTACTTTCGTTTCCCTTGTATTTCTATTCCAGATGTATCAAACTAAGCCCCACTCTACACAAGTGGGCATATCATATATATATAAATATGCAGTTCAGTTTTATTGTGATGTGCCTCTACTTGCTATATGTTATGATGAGATGTTTGCTTTACTTCCATCTATGCTCTATTGATCATCGTGTCGCGCAGTTCTCACTTTGCTTTTATAAATTCAAAAAAAAATTTACCAGTATTTTCGCTAAGTATTTTGCAGTAAAGAGGAGACTACGACGTAACCGACTAATGATTAACCTAAATATGTTCCAGAGTATTGGGTTAAAAATTAGGATGTTACAACAAGAATGGGATATGAACGAATGGGTAGCACCAGAGTCAAGCAGTACAACTAAGGTTCTACCATGAATTTCATACTTACCTTTCATGAGGTTTCGTGACGTCGTCATCTCTTTAGCATTGAGGGTGAAGACTCTCCCTTGGCGTTGTGGCTTGGGGTTGAGGGCTGTCGCGTTTCTCTCTGTGCACTCCTGCAAGTAGTGGTAGGTCTCCATGAGGTTTCCTGTACTTGGCACATACGACGGTAGGTGTAGGCCTTGGGGGTGCAGCTAGGGTCCTCTGAGGTGCTTTCCCTTTATTGTCATTTGGCCTTCCTTGGTTGAAATCCCTCCGGCGGCCTTGTGGTCTGAACAGATGTCTAGGTTGTAGTCTTTGTTGCGGTCGGAAAGGCGGCCTAGTCTGCGGCTTGAATCTTGGAGCTTGTGGTACCAGCTTCTTTGCAGCTGTCGGCCTTCGATTTGTCTAGCTTCTTTTAGCTGTCTTCAACAATACGGCATTTTTTGACCAGGGCAGGGAAGTCCCTGATTTCCAAATGGGCCACCGCAATGTTGATCTCAGCCTTCAGTCTGGACTCGTACTTAACACATTTCCAGTACTTGTTGGGGTTTCCTTGATCCATCGTTGAGAATTTGATGAGTTCCTCGAACTTAGCAGTGTACTGGGCGATACTCATGCCTCCTTGAGTCAATTGCATGAACTCAATGTCCCTCGCATTTGTAACACCCCGATTTCTCTGTCCGAGGGAAATGACCAAAATGCCCCTGAGGTCATTTCCTGACCCGAACTAGAGGGTAATCAACTCGGTCGTCCTCGAAGGGTCAACTCAATGTTTGAAGGGGATTAAATGGCCTTTGAATGCTTTCGGAAGCGAAAATTTCGTTTCATGATTTGGTCAAAATGACCAAAATACCCTATAGCGTTTTTACGCGGGTAAAGGTGCCGTTTGAGCCCGGAACTTTCCCCAGAGGTTTAAAAACATGTTTTCATGTGTCTAGAGGTCTCTGTTCAAGTCCCGGTGGTCCCGGGCAGTTTTAGTGCAAAATTACGATTTTGCCCCTAGAATAGTGTTTTTGAGCTTAATGACGTAATTAAGCAAACCTAAGCAATATTAGGCTCTAAACGAAGATTAATTTATTTCCCTAATTAATCTAGAGCCAAAATAATTTATTGAAGTTAATTAGAACCTAAAATTGCTTAGATTAAACTTAAATCCCTTTTTAGAACTCAAGACTCCTAGTCTTGGAATCTTGAATAGTGTTTTCTCTCTCCAATTCCTTGAATCAAGGAAATGTGTCTAGAGTTGTTTAGACTCTAAATTGAGGATTTAACTCACTAATGGTGCAAGACCACTCCTTAATTATGTCTAGACCACCTTAATTACCCATTTACCTTACCTAAACACTTTGTTACAAATTCCTAATCTTAAGCATAATCAAAGATACACCTAAACACAACTCTAAACCACAATTAAAATGCAAAGAAACCTCCCCCATGGGCTGATGCATTTCGGCCACATCCTCCCCCTTTGACCACATATTAAATTGTTTTCTCACTCAAAGAACCATGCTTGAAGCCATACCTTGAACCATACCTCACCATACCTTAAGCCATACCTCACCATACCTCAAGAATACATTATCTCACCTCATGGAACTCATGGAGGCCTCCAATTCTGCACACATGGCCGAAGCTCTTCATCACCATGAGCTCCCTCTATTTGTTTCATTTCTCTATAAATAGAATGCCTTGAGGAGCTTGCACCACTTTTAGATCATTTGCTAAGTTTAGGAAACACTCAAAGCTTTTCTTTTCTCTCAAAGTTCTTGTGTTCTTCAAAGTTCTTCAAGCTCTTCAAAGTTCTTCATCATCTTCATCTTCTTCTTCCATCTTCAAGTTCATCACACCAAGTAGGGATTTTCTTTCATGTATTCTTTTCTTTAAAGTTCTTGTTTCAAGCTTGATGTTCATAGTTTCTCTTGGTTCCTTTTAGAACTTCTTTTCTTTTCCTTCTTCCTCTTTATGTTTCGGCCATGGGCCTTTGGGAATGAAGGAATGAGAGCTTGATGATGAGAGTTTCATGATGATGTTCATCACTTGAAACAAACTCTAGAGCTTGATCTTTGTTCTTGAGCAAAAATGTTTTTAGTTTTTCCTTTCTTGAACTCTTGAGAACTTTAGCCTTAATGATGTTTTAAAATGGCTCTATGAACTCAATGATGAGGACTCATGATGTTGGTGTTAATATATCATCAAGATCATGAACTCTAGAGTTTTAAAATGTTCCTTTTCTTCTTGAAGATTTCGGCCATTTCCTTAACTTTTTCTAAGCTTCATGGTTTGATTTCCTAAAAATATTATGTTAAGTTTTAAAGAACTCTAAGCTTGACTTTACCTTGTTTGGATGAGTTTGGGTTATGGTTTAAATTCCTTTAAAGTCTTGTTAAGAGCTCTAGAAAGAAAAAATGAACTTGCATAATTTATTTTATGCTTGCATTCATATTTACATTCTTGCTATGCATCTTTACTTTCAAGCTATCACCTAAGAACATAAAGATTAAAATGGAACTTGCATCTTCACTTAACTTAATTCTCAAAGCCTTTCTATTTCGGCCTTAAAGTCGATTGCTGTTGGGCCTAGAGCACTAAAATAAAGAATTGAACTTGCATCCTCACTTAATTAATTCCTCGAATGCCTATCTATTTCGGCCTTAAAGTCGATTGTTGTTGGGCCAAGAGCACTAAAATAAAGAATTGAACCATGTATATTACCTTCAAGCTCGCACGTTTAAGTTTATGCCTTGCATATTTAAATTCAAGTCATCACGTTACTTTGTAAGCAAGATTAAAAATGAAAAGCATGAGCACGTTTAGTTTATGTCGTAACTTAAGAACCTAGAGCTCAAAGACTTGCCCATTTCATCCCAAGATAAAGTTAAATTGGAATGTATTCCTTGAATGCATAATTTCGGCCAAGTAGTGATGATGGACTTGCAATGAGTTTTCATCTAGCTACTAGGACCAATAGTCTATGTTTTAAGTTTTCCCTAAAGCTTTACAAATCTTTATAAGGTTATGTCATCACAAGTTGTGATTTTATTATCTTTTAGGGGATGGAATATGTTTTGGTCAGTGACCTAAGGCTTCACTTAGCCTCTTGATGAATTAAAATGTTTTGCAAAGAGTTTAAGAAGTTCTAGATCGATTCCGAGAGAAACTAGTTAACTTATGTACCTAGAAATGTCAATTTAACTCTCTCATTTAAGTTAAATGTTTTCGGTTCTGATGTGATGAGTGTGATGCTGTATGATGATGTTTTTATGTGTTGGAATGTGTGAAAATATCATGTGATGATGTAGAAGCGAACTTATGCATGATAGGTAAGAAACTAGCTAACTAGAAATACCGTAAAGCTAGAATTTAACATAGTTTTGACCCATTTGTTTATGGAACTAATCCAAACTGTTTTAATGGGGACATAATCAGATTTAGATTGTTTAGACATGAAAAACTTGGTATCATTTGGATTAGAATCGAATTCTAGCACCTACGGGGAAACTAGTAACTAGAAAACCGTAAAAATGCAAATGTAGAACTCTTAGAACATCTAATTTTCTGGATTCTGTCCAGCACCCTTACAACATGATAAACATGATTAATAATTAGTCCTTAAGCATAGGAATGCCTCATAATTGATTTAGATTTAATATATAAGCTTCGCTAAAAATGGAACTGAGAAAGGGTCTAAAACGTAAGTTCTAGAACCCCGTATTCACATGTTAGGATTTCCACCCTATGCTATTCAGATTTAGAAGTAAAATGAGAGGATTATGAATGATGTTTAATTATGAGCCTTAGGTGCTTAAAATATGAACGACGGATGTAGAGAACTGTATCTCAAGATTAAGACCCGTAAGGGTCAAAGCATAAGCTACCGTAAGGGTAAGCGTTTGGATGTTTTATGATGATGCATGAAGTATGCTAATGATAATGATGTTATTCATATGAGGAATTTATGAGGTTATATGTTTATGTGGCATAAAGCAAATTTGGAAGGAAATTCGGTGTAATGACCGTTGTCTTGAATTTCCAACAAATTTGGGGACTTAAAGAGATTTTGAAAATTAAGGTACTAAGATGGGTTCTAGGATGACACCGGTTCGGCCGAGCACCTCCATAGAACTCATGTGACATCGGTACCACTTTACACTCTTAGGTGACACCGGTTCGGCTGAGCACCCCTAAGAGTTTTGCCCCCTAACCCGTACTCAGATAGTCGGGATTTATGATTTATGATACGCTTATCGTTAAGTGGTAAGTAAAAACTAGTGACGACTAGTTAAGGTATGAGCTCATAACCTAGATGTATGAAACGTTTTGGGTGACACCGGTTCGGCCGAGCACCCCCAGTTCGATTGTCTTTTAGGGTGGCCCATGAGGAAGAGAAGTTTCATGATTATGATTATGTCACTAAGTTTTATCCCATATGAATGTTACTATTGCCACTTTATGCCACCAAGAATGATGATACTTGATGTTATGTTTTATGTATGTGCATTAGGTAGTGCCATGCATACATTTTCTATTATGTTGCATTCATGACATTAAGATCATCCTAAAATGAATGGACCTTGGCTAAAATATATTTTTAAGTTTAAAATGAACTTAATACATGCTCAATCGTTTTGTATAAATAAACCCAAGGTTCTTGAGGACGTAGATGATGACACCTAGGTAGTAGGAGGCCCTACTGAGATTCTTTAGCAAGATTCTCACTCCCTCTATCTCTTTCTTTCCGTCACGTCTTCAGATGGCGACGTTCATAGTGTTCGTGGACACCCCGACATGGGAGGTGCACTATGACCCGGCTCACGGGTCATACCATTTTGAGGGGCGTGCGGTGCGGGTTTTCATGTTCGTAGGACGCCCCTTCGCTCATCCCGTGCACACCCATCGCTTCTCCCCGACTGCACCCTATGGCGACGACGAGCGGGTTTTTGAGCGTGCGCGTACGCATGACGAGAGGGTGCTCCGCATGCACACCGCCGCCTTAGCCATGCGAGACTATCCCGATTACGTGCCCCGGACCTACTTCTCGGAGACCGACCCGTCTGAGGACCCGCCTACTCATCCGTATAGCGAGAGCTCTGCCCCCTCTCCACCATTGATGAGGGAGGGTAGTGAGGATATCGTGACTCAGCCCCGACTTGCACGACGACCGGAGATGCGGCCACACCGCGGGGGTCACTCTCGATCCCCGTTCCGCCTCTTCACGCCCGAGGAGCTCGCACAGTTTCCCGGATACTTGCCTCATTCACGAGACGGACGTCAGTAGGAGGTGACGATCGACCGATGAAGTACCCGGTTAGAGCACACACCACTTAGATGGGGATAAACCTTCTTTTGTTTAGAGGTTATCCTATTAGGTGCACTCGGGTAGGGGAGTAAATTATGTTCATGTTTTATGTTGTATTTTCTTTTATGCTTTTCCCTTGTACTAAATTAAGTCCCATACTTATAAGTGGGCAAGTTATATATATATATAAGATGATATTCAGTGATGTTCATGCTGTGCCTTATGTTATGATGTTGTGAGACATTTGTTTTACTATACATGGTTTACCGCTTATCGCATCACGCGGCTCTCACTTTTATTTCAAAAAAAATTACCCGTATTTTCCGCTAAGTAATTCAAAGTTAAATGAGAACTATGAAGTAACAGACTAATGATTAACCTAAATATGTTCTAGAGTATTGGGTTAAAAATTAGGATGTTATAGCATTCCTTATCGATTCTGGGAAGTACTTCTCATAGAAGTAAGCTTTAAACAGCACCCAGTCGATCTCGGTACTGGCTACTTCCAGCAGTCTTTGAGCACCGGTCTACTAGAATCCGGCATCTCCTTCCAATATGTATGTGGTGAAATCACCTTCTTCACCTCTGTGCATGGAATCACAGTGAAAATCTTCTCCATGCTCTTAATCTACTCATATTCAGGGTTCCCTTGAATGAAGGTGGGTTGGCCTTGTGAAATTCCCCGAAACGGGCGTGCTTGGAGACTTTTGTAACACCCTAGTAATTAACCAAATACACCTAGGTTGAATCTGATTAATGACTAGACTTTACTCCTTACTTTGGTTCTTTCTTCATAATTTGAAAATACTTAGTGAAATTACGAGCCATTTTTTTTTTTTAAAAAAACATAATTGAAAACGTGAGCCGAGTACAACGTGAACGAGTAAGCGGAGTATAATAAGACGTTTAAGAATATATCACATCATATCACTTTGGCTCCATCATATAACATCCATAAGCACATTATAACATATATTTACATACAATAACCTCACTCAAAGGGTGGGTTATGATCATACATCATTGTCTTATGCAAACCCATAAAAGAAAATATACATAAGGAAATACATGCCCCTAAACTAGATAACTCCATAAGCCAGGAAGGTTATCCTAAAACTAGGGTGCATGAACACACATAAATCTACTAAGAACCTTCTATGGCCACTGTCCTGGAAATGGGGGAATAAATCCGATCCACTGATGAGCTCCCTCGGGAGGGGACACACGAGATGCACTAGGCTGGGGTCGCATGGACGGCCTTCTTGCTAATCTCGGCTAAACAACTGTTTCCTCACTACCCTCTCTTACACGTGTGAGAGTAGGAGCAGAGCTCTCAGAATATACATGAGTAGGAGTGTCCTCTGAAGGATCAGTTTCAGAATATCTCGTCTCGGGAACATACTCTGGAAATCTATGGACAGCAGATGAAGCAGGATAAGAACGTAACATCCTTTCATCAAGTGGACGTGCATGTTCGAAAACCATTTCATTGCCATAGGGAGAAGTAGGAGAAAATCGATAACTAGGGACAGGATGTGCAAATGGACGACCTATGTAAATAAAAACACGAACTGCACACCTCCCTTCAAAATGATACGAGCGATGCACCGGATCATAGTGGAATTCCCAAGTAGGGGTATCAACGAACAGGACGAATGTCGCCATTTGAATCTGGAGACAATGACGGAAATAAAGAAAAGGGAGTGAGAATCTTGCTAAAGAATTCTCAGTAGGGTACCTCCTTCTACAGTGTCATCATCAAAGTCCCCAAGAACCTCGGGAATATTCTAAAATAGTGAGCGTGCAAAGATTCATTTTAAGTTCGGACAAATACTTAACCGAGGTTCGTCAATTTTTAATCATGCGTCTTATAATGCATCATAATCTTAACATGTCATATTTACAATGAACTTTTCGTTTATCATTACATCATATTCCTCATCATCATTATCAAAATAACATGCATAAAAGAACGTCATATAATATTAGCTGCACATGGACACAGTGCACATATTTCATTTCTTTAGTGCCTTAGGTGACTTAAAATCTTATCATCATCATTATTTTCCTTGGGCCACCCTATACTCCACCCTTTTGGGAGTAATTTAGGTTATGAGCTCATACTTTACTAGTCGTCACTAGCATATACTTATCCCTTTTGATAAGCTAAAGTCCCGACTCTACCCTTTTGAGAGAACGGGTTAGGGGGCTAAAATCACCTTTTCACCACCTATAGTCTGATGGTTCCAAAGGATCATTTTCTTATAAGTTTAAGTCACCATTAAATCTTTGCATGTTATATCACAATACAATTCATAAACATCATAGCATTTTCTCATTTATAGTCTTAAGCTAGAATAATATATATCAACTATAATGATGCATCTGGGAGATTCCCAGGAAAGAGAGGTGGGTCACAATGGACACGCTTAAATACCAAGTCTTTCCTTAGCCAGAACTTTTCCAAATTACACTTTTACAATGATACACTTTCTTCTAGCAACAAAGGTAAATTTTACATAATAAAGAATATTTCATGCATAAGCATTCTCATTATTTGCAACAACAACTATAACATGCAAGCCAGGAAATCATTCAATTATAGAACTAATTAGTTATGCACCTAAGGGATTTATTACCATCCTTACGATTATTTATAGGCCTTAAGAACACTATTAAATCAAATGGGGTAGCATAGGTAGTAAGTTGTTCCTAAGGTTTTACAGTATGCTAGAAGTTATGTTTTAAATCCTTTCTTGTTACCAGCTTTCCCTATGATGCTGAAATTAGTTACTAAACCAATTATGAATCATTCTCCCTTATTTAAACATAATAAAACCTGGTTCTTATTGTTGCTAAAGATTCTGGATAGAATGCATAAATTTCATTCCCTAGAGTTCTAGAAATCTTGGCTTTACGGTTTTCTAGTTGCTAAGTTCATTTTTAGTGTTCGGGATTAATCCTAGTCTAATTGATACCAAATTTTTCGTGGCTAACTAATCCTAGACAGAATTATAACATACTGAAACAGATTTGGCATTGACTGAACTTAAAGGGGTCAAAAACTAGGTAAATTCTAGCTCTTCGATTGTTCTAGGGAGCTAGTTTTATCTCTAACATGTAGTGAATCATTCTCTTAACAATAAACCATAATTATCACAACTTCAAACATATCAAATCATTATCATACATTGATACTAAACTCATATCAGTGGCCAAATCATGAACCTCATGCAATTACATAGAATCATATTTTAAGTGCATATAAAATACTAGTTCCCCGTAAAATCCTTGCAAAGTCTTAAAACTCATTTAGAAACTAGTTCTTTTGTCAAACTTGGGAGGATCTTCACAATTAAAATTCTCACTTAAGATAAAAGGAGTAAGTCTTGAGCTTTAGAGATTTAGGTGACATCTTAGAATTATAAACATGCTATGCAACCTTATTTTAATCTTATCTTTATAAGGTGATAGCTTGGAATTATAAACATGATATGCAATTCCATTTCTTTATCTTTAAGATTTAAGGTGATGACTTGAAAATTAAACATGATGCAAGAACTTGAAATATAAACATGATGCAAGAAACTGGAGCGGCGGTAATCCGCACAGAGGACGATAGAGGGAGAAGAGAATATTAAGAAACCGGAGTGGCGGTAGTCCGCACAGGACCGGTGAAGGGAGAAGAGAATTATTATTACATCTTTTTAATCTCCAATCTCAAGACTTTTTAAAGAATAAATTCTTTAACTCCAATAATCATATTTCTTTGCTTGTGATACATGGCCAAGTCTTTGACCTCTAGGATCTTTAGGTGATGGCATAAAATAAACATGCCATGCGTTGATTCTTTTAGCCATTCTAAAATAAAGTGAGAGCATAAATTAAATATGAGATGCAACCTCTTTATTATCTTGAAAGATTAAGTGATGACTTGAAACATAAACATGAAATACAAGCTTGGAAAATACATCTTTCAAGTTCTAAACTAAAAATCTTTGTTTTAGCATCACAAAGCATTATTCTTTAAAGTTTTGCATCAAGTGGAATTTTCAAGCTTTAGAGGCCTAACTTGTGATGGATTTACAACCCAACCAAGGTCCTCATCATCAAGCCATCATCTTAGTTCCACCTAGGCCATATGGCCGAATTGGTTAAAGAAAAATGAAGAGGAAAATCGAAATGAAAAGCTAAGGTAAGTTCATAATTTCATCATTTTGAGCTAAAAACACAACTCCTCAAAGCATAGAAATAAATTTAGAAACTACTCCCTACCTAATCTGAGTTGAAGAAGAGGAAGAGAACTTGATTTCTTGAAGTGAAATGAAACAAAATCTCTTTGAAAAATTGAAGAAAGAATTCAGCCAAAGAGGAGGAAGAAAGAAAGTTTTTGGTGCTCCTAAAAACTAGTTATGAACAAAGCATTCCAAGACCACTCAAGCAAGCCTATTTATAGAAGATTTTGAGGCTTCTAATTGGCCAAAATGAGGAGGTAGTTGGCGGAATTTTGCAGGAGAAATAAGGGAGGAAAAATCATTTTAGACAAAGTTGTATGAAATTAACGAATTATGTCTCTTATGGTGACATTTTGGCATTTTGTTTTAGTGCAACTTTTGGCAATAATTCAGCTGCATAATGGCATCAATAATTTCGTCCATTACAGCCCAAAGAAGTGAAATTTGTGTGTTCCATGCATTATTTAGGTGTAGGCAAGGTTTTCATGTAATTTAGAGAATTTACAGTTAAGGGCTTAAGTGAATTAGTAAGCAATTTGGGTGTTTTTGAGCAATTTTGGATTCTAATCAATCTAAATACATAATCTTGACTTTAGATTAATATTTAGAATTTAATAAGCTTTAATTTGAGCCTAATATTGCTTAGGTTTCGATATACGAATCAAAAATCCCGAAATTCGCAAAACTGTCCAAAAACAGGGGCAAAATCGTACTTTCACTTAAAAACTGCCCGAGGCCACCTGAGCTTAACCAATGGTTAATCATGGCTTAAAAACAAATTTAAAACATTTTAATGAGGTTCGGGCTCAGTCGGCACGCACATCGGAGTTAAAACAGCCGCATGGGCGTTTTGGTCATTTCACGCGTCTGAACTCAAAATTGAGATCATTCTGCTCTATTAACACACATAACACAAACAATCCCTTATTATCATCAAAACATCCCCTTGAGAATAGGTGGGGCCCACGATCCTCATTTTCTGAGTAAAATAACTTTAGGGGCATTTTGGTCATTTTATACATATAGAAATTCGGGATTTGCGACTCTCGCATGAATCGCTCCTAACCTCTCTTCTAATGTTATATTCCTTTATTGAGGATTGTTCGGCCTCAAATCTTATGTAATATGTAACACCCCGATTTTTCTGTCCGAGGGAAATGACCAAAATGCCCCTGAGGTCATTTCCTGACCCAAGTTTGAGGATAACCAACTCGATCGTCCTCGAAGGGTCAACTCAATGTTTGAAGGGGATTGAATGGCCTTTGAATGCTTCCGGAAGCGAAAATCTCGTTTCTCCCAGTTTCGGGTCAAAATGACCAAAATACCCCTATAGCGTTTTTACGCGGGTAAAGGTGCCATTTGAGCCCGGAACTTTCCCCAGAGGTTTAAAAACATGTTTTCATGTGTCTAGAGGTCTCTGTTCAAGTCCGGATGGTCCCGGGGAGTTTTAGTGCAAAATTACGATTTTGCCCCTAGAATAGTGTTTTTAAGCTTAATGATGTAATTAAGCAAACATAAGCAATATTAGGCTCTAAACGAAGATTAATTTATTTCCCTAATTAATCTAGAGTCAAAATAATTTATTAAAGTTAATTTGAACCTAAAATTGCTTAGATTAAACTTAAATCCCTTTTTAGAACTCAAGACTCCTAGTCTTGGAATCTTGAATAGTGTTTTCTCTCTCCAATTCCTTAAATCAAGGAAATGTGTCTAGAGTTGTTTAGACTCTAAATTGAGGATTTAACTCACTAATGGTGCAAGACCACTCCTTAATTATGTCTAGACCACCTTAATTATCCATTTCCTATGCCTAAACACTTTCTTACAAATTCCTAATCTTAAGCATAATCAAAGATACACCTAAACACAACTCTAAACCACAATTAAAATGCAAGAAACTCTCCTCCCTTGGCTGATGAAGTTTCGGCCAGCACACTCCACATTGGCCACATTGGCCACATCTTTAATTATTTCCTCACTCAAAGAACCATGCTTGAGGCCATACCTTGAACCATACCTCACCATACCTTAAGCCATGCCTCAAGAACACATTATCTCACCTCATGGAACTCATGGATGCCTCCAATTCTGCACACATGGCCGAAGCTCTTCATCACCATGAGCTCCCTCCATTTGTTTCATTTCTCTATAAATACAATGCCTTGAGGAGCTTGCACCACTTTTAGATCATTTGCTAAGTTTAGGAAACACTCAAAGCTTTTCTTTTTCTCTCAAAGTTCTTGTGTTCTTCAAGTTCTTGGAGTTCTTCATCATCTTCATCTTCTTCTTCCATCTTCAAGTTCATCACATCAAGTAGGGATTTTCTTTCATGTATTCTTTTCTTTAAAGTTCTTGTTTCAAGCTTGATGTTCATAGTTTCTCTGGGTTCCTTTTAGAACTTCTTTTCTTCTCCTTCTTCCTCTTTATGTTTCGGCCATGGGCCTTTGGGAATGAAGGAATGAGAGCTTGATGACGAGAGTTTCATGATGATGTTCATCACTTGAAACAAACTCTAGAGCTTGATCTTTGTTCTTGAGCAAAAATGATTTTAGTTTTTCCTTTCTTGAACTCTTGAGAACTTTAGCTTTAATGATGTTTTAAAATGGCTCTATGAACTCAATGATGAGGACTCATGATGTTGGTGTTAGTTTATCATCAAGATCATGAACTCTAGAGTTCTAAAATGTTCCTTTTTCTTCTTGATGATTTCGGCCATTCCCTTAAATCTTGCTTGGCTTCATGGTTTGATTTCCTAAAAATATTATGTTAAGTTTTAAGAACTCTGAGCTTGACTTTACCTTGTTTGGATGAGTTTGGGTTATGGTTTAAATTCCTTTAAAGTCTTGTTAAGAGCTCTAGAGAAAAATAAAATGAACTTGCATAATTTATTTTATGCTTGCATTCATATTTACATTCTTGCTATGCATCTTTACTTTCAAGCTATCACCTAAGAACATAAAGATTAAAATGGAACTTGCATCTTCACTTAATTTAATTCTCGAAGCCTTTCTATTTCGGCCTTAAAGTCGATTGTTGTTGGGCCTAGAGCACTAAAATAAAGAATTGAACTTGCATTATCACCTAAGTAATTTCTCGAATGCCTATCTATTTCGGCCTTAAAGTCGATTGTTGTTGGGCCAAGAGCACTAAAATAAAGAATTGAACCTTGCATATTTACTTTCAAGCTTGCACGTTTAAGTTTATGCCTTGCATATTTAAATTTAAGTCATCACTTTACTTTGTAAGCAAGATTAAAAATGAAAAGCATGAGCACGTTTAGTTTATGTCGTAACTTAAGAACCTAGAGCTCAAAGACTTGCCTATTTCATTCCAAGATAAAGTTAAATGTGAATGCATTCCTTGAATGCATACTTTCGGCCAAGTAGTGATGATGGACTTGCAATGAGTCTTCATCTAGCTACTAGGACCAATAGTCTATGTTTCAAGTCTTCCCTAAAGCCTTACAAATTTTTATAAGGTTATATCATCACAAGTTGTGATTTCATTCTCGTTTAGGGGATGGGATATGTTTTGGTCACTGACCTAAGGCTTCACTTAGCCTCTTGATGAATTAAAATGTTTTGCAAAGAGTTTTAGAAGTTCTAGATCGATTCCAAGAGAAACTAGTTAACTTATGTACCTAGAAATGTCAATTTAACTCTCTCATTTAAGTTAAATGTTTTCGGTTCTGATGTGATGAGTGTGATGCTGTATGATGATGTTTTGATGTGTTGGAATGTGTGAAAATATCATGTGATGATGTAGAAGCGATCCTATGCATAATAGGTAAGAAACTAGCTAACTAGAAATACTGTAAAGCTAGAATTTAACATAGTTTTGACCCATTTGTTTATGAAACTAATCCAAACTGTTTTAATGGGAACATAATCAGATTTAGATTGTTTAGACATGAAAAGCTTGGTATCATTTGAATTAAAATTGAATTCTAGCACCTATGGGGAAACTAGTAACTAGAAAACCGTAAAAATGCAAATGTAGAACTCTTAGAACATTTAATTTTCTGGATTCTGTCCAGCGCCCTTACAACATGATAAACATGATTAATAATTAGTCCTTAAGCATAGGAATGCCTCATAATTGATTTAGATTTAATATATAGCACCTTCGGCGAAAACGGAACCGAGAAAGGGTCTAAAACGTAAGTTCTAGAACCCCGTAAATACAAGTTAGAGATTCTGCCCTATGCTTTTCAGATTTAAGTATGAACATGAGGATTAGGAATGATGATTAACTATGTGCCCTTAGGTACATAAAATATGAGCGACGGATGTTAGAGAACCAAATCTCATGATTTAGACCCGTAAGGGTCAAAGCATAAGCTACCGTAAGGATAAACGGTTGAATGTTCCATGATGATGTATGTTATGTAAATGATGATGATGTTATTCATATGATGAATTCATGAGGATATATGTTTATGTGGCATAAAGCAAATTTGGAAGGAATTAAGGTACTAAGATGGGTTCTAGGATGACACCGGTTCGGCCGAGCACCTCCATAGAACTCATGTGACATCGGTACCATTTTATACTCTTAGGTGACACCGGTTCGGCCGAGCACCCCTAAGAGAATTGCCCCCTAACCCGTACTCAGATAGTCGGGACTTATGATTTATGATACGCTTATCGTTAAGTGGTAAGTAAGAACTAGTGACGACTAGTTAAGGTATGAGCTCATAACCTAGATATATGACACGTTCTGGGTGACACCGGTTCGACCGAGCACCCCCAGTTCGATTGTCTTTTAGGGTGGCCCATGAGGAAGAGAAGTTTCATGATTATGATTATGTCACTAAGTTTTGTCCCATATGAATGTTACTATTGCCACTTTATGCCACCAAGTATGATGATGCTTGATGTTATGTTTTATGTATGTGCATTAGGTAGCGCCATGCATACATTTTCTATTATGTTGCATTCATGACATTAAGATCATCCTAAAATGAATGGACCTTGGCTAAAATATATTTTAAAGTTTAAAATGAATTTAATACATGCTCAGTCATTTTGTATAAATAAACCCAAGGTTCCTGAGGACGTAGATGATGACACCTAGGTAGTAGGAGGCCCTACTGAGATTCTTTAGCAAGATTCTCACTCCCTCTATCTCTTCCTTTCCGTCACGTCTTCAGATGGCGACGTTCGTAGTGTTCATGGACACACCGACATGGGAGGTGCACCATGACCCGGACCACGGGTCATTCCATTTTGTGGGTCGATGCACGGTTAGAGTATTCATATTCATGGGTCGACCCTTCACTCCCCCTGTACACTCCCATCGTTTCTCCCTCGTCTCACCTTTTGGCGATGACCTGGTGTTCGAGCGCGCACGTCCCCTAGAGGAGAGGCTTCGCCGTACCCCATCATCCACGTCCGCCGCTCGAGACTACCTCCAGTATGTGCCCCGTTGCCCGTCGTCTTTTTCGGAGACGGATCCTTCCAAGGATTCGGCAACCTAGGCACCCTCCGAGGGATCTTCCCCCACCATACCCATGGACCTTGGGGAGGATGGTGAGCCTTCCGTGACTCAGCCAAGGCTCGCACGACGACCGGAAATGAGGCCACGCCGTGGAGGTCACTTCCGAGCCCCGTTCCGCCTCTTCACGTCCGAGGAGCTCGCCTAGTTTCCCGGATATTTGCCTCGTTCGCGAGATGGACGTCAGTAGGAGGTGACGATCGTCCGATGGAGTACCCGGTTAGAGCACACCCCACTTAGATAGGGATAAGCCTTCTTTTGTTTAGAGGTTATCCCATTAGATGCACTCGGGTAGGGAGTTGATTATGTTTATGTTTTATGTTGTATTTTCTTTTATGTATTTCCCTTGTACTAAATTAAGTCTCACACTTATAAGTGGGTAAGTTATATATATAAAAGATGATATTCAGCGTTGTTCATGTTGTGCTCTATGTTATGATGTTGTGAGACATTTGTGTTACTTTACATGGTTTACCGTTTAACGCATTACGCGGCTCTCACTTTGTATTTCAAAAAAAAAATTTACCCGTATTTCCGCTAAGTATTTCAAAGTAAAAATGAGAACTATGAGGTAACAGACTAATGATTAATCCAAATATGTTATAGAGTATTGGGTTAAAAATTAGGATGTTACATAATAATTACCTACAGTAATTCGGTAATTTCTAATGACAGTAAAAATTACAGTAAAAATTGGGGCGTTACAACTTTAGCATTATTATGACCACGATCGGCACCAGCTTGGCGGTCTCGGTCCATTCTTTCAAACATTGCCCTCATGGTCCTAGCCACATCACGGAAGGCTTCAGCAGTTTCGTTGTCCTGTCCGCAGGAGGTTGTGGTCCTATTCTGTTGTCGATATGCAATTGGTTCCTATGCACACAAAACAACAACACTGAGGTGATTAGGCTCAATACTCTACGTAAAGTGGGCTAGTTACCATGGCACATATAACATACAGTGGCCATGTATTTCTAATCCTTAAGCTCATCCTATTGATAGAGCGACTACACATGACATATCTACCGCATTATGCTTAAGAAGCATAGTCAGTCCAATCCTCGGGCTCCGTGAGAACCGAACTACTCTGATACCAAAATGTAACAACCTAATATTTAACCTAACATGCCTAGGATGTATTCAAGTTAATTATCAGCTGTTACTCTTTTATTCCAGTTCTTAATCCTAACTTTTAGAAAATACTTAGTGAAAATATGGGTAAATTTTTTTTTTTTTTTGAAATAAGAGATGAAAACGTGAGCCGTGCATAAGATGAACACTATATTTGTTTGGTTTGTGAACGATAATAAAAAGCCATTCATGCCATGAATAAAAACACAGGATCATACATAACAACCATCATATCATATATATAATAAAGGTTCTGTCATACATAATAGCATAAGTACAGTCATCTGAAACTGAAATACATAGACCAGAAACCTCGCGCACTAAAGTGCATCTAAAGTAGATAACCCCAAAGACAAAAGAAGGTTATCCTATGCCAACTATACGCACAAACACCACCAAGTCTGCTACCAGCTCCTACTGTTGCCCGTTCCAAAGGTGAGGAACATATCCAACCTACTGAGCCAGTTCGGCCAGGTGGCCAAACAGAGGGGTATCATCCTCACTCGTCTTCCGCAGATTGGCTGCATCATGGTGGCCTCACTGCCTTCGTCAAAATCCATGGGCACGATGAGGGAAGAACCCTCGGGTGGCACCTAGGTAGCAGAGTTCTCAGATGGGTCTGTGTTTGAATGATTCGTGGGGGAATGGGGCATATACTCTAGGAAGTCACTGATGGCATAAGCGGTTAGCTGGGTGTGGCGAGTCCACTTCTCGCGAGGTCGTGCATGCTCGAAGACGAGATCGTCACCAAAGGGGGAAGTAGGAGATAATCGAAAGTTGGAAACTTGGTGTGCGAAGGGGCGGTCCATGTATACAAAAAGGCGAATGGTACAATGATCCACGAAATGATATGACTGATGGGTGGCATTGTAGTGCATCTCCCAAGTGGGCACGTCAATGTAGATCACGAACGTCGCCATCGACCTCTGACGATGCGATGGAAAGAAAAGATATAGGGAGTGAGAAACTTGATGAAGAATCTCAGTAGGGTGTCCTTCTATTCTAGTGTCATCATCTACGTCCTTAGGAACCTCGGGTTTTGTAACATCCTCCCAAGTACAACGTCACCCTTAAGTCATGACATCAGAATCGAGAGTTGTTACTTATAAATTAGTAGACCTTCTTAAATAACTATAGCAAATTCGGTTGGTTTGTGCAATAACTAAGCGTAATTCTATTAAAATATATGAAAAAGATACAAAACATTTATTGAATGCATAGCTAAGTACAAAAGGAAGCTCATCTAAGAGCTTTAATACATATACGTTTTCTATTACCTATATAGATATAAGCATATGACTCCTTATTACCTGTATAGTCAATATAAGCTTTAGCCTTAAACTACTGCAAATCTGATTCCCTTTCATAAAGCAACCTCCTTATTCTCTGGATCAACCTGGAGACGACATGGGAACACAAACACATAGGGGTGAGAATTATACATTTCTTAATAGGGTAACTCCCCAAATACACAACCATAATGTCATCATCATCGCCCCAGCCACTTCGATTTATTAAGAAAAAGGTGATCAAGCATTACATAATAATAGTTCATTTTTTTAAAGTTCCAAATCATATTTTCGAAGTTGATTGTTTTAAAAAGTCAATCACTTTGTACACATTTATCATAAGATCATAATCATGGTAAATCATGTTAATCAAAATGATTCTTAATGATACAAATATGTATGTACCAAATGTACGGAAATTATCGAAAATTATCTTTATTTACCTTTGATAAATCGAAGAGGATCTCATCTATCTTTAGTTTTCCTTGATAAGTCGAAAGGATCTCATTTCTCTCTCTATTTGCCCTCGACAAGTCGAAAGGATCTCATTTCTCTCTGTATTTGCCCTAGACAAGTCGAAAGGATCTCATCTCTCTCTAACTGCCCTCGACAAGTTGAAAGGATCTTATGTTTCTTTATTTTCCCTTGACAAGCTAAAGAGGATCTCTTGTCTCTTATTTGCCCTGGATAAGTCAAAGAGGATCTTATGTTTCTTATTTGCCCTTGACAAGTCATAGAGGATCTCATGTTTCTTATTTTCCTTTGACAAGTCAAAGAGGATCTCATTTTTACTTATGGCTACAGAACTTAATTCAATATATCATTCACTTTCTTTTCCAGTGCATGTATAAAACACATATAGGCATTCATTCACATTGTGATTTCAATCATGCCTCATAAACCCATATTTACTTCCTCTAGTGTGCATTTATACATCACAAGTCACATGACCAAATATTTAATATCAAGTATTTGTGTCATACTAGAACCAAACTACTGTTACATTATCAATTCAAGTCTTTGGTTCATTTCCAGCAATTGGGCAGATTTCACACCATTGTAGCACAAATTTATTTCCATAACAAATAATCAATTCAGAGGCTATAAAAATTCTCAATGACACCTCAATGTATCCAAAAGGTTCCATAAAAGTTTTAGGTAAATAGAGTTCTCTAACTATGTTAACAAAATTAGACAAATTTAGTGGTTAGAAACCACTCAACCTCGGCTCAAGAACCAAAATTCATAATTTTTAACCTTAGCAATTGAACCTAAAAATTTCAAAATAAAAATCCTTAAAACCTCAAGATGTCCCTAATACTCTGTAAAATTTCCAAGGGAAAAATCAATCGTTTGCTATGATAACAAAATTAGATAAATTCACAGCTTCAGAGTTAACATCTCAGGTAGCATAGTTATAACTTCGGTTCGTGATTTTTCTCAGGCAGTAAAAGTCCTTATCATGCACCACAAAAATTCTTAGAGTTTCTTTAGTATGTTAGCTTCAACATATAATTTTTATAGCTCATAAAAATTACTACAAATACATCAGAAAATTCATGAACCATAACCTGTCCAGAAGAAATCCGAAAATCCAATAGCATAGTGTAATATTTCTTTTGACAAAAATGATTTCTAGAATCATCCAAACACTCCACCAAAATTAATACATCAATATCCATATATCATCAACCAACACAACCAAAAATATCAATTTAAATCAGTGATTAAAACAAAAAAAATGGATTTGAAAAGGAAGAGGTTCAAAAACCCTACCCTTGGAAGCTAATGTCTCTTTGTCTCTTGTACACTTCAAGATAGATGTTCTCCACCCCAAAGCTCTTGAAACACACTCAAACCCTCCTCAAATCAGTGATGAGTGAGGTACTAAAGTGAGGTTTTGGAGAATGTAATCAGTTGTATTTGTGGAGGTTATAGTGTAGAACAAGTTTACTTAAGGAAGTTTTTGATTTTGAGTAGGTTAGGCTTATGATTTTGAGCTTGGAAATCAAATTCTCAAGGTTGTTAGCAAGAAAGCAATGGACTTTCTGCACTTATGCTTGCTGCTGTGAATGTCACTAGCTTCTTAGAGAAGTTTTAGTTTGTATTTATCCTTATAATCAATGCTTGAATATTATACATTAAAGTTAGATATTTCCTAATCTAATAAAGAAAAATGGATGGCTAGGATTAATCTTGCAATTCAAGATTAAATCTTAGCTATTCATTTAATATAAAAGGATAAGGTTCTTTATTTTGTAAAGATTAAAATAGCTTTCGGTGTTAGAAAATACACACCGAAATTTCATTGAATGAGTGAAACAGTGTACTCGGATAATCAAACATTGCCTGAAAAATAATTTCGGGTATAAAATCTTTATTTCTACCTATTTCTAACCATAATCATATAATTTCTCAATTTCGGGCATCTTTGGGTCCCAATTCTAGGGTTGGGTTGTCCCGTGCGGGCCTACGGGGCCCGCAAAATACTATTTATATATTTTTTTTTACAAATCCATTGAACCATCCTCATAATTGTTAAAACTGTTAGATTTTTTAAAATTATGACTAATAAAGCTCAAATTAATTTTTAAATAATTTTCAAGGTGTTACAGGTTTCATTATGAAATAGTAGGCATGCATAAGGTTCAATTATTAAGTTCTAAAATAATACTTACCGAGGCCCATTCATTTTATTATGCATCTTGAATGATATGAATGCAACATACCTCATCATGAAATGCATGTCAATACAAGGTGCAATTTATATAGGAACATAAGCAATATGCAAAGAATGTGATAATCCTAGTATGAATTACTTTCTTTGGTACTTTAGGTGACTTAGCTTAATCTTTTCTCTCATGGGGCCACCCTATAAATCTCTCCAATGAGAGTTTCTAGGTTATGAGCTCATACCTCACTAGTCATTACTAGCATATACTTATCCTATGATAAGCTTAACACCCGACTCTTAAAGTACAGGGTAGGGACATTAGGATCATCTTTTATAACATTTAATTTGGGAAGTCCAAAGGATCACTTCCTATATGGATTACTTCTCATAACCTTTAATTCGGGGATTCTAGAGGATCATTTGCATGTGTCTTATATTACTTTTAATCTTGACATATTATATAGAGATGCGTGGTAGTTCATAACTTATTTCTCAACATGTCATTGCTCATAGTTATGCATCTCAATCAATCACATAAGCATGTTCAACATTTATTGCATATATCATTGAATGAAATATAATTCAAATAAACATGCTCCTATCTAATATGCCAGAATTCAAGGACCGGATTTAGCTAATGCACAGGCCATGCTTACAGGACATACATATTCATCAAACTATAAATCATCATGTTCATACTCCGGGAATAAGCATACAAGATCACCAATCCATGTTGTACAAGTAGAGAAATACTTATTCACATATTTTAGGTTTTGGTAATTGATTACATGAGCCTTGTAATTGATTACATAGCTCAAATTTTTAAAACAGGAAGGTTGAGGGTTCTGTTACCACCATTGAAAATGCATTCTGGGCTTCAAGAACATCTGAGTAATCGATTGCATGGAATGGTAATCGATTACTAGAGCCTATGAATATATTCTGGGTTTCTTAGAACATTGTGTAATCGATTACATGATGTTGTAATCGATTACTTAGGCCAAAAGTTCTTACTCGGGTATTGCAGACCACTCTGGTAATTGATTACTAGTAACTTCAAAGTTTGAAAATTCAAGTTTTAAACCTTCCTTAACTTACTTTTCCCTTCTAAAAATCATTTTGAACCTTACTGCACTTTCACTTTGAAATCAAAACATTTTTACAAAGATGAATGCCTATAGAACCAAAATTCCTAAGTAAGTTGAAAGGGGTAAAGTCTTGAGCTCTAGATTTTTAGGTGATGACTAAACTTAAACATGCTAATGCAAGCCTCATTTTAGTCTTGATGTTATAAGGTGATGGCAATGGAATTACAAATAAGATATGCAAGGCCTTAAACATGAATATGGGAATGCAACTCATTTTTAATCTTAAGATTTAGGTGACCGCTTGAAGAATAAATATGCGAGACAAGAAATATAGACATGAAATGTGAGTTTACTTTCTTATTTTTAAGATTTAAGTGGTGACTTGAAAATAAATATGATATGCAATACTCAAATATAAATATGGAGTGCAAAGAGTTGGAAGGTAAACATGAATGCATTTTTCATTTGTTAATTTTTTTTTTTTGGTTCTAGGCCCAGGTCTCCTATTTAGAGCAATAACTCTAAAACACCAATCAATCTTACACAATGGGCATGAGATTTACAGCCTCTCATTATTGTGGTTCTAAGAACCTTGTCTCCTTAGACTCATCATCAAGCCATGGTTATCAAACCATCTAACAACAACAAAACAAGAACAAATAGAGGAGAAGAAGAAGCTCAAAACCAAAAGAAAGAACAAGGAAAAGAAAAAGAACTCAACATAAAATTCCCTACCAAAAGATGTGTTTCTTGTTTGAAAGAGAGCTTGATCTTGGAAATAGGAGGTGTGAGAGGTTGGGTAGTGTCTCTTTTAAGGATGAGAAGAAGAAGAAAAAGAAGAATAAGAACTCTTAAGCTAGATTGCAAGAATGATCAAATGGCCTTGTAGTTCTTCCTTGAGTATGTATTTATAGAACAATTTCATCATGAGGGGATGAGAGGGAGGGAAAGTTGCCGGCCATTGGAGGGGGAAGGAAGAGAAAATATCTCTGTGTGTGTCATTCCAAGGGATGGCTAAGTATGGGTGTGGGTATGGCTAGGTATGGCTCTTTGAGTGTTTGAGTTGATTGAATAAAAAAAATGTGATAGATTGAATGGAGGGGGAGGAATGGCCGGTTCCTTCAAGGTCAATAGGGAAGGAAATGTCTCATTTTAATGTGGGTTAGGAGTGTGTTTCAGAGTAGATTTGATTAGGCCTGTGATTAGGGGTTTGTGATTAAGTGTTTAGAAAAGAAGGTGGGTGATTAAGGCCACTCAAGACAAGTTTAAAGAGTGCTCTTGCTCATTAGTAGAGTCAAATCTCATTCAACAAGATTCTCAATCATATCTTTGGTTCCTTAATTCAAGGGAACTGGAAAGAGAATTTACTATTTCAAATGACATGACACTAATTCCTGAACTAAGGAAAGAGTTTTGAGTTTCTTTAAGCAATCTTAGGCCCTAATTAACCTCAATTAATTATTTTGGCTTTAGGTTAATTATTAAAATTAATTAATCTTTAATTAGAGTCTAATATTACTTAGGTTTCGTTAAACATGCGATTAAGCTCATTATGCCCTTAATTAGGGGAAAAATAGTAATTTTTCACAAAAACTTCTTGGGATCACCCAGGCTTAGATAGACGTTAGACATTCCTTAAAAACGATGTTTCAAACCCCCAGGCAAAGTCCAGGTCCAGTCGGGAATTAATCTTGTGCCAGTCAGTCACAGGGGCATTTCGGTAATTTTACATGCATGAACTCCAAAGTGAGATTCTTCTGCTCTATTAACACACAGAACATATATAATCCCCTCTAACATCAAACAGCCCTTTGAGGATGGCCTGGGCCGGTTATCCTCATTCTCCTGGTGAAATGACCTTAGGGGTACTTTGGTCATTTGTACACAGAAAAAATCAGGGCGTTACAACTAATGAATTTAAATTAAATAGATACATTTTATATTAATCATTATCTATTATATCTATTATGTAATAAAGATTTTCAATTACAACTATGTTTTGGTGTCCAAAATTATTTTATATTATAACTGTAACATCCCATTTGTCATAAAATATTTTAAGAATAGAATAAATTAAGAATGATAAGCTAAAAATGTATTAAACTAAATTAAGAATATAATTTTGTAATAATAATAATAATAATTATAGATAAAGTAAGTCATACTATATAAAGAGTAAGAAAAAATGGGGTAAATGAAGATGGTTGGGGGAAGTGATTCATTTCACCCAAATGTCATTAATATTGTTGAAAAATTGAAAAGGTTGATGTATGTGATCCATCATTTGTCTATATAAAGAGCAGAGGAAATGTTACGATGAGTGTATCTCAAAGTGAGCAAGAGTGAAAAGTGTTTGATTTGAGGAATGATAGGGGAACAACTGGTTGGACAACTTTTGCACACCAACCACTAAAAGACAAAAGAAAGCTTAGGGTGCATCATGAACTTTAATAAAATGAGGACATGTTAGAACCCTCTTTTTAAAAGAATAATGCTATCTTGACACCTCGTTAGGGTGTCTATACAAACACCATATGCAACTATAGCGGGGTGCATGCATGGATAAATAAAAAATAGCACACTACAGTGGATCCCAAAATTTCATTTTCACTTCATTTCCTATCTATCCTGTGTTCCCTCCAATCGGCTTCTCCCTCTTAAATCCGCTCTCAAGCTCGTACTCGCTGAACCTATTCTCTGTTGAGAATATCACCACCCCTCCTCCACCCTTTTAAAATCACCTGAGCCCATTTGCTTCTTCCTCTCAAATCCGCTCTCAAACCTGCACTCTCAGAACCTATTCTCAAGCTTGCTGAAAACCTATGTCCCCCTCTAGCTCTAGAACATTTCTTCCCTGAATCCATTCTTTGAAAGTTCAAGGGATAAGGCAAGTTGGATCCAACAAAAGTTACATTTTTTTTCTAGACTGGAGCTGATTGAAGGTTTAAGGGATGAGGCTCTATTTTCCCCTTTGCTGCCTTTAATTTCATGGTTCTATGGTTTTCAGAGAAAGGGATTGTTGATCTATGCATGGGTTGCATTAGAAAGCTTGTTGTTGGTAATGGCACTAGTTTCTAATTTCATTTCTCTATTTTTTTCCCCTTCAATTTTAGGTTTTGCATAATTTGGCTACAGATATTTGTTCTTGTGCAAGATTGATTATGAAGTTGGGATTTATCTGAGTTTGGGTTTGCAGTTGTGTGTTATGACCTGAGAGTTTGTGTATGTAGTCCATGTTGGGTTCTTGCTTGAGTATGATGTTCTTTAAATGCTAAAAAATGTTGGATAATTTGTTGTGAATTATTTATTTGGTTGAATAGAAGGAGATGCATAGTGAAGCGATGATATTGAGATGTTACCATAATGATGCTTTAAATGTTATAGTAATGATGACTCCATTTTTTGGTTGTTTCAAGGCTTAATAAAAAAATTTAAGTTAATTGTGTGAAAATTCAGGCTAGAGTTAGTAAAGTTTCCTTCCTGATATCAATGATATTGTTTTCCATTTGTTTTCTTATAGTAGAAGCACAAAGAGCTAAGTTTCTAATTGTATCGATGCATTAAGAGAATGGAAAAAAGATAGATGGAAAGTTTCTATATGTTTGATTACTCATATTTGCATTTTCTTATTAGTTACTCTATAATGTTTATGATTATTGGATGTTGTCTACATTCTCTCTTCAGCATCGTTTAAAAGTGTCGTTACAATATTCACATTTTGCTTATGACCATAACACGAAATTTATCAACATTTTGTACACCACTGCTAAAAAAGTATCTTACTTACGAGGTAAAGAAAAATTTCTTGGGGAAGCTATTTGCTGACTTGTAGCAGACTTATAGGCTGTAAGCAAATGCATAAGTCTAAAAGACCTATATGGAAAATAGGAACTCTTAATTGCCATTTTAACTGCGGTTGTATAGCACGTGAAATGACCTCCTAGAAATGTAAATTTGTTTGAAAAGATGCTGAAGTGCACTATGACATGGTTAAACATGCTTGCACATGGATTTACTATACACTCACATTCTTGGGAAAGCTTTTTACTGACCCGCAACAAGCTTATATGCTGTGAGAAAAACTTATATGCACAAGTCTAAAGACTTATATGCAAAATTGAAATTCTTAACTGCCATTTTAACATAGTTGTAAAGTATGTGAAATAACTTCTTGGACATGTAAATTTGTCTGAAAAAGGTACTAAGCGCACTCTAACATGGTTAAACACACTTGTATATAGGTTTACTATACACTCACATTCTTAGGAAAGCTTTTTGCTGACCCGCAGCAAGCTTATATGCTGTGAGAAAAACCTATATGCATAAGTCTAAAGACTTATATGCAAAATTGGAATTCTTAACTGGCATTTTAACATAGTTGTAAAGTGTGTGAAATAACTTCTTGGACATGTAAATTTGTCTGAAAAAGGTACTAAATGCACTCTGATAAGTAGACCCAATAAATAGAGCTAGAGCTTTTGGAAGGCTTACAGCCTAAAGAAAATGTTTATATTTGAATAGTAACAATTGAAAATTGGAAAAATTGGCATAAATACCAGCAAATTTACAAAATTCACAGCAGGTTTACTGTAACACCCTAGTAATTAACCAGATACACCTAGGTTGAATCTGATTAATGACTAGACTTTACTCCTTGCTTTGGTTCTTTCTTCATAATTTGAAAATACTTAGTGAAATTACGAGCCATTTTTTTTTTAAACACATAATTGAAAACATGAGCCGAGTACAACGTGAACGAGTAAGCGGGGTATAATAAGACGTTTAAAAATATATCACATCATATCACTTAGGCTCCATCATATAACATCCATAAGCACATTATAGCATATATTTACATACAATAACCTCACTCAAAGGGTGGGTTATGTTCATACATCATTATCTTATGCAAACCCATAAAAGAAAATATACTTAAGGAAATACATGCCCCTAAACTAGATAACTCCATAAGCCGGGAAGGTTATCCTCAAACTAGGGTGCATGATCACACATAAATCTACTAAGAACCTTCTATGGCCACTGCCCTGGAATTGAGGGAATAAATCCGATCCATCGATGAGCTCCTCGGAACAGGACACACGAGATGCACCAGTGGGTCGCATGGACGGCCTTCTCGCTAACCTCGGCTGAACAACTTGTTTCCTTACTACCCTCTCTTACACGTGTGGGAGTAGGAGCAGAGCTCTCGAGAATATACATGAGTAGGAGTGTCCTCTGAAGGATCGGTTCAGAATATCTCGTCTCGGGAACATACTGAAATCCATGGACAGCAGATGAAGCGGGATAAGAACGTAACATCCTTTCATCAAGTGGACGTGCATGTTCAAAACCATTTCATCGCCATAGGGAGAAGTAGGAGAAAATCGATAACTAGGGACAGGATGTGCAAATGGGCGACCTATGTACATACAAACACGATCTGCGCACCTCCCTTCAAAATGATACGAGCGATGCACCGAATCATAGTGGAATTCCCAACTAGGGGTATCAGCGAACAGACGAATGTAGCCATTTGAATCTAGAGATAATGGCGGAAATAAAGAAAAGGAGTGAGAATCTTGCTAAAGAATTCTCAGTAGGGTACCTCCTTCTACAGTGTCATCATCAAAGTCCGCACGAACCTCGCGATTATTCTAAAATAGTGAGCATGCAAAGATTCATTTTAAGTTCGGACAAATACTTAACCGACGTTCGTCAATTTTTTATCTTCCGTCTTATAATGCATCTTATTCTTAACATGTCATATTTACAATGAACATTTCCTTTATCATTACATCATATTCCTCATCATCATTATCAAAATAACATGCATAAAAGAACGTCATATAATATTAGCTACACATGGACACAGTGCACATATTTCATTTCTTTAGTGCCTTTGATGACTTAAAATCTTATCATCATCATTATTTTCCTTGGGCCACCCTATACTCCACCCTTTTGGGAGTAATTTAGGTTATGAGCTCATATTTTACTAGTCGTCACTAGCATATACTTATCCCTTTTGATAAGCTAAAGTCCCGACTCTACCCTTTTGAGAGAACGGGTTAGGGGCTAAAATCACCTTTTCACCACCTATAGTCTGATGGTTCCAAAGGATCATTTTCTTATAAGTTTAAGTCATCATTAAATCTTTGCATGTTATATCATAATACAATTCATAAACATCATAACATTTTCTCATTTATAGTCTTAAGCTAGAATAATATATATATCAAGTCTGATCATGCATATGGGAGGTTCCCGGGGAAAGAAAGGTGGGTCACAATGGACACGCTTAAATACCAAGTCTTTCCTTAGCGTAACCTTTCCAAATTACACTTTTACAATGATACACTTTCTTCTAGCAACAAAGGTAAATTTTACATAATAAAGAACATTTCATGTACAAGCATTCTCATTATTTGCAACAGCAAACTATAACATGCAAGCAGGAAAATCATTCAATGATATCAAGTACTTAATAAGCATCCAATCCTTACATAGAATTATCAATTATAGAACTAATTAGTTACTAAACCAATTATGAATCATTCTCTTAACAATAAACCATAATTATCACAACTTCAATCATATCAAATCATTATCACACATTGATACTAAACTCGGATCAGTGGCGAATCATGAACCTCATGCAATTACATAGAATCATATTTTAAGTGCATATAAAATACTAGTTCCCCATAAAATCCTTGCAAAGCCTTAAAACTCATTTAGAAACTAGTTCTTTTGTCAAATTTGGGAGGATCTTCACAATTAAAATTCTCACTTAAGATAAAAGGAGTAAGTCTTGAGCTTTAGAGATTTAGGTGACATCTTAGAATTATAAACATGCTATGCAACCTTATTTTAATCTTATCTTTATAAGGTGATAGCTTGGAATTATAAACATGATATGCAATTCCATTTCTTTATCTTTAAGATTTAAGGTGATGACTTGAAAATTAAACATGATGCAAGAACTTGAAATATAAACATGATACAAGAAAGCTGAGCGGCGGTAATCCGCAGGACGATAGAGGAGAGAAGAAAATATTAAGAAACCGGAGCATGGTAGTCCGCACAGACCAAGAGAGAGGGAGAAGAGAATATTAAGAAACCGGAGCGGCGGTAGTCCGCACAGGACCAATAGAGGGAGAAGAGAATATTATTATTACATCTTTTTAAGCTCCAATCTCAAGACTTTTTAAAGAATAAATTCTTTAACTCCAATAATCATATTTCTTTGCTTGTGATACATGGGCAAGTCTTTGAGCTCTAGGATCTTTAGGTGATGGCATAAAATAAACATGCCATGCATTGATTCTTTTAGCCATTATAAAATATAGTGAGAGCATAAATTAAATATGAGATGCAACCTCTTTATTATCTTGAAAGATTAAGTGATGACTTGAAACATAAACATGAGATACAAGCTTGGAATTTAAACATGAGAAATGCAAGTTCATTTATTCATTCTTGAAAATTTAGTGATGACATAGAAGGTAAACATGGTTATGCAAAGCATAAACTTAATCATGGATGCAAATTCATTTTGTTTCTTTACTAGAGCTCCTTCAAGACTTTAAAAGAATTATAAATTCAACCCAATACATATCTTAACAAGAAATAAAACATAAAAGGAAAAATACATCTTTCAAGTTCTAAACTAAAAATCTTTGTTTAGCATCATAAAGCATTATTCTTTAAAGTTTTGCATCAAGTGGAATTTTCAAGCTTTAGAGGCCTAACTTGTGATGGATTTACAACCCACCCTCAAGGTCCTCATCATCAAGCCATCATCTTAGTTCCACCTAGGCCATATGGTTGAATTGGTTAAAGAAAAATTGAAGAGGAAAACCAAAATGAAAAGCTAAGGCAAGTTCATAATTTCATCATTTTGAGCTAAAAACACAACTCCTCAAAGCATAGAAATAAATTTAGAAACTACTCCCTACCTAATCTGAGTTGAAGAAGAGGAAGAGAACTTGGTTTCTTGAAGTGAAATGAAACAAAATCTCTTTGAAAAATTGAAGAAAGAATTCAGCCAAAGAGGAGGAAGAAAGAAAGTTTTTGGTGCTCCTAAAAACTAGTTATGAACCAAGCATTCCAAGACCACTCAAGCAAGCCTATTTATAGAAGATTTTGAGGCTTCTAATTGGCCAAAATGATGAGGTAGTGGACGGAATTTTGCAGGAGAAATAAGGGAGGAAAAATCATTTTAGACAAAGTTGTATGAAATTAAGGAATTATGTCTCTTATGGTGACATTTTGGCATTTTGTTTTAGTGCAACTTTTGGCAATAATTCAGCTGCATAATGGCATCAATAATTTCGTCCATTACAGCCCAAAGAAGTGAAATTTGTGTGTTCCATGCATTATTTAGGTGTAGGCAAGGTATTCATGTAATTTAGAGAATTTACGGTTAAGGGTTTAAGTGAATTAGTAAGCAATTTGGGTGTTTTTGAGCAATTTTGGGTTCTAATCAATCTAAATACATAATTTTGACTCTAGATTAATATTTATAATTTAATAAGCTTTAATTTGAGCCTAATATTGCTTAGCTTTAGATATCTGAATCAAAAATCCCGAAATTCGCAAAGCGCCCAAAACAGGGCAAAATCGTACTTTCACTTAAAAATTGCCCGAGGCCACCCGAGCTTAACCAATGGTTAATCATGGCTTAAAAACACATTTTAAAACATTTTAGTGAGGTTCGGGCTCAGTCGTGCACATCGGAGTTAAAACACCCTTGAGGGCGTTTTGGTCATTTGGCGTCGAACTCAAAATTGAGATCCTTCTGCTCTATTAACACACATAACACAAACAATCCCTTATTATCCTCAAAATATCCCCTTGAGAATAGGTGGGGCCCACGATCCCCATTTTCTGAGTAAAATAACTTCAGAGGCATTTTGGTCATTTTATACGTACAGAAATTCGGGATTTGCGACTCTCGCATGAATCGTTCCTAACCTCTCTTCTAATGTTATATTCCTTTATTGAGGATTGTTTGGCCTCAAATCTTATGTAATAATTACCTACGGTAATTCGGTAATTGAGTAATTTCTAATGACAGTAAAAATTACAGTAAAAATTGGGGCGTTACATTTACGAGGCTTAGGCAATGTAGAGCTACTCATGATCAATTTCTTTTGAATTTGTTTGTGTGTGAACTCATGATCAATTTCTCTGCATCAAGGAAAGTGTTGCAATTCCCAGGTTTCAAGAAAATGTATTGGGGTCACAGTCATCTAGCTCGCACCTAAGTGGATTTGTCTCTTTTCTTCAATCTGTTTAGCAGAATAGTTGTCCAAGGATGCAAGCATGTGAAGCACAAGATTTTCTTTCTTCTTTGGACTTATTTATATATAGGATTATTGATGATGTCCTCTTATTCAAGTTGTACATGATTTATCTTACACGAATCTATTGGTGGGGATGACTGCAACCAAACCCTAAGATACTAAAGAAGATAGTGTTCAAGAGCATAGTCAAAATAAAAAATTGTCTATTAATATTTCTAGACTTTTTGGGCAAGTAAATGACATAAACATATATAACGACATGCAGGTTAGGCTAGCGGTAGATAGATTGTGTTTCCTTTTGTTTTTGAATGGGTAAGATACGCAGAAATAGCAACAAAATCTACAACTTGTTATGTATTTCCAATCTAATAGTCATGGATATGTGCTTATGCAGGATGCTCCGTACATATATATATATACACATAGACTTTTTAATTCACCATGCATAGTGTATTTTTGGCTCAAGATATTTTGTCTGAAGATTCTCTAGTCATTTGGCAAGGGAAGTAGATAGATAGATATATGATGGCATGTAGGTTGGGCTAATGATAGCTAGATTGTGTTTCCTTTTGTTTTTGAATGGGTAAGATACATAGAAATAGCAACAAAATCTACCAACTTGTTACGTATGTCCAATCTAATAGTCATAGATGTGTGCCTATGCAGGATGCTTCGTACATATACATACATGGACTTTTGATTCACCATGCACAGTGTATTTTTGGCTCAAGATATATTGTTTGAAGATTCTGCAGTCATTTGCCTCAAGATATTCATGTATAGTATTATTGATGATGTCCTATATTCCAGATTGTGCTAAATACAATTAAATTTGCATTGTTTGGACCTTTTGATTCACCGTGCACGGCGTATTAGAAGACTCAAGATATGTTGTTGGAAGATTCTCCAGTTATTTGCCAAGTGAAGTAGCATGCCCACGAGCTGAAGTAGATTTTTAAAGGATTCACAAAGTAATATAGATGTTATTTTTTGAATTTGTTATCTCTTTGGTTACCCAATTAAAGATAGTTTTTTTGATGGAACAATACTGATTGCTATTATATAAGATAGCTTGTAGTGAATGGTACAACAAGAAAATCTTGAGTTATCCATTGTAAACTTGTCAATTGTGCAATCAAATTAACTATTGAACTTTTTATGTAAATATAATGTATGAAAAATTGATGAACATTTTGTTTACTATTGGTTAACAAATCTTTGGAGGAATTGAAGTTGAAGCTTCCAATCCCATCTTTTAACTCAGCCTATTAAAAGGCTCCTATAGTCTCTTGCATATTTTTGGTGCCAATTACCACAAATAAAAATATGACAGCATGCATAAAAGTGAGTAGAATGCACATTAAAATTGACTGGTATGACTAGGACCAACACCAACAAATACAAATGACACTTGTTCTAAAATGAATAGAACTCCCCTTGAATAGGACTAGTATAAGCTGGTAACTTTTTCCAAATTAGTTGGTAAATATGGACAAGCACTAGTAATCCAGCAGGGTCCTTTGAAAAAATATTTTCCCCACTCCCATAAGTCTTACTCAACTTAATTAAAGGTTTCATTAACATGCACCCCATTTTTAGGACCAACAACAACAAATACAAATGACACTTATTCTAAAATATTAGAATTCTCATTGAATAGAACTATTTAAAGCTGGTAATTTTGTAGCTTTTGCATGTAACTTCTTTCAGGTTAGCTGGTAAATATGGAAAAATGCTAGTAATCTAGAAGGGTCTCTTGAAAATGATTAGACCCACTCCTATAAGTCTTACTCAACTTAGTTAAAGGTTTCATTAGCATGTAACCCTTTTTTTAGGATCAACACCAACAAATACAAATGACACTTGCTCTAAAATGATTAGAATTCCCCTTGAATAGGACTGGTAGAAGCTGGTAATTTGGTAGCTTTAGCTGGTAACGTATTTCAAATTAGCTGGTAAATATTGACAAACGCTAGTAATGTAGCAGGGTCTCTTGAAAAAATATTTTTTCCCACTCCCATAAATCTAGCAAGGTCTCTTGTAAAAACTGCAAAATCACTAGCAAAATAATCCATAAGTTTAAAGACTTATATGCAAAAATGGAATTCTTAACTATCATTTTAACACAGTTGTACAGCATATAAAATAACCTACTGGACAAGTAAATTTATCTGAAAAGGTACTAAAGTACACTATGACATGGTTAAATATGCTTGCACATGGATTTATTGTACACGCAAATTCTTGAGCAAACTTATATGCATGAATTTAAAGACTTATATGCAAAAATATAATTCCTAGCTGCTAATTTGACACAGTTGTATGGCATGTGAAATGACCTCCTTAGGGGTTTGTACCTATTGTAGTTTATGCCTACTATTGTAGCAGTTTGAATTGTATGAACTATCTTAAATTGCTTTATGTGAACAAGTCAAAACAAAAACTTTTAAGGTATTTGACAAATTGGAATGACATGTACATATACTACTTTAGCTGTTAAGTAAGGAACTTTTGCTGATAAGTTGTTCATAATATGCTAGTAATTTTGGTATTATGCAGATAAGTAATTCATAATATGCCTTTACATAACAAATTTTCTTGTATAACATCATCATAAAGTTAATATAGAAGCATTATACAAAATTAAATATCCATCTTCCTGAACGGGAGGTCATCTATTTTACAATTACTATAAATCTCATGTAACTTATATTTGCAAATCTATATACGTACAAATGGAGGCCTAATAAAGCCTTTCCAAAATGATAGTCTAAAATATCAAAACATCTAGAAATGGTTTAAATAAAATAAAAAATCTAGTAATAGTCTAAAACTACAGGGACAAAAATATAGTCTAGGTTTGTGACAATGAACGAAATGAATGTAAGAGTATTGGAGGACATTCTCAGTCATCTCTAATTATTATGCGAACGAGGTTCTGAATCTCCCATTATAAAATCTCTTCCACGCTTATGCCCCACCCTCTCTCCTTGAAGTTTATCACACAATAAAATCTGTTGAAATGAGAGAATCAAGTAACTTATTAAACTCAATCTCAATATCAAAATGAGAGAATCTACAAGAAACTAGGAGCTAAAGTGAACTAACTGAAAAATAACCTATAAACAAATAAAGAACACACACATACACACAGGAATAGAATAAACAAATAAAGAATATATATATATATATATATATATATATATAAAGAAAAGAACAAACAAATAACGAGCTCAATAACATTCTCAATGTCACGATTGATTGATTCCTCCTCCATAGACCTTTCCAACTCCATTTACTTTAACTAGAAAATTAACCACCTGCACAAAATAGGGGAAAAAAAACTCTTACAAAACCACCTCAAGAAAAAAGTATAAGAAAATTGGATAATATTAGTAACAAAATAAATGCACAAATAGTTCACACACAAGCAAATTTAAAGGAAATTAACCATGAGTAGCTCTACAGTGCCCAAGCCTCATAAACTTGCTGTGAATTTTTTAGACTTTTGCATGTAAGTTCTGCTCATAGCCTGTAACTTTGCTACGGGTCATAGCCTATACAAGAATGTGAGTGTATAGGAAATCCATATGGAAGCCTGTTTAACCATGTCAGAGTGCACTTAGTACCTGTTTTAGACAAATTTACATGTCCAGGAAGTTATTTCACACACTTTACAACTATGTTAAAATGGCAGTTAAGAATTTCAATTTTGCATATAAATCTTTAGACTTATGCATATAAGTTTTTCTCACAGCATATAAGCTTGCTACGGGTCAACAAAAAGTTTTCCTAAGAATGTGAGTGTATAGTAAATCCATGTGCAAGTGTGTTTAACCATGTCATAGTGCACTTTAGCATCTTTTCAAACAAATTTATATGTCTAGGAGGTCATTTCACGTGCTACACAACCACAGTTAAAATGGCAATTAAGAGTTCCTATTTTCCATATAGTTCTTTTAGGCATGCATTTTCTCACAACCTATAAGTCTGCTACAAGTTAGCAAAGAGCTTCCCCAAGAAGTTTTGCTTTAGCTCGTAGGTAAGATACTCTTTTGAGCAATTGTTCACAAAATGTTGATAAATTTCGTGTTATGGTCATAAGAAAAATGTGAATATTGTAACGACACTCTTAAACAATGCTGAAGAGAAAATGTAGACAACATCCAATAATCATAAACATTATAGAGTAACTAATAAGAAAATGTAAATTTGAGTAATCAAACATATGTTTTGATTCCATATATCTTTTTTCTATCTTAATGCATCGATACAGTTGGAAACTTAGCTCTTTGTGCTTCTGCTGTAAGAAATCAAATGGAAAACATTATCATTGATATCAGGAAGGAACTTTACTAACTCGCTTGAATTTTCACAAAATTAACTTAAAATTTTTTTTATTAAGTATTGAAACAACCAAAAAATGGAGTCATCATTACTATGACATCTAAAGCATCATTACGGTAACATCTAAATATCAGCGCGTCACCATGCTTCTCCTTCTATTCAACCAAATAAATAATTCACAACAAATTATCCAACACTTTTGAGCTTTTAAAGAACATCATACTCAAGCAAGAACCCAACATAGATCTACTACGTACAAAAACTCTCAGGTCATAATGCACAACTGCAAACCCAAAATCAGATAAATCCCAACTTCAAAATCAATCTCACACAAGAACAAATATCCATAGAAAAATTATGCAAAATCTAAAACTGAAGGGAAAAAAATAGAGAAATGAAATTAGAAGCTAGTGCCATTACCAACAACAAGCTTTCTAATGCAACCCATGCATAGATCAACAATCCCTTTCTCTGAAAACCATAGAACCATGAAATTAGAGGCGATAAAGGGGAAAAACAGAGCCCCATCCCTTGACCTTTCGATCAGCTCTAGTATGTAAAAAAAAAAAATGCAACTTGTGTTGGATCCAACTTGCCTCATCCCTTGAACTTTCAAAGAATAGGTTTAAGGAAGAGATGTGTTAGAGCTAGAAGGGGACATAGGTTTTCAGCTAGCTTGAGAATGGGTTCAAGGAATGCGAGTTTAAGAGCAGATTTGAGAGGGAGAAGCAAATGGGTTCAGGTGATTTTGAGAGGGTAGAGGGACAGTGATATTCTCAGTGAAGAATGGGTTCAGCGAGTACGAGCTTAAGAGCAAATTTGAGAAGGAAAAGCAGATTAGAGGGAACACAGGATAGAGAGGAAATGAAGTGAAAATGAAATTTTGGGATCCACTGTAGTGTGCTATTTTTTATTTGTCCATGCATGCACCCCATTACAGTTGCACATGGTGTTTGTATAGACACCCTAGATGGGTGTTAAAATTGCATTATTGAAAAGGCTAATCCCTCCCCTACTCATCTCAGCACCTCCCTCACTCAGTCATCACCGTGAGCCACCACCATGAGGCACGCCTTCTTGTCTTCTAGCCTTCGTGTCACCACTATGAGACATGCCTTCACAGCCCACTTCAAGTGCCACCAACATTGATAAATGGGCATGCAAATTTAATGAAGCCAGCTTGTTTTTCTGCAGCTCTGGGTTTTTATCATGTTTCTTCCTGGCATCTAATTTTGTGCATAACTGGCCACTTCTACAAGCATTCTGAGCCCTTGGATTTTCGTGCATATGTGATCATATCTAACTAGCATTTTAAGTCCAGTGAATTCCTTGTATTGTGTTTGATTTCCCTTTTTTGGATGAGCTATTGAATTTTGTTATCCTCTTCTTAATAAACCTGGATAAGTTATATTTGAAAGCAACTGATGGGAAATGGGTAATTGGCCTTCTATTTTTTGGTTTTCTTACCTTAAGAATGGTCATTTCTTATATATCAATAGTAGTGGGTTTGTTATTAGATGTTTTTGAATGTTTACATTTTGGAATTTTCCTCTCCATGATTTTTTCTTGGGCAAGGGTGGCAACAATGAATTTGTGCCTTGATTTTATGCTGTTGTTGGCTCGAGAGTGTTGAAGGATCTTTTGTTCTTAGGTTTTTATTAACTTCCTATTTTTAAAGTTATTTTTCTATGGATTTGGCTTTCAACTTTGTCAATGTCTTTGTGTTTATGTTAGGGTGCATGTTTTTCTATGACTTTGGAGTACTTGTAGTTGGGATAGGATGATGCAAGGACAATTTTTAATTCTATATTAAAGTGAATATTAAATCTGGGCTATTTGAAAGCACTTTCAAAGGATCTAACATTTGCAAGGAAGTTTTATTGATATATCTCTTTTTCCTTTTCAATTTTCATATTAATTATTTATCCATAATTTTCATTCACATTTAACAAATTTTTTGCTATTTGAATTTCGAAATTGAGTTTCCTAAAATGGAAACTTCATTGATGTCAATATTAGCCATAGTTATCTAATCAACTGTAACATGATTTTGAGATTCTGTAATATAAATGAAAAATGATATAAATATGTTTAATCATTTTCTTTTAATAGCAAATTAAGAATACATTTCAAGTCCAATTTTTAGTTGTTGTAGGATGAACATAAACAATTATGTGAATTGGCTTACTTTGACAAGGAGCTTCCCTTAATCAAATCAGTGCTTTGGAAGGACATGGGATGACAGGACTTTCAACAGGTGTTATTGTGTGATAAACTTCAAGGAGAAAAGATGGGGCATGAACATAGAAGGGATTGGATAATGGGAGATTTAGACCTCATTCGTGTAATAATTAGATATGACTGAGAATATCCTCTAATACTCTTACCTTCATTTTGTTGATTGTCACAAACATAGACTACATTTTTGTCCCTGTAGTTTTAGACTATTTATAGATTTTTTATTTTATGTAAATTATTTCTAGATGTTTTGATAGTCTAGACTATCATTTTGAAAAGGCTTTATTAGGCCTCCATTTGTATGTATATAGATTTGCAAATATAAGTTACATGAGATTTACACTAATTGTACAACGGATGACCTCCCGCTCAGGAGATGGATATTTATTTTTGTATAGTGCTTATATATTTACTCATGATAATGTTATACAAGAAAATATGTCTGTAAAGGAATACTATGAACAACTTACCTGCATTATAAGAAAATTACTAGCATATTATGAACAACTTATTAGGAAAAGTTCCGTACTTAACAGCTAAAGTAGTATCCGTATACATTTCATTCCAATTTGTCAAAAACATTGGAAATAGTTCCTATTACATTATGAGGATAATGGCCACTGAATTTTTAATTTTGTTGCTCCACGTATCACTAACAAATTGAAATAATTTTCTATGACCAATAGATTTTCTTTCCTTTTTTATTTATAAATCTAGTAGATTTTATTACAAAGGAGTGATAATGTAGTTTGAAATGCTTCAATACATTTCCACATGAGATTACTGTACACTTTGAAATGCTTCAACACATTGCACATGGATTTACTGTCCATTCACATTCTTTGAGAAGCTTTTGGCTAAGATGTGGCAAAATTATAAGCTGTGAAGCAAACTCATAAGTTTAAACCCTTGGGGAGGTCATTTCACACTCTATATAATTGTGTCAAAATGGCAATTAAGAATTCCATTTTTGCATATAAGTCTTTTAACTTATGCATATAAGTTTGTCTCACAGCTTAAAAGTTTTCAGTGGGTCAGTAAAGAGCTTCCCCAAGAATATAAGTGTACAATGAATCCATGTGCAAGCATTTTTAACTAATTTAGAGTGTACCTCAGTATAACTTTTCAAACAAACTTATAGGCTATGAGTAACACTTATATACATACTTTTAAAGACTTATATGCCAAAATAGAATTCTTAATTGCCATGGATTTACTATACACATTCTTAGGAAAGCTCTTTACTGAGCTGCAACAAACTTATAGGCTGTGAGCAAAACTTACATGCATAAACTTAGAGACTTATATACACAAGTTTAAAGACTTATATTCAAAAATGGAATTCCTAACTGCCATTTTGACACAGTTATATAGTGTGTGAAATGGCCTCCTTAGGGATTTGAGCTTGTGGGTTTGCTTCACAGCTTATAAGTTTGCTATATCTCAGCCAAGAGGTTCTCAAAGCATGTGAATGGATAAAGTGTCTCCATGTGCAAGCATGTTAAAGCATTTCAAAGTGCACTACTGTACCTATTCTAGCAAAGTGACACGTCCAAGAGGCCATTTCACATAGTACACAATTGTGAAAAACTGTGAAAAAATGGCAGTTAAGAACACCAGTTTAGCATATAAGTCTTTCAATTTTTGCTTACAAGTTTTGGTCAAAGCTTATAAGTTTGTTGCATCTCAACTAAATTAAAAGCTCCTCAAAATATGTGAATAGACAAGTACTATTAGCTATTGTTATTTATTATTAAATTTCTTAAAATTGTAAAATGACCAACAAAGTGACTTAGTTATGTGCATTTATAACTAAACTTATCAACATATTTGATATTCTTACTTGCATGGAAAAAAACATGGGTAGAGTATTAATTCCTTATGTATTTAGTATACATATAATATTCATGCTAATATTTGAATTAGTTTGTGCTCGTTTACTATTTTGGATGCATCTTTCCTTGGTTTTTGCACTATTGTCATAGTTGATGGCTATAGAAAGTATAGAGGATGATAGCTATTCAAATTGACTGAATAGTCTTTGTAACATCCTCCCAAGTACAACGTCATTCTTAAGTCATGACACCATACTTGAGAGTTGTCACTTATAGATTTACGAACCTTTCTTAATTTTCTATAGCAAGATTCGATCGAATCGTAAAGTAACTAATTTGGGGTTCTATCAAAATATATAGCATAGAAACAAGGTATTTGTTTAATACAAGTCAAATACAAAAGGAAGCTCCTATAAACTTTAGTACGTATCTATTCTTTACTATGTTTACAGACATATATATAACCAAGTACAACAGATACAAGTGTCCACCACTAAACTATAGAAATTCTAATTTAGTCTTCCTCATAACGGCTTCACTGTTCTCTAGAATCAACCTGGAGATGACACGGAAATAAACATATAGGGGTGAGAATTCTATAATTCTCAGTAGGGTATCCCCAAAACATCTAATAACATTAATGTCATCGTCATCATCTTAGCCACTTCGGTTTATTAAGAAAATGTGAGCATGCAACATATATCAAAGGTTCATTTTAAAGTTCAAAAACCATTCTTCTGAAGTGGGTTTCTTTTATTATTCAATCACTTAAAATGTATATCTCATGACATTCAAGATCATAGTAATTCATTCAAGACAAATATTTAATAAAATATGGGTATACATATGGCAATTGCAATAATCTTTCCGTGCCCTTGACATAATAAATGGGACTTTCCCGTGCCCTTGTCATATTAACGGGGACTCTTCATGCCCTAAAGAAGACTTTCCCCTGCCTTTTATAAACAAAAGGGACCTTCCCCGTACCTTTTATAAACAAAAGGGATCTTTCTCGTGCCTTTTATAAACAAAAGGTACATTTCTCGTGCCCTTTATAAATAAAGGGGACCTTTTCGTGCTTTTTACACATTATAGGGGACCTTTTATCTACTTAGCATATACATTATCATCAAGCTCATATAAGTATCCATTCACAATATGATTTTCAATCACATCTCATGAACGCATCTTTTAAGTTGCTAGCATGCATTCACATATATTATACTTGAATTAAAGGATATTATCTCATCAATTTCATGCTTTAGTTTACTTTCCAGCACCTTGGCAGATTTTATACCATTATAGCACAAATTTATTTGCACTTCAAACATTCAATTTAGAGTCTATAAAAATTATCCAAGACACTTCAATATGTCCATAAGGATCCCCAAAAATTTTAGAGTAAATATAGTTCTTTAACTATGCTAAAACAATTAGACAAATTTGGAGATTAGAAACCCCCTATTTACAGCCAACAGCCATAGTCCCCAATTTTATTACCCTATCAAATGATCATATAAAATCACATAAAAATTCAGGATTGGACTGAAATATGTTCTCAATATCCTATAAAAATTTCAAGTGATAACTCAATCATTTGCTATGGTAGAAAAATTATAGAATTTTACAGCTTCAGTTTCAATAATTTTGATAGCATAAGGACCATTTCGGTATCTGATTTTTTTAAGGCAGTTTGACTCAACATAAGAAACCAAGAAAATTTGTGGGATTAGCCCATGATGTTAGCTCTAACATATATTTTTTTCAGCTCTCGAAAATGCCTACAATATGCCCAGAAAATTCGTGATCACACACTGCCTGTAAGAAAACCGAAAATTCAGCAGCCTAGTCAAAACTTCTTTGACAAAAATGATTTTCTAACCTCATCCAAACACTTCACTAAAATTAAGACATCACTATCAATATATTATCAACCAATTCAGCTCAAAAATGTTCAGTTAAATCAGTAAAAGATATCACAAAAATAGAGTTGAAGTAAAAGAGGTTTAGAATGCCCTACTATACAAACTTTAGAGCTTTATACTCCAAAAGTGTTTCAACTAATTTCTTTTCACTTCAAGGCCACCAATTCAAATCCCAAATCCTCCTTAGGCAGTGAGGAAGTGATATGTTAGGGTGAGGATTGATGGAAAATTAAGATTTCAATTGGTTAGTTTGGTAGGTATTGATGAGTGGAGTAGGTTTAGTAAAGGGAGTTTGAGATTTTTCTAAGTATGGGCTAGGATTTTTGGAAGTTTAGATCAAGTCTCTTATGAGGTTTTGGTAAAGAAGAAGAACATGGAAGGCTGTAAAATGCTAGCCGAGAATGCTTGGTGGAGAAGTTTGGCTTATGGTTATCTTTATACATAAAGAATGAATATTATAATATGTGTCATTAAGTAATCTTTGACCAAAGAAAAAAAAATGGATGGCCAAGATTAAATCTTGTAATTCAAGATTGAATCTTAGCCATTTATTTGATATAAAGGGATAAGGTTCTTTATTTTGTAAAGATTAAAATAGCTTTTGGTGTTAGAAACCGCACACCGAAATTTCACCGAACGGTGAAACGGTGTACTCGGGTAATCAAACATTGCCCGAAAAATAATTTCGGGTATAAAATCTTTATTTCTACCTATTTCTAACTCAATTTCGGGCATCGTCGGGGCCTAATTCTAGGGTTTCGACTGTCCTGACAGGCCGGTAGGACCCACAGGTTACTATTCATATATTTTTTTTCTTTTTTCCTTTTTTTTAACAAAACCGTTGAACCATCCTCATCATTGTTAAAACTGTTAGATTTTTTAAACTATGACCAATAAAACTCAATTTAATTTTTAATTAATTTTTAGGGTGTTACAGTCTTCATTTTTATCTTGTACTCACTTTTGTGGCTCCTCTCAAATTGAAAATTTGAGCCTCTTTATTCCTAAAAAAAATTGAGAGATAAGTTGTCTCATTTGAGACTGAATTTGTGTACATTTTACCTAATCAATGCCAAATAAAAAATATATATATTGGGATTACAATAGTTATTCACTTAAATGAAAATAATAACTAGTCAATACATGCACCATAACATAAATAAATTCGAATTCAGGTGTAATCAAGTGGTTCATTTAGTTTATTCTTAAAGACCAACTATAACCATGGGTTAATACTATTATGTTCAATTCAAGATCCTCAAAAAATACAATTTGGACTTCCTTTGTCAATGGCATGACCTAATCAGCATACAAGTTAGCAACTAAGCTTGGAATTATTTTGAGCATTGGCTAAGCTTGATGCTCCTTTGCTCCTACAAATAAAATTTAAAAATTAGGGACGAACCAAAAGGAAGTCAATGAATTGCAATTAGAACATCAAAATACCATAATTCACAACCGCAATGATAACCCATAAACAATAAACATTTATATCACTACACAATTCATCATGGTCAAATATGAAGGTTAAATATGAAAACAGTGGAATTAACAAGAATGTCTACCAATACCCCGTCAAAAGGACAAAGATTAAATCATAAGAATTCATATCAATGTCCGTGATTTAGTTCTACAAGCCTAAATCAAGCTTAATCATTTTAACCTTGCATATATATGCCAAATCTGTCTAATAATCCTTATCCCCTAAAAATATGGGAGATCGATGTCTTAATGGAAATCAGCAACTCATGGGATAAAGGTTTTACACATGCTCTTTCATTTGGCTTTAGTCCCTAGTGATTAGGAAGCCTATAACTCAAGTTATGCACATTTATACACATGTTGGCTTAGTTTTACACTAACAAATTAGGAATTTCAAAATTTCACCAAGAAAAGAATTCAAGTCCTTTTACCCTCAAATATTATGGGAATGTTCCACTTACAATATATTTTCATATCCTTTTAGTCTCATTTCATTTCAATATTTACAATTCAAGTTATGCTTTAAAAAAAGGAAGTTCTGCACCTTATCCTAATCTCTGCAGCAAAGTTTGAAAAATCATAACTAATTCTATGAAAATCATATGAAGGTCAAACTTCCCAATTTGATATAAATTTAATTAAGCTTTCATTTAAAACTAATTTCACTTAAATCCATGCTCTATAGCTTAAGTTATGACGATCTATAGTTACTGTTGCAAAATTTGTGGTATGTAGATCCTATGATTTCAAAAATTCATCACTCATGTTCTATAACATTGATTGATAAGAAAATTTTGTGATCAAGTCCTTTTAACCTATATTTTAACTGAAAAATAGTTCCATGCTCTGTCTAGCACTCTAGTATAAAATGATATGTGAAACCTAAAGTTATAAGGTTCTTAATGCTTTCTTAGAACATGTACTATTCAAAAGTGATCTTCTTAGCTTAAGTTATAGAGTTCTCAATGTTTTTTTAGATGCAACTAATAAGGTGAGGATTTTACAAGAGAGTAACTAAAAATTAACCATGTCTAATATAATTCACCGCTACACCAGAAAATTGCTCAAACAAATTTTGCTTCTTAAATTTTTTGGGAAATACCATACTTAATAAGATTTGTCACTGGCATCACTAAGGTCAAATATGGCTCAATGGAAATGCAAGAACTATAGAGGAAAAAGTGCAAGAGTCACATGCTTAGAGAAATCTACAATAACAGAGGCTAATACCCTTGGTGCTATGCAACCTGAAAGTGACAGAGAGAGGAAGAGACTGTCATTTGAGAAGGAAGGTGTAAAGCTGAGAGTCAGGGAGATGAGGAGGAAACACTACCAACTGAGGGTAAAGAGGATGTCATTGATGTCATCGGTGTGACATCAGAGTGAGGCGTAAAGGCCTAGCTCATGTTGGTGGCACTAGGAGTGGGCTGTGAAAGCATGGCTCATGGTGATGACTGAATGAAGGAGGTACTGAGATGAGTGTAAGAGGGATTTGCCTTTTTTCTGTCGAGAGTGAGTAGAGAGTGACAACAGTGATAAGTAGGTTTTGTTTTTTAAAAAGAGGGTTCTAGCATGTTCTCATTTTATTAAAGTTCATGATGCACCCCAAGCTCTCTTTTGTCTTTTAGCAGTGGGTGTGCAAAAGTTATCACACCCAGTTGTTCCCCTATCATTCCTCAATGTGTTTTGTGTATGCATGCATGTGCAAGAGTTAAGAAAGAAGAAAAGTAAAATAAGATAGAGATAGGGCATAGGCATGGAAGAAGGAGAGAAAAAAAAGAAATAAAAAGAGAAAAGCTAGAAAATGTAACAGCCTAAAAATTATTTAAGAATTAAATTTAGTTTTATTAGTCATAATTTCAAAAATCTAACAGCTTTAGCAATGACGAGGATGGCCCAACAAACGTGTTAAAAAAATTTATGTCCAGACATGAATAGTAACCTTATGGGCCCCACGGGCCCGTCGAGACAGACGAAATCCCAGATCCGATACTTGGAGATGCTCGTGACTGAGAAAAAAGAGGGTTAAAGTTATAAATAGCTAGAAATGAGAATTTTAGGCTTGGAATTAGCTTTCGGGGCAATGTTTAATTACTTGGGTACAGTGTTTTACCCGTTCAGTAAAATTTCAGTATGCGATGTTTTACATCGGAAGCTAGTTTAATCTTTATAAAATGAAGAAGCTTATCCATTTAAATGGAATGAATGGCTAAGATTCAATCTTGGATAACAAGATTAAATCCTAGCCATCCATTTTACTATCTTTCTTTAAGAATTATCCTTTCATATTATAATATCCAAGCTTTCCTTATAAGATCAACATAGAACCAATATTCTCCAAGAAGCCAAGGTCATTTTCAGCTAACAAGGAGAAAGAAGTAGCAATCTCCATTTCCATTCTCAAGAGCTTCAACTTGAATTCCAACCTCAAAAACCTTAGCATAGAGTTATTAAAACTTTCAACTTCTTTCACTAATCTAACTGATTGAGATCTCAATTCCTCACCGATCCTTACCTTGCTACCTTATACCTCACAAATTTAGGAAGGATTTGGTATTGATTTGGGAGCTTTGAAGTGGAAGGAATCAATCTTGGAGCACCTTGGAGCCAAGGATCTATTAGTTACCAAAAGTAGGGTATTTATGTCTTGTTTTGTGTTTTTCTATTCTTGCAGGTTTTGGGTTATGCTAAATTGATAAAGTATGGTTCTAATGTGAGGTTATACCTAGATATTGATGTATTTACATGGGTGGGGTAGTTTGGTGTTGTGGAAAAATCATTTTTGCTTCAGAGGTGTTGACCCATGTTTGCTATATTTACATGGATTTTCAGAGGTGTTGGGTAATGATTGTTCACGAATTTTCTAGCATAGTTGTGGGTATTTTTATCATCTATAAAAATTATATGTTGAAGTTAACATTCTAAGGCAGTTCCAAGAATTTTCATGGTGTATGATAAAGACTCTAACTGCTTTAAAAAAATCAGGAACTGAAATGATCCCTGTGCTGCCTGAATTGTTGGAATAGAAGCTTTGAATTTTGCTAATTTTGTTACTATAGCAAATGACTGATTTTTCCTTTGAAACGTTTATAGAATGTTGGTAACATCTTCAAGTTCAACCATGATTTTTATTTTGAATTGATTCAATTATTTGCTAGGGTTAAAAACAATGGAATTCTTGTTTTGGGGTGAGATTTGGTGGCCTTTAACCACCAAATTTGTCTAATTTTCTTACCATAGTTAGAGAATGATTCTTGATCTGAAATTTTTATAGGAGCTTGAGGAGACATTTAGGTGTCATGGGGAATTTTTATAGCCTTCTAATTAGTTATTTTGTATGAAAAATAAATTGTTACTTGAGTGAAAAATTTGCCAATGTAATAGAATTGTGATAATGCCTTGAATTTATGATATAATGACTTTGATTCAAGTTTGATGTGTATATAATGACTTTGATTCAAGTTTGATGTGTATGAATGCATACTATGCACTTCAAAAATTGTTTTATGAGGAATGAATGAATGATATATATAGGTTTGAAGTATTATGAAATCAGAGATTTATGTTAATACATATAGAAATGTGATGCATGTATATGTGAGCTTGAGGATGATGTATATGTTGAGTGAATGATGAAATCCCCTATAGTATGTTAAGGGCATAGAGAGATCCCCTATAGTATGTTAAAGGCACAGAGAGATGCCCTTTATTATGTTGAGGGCATGAAAAGATACGAATGATGTATATGGGATCCTTTTCAGTGTACGGAGGAGGGCACGTACAGTTGATAATGAAATACTATGATGGTGAGTAGTATGACATGTGTATAGTAAGTGATTGAATAATAAAAGAGACCTACTTCGGAGAATTGGTTTTTGAACTTTAAAATAAACCTTTGATATCTGTTGCATGCTCACATTTTCTTAATAAACCGAAGTGGCTGGGACGATGACGATGACAATAACAATGAAGATGACATAGATTTATTTTACTATACCTTTGGGGATGCCCTACTGAGAATTTTAGGATTCTCACCCCTATGTTTTGTGTTTCTATGTCATCTCCAGATTACTCAGGGAGATATGAAGCCGCCATCATAGATGAATCGGATACATCGTAACCCAATAGTTGCAGTCTCTTTTTGACTTTATTTTGTCATGTACATGTGTTTGTAATTATGTAAATAGACATGCATATATAAGAGCTCATAGCAAAGCTTTTCCTTGTATTTATATTTATACTTAATGGATATTTTATTTCCTTTTTATATGTTTTTGATACAATTAAGACTCAGTTATTATACGAATTACCTGATCTTATTATAGATATTTAAGAAAGGTTTGCAAATTTATAAGTAACAACTCTTGAGTCCAATATCATGACTTAAGGATGAAGTTGTACTTTGGAGGATATTATAGAAAACAATATTGATAGTGGGCATTATTATCCTACAAAAAAAATTCAAAGGTAGAAAATAGATTTATTATTATAAAAATAAAACCTTCACTACGTCTATTATTATTATTATTATTATTACTACTACTTATTTTATAAGCTATGATTTTATATTAAAATTTCTCAATATTATTATTTATTGTCATTTTATTTTGTCATTCCATATATTTATGGATGATTATGGACCTAAGCATTAATTAAAATAATACTAAAAATTTAATTAAAAATATTCTCTTCTCTTTTCATGAGTCTCGTCAGTTTACTGTGCTCTGATTTCTCCTTTTTATTATTTCTTTATAATTATTTTATTCATTATTTATTCCAAGACATTTTCTTGAGCACTTCTTTATATCTAAGTTGCTCATTATTATTTATCATTGCAATTTAATTTTATTGTTCCTTTATATTTATGTTATTTCAAGTTGTTTTATTATTCCTTTCATTTTAGAGTAGCTTATTATTGATATTGTTTATGTAATATTATATTAATTTGAGTTTTTAATATTTATAGTAATTTCTGCAATAGACCTATAATAAGAATAAAAGATCAAATATAACCCCCAAAATAAGTGAAGGTTATCATATATGAATTTTGACTACTAAATTAATTATGATTTTAGGATGTCAAAGACCAACTCATGGACCTTGATGAAAATTGAACAAGAAATTTAATAAAAAAAATTATTAATTTTGTTCCCTTTTGAAATTAATATTTAGATTGACAACTCTATATTTTAAGAAATTTTATCAAGATATTATTTTATCAAGCTTATATTATTAGGCACATTCATGTTCTAGGTTATATTTTGTGCATTTTATTTAGTTTATTTCTTAAGAACATGGATTTCCTTATTTTGCTATGAATTTGTGCATAATACCAAGTTAAATAATTTTAAATAAAGACATTTAAGATTTTCCACTAACCACCAAAAAGGAAGAGGGATTGATATATGACCCTTTTATGTTACCTGTTTTAATTAGTGTGGCGTAAAAGTCTTGCTTTGCCATCACGATGTTAAAAAGCAACACCAAAGAATGAGAATTCCCTATAAGAAGGTCTTCAACTATGTGTGATGCAAGCAAATATAAAGAAATCATAATCTTAGTAAGATTTGCATGATATGTTTTATACATTAGCTCTAGAACCCTTCCAAGAAGTGTTGACAAGTTTTGAATGATAACAAAGCCAATTTAAAGAAAATACTTTGAAGAACGACTAATGGCTATCTTGAGTTTCTTGTAAGATTAAACAGGCTCTATCGTTTAGAATATCAAGGCTTAATCAAATGAGGATATATTTTACTTTGTATGTGCAAACATGATTTATCTCATGCTAAGAGATATGAACTGTAAAGGAAGTAAAATTATATCATTATTTAAGCTTAAAATAGCTAATGATTTAAAGAAGAAATCACTGCTGCAAGAAACCAAGATTTGAAACTTCAGAAAGTAGCATTAGACATCAGAAAATACATTTATAATGAAGATATCAAGGAAACTCTAAGAACCAGATGTCACACTATCTTCAATCAGCATAATGGCAATCCTTTCATCATCATAAAACTTGGATTGAAGACCTGAAGATCAAGAATCATCAAGGATCTGCTATCGCATGTCAGAAAGCTCACTTCACTGTGAAGCCCTGAACGTTACTAGAAAAAGGAGGGAAATTTGAATTTTTGAAATTCAAATTTAAACTCAAATCTAGTGTCAAAACTGGCGTATCATCTCTTTTGCCAACTAGATCAACCTTCCCCAGCTTCTAGAAGAAAAAGTTTAGAAACCACGTTCAAAAAGTAAGAGTAATTTCTGAAGAGATATCAGAAACCTCAACGCCATAATAGCTTCTACAACATATTTGACAAATTGTCAACCTACTTTTCAGGACTGCTTTTCCAAGACACAAATAGATGATTAACATGTGTCACTTGAAGATTTGATCAAGGGCAACAGTTACAGAGAAGACTATCTTTAAAAAGAGATGCTATGCTCAAACGTAATAGAGAGAAACTTTGTGCAAGAAGGAAAAACTCTGTAAAAATCTCTCCTTACATCCAGTAAGATTCATATCATTATGTAATCAGATTCTTTACTTGTAAAAATCTTCTTTCTATGGTCTTGATAGATATATATGTTCTTCCTAGGAAGAAATGATAGAAAAAACTCATTCAAGGTTTCCCAAGTTATTCAAGTATATATTAAGGAAACATGAGTATAGGTTAGCTTGAGTGGCAACCCAAACACAAAACCTTTGTATCCTTGATCCAGTAATGATTGGTGTGAGATAACTTGAAGAGGCTAATATAAAACTACTTGCAATGCGATAGTGAGGTGTTCTTACTAATCATAATTTAGCTTGGAGAGGCTAGTTAAAGACTATTTTCAAGGGGATATGTAAAGGGTTCAACTTGGAGAGGTTAGTGAATAACTACTTGGTAGTTATAGCATGGAGAAGCTGGTGAATACCTACTCAGGTTTATGACAGTAGGGGTTTTCTACTGGTCACAAGTGTTAGTTTAGAGAGATAGATAAGACTACTCAATTCAACTTCGAGAGGTTGGTGAATAATTACTCAATTTGTGACAATAGGGGTTGTTTGCTAGTCACAAACGAGTGCTTAAGAAGGTTAATGTAGAGACCATCCAGTTTTTCTTTCTCATGTTGAGAAAGATGTTTAGTGGAACCTCAACTTATGTTGAATACTGGATGTAGCCAGGTTTAGCCGAGCCAGTATAAAAATATTTATTTCACATCATCTTCTCCCTGATCTCCTTTATTTATCTCTGTTATGTTTTATTGTTGAAATTACTCTGGTTTAATGCTTTAAGATTTTATGTTTTTTATCATTTACTTTAGAAATGCACTTTCTGAAGCTACTAACTGCGTTTCCGCTATACTATAAGTTTCATACTTGATAGTATTTGTTCTAATTGTTTCAGATATACAAAATGAAGTAAAGCACAATTCAACCCTCCTTCTCATGCACGTTTATAACTATAAGTTGTATTAGAGCAAGGGCTCTGAGAGGTTGAGCAATCCAATGGTTACAGAGGACAAAGATCTGAAGGAAAAAATGGCATGAATCCACATAGTAGACAAGCCTTTCATTAACTGACCATATTGTCTGATAACTCTCTAGGATCTGAAGAAGCATTCTCAACATCAAAGAGGAGTCTCAAGAAGCTAGTGGACCAGAACAGCATAGCCAGAGTTCAATTGAACTCCTAAGCCAAGCTCCTTGTAACGCCCCGATTTTTCTGTCTGAGAGGAAAATGACCAAAATGCCCCTGAGGTCATTTTCTGCCCGGAATTCGAGGATGGCCATCCCGGAAGTCCTCGAAGGGCCAACTTAATGTTTGAAGGGGATTGGGTGGCCCTTGAATGGTTTCGGAAGCGAAAATTTCATTTTCTGCAGTTTCGGGTCAAAATGACCAAAATACCCCTATAGCGTTTCTACGCGGGTAAAGGTGTCGTTTGAGCTTGAAACTTTCTCCAAAGGTCTAAAAAAATGTTTTTATATGTTTAAAAGCGTCTGTTTAAGTCCCAGTAGTCCCGGGCAGTTTTTACGCAAAATTATGATTTTGCCCCTGGAATTGTGTTTTTGAGCTTAATGACGTAATTAAGCAAACCTAAGCAATATTAGGCTCTAATCGAAGATTAATTAATTTTCATAATTAATCTAGAGTCAAAATAAGCTATTAAAATTAATTAGAACCTAAAATTGCTTAGATTAAACTTAAATCTCTTTTTGAAACTCAAGATTCCAATCTTGGAATCTTGAATAGTATTTTCTCTTTCCAATTCCTTAAATCATGGAATTGTGTCTAGAGTTGTTTATGAACTAAAATGAATTTATAACTCACTAATGATGCAAGATCACTCCTTAAACATGTCTTGACAACCTTGATTACCCATTTTCTCACCTAAACACTTTCTTATAAATTCCTAATCTTAATCCTAATCAAAGATACACCTAAACACAACTCTAAACCACAATTAAAATGCAAAAAATCCTCCCCCATGGCTGATGCATTTTCAGCCACCTCTCCCCCATTTACATCACATGTTGATTTGTTTCTCACTCAAAGAACCATACTTGCACCCATACTTGAACCCATACCTACCCATGCTTTCCACCATGCCTTGGAGAAGATATTTTTCTCCTCCTTGTGGCTATAATGGCCGAAGCCATTCCCTCCCCTAAACAACCCTCATTTGTTTCATTTCTCTATAAATAGCATGCTTGGGTGAACTTGCATCATTTTGGGTTCATTTGCTAAGTGTAAGTTTTCAAAGAGCACTTCAAAGTTTTCTTTTTCTCTCAAAGTTCAAGTGTCCAAGTTCTTCAAGTCCTTCATCCCCTTCACTCATCTCAACCTCCAATCACTTGGTAGGGATTTTCTTTCAAGTGTTTCTTTCACTTAAGTTCTTAATCTAGTTATGTGTTTTATGGTTTCTCTTGAATCCTTTTGGAACTTCTTTTCTTCTTCTCTTCCTTCTTCATTTTCAGCCATGAGCCCTTGAAAACAAAGGAATGAAAGCTTGATGATGAGGGTTTCATGATGATGTTCATCACTTGAACAAACTCTAAAGCTTGATCTTTGTTCTTGAGTTAAAAATGTTTATAGTTCTTTCTTTCTTGAACCTTGAAATCTTTAACTTTGATTATGTTTTAAAATGGTTACACGAACTCAATGATGAGGACCCATGGTGTCAATGTTAACACATCATCAAGATCATAGTCTCTAGAGTTTCAAAATGGTTCTTTCTTGCTCTTAAGTTTCGATTTCTTTCCTTTCCTTTTTCTCTAAAATTTTGGCCAACCAACTAGGGTGGTCCAACATGATAGCTTGATGATGAAAGTTCCAGTTGGTAACTTTGTGTTCACCACAAAGGAATCTCTAAAGCTTGAGTTTTCATAAAGGTGTTATAAAGTTCATTTATGGTTATCTTGAGTTCTAAGAACTCTAGACCTCACTTTATCTTGTCATGATGAGTTTGGGTTAAGGTTAAAGTTCCTCTAAAAGTCTTGTATAAGCTCTAATAAGATATAAATGAACTTGCATATTTACTTTCAGGTTGCACTCATGTTTACATTCTTGCTTTGCATCTTTATTTTCAAGACATCACCTAAGGACTCAAAGATTAAAACAAGACTTGCATTATCACCTAATTAATTCTCAAAGCCTTTCTATTTTGGCCTTAAAGTCGATTGTTGCTGGGCCTAGAGCACTAAAATAAAGAAATGAACTTGCATTGCATATTTATTTCAAGCCTTGCATATTTACTTCAAGTCTTGCATATTTAAATTCCAAGCCTTACATATTTACTTCAAGTCTTGCATATTTAAATTTCAAGCCTTGCATATTTATTTCCAAGTCTTGCATATTTACTTTAAAGTTCTCACTTTACTTTGTAATGAAGAATAAAAATGAAGTGCATAGCATGTTTATATTTTGTCATCACTTAAAGACCTTAGAGCTCAAAGACTTGCCCATTTTATCTCAAGTTAAAGTTTAATATGGAAGCATTCTTTGAATGTATAATTTCGACCAAGTATTAATGATGAGCTTGGAATGAGTTCCATCTAGTTACAAGGGCCAACAACCTATGTTCTAGGATTTTCTTTAAGCTTGATGAGTTTTATAAAGTTATGACCAACAAGATTTATGATTTTAATCCTCTTCCAAAGAAGAACTAAATTGGTTACTGACCTAAGGTTGTTTTTAGCCTCTTGATAAAATAAAATGGTTTGCAAAGAGTTTTACAAGTTCTAAAATGATTCCAAGGGAAACTAACAACGTATATGCTTTGGAAATGTCAAATTATGGGTCTTTTTGTTGTTGTATGATGATGTTTTGATGTGTTAGAATGTGCGAAAATGATATATGATGAGATAGGAATACTTCTATGCATGTTAGGGGAGAAACTAGCTTCATAGAAAAATCGTAAAGTTGAAATTTAACGTGTGTTAACCCCTTTAATCTTAATCAATGCCAAAGCTATTTTAGTATGATAACAATCAGTTTAGGATTGACTAATCATGAAAAATTTGGTTACATTTGAAGTAGGATTGAATTTTAGCACCTATAGAGAAACTAGTAACTAGAAAATCGTAAAAGTGCAATCCTAGAACTCTTAGAACATTTAATTTCTGGATTCTGTCCAGTGACCTCATAATATGGAAAACATGGTTTATAATTATTTCTTAGGCATAGGAATGCCTCATAATTGGTTTAGATTTAATTTATAGCGCCTTAGGCGAAGACGGACCCGAGAAAGGGTCTAAAACGTAAGTTCTAGAACCCCGTAATCATAGATATATAACTCTGCCCTTGGAGTATGGTGCTGCCCAGACTTATTAAAGAACATAAATGATAGTAAGATTTGTTAGAAGAGAATCCTTAGGTGCATAAGAGGTTGCTAGAGAATGATAAAATAATTACATCTCAAGTATAAGGCCCGTAAGGGTCAAAGCATAAGATACCGTAGGATCAAGAGCATAATGAGTTTCAATGTTACATGTGAATGTATGTTCTATTTGAGAATGATTATGTCAACGTATGAATTCATGATTGAGGATACATGTCCTATTTGTTTATGTGGCATAAAGTAAATTTGGAAGAAATCCAGCGCGTTGCTGTTATGCTACCGAATTTCTGACAAATTTGGGGACTTAGAAAGTTTTGAAAAACCTATGAGATTTTCTTTATGAGATATGAGATACTAAGATGAGTTCTTGGATGACACTGGTTCGGCCAAGCACCTCCAAAGAACTCATGTGACATTAGTACCAAGATGTATTCTTAGGTGACACCGGCTCGGCCAAGCACCCCCAAGAAATGCCCCCTAGCCTGTACTAGATAGTCGGGATTATGATTATGATACGTTTATTGGAATTGATAAGTAAGAACTAGTGACGACTAGTTAGGTATGAGCTCATAACCTAGAGATGTGACACGTTCTGGGTGACACCGGTTCGACCGAGCACCCCTAGAAACGAATGTCTTTTAGGGTGGCCCATGAGGAAGTAAAGTATGATGATCATGTCACAAAGTTTTCCCATATGAGATTTCAATTGCCACTTTATGCCACTATTATGATGTTCTTAATGTTATGATTACTATTCTTGCATTAAGTAGAGCCATGCATACATTTTTTACTATGTTGCATCCATGACATTAAGAATCATACTAAAATGAACGGATCTTGGCTAACTATGTTTCAAAAGCTTAAAAATGAACTTAATGCATGCTCACTTATTTTATACACTAAACCCAAGGTTCCTAAGGACATAGATGATGACGCTTAGGTAGTAGAAGGCCCTACTAAAATTCTTTAGTAAGATTCCCACTCCCTCTATCCTTTCCTTCCTTCACGTCTTCAGATGGAGACATTCGTGATTTTTGTGGACACCCCGATATGGGAGGTGCATCATGATCCGGACCACAGGTCATACCATTTTGTAGGTCACTGTGTCATTCATGTGTTCATGTTCGTTGAACGGCCCTTCAGTCACCCTGTACATACTCATCAATTTTCTCCTGCCTCACCTTTCGGCGACGACTTCGTGTTCGAGCGCGCACGCCCTCGAGAGGAGCGGATTCGCCGTACCCCACCGAAAGCTTCTGCCATCCAGGACTACCCACAGTATGTGCCCCACTCTCCCTCGTCATTCTCTAAGACAGACCCTTCAGAGGACTCTGCCACTTAGGTACCTTCCGAGGGATCCTCCCCCACTGTACCGATGGACCTTGGAGAGGGTAACGAGGCTTCTGTCACTTAGCCGATACGTGGTGGACAGGTGAGGATGATTCCCTACTGTGGAGCTCATGCTCGGCCGATGCAGCACATAACTACCCCAGCAGAGATAGCCCAGTGGATCGGATACATCCTTCCTTTCCAGAGAGGCCCGCAGTAGGAAACGACCATCACGTTCTGGTGCCCGAGCTTTGACTAGACCAGGATAGCCTCCTTTTTCCTTAAGGCTATCTATTTGGTGGTGCACTAGAGTAGGAGAGTTTGCTTTTATGCTTTCTGTTGCACTTTCCTTTGTATTTTCTTTTTAGATGTATTCGCTTCATGTTGTACCAAACTAAGTCCCGCCTTTCTTGGGTGGGCATAATATATATATATATATATATATATATATATTTATATATATATCTACTTATGCAGTTTGCTATATTATTATGTGCATTTACATGTTTTATAATCAGATGTTTATGATGTGTTTATTTGGATTGTGTTTCATTCCTTTCATGCTTCATCGTTCGTCAAGTTGCACAGCTCTCTCACTTTGCTTTTATAATTCAAAAAAAAAAATTTACCAGTATTTTCCGCTAAGTATTTTAAAGTAAAAAGGAAACTATGACGTAATAGACTAATGATTAACCTAAATATGTTCTAGAGTATTGGGTTAAAAATTAGGATGTTACACTCTTGCTCATATGTGTACTAACCAGAGATGAATATGACATATTTGTTGCTTGTGACATATGAAAGAAAAATATGGGATAGTATGTGCATGCTGATTGACGTTTCTCTCAATTGACTCAAAAGTTTTTGGCCCTAAAGTTATCACATCAGATGCATTGCAAAGAAAAAGTAATAAAAGTTGCTAAAACCTCAAATAAGGAAGAAAGATCTAATGTAGAATTTGAGATTGAAAATGGAGATAAGATCTTTATATCTGTTGAAAACGTCAAAAGTCTAAAAAGGTTAAACAAAGAAGGAAGAGACATCAATATCAAGAAAGACAAAAAGGGCAAAGAAAATCTTGAGAGAGCAACCTGTTAATCGTAGTAAGAAGGAACATCTTGAATGTAACATCCTCCCAAGTACAACATCATTCTTAAGTCATGACATCGTACTTGAGAGTTGTCACTTATAAATTTACGGACCTTCCTTAATTTTCTATAGCAAGAATCGATCGAATCGTAAAGTAACTAATTTGTGGTTCTACCAAAATATATAGCATAGAAACAAGGTATTTGTTTAATACAAGTCTAATACAAAAGGAAGCTCTTCTATAAGCTTTAGTACGTATTTATTCTTTACTATGTTTACAGACATATATATAATCAAGTACAACAGATACAAGTGTCCACTACTAAACTATAGGAATTTCAATTCAGTCTTCCTCGTAACGGCTTCACTGTTCTCTAGAATCAATCTGGGGACGACACGAAAATAAACATATAGGGGTGAGAATTCTAAAATTCTCAGTATGGTATCCCCAAAACAACTAATAAAATTAATGTCATCGTCATCGTCCTAGTCACTTCGGTTTATTAAGAAAATGTGAGCATGTAATATATATCAAAGGTTCATTTTAAAGTTCAAAAACAATTCTTCCGAAGTGAGTTTCTTTTATTATTCAATCACTTAAAACGTGTATCTCATGACATTCAAGATCATAGTAATTCATTCAAGACAAATATTTAATAAAATATGAGTATACATATGGCATTTGCAATAATCTTTCTGTGCCCTTGACATAATTAAAGGGACTTTCTCGTGCCTTTGTCATATTAAAGGAAACTTTTTGTGCTCTAAAGAGGACCTTCCCATGCCTTTTATAAACAAAAGGGACATTTCCCGTGCCTTTTATAAACAAAAGGGGACCTTTTCGTGCCCTTTACACATTATAGGGGACCTTTCATCTACTTAGCATACACATTATCATCAAGCTCATATAAATATCCATTCACAATATGATTTTCAATCACATCTCATAAACCTATCTTTTAAGTTGCTAGCATGCATTCACATACATTATACTTGAATTAAAGGATAGTATCTCATTAATTCCATGCTTTAGTTTACTTTCCAGCACCTTGGCAAATTTTATACCATTATAGTATAAATTTATTTGCACTTCAAACATTCAATTTAGAGTCTATAAAAATTATCCAAGACACTTTAATATGTCCACAAGGATCCATAAGAATTTTCACAGTGAAAAAAGTTCTCTAACTATGTTGACAAAATTAGGTAAATTAGGAGGTTAGAAACCCCCTATTTATAGCCAACAACCATAGTTTCCAATTTTATTAACCTATCAAATGATCATATCAAATCACAATTCAAGGTTGGACTTCAATATGTCTCAATATATTGTAAAAATTTCAATGATAATTCAATCATTTGCTATGGTAACAAAATTATATAATTTTACAGCTTCAGTTTTAATGATTTTGACAGCATAAAGACCATTTCAGTATCTGATTTTTTAAGCTAGTTTGACTCAAAATCAGAAACCAAGAAAATTCATGGGATTAGCCTAAGATGTTAGCTCCAAAATATATTTTTTTCAGCTCATGAAAATGCCTACAACATGCCCAAAAAATTCGTGATCACACATTGCCTGTAAGAAAATCGAAAACCCGGCAGCCTAGTCAAAACTTCTTTTGACAAAAATGATTTTCAAACCTCATCCAAACACTTCACTAAAATTAACACATCAATATCAACATAACATCAACCAATATAACTAGAAATTTTGGATTGAAACCAGTCAGAATTTCTCAGAAAAATTTTGAAAGAAAAAGGCCAAAGAAAACCTCACTTGAATCTCCGTAGCTCCTTGTCTAGAACAATCTTCCTCAAGTGCTTTTCTTCATTCAAAATCCTTCCAAACAGCCCTTAAACCTCTCTTTGCAGTGATGTGTGATGGCTCAAAGTGAGAAAATAGTGATGGATTAAAATTCTAATCAGTTAGTTTGGTAGATTATGAAGAGTAGAACAAGTTTTGTGAATGGAGTTTATGGTTTTATCAAGTCTAGGCTAGGAAAATTGAGGTTTGAATTCATGTTTCAAGCTCTTTTAAGGAGAAAGAAATGGTGGCTGTGTTGTTCATTTTGGTTGTCGAGAATGAATTATTGGAGTGATAAGGATGGTGAATTGTATTTATCCTTTATTAAAGTGTAAATATCATGTAATGTAAATTTGTAATTCTTAAATAAAGATAATAAAATAGAGGGCTAGGATTTGATCTTGTAATTCAAGATCAAATCTTAGCCTTACACTTAGATTGAATGGATATATACTATCCATTTACAATAATTAAACTATCTTTCTAAAAATTGCACACCAAAATTTTACCGAAGTGATAAAATACCGTACTCGGATAATCAAACATTGCTCGAAAATTAATTCTAGAAATAAAATCTTTATTTCTAACTATTTCTAACTTTAATCCTTTCTTTTCTCAGTTTTGGGCACCTCCGGGTCCCAATTCTAGGGTTTCAGTTGTTCCAACGAGTCTGTGGGGGGCCCACAAGTTACTATTCATTTTTTTGATAGATCCGTTGAACCATTGTAACGCCCCGATTTTCGCTAAACTTTCATAATGACCAAATTGCCCCTGAGGTCATTTTTTTACCCGAAACACGAGGACGGCCGGCTTTGGCCATCCTCATAGGGTTCATATGTTATATGAAGGGGTTTGTATGAGCATGAGTGCCTAACAAAGCGGGAAAACCTCATTTCTGAGATTTCTGCGCGTAAATGACCAAAATACTCATGTAACAGAATTAAGGCAGTATTAAGTTCCGTTTTGACCCGGACTTTGTTCTGAGGTTCAAAACAATGATTTTAAGGCATAAACTATGTTGGTTTAAGTCCCGGAGATCCCGGGCAACTTTCGGTGAAAATTACGGTTTTGTCCCTGCATATTGCATTTTCGGCTCAATGAGCCGTTTAACTCCAAACCTAAGCAATATTAGGCTCTAATTAAAGGTTAATTAATTTCCATAATTAATCTAGAGCCAAAACCATCATTTAGAATTAATTGGAAACTAAAATTGCTTAGGGAAAATTCAAATCTCATCATAGTCTTATTCTTTAAAAAGGAAAAAGAATATGTGAATAGTGTCGAATAGTGTTTCCACTATTCACATCAACTTTTCTTTTTGAGACAAGTTGTCACACTCACATCACTAGTCCTAGAGGTGTTGACTCCGTAATCCTTCTAGACCACCTCTAAACCTAGGGATTTATGGTTTTAATTAACCTATTAGTGCACCTAAGTACCTACTTAGCAATTTTTAATCCTAAGCCTAATCTATGTCACACCAAAACACACTTCTAGAACATGGTTTAAGGAGATATTTCTCCTCCCCAAGGCTGCCAAGAATGGCACCATTTTCTCTAGAAATCATCAAAAAAAAAAAAAAATTAGTCTATGTGTTCAAGCTATCTTGTGACATGTGTCTTGAACACTTTCAATCAATGATCAACTTTCAAGAAAAATTGTCACTCAAGACTCAAAGAATATTTTATATGGTCAATCAAGGTTTTCAATTCATTTCTAAAATGAATTAAATTATGTCTTTCAAATTCAAAAAGAATGATTTGTTTTTGTGGTCATTCAAGCTTTCTATCAAACTTTTTCAAGACAACATGTCTTACAACACATTACCTATGCTTTGGGAATTTAAGTCTAGAAAATTTTCTCTTCTTTTTGGGCATGAGAAGCATGGTTTCTCTTCAGATTTTGCAGCCCAAAATTTTAAGTTTTTATGCATTTTTAGAGGTTGGAAAATAAGGTACATTCTAGCCATGCTTTAGGACATGCATAACTAGACTTTTCACCATACTTTGAATGACCAATACCATGCTTTGAACAAAGATATTTCTTCCTTCTTGTGGCTGAAAAGTGGCCGAAATCCTTCCCCCCAAAAGGCCTCCAATATTCAATTCATTTCACTTCTCTATAAATAGGTAGCTTAGGGAACTTGAAGCACCTTTGTTCATTTTCACTAAAGCTTTGAGTTAGAGCACTTTGAGTTCCTTTCTCTCAAGTTCAAGAGCTCATCCTCTCCAACCTCTTCATCTTCTTCACTTCCTCTCAATCTCAAACTCTAGGTAGGGAGCTCTTTAAGAATGCTTTCTTTTACTTTCATGATCAATGTTTATCTTGTTTGAAAGTTGTGTTGTTAGCAAGTTTTTCTCTCAAGCATTTTCGGTTTCTTCTTTTCTCTTCCTCTTCATTTTCGGCCTCAAGACCAAAATGAGGAAAGATTGATGATGAGTGTTCTTTTGGGATGACCATGTGTTCATCCTAATATGAGACCTCTAAAGCTTGAGTTTTGTTTGAGAAAAGTTTCATCTTTTTCATGCCTTGGTTAAGACAAGGCTATGTTTTTCATGAAAACTCTTTTTGAGTTTTTGTTCCTTGATGTTTTCGGCCATGAAGGCTTAAAGAGTTTGGAAAAATGGTAGCTTTGTAATGAGCACTTCATGTTGGCCTTTGTCACATGATCAAACTCTAAAGTTTGAGTTTTTCCAAGAAAGGTTTCTCTTTTCAAGTCTTGGTCAAAGAATGAGTTATGTTTCTTTGATGCCTTGAAACTTTCCTTTTCTTTTTGTTAGTTTTCGGCCATGAAGGCCTCTTGGACTTGAAATATGAGGAGCTTGATGATGAGAGTTGTGTGATGATGTTTGTCACCTGAACAACCTCTAAAGCTTGAGTTTTCTAAAAATAAGTTTATTATTTTCAAGTTTTGCTCAAGACATAGTTATGTTTCTCTTGGATCTTTGAAAACCCCATTTCTTTCCCTTGAGTATTCGGCCATGAAAGGCTTTGGGACTTAGAAAAATGGTAGCTTGATGATGAGGGCTTCATGTTGATGTATGTCACATGAACAAAACTCTAGAGCATAAATTTGGTTTCTAGGCCAAGTATGTTTCGGTTTCTTTCCTTTATGTTGGTCATGAGTTTGTGTTGTTAATAAATGTAGAGCATTGCAAAAATACTCAATGATGAGGACTTGAGATGTTGGTGTTTGAATCACCAAGATCTTGGTCCCTAGAGTTCAAAAATAAGGTTGTTTCCTCATGATGAGGATTCGCCACCTCATGGACTTTGAGGATATGGTTTTCTTTTATACAACTTAGCAACACTAGTATTTTCTCTTCTTGTGAGGATGAGTTATGGGTTGAAACCTTGTTTCCTCTAAAGTCTTGCAAGAGCTCTAAACAAAATATAAAAGAAGTTGCATCCACGTTTACGTTTATGCTTTGCATTAGCACGTTTATTTCTTATGCCATCACTAAGACCCAAGATAATGAATGAACTTGCACAATGCACGTTTATGTTTCAAGCTTTGCATCTCATTTTATGTTTCAAGTCATCACTAAACTCTAAGAATAAGAATGAAGATGCATTTCATCTTTACTTTGTGCTATCACTTTATTTTCTAAAGGACTATAAAATGAAATGCATAGCACGTTTATTTTATCTCATCACTTGAAACTTTAGAGCTCAAAGACTTGCCCATTTCATCTTAAGAAAAGAATTAAATCAAGGAGGTATCTCCTTGAACATCATTCGGCCATGTGGTGTAAATGGCTCTAGGATGAGTTTCATTTAACTACAAGGGCCCATAATGCATGTCTTAGAATTTTTCTAAGCTTTGATGCACTTAACCAAGGTTTTAAACATGTTTTTAAGTTTTAAATCCTTGCCAAGAGCAAGCCGAAACGGCTGCTGCCCTTGGTGTTCCATGATGAGTTTTGGCAAAATAAACTTTGATCTTACATAGTCTTGAAGTCCCAAAAAGGTTCCAAGAGAAACTAGCAAGTTATATGGTTGAAAGAAAGGCTTTTCTCATGATTTTATGCCTTAAAGGTTTTTGGTTCTGCCTTAGTAATTCCAGCACCTTAAATTCTATTTTGGGTGGTCTAAATATGTTGTAATACCTTGCCAAGTATATGATAATTGTTCTAGACTCTTTAAAGCATTATTAGTGACTTTGTTTGCTTAATATGTGAATTCTAGAACTATAAAGAATGGCAAAATGAGTTTCTGTCCAGCCCTGAAAAAAAAGTTAGAATCACATTAGATTATGTCTAGATGTGTGGGAGTGACTCATAATTGGCCTAGGTATTAATTATTGCACCATAGAAAAAGTCGGATGCGAGAAAGGGCTTAAAACGCATTTTCTAGAACACGTAATTCATCAAATATGAACAACTACATAAAGCTGTCCAACCATAATTAATTAGGATTTAGAACCTAATGGATTATGGTAATGAGGTTAATCAATCCCATAAACATACTAGAAAGTAATGGGAAAGTTTGAGGTTACCCGATTTAGGGATTTTTACCTTAAGGGATGATTATGTGCCTCTAAGTTTGATGATGAATTGATGTGTTAGCTCATGACGTGTATGGTGCCATGTGAACTATTATCCCTATGTGATAGCTTGTATTAACATGTTATTATTTCTTTAAAAGAACTTTGGAGATGCCGAGGTAGTAATTATGTGCTATGCATTAATTATGTGGCATCTTAAAGAAACATGTTAAACTTAGGATGACTTAGAACATAAGAATGTAATCCTTTGAAACCACCGAATTAAGGGTGGGGACAATGTGATTCTAGCCCCCTAAACCCGTACTTAAAGTCGGGAAGTTGACTTATCCAAATGGGTAAAGTCTAGATGCTAGTGACGACTAGTGTGGTATGAGCTCATAACCTAGAGTTTTCTCAAAAGGGAGAAATATTAGGGCGGCCCAGTTAAGTAAAGGTTCTTATGTCACCTAAGTAAACCAGTTATATGATTTATGTTCCATGTACCAGTTATATGATTTATGTTCCATGTAGCAGTTATATGATTTATGTTCCATGTACCAATTATATGATTTACGTTCTACGTACCAAGCTACATGATTTATGTCTATGACATTAGTATAAAAGCCTATGTAACACAAGTTCCATGATAAAAAGAACGGATTCTCGGAAAGGAGACTTTGGAAAACTCATAACTGAACCTACGTATGTCCATTATTTTATAAATAAACCCGAGATTCCTGGAGACGTATATGATGACACCTAGGATAGAAGGAAAACCCTACTGAGTTTCTTTAGTAAGAATCTCACTCCCTCTATCTTTCCCTTTCCATTACGTCTTCAGAGCGAGATGGCAACCTTCGTCCTATTCATTGACACGCCACGGTGGGAGATCCACCATGACCCGGAGCATGGGTCATTTCATTTTGAGGGCCGCATCTGGCGCATCTTCATGTTTTTAGGACGGCCATTCGCACACCCCTTGTACAGTTATCGCTTCTCCTCAGCATCCCCCTATGGTGACCCTGCGATCTTTGAGCATGCGCGGCCACGACATGAGAGGAACCTGCGGACCCACTCTGCCGGTTCAGCGGGCCGCGCAGCGATACATGCCATCATCGCAAAGACTCGAGGAGGACCCTTCAGAGGATTCCCCATGGACCATGAGGGCTCTGCCCCACTCCGCCTCTGCGGCAGATAAGCGGCGAGGAGCGATCACTTTCGGCGTCGGAGGGCTTGGTGGGACCACGACCCCGACGTGGACGACACGTTCAGTCACAGGGCATGCCTGCACCTGCCGAGCTCCACCCGTGGATTGGCTACGTTCCTCCGTACCCGTGAGTCTGCTATGGAGATTGGAGGGTAGTCCTTAGTGCACACACGTCACATAGTATGGATGATACCTCTTTTGTGTTGAGGTTATCCATCTTAGGTTGCACATGGGTAGGGATGCTTCTTTCCAGTTCTTTTCCATGTATTCTATTTTTCTGCCGTATTCATGTTACTATGTACTTGAAGAGTCACCTTACGTAGGGTAGGCATATTTTATCTATGAGGTATTTCAGTTATGATTGATGTTATGTTCGATGTTATGGTTTGGAGCCATTCCTATGTTATCGTTCCGTATACTATGATACCGACTCGTAAAGTTACGCGCGGCTTCTATTTTAAGTAACGATTTCAAAAAAAAGTTGGCTCGTATTTTCGTTAAGTCTATTTTCTCAAGAAGATGAACCATGCCAGCAAGTAACGACTAATATTTGGCCTAAGTACGTACTAGTAGTATTGGGTCGAATATTAGGGTGTTACATTTTGGTATCAGAGAAGTTCGGTTCTCACAGGAGCCTGAGGATTGGACTGACTATGCTTCTTAAGCATATTCCGCTAGAAATGTCATGAATAGGAAGTTTTAGGATTAAGTGATACATGACTTCTGTTTGTTGCACGTGCCATGGTAACTTGCTCACTTTACTAGGAGGATTGAGCACGATCAACTTCGGTGTTCTTTGTTTTGTGTGTATAGGGACCAATGGCACCGCTGACGACGACCTTGGACTACACCAAATGTTGACCAAGACAATGCGATTTCTTCTGGATTAAATCCGGATGGTGCGACCATGACACGATTGTCGAGCGAATGGACCAACGTGAGAATCTTTGTACCGACTCCCCTATTCTTTGAGATTCCGGAGCATGTTCGCTTCGGCGAATTTCGTAGGGCGAATCCACCTACCTTCAAGGGAACTGCTAACCCAAACCATGTCGAAGAATGGATCCGAAACATGGAGAAGATCTTTGGCGTGATACCGTGCTCTGAGGAGCAAAAAGTGAGGTTCGCCACATACATGCTCGAAGGTGACGCCAGTTGTTGGTGGACTGGAGCCCAGAGGCTGCTGGAAGCGGCTAATGAGGCCATCAACTGGGAAGTATTTAAAGTTCACTTCTATGAGAAGTACTTCCCAGAGTCTGTTCGCAACGCCAAGGAAGTGGAGTTCATGCAATTGTTCCAGGAAAATCGGACGGTTGCACAATATACCGCCAAATTTGAGGACCTCATCAAGTTCTCAAGGATGTACCAGGCCAACCCTGACGATTTAAATACGGAAATGTCCGGCACGAAGCGGGGTTGAGAGCGGAGCTCAAGGTAGCGGTTGCTCATCTAGAAATCAGGGACTTCCCAACCCTGGTAAACAAATGCCGCATTATTGAGGAAGGGCAGCGGGAGTTGAATGCAATAAGGTCCAACAACTCCAAAGACAAGAAGTCGCACCTCAAGGCCGCTAGCTCAAGAAAAAGGGGTCGCAAAGTTTCAACCCCAGCGAAGTCCCAATCCGGGTCCAAGCCTCAGGGACCTCGGAAGGACTTCAAACCGAAGAACAACAACAACAGCCACAACAACAACAAGAACAAGCCCGCGAATAATAAGGGGAAGACACCTCAAGGGACATCTTCCACCCCATATGCGGAGTGTCCCAAGTGCGGCAGACCCCATGGAAGCTTGCCGTGTCGGGCCGGGTTAGAGGTGTGCTACCGATGCGGAGAATCGGGACACTACTCCAAAGATTGTCCCAAAAGGAACCAGCCAACCCCCTACTCAAAGCCCCAACGTCAAGGGAGGGTCTACACCCTCAATCCGGGAGTGACGACAACGTCCCCAGATCTCGTGGATGGTAAGTGTGAAATGAGCGGTAAAACCTAGTTATCTTTGTATGATTCTCGCGCAACCCATTCCTTTATATCATATTCTTGTGTAGAGACCCTAGGTTTGACTGTCTGCGAACTCCCCTTTTATCTTGTTGTCTCTACCCCCACTGGGAAACCAGTTAGAACTAGCAAATGTTGTTTGGAATGCAGTTTCATTCTAGAAAATAGACCATTTGTTCTAGATTTCGTATGCTTACCCATGAAAGGACTAGAGGTAATTTCGGGCATGGATTGGCTTTGGGCCAACCGTGTTGTTAAACCGCTATGAGAAAACCATCACCTTTCTCCCCATTCCCCTGAACCTAGGGAAACCATGAGAGTATACCTAAATCTTTGTAGACCTAAGGTGTGTGGTAAGGATGAAAAAGGTTACATTCTTTTGGCTGCTAGTGATGTCGACTTTGAGCAGAGCATCGAGGAGATACCCGTAGTAAGGAACTATCCCGAAGTATTCCCAGATGAAATTCCAGAATTTCCCCCTAAGAGAGAGATTGAATTCTCAATAGAGTTACTGCCAGTCTGGGACCCATATCCATAGCCCCATATAGATGCCCCCTTTGGAATTGGCCGAGTTGAAAACCCAGTTAGAGGACCTTTTGGAAAAGAATTTCATTAGGCTGAGTGCATCACCCTGGGGAGCCCCGGTGTTGTTTGTGAAAAAGAAGGACGGAAGCATGAGGATGTGTGTCGATTATAGGCAATTGAACAAAGTAATTGATGAAAAATAAGTACCCTTTGCCTAGAATTGACGATTTGATGGACCAGTTGAGAGGTGCGGTAGTATTTTCTAAGATTGACTTGAGGTCTGGTTATCATCAGATTAGAGTTAGGGATGAGGATATACCCAAGACGGCTTTTCGCACTCGATATGGACATTTCGAGTTTGCGGTTATGTCTTTTGGATTGACCAATGCTCCAGCTATTTTCATGGATTACATGAATAGGATCTTTAGACCCTATTTGGATAAGTTCGTGGTTGTCTTTATAGATGATATACTCATTTATTCAAGGACCCACGAAGAGCATGAGCAACATTTAGTCATAGTATTAGAGATTTTGAGGGAAAAGAAACTTTATGCCAAGTTGTCTAAATGTGAGTTTTGGTTGGGAGAAGTGAAATTTCTAGGGCATGTAGTGTCTAGAGGAGGAATTGCAGTCGATCCTAGTAAGGTGGAAGCAGTGATGAATTGGGAACAACCTAAGACCGTGACGGAGATAAGGAGCTTTTTGGGATTAGCTGGCTATTATCGTAGGTTCATCAAGGGATTTTCCCAGATCGCACTACCTTTAACCAAGCTTACTAGGAAAGACACTCCTTTTGTCTGGACCCCAGATTGTGAGAAGAGTTTTCAGGAACTAAAGCATAAGTTGACTTCCACCCCAGTCCTAGTTCTCCCCGACCCTAAGGAGCCTTTTGAGGTATACTGTGACGCTTCTGGTAACGGTTTAGGATGTGTCTTGATGCAAAATAGGCAAGTGGTGGCCTATGCATCGAGGCAACTCAAGCCATCTGAGACACACTACCCCACCCATGACCTAGAATTGGCAGCCGTTGTGTTTGCTCTCAAGATCTGGAGACACCATCTGTACGGGGTAAGGTTCGAGGTGTTCTCCGATCACAAGAGTTTAAAGTACCTTTTTGATCAGAAAGAGCTTAACATGAGGCAAAGGAGGTGGATGGAGTTCTTGAAGGATTATGATTTGGATTAAACTACCATCCCGGAAAAGCTAATGTCGTAGCCGATGCCCTAAGTAGGAAATCCTTACACCTATCCCACTTAATGATTAAGGAGGATGAATTGATCGAGGCTTTTAGAGACTGAACCTAGGAATAACCATAACCCTACGGTATGAGAGTTTGCCACCTTAGTGTGTCAAGTGAATTCCGTGGGAGAATCACTCAAGCCCAAAGGGTAGACGACGAGTTGCAAGAGACCCTAAGAGGCGTAAAGGCGGATAAAGTCAAAGGTTTTGTCCAAGGAAAGGATGGTATGTGGAGGTTTGAAGGACGTATATGTGTACCTGCTAGTGGTGACCTCCGGAAAGAGATTCTTGAGGAGGCCCACAAGAGCAATTTTTCAATTCATCCTGGTGCCACCAAGATGTACCAAGACTTGAAGAAGATGTTTTGGTGGCCCGGATTGAAGAAGGATGTTTGCAATTGGGTTAGTAAGTGCCTAGTATGCCAGAAGGTGAAGATAGAGCACCAAAAACCCTCTGGAATGTTGCAACCCCTATCGATTCCCGAATGGAAGTGGGATAGCATCTCAATGGATTTTGTGACTGGACTACCAAGGACCCAAGCGAATCATGACGCTATATGGGTAATAGTGGATAGATTGACAAAGTCAGCCCACTTTCTACCTATTAAAGTGACATATTCCTTGGATAGGTTAGCACAGTTGTATATCCAAGAGATTGTGAGACTACATGGAGTGCCGTCGATGATAATCTCGGATCGGGATCCGCGGTTTACATCACGGTTTTGGGGAGCCTTTCAGAAGGCGTTTGGTTCGAAGCTGTGCTTAAGCACGGCTTACCACCCACAAACAGATGGCCAATCTGAGAGAACAATCCAAACCTTGGAGGATATGCTTAGGGCGTGTGTTCTAGACCAGAAAGGAAGTTGGGACAAATACCTGCCACTAATCGAATTTGCGTATAACAACAGTTACCACGCAAGTATCGGTATGGCACCGTATGAAGCCCTTTATGGACGAAAATGTCAATCACCCCTATGTTGGTACGAACCTGGAGAACAGAGTCTACTCGGACCAGACTTAGTGAGGGAAACGACGGAACAGATTAAAAGGATTAGGGATAGGATTCTTACTGCTCAAAGCCGACAGAAAAGCTATGCGGACAAGCGGCGTAGTCGATTGAGTTCCAAGTAGGGGAACACGTTTTTCTCAAGATAACCCCCACCACAGGCATAGGTCGAGCTATGAAGGTGAAAAAGTTAAGCCCCAGATTCCTTGGCCCATTCGAAATCCTCGATGAGAGTAGTGGTAGCATACCGCATAGCCCTACCTGTAAATCTATCCAATCTCCATGATGTTTTCCATGTCTCCCGATTCTGAAAGTACGGTCGACCCAAGTCATGTGCTAGAGCGTAACATGTACAATTAAGGGATGACCTGACATTTAACCTGCCTCCTACGAGAATTGTGGACCGAGGAGTCAAACAGCTGAGAAATAAGTCGATCTGCCAGTTGGTCAAGGTCGGCGTGGGGGCCAGGAAAGCCGAAGATTTCACATGGGAGTTGGAGGCCAACATGCGAGCACAATACCCGAGATGTTCTCAGGTAATTAATTTCGAGGACGAAATGCTTTTTAAGGAGGGGAGTAATGGAACGCCCCGATTTTCACTAAACTTTCATAATGACCAAATTGCCCTCGAGGTCATTTTTTTTTACCCCGAAACACGAGGACGGCCGGCTTTGGCCATCCTCATAGGGTTCATATGTTATATGAAGGGGTTTGTATGAGCATGAGTGCCTAACAAAGCGGGAAAACCTCATTTCTGAGATTTCACTGCATAAATGACCAAAATACTCATGTAATGAATTAAGGCAAGATTAAGTTCCGCTTTGACCCGGACTTTGTTCTGAGGTTCAAAACAATGATTTTAAGGCATAAACTATGTTGGTTTAAGTCCCGAGATCCCGGCAACTTTCGGTGAAAATTACGGTTTTGCCCCTGCATATTGCATTTTCGGCTCAATGAGCCGTTTAACTCCAAACCTAAGCAATATTAGGCTCTAATTAAAGGTTAATTAATTTCCATAATTAATCTAGAGCCAAAACCATCATTTAGAATTAATTGGAAACTAAAATTGCTTAGGGAAAATTCAAATCTCATCATAGTCTTATTCTTTAAAAAGGAAAGAGAATATGTGAATAGTGTCGAATAGTGTTTCCACTATTCACATCAACTTTTCTTTTGAGACAAGTTGTCACACTCACATCACTAGTCCTAGAGGTGTTGACTCCCTAATCCTTCTAGACCACCTCTAAACCTAGGGATTTATGGTTTTAATTAACCTATTAGTGTACCTAAGTACCTACTTAGCAATTTTTAATCCTAAGCCTAATCTATGTCACACCAAAACACACTTCTAGAACATGGTTTAAGGAGATATTTCTCCTCCCCAAGGCTGCCAAGAATGGCACCATTTTCTCTAGAAATCATCAAAAAAAAAAATTAGTCTATGTGTTCAAGCTATCTTGTGACATGTGTCTTGAACACTTTCAATCAATGATCAACTTTCAAGAAAAATTGTCACTCAAGACTCAAAGAATATTTTATATGGTCAATCAAGGTTTTCAATTCATTTCTAAAATGAATTAAATTATGTCTTTCAAATTCAAAAAGAATGATTTGTTTTTGTGGTCATTCAATCTTTCTATCAAACTTTTTCAAGACAACATGTCTTACAACACATTACCTATGCTTTGGGAATTTAAGTCTAGAAAATTTTCTCTTCTTTTTGGGCATGAGAAGCATGGTTTCTCTTCAGATTTTGCAGCCCAAAATTTTAAGTTTTTATGCATTTTTAGAGGTTGGAAAATAAGGTACATTCTAGCCATGCTTTAGGACATGCATAACTAGACTTTTCACCATACTTTGAATGACCAATACCATGCTTTGAACAAAGATATTTCTTCCTTCTTGTGGCTGAAAAGTGGCCGAAATCCTTCCCCCCAAAAGGCCTCCAATATTCAATTCATTTCACTTCTCTATAAATAGGTAGCTTAGGGAACTTGAAGCACCTTTGTTCATTTTCACTAAAGCTTTGAGTTAGAGCACTTTGAGTTCCTTTCTCTCAAGTTCAAGAGCTCATCCTCTCCAACCTCTTCATCTTCTTCACTTCCTCTCAATCTCAAACTCTAGGTAGGGAGCTCTTTAAGAATGCTTTCTTTTACTTTCATGATCAATGTTTATCTTGTTTGAAAGTTGTGTTGTTAGCAAGTTTTTCTCTCAAGCATTTTCGGTTTCTTCTTTTCTCTTCCTCTTCATTTTCGGCCTCAAGACCAAAATGAGGAAAGCTTGATGATGAGTGTTCTTTTGGGATGACCATGTGTTCATCCTAACATGAGACCTCTAAAGCTTGAGTTTTGTTTGAGAAAAGTTTCATCTTTTTCATGCCTTGGTTAAGACAAGGCTATGTTTTTCATGAAAACTCTTTTTGAGTTTTTGTTCCTTGATGTTTTCGGCCATGAAGGCTTAAAGAGTTTGGAAAAATGGTAGCTTTGTAATGAGCACTTCGTGTTGGCCTTTGTCACATGATCAAACTCTAAAGTTTGAGTTTTTCCAAGAAAGGTTTCTCTTTTCAAGTCTTGGTCAAAGAATGAGTTATGTTTCTTTGATGCCTTGAAACTTTCCTTTTCTTTTTGTTAGTTTTCGGCCATGAAGGCCTCTTGGACTTGAAATATGAGGAGCTTGATGATGAGAGTTGTGTGATGATGTTTGTCACGTGAACAACCTCTAAAGCTTGAGTTTTCTAAAAATAAGTTTATTATTTTCAAGTTTTGCTCAAGACATAGTTATGTTTCTCTTGGATCTTTGAAAACCCCATTTCTTTCCCTTGAGTATTCGGCCATGAAAGGCTTTGGGACTTAGAAAAATGGTAGCTTGATGATGAGGGCTTCATGTTGATGTATGTCACATGAACAAAACTCTAGAGCATAAATTTGGTTTCTAGGCCAAGTATGTTTGGTTTCTTTCCTTTATGTTGGTCATGAGTTTGTGTTGTTAATAAATGTAGAGCATTGCAAAAATACTCAATGATGAGGACTTGAGATGTTGGTGTTTGAATCACCAAGATCTTGGTCCCTAGAGTTCAAAAATAAGGTTGTTTCCTCATGATGAGGATTCGCGCACTTCATGGACTTTGAGGATATGGTTTTCTTTTATACAACTTAGCAACACTAGTATTTTCTCTTCTTGTGAGGATGAGTTATGGGTTGAAACCTTGTTTCCTCTAAAGTCTTGCAAGAGCTCTAAACAAGATATAAAAGAAGTTGCATCCACGTTTACGTTTATGCTTTGCATTAGCACGTTTATTTCTTATGCCATCACTAAGACCCAAGATAATGAATGAACTTGCACAATGCACGTTTATGTTTCAAGCTTTGCATCTCATTTTATGTTTCAAGTCATCACTAAACTCTAAGAATAAGAATGAAGATGCATTTCATCTTTACTTTGTGCTATCACTTTATTTTCTAAAGGACTATAAAATGAAATGCATAGCACGTTTATTTTATCTCATCACTTGAAACTTTAGAGCTCAAAGACTTGCCCATTTCATCTTAAGAAAAGAATTAAATCAAGGAGGTATCTCCTTGAACATCATTCGGCCATGTGGTGTAAATGGCTCTAGGATGAGTTTCATTTAACTACAAGGGCCCATAATGCATGTCTTAGAATTTTTCTAAGCTTTGATGTACTTAACCAAGGTTTTAAACATGTTTTTAAGTTTTAAATCCTTGCCAAGAGCAAGCCGAAACGGCTGCTGCCCTTGGTGTTCCATGATGAGTTTTGGCAAAATAAACTTTGATCTTACATAGTCTTGAAGTCCCAAAAAGGTTCCAAGAGAAACTAGCAAGTTATATGGTTGAAAGAAAGGTTTTTCTCATGATTTTATGCCTTAAAGGTTTTCGGTTCTGCCTTAGTAATTCCAGCACCTTAATTCTATTTTGGGTGGTCTAAATATGTTGTAATACCTTGCCAAGTATATGATAATTGTTCTAGACTCTTTAAAGCATTATTAGTGACTTTGTTTGCTTAATATGTGAATTCTAGAACTATAAAGAATGGCAAAATGAGTTTCTGTCCAGCCTTGAAAAAAAAGTTAGAATCACATTAGATTATGTCTAGATGTGTGGGAGTGACTCATAATTGGCCTAGGTATTAATTATTGCACCATAGAAAAAGTCGGATGCGAGAAAGGGCTTAAAACGCATTTTCTAGAACACGTAATTCATCAAATATGAACAACTACATAAAGCTGTCCAACCATAATTAATTAGGATTTAGAACCTAATGGATTATGGTAATGAGGTTAATCAATCCCATAAACATACTAGAAAGTAATGGGAAAGTTTGAGGTTACCCGATTTAGGGATTTTTACCTTAAGGGATGATTATGTGCCTCTAAGTTTGATGATGAATTGATGTGTTAGCTCATGACGTGTATGGTGCCATGTGAACTATTATCCCTATGTGATAGCTTGTATTAACATGTTATTATTTCTTTAAAAGAACTTTGGAGATGCCGAGGTAGTAATTATGTGCTATGCATTAATTATGTGGCATCTTAAAGAAACATGTTAAACTTAGGATGACTTAGAACATAAGAATGTAATCCTTTGAAACCACCGAATTAAGGGTGGGGACAATGTGATTCTAGCCCCCTAACCCCGTACTTAAAGTCGGGAAGTTGACTTATCCAAATGGGTAAAGTCTAGATGCTAGTGACGACTAGTGTGGTATGAGCTCATAACCTAGAGTTTTCTCAAAAGGGAGAAATATTAAGGCGGCCCAGTTAAGTAAAGGTTCTTATGTCACCTAAGTAAACCAGTTATATGATTTATGTTCCATGTACTAGTTATATGATTTATGTTCCATGTACCAGTTATATGATTTATGTTCCATGTACCAGTTATATGATTTACGTTCTACGTACCAAGCTACATGATTTATGTCTATGACATTAGTATAAAAGCCTATGTAACACAAGTTCCATGATAAAAAGAACGGATTCTCGGAAAAGGAGACTTTGGAAAACTCATAACTGAACCTACGTATGTCCATTATTTTATAAATAAACCCGAGATTCCTGGAGACGTATATGATGACACCTAGGATAGAAGGAAAACCCTACTGAGTTTCTTTAGTAAGAATCTCACCCCCTCTATGTTTGCCTTTCGATTACGTCTTCAGAGCGAGATGGCGACCTTCGTCCTATTCATTGACACGCCACGGTGGGAGATCCACCATGACCCGGAGCATGGGTCATTTCATTTTGAGGGCCGGTGTACTGTGCGCATCTTCATGTTTTAAGGACGGCCATTCGCACACCCCCGCACAGCTTATCGCTTCTCCCCAAAGATCCCCTATGGTGACCCCGCCACCTTTGAGCATGCGCGGCCACGACATGAGAGGAACCTGCGGACCCAGTCTGCCGGTTCAGCCGGACGCCGCGCAAAGACGTGCCATCATCACAAAGACTCGCAGGAGAACCCTTCGTAGGATTCCCCATGGACCATGAGGGCTCGCTTCACTCCGCCTCTGCGACAGATAGGCAGCGAGGAGACAGTCACTCAGCGTCGGAGGACTTCAGTGCCCGGACCACGACCCCGACGTGGACGACACATTCAGTCACAGGGCATGCCTGCACCTGCCGAGCTCCACCCGTGGATTGGCTACGTTCTCCTCGCACTGCAGTGAGATGCTATGGACATTGGAGGGTAGTCCTTAGTGCACGCACGTCACATAGTATGGATGATACCTCTTTTGTGTTGAGGTTATCCATCTTAGGTTGCACATGGGTAGGGATGCTTCTTTCCAGTTCTTTTCCATGTATTCTATTTTTCTGCCGTATTCATGTTACTATGTACTTGAAGAGTCCCGCCCTGTAGGGTAGGCATATTTTATCTATGAGGTATTTCAGTTATGATTGATGTTATGTTCGATGTTATGGTTTGGAGCCATTCCTATGTTATCATTCCGTATATTATGATACCGACTCGTAAAGTTACACGCGGCTTCTATTTTAAGTAACGATTTCAAAAAAAAAAAGTTGGCTCGTATTTTCGTTAAGTCTATTTTCTCAAGAAGATGAACCATGCCAGCAAGTAACGACTAATATTTGGCCTAAGTACGTACTAGTAGTATTGGGTCGAATATTAGGGTGTTACAACCATCCTCATTATTATTAAAACTATTAGATTTTTGAAATTATGACTAATAAAGCCTAAAATAATTTTTAACTAATTTTTAGGGTGTTACATTGAATCAAGAGTTCCAAGCTATGAGCATCATAGAAATATCCTAATCTCAAGAAGAAAAGCGTGTTGGCTACCTAAAGTATCTCTGAAGATAAAAAGAATGGGTCAGAAAGCCACGATGAGTTAGAAGATGCTGCTATTCAATATTTCATGACTGAGTGCACCTCAACACAGATAAGTAAGGTAAATATATCTGCATCTAATCCTTCATATTATGTATTAATTGTATTATATGATGAGTTGCTAGAAGTTTCTCAAGCTTTTCCTCTCTAAATATCTCAACCTGTCAAGAAAACTCAGAAGGTTGCGTTGAAACTTGAAAAGATCAAGCTTGGAGCTGAAAAGCTTAAGCTTAAGTGAAAATTATTATAAAAGGATTTTTCTTCTCAAGACATGATAAAAATGAAGTCTCCAAATGGACTGTAAAAGAATGTCAGAAAAGTTATTTAGGAATATTTGAAAGGACTTCATGGCTTCTAAGATCTGATTTGGAACGTTTGATATATTTCAAAAAACCTTGTTTTTATGATAATGGTTAGAATCTATAGTTTTCGAAAACTAGTTTGGGATATACAGAGGAAATAAAAAGAGATACCCACCTAATCTGTTATCTCTAAAAAGGCTAGAGATACCCACCTAATAAATAATTTAGGAGATAAAAAGGCTATGCAACCTCATCTGTTATCTCTAAATCTTGTTTCCTACTCTCCCTTCCAAAAGAAGAGATACCCACCTAATAAATAATTCTCGAGAAAGAATTCAGTTAGAAAGGTTGAGAAGTCTCTTTCTTTGAAACTAACCAAAAGGACCCGATAAAGTCTAGATACCAAAATCAAAACTATTCTCCTTGCAGGTATATCTGAAAAGGTTTATGGGCTGAAGTATCAGGGAACAAACAGATGATGATCATTCCGAATACCATGTTCTCAACCTGAGAGTTAATCAAGAACTTGAAGGATAACAACTCAAAATTTATCATGTATAATGATGAAAATGCTTAAAGAAGATCTTGCTGATAATCTTGATGATCTTGTGGAAAGTCCTGAGAAAATTAATCTCAAGGCAGTTCTAGAAAACAAGCATATGAAAGCCAAAACATCAGAAAGTGACCTCCGGAACATTAACTCTTCAGAAAGCATCTTTAGAACACTCAAGCTGTTAGAAAATGTCTTTTTTCTAGACTCGAAAATGAGCAATCTGAAGATAAAGGAGAAATTGAAGAACCTCAAAGTCACAGAAACTACAAAGGTGTTTTTGGTTTAAAGGTAGTTCCTCAAAACAAAGTTCATGGAGACACTTTTAGAGGTATGAATCAGGTCATCCCTTAGAAGTATATCAAATTGCGCTTTCATCTCCACTATTTAACCTAAATGCAATGAAGGAGCTTTGAGTGATCAAAGTTAGGTGCATGTTATGCAAAAAGAGCTGATCATGTTCGAGAAAGGCAAAGTCTAAATAGCATGTTAAAAATCATCATCAGCACAAAAGTAGAAGATCAAGAACAATCTAGATAAAGTTGACATCATCACACGAAATAGAGTAAGCTGGGCTGCACAAGGTTATAATCAACAAAAGGGAACTGGTTATGATGAAACCTTTGCATCAGAATGCTACTCATTATTGCTAACTTCAAGGGATTCACTTTCTACCAAAAGGGGTGCACAATGTATATTTCTAAATGGATTTCTCTCTGAGGAAGTATATGTAAAGCAGCCTCCTAGTTTTGAGAGTGAAGAACTTCCTAACCTTGTCTTCAAGCTAACGAAGACTTTCTATGCTCTAGAACAAGCTCCTAAAGTTGGTACGATAGACTGAGCACCTTATTGTTGAAGAATGGGTTCAAAAGAGAATATTGTGATGCTGATTTTGTTAAAGATAGAGCTGAAAGAAAAAAGCATTAGTGGTTGCTGCTGCTTCTCTAAAAAAGCCTAATTCTTGATCATGAAAGAAGCAGAATATCGTTGCTCTCTCCATAACAAAATCAAACATGTAGCTACTGCAATTTGTTGCACCTAGAAGCTGCGAATAAGGAACAAGCTAGAAGACTATCTTTTAAGGTATTTTATAATTCCAATCTTTTGAGATTATACTAGTGCTATTCATCTTATTAAGAATTCTTTCAGCACACAAAATCCAGGCTCCTGTTGTAAAATCCTCTTATTCTATAATCTTGTTCAAAACAGAGATGTTGAGTAAATAGATGTGAATACTAAAGACTAAGTGTCAGATATATTCACAATATCTTTTGCTAAAAATCTCTTGTGTTTTTCTCTTTTAAAAAAGCTTTTACATCTGCATAAGCATTCTGTAACATCCTAATTTTTAACCAAATACTCCTAGAACGTATTTAGGTTAACCATTAGTCTATCACTTTTTTAGTCTCATTCTTTAAAACTTTCTTTAAAATACTTAGCGGAAAATACGGAAAAATATTTTTTTGAAATATAAATGCAAGGTGAGAGCCGTGCGTATCCTAAGCGAATGTTATGGTAAAACATAGTTCATACAAAAGAGAGCACAAGGTAAGATCATCAAATAACTTCGTAACATAGGACAATCATAGGCATGTCATAATAATATCATATAACTATAAGTTCAGTACATCATAGTGCGAAATACAACTGAAACAAAATACAAAGGAAATACAAGGGAAACATAAAGGAAGTCACCTCATACCCTCGTGCACCTAAGATAGATAACTTCTAGAGCAAAAGAAGGTTATCCTAAACTAGTGATAGTGTGTGTACACTAACGATCCCTAAGAGTCTTACTGCTGGTAGTCCGTATAAGGTGGGACATAGTCGATCCATAGACGAAGCTCGTCAGGTATGGGCATACGAGATGCCTGAGCATGAGCGCCACGTCGGGGCCTCATAGCTGGCTTCCGTGCCAACCTTGGCTGTGTGACCGTTTCCTCGCTACCATCCACCCTCAGAGGGGGAGTGGGGGCAGAACTCTCGGAATAGATGTGGGTAGGCAAATCTTCCGACGAGTCAGTCTCTGAGTGCCTGGAGCAGGGAACATAATCTGGGAAGTCACGGAAGGCAGATGTGGAAGTATACGTACAGAGTATCCTCTCGTTGTGCGTCCACGCATGCTCAAACACCATGTCATCGCCAAAGGGAGAGGTCAGAGAAAAATGATAACTATGTACAGGGTGTGCGAAGGGGCATCCCAAAAACATAAAAACATGAACTGTGCAGCTCCCCTCAAAATGATATGACCGATGCTCCAGGTCGAAATGAACCTGCCAGGTGAGGGTGTCAATGAAAAGCACGAATATCGCCATCAGAGTCTAAAGATGCGATGGAAAAGAAAGGGAGTGAGAATCTTACTAAAGAATCTCAGTAGGGAATCTCCTATCTAAGTGTCATCGTCCACATCCTCAGGAACCTTGGGTTTATTATAAAAAAGTGTGCATACATATAGTTCATTGTTAGGTTTTAAACATAATTATCCAAGGTCCTTTCATTTTAGAATGAGTCTTAATATCATGTATGCAACATATCAAATCATGAATGCATGGCAATTCCTTATGGAAAAAGATAATAGAGTACATCATTAAACAATATCATACAGGTGGTACAAAGTGGCACATAACTTTTCTCGTGAAACTTTCTCTTTTCTCAATTTTGTGACATTAAACTTTATACTTTACATCATGGGGGCCACCTAAAAACATTTCTAGGTTATGAGCTCATACCTAACTAGTCGTCACTAGTTCTTACTTATCCCTCTTGATGAGCGTATCATAATAATCCCGACTTCTAGAGTACGGGCTAGGGGGCACAAGGATCACCTATCATAACCTTTAATTCAGGGAGTCCATAGGAATATTTCCTTCTTTGAAATAGTACTTAGTTATTTTCCCGCTCTGGCAAGCTAAATGTCAATACCCTCACGGTTTTGTTTCTAGGGGTGCTCGGCTGAACTGGTGTCACTCAGAATGCGTCTCAGTATATGTCACATTTGTTCTGAGGGTGCTCGGCCGAACCGGTGTCACCCAGAATGTATCACATCTATCTTGGGGGTGCTCAGCCGAATCGGTGTCACCCAGGAGTTTTCAAAAACTTTTCTCAAGTCCTCAAGTTTGACGGAAATTCAGAAGCATAACGGCAGTACACCGGATTTCCTTCAAACTTGCTTTATGCCACAAGAAATCATAATTCCATATTCCAGATAAGTCATCAAGGTCATATAAACATGTACTTCATAACATATACATCAATACATCATAACTTGAGTTAACGAATTTATGTTGCTCATAAACATGCTCATAATCCAATGATGTAAACTTCATAGATTCATGGTAAACAAAATCATAGGTTCATATCGTACAAAATCATAAATCCAAGTAGCACAAGATCATAGCTTTAGGTCATTCATGTAGGGAAAAAGTCTACTGCATTCATTAGGTCCTGGTAATCGATTACATGAGCCTTGATCGATTACATAGGCCTTGTAATCGATTACCACTGTTGCGTTCTTGGACCCCAAGAACATCTTAGTAATCGATTACATGAGATGGTAATCGATCACTAGAGTCCAGAATATGTAATCGATTACATTATGTTGTAATCGATTACTCAAGGAAAAAGTTCACATTCGAGTGCATCAAAGCTCTCTGGTAACCAAGTTTAAAACACATCTGAGTCATTCCTCCTTTCCCACAACCATTTTAAACCTTTTCTTATCATTTCCTTTGAAATCAAAACAATTTTATAAAAGGTTCTTGCCCATGGATTTAAAGTCACTATGTGACCTCAAAAAGGGTAGATCTTGAGCCTTAGACTTTTTAGTTGATAACATAATTGTAAACGTGCTAATGCAAGCTTTGTTTTAATCTTGATATCACAAGGTGATGACAATGGAAACATAAACATGATGTGCAAGGCTCAAATATAAACATGGGATGCAAAAACTTGAAATATAAACATGCTAAGCAAGAAATGTAAATATGGAATGCAAGTTCATTTCTTTATTTTAGTGCTCTAGGCTCCACAATAATCGACTTTAAGACCGAAATAGGCAAGCTTCGAGATTAATGATTAGGTGAGAGAGAGCTTGCTAAAACTATTTAAAAGAGTGAAACCTTCAAGTTTTAGAGGTTCCTAAGTGGTGGTTTTTCAACCAACACTCAAGATCCTCATCATCAAGCCATGGTTCCTTCCAGTGTAGGCCATTATGGCCAAAAATCAAGAGAAGGAGAAAGGAAGAAAACCAAAAAAAAGAAGGGAGAAGATGAGGAAAGAGGAACCAACACTTTGTCATTTCAAACCACAAGCAAAACAAAGACAAAGAAAGACATTCTTAACATCACTCCCTACCTTGGATGTGCTTCTTGATTGAGAGAGAGCTTGCTCTTGGAAGATTAGAGAAGAAGAAGAAAAAGGAGAACTCCTTGAAGTTGAGAGAAAGAGAGTCTTTGGGAGGTGCAAGAGAAATGAGCAAAGGTTCTTATAAGCTCCCTTGGTGTGTCATGCTTCTTTGAGTGTTTGAGTGAACAAACTTGTGGTGTATGGGGAATGAGGTGGCGCCATTCTTGGGGTATCCAAGGGGGAGGAAAATGTTTCATTTAATTGTGGTTTAGTGATATGTTTAGGTGTATCTTTGATTAAGCTTAAGATTAGGAGTTTGTGGTTAAGTGTTTGAGTAAAAGGATGAGTGATTAAGGCTATTTAAGGCATGATTAGTGAGCACTCTTGCCCATTAGTGGAATCAAACCCTATTCAATCAAGATTATCAATCATATCCTAGGTTCCTTAAATCATGGGATTAGAATAGTGAAAATACTATTCAAGATTCCATGACTTGGAGTCTTGAGTTTTAAAAGAGGTTTAGGTTTAATCTAAGCAATTTTAGTTTCTAATTAACTTTAATAAAACATTTTGACTCTAGATTAATTATGAAAATTAATTAATCTTTGATTAGAGCCTAATATTACTTAGGTTTGCTTAATTACATCATTAAGCTCAAAATCACTATTCTAAGGGTGAAATTGTAATTTTGCACAAAATTGCCCGAGACTACCGAGACTTAAACAGACATGCCCAGGCACATAAAAACATCATTTAAAATCTTTGGGGTGGGGTTCGGGCTCAATCGGCTCATTAAACGGTGCTAGACACCTACTGGGGCGTTTTGGTCATTTAGCACATCAGAACTCAAAAGTGAGATTCTTCTGCTCTATTAGCATACATACCACACATTATCCCCTTTGAACATCGATTTCACCCTTCAAGGCTTTCTGGGCCGACTATCCTCGAATTCTGGGTGGAAAATGACCTAAGCGGCATTTTGGTCATTTTTGCTCAGATAGAAAAAAAAAATCGAGGCATTATACATTTAGGCATAAAACATCTATGGGGATCCTCTCTTTATAACTCCCAACTGAAGACCTTGCAAAGCCATCAGAAGACATCAATTTTCTTGACCAAGTATCTTCTTGAAGATATAACAATTCCAGTATGAAAGAATAGCAGAAGTTCAGTCTACAAGATTAGTTGATTGGTTAATGGATCAGAAGATTAGTTTGAAAAATCAGAAGTGCAGTTTGCAAGCTCTGAAAGAAGATAGGTTGATCAGAAAGAAGATGTATGGTCAGAAAGAAGAGATGAAGATTAGAAAATAAGGAATATATGGGGTCATAGAATCCAGTATATGAAGATGAGCTTGCGATGAGTATGGGAATATTCCCTGATAGATTAGAAAGCAAGTAGTGAAGTTCAAAAAGTAACTCTTTCAGAAAGTAATCTCAAGAGTTAGAAATTTCTCTTTCTGAAAGAATGATGAAAAAGCATAATAATCCCCCATCCTTTGTGTTTCTCTCTCCCGCGTTGCTTCGTTTTCAGTTATGTCATGTCACATAAAAACTCCACTCCTCGCACATCACCTTTTACTTTCAACTATAAACATGCTACCTCACACACACACACACACACACACACACATTTTCCTCTTCTCTGTAACTGCAAACCCTCGTTCATCAAACCTTCACTTCTGCAACATAAACTACTCTCCTTTTCGCAAAAACCTTGACCATTCCCTATCATTGTGTCATCTTCAAGGCTCAATCTTTTTCCTATCTCACAAACATACCTCACCAATGGCTAAAGGAAGAGAAATTGACGGGTCTTCATCAAAGTGGGAACCATTCATTATGTTCGATGAACCTCATATACAGGAGATTTATAAGGATGAATTCTCTTACAAACTTGAACCTTTATAAACCCTAGCCTAAACTTGATAAAACCTCAAGATCTCTTCACAAAAATTGTTTTACTCATCACCACCTACAAAACTAATCAATTGGAATTTCAATTCCTTAATATTTCTCACATTGATATATCATTCTTCACTATTTAAGGAAGGGATTAGGTGCTGTTTGGAAGGTTTGAAGTGAGAAAAATCATTCTTGGAGCATCCTTTGGAGCCAAGATCTCTAAAGCCTTAAAATGTAGGGCTTTTGAACCTCTTTTGCTTCAAATCCATTTTTTTTGTTTTAATCACGGAATTAATTTGATATTTTGGTTATATTGGTTGATAATATATAGATATTGATGTGTTTAATTTGATGAGGTGTTTGAATAATGTTAGAAAACCTTTTTTGTCAAAAGTAGTTTTGAGCTAGTTACTGGATTTTCGGTTTTATCCCAGGTAGCAACTAATCACGAATTTTCTAATATATTTGTAGATAGTTTTATAAGTTGGAAAAATTACAAGTTAAAGCTAACATCCTAAGAAAATTCTATTATTTTTCTTGGGTCATGATAAAGACTTTTAATGGTTTAAAAAAAATCAAGAACCAAAACCATACCTATGTTGCCTGAATTTTTGGACCTGAAGCTGTGAATTTTGCTAATTTTGTTGCCATAGAAAATGACTGATTTTTCCTTTGATATTTTTATAGGGTATTAGAAACATCTAAGGTTTCATGATGATTTTTATTTCAAATTTTCTGATTCATTTACTAGGGTAGAAAAATCAAGAATTCTGGGTTTGAGCAGAGATTAGTTGGCCTCTGACCACCAAATTTGTCTAATTTGGTTAATATAGTTAGAGAATGATTCTTACCTAAAATTTTTATAGAAGCTTGGGGACATATTGAGGTATCATGGAGAATTTTTATAGCTTTTGAACTGGTTATTTGATGTGAAAAATAAATAATGGTGGCATAAGAGAAAGAAGATGAAGGCTGATGTATTTTGGGGTCTTGACCAAAATTGGTGGAGTTGAAATGATAAGGTTTGCTAGTGGCTTATGTAAATCTTCATATAAATGATGTAGTCAAAGTGTGATTTTTCTTTCTTTCTAAAAAGAAAATAAGATGGATGGCTAGGATTTGATCTTGTTAATCAAGATTGAATCTTAGCCATCCACTTAGTTTAAATGGAAAATTATCCTTTTACACTTGATGTTAAAAATCACACACCGAAATTTTATCGAATAGGTAAAACACTATACCCGAGTAATCAAACATTGTCTGAAAATTAATTTCAGGTACAAAATCTTCATTTCTAACTATTTCTAACCTTAACCCTCTCTTTTCTTAGTCCCAAGCATCTCTTGGTCCCAGATTTAGGGTTTCGGCTATCCCAATGAGCCCGCGACACCTGCAAGGTCACTATTCATATTTTTTTTTACACATCCATTGGACCGTCCTTATCATCGCTAAAACTGTCAGATTTTTTAAATTCTCACTAATAAAGCTCAAATTAATTTTAAATAATTATTTTTAGGGTGTTACAAAAAGCAGTATTGAGCATGTATTGTGAGTTAAGAAACTCTTCACGTAGGTATCAGAACATGAAATTTTGTAAAACATCGCTTAAAACATATAACATGCTTTTCAAGTAAGCTTGCAACTGATATATATATATATATATATATATATATATATATATGTATATAACATAACATTTATCAGAGCATAAACATACCATGTATTAGAGCATTAAGCATAATATGTTCTAGTTTGAGCATACATAAAGAAACATTGCTGTAATGAGTGTAGATAGAGATGTGCATGAGAAGGGGGATTGAATCGTGTATTGATGCTTTTTGTGTTTTCTAAAGCTTCTAAAAAATAACTATCAAGTGTAAAACTTGAAGTGCAGTGAAAACATAGTTAGTTGATTCAGAAAATAGGTTTTTGAACCTTGTTAAATAAAATGCCCTTTATTTAAAACAAAGTATCAGAAAGCAATAAAGATATATATATGATCAGCAGAAGAGGATCCAACAGAGATAAATAAAAGAGATCAAAGAGAGAAAAAGAAGATACAAAAGATTTTATACTGGTTTGGCCAACCTGCATACATCTAGTACCAAACAACTGTTGAGGTTTCATTATAACAACAACTTTCTCAACCTGAGAAAGTAAAGAAGGATAGTCTTTACATTAGTCTTCCCAAGATATCATCCTAGGTTTCAAAAATCACCTATCGTAACATATTGGAGTAGTTTTGTACTAGCCTTTCCAAGTAACCTGTGATTAGTAGCCACCCCTACTATCACATTGAAAGTAGTATTGTACTAGCCTCTCCAAGCTAATATGAGTAATCTTGTACTAGTCTCTCTAAGCTAATCCGTGAACAATAGCCACCCCTACAGTCACATTGAAAGTAGTCTTGCTCCAGCCTCTCCAAGCTGCAAGTAGTCTTTTCTCAGCCTCTCCAAGCTGCAAGTAGTCTTTCCCCAGCCTCTCCAAGCTAAACCGTGATAAGTAAGAACATCTTACTATCGTATTGTAAATAGTTTTACCTTAGCCTCTCCAAGTTATGTCTCACACTGATCATTAACGGATCAAGGATACAAAGGTTAAGTATTTAGGTTGCCACTCAAACTAACCTACATTCAAGTTTCCTTAAAGATGATACATTTAAAATAAACCTAGGAAACAATAATGACTTCCTCCTATTACTTCTTCCCTAAGAAGAACATCTATCTAATAAAGAGCATAGAGGAAGATTTTTATATGTAAGGAATCTGATTACATATGAATAATGAACCTTATAGGATGAGAAGAGATTTCAGCGGAGTTTCCTCTCTTTTAAGCACAAGTCTCTCTTACTATCATCATCATTTTCAGCATGGCATCTCTCTATTTATATAGCAGTCTACCCTTGATGACCGTTGCATTTGATCAGATCTCCAAGTGAAATGTGTTGATCATCAGTTGTGTCTTGGAAGAGTGAGCTAGAAGTGAGGCTGACAAATCTATCACATCGGTTGTAGAAGCCATTGTAAAAAGAGATTTCTGATCTTTCTTTAGAAACCACTTTTCTACTTTCTAAGCTTACTTTCTAAAATCTTCTTTCATGAAGCCAGATTGGTTGATCAAGTTGGCAAAGAGATGACGTACAATTTTGACAACTGGGTTTGACTTTGAGTTGAAATTTGAATTTCAAAATTCAAATTCTCCCTCCTTTTCCTGTAGCGTTCAATGCTCTACACACATATGAGCTTTCTAAAGTGCATAACAGATTCCTTGATGATTCTTCAAACTTTTGATCTTCAATCAAATCTTCTTGATGATGATTTCTTTGCGACTGTGATGGCTGAAGATTAAGTAACACATTGTATATGGACATATTCTGATTTCTTCATCTTGAGTGTACTTTCTGATGTCCCGTGCTACTTTCTGAAGTCTTGAACTTGGTTTCTTGTAGCGTTGCAGCCTACCTCTGATCGTTAGCTATCAAAAGCTTGGATAAGGATATAATTTCACTTCTATTTTATAGCAAATCTTGTAACATGTTTACACATGCATAGTGAAATATATATACTCATTTGAATAAGTCTTGCTCTTGCTAAATGATAGATACCTGTTATAATCTTACAAGAAACTCAAGAGAAATATTAGTCATTCTGTAAAGTATTTTCTTTGTATTGGTTTTATTATCATTCAAAACACATGAGTGCGTAGGGTTCTAGAGCTAACAATGAGGTATCAGATCAAGCAAGTAAAGGATCACTCATTCATCATCATAGTATGCTTGCTAAGATATATGCCTGATTAGTTAAGCAAGATATACATATTGTACCACGGATCAAGCAAAAACAAATTGAAATAGAGTGAAAAAAAAGAAGAAATTATTGTATTAGAGCAAAACACAAAGAAATATCAGAGCATTTTTAATAACAACAAAAGAACCAAAATTGTACTTAAGTAATAGAAAAAAATGTCAAAAAAAATACAGATGTTGAAAAAAAAATCTCTAAATGGCTTCCCCTCAACATACTTCCTCTGTCTTTCTTGGCACAAGATTTTCTTCAATTTCCTTCTCCCCCTTTTGACATTAGCAAAAAGAAGGCGTGCTAGAGGCTAGTAACACCATCATCAGCCCCAGCACCTAACTTCACGAAGAAGATCTTGAGAAGTTTGAAGAATCTGAAGTAGTAATTCTTCATGATGACGAAGTTGAGCACCATGCTCAATGTTTGTTTCCTTAACCCGATTAACCCTGGAGGTAATCTCCCTGAGATGTCACAAGATAAGCTAGTCAAACTGAGAGCTTACTGGTGGCTCAATTGAAGATTGATGGGGCAGGTTGATGGATGTAGATGTTAATGGAGCAGCTCTTGGAGAAGGCTCAGGTATATCTAGGGGTATGGTTCCCTAGACTTAGGCGATTCAGCCTGAGCATCAGCAGTAGAAGCAGCAGCAGGTGGTGGAGACGATGAAATATGATCAGTAGTAGGAACAGGAGCCTTCTGCTTCTTCTTGTTCGTCTTCTTTTAGAGTCAATGACAATAACTTGATAGCCAACCTCTTGATATTTTGTGACTTCCTTTATCAGTAAAGAGATTCTTGATTCATGTTTAAGCATATTTTTTTGTTGGAGCTAAATATCTCTTTTGCTAATGAGTTTCACTATTTAGCTACCATATGAGTTTCTTGCTGTACAGACTGTTATTTTCATTTGGTCCTCCTTTCTTTTATGCGAAGAAGCAGCGTTGATTCTTCTTCCTCCGAGTTCTCAGTCTCACTTTCTAGGAGGATTAACTTCTTTTTTCCTTTAGCTTTCTCGTGTTGAGACTAGGCCTTCTAGGAGGGTTTTCAAGCTAGATCTCCCTAATAGCTCCAGAACCCTATCAATATATGCTAATCTGTTTTGAATGACAACAAAGTCAATTTAAAGAAAATTTTTTGAAGAAGGATTAATGTTTGTCTTAAGTTTTTTGTAAGATCATAAACAGGATTCTATCATTAGCAAGAGCAAGGCTTACTCAAATGAGAATATATTTCACTATGCATGTATAAACATGATTGTCTTATGTTATGAGAGTTGAACTGAAATGGAAGTGAAATAATATCCTTATTAAGTATAAAACAACTAACGATTGAAAATGAATCAACGTTACAAGAAACCAAGTCTTTTTGAGACTTCAGAAAGAAAGAAATCTCGTAATCTATGAAGCCAAAGTGTTCTACCATCTTCAATCCTCACATTCGTAAACATTAGATCATCAGCAAATAGTGATTGAAGACAAGAAGACTCATATCTCATCAAGGAAAGATTACTGCACTTCAGAAATCTTATACTTAGTAAAACAATGCAAGACTACAAGGAAATGGAGGGAAATTTGAATTTCAAATTTGAGTTTGAAATTGAAAAATCAAATCCTGATGTCAGAACCAGGTGGTCATCTCTTTTGCCTTTATAGTCAACTAGCCAAAAGTTCTAAAAGAAAATATTCAGAAACCATGGTTCAAAAAGTAAGAGCAGTTTTCTGAAGAGTATTAGAAACCTCTATCCTTAACAACTTCTACAAACTGATCTAACAAACAGACAGGCTATTCTTCTAGATTATCTTTCCAAGACACAAATGGATGATCAACACTTATCCCTGGAAGATCTGAGCAAAGACAACGGTCACAAGGAGGACTTCTATAAATGGAGATATTGTACTTACAAAGACAATGAGTTAATGCTGAGAAAAAGAGCTGAAATGCTACCAAGTTTTTCCCTTCATTTTTCTATAATATTCATTATTGCTTGTAATCTTTTCTTGTCCATAAACACTTGGAGAAGCTAGTATAGAACTACTCGTATTAGCTTGGAGAGGCTAGTATAGATTACTTACTCTATGACATCAGGTGATTTCTGAAGATCATAGATGAGAGCTTGGGAAGGCCTATATAAAAACTATCCAACTTTACTTTCTCAGATTGAGAAAGTTATTTTAAATGGAACCTCAACAGTTGTTGAGTACTGGATATAGGCAGGTTGGCCGAACCAGTATTGTCGCAACCCGATTTGGGCACGTGACCAGTACGTAAGGAATCCTCATTCCCACGTAAGCGTCATGACCTCTAAGTTTCTCTATATGCATAATTTAATATAAATATGTTTATAAAACATCATTTCATCTCTAATAAACCATTGGTTCCATGAAAACATAATCATAATCAAACTTTAACATAGATCTCTGAAGTAATAAAATCAATCATTTCCATTTCAAACTCTAAACATATCATTGAGGTTCAAAATATATAGGTTGCTCTCTATACAAAATATACATGAAATCTATAATCATGATAAAACAATGCTAATTAATCTCTATAGTTTGGGACCCTGCCTGTCACGTGACTGGAGTACTCTATCTCTGACAAAAAGCAAAATAAAGTACTTCACACCAAGTGAAGCTCACCAATTGATAAACCTCTACTGTGGGGTGTAGGTGGAAGAAGAGATCCCGCAGTGTCTACAATACCTATAATGGAGGAAGGGAGATGGGTGAGGTTCATCTAAAACTCAGTGAGCAGGTCCTCACCCATAACCCTCTCATGGGATAACTAAAGAATGTGAATAATCATATATAAATAATCATCAAACTAGTTAATGTAATAACTCTGAAATCACATTTATACTTTTATGCGTATATACAAATATCTCTAAAAGGCAATTCTCTATAAAAACATAGTAATAGTATTCTACTAAAGAAACAGGAATCTCTGCTCTATGGTTCTTTAGGAACCAAAAATATTATACCATGTGATCCATTAGGGATCTAATGTGGACACCTAAATAGATTCCATTCTCTGGTCTATGAGATTGTCCTTTCGAGACAACTTGGTACCAAGATTAACGATTAGGGTCAGCCATTAACTCACTATCTGTTTCTCTATATCTACCATTTAGTCTCTAAACCAATGAACATATTATCTTCTCTAAATCTCTATTCTAATATTTCTCCAAGCACAACTCTATAATTCGTTAATCGTTCGTTCAAAATATTGTCATGGTAGTTTTAGGGAAATCTCAATTCAAGGTATAATAATAATACTCTAGCTCTTGTGATAAAATCATTTAACAATAATGGTCCCATGAGTTTGCAATAAAACAAATATTTCATGCTCTAGTTGGAATTCGCCATTTCAATAATTATAACAAATCAAATGGAGACTCTCATCTTTTGAAATCTCTTCTAAACCATACAATCAACAATAATTTGGGGGAAATTAACTCTAATGACTAATATAAAAGCCATAGGTTCCAAACCCACTCACCTGGAGGGGAGGGAGTGGTGACATCAACTCCAACGGAGCTCTAGGAAAGTGGAATGGCACCAACATCTGCCATTGGAGCCACAAAATACAAGATTAGTCTCCAGTAATATCTAGATTACTCAAACATAACTCTAACAATATTAGGGAAGCACCCCCACTTAACAAAAATGGAGACAAACAATAAACGCAAACTCTAGGTTACAAAGAGGAAAGGAAAGAGACAACAAAACCCATAAATCTTACCTTTAATCTCTTAGAAGGAAGAAAGATTGGAGTGGATTTGTGTGAGAAAGGAGTGGAAGAGAGTTGAAGAGGGATAGGGCTCAGTTTTGGGGGTGAAATTTCGAGTTGGGATGTTTAAAAAGGGGTTGGGGGTCTCACTTATGCGAAACGACGCATTTTGCACTATTTCTGGACTTCTGACACTGTTATTGCTATAGTGGTCCTGCCCCCAAAAGCTCCCCTGGCTACATCACTTATGACCGCTATAGCTGTCCCTAGAGGACAAAACATGGTGCTGCCACCAATTGTGACTGCTATAACGATCCTGGACCACTATAGCATTGACAGTTCACAAGGTTTTGCTGCATAAGGGTCCTTCATGCATCCTGGGACTTCCCAGCAACATGGATGGGTCCTAGAGGACTCTAGGACAGTACAGAACTTGCCCAACGACATGTGTACCTGGGGTATCACAAGTATAAAATCCTTTGTGTCTTTTCTCTCTCTTTCTCGTTCTGATCTCTTTAATGTATCCTTGTTGCATTATCTTCTTACTCTTGATTATATATATATATATATATATCTTTTGAATTCTATTAATTTATTTAAGAATGAGGATTTTAATTAATAAGGTTCAAAAATCTACTTTATGAAACTACTAACTATGTTTCTACTGCACTTCAAGTTTTACACTTGATAGTAATTATTTTCATAAGCTTCAGAAAACGAAAAAGGGTCAATGTACGATTCAACCCCCCTTTCTTGTGCACATCTCTACCTATATTTCAATCATAGAAAAATCCATGAAATATTTTTACTCTATGAAGAAGGATTCAAAGAAAAAGATATACCAATCAAAGCTAAGCCAATATAAATGAATGAAGAATACCTAAAATATTGTAGAAAAGAAATACAAGAATATTTAGAAAAAAAATTAATAAGATCCTCCAAGTCTCCTTGGAGTTATTCAGAATTTTATGTTATGAAAGCGTCTGAATTAGAAAGAGGATCCTTTAGTGGATTAGATATTATTTACCAAATAAAAGTGACTTAATTAAAAGGATTTGAATTAGAAAGAGGATTCTAGATTAGTAATTAATTACAAGCCATTAAACAAAGTCTTAAAATGGATTAGATATCCTTTACCCAATAAAAGTGACTTAATTAAAAGGTTAAATAATGCTAACATATTCTCAAAATTTGATATGAAATCAGGATACTATCAAATATCTGTAAAAGAAGATAATAGATATAAAACTGATTCGTAGTCCCTTTTGGACATTATGAATAGAATGTAATGCCTCAAGATCTTAAGAATGCTCCAAGCAAATTTTAAGAAATTATGAATAACATTTTCTATCCATATATGGAATTTTCCATTGTATATTTGATGTTGTTTTAATATTCTCTAAAGGAATTAATTAGTACATACAACATTTAGAAAAGTTTATTGGAATTATAAAAAAAAATGGATTAGTTATATCAACAAGAAAAATGAAAATATTCCAAAGTAAAGTAAGAATTTTAGGATATGAGATTTATCAAGGAATCACTACACCAACTAAAAGATCCATAGAATTTATAGAAAAATTTTCAAATGAAATAAAAGATAAAAAACAACTACAAAGATTTTTATGATGTCTTAATTATGAAGCAGATTTTATCGCTAATATAAGAACTCAAGTGTCTTAGAAAAAATCATCCACAATAGGATGAAGAAATGAGCCAAACAGTCTTAAAAGTCAAGAATATTGTTAAGAAGTCTTAAGAGTATATGTATATATATATATATATCATAGAAGCAATGTATTACTTACAAATATAAATACATTTTTAATTAAAGATATTTAAAAATGTTAAAAATAATAAATAAAAAGTCACAATAGATAATTAAGATTATCTAATATATGATTCTTAATTTGATTTTTATTTTTAAAATAATTACTAAATAATATCAAGGACATTTTACGAATAGTGGAAACAAAGACAATTAATAGAAGTGACCATAGGTAAGGAGTTATGTAACACCATTCACACCATAAAACTATGTTTACGCCACAACCTTAAAATGAGTGGTTGTTATTTGTAAACTCTACTTGATCTTAGAGGAGTATATATATCTTATTACATATGAGCCTGCTTTTCATGACAAACATAAAGCGCTTCCTCTCTATGATGCTAAGTTTGAACATAAATAATATGTCAAAAATACATAATTATAGTAACCGATGACTAATCAACAGTATCTATAGCTATATCAAACCCTTACCCTGGTCCATGCAGGAATCCTCTAGTCTAGGTAGGGTACTACTCAAAAATCATTAAAAGAAAATAAAAAGGATTTATTAAATTGTCTATCGGCAGTTCATCAAAAGGTCTGGGCTATAATGCCAATACCTACAAAGAAATCTCCACAGAATAATCACCATCATCACAAATCTATTAAAATTATGACAACAGCAGGAATGAGAATCAAAGATTCCCAGTAGAAAAAATACTAGTCTACTACACAGTAATATCTGACATAGTCTTAAAATAATTAAAGCATTTTAGATGTCTTATGAAATGATTGCTTCTGCATGTTCTCTCTTTGATCTAACATAATATTCTGAGTATGATTCATTCTCAACTGTATAGTCCTATACCTATACAGTCTTAGAATTTCTTTCATTCCGGTTATTCATATAATACTTATCTCGTTTACTTCATTATTTCTTTATCATAAACTCGTGAACAACTTTAGGCTTTAGAAGAGAATTACTTATGATTTTCTGATATACTTCTCTTTTAATGTATTACCTGTGCTGTAATACCTCGTATTACAACCTAATATACTTCACTTGATATAGTATCTCGTACTATATCCTGATATAGATCTCAAACATTTTTTTCCTAATACATCAATCTCATTTCTTCTTTGTAATACCTTGTGTTACAATATGATATAATTCATCCCTTTAACTTGATATACTCCATTTTATTTTATCAATTTCATTTCCTTTTTGACATGATCTCTTTATTAAAGTTTGAGCTTGATAGTAGAACTTATAGGATTCTTTTGATATACTTCTTTGTGAATCATACTATCAATGATGCAACATCGTCATGTTACAACCTGATATAGTTCACTAGATGGAGTACGTCTACTACATCTTATCTAGAATAGCCTCGCTATTCTCAGTACATCCCTTTCTCATCACGATGTAATGCCGTTGCGATTACAACCTAATATAGTTCTAAGGGCGTAGCACATCTACTACTACCCGTGAATCCATGAGCTTACCATTAAGCAATTGATTATTACCTAAAGCTCATTTTCTTGATTTCCCTCTCTTTGTGTGAGACTTATTTTCTTACGTTCCCTCTCTTTATGAAGCTCAGTTTCTTATACTTGTCTGAGATTTCCTTGAAATTTTATTAAATTCTTATGAAATATTTCCTTAAAGTCTCTTGAATTCCTATGAGATATTTTGTTAAAATCTACTAAATATGTATGAGATATTCTATTAAAACCTCTTGATATCTTATGAGATATTCATATTCTGTTCAAAATCTATTCTTAATTTTTTTATGAGATTTATCAAAAAATCTGGAAAACTTTTTATGAAATATTCTAGTCAAAATCTCTTAAAATATTTTGTAAGTCTCACGAAGTTTTATGAGATGTTTTGTTTAAAAATCTACTGAACTTTTTATGAGGTTTTCTTAAGAAATCTGTTAAACTGTTCTGAGATTTTTATTATAAATTCTACTAAATTGTGATGAGAATTTTCTATAAAAGCTGTTAGACTATTACGAAATTTTTCTGTAAAGTCTACTAAAATTTTATGAGATTTTATACTACCAGAAACTTGTAAAACTCTTTGTGTAGTGATTCTTATAATTTCAAGAATTTAAACCAATTTTCTTAGGTGAACTTTAAGCCTTTTCTCCTATGGATCAAAATCCCGTGTATCAATTAAACCAGTTCATAAACTTATATCTATTACATCCTTTATATTCATCCAACTCATATATATATATATATATATATATATATATATATATATATATATATATTAATCTTGAAGATAAATTTTAGATTTCATATAATAATTTCAAATATATCTCAAGGATTTATATTAACAAACTAGCCAAACAATCACTAAGCAATAGACATAGATTTTTCGTACCTTTCTTCCGAGCTTTTGCTAAACTTTTCTAGCTTTTTCTTCTCTAATTCAAGGCTTAAACCCCCTTTCCAACCCTTATTTGAGATGCTGTTTGGGCCAGGTTGAAGGGAAAAAATAAGATTTTGGCTTGAGTTTGATGTAGAGAAAGTGTGCTTGAACTAATTTATGTGTATATTTAATTGTAGCCCTTAAAGACTTGGTGGTTTCATGGAGGTTTAAGAAGAAAGAAATGAAGAAGATGAAGGAAGAAGAAGGAAACGTGAAGTTGCTGCTCCAGGAAAGGAAGAAAATGTCATTTTTTTATTTTTTTTCTTTATATAGAAAATCTTACTTGGAGAGAAAGTAAGCAGTATAGCTCTTTTAAGATCAAATTGCTTTATATTTGTATTAGAAATATTTATATTTATTTGATTGTTCTAACTAAAAATTATAGGAGATATGATAATATCTATTATTTATTCCAGATTCAGTGTTTCAGTGTACCAGTTATTACCATTTCGGTACCCAATTAACATAAAAGAAACTTTATCGGGTTAAAATATTTATTTATCCTTATCCTTGTGTTTATCTATATCTATACACCAATTATTGGGTCTCATTCTATATCCCCGATTAAAATATTATTACATCAATTTTTTAATAATATTAAATTAATTTTCATTTTTTTTACAAACTCTTCGTATTGTTGCGATCAAAACTGTGTCTATCAAAATTTTCAAAATTCCTACCAATTACTCACAATTAATTATTTTATTAGGAACAATAAAAAAAATTAGTCGTTAGAAGTTACAATTACCTGACCCAAATTTTACTCTTTTATTAGTTTTTTTTTTCATTCCAAACAAATCCTGCACATAAAACATTAAAGGTCTTGCCTCTTGGAGGAAGTGTAACTATATATAATAATGTTCACAAAATAATTGGTTCACTCAATTCCTATTACATATGTACTACAGTACTCGCTAGATCCAAATAAGGAAAATACAATTGATGCTAACTTCAATGTTGAAAAACACTTCATTGGACTCTGTCCTAGCCAACCCCTCTCTAGATCGATATCTTTCTTTCTCTTTCTTCTCACTACCTAGGTTCGTGCTGAATACACATAGGGACGTGCAAATGCACATACACATAGAAAATTGGAAATGATAAAATCAAGACATTGACCACCGTATATTGTTAATTTAATGTGATTATTGTACATATAAAATGTCATACACATCAATGTCTCTGCCCACATTAATCTTAAGCACCATTATATAGAAAATTAAACATTAAAAACGAGCGACATTTTTCCAGTATGATAATAATAATGCTTCGTGATCATCTCTTAGAAGTCTACGAGATATTGACTAATAGCAAAATATATGTGTCACCGTCGTTTCGTCCCACCATATCAAATTCCATCATGGAGTAAGCACCCAAGATTATTAGTGCTTAAAGTTGAAAAACAAAAGAAGATTGACATTTTCCATGATAATGCTATCCATTTGTCACAATCATAGACCATCCACGTGTTCTCTAAGTTAATTGTAAATTCATAACTGGTGCGCTCAAATTTTATTTGTTTCTGATAGAAGCTTTGTACTTGAATATTTCTCATAAAATATACAAGCATTATGGAGCAAAATGTGTGTCTTTAACCTGTTATCTGAGATTGTAAATTATCCGAGATTTTCTATACGCTAATGGGAAAAAGATATGGTGGGGTTTCTTTTTGGCTGTACTAGAAAGCTAGGTTATATTCTTATATTTCATAAATCATTTTCATCTCACTGCTGCATTCAAAGTTAAGTTGTAGAGTATGAGAGAGATGGAGAATACATCGCAGGAGGTGCAGATATAACAGGTTTTCCACCTCTACAATTCGATGATAATATCATTGTTTGATTGTCACAAACGAATTTGAGTCTACTTAGTACTTGCCATAAGTCATCGTCTTTCACAACCTAAACCTGCATGTAGATTTTTTTAATGAAATCCCCAACTTGTTTTCTTTGTTATGAGTTCTGTGCTTTGTTATCGTTTTCTGACTTGTTTGGAATGAACTTTTGATGTAATATTGCTACTGTTTTTATAATTGTCCCCAACCTGGATCATCACACATGTTTAGTAAATGTTATTCACACAAGGGCAATGTTACAATGCTAGAAATATTATTAAAAAAAATTAATAAAAATAACGAGTGAATGAAATGAATATAACTCGTTTATTGGTTTGAAAATCACAAAATATATCAACACCATTTTGACATCTACTTTTTATTAGTCAAATTTTTTACTCTCCGTCATTTTTCTTTGCATAAACATGGGCAACAGATTACCGGAGAGGGAATGTTATGCAGTTGTCCCAACCTTGCTAGTTACGTAAGACTCATTTAAATACACACAAATCCTCCCCCTCAAAAATTTAGGCTAATCTAAATTGCCAGCTAAAACTCTTGTGAATAGTTATATATAGTCACTCCAATTATAAGCTTCTTAAATTAAAAATATTATTTATACTCAATGCATATAAGACGTGCTGATTTACACTTTATCCACCATTGGATGAGATGCAGACCCTATTTAAATGGGGTCCACACCCTATCTAATGGTGAATAAGATGTTAGTTGGCACGGTGTCTCACGATACAAATAACACGACTCTTCTTGGATTACTGATGTAGGCACTTACAAAGATGAAAAATATTGTCAAAAACTAATTCAATGCGTTATATACACACATAGAGCTTTAAGCATCGCTTCTGTCTATAACAAATCTTTACGAAATGATCACTTGGATAATCTAACGGGAGTTACCTTGGCAGGGTGGTCTAAGCCGCTTTCAGGTGGGGAGATGGTGGATTGGTGAGTCTTCATGTCTGCATTTTTGCTGTGCATGGTCGTTTGTGCATCCATGGCGTACCTACAAGGGACTCCAATACCTAAGTTGGCAGAGTGTCCGAGAGGTATGCTTGTGGGGAATGGATAATTTACCTCCAAGCCCTATTTATATTCCTAGGATTAAAGGGAAATCCTAGCATGTCTTTTTGTATGCTGTATTATTTCCATAATCTTGGGGGGGGGGGGGGGAGAGAAGGGAAGGGAGGGATAGGTCTGACCTCTGCCCCGGGTTGATCCTTTTGGATAGGACTTCCATAATGGAAGTCAAACACGCACCTTTTGGGGCTTCCCTAATGCCACGGTCTTGTTTCGTCTCGACTCTAGGGAGCGAGACTTCATGTCATAACAGATAATAAGTGAGATATTTATTATTTAATTCAATTATTAGTTACGTATTCTATTTAGTCTGAAAAATATTAGTTACTTACTCAAAAAAATATGCCAATCAATCATTGAGAAATAAATGTGTTAATTGTAGAGAATTCACATTAATAAATAAGGATTTAGAAGAATTGATGTAGTAAGTGATAATATTATTAACCAAATATGGAGATTCATCTATAAACATGATTGAGCAAATCAAGTGACAACATTATCGCTTACCCCTATCATACCCTCGATTCTCCATTAATCAACGTGAATTTCATACCATTCAATTGACTTACTCTGAGTATGTTAAAAAAAATAACTAATTCATTTTTAAATATTGTAATTTCGTAAGTATTGAGATGGAGACGCATATTATTTGCCAATCGCATCAATAAGCTCAGAATTCTCTGAAGTGAAAAGAGAGGAGCATTACAAGATGTTACACATAACCAGTATAAACATGAAAGAGGTCAAAACAAACTAACACAAACACACCAATATATTGAAACATCATCGCAAAACCAACCATTAACCACAACCAAAACCCATCCATGAATAGCTTCTATAGGCTGATGAAACCAAAACTCACCTCCATCACTAAACGCATTTCCATAAATGCACCTCTTCTGGAAAAAAGTACCTCTATCGCTGGGATTTGCCACAATGCCAACATCGGCGCCGCACAAGCAACTGCTCTTATTGACGAAGCCATAAGCCGCTGGCGACCAAGCCTATGAGGCACGACCTATCATTTTGTCAAGCATCGAACACGCTTCTCTGGGTTGTCGTAGTGCTTGCTTCACCAACAAATAATCTTTTGGCCATCACCAAATATACACACATTCCCCTTTACAATCTTAATGTCTCTAGTTAGGGTGAGGTTGTTGGGAAAGGGTGCGGGTAGGAAATGAAGTCTAGGGGTTTGGGTTGGTGGAAGATGGAAATGATGAGAGAGGGAGAAGGGGTTGGAATTAAGGGGGCTTGCTGTCGATGTTAGTGGCCCCCATTTTGATTTTTTCTCGGGTTTGTTCTTTTAGTAAGAGAGAGAACACTACCAGAAATTAACGAGTGACCAGTAGATTTTTGCTCAGTGTTGCTGGCGAAGTTATCGGCAGAATATATAGAGCATGAAAAAAAAAACCATTTTTTTTAGTGAGGGTAATACTAGCGGATTATCCACCGGTATGTGGCACGAAAATTCTAGCTCCAAAGGGTCTTCAACTTACCAGCAGATAATCCTCCAGTGATTTATCAAAACAATTAAAAAAAAAGAGTATTAGGGTTTTAAATTACCCCAACAACTAATCCGTCAATAATATTAGGATAAATATCCTTTTGTAATATAGCTTAAAAATTACCGGTGGGTTACCGGCCTATATTCAAATTTTGTACCATTGGCATGTTCGGCGTTTGATCTCTCTACTTACCGGTGGATTTTTCACTATAGCTTTTGAAGGACATATGTCATAGAGACCCGAATACATATTAAAAGGTGGATGAGTTATTGACGGAAAATCTGCCCGTAATAGCGAGGCATAAGCCGCACATTGTCATCAACCTCCCCTCATTTTTGTAAGTCAATTCTCTCTCACCTCTCTCTTATCTCCATGCCACCTTAGTTTTCCAACAGTATCTCCATTGTCATGCTATCGTTCAATGTGGGGAGACCACCATTGTCATCATCTCGAAGTCCTATATACTTTAATTTTTTTTTTTTTTACTCGTTACCTTTTTTCAGTGCATTTTGTTGCCCTTTTTTTTTTGGCTTTAGATCTTCGATACTGGTGCTGGTGCTGCTTTCGTTGCTATTGCTGAAGGTGAAGTTATCATATTTTGTTTTTGCAATATTTTAATACTAATTCCTATTTTTTAATACTAAATATTATTAATTAAATACTGATTTTCAATTAATCAATTTTGTATCCACAAAAGCCCGTCACTAACGGGCGTATTTCTAGCCGTGGAACAAAGCTTTTCACATGAGAGTCAAGTTAGAACTATCTCACCACCAGCTTCCCATGCCTCAAGAAACTCATATATGTCCCGACTTTGTGCAAATTCCAAGCTTCACCGAGTGTAATTAGAAAATGTATATAAAACAAAACTCAAACATTACATGATCTTGTTTATTAAAGACTGAAAAATTAAAGGCTAACAATCTGAATGCTTCATCTAGCTGCATCCTTTCAGAGTTCAAAATATAAGTACTGTCGGCTAATAATACTAATAGCCTTGAAAAAACTACCCTGTATTTTGGTGCTTGAAAATAAAAAATTAAAACCTTATATTTGGGTACAGCAGCTAGCTAGCTTATACAGTTTGCAACCGAAATGGGCGGTTGGTATTGATTTAAATGATTGCATTGAAGAATGAGAATTGACTCAGAACTTGCATGTGGAATCAGCATTATTGCATGTGTTAATATGTGTTAGATCCTACAAATGGAAAGTTGCTTGTAAGTTGGACAAGGAAAGGTGGAGGGGATGAAGGGAAGCCAAGCAAACATGTGACTCATCTTGATGATGGATTAGAAAGAAAGGAAAGTGTGGACAAATGAAGGAGACCGCTGCTGGGGTCATCATGTGTGTATTATAACGTGTTTACTCACCCTCAAATTAGAATCACATAAAAGTTAGACACAAATGCGAAAGAAAAGAAGGAGATGGTGATGATATATACGATGATAATAAGTGAAAGATATATGGTTGCTAATACAGATAATAAATGGATAGTAGTTAGCCTAAAATGATATTGCTTGGCGTGTATGTGTTACAAGTCTTCATAGGACTTATCCGTTCGTTTTTAAGATCAGAAGGTCACCAACGGGCAACCATCTTCATGAGGCTCGGACAAAGGATATGCAAGAGAGAGAGAGTGTTTTCTTAGGTGAAACTAAGGAAAAGGTTAGGCAAAAACAAGTTTTGGTTACATGGAATTATGATTTTATTGTCACGCGCGTCAAAAGGCGAATAAGAAAGGATTTTGTTGGTTTCTATTAAATGGTTAGATGACAGGCACAGTGAAGAAAGCCTTATACCAGTTTCTGTGCTTCGGAGATATTTCACAAAAAGAAAACTACGGGTCAACACTGTAAACACCTGTTAGAAAAATATCAATAGTCTCACGGCATAAATGTATGGCCGAGAAACAACCACCACAACTGGAAACACTGGTTCTTCTAATCTCTAAACACTTCACCACTGCACCACAACTTCTTGAATGAGCACAATTTTAACACTTTATTCTTATATGCTTATAATAAAAATATGCTCTATAAACTTTATTCGCAATACAATCAGGTCCCACTAATTTTAGTATAAGTGTAAGTAAAAATAAGATGTTAAAATTGTGTTCATTTGAGAATTTTTTCCACATCACATACTTTTCTTTCTTAATATAAAATTTTAATAAAATAAAAAGACGTCACAAGAAAATCTTTTGGATAGACACTATCTATATTATAAACATGTCATTAGGATTGCCCAGCGGCAAGGGTAGTGTTTCCCTGGAATATCAGAGAGAGAGGAAGAAAAAATAATTACTTTGAGGGTCCGCACTCCTTATGTCATCAAACATACATAAGTGCCGATTTCAAATCTTCCATCTACTTTCTCTGTCTATTTTCTATCATCAAATCTTCTGTCTATTTTCTGCACCCTTAGTAAAATTTTGATATGTATATAATGATAATAATATTCATCATTTCTTATCTAATCAAAATTTTTATCTATTCATAATTAAGGAGACAAAAGAATTTTATTCATGAAAATCCTCCTGTACTAATCCAGAGTTTTCATTTTCTAATTTGACATGTACTGTGATAGAGAGGCCAAGCATTAAAAGCCTCCAATCAATGAATTTGCAGAATTTATAGTTGGCTTCTCGTACTATATAAGATTTCTTCACCCAAAAGGAAATCAATGCATTCAATTCACCTCTTGGACCCTACTCAACAAAGCAAACCATGGAAAGAAAGGACTTACTGACTGAAATTAACTTGTGCAATATTACTTAGGAGCTAAAACCTTACATATGTGACCATACAACAAAATCGTTCAACAACTTTATTTGTGTCAATTAAATTAACCTTTTTGGTAAGGAGGGAAAAAAAGGGTAATTTAATTGATAACCTTTGCGTCTTGAATTTGAATTTCAATAAAATATTATTAATTTTCATTAACTTCAGTTAACCAATTTCATGCACGAAACCTACTTCACAAGTACCATGTATCTACCCCTGAGAGTATAGAAAATGAAAAAAAGAATGAAAAATCAGCTATATAGATTGTATTTGCTGATCCTATTTACTTTGACACTTATAACAATTATATAATATATACTTCTTCCGTAGCAATTATAAAAGGGGAAATGAAAAAGAAGGGGAAAGAAGAGCTTGAACTTATACCGTAATCGTAGATTAAGGTACTATAGTAGATATTAAAGTTGCATAGTTTTATTCACAACTTGCTCAAAAGCCACTGGAAACAAGAGAAGTAGATCACTGAAAGGAAAACACTCTTTGCAAGCTACCACACGCTATGAACACAAAACATCTATTTTGACACAAAAGTCACATATGATCTTGGTTTTTCAACTCTTCCTGGTCTGGTTGAGACGCTTTTGTTTCTTTTTCCTCTTTAACACATTACATCCTTGAGGAGCTTGTACCTGCGTGTGGTGGGTCGCGGCGACGGTGTGGGGCTCTTCCCCTTCTCAGAGCCACCCTCTTCGCGATCATGTTGCTTGATTTTCTCGCCAGAATATTCAGAACGGTTGGTGGTGTTTCCGGCTTCGTTTCCGGCCACTGATTTCTTCGAACTGGAGCCAATAATCTGTCTCGAGTTCTTCTCCTCGCTTTGGCACCAATCGCACAATTCTATCTCTGGTAATCCCCCATAGTAGTTGCTACAATACCTGAAAATATTAACTGAACTTAGCTTGTGCTTCATTCACCTCCACCCCTAAAATAATAGCATAAAAATATTCATCTTATTATATTATATGTTCTCTCTATATAGGGCTTCATACGAACAAAGAAAAGTTAGCATAACTATCTGCACAACATGATCGTAAACAAGACGCCCATGTTTTAAATGACTGATGGGTATGAAAATGGGTATATAAGTTCCTCTATGAATATTGAATATCAAATTAAGTATGATGATCTGTAATTAAACAAAGATCGGGGTAGATGTATGTGTAGAACTAGAAATATATGTACATGCATATGAAATGATAGAGCTAATGATGATGATTGAGACGGAGAATGAAATAAAGCTTACGAGTGCTGGAAGCGATTGCGGCATTTGTTGCAGCGGAAAAGCTTGTCAGGGAAACCAACGTCACCGCACATGCAGCAAACCGTTTGCTGATCTACCATTGTTTTGGCGTGCAAAGACTCACAGAGCAGTGGCTAGAAGAAGAAGAAAAAGAAAGTGGAGAAATTGGAAGGAGAGAAAGAGGCCCAGAAAGTAAAAGCACACACAAATACAGAGAAAGAAGAGAGAATACGATAACTGAGGAAAGAGAGAAGCCCGAAAAGGAAAGGGGAGAGAGAGAAGGAGAGTTTATATAGTGAAGAAGAGATCAAGAGAAATATGAGAAGTGTGAGTCGGTGTATGAATCTGATGTATAAAATAAATTTTGATTTTCTCCTCTATAAAAATAACATTAGCGGATATATATACACAGGTAGACCACAGGTTGCTTGCAGTCGTTTTCAGTTAGGGCAGGCAACCCAAGAGTGACAAAGACAGAGGGATGAGAGAGAAAATGAACCTTAAAAGAAACAACACAGAAAGAGAGAGTGAAAAGGACAGTTGTGACCCATGGCTGAGCTTGCTTGATTATAATTTCTCACCTATTCTTTTATGTATTTTTCTTTCTTTCTCTTCTTTGGTTCCTTTCCAACAGCTTTTGTCCGCTTTGTGGCTTTCGGAGTTGCCATATAAAATTGGTAAGTTAGCCGTCACCAATTCACCGCCACGCTCCACTAACTCTGAGAGACACGCAAATCACAGATTCTGTGGCTACAGAGGACTAAATATAAAAATTGTTATTTATTTCGAACATTAAAAATGAGTATTTAAGTAGGACACATATTCTATTAGCATTAAATATGATGATGATTTTTATTATTTTTATCCATCCATTATATCTATTTAATAGTGATAGAGTGAGTATGTTAATATTTAAGTGTTGGAATAATATTATTTAGACTAAATAATATAATAAAACACGTTTGGAACTATTTAAAAGGTCTTTGTCTGCAAATATTTTTATTATTTATTGATAGTTTAAAGATAATGCTGTTGACTTCCTAATGCATAAGAATTTAAGTATACTTAACTACTAATTTAAAAGAACTCTTGCAATGATTTTAGCATATATATAGAATACACAAATTTCTCGTTAAATACATAAAGTGTGTGTGTGTGTATATATATATATATGTGTGTGTGTGTTTAATTTTGATGCATTGATAGTGTAATACTCTTTTACACAGTCATCCAATCAACACTACTACAAATAATGGGACTTGCGACAGTCAATCCGCAGTGGTTTGGTGGGATGGCCGTCAATGCCCATTAAGGTAAACATTTCGTGGCAGTTCCTATAATCGCCGCCGCTTGCCATTGAAATTTTGGCGCAAGTTTTCCATTGTTCTCCCGTGTTACCCCCAATCCTCTGTTGCTCTTGTCCCCCAAAATCTCATCTAAGCCTCACAGCTCATTGTCCCCCAAAATCATTATTTGTTTGCTTGCCCCCCCAAGGCTCCAAGGTCGCGCCTTTGCCTCCTATGACGCTCTGAGATCGCCGGCCCATTGAGGTTGCCGCCCGTCGAAGGTCGTCGCCAACCAAGGTTGCTGCTTTCTCGCGCGAGACTCTCCAAGATCTCTAGTTTCTAGCACGAAACAGGTCCAAGGTCGTGGGTTGCTGGCACACAAGACTCTCAAGGTCACCGCTCGGTCAGAAGTTGCTGTTAGTTGTAACATCCTAATTTTTAACCCAATACTCTAGAACATAATTGGGTTAATCATTAGTCTGTTACATCATAACTTTCTCATTACTTTAAAATACTTAGCAGAAATACTGGTAATTTTTTTTTTGAATTATAAAATCAAAGTGAGAGCTGCGCGACACGTTAGCTAGTAATGCACAAAAGGTAATAAAGCAAGCGTCGCATAGCAACATGACATAAGCACATAAAAGCACATCATAATAACATGGAACTGCATATTTATATAATATGCCCACTTAGATAGAGTGGGACTTAGTTTAGTACAACATGAGCAATACAACTAAAAAGGAAATACAAGAGAAAGTGCAACGAAAACTATAAAAACAACTCCTCTACCCAAGTGCAACTAACGGGATGACCTCTAATACAAAAGAAGGTTCATCTCCATCTAAGTGGTGTGTGCTCTAACCGGGTACTCCATCGGTCGATCGTCACCTCCTACTGACGTCCATCTTACGAACGAGGCAAATATCTGGGAAACTGGGCGAGCTCCTCGGGCGTAAAAAGGCGGAACGGGGATCGAGAGTGACCCCAGCGGTTTGGCCGCATCTCTGGTCGTCGTGCAAGCCGTGGCTGAGTCACGGTATCCTCACTGCCTTCCCTCATCAATGGTGGAGAAAGGGCAAAGCTCTCGCTATACGGATGGGTAGGCGGGTCCTCGGACGGGTCGGTCTCTGAGAAGTAGGTCCGGGGCACATAATCGGGATAGTCTCGTATGGCTGAGGCGGCGGTGTGCATGCGGAGCACTCTCTTCTTATGCGTCCCCGTGCGCTCAAAAACCTGCTCGTCGTCACCGTAGGGTGCAGTCGGGGAGAAGCGATGGGTGTGCACGGGATGAGCGAAGGGACGTCCTACGAACATGAAAACTCGCATCGTACACTGTCCCTCAAAATGGTATGACCCGTAAGCCGGGTCATAGTGCACCTCTCATGTCGGGGTGTCCACGAATACCACGAACGTCGCCATCTGAAGACGTGACGGAAAGAAAGGGATAGAGGGAGTGAGAATCTTGCTAAAGAATCTCAGTAGGGCCTCCTACTACCTAGGTGTCATCGTTTACGTCTTCAGGAACCTTGGGTTTAGTTATACAAAATAAGTGAGCATGCATTAAGTCCATTTTTAGGTTCTAAAACATAATTTAGCCAAGATCCGTTTGTTTTAGCATGATTCTTAATGTCATGGATGCAAGCATATTAGAGAATGTATGCATGGCTCTACTTAATGCAAGAATAATCATCAAATATTTAAGAACATCATAATAGTAGTGGCATAAAGTGGCAAATAAATTCTCTTTGTGACATAATCATCATAACTTCCTCATAGGCCACCCTAAAAGACAAGCGATCTGGGGGTGCTCGGTCGAACCGGTGTCACCCAGAACGTGTCATATCTCTAGGTTATGAGCTCATACCTCAACTAGTCGTCACTAGTTCTTACTTATCAATCTCGATAAGCGTAACATAATCATAAACATAATCCCGACTTATCCAGTACGGGCTATCCCGACTTATCCAGTACGGGCTAGGGGGCATTTCTTGGGGGTGCTCGGCCGAACCGGTGTCACCCAAGAATTAAATCTTGGTACCGATGTCACATGAGTTCTCTGGAGGTGCTCGGTCGAACCGGTGTCATCCGAGAACCCATCTTAGTACCTCATAAAAGTTTCATAGTTTTTCAAAAACTTTCCGAATTTGTCAGAAATTCGACGGCATAACTGTAGCTTGCTGAATTTCTTCCAAATTCTTCTTTATGTCACATGAGTTAATCAAACATGCATCCTTCATCATACCTTTATGCAATCACATAATCATCCTCATACTTTCACAAGCAACACTAAAAGTTCGTTATGCATTCGATCCTACGGTATCTTATGCTCTGACCCTTACGGGCCTTAAACTTGTGAACTAGTTATCCTATCATCTTCTATCAAACTTTTATGCACCTAAGGGTTCTCTCTTATCAAACCTTACCATTTATTTATGCTATCTATTAAATCTGAACATCACCATTCCTTAGGGGCAGCGCTATACACTTATAATTACGGGGTTCTAGAACTTGCGTTTTAGACCCTTTCTTGGTTTCGTCTTCGCCTAAGGTGCTATAAGTTAATCCTAAACCAATTATGAGTCATTCCTATATCAAGGAACTATTTATAAACCATGTTATCTACATTATAAGGTTGCTGGACAGAATCTAGGAATTAAATGTTCTAAGAGTTCTAGAATTGCGATTTTACGGTTTTCTAGTTACTAGTTTCTCCATAGGTTCCAAAATTCATTCCTACTTCAAATGAAACCAAATTTTTCATATTTAATCAATCCTAATCTGATTATATCCCCATTAAAACAGTTTGGGCAGTGTCCATAATTAAATGGGATAAAACTATGCTAAGTCTCGACTTTACGGTTTTCCTAGAAAGCTAGTTTCTTCCCTAACTTGGCATAGGATTGTTCCTACCTCATCATACATAATTTTTCACTCACCCAAACACATCAAACATCATCACATGGCAGCAAACACATCATGGAAGAACCGAAGCATTAAATCTCAAAAAGACACATAACTTGATATTTTTAAAACACATAAGTTACTAGTTTCTCTTGGAATCATTTTCAAGACTTCTAAGACTCATTTGCAAACCATTTTATCATGTCAAAGAGACTAAACACACATCCTTGGGTTAGTGACCACTTAACCCCTTCTCAAAAGAGTATTAAATTCATAGAACCTTGTTGGTCTTAAACTTGGACAAATTCATGAGCTTTGAAAAGATTTTCTAAAAACTTGACTTATTGGTCCTTGAAGCTAGATGAAACTCATTCCAAGTTTATCATCATTTCATGGCCGAAATCATGCATTCAAAGAATGCTCCCTCATTAAACTTTAACTTGAGATAAAATGGGCAAGTCTTTGAGCTCTAAGATCTTTTAAGTGATGACATAATTTAAACATGCTATGCACTTCATTTTTATTCTCCATTACAAATTAAAGTGAGAGCTTAAAGTAAACATGCTAGACTTGAATATAAAAATGCAAGGCTTAAAATAAATATGCAAGACTTGGAATATAAATATGCAAAGCTTGAAATATAAATATGCAAGTTCAATTCTTTATTTTAGTGCTCTAGGCCCAGCAACAATCGACTTTAAGGCCGAAATAGAAAGGCTTTGAGATTTAGTTAGGTGATAGTGCAAACCTTATTTTAAATCTTTACGTTCTTTAGTGATGAAAGGTAAATATGCTAGACAAGAATATAAATATGAGATGCACTCCATTCTTTAGTCTTTAACTTTAGGTGATGGCTTGAAAATTAAATATGAATGCAAAGCTCAAAATAAATATATAATGCATAAGTTCAAATTTAAATATGAATGCTAGTTCATTTTATCTCTTATTAGAGCTCATACAAGACTTTAAAGGAACTTAAACCTCAACCCAAACTCATCATGGCAAGATAAAGAAAAACAAGAGTGAACCTCAAAGGTTCTTTAAACACAAAGTTTCTTTTCTTGGAATGTAAACATAAATAACATTTTTATTAAAATTCAAGCTCTAGAGGCCTCATTGTGATGAACACATGGTCATCATCTAGAAGCTCTCATCATCAAGCCATTGTGAACTCCCTTGGCCATTATGGCCGAAAACATGAAGGAAGGAAAGGAAAAGGAACCGAAAACTTTTTAGAAGGAAAAGAAACATTTGAAACTCTAGAGACCATGATCTTGATGATGTAATAACACCAACATCATGAGTCCTCATCATTGAGTTCATGGGACCATTTTAAAATATCATCAAAGTGAAAGGTTTCAAAGATTCAAGAAGAAAACTAAAAACATCTTTAACTCAAGATCAAAGATCAAGCTTTAGAGATTGTTCAAGTGATGAACATCATCATGAAACTCTCATCATCAAGCTCTCATTTCTTTGATTCACAAGCCTCATGGCCGAAAACACAAGGAGGAGGAGAAGAAGAAAAGAAGTTTTAAAGAGGATTCAAGAGAAACTAAGAACACATAAGGAAAGTAAGAACTTTAAATGAAAGAACTCTTGAAAGAAAATCCCTACCTACAGATTAGGAGGTTGGAATGAGAGAAGACGATGAAGAACTTGAAGAACTTGAATACTTGAACTTGAGAGAAAAAGGAAGCCTTGAAGTGTTTCTTTGAAAACTTACTCTTTGCAAATGAACCCAAAATAATACAAGTTCACCCAAGCAAGCTATTTATAGAGAAATGAAGCAAATGAAAGGTTCATGGAGGGGGAGGGTGTTCGGCCATCAGATTGGAGGGAACCCATGAGTTCCATGAGGTGAGATAATGTGGTCTTGAGGCACGGTGAGGTATGGTTCAAGGTATGACCTCAAGCATAGTTCTTTGAGTGAGAAACAATTCAACATGTGAGGTAAAAGGAGAGAGATGGCCGAATGTTCATTAGCCATGGGGGGAGGGTTTCTTGCATTTTAATTGTGGTTTAGAGTTGTGTTTAGATGTATCTTTGATTAGGATTAAGATTAGGACTTTGTAAGAAAGTGTTTAGGTGAGAAAATGGGTAATTAAGGTTGTCAAGACATAATTAAAGAGTGTTCTTGCATCATTAGTGAGTTATAAACTCATTTTAGTGTATAAACAATTCTAGACACAATTCCTTGATTTAAGGAATTAGAGAGAGAAAATACTATTCAAGATTCCAAGAGTGAAATCTTGAGTTTTAGAAAAGAGATTTAAATCTAATCTAAGCAATCTTAGGTTCTAATTAATTTTAATAATTTATTTTGACTCTAGATTAATTATGAAAATTAATTAATCTTCGTTTAGAGCCTAATATTGCTTAGGTTTGCTTAATTACATCATTAAGCTCAAAAACACTATTCTAGGGGCAAAATCGTAATTTTACACTAAAACTGCCCAGGACCACCGGGACTCAAACAGATGTTTTGAAACATGTAAAAACATGGTTTTAAACCTCTGGGAAAAGTTTTGGGCTCAAACGGCACCTTTACCCGCATAAAACGCTATAGGGGTATTTTGGTCATTTTGACCTGAAACTGCGGAAAATGAGACTTTCACCTCCGGAACCACTCAAGGGTCATTCAATCCCCTTCAAACATTGAGTTGGCCCTTCGAGAACTGCCGGGTCGGCCATCCTCGAATTTCGGGCCAAAAATGACCTTAGGGGCATTTCGGTCATTTTCCACTCAGACAGAAAATCGAGGCATTACACTAGTTCCCAGGTCGCCGGCCGCTCTGAGTTTGCGAGCCTTGGAGCGTTCTAAACCCTAGTACAAGTGCCGCTGCCGGTAACCTTTTTCTTCTCTTCTTTGATTATTATTTTTTAATTCCTTTTGTCTTCAACCCTTTTACAATTTTGAGTTCATCTTTTTATGGGTTTCCTTTAATTTCTTAACTTTTTGATTCCCAATTCCAATTTTTGGTAACGTCTATTCGTATTACCTCTTTTTTCATGAATGTGTGACATTTTTTGCATGCTGATTAACTAGGTTGCATGATGCAGGGGCTATAGCAGCTACATTTTTGTGCCCGTTGGATGTCATCAAGACAAGGCTACAGGTCCATGGCCTTCCTCCTACATAGAAAGGTGCCCTTTTTTTCATTTGATTAGTTATTAAATGGTTTTAAAGAATATTGAGGTTGATACTGAAGTTCTATGAAGATTGAGAAGTTGTACAACAAAGATAATTGACATAAGTTCATCAATTTGATGCCTTATTATTGTTATTATTATTGTTAGTAGCAGTAGATATTTCTTTGTTTCTCTCTTTTAATTTTTTGTCATAAACTTTAAGATGAAGTTTTTATATTGACATTGGATGGATTGTGTTAGTTCAATTCAAGGTGTCAAATACATATGTTGGCAGTATCTTTGTTGTGTGATTGGTTGTCGAGCATTGTAACATACTCCCAAGTACAATGTCATCCTTAAGTCATGACATCGGACTCGAGAGTTGTTACTTGTAAATTAGCGGACCTTTCTTAAATAACTATAGCAAGTGTGATAAGATCATGTAATAATTAGCGTAATTAGATTAAAACATTTAACAAAGATACAAGTCTATTATATAAGAAAGCTCTACTGGAGCTTGAATATATATACAATCTCTATTACATTTACCTACACATATACCTATAACTATATACCATATAAGAAAAATATCAACTATTAAACTACTGCAATCCCGAGTTTCTTTCACGTAGCAGCCGCATTGTTCTCTGAATCAACCTGGAGATGACACGGGAACACAAAACACATAGGGGTGAGAATTATATAATTCTCAGTAGGGTAACTCCCCCAAAAACTCAACCATAATGTCATCACCATCGCCCCAACCACTTCGGTTTATTAAGAAAAGGTGATCAAACATTACATAATAATGATTTATTTTTAAAGTTCCAAATCATATTTCCGAAGTAGGTTGTTTTTAATGATCAATCACTTGATACACATATATCATGAAACTCAAATATATAGTTAATAATCTTAATCAAGAAATTAAATGTGATGTGAGTATACATATGCTAAATGTATTGAACTTATCTCAAAATGACCTGGTTTCACTTGTGGCCATAGAACTCAACTCAGTGCATTTTTTTTTTCATTGACATAGGAAAGACTCAGTTAATACCCAACGGGTATCTACCGTGGACAACTCCACAATAGATAGTTTATACCAAATGGTATTTATAGTGGATCACACCACATAAGAGAAATAGACCACTTATTAGGACTGAGCTCATTCCTATACATGATCATTGGATTTACTTTCTTCAATTCTCATACAGATCTATTCCTAGCCGATACGTTTACCGACTTATATTATCTCTAGGGAAATTCATCTTTTTGCCTTCCCTTTTATCTCTAGGTAAGTTCCTCTTTTTGCCTCCCCCTTTATCTCTAGGGAAGTTCCTTTTTTTGCCTTCCCTTCAGTCCACATAAGTCTTGTTTCTGTTTTCTCCATATGTTAGAATATGCATAAGTGAAATTTATACATTCACTTTTCTCATATAATTGCATCATGTACTTTCTTTTCTCAATTGCATGCATAAGCCACATGTAGGCTTTCAATCACAAGTAATTCTCATTTTTTTTCCTCATAAATCAATCTTTAAATTGTCTAGCATGCATTCATACTCATCATACTTAAATCAAGAGTCATTATATCATCAACTCAATACTTAAATTCATTTCAACACAAATACAGCAGGTTGGTAGAATTCATGCTAAAGGAGAACAATTTATTCTGTCCATCAAACACCCATTACAAGGGCTATAAAAATTCCCCAAGACACCTCAATGTGTCTACAAGGCCCTGTAAAAATTTCAGAAGGAAAATCCTTCTCTAACTTGTTAAACAAAATTGGACAATCTTTGTGGTCAAAAACCATTCAGCCTCAGCTCAGAACCAGAATTTCATAATTTTTAACCCTAGGAAATGATTGAATTAATTCAAAATAAAAATCAAGGTTACACTTCAATATGTTATCAACTCCCTGTAAAAATTTCAAAGGAAGAATCAGTCATTTACTATAGTAACAAAATTAGCAAAATTCACAGCTTCAGAGTCAACATCTCAGGCAGCACAGTTACAACTTCGGTTCATGATTTTTTAAACATAGCAAAAGTGACCAGAATACCTCAATTTTTACTGAAGATGCCTTAACATATTAAATATATCATATAAAATTTTTAGCTCAATCTAAAGCCTATAATTAGGTCAGAAAATTCGTGAACAAAAGCTGCCCTGTTGAAATTCGAAAATCCAGCAAAGCAATTCAAAATCTCTTGTGATAAAATGATTTTTCCACAACACCAAACACTCAACCAAAATTAAAACATCAATATCAGCATATTATCAACCAATATATCTTGAAATTTCAGACTAAACACAATCAGAAAAGTCCAGCATAAAATTGGAAAGAAAAGACCAAAGAAAACCCTACTTTGAAAGCTTTTGAGCTTAATACTTCAAAGGATGTTCTAAGTGATCTCCCTTCACTTCAAGACACCAATTTCAGTCCTAAACCTTCCTTAGGCAGTGGGAAAATGAGGTATTAAGGTGAGGATTTGAAATTTCAATCGGTTAGATTTGTAGAGTTTGAGGTATAGAACAAGTTTTGTGAAGGAACTTTGTGGTTTTATGAACTCTAGGCTAGTGTTTTTGGCATTTGAAATCAAGTTTTCTTGTGTTTGAAGAAGCAAAAATGGAGGTTCTACCTTTCACATATGCTGGCCGAACTTAGAAAGATGAAATAATGAGATTAGGTGACTTGTAGTTATCTTATAAGATGCTGAAAGTATTATTTTAATGTAAAGTCTAATTTATTCATAAAAGAAACTAATATGGATGGCTAGGATTGGATCTTGTTATTCAAGATTGAATCTTAGCCATGCATTTAATTCAAATGGACAAGCATTCTCTTTTTGTAAAGGTCAAACTAGCTTTCGATGTTAGAAATCGCACACTGAAATTTTACCGAATGGGTGAAACAGTGTACCCGGGTAATTAAACATTGCCCGAAAAATATTTTCAGGTATAAAATCTTTAATTCTACCTATTTCTAACCATAATCATATGATTTCTTAATTTTGGGCATCTCCGGGGCCCAATTCTAGGATTTTGGCTATTTTGGCGGGTCTGTGGGGCCCATAAAATACTATTCACATTTTTTTTTTACAAATCCATTGGACCGTCCTTATCATTATTAAAACTGTCAGATTTTTGAAATTACGACTAATAAAGCCCAAAATAAATTTTAGGGTGTTACATTACCACCCACCTTAAAAAGAATTTTGCCCTCAAAATTCATTTATTTGAAAACAATTTCAAATGACATTTTTCATAAATCAAACAAGGAATTCACACAGAGCTCAAACAATTCAGTCAAAAGGTAACATGAATGAACCGATTACACACCCGAATGAGAGGGATCCTGAGACTGTATAAGTATGGGACTATACAGTCGAGGAGGGCTTATATGAATTGATTTGTACTACCTATACCAACAAGATGCATCTTTTTTTCGGTAGCCCATCATTAAAGAACTCCATAGTTAAGCATGCTTGACTTGGAGCAATTTTGGGATGGGTGACCTCCTGGGAAGTTTTCCTAGAAAGCGTACGAGTGAGGACAAACCACGCTGAAAATGCCTGTGTTGGTTTGTGGGGATAGTCATCAATCCATAAAGCAGCAGGGGATGTTACAAATGGTATTAGAGCCTACACCTCTCCCAGTATGGTGTGGTTCGGGGACGAACCAAGTGGAAGCTGATGGGCATGTAACGCCCAGGGATTGCGAAGTTGGGGAGTGTCGCTGGTGCAAGGAGGCACGGACAAGGAGCGACTCCTGATAGACTTTGAAAGCGGAGGGGTACATGAATGAACCGATTACACACCCGAATGAGAGGGATCTTGAGACTGTATAGGTATGGGGACTATACAGTTAAGGAGGGCTTATATGAATTGATTTGTACTACCTATATCAACAAGATGCATCTTCTTTTCGATAGCCCATCACTAAAGAAATCCATAGTTAAGCATCTTGACTTGGAGCAATTTTGGGATGGGTGACCTCCTGGGAATTTTTCCTAGGAAGCGTGCGAGTGAGGACAAAGCACGCTGAAAAGACCTGTGTTGGTTTGTGGGGACAGTCATCAATCCATAAAGCAGCCAAGGATGTTACAAGCATAACTTTTTCTATTCTCCTAGGCATTGTCATCATCACGAGTTTGGAAAATATAGAAAGAACTGAATGCTTTAGGGGAATGTACCGCGGCCTTTCACCAACAATACTGGCATTACTTCCAAATTAGGCAGTGAGTTTCTTTTTCTCTTGTTGCCTTTCTAACTTCAATTTATTCTCTTCAATTTTGTGGTCTTTGATTTCTTACACGCAATACTCCAAGGCCTCTGAGATCGACCCCAGCTGCCCGTTGTGAGGTCACCAGCCGCTGTGAGGTCATCGGCAGGTCCATGGTCGCTGCTTTCCCTTGCGTGAAGGTTGCTGCTTGCTTCTTCCTCACCTCCTAGCTCAGCGGCAAGGTAACTTCTTACTCACCTTCTATCTTAGCATATTCAGTTTTGGCTGTTGGAATTGTTTGATTTTCTGCTTTCAAACTATCTTCATGAAGATCTAGTTGATTTTTCTTCTCAGCCTCAATTGTGTTGTATTCCTCTGCAACAATGAATATGAACCTTCAAAATGTTATTTGGCAGGAAGAATAAACTCTACCTCACCACATTTGTTAGATATGGAAATTAAGAAGGATTTACCAGTAATGAAAGAAAGGTTGATGGAGTATTAACCCATTTGTTTAATTGTGAGGCAAGTAAATATATAGATGAATAAATGTTCATTTATTGATCGTATTTTGCATATGAAGAGAAGCTGAGTTACACAATTCATCAAATTATCATTGAGAGTCATAACCAGGAACATAGTTATACTTATTGCATTTGTAATTTGATATAATAAATTGAAAAAATACCAGGGGTGCAGATCATATTTACTTTCTTCTTTTGCATCCTCCATAGTTTTATTGGCTTACAAACATATTGTAAATCTCAATATGTTACCCATATATATATATATATATATTTAATTGCTAACAATATGCTAGGCAAGGCAAATCTGTAGATTTAGGGCTAGTTATTCTAGCTAGGAAAACTCTGCCTAAAGCAACTGAAGTCTACTTATGTATAATTAAAGCTTACTTTCATCCACGAGTATATTTTTCCACATACTCAAATGGGGATGAACCAAATTGAACAAACCTGAAACCCCTATTTGTTGAAAGAGCATCTCTCGCAATTCTTTAGTTTCATGTGTTTCATATGCAATTGGCATAAATTTTTATTAAATTTAATAGATAGATAAATTATTGACTATCAATTTTGTTGCACTGAATTATTTCCTATTTCTCACAGTAATTAGATTCAATTGGACTTATGAATCTGAATTGTCCATGGAACAACATTGTTTATTCTTGATTTCGGACCATATTATGATTTCAGGAACTCCTTGAAGGTTATTACTTCTGTCAAGCACAAAGAGAAGAATTCTTTCAAAGATTTAAGCCATAGAAGGACCATCCGACAATTCCGAGGTAAGTAATTGTTTCTTCTCCTTATTTAATTATATTTTTGTTAGGATAGAGACTTATGATTTCTAAGTTAGAGTTGTAGGAAACTGGGATTGCATGACTGGGAGGAAGGGCGTAGAGGTCTTTCCCCGACTTATTTGCATTGTTTGTTGTGGAGATTGATTGTGTATGCGGAGATTGCAGGAAATGCATGTTGTGATGTTATAAGGGGTGTACTCTAGAACAGTTTTAGGATCTTTAAATGTTTGTTTGATTATTTGTAAACTTTATTTAACTGGATTGATATATATATAGATATTGAAATCAATTTCTTGGGATGTCTTAATTTAAGGGGAAGTTTTGTTGAATTTTTGTGAAATTAAAGACTCACACACAGAAGATATTCTGTGAAGTTAAAGTGCACAATCTATTTACTTAAAAGACTTTTACTTTTAGAAGATAGTCTGTTGAAAGATATTTATAATTAAAAAAATTTTAATTTCTAAATCTTTAAATGAATTTGTTTGGTTAAATTACACATCCAAGAACCATGATTCCCGCAAACAAACTATGGATGTATGACAGGGTGCACCCTAGTCGAGGGAGAATCAAACCTGAATTTTACGTGGAAATTGATAGGACCAAACAGTTCAATAAACCTAGTAGCCCTCATTGATCTTATCTTTTTCTTTTTGTTCTTCTTCCTCTAGTTTTTGGATTTTTGGGTCTTGACTTTTTTTTTTGGGTCTCGACTTGTTGGGTCTTTCTAATTGTTTTCTCATTAGTAAGGACAAGAAAAAGAACTACCAAATAGGAATGTGTAGACTACCAACTGAAATCTAACATATATATTGTGCACAAATACTAACAATGATCAATTTGTATATGTAGGAGCAATTGGCTATCCTTGAGAGCAAAAGGGCTTCTTCCCAACATACTTCAAATGATGATGCTTTTAGCAAGTTATTTAGGAAGGAGCACCCCGGTCGTGTGCGAGGTGTAACACCCTCCCAACTACCATGTTTTACTCGAGCGTTAACATAGTAATTAGAAAAGTATTACTTACATTAATGATCTATGCTAGTCAAAAGAGAGGAAATCAAATGATTTAGACACATATGTTGCCAAACTCATATATACATATATGAACATCATTTTTAAGTTTGCAATATGTACATTGTACTGATACTACACTGGTTAACTTCTAAGCTCATCAGGAACTCAGTTCACAAAAGAAAGGAACACCTCCAGTATCTAATCTAACCTGCTCAAAGTTGAGGTCTAGCAAAATTTTATACAAACAGAAATAAACCTCACAACATTTAATATGATCAATCTACAAGTTAGTGGGTCACTAGTACTAACTACCACTATATACATATCAGGAGTCCTTGAAGATCTCACATCCTACTAGATGAACCCATTGGCCATCGGTATGATAGCCTTACCTTCGCCCGAGGCATCAGGACCCTCCGGTGGGTCTGAGTCTGAAGACAAGGATGAAGAGAGATCATCTGCTAGAGGGGGTACTGGTGGTGCAGGTGGGACATCAAATATCACTGGGTGTGCTAAGTGGAGAGGCACACCATCATAAGGGAAAGCAGGGTTAAAGTCAACTATAAATACTGATATACTAAAAGAACGGCCAAAAAACACATAGACATGAACTTGCAAGTAACCTACTACATACAGAGAGTCGAGAGCAGGATCATAATGCCACACCCACTGTGGCGAGTCAAGGTAAAATACTAGTGACGACATTTGCTGGATCTGATTAACACAAAGTAAATGCAACCGTAGGGATGAGAATATTATAAAATCCTCAGTAGGGTATTCCCTCAGGTATAATGTGAAACATAATTGATAAGCTCATTCATGTGGGAATACTCATGCAAAACTATGTGTATCAATATCAAGGTATATACATCATGTAAAATTAAGTACAAGTATAATAATGATTCGTGCATTGTTCTTTTTCTCATTAACATAGGGAAGGCTTAATCTCACATCAAGTGATGTCTGTAGTGGAATCACTCCACAAGAACTATTGACTACTAGGACATGAGCTCATTGCTATATGTCGATACGTCTACCTACTCATCAAATTCCCAGGGAAGCTCTTACTTTTGCCTTCCCCCTTCAACTACATAAACCTTGTCTTTATTTTCCCCACATGTTAAAAACTTGCACAAATACCAGTCATATTTTCTTTTCTATCACCATAATACTCATATCATATATTTCTTTTATTCAAGGGCATTCTTACATCACAAATAAGTATTTAATTCCATTGGAGTCTCATAAGCATTCCTTTAAAATAGTTATCCTGTATACATATATCATATACTTCAATTAAATGCCATACCATTATTAAATTAAGACATTCTCACTGTTTCAACACCCTGGCAGATCTACTACTCCAGGAACAATATTTAATTTCCACATCAAATGACCAATCCAAGAGCCATAAAAATTCTTTATAACACGTCAATATGTCTAAAAGGCCCTGTACAAATTCCCAAACAAACGATGTTCTCTAACCTTATCAAATAAATTTTGCAAATCTGGTGGTCAGAGACCACTTGTTCACAGCTTAGCTCAGGACTCTCATAATTTTCGACCCCACCAATTGATTAAATCAACTCAAAATAAAATTCACAGCTGCAATTCAATGTGTTATCAGCTTCACATAAAAATTTCAAAGAATAACTCCATCTTTTCCTATGATAATAAAATCACACAATTTTACTGCCTCAGCTTCAACATTTCAGGTAGCATAGTCACAACTTCGGTTCTTGAATTTTTAAACATAGAGAAAGTACCCAGAATGACCCCAAATTTTTATTAGAGACTCCTTATTATGTTAATTACCTCCCATAAAATTTTCAACTGAATCTAAGATCTCTAAATATATTAGAAAATTCGACAAAATTTGCTGCTTGCCTCAAACTGGGATTTTCCAGCAACAATGTTCAAGAATCATAAATTTTTTTCAAGCAGATAAAATCCTTAACATGGCCCAAGGAAAATCATGGGGTTGTCTTAGGATGTTATCTTCAACATATAATTTTTATAGCTCATAAAACGGAACACAATTGCACCAGAAAATTTGTCAACAAGTCCTGCCTTGTTGAAATCCGAAAATCCAGCCAACTAATTCAAAGTCTCTCTTGATAAAAATGATTTTTCCACAACACCAAACACTCCAAAAAAATTAATACATCAATATCAACATATGATCAACAAATAAAATCAGAAATCTTAGGACAAAACCAATCAGAATTTTCAGAGTAAATTTTGAAACAAAAGAGGACAAGAAAACCCTACCCTTGGAAGCTAATGTTTCTTTAGCTTTTGTATACTTCAAGATAGATGTTCTCCATCCCAAAACTCTTGAAACACCCTCAGATCCTCCCCTAATCAGTGATGGGTGAGGTCTTAAAGTGAGGTTTTGAAAAATCTAATCGGTTATATTTGTAGAGGTTGAAGTGTAGAACAAGTTTGCTTAAGGAAGTTTTTGATTCTAACAAGATTTGGTCTAGGATTTTGGAAGTTGAAATTCAAGGTTAGCAAAGGTTTTTAGATGAGAAGAAATGGGTTCTTTGCTGCTTCTCTTTTTGGCTGAGGATGAAGATGAAAAGAATGAGGTTAGGTGAGTTAAATATATCTATTAAGGAGTGTTTTGATTGGTTGAAAAATAAAATATAGTTCTTTCCATTAAAAGGGTTTAAAATCAATGGCTAGGATTTGATCTTTCATCCAAGATGAAATCCTAGCCATTCACTTGGTATTCTAGTGGATATACTTCATTATTTGTAAATATTAACTAGTTTTCGGTGTTAGAAATCGAACACCGAAATTTCATCAAATGGGCAAAACAATGTACCCGAGAAATCAAACATTGCCCGAAAAATAATTTCGGGTATAATATCATTATTCCTACCTATTTCTAAACATAATCTTATAATTTCTCAATTTTGGACATCTCCGGGGCCTAATTCTAGGATTTTGGCTGTCCTGGCGGGCCTGTAGGGCCCGCAAAATACTATTCACTTTTTTTTTTTTGCTTCCTTGAATCCTTCTCATTATTTCTACATCTATCAAAATCTTAAAATTCTCATTAATAAACCTCAGTTAATTTCTAAAGTGAATTAGGGTGTTACATTACCACCCACCTTAATAAAATTTTGTCCTCAAAATTTCATACCTGTAAACAACTCTGGATAATCTTTCTTCATGCTTGATTCTAATTCCTATGTGTATTCTTTATTTCCAGGCCCACCCCAAGCCACTTTTACAAGTTGCACAGATTTATTTCTAAGTTGCTTGACTCCTTTATCGATGATTTGAATAGGAGGGGCTTGAAATGTCAAGTCATCCCTTAACTGTATCAATTCGGGCTCAATAATGTGGTGTAGATCTGGATGATAGATTCGAAGTTGAGACACATGGAAAACATTATGAAGGTTAGATAAATGTGGAGGTAAGGCTATTTGGTAAGCAGCTGACCCAATTCGTTGGAGAATTTGAAAAGGACCTATGAACCTGGGTGACAACTTTTTAACTCTAAGGGCTCTACTTACTCCAGTAGTGGGCGTGACCTTCAAGAATACATGTTCTCCTTCTTGAAACACTAAAGGTTTCCTTCGAGTGTCTGCGTAGCTCTTTTGACGATTTTGCGCAGTGTGAATTTTACTCCTGATCTTTTGGATTTGCTCCGTTGTTTGGTTAACAAGGTCGGGCCCCAGCAATCCTGCCTCCCCTGAGTCATACCAACATAATGGAGATTGGCATTTTCTTCCATATAGTGCTTCATATGGGGCCATGCCAATGCTAACGTGATGGTTGTTATTATAAGTAAATTCAACCAATGGAAGTAGCTTATCCCAACTTCCTTTTTGCTTAATCACGCATGCCCTTAACATGTCTTCTAGGGTTTGTATGGTTCATTCTGTTTGTTCGTCAGTCTGGGGATGGTAGACAGTACTTAAACAAAGTTTGGTTCCAAAGGCCTTTTGAAAAGCTCCCCAAAATCTTGAAGTAAATTGGGGATCTCTGTCAGAAACTATATAAGAAGGAACACTGTGTAGCCTGACTATCTCTTGGATGTACAAAGAAGCTAACTTATCCAAAGGAAAATTAGCCTTAATGGGTAAGAAATGAGCAGACTTAGTCAATCTATCTACTATAACCCATATAGCATCATGACCTGACGATGTCCTTGGCAAACCCATTACAAAGTCCATAGAGATACTTTCCCACTTCCATTCTGGGATTTCCAAAGGCTGCAGGGTTCCAGCTGGTTTTTGGTGTTCTATTTTAACTTTTTGACAGGTTAAGCACTTCTTGACAAATTCTTCTGTCTTTCTTCATTCCTGACCACCAAAACATTTTCTTGAGATCCGCGTACATCTTACTAATCCCTGGGTGTATGGTGAATTCACCCCTATGAGCCTCCTCTAAGATCTCATTTCTCAAATTGCCACTTGTAGGTACACATACCCTGTCCATGTATCTCCATATACCTTGTTGATCTTGAGTAAATCCTGGCAACTCCTTTGTATGAATTGATCTTAACATCTCTTGGAACTCTGGATCTTCGCATTGTGCGGCCAAAATCCGTCCTTTGAACTCACTTGTTACTTTAATCTGGTCTAATACAACACCTTGAGGGGTTACAAACATATCTAGACTAAGCTTCCGAAAAATTTCCACTAACTCCGCCTCTTTAATCCTCAAACACGCTACACTTAAGGATTTTCTGCTAAGGGCATCAGCAACAACATTTGCCTTGCCTGGATGGTAATTCAGACTAAAATCATAATCCTTGAGAAATTCCATCCATCTTCATTATCTCATGTTCAATTCCTTTTGGTCAAAGAGATATTTCAAGCTTTTGTGGTCCAAGAAAACATTGAACTGCACACCATAAAGGAGATGTTGCCAAATCTTTAGGGCAAAAACCACAGCCGCGAGTTCAAGGTCATGGGTAGGATAGTTGACTTCGTAGGGTTTTAATTGCCGAGAAGCGTAGGCGACCACTTTTCGATTTTGCATCAATACACATCCTAAACCTTTATTAGAAGCATCACAATAATGTAACACCCTCCTAACTACCATGTTTTACTCGAGGGTTAACATAGTAATTAGAAAAGTATTACTTACATTCATGATCTATGCTAGTCGAAAGAAAGGAAATCAAATGATTTAGACACATATGTCGCCAAACTCGTATATACATATATGAACATCATTTTTAAGTTTGCAATATGTACATTGTACTGATACTACACTGGTTAACTTCTAAGCTCATCAGGAACTCAGTTCACAAAAGAAAGGAACACCTCCAGTATCTAATCTAACCTGCTCAAAGTTGAGGTCTAGCAAAATTTTATACAAACAGAAATAAACCTCACAACATTTAATACGATCAATCTGCAAGTTAATGGGTCACTAGTACTAACTACCACTATATACATATCAGGAGTCCTTGAAGATCTCACATCCTACTAGAAGAACCCATTGGCCATCGGTATGATAGCCTCACCTTCGCCCGGGGCATTAGGACCCTCCAGTGGGTCTGAGTCTGAAGACGAGGATGAAGAGAGATCATCTGCTGGAGGGGGTGTTGGTGGTGCATGTGGGACATCAAATATCACTGGGTGTGCCAAGTGGAGAGGCACACCATCATAAGGGAAAGCAGGGTCAAAGTTAGCTGTAAATACTGATGTACTAAAAGAACGGCCGAAAAATACATAGACACGAACTTGTGAGTAACCCACTACATACAGAGAGTCGAGAGCAGGATCATAATGCCACACTCGCTGTGGCGAGTCAAGGTAAAATACTAGTGACGGCATTTGCTGGATCTGATTAACACAAAGTAAATGCAATCGTAGAGATGAGAATATTATAAAATCCTCAGTAGGGTATTCCCTCAGGTATAATGTGAAACATAATTGATAAGCTCATTCATGTGGGAATACTCATGCAAAACTATGTGTATCAATATCAAGGTATATACATCATGTAAAATTAAGTACAAGTATAATAATGATTCGTGCATTGTTCTTTTTCTCATTAACATAGGGAAGGCTTAATCTCACATCAAGTGATGTCTGTAGTGGAATCACTCCACAAGAACTATTGACTACTAGGACATGAGCTCATTGCTATATGTCGATACGTCTACCTACTCATCAAATTCCCAGGGAAGCTCTTACTTTTGCCTTCCCCCTTCAACTACATAAACCTTGTCTTTATTTTCCCCATATGTTAAAAACTTGCACAAATACCAGTCATATTTTCTTTTCTATCACCATAATACTCATATCATATATTTCTTTTATTCAAGGGCATTCTTACATCACAAATAAGTATTTAATTCCATTGGAGTCTCATAAGCATTCCTTTAAAATAGCTATCCTGTATACATATATCATATACTTCAATTAAATGCCATACCATTATTAAATTAAGACATTCTCACCATTTCAACACCCTGGCAGATCTACTACTCCAGGAACAATATTTAATTTCCATATCAAATGACCAATTCAAGAGCCACAAAAATTCTTTATAACACGTCAATGTGTCTAAAAGGCCCTGTACAAATTCCCAAAAAAAACGATGTCCTCTAACCTTATCAAATAAATTTTGGAAATCTGGTGGTCAGAGACCACTTGTTCACAGCTTAGCTCAGGACTCTCATAATTTTCGACCCCACCAATTGATTAAATCAACTCAAAATAAAATTCACAGTTGGAATTAAATGTGTTATCAGCTTCACATAAAAATTTCAAAGAATAACTCCATCTTTTCCTATGATAATAAAATCACACAATTTTACTGCCTCAGCTTCAACATTTCAGGCAGCATAGTCATAACTTTGGTTCTTGAATTTTTAAACACAGAGAAATTGCCCAGAATGACCCCAAATTTTTATTAGAGACTCCTTATCATGTTAATTACCTTCCATAAAATTTTCAACTGAATCTAAGATCTCTAAATATATTAGAAAATTTGACAAAATTTTCTGCTTGCCTCAAACCGGGATTTTCCAGCAACAATGTTCAAGAATCATAAATCTTTTTCAAGCAGATAAAATCCTTAACATGGCCCAAGGAAAATCATGGGGTTGTCTTAGGATGTTACCTTCAACATATAATTTTTATAGCTCATAAAACGGAACACAATTGCACCAGAAAATTTGTCAACAAGTCCTGCCTTGTTGAAATCCGAAAATCCAGCCAACTAATTCAAAGTCTCTCTTGATAAAAATGATTTTTCCACAACACCAAACACTCCAACAAAATTAATACATCAATACCAACATATGATCAACAAATAAAATCAGAAATCTTAGGACAAAACCAATCAGAATTTTCAAAGTAAATTTTGAAACAAAAGAGGACAAGAAAACCCTACCCTTGGAAGCTAATGTTTCTTTAGCTTTTGTATACTTCAAGATAGATGTTCTCCACCCCAAAACTCTTGAAACACCCTCAGATCCTCCCCTAATCAGTGATGGGTGAGGTCTTAAAGTGAGGTTTTGAAAAATCTAATTGGTTATATTTGAAGAGGTTGAAGTGTAGAACAAGTTTGCTTAAGGAAGTTTTTGATTCTAACAAGATTTGGTCTAGGATTTTGGAGGTTGAAATTCAAGGTTAGCAAAGGTTTTTAGATGAGAAGAAATGGGTTCTCTACTGCTTCTCTTTTTGGCCGAGGATGAAGATGAAAAGAATGAGGTTAGGTGAGTTAAATATATCTATTAAGGAGTATTTTGATTGGTTGAAAAATAAAATATAGTTCTTTCCATTAAAAGGGTTTAAAATCAATGGCTAGGATTTGATCTTTCATCCAAGATGAAATCCTAGCCATTCACTTGGTATTCTAGTGGATATACTTCATTATTTGTAAATATTAACTAGTTTTCGGTGTTAGAAATCAAACACCGAAATTTCATCAAACGAACAAAACAATGTACCAGAGAAATCAAACATTGTTCGAAAAATAATTTCGGGTATAAAATCATTATTCCTACCTATTTCTAAACATAATCTTATAATTTCTCAATTTTGGGCATCTCCGGGGCCCAATTATAGGATTTTGGCTGTCCCGGCGGGCCTGTGGGGTCGGCAAAACACTATTCATGTTTTTTTTTTTTGCTTCCTTGAATCCTTCTCATCATTTCTATATCTATCAAAATCTTAAAATTCTCATTAATAAACCTCATTTAATTTCTAAAGTGAATTAGGGTGTTACACGAGGTATGGGATTCAGGGTCTGCCCAACTCAGGTGTTTAGTTCTACTTCCAGCCGTTGTAGAGGGATGTCCTTATGCAATCATGCCTCAGATTCTGCTAAAATTCAACAAATGGAAGAAGAATTGAAAGGAAACAAAGCAGTAGTTTTACTGCTTCAAGCCCAACTAAGCTACTTCATCACACACTACTTAGGTGGTACTGTGCCATCTGATTTTCCTACCATGGGATAGAACAGGGTAGCTAAATCTATTTACCCTATGAGGTGAACTTTTTACTTATACTTGAATTAGCTATAATGCATGGTATGCTATCTTTTTTGAGAACATGCTTATCACACACATGCTTTGGTTTTGCTGGAGTGGTTACATATTCATCTTGTTTACTTGTGTATATTACTAGCCCCCTATCAAGATCATTATTATTGTTAATTATAACATATGTAAGCTGTAGATTTATTTGGCTAAGGTGGTCTAACTTGTATTTTAGTCATGGTTAGGTTCTCTTTGCTTATGCTTTCTTTTTGAGTTTTTGAGATTTAGGAGTTTCATTTGTTTGGATTTCATTCGGGAGTTTCACTCCCTGGTCTAATAACTCCTTGGAGTTTCGTATGAGACATGGGTGTTTGTCTATTTGTATGCTTGAATAGTTTCAATTTAATGAGATGAACTTCTATTTCATTTTGAAATATTAATAACTTTCTGCGTATATGTATAGCTAATAAAGTTAGCTTCATTCTCAAATGAAATGAAATTTAAGGAAAAGGAAAAATCTAAACAGCTAAGAACTATGTCAAACTTATCAACAGATTTGAAAATGGTAATATGATAAATATAAGGCTACAACATACAAAATAGTATTAGACTTCATCACACAAAGATATATAAATAGAGTGAATTTTTTTAAGACCATTATAGCTTTCAAATCAAGACCAACTGAGGCATCAACCAAGACTATATATCCACTTGATGCCTCTTACATGCAGGACCTTTACTCTTCTAACCATAACACACTAAGCTATTGGTAAGTGATAAGTACTATTTATGAATAGAATAAAGTTTTGTTAGTGTTAAAGATCTACGTTCTTAACTTGAAGTGTCTCAATTTGATTTTTAGAATATCACATGTCATTGTAAATTCATGTAAAAAGTTTTTCCATATAATAATTTTAAAACTGATTTGTTTTTTTTTATAATGAGTTCATGAAAGCAAAACTTATCTTTCTAACTTTTGCTTGTAGTCATTTTACTTGTTCTTTCTAGTTATTTCAGTTTCTCATTTTATAAGATTATGTTGTGATATTTTTTCTTCAATTTCAGGCTGAAGACTTGGAATCACCAAGGCCAGCAAGATGACTCTCCTCTTCTGCTAGCCATGACCCAGCAAATGAGGGACCATCCAACAATTAGCATATTATTTGTTTTTGTTCATCAATCTTAGAATTATGGAACTTCACTTTCTATGGTATTGCATGATTATAAGTATTTGTTGTTTTATTTTATAATTTTGTAAGAAGCTAAAATGTTTGGGACATATAACACATTATGATATTATCAATTATGAGATACTTTCTATTATAAGTAATGAATGGTTGTAAATTTAATATTTGCTTTCTAGTTGAATTTTGTGGATGTTTGAAAGTATTTGTAATACAAAGAAAGTTATAATGACCAGGTTTGTGAGAAAGAATTCAAAGGGGGAAGGAATTTAATATTAGCTATTAGTGGCAGTTCAAACCGCCACAATTGGATTGCAATTTTTTTTTTAATTTTGCGGCAGTTAACGACCGCCATTAAATTATTCAAGCACTAAAAGGCCATTATTTTGCAGCGGTTACAGACCGCCGTTATAATTTTAAGTGATAAAGGGTCAATTTATTTGCAGCGGTTAAAATTTTAAACGCAACCTTTTGCGGCTGTTCAAAACACCGCAGTATTTTCAGCATATTTTTTAAAAATATTTGGCAGCTATTTTATAATATTATTTTTCATTTTAACATTTAGCGGAACCGCCGCGAACGGAAAATGGCATTTCACAGTGGTTATTCCAGTGGTTGGCAATGACTGCCGCTATAGGGGTTGGCAACAGTTGACTTGGCAGCGGTTCAAAAATCGCCGCGGTTGGCATTTAGCGGCGGTTGTGAAAGGTTAAAAAAACCGCCGTTAAAGGCATTTTTCCTGGTAGTGCAAATTTCTTCTTTTGTATAACTTTTTAAGTAGTGGGGTGAAAAAGTAACTATATTTGCTGATGTGTCATTATATGATTGGATGCATATGTAAAACTTGTTATACTGTCAGTGTATTTCAATTAAATTATATATATATATATATAAGTGAGAGGATGATAAATTATGAGATTCTCATACGTAAATCTTGACTATCAAAAGTTTTATGAATTATCAATATTAAAATATAAGATCATTTACAGAGTGGTTATGCTCATGAACCATTCTATGCAATTATGTGAATAGGTAATGGAATAGAGATTAGGACGTGTGACAATGAACTAGCTTGGTTTTATGTGTAAAGGGTGATAAGTGTAATTTGTTCAATATATTTTGTTCCTAACACCTAATATTTTAGTCTAAATTTGTGTATAAATTCCCATCATATTACATAGGTCCTTGTTAGAGTCCCAATTTGTGTTTCATGTTAATTCCTTGATAAAATGTTCATTTTTATGTTAAAATGTGTTTTCATTGATTTTTTAATAGTTGGACACTTATGTTTGGTGTTTAGGGCTCAAAGGAATCAAACGTGCAGGTGCATAAAGCTCGGAGTATAGTGTTCAATTTGAGAGAATTTGGTGAGCTAAATAGAAGAGTTCTGAAGCTCATTTAAGCACATTTGTAGGAAGTATTATAATGAAAAGTTCATATCCCTCTACAGAGTTCAAATTGAGACAAATAAATATGTTTTGGAAAACTCAACAAGTCCTCTATAACTTTTATGTTTAGCTCAAAACCCAATTCTAAAATCATCTTAGTGAAAATTAAGTTGCAAGATTAAAGATTGTTGATGTTCTGATGCTAACTTGTAGTTCGTATTTTGTTAACATCTAAAGTTACAGATGTTCAATTGAGGTGATTCTTGTAGTGTTGGAAAGTTTATTTAAAGGGCTACAACTTTTATTTCTAGGTCTAAGAGCTAGTTCGAACAGTTTAAAGTTACAGATGTTAAAAATGGACTTGGAAATCTACGAAGCGGTGTCGGAGCAAGTACCAAGCTGCTATAGAAGTCTAGCAGTCACTAGAGAGTAAAAATTGGTACTAGACTATTGTAGCTATAACGCCCCGATTTTTTCCATGTACAAATGACCAAAATACCTCTAAGGCCATTTTTATTGGGAGTATAAGGATAGCCGGCCCCGACCATTCTCAAAGGATTGTTTTAATGTTGAACGGGGATTATGTGTGTTACATGTGTTAATAGAACAGAATAATCTCATTTTTGAGTTCCTGCACACAAAATTAGCAAAACGCCCTTGTGTCTAATTGACACAGAATTGATTCCCGACTGGACCCAGACTTTACTCGGGAGTTTGAAATGTTGTTTTTAAGGGTGGCTTAATGAATGGTTGAGCTCGGGTGGTCCCGGGAAGTTTTTACAAAGAATTACTGTTTTGCCCCTAATTAAGGGCATAACGAGTTTTAACTACATAATTAACGAAACCTCAGCAATATTAGGCTCTAATTAAAGATTAATTAATTCTAATAATTAATCTAGAGTCAAAATAATTAATTGAGGTTAATTAGGGCCTAAGATTGCTTAAGGAAGCTCAAAATCTCTTTCTTAATTTAAGACTTTATGTCACATTTTCATGAATAGTATTCTCCCTATTTCAATCCCATGATAAAGAAATCTAGATGTGATTGAGAATCTTGATTAGAAGAGGTTTGACTCCACTAATGAGTAAGAACACTCTTTAATCTTGTCTTGAGCCACCTTAATTGCTCACTTTCTCACATAAACACTTAATTACAACCCCTAATCCATGACCTAACCTGTAACATCCTAATTTTTAACCCAATACTCTAGAACATACTTAGGTTAAACATTAGTCTGTTACTTCATAGTTCTCAGTTTTACTTCGAAATACTTAGCGGAAAATACGGGTAATTTTTTTTTTTCGAAATAAAAAGTGAGAGCCGCGTGATGCGATAAGCGGTAAACCATGCAAAGTAAAACAATTGTCTCACAACACCATAACATAAGGCACAACATGAACATCACTGAATATCATCTTATATATATATAACTTGCCCACTTATAAGTGTGGGACTTAATTTAGTACAAGGGAAATACATAAAAGAAAATACAACATAAAACATAAACATAATCTACTCCCCTACCCAAGTGCATCTAATGGGAAACCTTTAAACAAAAGAAGGTTTATCCCTCATCTAAGTGGTGTGTGCTCTAACCGGGTACTCCATCGGACGATCGTCATCTCTCATCAAGGCGTCCATCTCGCGAACGAGGCAAATATCCGGGAAACTGGGCGAGCTCCTCGGATGTGAAGAGGCGGAACGGGGTTCGAGTGTGACCCCCGCGGTATGGTCGCATCTCCGGTCGTCGCGCAAGCCGTGGCTGAGTCACGGTATCCTCACTGCCCTCCCTCAATGGTGGGGGTGAGGGGGCAGAGCTCTCGCTATACGGATGGGTAGGCGGGTCCTCGGACGGGTCGGTCTCCGAGAAGTAAGTCCGGGGCACGTAATCGGGATAGTCTCGCATGGCTAGGGCGGCGGTGTGCATGCGGAGCACTCTCTCATCATGCGTACGCGCGCGCTCAAAAACCCGCTCGTCGTCGCCATAGGGTGCAGTCGGGGAGAAGCGATGGGTGTGCACGGGATGAGCGACGAGGCGTCCTACGAACATGAAAACCCGCACCGTGCATTGCCCCTCAAAATGGTATGACCCGTGAGCCGGGTCATAGTGCACCTCCCATGTCGGGGTGTCCACGAACACTACGAACGTCGCCGTCTGAAGACGTGAAGGAAAGAAAGAGATAGAGGGAGTGAGAATCTTGCTAAAGAATCTCAGTAGGGCCTCCTACTACCTAAGTGTCATCATCTACGTCCTCAGGAACCTTGGGTTTAATTATACAAAATGACTGAACATGCATTAAGTTCATTTTAAACTTCAAAATATACTTTAGCCAAGGTCCATTCATTTTAGAATAGTCTTAATGTCATGAATGCAACATAATAGAAAATGTATGCATGGCACTACCTAATGCACATACATAGAACATAACATCAAGCATCATCATACTTAGTGGCATAAAGTGGCAATAGAAACATTCATATGGGACAAACTTAGTGACATAATCATAATCATGAAACATCTCTTCCTCATGGGCCACCCTAAAAGACAATCGAACTGGGGGTGCTCGGCCGAACCGGTGTCACCCAGAACGTGTCATACATCTAGGTTATGAGCTCATACCTTAACTAGTCGTCACTAGTTCTTACTTACCACTTAACGATAAGCGTATCATAAATCATAAATCCCGACTATCCGAGTGCGGGTTAGGGCAATTCTCTTAGGGGTGCTCGGCCGAACCGGTGTCACCTAAGAGTATAAAATGGTACCAATGTCACATGAGTTCTATGGAGGTGCTCGGCCGAACCGGTGTTATCCTAGAACCCATCTTAGTACCTTAATTTTCAAAATCTCTTTAAGTCCCCAAATTTGTTGGGAATTCGGCGACACGATGGCATTACACCGAATTCCTTCCAAATTTGCTTTATGCCACATAAACATATATCCTCATGAATTCATCATATGAATAACATCATCATCATTTACATAACATACATCATCATGGAACATTCAACCGTTTATCCTTACGGTAGCTTATGCTTTGACCCTTACGGGTCTTAATCATGAGATTTGGCTCTCTAACATCCGTCGCTCATATTTTATGCACCTAAGGGCTCATAATTAAACATCACTCATAATCCTCATATCTACATTTAAATCTGAAAAGCATAGGGTAGAATTCTTAACTTGTGATCACGGGGTTCTAGAACTTACGTTTTAGACCCTTTCTTGGTTCCGTTTTCGCTTAAGGCGCTATGGATTAAATCTAAATCAATTATGAGGCATTCCCATGCTTAAGGACTAATTATTAATCATGTTTATCATGTTGTAAGGGTGCTGGACAGCATCCAGAAAAATAAATGTTCCAAGAGTTCTACATTGCATTTTTACGGTTTTCTAGTTACTAGTTTCCCTATAGGTGCTAGAATTCAATTCTAATTCAAATGATACCAAGTTTTTCATGTCTAGACAATCTAAATCTGATTATGTTCCCATTAAAACAGTTTGGATTAGTTCCATAAACAAATGGGTCAAAACTATGTTAAATTCTAGCTTTACGGTTTTTCTAGTTAGCTAGTTTCTTACCTATCATGCATAGGATCGCTTCTACATCATCACATGATATTTTCACTGTAACGCCCCAATTTTTACTGTAATTTTTACTGTCATTAGAAATTACTCAATTACCGTAGGTAATTATTACATAAGATTTGAGGCCGAACAATCTTCAATAAAGGAATATAACGTTAGAAGAGAGGTTAGGAACGATTCATGCGAGAGTCGCAAATCCCGAATTTCTGTACGTATAAAATGACCAAAATGCCTCTGAAGTTATTTTACTCAGAAAATGAGGATCGTGGGCCCCACCTATTCTCAAGGGGATATTTTGAGGATAATAAGGGATTGTTTGTGTTATGTGTGTTAATAGAGCAGAAGGATCTCAATTTTGAGTTCCGACGCGCAAAATGACCAAAACGCCAAGGTGTTTTTAACTCCGATGTGCGTGCCGACTGAGCCCGAACCTCACTAAAATGTTTTAAAATGTGTTTTTAAGCCATGATTAACCATTGGTTAAGCTCGGGTGGCCTCGGGCAGTTTTAAGTGAAAGTACGATTTTGCCCTGTTTTTGGCGCTTTTGCGAATTTCGGGATTTTTGATTGGTATATCGAAACCTAAGCAATATTAGGCTCAAATTAAAGCTTATTAAATTCTAAATATTAATCTAGAGTCAAAATTATGTATTTAGATTGATTAGAACCCAAAATTGCTCAAAAACACCCAAATTGCTTACTAATTCACTTAAACCCTTAACCGTAAATTCTCTAAATGACATGAATATCTTGCCTACACCTAAATAATGCATGGAACACACAAATTTCACTTCTTTGGGCTGTAATGGACGAAATTATTGATGCCATTATGCAGCTGAATTATTGCCAAAAGTTGCACTAAAACAAAATGCCAAAATGTCACCATAAGAGACATAATTCCTTAATTTCATACAACTTTGTCTAAAATGATTTTTCCTCCCTTATTTCTCCTGCAAAATTCCATCCACTACCTCATCATTTTGGCCAATTAGAAGCCTCAAAATCTTCTATAAATAGGCTTGCTTGAGTGGTCTTGGAATGCTTGGTTCATAACTAGTTTTTAGGAGCACCAAAAACTTTCTTTCTTCCTCCTCTTTAGCTGAATTCTTTCTTCAATTTTTTCAAAGAGATTTTGTTTCATTTCACTTCAAGAAACCAAGTTCTCTTCCTCTTCTTCAACTCAGATCAGGTAGGGAGTAGTTTCTAAATTTATTTCTATGCTTTGAGGAGTTGTGTTTTTAGCTCAAAATGATGAAATTATGAACTTACCTTAGCTTTTCATTTTGGTTTTCCCTCTTCAATTTTTTTCTTTAACCAATTCAACCATATGGCCTAGGTGGAACTAAGATGATGGCTTGATGATGAGGACCTTGATGATGGCTTGAAAGATGTATTTTCCTTTTATGTTTTATTTCTTGTTAAGATATGTATTGGGTTGAATTTATAATTCTTTTAAAGTCTTGAAGGAGATCTAGTAAAGAAACAAAATGAATTTGCATCCATGATTAACTTCTATGTCATCACTAAATTTTCAAGAATGAATAAATGAACTTGCATTTCTCATGTTTAAATTCCAAGCTTGTATTTCATGTTTATGTTTCAAGTCATCACTTAATCTTTCAAGATAATTAAGAGGTTGCATCTCATATTTAATTTATGCTCTCACTATATTTTATAATGGCTAAAAGAATCAACGCATGACATGTTTATTTTATGCCATCACCTAAAGATCCTAGAGCTCAAAGACTTGCCCATGTATCACAAGCAAAGAAATATGATTATTGGAGTTAAAGAATTTATTCTTTAAAAAGTCTTGAGATTGGAGCTTAAAAAGATGTAATAATAATTCTCTTCTCCCTCTCTGGTCCTGTGCGGACTCACCGCTCCGGTTTCTTAATATTCTCTTCTCCCTCTACTGGTCCTATGTGGATTACCGCCGCTCCAGTTTCTTGTATCATGTTTATATTTCAAGTTCTTGCATCATGTTTAATTTTCAAGTCATCACCTTAAATCTTAAAGATAAAGAAATGGAATTGCATATCATGTTTATAATTCCAAGCTATCACCTTAAGATTAAAATAAGGTTGCATAGCATGTTTATAATTCTAAGATGTCACCTAAATCTCTAAAGCTCAAGACTTACTCCTTTTATCTTAAGTGAGAATTTTAATTGTGAAGATCCTCCCAAATTTGACAAAAGAACTAGTTTCTAAATGAGTTTTAAGGCTTTGCAAGGATTTTATGGGGAACTAGTATTTTATATGCACTTAAAATATGATTCTATGTAATTGCATGAGGTTCATGATTCGGCCACTGATCTGATTTTAGTATCAATGTGTGATAATGATTTGATATGATTGAAGTTGTGATAATTATGGTTTATTGTTAAGAGAATGATTCATAATTGGTTTAGTAACTAATTAGTTCTATAATTGATAATTCTATGTAAGGATTGGATGCTTATTAAGTACTTGATATCATTGAATGATTTCTGGCTTGCATGTTATAGTTCTTTGTTGCAAATAAAAAGAATGCTTATACATGAAATGTTCTTTATTATGTAAAATTCACCTTTGTTGCTAGAAGAAAGTGTATCATTGTAAAAGTGTAATTTGGAAAGGTTCTGGCTAAGGAAAGACTTGGTATTTAAGCGTGTCCATTGTGACCCACCTCTCTTTGCTGGGAATCTCCCATATGCATGATTACAGTTGATATATATTATTCTAGCTTAAGACTATAAATGAGAAAATGTTATGATGTTTATGAATTGTATTATGATATAACATGCAAAGATTTAATGGTGACTTAAACTTATAAGAAAATGATCCTTTGGAACCATCAGACTATAGGTGGTGAAAAGGTGATTTTAGCCCCCTAACCCGTTCTCTCAAAAGGGTAGAGTCGGTACTTTAGCTTATCAAAAGGGATAAGTATATGCTAGTGATGACTAGTAAAGTATGAGCTCATAACCTAAATTACTCCCAAAAGGGTGGAGTATAGGGTGGCCCAAGGAAAATAATGATGATGATAAGATTTTAAGTTACCTAAGGCACTAAAGAAATGAAATATGTGCACTGTGTCCATGTGTAGCTAATATTATATGACGTTCTTTTATGCATGTTATTTTGATAATGATGATGAGGAATATGATGTAATGATAAAGGAAAAGTTCATTGTAAATATGACATGTTAAGAATAAGATGCATTATAAGACGATGATTAAAAACTGACGAACCTCGGATAAGTATTTGTCCGAACTTAAAATGAATGTTAGCATGCTCAGTATTTTAGAATAATCCCGAGGTTCCCGGGACTTTGATGATGACACTTGTAGAAGGAGGTACCTTACTGAGAATTCTTTAGCAAGATTCTCACTCCTTTTCTTTATTTCCGTCATTGTCTCCAGATTCGGATGGCGACATTCGTCCTGTTCGTTGATACCCCTACTTGGGAATTTCACTATGATCCGGTGCATCGCTCGTATCATTTTGAAGGAGGTCTTGTGATTCGTGTTTTTATTTACATAGGTCGTCCATTTGCACATCCTGTCCCTAGTTATCAATTTTCTCCTACTTCTCCCTATGGCGATGAAATGGTTTTCGAACATGCACGCCCACTTGATGAAAGGATGTTACGTTCTTATCCCGCTTCATCTACTGGCCCATGGATTTCAGAGTATGTTCGAGACGAGATATTCTGAAACTGATCCTTCAGAGGACACTCCTACTCATGTATATTCTCGAGAGCTCGCTCCTACTCCCACACGTGTAAGAGAGGGTAGTGAGGAAACAGTTGTTCAGCCGAGGTTAGCAAGAAGGCCGTCCATGCGACCGCAGCTTGGTGCATCTCGTGTGTCCCTCCCGAGGAGCTCATCGATGGATCGGATTTATTCCCCATTTCCAGGAGACAGTGGCCCTAGAGAGTTCTTAGTAGATTTATGTGTGATCATGCACCCTAGTTTTAGGATAACCTTCCCGGCTTATGGAGTTATCTAGTTTAGGGGCATGAATTTCCTTAAGTATATTTTCTTTTATGGGTTTGTATAAGATAATGATGTATGAACATAACCCACCCTTTGAGTGAGGTTATTGTATGTAAATATATGCTATAATGTGCTTATGGATGTTATATGATGGAGCCTAAGTGATATGATGTGATATATTCTTAAACGTCTTATTATACTCCGCTTACTCGTTCACGTTGTACTCGGCTCACGTTTTCAATTATGTGTTTAAAAAAAAAATGGCTCGTAATTTCACTAAGTATTTTCAAATTATGAAGAAAGAACTAAAGCAAGGAGTAAAGTCTAGTCATTAATCAGATCCAACCTAGGTGTATCTGGTTAATTACTAGGGTGTTACATTCACACATTCCAACACATCAAAACATCATCATACAACATCACACTCATCACATCAGAACTGAAAACATTTAACTTAAATGAGAGAGTTAAATTGACATTTCTAGGTACATAAGTTAACTAGTTTCTCTTGGAATCAATTTAGAATTTCTAAAAACTCTTTGCAAATCATTTTAGTTCATCAAAAGGCTAAGAGAAGCCTTAAGTCAATGACCAAAATATATTTCATCTCCTAAAAGGGAGTAAAGTCATATCTCATGACAACATAACCTTGAAAAGGTTTGTAAAGCTTTAAGGAAAACTTAGAACATAGACTATTGGTCCTTGTAGCTAGATGAAAACTCATTGAAAGTCCATCATCACTACTTGGCTGAAAATATGCATTCAAAGAATGGTTTCACATTAAACCTTAACTTGGAATGAAATGGGCAAGTCTTTGAGCTCTAGGTTCTTAAGTTATGACATAAAATAAACATGCTCATGCTTTTCATTTTTTAATCTTTCTTACAAAATAAAGTGATGACATAAATTAAATATGCAAGGCATAAACTTAAACGTGCAAGCTTGAAAGTAAATATGCAAGGCATAAACTTAAACGTGCAAGCTTGAAAGTAAATATGCAAGATTCAATTCTTCATTTTAGTGCTCTTGGCCTAACAACAATCGACTTTAAGGCCGAAATAGAAAGGCTTCGAGAATTAAATTAAGTGATGATACAAGTTCCATTTTAATCTTTATGTTCTTAGGTGATAGCTAGAAAGTAAAGATGCATAGCAAGAATGTAAATATGAATGCAAGCATAAAATAATTTATGCAAGTTCATTTTATCTTTCTAGAGCTCTTAACAAGACTTTAAAGGAATTTAAACTATAACCCAAACTCATCCAAACAAGGTAAAGTCAAGCTTAGAGTTCTTAAAACTTAGCATAATATTTTTAGGAAATCAAACCATGAAGCCAAGCAAAATTTAAGGGAATGACCGAAATCATCAAGAAGAAAAAGGAACATTTTAGAACTCTAGAGTTCATGATCTTGATGATATATTAACACCAACATCATGAGTCCTCATCATTGAGTTCATAGAGCCATTTTAAAACATCATTAAAGCTAAAGTTCTCAAGAGTTCAAGAAAGGAAAAACTAAAAACATTTTTGCTCAAGAACAAAGATCAAGCTCTAGAGTTTGTTTCAAGCGATGAACATCATCATGAAACTCTCATCATCAAGCTCTCATTCCTTCATTCCCAAAGGCCCATGGCCGAAACATAAAGAGGAAGAAGGAGAAGAAAAGAAGTTCTAAAAGGAACCAAGAGAAACTATGAACATCAAGCTTGAAACAAGAACTTTAAAGAAAAGAATACATGAAAGAAAATCCCTACTTGATGTGATGAACTTGAAGATGGAAGAAGAAGATGAAGATGGTGAAGAACTCCAAGAACTTGAAGAACACAAGAACTTTGAGAGAAAAAGAAAAGCTTTGAGTGTTCCTAAACTTAGCAAATGATCTAAAAGTGGTGCAAGCTCCTCAAGGCATTCTATTTATAGAGAAATGAAACAAATGGAGGGAGCTCATGGTGATGAAGAGCTTCGCGCATGTGTGCAGAATTGGAGGCATCCATGAGTTCCATGAGGTGAGATAATGTGTTCTTGAGGCATGGTGAGGTATGGCTTAAGGTATGGTGAGGTATGGTTCAAGGTATAGCCTCAAGCATGGTTCTTTGAGTGAGAAAATAATTAAACATGTGGTCAATGGGGAAGAGAATTTCGGCCATGTGCATCAGATTTGGGAGAGGTTTAGTTGCATTTTAATTGTGGTTTAGAGTTGTGTTTAGGTGTATCTTTGATTATGGTTAAGATTAGGAATTTGTAAGAAAGTGTTTAGGTAAGGGAAATGGATAATTAAGGTGGTCTAGACATAATTAAGGAGTGGTCTTGCACCATTAGTGAGTTAAATTCTCAATTTAGAGTCTAAACAACTCTAGACACATTTCCTTGATTTAAGGAATTGGAGAGAGAAAACACTATTCAAGATTCCAAGACTAGGAGTCTTGAGTTCTAAAAAGGGATTTAAGTTTAATCTAAGCAATTTTAGGTTCTAATTAACTTTAATAAATTATTTTGACTCTAGATTAATTAGGAAAATTAATTAATCTTCGTTTAGAGCCTAATATTGCTTAGGTTTGCTTAATTACGTCATTAAGCTCAAAAACACTATTCTAGGGGCAAAATCGTAATCTTGCACTAAAACTTCCCGGGACCACCGGAACTTGAACAGAGACCTCTCGACACATGAAAACATGTTTTTAAACCTCTAGGGAAAGTTCCGGGCTCAAACGGCACTTTTATCCGCGTAAAAACGCTATAGGGGTATTTTGGTCATTTTGACCCGAAACTGCGGAAAACGAAATTTTCGCTTCCGAAAGCATTCAAAGGCCATTCAATCCCCTTCAAACATTGAGTTGACCCTTCGAGGATGACCGAGTTGGTTACCCTCGCATTCGGGTCGGGAAATGACCTCAGGGGCATTTTGGTCATTTCCCTCGGACAGAAAAATCGGGGTGTTACATAACCAAATCAACTTCTAAACACACTCATAAACCAACATTTAAATGAGATATTCTCCGCTATTTTCCTCTTGAAATGGCCAGCCACTTCGTCTTCCATTTCCATTCATCACATGTTGAAATTCAGATAAAATACACTTGAAGAACCATACCATGAACCATACTTAGCCATACCTTGGAATGACACACATAAGAGATATTTGTTCTCTTTCCCTTCCCTCCCATGGGCAGCCACTCCCCCTCCCCCATTTCATCCCCCCTCATGATGAAATTCTTCTATAAATACACCCTCAAGAAAGAACCTGTCACAACCCGACTTGGGCACATGACCGGCACGTGAGGAAACCCTCATTCCTACGTAAGCATCGTGATCTCTGAGTCCCCTATATGCATAATTTAATATAAAATCCTTTTCCAAAACATAAATACTTTCATAATCAAGCTCTAGAAAATATCTCTGATACAAAACACACGAGTTGCTCTTAATACAAAATAAACCATAGAATTCATAACCATGAAAATACAAAATATTCATGATAAAACATGTCAGTCTATCTCTATGGTCCGGGACCCTGCCCGTCATGCACACTGGAGCACTCTATCTCTAAACAGAATACCATAAGTACTTCACTCACAAAGTAAAGCTCACCAACTGGGAGTTCTCTACTGCGGGGGAGGAGATGGAAGAGAAGAACCCGCAGCGTCTACTGCACCTGTAATGAAGGAAGGGAGAGGGGTGAGTTTCATCTAAAACTCAATGTGTAAGTCCTCACCCATAACCCTCTCATGGGACAGCCAAGGGAAATAAATAATAATATATATATTCATCAAACCAGTTAATGCAATAACTTCAAAGTTCATATTCGTAGGAATATCAAATGGTTCTAAAATCATTACTCTGTAGAAATTATAAATCATAGTATGCTAATAAAGAAACAGGAATCTCTGGTTATGCCCAATTCATGTGACATAACGAATCTCTGGTTATGCATAGCATAACAAAGTCTCTAATCTCTGGGGCACCTAAATAGGTCCCGCTCATTATTTCTCTGGCCCTAAGGCGACTTGGTATACCAAGGCTAACGGAATAATTACCGTTAACTCACAGTCTGTTTCTCTTTAACTACTGTCCAGTTCAATCAGAAATCTAAATCTTTTCTCTATATCTCATAAGTCTTCTACCCTAGAGTTCACAAGCTCTAGCATATACATATTCTCTACTCTGAAAATCATCGTAATGTTTCACAAAGCTCTATATATAATTATATCCATACTCTAGCTCTTTAATAAAAATCACTTTAACAATAATGGTCCCATGAGTTTTCAGAAAGACATATATATCTCATGCTATAATTTACTGAAATTAACTCTAATGATCAACATAAGGATCATAGGATTTGAACCCACTCACCGTTTAATGCCGGGAGTATGTAGGCCCCACCAACTTGATCTGAAGAGCTTGGAATGGCACCAACAACTGCCATGGAGCAACCATAACACTAGATTAACATCTAAAAATCTCTAGAGAGCTATATTCTAACTCTACTAAAATTGGGGAAACACCCCCACTTGACAAAAATAAGAAAAACAATCGGTCCAAATCCAAGATTATGAAGAAATAAAGACATAATCTAATAACATGAACTTACCTTGAAGCTTGGAATGATAGATTGGAGTGAATTTGAGAGAAAGAAAGAAAAATGGAGGGGGAAGGGTTTTTGATCGTCGAAATTGGGGGAGGAAGAGAGTGGCAAATGATTTATACTTTCAGTAAGTGAAACGACGTCGTTCTGTACTGTTTCCGGTCTACTGACACTGCTATAGGGGTCTTGGACCGCTATAGCGGTACCTCAACCCGCTGCACCGCTTGAATAAGTGCTGGTGACCGCTATAGCGGTCTTGGACCGCTATAGCGGTCTTGGACCGCTATAGCGGTGACAGAAATCCCCAACTTCTGTGTTTTTCAGTCATTCTATCATCTGGGTTGTTCCAACACTCACTGATTTACTCTCCATTAACTTTAAAACACAAATGTAAATAAGGAAATACCCCCCATTTGGATTCAAATAAAATATCACAAGAATCAAAACTCCATCAAATCAGAATCTAAATTTTGGGTTTTAGTTCAAATCCGGAAATTTTCGAGATTTTCTAAACTTGTGGGATAATAACGAAACATTTGCAAGTTTCATAAAATTCATTAAAAATCACTCTTCAACTTGTTTTCCCTCAAGGAACAATTACCGGGACTTTTGACCCCAAGAATATAGTTCTATCATATAGCCCTCCAAGGAGGTGTAGGATCCAGACTTAGTAAAATTTTGGACCCGACGATGGTTCCCAGGGACTCCTTGAGGCTATGCAGAACCTTACTACTAACCCATGTACCTCGGGTATCACATTCTCCCCTCCCCTTAAAAGAGATTTGGTCCCCAAATCTTAAAGCATACCTTGAGGAAGAAAAAGGTGTGGGTACTTGATCCTCATAGCTTCTTCAGCTTCCTACGTGGCTTCCTCGCCGGAGTGGTTCTTCCAGATGACTTTCGCTGAGGCCACTTCCTTCGAACAAAGCTTCTTGATCTGTCGATCCACGATGGCAACCGGTTCCTCTTCATATGACAAGTCCTTATCAACTTGAATCACTTGTGGAGTGAGTACGTGAGATTCATCGGGCATATACTTTCTGAGCATGTTGACATGAAATACCGGGTGTATCTCTGATAAACTGGGAGGCAATGCCAACCTGTAGGCCACTGTTCCAACTCTCTCTAGAATCTCAAACGGGCCGATATAGCGTGGATTCAACTTTCCCCGCTTATCGAACCTCACTACTCCCTTCATGGGAGACACCCTCAGAAACACGTGATTACCCACAGCAAACTCTAGATCTCTAAGCCAGTTATCTACATAAGACTTCTGTCTAGATTGAGCCGCCAACAATCATTCTCTGATCAGCTGAACTTTCTCTAAGGTCTCTTGTACCAGATCTGGGCCTAGGGCCTTAGCTTCCCCAAGCTCAAACCATCCAACTAGAGATCTACAGCGTCTACCATACAATACCTCAAATGGTGCCATCTGGATGCTAGCTTGATAACTGTTGTTATATGAGAACTTTATTAGTGGCAAGTGGTCATACCAACTCCCACCAAAATCTAACATGCAAGCTCTGAGCATGTCCTCTAAAGTTTGGATCGTTCTCTCTGATTGGCCATCTGTTTGCGGATGGAAAGCTGTGGTCAAATCCACTCGAGTCCCGAGAGCTTCTTGAAATGCTCTCCAGAACCTCGAAGTGAACTGGGACCCTCTATATGATATGATTGACACCGGCACTCCATGAAGCCGAATAATCTCACCTATGTAAAGCTGAGCATACTGAGCTGCACTGAAGGTCGTTTTCACTGGTAGGAAGTGAGCAGACTTGGTCATCCTATCTACAATGACCCATATGGAATCAAAGCCTCTAGTGGTACGAGGCAACCCGACTATGAAGTCCATGGTTATCCTCTCCCACTTCCACTCTGGGATCTCCATCTGCTGAAGCAAGCCTGTAGGCCTTTGGTGCTCAGCCTTAACTTGCTAGCACACCAAACACCGTGCTACATAGTCACCAATGTCTCTCTTCATGCCTTCCCACCAGTATAGCTATCTGAGATCTTGATACATCTTTATTGAACCGGGATGAATAAAATATGCTGCACTGTGGGACTCTTCCATCACTCTCTTCTTTAACACACCCATATTGGGTACACATAAACAATCCCTAAAGTGCAACACACCCTCCACATCTACCGAGAACTCAGGGCTCTCTCCTCTGCGTAAATCATCCACTAGCTGAACCAACTTGGGGTCCTCCCTCTGCTGTGCCTTAATCTGCTCCACCAGAGTTAACTGGGCCCCAATGTGAGCAAGAAAGGCTCCAGATTCATCAAGCCCAAACTGGACTCCCTTTGCTTCTAACTTGTGGATCTCTTCTATCAACGGCTGCCTCACAGGAGCTATATGGGCCAAACTGCCCATGGACTTTCTACTCAGCGCATCGGCTACTACATTAGCCTTACTCGGATGATAAGATATGGTGCAGTCGTAGTCTTTCAACAACTCCAACCATCTACGCCGCCTGAGATTCAGATCCTTCTACTGGAAGATATACTTCAAACTCTTGTGATCAATGAAGATCTCGCATGTCTCTCCATATAGGTAGTGCCTCCAAATCTTCAAGGCAAAGACTACCGCTGCTATCTCTAGATCATGCGTCGGGTAGTTTTGTTCATGCCTCTTGAGTTGCCTAGATGCATAAGCTACTACTCAGCCATGTTGCATAAGGATGCAGCTAAGCCCGATTCTAGAAGCATCACAGAACACTGAGAAACCTCCTGTGCCTGAGGGCAACACAAGAACAGGAGCTGTAGTTAAACAGGTCTTAAGCCTCTGGAAACTCTCTTCACAAGCATCCGACCACTGAAACTTAATACCCTTCTGAGTTAACTTGGTTAACGGTGCCGCTATCCTCGAGAAATCCTTAACAATCCTCCGGTAGTATCCTGCTAAACCCAGGAAACTATGGATTTCTGACACTATAGCCGGCGTCGGCTACCGTTGAACTGCTTCAACTTTCTTTGGGTCGACCAGGATACCATCCTTGGACACTACATGCCCAAGAAATACCACTTGATTGAGCCAAAACTTACACTTAGAGAACTTGGCGTACAACTGGTTCTCCCTTAGGGTCTACAAAACAATCCTAAGGTGGTGCTCATGCTCCTCTTCACTCCTAGAGTACACCAGAATGTCATCAATGAAGACAATCACGAAGTGGTCTAGGAATGGTTTGAAGACTCTGTTCATCAAGTCCATAAAAAATGCGGGGGCATTGGTTAATCCAAAAGACATCACTAAAAACTCATAGTGCCCATAGCGTGTCCTAAAGGCCGTCTTTGGTACATCTTCACCCTTGATCTTTAACTGGTGATAGCCAGACCTTAGGTCAATCTTAGAGAAACATCTAGCTCCTTGGAGCTGATCAAATAAATCGTCGATGCGTGGCAAGGGGTATCGGTTCTTGATTGTAACCTTGTTCAACTGCCGGTAGTCTATGCACATCCTCATAGACCCATCCTTTTTCTTAACAAACAACACCGGGGCACCCCAAGGCGAGGTACTCGGTCGGATGAACCCCTTATCAAGCATTTCTTGTAACTGATCCTTTAACTCTTTCAACTCTGTGGGAGCCATCCGATATGGGGGTATAGAGATAGGCCTAACCCCGGGCTCAAGTTCTATCCCGAACTCTATTTCTCTCTCTAGTGGCATCCCGGGTAACTCCTCTGGAAAGACATATGGGAACTCACAAACCACAGACACTGACTCCAAACTTGGTACTTCTACATCTGTGTCTTTAATTGAAGCCAGAAACCCATAACTTCCTCTATGCATGAGCTTCAAGGCACTCATGGCCGATATCAAGCAGGTTGGGACCGAGCAACTAGTACCCTTAAACTCTAAAAGCTCACCTCTAGGAACATCAAACTTTACAGTCTTACTGTGGCAGTCTACCATGGCATGATATGGTGCTAGCCAATCCATGCCCACAATGACATCGAAATCTGACATTTCTAACAAATGGAGGTTAGCAAGCGCCTCCATCCCTCCAACCTTAACCTCACAATCTTTATAGACCAACTGAATCAGAAGGGGTCCCCCCGAGGGTATCCCCACCAAAAATGGCTTCTCTATGGTAGAAACAGGTTTCTCGAACCGTGTGACAAAGAATGGAGAAACATACGAATATGTAAACCCGGAATCAATCAATGCAAATGCCTCAAAGGAGAAAATTGTAATGATACCTGTGACAACATCAGCTGAGGCTGCTACATCCCGGCGTGTGAGAGTAAACAGACGGGGCTGTCCCTCGCTACCCTGGCCTCTACCTCTGCCACCTAGACCTCTACCTCCAGGGCCCCTACCCCCAGCACCTCTGCTAGCTGGAGTAGCCGGATCCCCCTGGGTCCCTGACTGAACTGAAGCAGTGGGGTTCGCCGACCCCTGACTAGATGTTCCTTGCCTGAGAGGACAATCTGCACGCTTGTGGCCCTGCTGGCCACACTCGTAACAGGAAAAGTACCCATCATGCACTGCCCAACATGTCTCTTCCCATAAGTCTGACAGTAGCGAAAACTCTGAGCTGATCCCTGGCCACTATACTGGCTATTACCTCTACTATGACTCTGAGAAGCAGGAGGCCTAGTCGGGGTGTGCTCTGAGAAGGCGGTCCTACCCGACTGGAACCGCTGCCAGCCCGGCTGGCCAGATCCTTTGCCAGAACCAGCTCCTCTAGAGAAGGAACCGTGTGTTTTGGCCTTCTTGCCAGAATCTGCTGCAGCTCTCCTATCTGCCAACCCAGCCTCTATCGCGATAGCTGTATCTACTATCTATGCATAATCCATAGTGTGGACATGTGGCTGAAGACTGAGAAACATATTCTGAGGTAGTCCCTGAACAAACCGCCTAACCCTCTCTGTCTCCGATGGCAACAAACTAGCAGCTGCCTGGGCTAGGTATGTAAATCTCTCCTCATACTCCGTAACTGACATGCCCTGAGTCAGTCGGAGCCTCAAGAACTCCTCAACCATTTGAGCTCGACCGCTCTCCAAAAGATATCTCCTCAGGAATGCTGCTCAGAATTCCTCCTAGGAGGGTGGCTCAGAGTCACCATGCCCCTGAAGAAACTCATCATACCAGATACTAGCTTGGCCTTCCAACTGAAAGCCAGCTAACTCTGCTGCCCTCTCAAAAGAGCAGTGAATAACTCTGATGATCTTCTCTACTCCACGGAGGAAAATTTGGGGATCCTCTACCGTGAGATGCCCCTGGAAGGTGAGTGGATCTATTCTCCTCAAGCGCTCTAAAGCTGAGTCATCAGGATCTCTGACTGGTGCCTGAATTGGGGGTGTTTGAACCGGTAGTGGCTGAATTGGAGGTGCCTGGACTGGGGGTGGCTGAATGCCAGCCTTAGTCTGCCTGGTCAATGCCCCTGTAAGGGCTGCTAAGGCCTACTCTAGTGCCCTGAAATGGGCCTCTGAAACTGAAGATCCGCTACTACGACAGCGGCGGTGAGAAGTAGAAGAACGACGTAGAGGAGGCATACTGAATCTGAAAGAACATCAATACAGGGATAAGACACAGATCTTGAAAGGAAGACAAGACTCTAGCTTTGAACTTAGACATAACTGACCACCCTAAAGGCCTCAAGTAACGCTTCGTTAATGCAAATGGGCGTGCTTCCATTTACAAAAACGCCGCGCTACTTGTGGACACTTGCTCCAGTGACATGCAGGGAAACCTAGCACTCTGATACCAACTTTGTAACGACCCGACTTGGGCACATGACCGGCACGTGAGGAATCCTCATTCCCACATAAGCCTCGTGATCTCTGAGTCCCTCTATATGCATAATATAATATAAAATCCTTTTCCAAAACATAAATACTTTCATAATCAAGCTCTAGAAAATATCTCTAATACAAAACACACGAGTTGCTCTTAATACAAAATAAACCATAGAATTCATAACCATGAAAATACAAAATATTCATGATAAAACATGTCAGTTTATCTCTATGGTCCAGGACCCTGCCCGTCATGCACACTGGAGCACTCTATCTCTAAACAGAGTACCATAAGTACTTCACTCACAAAGTAAAGCTCACCAACTGGGAGTTCTCTACTGCGGGGGAAGAGATGGAAGAGAAGAACCCGCAGCGTCTACTGCACCTGTAATGAAGGAAAGGAGATGGGTGAGTTTCATCTAAAACTCAGTGAGTAAGTCCTCACCCATAACCCTCTCATGGGATAGCTAAGGGAAATAAATAATAATATATATATTCATCAAACCAGTTAATGCAATAACTTCAAAGTTCATATTTGTAGGAATAACAAATAGTTCTAAAATCATTACTCTGTAGAAATTATAAATCATAGTATGCTAATAAAGAAACAGGAATCTCTGGTTATGCCCAATTCATGTGACATAACGAATCTCTGGTTATGCATAGCATAACAAAGTCACTAATCTCTGGGGCACCTAAATAGGTCCCGCTCATTATTTCTCTGGCCCTAAGGCGACATGGTATACCAAGGTTAACGGAATAACTGTCGTTAACTTACAGTCTATTTCTCTATAGCTACTTTCCAGTTCAATCAGAAATCTAAATCTTTTCTCTATATCTCATAAGTCTTCTACCCTAGAGTTCAGAAGCTCTAGCATCTACATATTCTCTACTCTGGAAATCATCATAATGTTTCACAAAGCTCTATATATACTTATATCCATACTCTAGCTCTTTAATAAAAATCACTTTAACAATAATGGTCCCATGAGTTTTCAGAAAGACGTATATATCTCATGCTATAATTTATTGAAATTAACTCTAATGATCAACATAAAGATCATAGGATTTGAACCCACTCACCGTTTAAAGCCGGGAGTATGTGGGCCCCACCAACTTGACCTGAAGAGCTTGGAATGGCACCAACAACTGCCATGGAGCAACCATATCACTAGATTAACATCTAAAAATCTCTAGAGAGTTCTATTCTAACTCTAATAAAATTGGGGAAACACCCCCACTTGACAAAAATGAGAAAAACAATCGGTCCAAATCCAAGATTATAAAGAAATAAAGACATAATCTAATAACATGAACTTACCTTGAAGCTTGGAATGATGGTTGGAGTGAATTTGAGAGAAAGAGAGAAAAATGGAGGGGGAAGGGTTTCTGATCGTCGAAATTGGGGGAGGAAGAGAGTGGCGAATGATTTATACTCTCAGTAAGTGAAATGACGTCGTTCTGGACTGTTTCTGGTCTACTGACACCGTTATAGCGGTCTTGGACCGCTATAGCGGTACCTCAGTCCGCTGCACCGCTTGAACAAGTGCTGGTGACCGCTATAGCGGTCCTATAGCGGTGACAGAAATCCCCAACTTCTGTGTTTTTCAGTCATTCTACCATCTGGGTTGTTCCAACACTCACTCATTTACTCTCCATTAACTTTAAAACATAAATATAAATAAGGAAATACCCCCCATTTGGATTCAAATAAAATATCACAAAAATCAAAACTCCATTAAATCAGAATCCAAATTTTGGGTTTTAGTGCAAATCCGGGAGTTTTTGAGATTTTCTAAACTTGTGGGCTAACAACGAAACATTTTCAAGTTTCATAAAATTCATTAAAAATCATCCTTCAACTTGTTTTCCCTCAAGGAATAATTACCGGGACTTTTGATCCCAAGAATATGGTTCTATCATATAGCCCTCCAAGGAGGTCTAGGATCCAGACTTAGTAAAATTTTGGATCCGACGGTGGTTCCCAGGGACTCCTTGAGGCTATACAGAACATTACTACTAACCTGTGTACCTCGGGTATCACAGAACCACAGGGCCATTTGATCATTCTTGCAATCTAGCTTAAGAGTTCTCATTCTTCTTCTTTTTCTCCTTTTTCTTCTCATCCTTCAAAGAGACACTACTCAACCTCTCACACTTCCCACTCCCAAGATCAAGCTCTCCTTCAAATAGGACACATCCTTGGTAGGGAATTTTATGTTGAGTTCTTCTTCTTTCCTTTGTCTTTCTTTTTTTTTGATTTTGAGCTTCTTCTTCTCCCCTATTTGTTTTTGTTTTGTTGTTGTTTAATGGTTAGAAACCATGGCTTAATGATGAGGAGATGTTGGTTGAAAAACCATCATTTGTTTGACCTCTAGAGCTTAAGGTTCTATTATTTTGGTTTTAAGAGTTTTTAGTAAATGAAATATTATGATGTTGTCATTACTTGATTTTACGGGTTCAAGACTTACCCCTTTCAACTTAAGGTTGATCGGTGTTTTAGAGTTTATATTGTAAATAGGAGTCTTCAGCTTAAACCTTGAAGAACTAAATAAAAACATGTTGGGTTTTCTTTTGATGATTTTCTTTTGAGCTTGATGATGAGTCTAAGGGAACAAGGTTCATGGAACCACATTAATGAGAGACTCTAGAGCTCATGCCCATTAGTAAGATTGATTGACGTTTTAGAATTATCACTCTAAATAGGAGCCTTGAGCCTAGAACCAAAAGAAATAATAAAAGGAAATGCATTCATGTTTATGTTTCAAGTCTTTGCATTTCATGTTTACATTCAAGTCTTGCACCTCATATTTATTTCCAAGTTGTTACCTAAGGTTGAAGATAAGAAATGGACTTGCATTCCATGTTTATATTTCTTGTCTAGCATATTTGTATTTCAAGCCATCGCCTAAATTTTAAGATTAAAAAGGGACTTGCATTCTCATATTTAATTTCGAGCCTTGCATAACATATTTATAATTCCATTGCCAACACCTTATAACATCAAGACTAAAATAAGGCTTGCATTAGCATGTTTAAATTTCTGTTATCACCTGAAAATCTAGAGCTCAAGATTTACCCCTTTCAATTTACTTAGGAATTTTGGTTCCATGGGCATTCACCTTTATAGAGGTGTTTTGATTTCAAAAAGAAAGTGGAATAAGGTTCAAAATGGTTTTAGAAGGGAAGAGCAACACAAGGAATGTTTAAAACCTGAATTTTTGAACTTTGAAGTTACTGGTAATCAATTACCAGGGGGATGTAATCGATTACCAGAGTGGTATGCAATTTCTGAGTAAGAACTTTTGGCCTGAGTAATAGATTAAAACATCATGTAATTGATTACACAATGTTCTGAGAAACCTAGAACGTATTCCTAGACTCTAGTAATCAATTACCATTCCATGTAATCGATTACTCAAATGTTCTTGAGGTCCAGAAAGCATTTTCAACAGTGGTAATCGATTATAGGGATCATGTAATCGACTACCAGAACCCTCAACCTTTCTGTTTTTAAAGATTCAAGCTGTATAATCAATTACAAGGCACATGTAATCGATAACCAGAACTTAAAATGTGCAAATAAGCATTTTTCCTACTTGTATAACTTAAATCTATGATCTTGTACAACATGAATCTATGACCTTGTATAACATGAATTTATGATCTTGTATGACATGAATCTATAATCTTGTATGACATGGACTTACGATCTTGCATGACTATTCTTGGATCATGTGCATATTTATTTGGATTAAGAAATTCATTAGAAGGCATTTGCAATGACTGTGAACATGCTTATGTGATTTGGTTGAGATGTGTAACACCCTAAAAATTAGTTAAAAATTAATTTGAGCTTTATTAGTCATAATTTAAAAAATCTGATAGTTTGAACAATGATGAGAACGGTCCAACGAATTTGTAAAAAAACAAGAAGTGAATAGTAACTTGTGGGCCCCGCAGGCTCGTCGAAATAGTCGAAACCCTAGAATTAGGACCCGAAGGTACCCAAAACGGAGAAAAGAGAAGATTAAGGTTAGAAATAGTTAGAAATAAAGATTTTATGCCTAGAATTTATTTTTGAGAAATGTTTGATTACCTGAGTACGGTGTTTTACCCATTCGGTAAAATTTCGGTGTGCGATTTCTAACACCGAAAGTTAGTTTAATCTTTACAAAAAAATAGATGTATATCCATTTAAATCAAATGAATGGCTAAGATTCAATCTTTAATAACAAGATCAAATCCTAGCCATTCATATTAGTTTCTTTTCATAAAGAAATTAAAATTTATATTAAAGAAATAATTTATACTTGTTATAAGATAAACTCAAGCCACCAAACTTTGACATTTCTTCTTGTCATTCTTGGCTATGAACAAAATGAATACAACCTCCATTTCTTTCCTTCCAAACCTCCATTAATAAGTTTCAAGCCTCAAAAATCATAGCCTAAAGTTGCTAAACACTCAAACTTCCTTCACAAAACTTGTTCTACACTTCAATACCTACAAAACTAACTGACTAGAATTAGAATCCATCATAGTTTTCCACCTTGAGAGATCATTCTTCACTGCCTAAGGGAGTCTTTGGGCTTGAATTGGTGGCCTTGAAGTGCAAGGAAATCAATTGGAACAACCTTTGGAGTTATAAAGCTTTAAAGCTTTCAAAGTAGGGCATTCTAAATCCTTTTTGAGTCAACTCTATTCTTGTGATATCTTTTACTGATTTAAATAAACATTTTTGATCTGCTTTGGTTGATAATATATTGTTAGTGATGTATTAATTTTGGTAGAGTGGTTTGATGTTGTGAAGAACCATTTTTGTGGAAAGAGATTTTGAACCATGCTGCTGGATTTTCGGTTTTCTTATAGGCAGTGTGTGATCATGAATTTTCTGGGCTTGTTGTGGGCATTTTCGTGATCTGGAAAAAATATATGTTGGAGCTAACATCTTGGGCTAGTCCCACGAATTTTCTTGGGTTCTGATCTTAGTCAAACTGCTTTTAAAAAAATCAAGAACCGGAATTAAGCATATGCTACCTGAAGCACTGGAATAGAAGCTGTAATCTTTGCTAATTTTGTTACTATATCAAATGATGGAATTATCACTTGAAATTTTTACAGGGTATTAGAGACATGTTGAGGTTTCATAGGATTTTTACCTCAAATTTTCGGGGTTCAATTTCTAGGGTAAAAAATTATGAATTTTGGTTCTTGAGCTGAGGTTAAGTGGTTTCTGACTATCAAATTTGTCTAGTTTTATTAACATAGTTAAAGAACTCTTTTTGCTCTAAACTTTTTACAGCACCTTGGAGATACATTGAGGTGTCTTGGATAATTTTTGTAGCCTCTGACTTGATTTTTTGATGTGTAAATAAATTTGTACTACAATGGTGTGAAATCTACCCAATTGCTGAAAATGAACCAAAGACTTGAATTGATAATGTAATGTTAGTTTGGTTCTAGTATGACATGAAATACTTGATATTAAATATTTGGCCATGTGACTTGTGATGTATAAATGCATATTAGAGAAAGTAAATATTATTTTATGAGGCATGATTGAAATCACAATGTGAATAAATGCCTATATGTGTTTTATACATGCATTGGAAAAGAAAGTGAATGATATATTGAATTAAATTCTGTAGCCATAAGTAAAAATGAGATCCTTTTTGGCATGTCAAGGGCAAATAAGAAACATGAGATCTTCTATGACTTGTCAAGGGCAAATAAAGAAATATATGATCCTCTTTGACTTGTCAAGGGCAAATAAGAGACAAGAGATCCTCTTTGACTTGTTGAGGGCAATTAGAGAGAGATGAGATCATTTCGACTTGTTGAGGGCAATTAGAGAGAGATGAGAACTTTTCGACTAGTTGAGACAAATAGAGAAAGATGAGATCCTTTCGACTTGTCGAGGGCAAATAGAGAGAGAGAGAGAGAAAGAGAGAGAGATGAGATCTTTTCGACTTGGTGAGGGGAAAATAAAGATAGATGAGATCCTCTTCGATTTATCAAGGGCAATTAAAGATAATTTCCCTACTTTTGGTATATACATATTTGTATCATGTCAAATCATTTTGATCGACATTATTTACTATGATTATGAGCTTATGATAATGTGTACAAAGTGATTGATTCTTAAAAACAACCCACTTCAGAAATATGATTTGGAACTTTAAAAATGAACCGTTATTATGTAATGCTTGATCACTTTTTTTTTAATAAATCGAAGTGGTTGGGGCAATGACGATGACATTATAATTGTGTATTAGGGGAGTTGCCCTATTGAGAATTGTATAATTCTCACCCCTATTTTGTGTGTTCCTGTTTCGTCTCCAGGTTGATTCAGAGAACAATGTGGCTGCTACGTGCAAGAAACTCGGGATTGCAGTAGTTTAGTAGTTGATGCTTTTGTTATGTGGTATATAGTTGTAGGTATATGTATAGGTGAATGTAATAGAATTGTATATGTATTCAAGCTCACAATAGAGCTTCCTTATGTAATTGACTTGTATCTTTGTTATATATTTAAATCGAATTACGCTAGTTGTTACACAAACCCATCAATTTTGTGATAGTTATTTAAGAAAGGTCTGCTAATTTAGAAGTTACAACTCTCGAGTCTGATGTCATGACTTAAGGATGACGTTGTACTTGGGAGGATGTTACAAGGTGCATAATTATGAGCAATGACATGTTGAGAAATAAGTGATGAATTACAATGCATCTACATAACATGTCAAGATTAAAGGTGACATAAGATATATGGAGATGATCCTCTAGACTCCCCAAATTAAAAGTTATGAGAGGTGATCCAAATAGGAAGTGATCCTTTGAACCTCCCGAATTAAAGGTTATGAAAGCTAATCTTAATGCCCCTACCGCGTACTTTAAGAGTTGGGTGTTAAACTTATCATAGGATAAGTATATGCTAGTGACGACTAGTGAGGTATGAGCTCATAATCTAGAACTCTCAAAAGGAAGAGTAATAGGGTGGCCCTAAAGGGAGAGAAAGAATAGCTTAGGTCTCCTAAAAGATAGGATATAGTAATTCATGTTATGGTTTTTAAGTTCCACGAGCATCACTATGTTTGTATATATATTATATTACCCCTTACATTGACATGCACAGCATGATAAGGTATGATGCATTCGTAACATTTAAGAAGCATATTAAAATGAGCGGGTCTCGGTAAATGATATTTTAGAACTTAAAAATTGAACCTTATGCATGCTCACCATTTTATAAATAAACCTGAGGTTCCTGAAGACGTAGATGATGACACCAGGATAGGAGGACACCCTACTGAGATTCTTTAGAAAGTTTCTCACTGCCTCTGTCTTTTCTTTCCATTGTTTCTTCAGAGGCTGATGGTGACGTTTGTGATCTACATTAATGCGCCTAATTGGGAGATGCACTATGACCCCGTTCACCGGTCATAACACTTCATGGATCGTCCTTTTGCACACCCAGTCTCTAGCTTTCGATTCTCTCCTACCTCCCCCTTCGGCGATGACCTCGTCTTCGAGTGTTCACGTCCTCTTGAGGAGCGAACTCACCGCACTCTGCCGATCGCCTCCGCCATTCGTGGCTCCCCGGAGTATGTGCCCTGTTCCCCCATGGACCATTCAGAGACAAACCCTTTCGAGGATTTTGCTACTCAGGTACCCTCTGAGGGTTCTTCACCCACCGTGCCCATGGATTTTGGCGAGAGCAGTGAGGCCACCGTGACGCAGCCGATTCGTGGAGGGCGAGTGAGGATGATACCCCACCGTGGGGCCCATGTCTAACTTGCGCACCGTTTGGCCACCCTGGCCGAACTGGCCCAGTGGGTTGGATATGTTCCTCCCTCGTAGGGTAGGCAGCAGTACGAGCTGGCAGCTATTGTGATGGTGCTCGAGCATATGTCTAGCTTAGGATAGCCCCCTTTTGTTTTAGGATTTATCTACTTTAGATGCACTAGGGTAGGCGAGGGTTTATGGTTTATGTACTTTATGTTTTCAGGTGTTTTGGATAACTGTACCTATTGCTACTATCTACCTCGATGTATGGTTGAACCCTTATTATATATATGATATTATGGTTGTTATGTTATGATCTTGTGCCCTTATTCTTCGCATGCATGGTTTATTATTATTTGTTACAAACCACACGACATAGTGTTATCGTAAGCATGGCTCACATTTTCATCTCTTATTTTGAAAAAAAGTTTACCTGTATTTTCACTAAGTATTTTCTAAAAGTTAGAATCAAGAATTGGAACAAAAGAGTAACGGCTAATATTTAACTTGAATACGTCCTAGGCGTGTTAGGTTAAAGATTAGGGTGTTACAGTAGCAATCTATGAGCATTGAATCAATCCTTTGTTGACAACATTAGTTTGATAAAACTACAAGTTTTACTATTTTGGTCTCATTTTTGACATTATGATGATGTATTATATATACCTACTTAGCCTAGATTAATAAGGGGCCCCTTTATCCTGTCTAAGGTTGCCTCCACTTCACCTTATGCTCTTTCTCTACCTTTTCTCTTGTCTCTCTCCAGGATTTTTAACTCTTTCAATCTCCATTTTAGTTCTTGTTTGGGATTTTCATCGCAATTTTCATTACTTTGGTTGTAATCCTCTATCTAGCATAAGGATTCTAATGGATTCAAGGATTATGTTTTGAGACTCTATTATTTTAATGTAATTTACAATTTGGCTTTTCAATCTTTGTTCCATTTCTTTCTCTCTCTCTCTCTCTCACATATTTTTGTGTTGTCTGATACAATTATATGTTCCAATTGGGCATAATTTGAGTGATAGTTTAAAGTATGTTAATTGGTATAAGAGACTAAAATTAATTTTGATTAATCAGGTTACTGTTATTAGTATTTAAGTTAGCGTAAGCATTTAGGGATTGTGATTGTGATTTCTTGGTGTTCATGTTAGCGAAACTTTTGGTCAGTTATGTGATTGTGTATTAGTCAAGATAATTGCCTCTGTGAATCATTCTTTTGATTAGTGATAACATAGTCCTAAATCTATAGGAACTCCTTGTGCAGATAATTTATTTTATTAATTTTTTCCATTATTTTATTAATTTCTTCCAAACAAAACTCTGCCAATTTCCATTTGGCCACTACCACTTCCTTGAAAGAGACAACGTAGATTGTTTCCTTTACTAAATTTTTTTTTCGACTTAGCATAAAATAAATTTTAATTTGTTTGTAAATAGTGACAACTTACATTTGGTGCCGTTGTAGAGGAAGTGGTGCTACCTAGTTTTTGTAATTAAGTTTTTATTATTATTTTCCCTCTCTCCTTTTTATTTTTATTTTTGTTTCAAAAAATTGATTTTTGTTTTTATATTTTGTTTAGTTACTTTCTTCTTCCACTTGATTTTTCATGTTCACTTATACATCTTTTAGTTCCTAGCCATATATGGATCTTGTAACGTTGCAGGTACTCAGGTTGTTGATGACAATCCATATCAAAGAACGAAGTGCTAGCTAGATGCAATGAGGTATATATTAGAGCAATATGCTATAAGGACCCATGCTTAGCAGTCACAACATGGATATGATGCTTACTTTGGCATGTACCAATTTGATTGGTATGATTGTATGGATCAAAGATATGGGGATGCTGAGCCATATCAACCATCATATTTCTAGGAGCAATTCTAGGCATCACTACTTTTTTGTCAACAAGACTTGTACCCATTCCAATAATAGGAGGCCTATGACTTGTAGTGTTAGCTGTAACATCCTAATTTTTAACCCAATACTCTAGAACATAATTAGCTTAATCATTAGTCTGTTACGTCATAGCTTTCTTATTACTTTAAAATACTTAGCGGAAATACTGGTAAATTTCTTTTGAATTATAAAAGCAAAGTGAGAGCCGCGCAACACGTTAACTAGTAATGCAAAAAAGGTAGTAAAGCAAACATCGCATAGCAACATCACATAAGCAAGTAAAAGCACATCATAATAACATTGAACTGCATAATTATATCTATATATATGATATGCTCACTCATAAAGAGCGAGGCTTAGTTTGGTACAACTGGAATGAAAATACATGGAAATGAAAGTACAACAAAGGTGATAAAAGAAACTCTCCTAACTCTAGTGTGCCTACAAATGGATAGCCCCAAAGACAAAAGAAGGCTATCCTAGTCTAGTCAAGCTCGAGCACCAGAACCGCGACGGTCGTCTCCTACTACGGGCCTCTCTGGAAAGGAGGGACGTACCCGATCCACTGGGCGATCTCGGCCGGGGCGGCAATACGCTGCATCGGTTGGACGTGAGCTCCACGGCGGGGAGTCATCCTCCCCCGTCCTCCACGTACTGGCTGAGCGACGGACGCCTCACTACCCTCCCCAATGTCCATCGGCACAGTGGGGGAGGATCCCTCGGAGGGTACCTGAGTGGCAGAATCCTCCGAAGGGTCCGTATCGGAGAATGATGAGGGCGAGCGGGGTACATACTGTGGGTAGTCCCGGATGGCAGAGGCCGTCGGTGGGGTGTGGCGGATCTGCTCCTCTCGAGGATGTGCGCGCTCGAACACGAAGTCGTCGCTGTAGGGTGAGACAGGAGAGAATCGGTGGCTATGTATGGGGTGATTAAAGGGCCGTCCAATGAACATAAACACTCGGACGACGCAGCGGCCCACAAAATAGTATGACCCGTGATCCAGATCATGATGTACCTCCCAAGTCGGGGCGTCCACGAAAACTACGAACGTCGCCATCTGAAGACATGACGGAAAGAAAGAGATAGAGGGAGTGAGAATCTTGCTAAAGAATCTCAGTAGGGCCTCCTACTACCTAGGTGTCATCGTCTACGTCCTCAGGAACCTTGGGTTTAGTTATACAAAATAAGTGAGCATGCATTAAGTCCATTTTTAGGTTCTAAAACATAATTTAGCCAAGGTCCGTTCGTTTTAGCATGATTCTTAATGTCATGGATGCAAGCATATTAGAGAATGTATGCATGGCTCTACTTCATGCAAGAATAATCATCATATATTTAAGAACATCATAATAGTAGTGGCATAAAGTGGCAAATAAATTCTCTTTGTGACATAATCATCATAACTTCCTCATAGGCCACCCTAAAGACAAGCGCTCTGGGGGTGCTCGGACGAACCGGTGTCACCCAGAACGTGTCACATCTCTAGGTTATGAGCTCATACCTCAATTAGTCGTCACTAGTTCTTACTTATCAATCTCAATAAGCGTAACATAATCCCGACTTATCCAGTACGGGCTAGGGGGCATTTCTTGGGGGTGCTCGGCTGAACCGGTGTCACCCAAGAATTAAATCTTGGTACCGATGTCACATGAGTTCTCTAGAGGTGCTCGGCTGAACCGGTGTCATCCGAGAACCCATCTTAGTACCTCATAAAAGTTTCATAGTTTTTCAAAAACTTTCCGAATTTGTCAGAAATTCGACGGCATAACTGTAGCTTGCCGAATTTCTTCCAAGTTCTTCTTTATGCCACATGAGTTAATCAAACATGCATCCTTCATCATACCTTCATGCAATCACATAATTATCCTCATACTTTCACAAGCAACACTAAAAGTTCGTTATGCACTCCATCCTACGGTATCTTATGCTCTGACCCTTATGGGCCTTAAACTTGTGAAGTAGTTATCCTATCATCTTCTATCAAACTTTTATGCACCTAAGGGTTCTCTCTTATCAAACCTTACCATTTATTTATGCTATCTATTAAATCTGAATATCACCATTCCTTAGGGGCAGCGTTATATGTAACATCCCCTGCTGCTTTATGGATTGACGACTGTCCCCACAAACCAACACGGGTCTTTTCAGCGTGCTTTGTCCTCACTCGCACGCTTCCGAGGAAAACTTCCCAGGAGGTCACCCATCCCAAAATTGCTCCAAGTCAAGCACGCTTAACTGTGAAGTTCTTTTAGTTTGGACTACCGAAAAGAAGATGCATCTTGTTGGTATAGGTAGTACAAATCAATTCATATAAGCCCTCCTCAACTGTATAGTCCCATACCTATACAGTCTTAGGATCCCTCTCATTCGGGTGTGTAATCGATTCATTCATGTACCCCTCCGCTTTCGAAGTCTGCCAGGAGCCGCTCCTTGTCCGTGCCTCTTTGCACCGGCGATCACTCCCCGACTTCGCAATCCCCGGGCGTTACATAAATATAGGAGTTTTGTCTGGACAGTGCAAAAGAACATAATTAGATACTAACCATTCCATGCCTAAAATTACCTCTAAACCAGACAAAGGAAGACAAACTAAATTGGCAGTAAATTCCCTAGCACCTATTTGAAGAGGAAGGCTCATACATGCATAACAAGTTCTAATAGGACTAGCAGTAGGAGTGGACACAAGGAGATCATAAGGTAATTCAGACACAGATAATTGTAATTTTTGTACACAGTCATGGGATATAAAAGAATGGTAGCGCCGTATCATCTGAGACATCCAGGATATTACCATTTATTTCACACTTACCTTCTATTCCTGTGGTTGCTTTTTCTTTTTATTTAGACTTAGTAACACCCAACCCAAACAAAATAGATCATCAGGAATATGTTCTTCTCTCAGCCAGTGAAACTGAAGGTGACCACGAATTAAGTAAGATTCCAGTGATTAGAGAATATCCAGATGTCTTTCCAGAGGATATTCCCGAATTTCCTCCTGAACGAGAGATTGAATTCTCCATTGAGTTGGTTCGAAGTGGTCCTATTTCAATTGCTCCTTATAGAATGTCCCCTTTAGAGTTGAAGGAATTAAAGTCACAAATTGAAGAATTATTAGGGAAGCACTTCATTAGACCAAGTGCCTCTCGTGGAGCCCTGTTCTTCCGGTAAAGAAAAAGGATGGGGTATGAGGCTTTGTGTGGACTATAGGCGATTGAACAAGGTAGCAGTGAAGAACAAATATCCTTTGCCAAGGATTGATGACCTTATGGATCAATTGAGAGGCGCAACTATATTCTCAAAGATTGATCTTAGATCAGGCTACCACCAAATTCGAGTTCGGGAGGAGGATATCTCCAAAGCTGCTTTTAGAACTTCGGTATGGGCATTACGAGTATAGGGTGATGTCTTTTGGACTAACGAATGCTCCAAAGAGTATTTATGGATTATATGAACCGAATCTTTCAACCATACTTGGATAAATTTATAGTTGTCTTCATAGATGATATACTCATTTATTCAAGGACGGAGGAAGAACATCTTGAGCATCTTCGGGTTGTGTTCTGAGATCTGAGGGAACAGAGTTGTATGCTAAGTTGTCAAAATGTGAATTTTGGATGGAACTGGTTAGATTTTTAGGTCATGTGGGATCACGAGGGGGAATCTCCGTAGATCCCAGTAAAGTGGAATCAGTACTCCATTGGGAGCGACCTACAACGGTGATGACAGAGGTTCTGAGTTTCCTAGGGTTAATTTGGATACTATAGGCGTTTTATTATGAGTTTTTCTCAGATAGCCCTACCTTTGACTAAGTTAACCCGAAAGAATGCTCTATTCAAGTGGACACCGGAGTGTGAAAATAGTTTTCAGGAATTGAAACAAAAGTTGACCACGGCTCCAGTATTAGTATTACCCAACCCCCATGAACCCTATGAGGTTTATTGTGATGCTTCTAATAAGGGTTTAGGATGTGTATTGATGCAAAATCGAAAAGTGGTCGCCTACGCTTCTCGGCAGTTGAAACCCCACGAAGTCAACTATCCCACCCATGACCTTGAACTTGCAGCTGTGGTTTTTGCCCTAAAGATTTGACGACATCTCCTTTATGCTGTGCAGTTCAATGTTTTCTCGGACCACAAAAGCTTGAAATATCTCTTTGACCAGAAAGAATTGAACATGAGACAACGAAGATGGATGGAATTCCTCAAGGATTATGATTTTAGTCTGAATTACCATCCAGGCAAGGCAAATGTTGTTGCCGATGCCCTAAGCGAAAAATCCTTAAGTGTAGCATGCTTGAGGATTAAAGAGGCGGAGTTAGTGGAAAGTTTTGGAAGCTTAGTCTAGATATGTCTGTAACCCCTCAAGGTGTTGTATTAGGTCAGATAAAAGTAACAAGTGAGTTCAAAGGATGGATTTTGGCCGCACAACGTGAAAATCCAGAGTTCCAAGAGATGTTAAGATCACTTCATACAAAGGAGTTGCCAGGATTTACTCAAGATCAACAAGGTATATGGAGATACATGGATAGGGTATGTGTACCTGCAAGTGGCAATCTGAGAAATGAGATCTTAAAGGAAGCTCATAGGGTGAATTCACTATACACCCAGGGGACTAGTAAGATGTATCACGGATCTCAAGAAAATGTTTTGGTGGCCAAGGATGAAGAAAGACATAGAAGATTTTGTCGGGAAGTGCTTAACTTGTCGAGAAAGTTAAAATAGAACACCAAAAACCAATTTGGAACCCTGCAACCTTTGGAAATCCCAGAATGGAAGTGGGAAAGTATCTCGATGGACTTTGTAATGGGTTTGCCAAGGACATCGTCAAGTCATGATGCTATATGGGTTATAGTAGATAGATTGACTAAGTCTGCTCATTTCTTACCCATTAAGGCTAATTTTCCTTTGGATAAGTTAGCTTCTTTGTACATCCAAGAGATAGTCAGGGCTACGGTGTTCCTTCTTCTATAGTTTCGATGAGATCCCGATTTACTTGAGATTTTGGGGAGCTTTTCAAAGGCCTTTGGAACCAAACTTTGTTTAAATGCGCCTACCATCCCAGGTCGACGGACAAGCAGCACGAACCATACAAACCCTGGAAGACATGTTAAGGGCGTGCGTGATTGAGCAAAAAGGAAGTTGGGATAAGTTACTTCCATTGGTTGAATTTGCTTATAATAACAGCCATCACGCTAGCATTGGCATGGCCGTATGAAGCACTATATGGAAGAAAATGCCAATCTCCATTATGTTGGTATGACTCGGGGAAGCGGGATTGTTGGGGCAGACCTTGTTAACCAAGCAGCGGAGCGGATCCAAAAGATCGGGAGTAAAATTAGCCTGCGCAAAATCGTCAAAAGAGCTACGCAGATACTCGAAGGAAACCTCTAGAGTTTCAAGAGGAAGAACATGTATTCTTGAAGGTCACGCCCACTCTTTGGAGTAGGTAGAGCCCTTAGAGTTAAAAAGTTGTCACCCAGGTTCATAGGTCCTTTTCAAATTCTCCGACGAATTGGGTCAGCTGCTTACCAAATAGCCTTACCTCCACATTTATCAAACCTTCATAATGTTTTCCATGTGTCTCAACTTCGAATGTATCATCCAGATCCACACCACATTATTGAGCCGAATCGATCTGATTAAGGGATGACTTGACATTTCAAGCCCCTCTATTCGGATCATCGATAGAGAAGTCAGGCAACTTAGAAATAAATCTATGCAACTTGTAAAAGTGGCTTGGGGTGGACCAGGAAATGAAGAATATACATGGGAACTAGAATCAAGCATGAAGAAAGATTATCCGGAGTTGTTTACAGGTATGAAATTTTGAGGACAAAATTTTTATTAAGGTGGGTGGTAATGTAATACCCTATTCTTTTTAGAAATTAAATGAAGCTTTATTAATGAGAATTTTAGGATGTTGATAAATGTGGAAATGATAAGATTAACTCAAGGAAGCAAAAAAAAAAAAAAACATGAATAGTGTCTTACAGGCCCCACAGGTCCGCTTTAACGGCCGAAATCCTAGAATTGGGCCCCGGAGATGCCCAAAATTGAGAAATTATAAGATTATGTTTAGAAATAGGTAGGAATAATGATTTCATACCCGAAATTATTTTTCGGGCAATGTTTGATTTCTCGGGTACACTGTTTCGCCCGTTTGTAGAAATTTCAGTGTTCGATTTCTAACACTAAAAACTAGTTAATATCTGCAAATAATGAAGTATATCCACTTGAATACCAAGTGAATGGCTAGGATTTCATCTTGGATGAAAGATCAAATCCTAGCCATTGATTTTAAACCCTTTTAATGGAAAGAAATTATATTTTATTTTTTCAACCAATCAAAACACTCCTTAATAGATATACTTAACCCACCTAATCACATCTTTTTCATCATCATCCTCGGCCAAGTGAAGAGCAGCAGCAAAACTCATTCCTTCTTCATCCAAAAACCTTTGCTAACCTTGAAAATTTCAACCTCCAAAATCCTAGACCAAATCTTGCTAGAATCAAAAACTTCCTTAAGCAAACTTGTTCTACACTTCAACCTCTACAAATATAACCGATTAGATTTTTCAAAACCTCACTTTAGTACCTCACTCAGCACTGATTAGTGGAGGATCTAGGTTTGTTTCAAGAGTTTGGGGTGGAGAACATCTACCTTGAAGTATACAAAAGCTAAAGAAGCATTAGCTTTCAAGGGTAGGGTTTTATTTGTCTTCTTTTGTTTCAAAATTCCCTCTGAAAATTCTGATTGGTTTTGTCCTAAAATTTCTGATTTTATTGGTTAATCATATGTTGATATTGATGTATGAATTTTGGTGGAGTGTTTGGTGTGGTGGAAAAATCATTTACATCAAGAGAGACTTGGAATTAGTTTGCTGGATTTTCGGATTTCAACAAGGCAGAACTTGTTGACAAATTTTCTGGTGCAATTGTGTTCCATGTTATGGGCTATAAAAATTATATGTTGAAGGTAACATCCTGAGACAACCCCATGATTTTCCTTGGGTCATGTGAACGATTTTCTCTGCTTGAAAAAAATTCATGATTCTTGAACATTGTTGCTGGAAAATCCGGGTTTGAAGCAAGCAGCAAATTTTGTCGAATTTTCTAATATATCTAGAGATCTTAGATTCAGTTGAAAATTTTATGGGATGTAGATACCATGTTAGGGGGTCTCTATTAAAAATTTGGGGTTATTCTGGGTACTTTTTCTGTGTTTAAAAATTCAAGAACCGAAGTTGTGACTATGCTGCCTGAAATATTGAAGCTGAGGCAGTAAAATTGTGTGATTTTATTATCATAGTAAACGATGGGTTTACTCTTTGAAAATTTTATGGGAAGCTGATAACACATTGAATTATAACTGTGAATTTTATTTTGAGTTGATTTAATCAATTGGTGGGGTCGAAAATTATGAGAGTCTGATCTAAGCTGTGAACAAGTGGTCTCTAACCACCCAGATTGGAAAAGTTTATTTGATAAGGTTAGAGAACACCGTTTGTTTGGAAATTTGTACAGGGCCTTTTAGATACATTGACATGTCATAGAGAATTTTTATGGCTCTTAAATTCGCTGTTTGATAGGGAAATTAATTTTGAATTCTAGAGTAATAAATCTGTTGATTGCTGAAAACGGTAAGAATGTCTTGAACTAATGATAGAATGGCTTTAGATACAAGTATATATCATGTTAATGCATGCTATTTGTTTGAAAGAAATGTTGATGAGATATGGATGAGACTCCAACATAATTGTATGCCTACTGTGATCTAAGCGGACCTTTGAAAGGAGCAGAACATTCTGTGATTAGTGTGAGGATAAAGGAAAAGAAAAGAAAATTAACATGACTTTTAGTTGTGCAATTTTTAACATATGGGAAAAATAGAGACCAGGCTTATGTGGTTGAGCAGGAAAGACAAAAGTAAGAGCTTTCTGGGAATTTGATAAGTCGGTAGGCGTATCGACATATAGGAATGAGCTCATGTCCTAATGGTAAATAGTTCTTGTGGAGTGATTCCACTACAGACATCACTTGATGTGGGATTAAGCCTTCCCTATGTTAATGAGAAAAAGAACGATGCACGAATTATTATTATACTTGTACTTGATTTTACATGATGTATATACCTTGATATTGCTGTACATAGTTTTGCATGAGTATTCCCACATGAATGAGCTTATCAATTGTGTTTCACATTATACCTGAGGGAATACCCTACTGAGGATTTTATAATATTCTCATCCCTACGGTTGCATTTACTTGGTGTTAACCAGATCCAGCAGATGCCATCACTAGTATTTTACCTTGACTCGCCACAGTGGGTGTGGCATTATAATCCTGCTCTTGACTCTCTGTATGTAGTGGGTTACTCGCAAGTTCGTGTCTATGTGTTTTTCGGCCGCTCTTTTAGTACATCAGTATTTACAGCTGACTTTGACCCTACTTTCCCTTATGATGGTGTGCCTCTCCACTTGGCACACCCAGTGATATTTGAAGTCCCACCTGCACCACCAGCACCCCCTCCAGCAGATGATCCCTCTTCATCCTCGTCTTCAGACTCAGACCCATCGGATGGTCCTGATGCCCCAGGTGGAGGTGAGGCTATCATGCCGATAGCCAACGGTTTCATCTAGTAGGACGTGAGATCTTCAGGGACTCATGATATGTATATAGTGGTAGTTTAGTACTAGTGAACCTCTAACCTGCAGATTTATCGTGTTAAATGTTGTGGGGTTTATTTCTGTTTGTACAAACTTTTGCTAGACCTCAACGTTGAGCAGGTTAGATTAGATACTGGAGGTGTTCCTTCCTTTTGTGAACTGAGTTCCTGATGAGCTTAGAAGTTAACCAAAGGTAGTATCGATGCAGTGTACACATTGCAAACTTATAAATGATGTTTATATATGTATATACGAGTTTGGCCATATATGTGTCTGAATTATTTGATTTCAATTATTTTCGACTAGTATAGATTGTGAATATAAGTAATACTTTTCTAATTACTATGTTGATACTCGAGTAAAATATGGTAATTCGGAGGGTGTTACATTATACACTTATAATTACGAGGTTCTAGAACTTGCGTTTTAGACCCTTTTTTGGTTCCGTCTTCACCTAAGGCGCTATAAGTTAATCCTAAACCAATTATGAGTCATTCCTATATCAAGGAACTATTTATAAACCATGTTATCTACATTATAAGGTTGCTGGACAGAATCTAGGAATTAAATGTTCTAAGAGTTCTAGAATTGCGGTTTTACGGTTTTCTAGTTACTAGTTTCTCCATAGGTGCCAAAATTCATTCCTACTTCAAATGAAACCAAATTTTTCATATTTAATCAATCCTAATCTGATTATATCCCCATTAAAACAGTTTGGGCAGTGTCCATAATTAAATGGGATAAAACTATGCTAAGTCTCGACTTTACGGTTTTCCTAGAAAGCTAGTTTCTTCCCTAACTTGCATAGGATTGTTCCTACCTCATCATACATAATTTTTCACTCATCCAAACACATCAAACATCATCACATGGCAGCAAACACATCATGGAAGAACCAAAACATTAAATCTCAAAAAGACACATAACTTGATATTTTTAAAACACATAAGTTACTAGTTTCTCTTGGAATCATTTTCAAGACTTCTAAGACTCATTTGCAAACCATTTTATCATGTCAAAGAGACTAAACACACATCCTTGGGTCAGTGACCACTTAACCCCTTCTCAAAAGAGTGTTAAATTCATAGAACCTTGTTGGTCTTAAACTTGGACAAATTCATGAGCTTTGAAAAGATTTTCTAAAAACTTGACTTATTGGTCCTTGAAGCTAGATGAAACTCATTCCAAGTTTATCATCACTTCATGGCCGAAATCATGCATTCAAAGAATACTCCCTCATTAAACTTTAACTTGAGATAAAATGGGCAAGTCTTTGAGCTCTAAGATCTTTTAAGTGATGACATAATTTAAACATGCTATGCACTTCATTTTTATTCTCCATTACAAATTAAAGTGAGAGCTTAAAGTAAACATGCTAGACTTGAATATAAAAATGCAAGGCTTAAAATAAATATGCAAGACTTGGAATATAAATATGCAAGGCTTGAAATATAACTATGCAAGTTCAATTCTTTATTTTAGTGCTCTAGGCCCAGCAACAATCGACTTTAAGGCCGAAATAGAAAGACTTTGAGATTTAGTTAGGTGATAGTGCAAACCTCATTTTAAATCTTTACGTTCTTTAGTGATGAAAGGTAAATATGCTAGACAAGAATATAAATATGAGATATACTCCATTCTTTAGTCTTTAACTTTAGGTGATGGCTTGAAAATTAAATATGAATGCAAAGCTCAAAATAAATATATAATGCATAAGCTCAAATTTAAATATGAATGCTAGTTCATTTTATCTCTTATTAGAGCTCATACAAGACTTTAAAGGAACTTAAACCTCAACCCAAACTCATCATGGCAAGATAAAGAAAAACAAGAGTGAACCTCAAAGGTTCTTTAAACACAAAGTTTCTTTTCTTGGAATGTAAACATAAATAACATTTTTATTAAAACTCAAGCTCTAGAGGCCTCATTGTGATGAACACATGGTCATCATCTAGAAGCTCTCATCATCAAGCCATTGTGAACTCCCTTGGCCATTATGGCCGAAAACATGAAGGAAGGAAAGGAAAAGGAACCGAAAACTTTTTAGAAGGAAAAGAAACATTTGAAACTCTAGGGACCATGATCTTGATGATGTAATAACACCAACATCATGAGTCCTCATCATTGAGTTCATGTGACCATTTTAAAATATCATCAAAGTGAAAGGTTTCAAAGATTCAAGAAGAAAACTAAAAACATCTTTAACTCAAGATCAAAGATCAAGCTTTAGAGATTGTTCAAGTGATGAACATCATCATGAAACTCTCATCATCAAGCTCTCATTTCTTTGATTCACAAGCCTCATGGCTGAAAACACAAGGAGGAGGAGAAGAAGAAAATAAGTTCTAAAGAGGATTCAAGAGAAACTAAGAACACATAAAGAAAGTAAGAACATTAAATGAAAGAACTCTTGAAAGAAAATCCCTACCTAGAGATTAAGAGGTTGGAACGAGAGAAGAGGATGAAGAACTTAAAGAACTTGAAGACTTGAACTTGAGAGAAAAAGGAAGCCTTGAAGTGTTTCTTTGAAAACTTACTCTTTGCAAATGAACCCAAAATGATACAAGTTCACCCAAGCAAGCTATTTATAGAGAAATGAAGCAAATGAAAGGTGCATGGAGGGGGAGGGTGTTCAGCCATCAGATTAGAGGGAACCCATGAGTTTCATGAGATGAGATAATGTGGTCTTGAGGCATGGTGAGGTATGGTTCAAAGTATGGTGAGGTATGGTTCAACGTATGGCCTCAAGCATGGTTCTTTGAGTGAGAAACAATTCAACATGTGAGGTAAAAGGAGAGAGATGGCCGAATGTGCATCAGCCATGGGGGGAGGGTTTCTTGCATTTTAATTGTGGTTTAGAGTTGTGTTTAGGTGTATCTTTGATTAGGATTAAGATTAGGACTTTGTAAGAAAGTGTTTAGGTGAGAAAATGGGTAATTAAGGTTGTCAAGACATAATTAAAGAGTGTTCTTGCATCATTAGTGAGTTATAAACTCATTTTAGTGTATAAACAATTCTAGACACAATTCCTTGATTTAAGGAATTGGAGAGAGAAAACACTATTCAAGATTCCAAGAGTGAAATCTTGAGTTTTAGAAAAGAGATTTAAATCTAATCTAAGTAATCTTAGGTTCTAATTAATTTTAATAATTTATTTTGACTCTAGATTAATTATGGAAATTAATTAATCTTCATTTAGAGCCTAATATTGCTTAGGTTTGCTTAATTACATCATTAAGCTCAAAAACACTATTCTAGGGGCAAAATTGTAATTTTGTACTAAAACTGCTCGGGACCACCGAGACTCAAACAGATGTTTTGAAACATGTAAAAACATGGTTTTAAACCTCTGGGGAAAGTTTCGGGCTCAAATGGCACCTTTACCCGCGTAAAATGCTATAGGGGTATTTTGGTCATTTTGACCCGAAACTGCGAAAAATGAGACTTTCGCCTCCAGAACCACTCAAGGGTCATTCAATCCCCTTCAAACATTGAGTTGACCCTTCGAGGACTGCCGGGTCGGCCATCCTCGAATTTCGGGCCACAAATGACCTCAGGGGCATTTCGGTCATTTTCCACTCAGACAGAAAATCGGGGCGTTACATTAGCAGCCTTTAGTATTATCTGCCCCTCCTGTACACTCTGAATCTCCATGGTAAGAAATGATGAGAATAATGATGGAGCATCAAAAGAAAACCGATGATGCCTTAAGACACTACAAAATATTATATTAATTGTGGCGATTGAATTAGAGCAGTTATTCAAAATCGCTATAATATACGGTAAATTAAAAGCAATTTTGTTGACCACCATAATTTTAATGAAAAGTGGCGGTTGGATATATAAGTAACTACCCTAATGTTCTTTTAATTTTTGATGGTATTCGTTTTCAGTTTTTCTAAATTTTTGGGCTTAAAGGAACAAAAATAAAAAAAGGATTAGGGTTATCCAGTTGTTGTTCTCTCAAGTCTCAACACTTAAGCCTCATCTTTTTTTCTTCTCTCCCAAGGGCCACCAGCATGATGTCCACCTCAGCACTGCACCGCTGCCATTCGCATTGGCACCGCCGCCATTTACCTCTACTTCGCGCTTCCTTCTCTCCATGAAGCTTCCTCTAGTTCGCGCTACGCCACTGCTCCATGAAGCTTCTCTGCTCCGCCTTTGTCGCTGCAGCCTTGACATTGCCGCTATGCTGTTGCCTTCACCTCTGCTCTGTGACGCCATTGCTCCACAAAGCTTCCTCTGCCCCGTCCTTGCTGCTGCCGCCTTGACGTTGCTGCCTTGCTATAAGCTTAAGTGAGGGTTTTCACTTTCTCAGTTATCTCTATAAGCCCTTCTCACTCTTTCTCTCTCTCTTGTTTGTTGGCTTTGTCTTTATGGACACTCACATGTTCAATTCATTTCATTTCAACTATTCATGAAAAACCCTCATTAGGGCATTATGTCTTAGCTTAGACATTGCTAGTTCGCTGAGGCTTCCTTCCACTAACCACTCTGCAATCTCCATCGCCGAATCCAAAGGTTCACCTCTCCTAACTCACTTACTCTTCATTTTTTTTTCCTTTTCTGTTCTCATTTTTTAGTTGAACTTGAATTGAGTTTTCATTGTTCTTTTTTATTTTTTTGTTTATTTTTTGGTTGAGTCTGTGGATTAGCATGGCCGATGTTATAAGAGCTTTCTTTCTTTTGCTTTTGTGGACTTGAGCATTAGCATGACATTATTCTCTCTTTTTTTCAAAAAAAAATTATTGTTTTAGGTTCATCCTAAAAGTGTTTTGTTGGGTTGTTAGTTGTATTTGTGACTAAAATAATATAATATGACTATGTGAGTATGGAGTAGTGTTTTTTTTTTCCAATTTTTTCCTCGCCAGATTAAATGTCATTATTCCTGTGTTGGTGATGGTATTGTGATGAACCTCAGGCAGACAAACTCAACTATAGAAAACTCACTGAAAAGAAGTAGAACTACTAGGATGTATGGACAAGTAAATGAGTACATATAGTTCTCAGTGATAGAATTACAGATCAAAGAAGAAAAGGAATCACATAATAGAGTGACAAAGAGATAAGAGAGAAGACAATCACATTACCAGAGGCGTTTGAAAAAGACCTCTGAAGTGAATCAATATTGTCAGAACTAGCTTTGGCATGTTCATTCCAAAGAACAAGGTACCCTATTATCATCTATATATTTCCAAATTTATTAGTTAATATAAGGAATATATATAGTCCCTATCATGAATATTAATCTAAATATTCTTTCATATTATGGTTTAAAATATGTATAACCATGCTTTTCCAACTCATGTCTTTTCTTGTTTTGCCTTTACATTTGACAGGTGCATGAATTTTGTGTTCTAGGACTTCCATTTGATTGATTTTGAAGGTTTAATTTTTTCTTGTCGTGAAAGATCAATGCTGTAAACAAGGCTTTTCATAGAATAGGATAGGGGACTTAGGAATTATGTTCTGATTGGAGTTTGTAGGTTATGTACATATAGGGGGATTATACTATTTGTTTTATTGTTTGATGGCATCAATTTTTCCATAACCCAAAGGTATAAAAAATATATGTTGTGAAATTTTATAAACTATATATGTTTATTTGACTCTCTTTTGTTATTTTATAGGTTCCCATTTTTACTGGTATTGAGGACAAGATTTCATCAGAGTCCTTTCTTCCTAAAGGTATGCATATATTAAAATCATCATGAGAATCTGTATGTTAAATTCAAGTTTAAAAATCATGTGTCAGACATATTAGAATGTCAATTAGTGTGAAGGAATAAAAACACACTCCCTCTGTGGTGTCCAATATCTCTTTCTCTTTACCCCTTTTTTAGGTGTATGATGAAAAATAGATGGAGAATTTTTTTCTTTTTTCCCTTGTTGTAGTTGTACACACGAAGTTATGTTGTTCAAAGTCTTCTTTTAGGGTAATATCTAATATAATATTATAACCTTCCAATTGTTCCATTTGGAATTTGATGAGCATGCATGATCTTACTATAATAGTGGGTAATGATGTTTGTTTTAATATCTTTATCAATTAGCGCATTGAGTTCTAATAGAGCACAGGTTATGAGACAATGAGATAAAAGAGGCCCCTTAGGATTTTCTAATTAAGTAAGGGGTTGATATAGTCTGTCTGTTGCTAAAGTAAGTAACGTCAAATTCTTGCAGTTTTTTTCGGTATTGCTGTATTAAGAAAAGTTTATGAATGAATGTAGCATGAATGTAGTTAGGTTATCTTATTTGCCAAACTTTTTATTTGCTCGAAAAGTCATTCCAATTCTCATAACAATTTACTCTGTTAAGGCTGGCATAACAGTGGGATCTAATGATTAATAAGATTTTTTTCGAATTGATCTTGAAAAAGGTGATCGGGTTCATTATGGTTGGCAACTATTATAATTTTTGTTTGAAAGTACAAAGCTTGAATTGATCTTGATAGGTTTGCTCTCCTTAAATTATTTATTTCAAACCAGAAAATTTTTGGCTCTACTAGAGCAAGAAAAATATTACGATTTTAATTGCTGAACACTAATGCTATTTAAATCGTTGTTGTTATGCACTTTGATAATTTTTAATGCAAATGTTGAGGTGATGAATGCTGAATGGAATGTAACACAATTTTTTTTTTTTTTTTGTATTTGATAACATCACTAGGAAATCTGTTATATGGGGGAAGCTGTCATCCACCATCATCAGTTGCTGGTTGTTGTCTGCCAAAGAACTGCTTGCTAAAAGGCTAGGTATTGTCCTCATTCTCTATGTCTCTAGTTCTCTTTTTACATGTCCTTGTTCTATTGCCTTAAAATACTTTGTTCTTTTTTACTATAATTTGTTTCAAATTATCTAGCTCCTTCTTATAATATTACTAGTGTTATAGCCCATGCTTTGCACGGAAATATTAATTAAACTAAAAGTAAATTGAATCATATGATTAGAATAAATATATATAATAACCTTATATACATATATATATATATATAAATCATAATATATAATTCAGTGAAGTTATATATTAATTTGTTTATATTCAATTATAACTGATCCATGTCAGGCGCATGAAATTTAACAACTAAAAACTCTTTCTTGATAACAATATTTGTTATTGGTACAAATAGATTTTTTTAAAAATAATAATATTAAAATATTGTATTGAAATTTTATTTGTTTGAAGAAATAATCTTGTTAATTGTTCCATTCGTCATAATCTATTATAGTAGTTTAAAATAATATCAACGTCTGTTTGAAAATAGAATATAAATTTATAAACATAATTTTTATGATAGTAGTAAGAATAAGAGTTATTAACTTAATGTAATATGAATTAATTTTAATTTTAAATAATGAAGAGCGCATGGCATATGAGCCACTATAAGAGATGGAAACGAAAGATTGATTGACAATTATCATAGTGACTCGATATGTTAGTTCATAAATAAAAAATAAATGTAAATAGATAATAGTTATTTGATAAATATACATTACTCATGTAAATAATGTTAATATTGTATTGTTGCAGTAAAAAATATGTATAAATCTATTTTGTTATTTATACCAATAATTTTTTTATTACTTTAATATAAGGAGTGATTGCATTTTCTACTACGATAATGGGTAAGAAAGATTCGATCTCATGTTTATCTGTAAGAAGAGTAGCTTGGTTTATATTTGTCTGAAATAAAAATGTTTAATATACTTTTGGAAATTAAAAATGGGCATTGGCTCATGCTTTTATTCATGAAAGCTAAATGCCTAATGAAAGTTGTCTTTGTGTGTTTCTCTTAGTTGTGTGATGCTTTTCTGAGAAAGAGGATCAAAGAAAGTGAGAAGATGCAAGAAGGCCGCCGCGCGGCTGCGTATGGGGACAGGAGAACGCCGCCCAGGAAGACGCCGTGCTGCCGCTGCCTTCGCGCGTCTCGTCGCCCTCGTCATGTGCCTCTCACCCTCGCCGGCTTGCCCCCTGGTGCCGCTGCTGTTGACGCTGCCGCTGTGTCACAGCACCTCTCGCGGAGTCGCGGTCTCGCCCTCGCCCTCTGCTTCCAGCTGCCGCCTTCGAAGGTAATATCTGACTTCTATTCTCCTTTTTTTTTGTAGAGTATAATTACTTAATTAGGTTAAATTTCATTAAAGATCATCCAAGAACAAAAGATCATACTGAGTTACTGAGGATTCATTTCTAAACAAGTCACTAAGGCAGTGGTTATAGTTGTAAATTTTGTAATATTTTATTCTCTATACTTTATAAGAATAAAACAAAAGGCAGTGGTTTTAGTTGTAATATTTTGTTCATAACTCACATAGTTAATTTTTTGTGTAACTTGACTTATGGTTTGTGGGTTTTTTTTTTCACCTGATTCATGTTTAGATTTTTTTTTCTTTTTCAAAAGAAAAAAGACCGGTAAACAAAAAGAAATAATAAAAAGAATGAATATAAGATGCAATGAAAAGTTTTAGTCGTAAATAAGTCACTAAGGCAGTCATTATAGTTGTAAATTTTGTAATATTTTGTTCTCTATACTTCATAAGAATAGAACAAAAGGTAGTGGTTTTAGTTGTAATATTTTGTTCATAATTCACATAGTTAATTTGTTGTGTATCTTGACTTATGGTTTGTGGGTTTTTTTTTTCACCTGATTCACGTTTAGATTTTTTTTTCTTTTTCAAAAGAAAAAAGACTGGTAAACAAAAAGAAATAATAAAAAGAATGAATATAAGATGCAATGAAAAGTTTCAATCATTAATCATAAAAGAAAAACAAAAGAAAGGAAGCCTTGATATTGTTGTCACCACAAAGCCACATCAAAGCCACAACAATGGCTTCATATTCTGGGCCATATCCACCAAATCTGGACAGATTTATTAATTTGAAAAGTGATTCTGATTATTTAATATTCACTACCTAAATAAATAAAGTATAATTCTGATTGTTTAATATTAACTACCCAAATAAATAAAGTATCATCGCAAGGCCACATCAAGATTAACTTTACTGGTGACAACATCAACATTTCAAAATATATTCTAGTATAGTGGCATCCATCTTGATTAGCTTTTGATATACTTGCAATTGAGAATGCTCTCTCTCCTGAATATTTTTGAGTTATCTCTTTTTTATGCTTCACAATACTTTGTACGCATATTCTTTTGACAAAGATCAAGTGGATATATCAAATTCAGTAAAGATACATTATGTTTGTTATTGTGACATATTATTTAGACATACGCCAAGTGGATATTTTGGCCTATCAATCTCCCCCTTGATGATGAAAAACATAATAAAGCACACAACAAATTTAATGTGAAGAGAATAAGAAATTATAAACTTCCCCTAAATATATTCTCACCTTTTAACAAAGAAAAGATGACGGTATACCTTGTTTTGCTTAGATTCTTCACCTTTTAAAAGAATAACTTACTTCTTTTGTATATCTTCTGAATTCTCCTCTTTTTAGCATCCATATATATATATATATATATAGACACACATGCATTGCCTTTGATGGATGCAAATCCTTGATTTGACTTCCATTCTTTTTCGTTGCTGTTGTATTTCCTATAATACCACAAAGATACATCCCTTTCCAAGAACTGAAAACTAATTTTTCTCGGTTCCAAATGGTGAGAATATTTCTTTTTATATTTGGAAATATGCCACGAGGGCTAAAGAAACAATTCAAGCTTGTAAGTTTATAACAGAGCATTGTGATTCTGCAAGCATGTGTAAATGAGTTTCTCAAGCTTGTAAATTCTTCATGTTGGCTTGCTAATGTTAATTGATTGTCTATTCTGAAATCTCAATAAGTGTGAATTTGAAAGACAAAACTGAGATCATAGTAAATCTTCATGCTCACCCCATTTTTAGAATTTTTGCCATGGCATTGGCTACAATTATGTTTAGATAAAGTTAATTTGTGTTAAAAAGAGAATATAATGAAAACCAAATTTGTAAAACATGTTTAAAAAAATAACATTATTTGTGCACGTAGTATGAAGTATTTACTGGTTCTTAATTAAGGGATGATTACTATGACTTTTTTTTATTGTTATAAACTCATAATTGTGTTTACAAGAAGAGGTGCGAAGGATTGAGAAAGAAATGCATAGGCTTGCCATTGAACATGGACAGGAGGTATGTTAAGGTGCATACTTCCTCAAGTCTAATAATGTTAGTTTATGTGCTAAGTTTTTCATTTTCTTAACTGGTTTTTTTTAGGACACTTAACAGTTTCTGGAATATAGTAAAGTAAAAATAATATTACTTGTAACTTAATAGCAAATCGCTTCCCAACATTTGAATAGGATTATTCTCTTCCCAACCAGGATATCGTATAAAAGAAATGAACTCCATTTTTAGGAAATATGGAAACTCGATTACAAATATTGATCTAGCAGCAATGGGAAACTAAAACCACAGTATCTAAATAGCACCATAGACACCAGTAGCATAGCTCAATTGAGGACATTTCTTTGTCATCACTTGAACTCTTATCATCTTAGTCCTTGACACATGAACATCATGATCAGTGGTGAACTATTTTGATCAAAGCCTTGAAAAAAAATGAGGTACACATTGGTATTTGAAATAATTTATAATCGGATTAGATTAAAAAAGAGAGTTAATATAAACTGATTTATCATCATTAGTAAGATGACATGAAAAATATAGAAATATATGACATGAAAAGAGAGTCCCGCAAATTACTTACTCTACTTTAGTATACACTATGACAATGCCTCGCTTTGAAAACCAAATATTGATTGATAAGATTCTTGAATTGTCAATTATTGACAAACACCTACATAACATAATGAAATATATGTTAGCACGTGCATGTTAGGTATATTCGTAAAAACTATCAAATATGAAATGAATTGTATTACTTAACACATACCACTTCAAGAAATATTTTGGAAAACTTCCCTATAAACCACATTAATTGTGCTTCTAGGTGTTATTCCATCATGATTCTCCAAGAATATTCTCAGGTCTTTCTTGTCCTTTACTCTTGAAAGAACTACATATAATTGACCATGAGTGAACACTGGTCTTTGTAGATATAATCCCATTGTAGATAGTGTTTGGCCTTGAGATTTATTAATGATCATAGCAAAGGAGACAATGATTGGAAATTGTCTTCTTTGAAATTTTATAGGAATTGAGTGATTGTTAGGAATCATATTCATTCTAGGTATCAAAATAACTTGACCAACATTGTTGCCAGTAAGTGTTAAACATTCAATGACGTGATTCCCCATTCTCCTTATTTGCAACCTAGTTTCATTGCACAAGCCATTTGATTGATAAATATTTCTTAACAACATTATTGGCACCCCTTCTTTCAAAATCAATTTATGAGGGGGAAGACCAGAACAATTTATCCCATTTAATATTTCTGGAGAAAAAGTATCCAATTCAGACTCCATATTTCCCTTTTCTATGCATAATGAATCACAACTTAAGTAGATCTTTTCTTCACCAGGAAGGATTGACATTATGTAGTTGTTAACATGTGTAACAATCTCTAATGTTGGAGCAAGAATAGACTTTTCCTTAAAATAATTAGCACTTGATAAATTATGCAAAATGTCCCGATAGACAAATTCAATTAGTTAATGAAAACTAGTGTTAAGATTTTTGATGAGAATATCACCTGGAATTTCAACTTCAGCTTCTCCCATCGGTAGAATCACCAGCAAGTCCATCTCCTATTTTTAACAACCATTTGCTAAATGCCTTAATTTTTTCATTCATGATACCATCAGATCTAATTGAAAGCCTCATGTTGGAAGAAAGTTTGAGAACTTTGCAATAAGACCACAAATATGAAGCGTTGATTGTAGACTGAACTATCTCTTGTCTACTTCCCTTTGGTATTACTGGTAGAATTTGCCTAAAATCTCCACCTAAGACCATGACTTTTCCACCAAATGGCAAATCAGACTTAAAAGAAGGTGAAAATCTTAGCACATCATTCAAGCATCTATCCAGTGCTTTGTAGCAATACTTACTCAACATAGGCGCTTCATCCCATATAATCAATTTAGTCATATTTAGGAGTTTTGCATGAATACTACCCTGTTTTATGCTATATCATGAGTCTTCATTAATATTCAAAGGAATTTTAAACCTTGAATGAGCTGTTCTTCCATTGGGAAGTAATAGTGAAGCAATTCCACTGGACGCCACATTTAAGGCAATATCACCCTTTGACCTTTTAAATGCAGATAAAGTCTTCCATAAAAATATTTTTCCTGTACCCCCATAACCATATAAGAAGAAAAATCTACCACAATTATTGTAGACTGCATTAACAATCTCATCGAACACTTGTTTTTGCTCCTCTGTAATGGTTTGCATGTATGTAACAAATTCATTTGATAAGGTCTCCCTATTCTTCCATTAATAACCTTTCTTGCATAGATGAAAGTAGGTTTTCAGAAGGGAATGGCATATTAGTGTAGTCCTTTAATGATCTTTCGTTTGATTGAAGCATCTCTTCTATATTAGCAAGTGCTATATTTCTTATCTGGTTATCTGTCAACATCAATTCTGAAACCAAATTTAAGCTGAAGTTTAGTCTAATAAAATCTAACTAAAATGTTACAATTATGATAGCATATTAAGCTATAAGTCAAAAAATGTAATTACCTTCACACAGAAGTAATCTTCTTTGGTTGTATAAAACATCATCAGAAAGCTGTTTCCAACACTTCTCCCACACAATCTCAAGTCTATTCATGTTATTTGATGTCAAAAGTATGACAAATAATTTCCTAAGAAATTTACCTGAAGCCCACAAGCTTGCTTCCATAATAGCATCAATAAACTCCTTATCATCTTGAAGCAAACCAAGAGCATAGCATGCATCCTTGAATGAAGTATGAACAATTCCACTAACTGTTCTGATTTGCTCAAAACTCATGCAACCTTTTTGAATATTTAACAGCAATCTCAGATAATAATCTTCGCCATTTCTAGATGGAACATGAGAAATTCTGCCTATAGCAAAACCCTGCTTTCTTGGCATCCACTTCGCAGAATGTTCTTTCCAAACAAACTTCAAAGGAAACTCATTATATGTAAGATCTCTTGCTTCGACATATGTTTTGTTAGCTTCCATCCACCCTAATAACATTGTCTTCTTGCAATCTGCAGCTTCACATGCACTAATATATCTGCAATCATAATAATTGTGAATTTCATCCACTTTTATATCTGAAGAAGTTGAGTCTTCACTTCGAAATAAACTTGTAGTTACTCTGTCATGTCCTTTATGAACATATTTGAAAAGATATTTAATGGCAGAAGTCAAGCAAGTATATTCGACATTAATATGACAGCCGTATTTCAAAAGCAATATAGGATTGTATGGAACTATATATGAATTATCAAGAACACAATTTCTTTTGTTAATTGTTCTGCCATTATCCCTACGCCTATACTTTGGAAATCCAGCTTCATCTATTATTGTCCTCGGACGAAAACTCTTTGGGAAGAATTTGGAGCACCTACCATTTACCATGCATGGGCTGTTTTTGTTATGATTACCACATGGTCCATACACCATGTATTTTTGTACAACTGCATGTAACTTTGGATTTATTTCTTTGTTTGGAATTTCTACTAAAATGTACCTATCTATATCATCAGGCGATTAAGGCTTTGATTGTGGATGCATAAATAAAAGAATGTGTGCATAAGGCAAGCCACGCTTCTGAAATTCAATAGTACATACATCTGCAAAATAAATGTAATATATGAATTTGATAGGACTTATGACAAAGTTCAAAATAAAAATGTTTTCAAACATAAGCTTTGGCTTACATCCATTTATTCTTCCAAAGACATTTCCTGCTTTCAAATCCCTGATTAATTCATCCAGCTTCATCTTGAAAACCCTGTATAGGATGTCAGGTCTATCCTCAGCATTGAGTCCCCTTCCTCTAACAAATCTTTTTACCTCGTTCCATTCAGGATTGCAAGTGATAGTAATGAAATAACTTGGATAGCCAGCAAACTTGCATATAGCAAATGCGTCCTTACAGTTATTAAACATGTATCTTGGACCGTCAGTGAAAGAGCTTGGGAGGATTATTCTCTGACCAATAGCTGTTGCATCAGTCTCTTCCTAACTATGCATTCATGCAATCCCTTATATTGATCTACTCTCAATCTTGGCTAGTTATGTCTTATGTACCTCAACCTTTCAAACTCCACCATTGTATAGCTATCTACTAAAAATTGTTGAACTAACCTTCTTGAATGAAGAATTATCGAGTACTCATGAAGTCTATCTTGTATTCTGCATGCGAAAAAGTCTTTCATGCTTATTTTCATTCTTTTATTAGATGAAGAGCGATATGATGTTACACCGATTGAGATATCCGATCTGTATCCATCTTCTCCGTATGGAAAAAGCAGTGGATATTATAATGCAAGGTACATTGGGTGTAGAACATCAATCCTTTTAAGCAAATTTGATTGTGTTTCAATAACTACATCCCTCTCCAGTACAGATTCATCAAGATCACCTACAATCAGAGTAGCAACTTCAAATACCGTCGGCAAGTTGTATTGTCAACCATCAGCACATCTTTTACGAATTAGCTTCATTTTCACTTGTGTAAAATTTCCTTCCTTGTATCTGTCTTTAGCATATCGGAATGAATTTGCCAATACATTGCTTTCATCTAGCATTTTCCTCAAAGCAGAAACAATATCGCGATCTTTTGAAAGGATATTTGTTCCTTGCCTAATAGAACAACATGAAATAAGTAATAATATAGTGTATGAATTTAATTGTATGGTAATGTAAAAGCAATAACTTACTTCTCTGCAATGATCCTATTTTCAACTTCATTCTCTGTGTCATATATGTAAAGTTGTGCAAATTTTGGCTTTTCATTGTCTGGCGGAATAAGGCTTCCAATAGAATGGTAATTCTGTCCTCCAAGAAGAAAAATAGGAGGTTCACTTCCATTGTTAATGCGGTGATCTACTTTTCTAGCCATTGAAGTAAATGAAAACATGCCATTGAATGCCCTAATATTTTTTAGGAAATGTCTACTCTTATCATCACCAATTGTGTGAAGATCATGCAAAATTTTGAAAGGCGGTAAAAGAGTTGGTAGTTGGACTTTTCCCTCTTTGCAACAAAGTGAAAATGTAGGTGTTATATGTAACGCTCGGGGATTGTGAAGTCAAGGAATGATCGCCGGTGCAAGAAGGCACGAACAAGGAGTGGCTCCTAGCAGACTTCAAAAGCGGAGGGGTACATGAATGAACCGATTACACACCCGAATGAGAAGGATCCTGAGATTGTATAGGTATGAGACTATACAGTTAAGGAGGACTTATATGAATTGATTTGTACTACCTATACCAACAAGATGCATCTTCTTTTCGGTAGGCCAAACTGAAAGAACTCCACAGTTAAGCGTACTTGACTTGGAGCAATTTTGGAATGGGTGACCTCCTGGAAAGTTTTCCTAGGAAGCGTGTGAGTGAGGACAAAGCACGCTAAAAAGACCCGTGTTGGTTTGTGGGGACAATCATCAATCCATAAAGCAGCAGGGGATGTTACATTATATTTCTTTTGCTTTTTGCAAGTCTCTCTGGAAGCCACATCATAGCCTTGCAAAACTCACACTCATGAATTGGATCTCCAACATCTAAGGTCTCTGTGTTTTGGAAAAATATAATATAAACAATATATAAAGGACTCATATAGCTATTAAGCAATCAATGTGAAAACTAAATAGTATAACGAATACAATGACCTTCTTCAATAATGATGTCTTCATTTAACATACTTTCTGCATAATTAAAATTAGAATACCTTTAGAAAAAAAATAATAGCTTGAATGGACTAAAAAGATTAAATATAAGCCTTTTATATAGGTTACCTATATTATTTATAGCTGTTGGAGTAGTGTACTCATCAAATTCTGTCTCTAGATTGATATCATCATAGCCATTGACCACTATATTTTGAATTGTAAGCCAAAGAAAACGATTGTCATTTACAAACTATGATGTGAAGAAATTGGCCTTTTGTTTTACATAATTATAAATGTTTGTAATAAACAATAAATTAAGTTACCCTCAAAGTCTTTCATTGGATCAATTTGCTCCTGACGCTGACGTCCTAATTGCTCTGTTAAACCTTCATTCATTGTACATGCTGAGTTTGGAAAATACTTTAAATATTCAGTAAATGAGGCAATAAACACATTGGGAAAAATAATAAATGACTAAACTGATAATAGAAAATGAATTAACTCACCATCAGATATTTTCAGTTGTTCAATGTGGTCTAACCCAACAAATTCTAATAGTTGTTCTCTTTGTTCATTCATTGTACATTCTGAATTTTGAAATTACATGAACTATTCAGTGAAGTACTTTGAATCTGTGAATATTATAAAAATTAAGATATTTAAATAAGGTTAACCAAATAAATATCACTTACCTTTAGTGACATCCATTTCATCAAATTGCCCTAGGTTCCCCCAAGTTGAAAGTTGAATAGAAGTTTCACCAATTGAAAATTCTAAATTTGCAAACATAGTTGAATTATTTTTTGTTACGGACTGAATTACTTTATAGCTTTGAATGAGATGCTTACCTGATTTTATACCCTGACTACAAAAAAAAAAAATTAGAGTTTATTCAAAATTCATGAAAGAACATGAGTTATTTTGTATTTAATTATAGAATAAATTACAAAACTGTGACTTTAATGAATAGACCAAAAAAGCATATAAAAGTTTAGTTAATAATATAGATGGGTAAAAGATAAACTGGAGTGGAATAACTTAGTAAGTGAAGGGTGTCCTTGTTTAACTTACCCTAAATAATATGCTTAATGAATAAAAAAAACAATTCGATACATACCTTGAGCCAATGCTTGTTATTGTAGATTTGTTAGATAAAATATTTTCAGTGTGTGAGGCTTGAACAAAACACACCCTATGAATACTTGCAAACTCCAAATTATCATCATTGTTTCCTGCTTATGCGGTGAAAATCATTGGAAGAGTTATAGAACAAAATGTATACAGGAATATAAAACCTTTATTACAACAAACCATATTACCTGTTGATTTTCTTTTGGTACAATCCAAGTACTTATTCCAATCTTTGCCTGATGTATGGTTATTTTCCTTTCCATGACAACTCTGCCTGGCATGCATTCTAATATAAGAGTTGACTGCTAATTCCACAATAAAAATGAAAAATCATGTTCTTCTACAGACAAATAAGGGTCTCAACTAAGTAACTCAGGTTACAACAGGAATTATAGGCCTAGCATTAGAAATGTCTGATAACGGTGTTATTAGCGGTTTCTTCTTATTAGCTTCAGTAATAGAAGGTAATTGTAATTCTTGAGCATGGTTTGTTAGATCCCATACTTATGAATTAAATCTTTAAAACTCATGGACCATGATTTTCATTGAGTATTATGATGTTGGATGATTATCTTATTTATTAGAATGTGTCATGAATAAAGTAGGCATTTGACCACTATGCCTTTCCTAGGCTTAGGCTTGTGAAATTTGTCAAGTGTAATAAATGATTTGTCTTGGTCAATGGAAAATCATTGAATGATGTGTTCTCCATGGTCAGATGGTCAGTTTTTTTTTTCCTTTTTAGTGAGACCATTAAGCATTTGACCAGCCACTTTAGATTATCACCTCTTTGTGCCTACTTTTTTTGATTAAACATTTCATATTGAGAATAAAGTAGCTGTCCATTTCATTAGGAGTGGAATAATTTCATTACAATATTTGGGAACTATAATTTAAAGTACAACTCATTTTGATAGTCAATGGTATTATGTAGCATTAAATTTGTATAAACAGTTGTAAGATTAGGAAATTAAAAACTAAACCAGACAAAGATGGTAATGTGTTATATTTACCCATTGTTATGTAAGATTGATTTGGAATTTGTTGTATTGAACTAAAAAAGGCGATTCAGAGTATATGAACTCCATATAAACTTGAACTGATTGGTACAATTTGAATGATGTATATTATTTTTGATATGAATTCCATATCAATAGTCAAACTAAATACCTATAACCATTTTGCAATATAGACGTGTATTTTTTCAATGACCAAAGGTCACAAAATAATTACTCTTAACCATGTTTATATAAAATTCATAATAATATATTAGAACAGGATATTACCTCAGTATGAGATACATAAACCAATACATCAACCTCTGTCATGGTTGAACTACAGACAAAGGTAGCAAATATTACACAATTTACTTTTCTTACTAAATATATATATATATACTCCTATGGACCCTATCTTCTAACTTAATCAATAGCTCTTAATTTGCTAAGTCTTGAAGCAAATCCATTCAATGGTCATGTTCTTTAACCACTTTTCTCATCTTGGTAGACAACTGATCAGCACCATCTGCTGCGAATTCAGAAGGTTTTGCGGCCCATTCCTCCTCGACTATGTTCTTAGATAGTGTGACATTGGTCCCTATTTCGGCTTCACAACCATTCTCACAAGACTGCGAGAAGCTATCCTACAGAAAAAAAATAGTGTCTTAGGAAAATTATATATACTTATCTCTTAATAAATACTATAGCACCTACTTGCAATAAGATAAAATCCAAAGTTACCTTGTTTAAATCAGAGACATCAACAAAATTGCTCATCAGTTCAAAATCATCAGGCAAGAACTGAACCTAATAAAGACATCCAAAAACAAAGTAAACAACAAAAAAAATGATTGTAATAAATTAAAATTAAAACTCTTAATCAATAATTCATAATCTAACATCATGGATCTTGTATTTCTCTATGAAGTTGGAGATAATAGCCTCATCCGAACAAAGCTTTAAGACAGTTATCACACAAGGCTGGAAAGAATTCATGTCATGCATCTTCACAGCCACTTTGAAAAGAAACTTCTTATCCACAAAAGCACTTATTTCGGGAGGATATTCTTTCTTGTGTCCACCCTAAAATTTGCTCATTTGTTAGTAGTATTAATAAAAAAGAAGAAATTTGGTTATTGCATCTTGGTTTTAAGTAACATACCCTTGACAGATGAGTAGACCTCAGATCATTAGCTGAAATGTCCAAATACCTGGCTGCCTCTTTATCATATAACATGAAAGAAGCAGTGCCTGTCTTATCCATAACCCTTAGCCTAATCCTATACCTGGCATTAATAAAATATTTTTAAATGACGAAATTTTCTATTTTGGCTAACCAGTTTAGCAAAAAAATTAGCTGTTACATTGATAGACCTACCTTGGAATAAAGGTAGTTGGATAGATGTTACACTTCCTACAGTAAAAGCTTTTAGTGTCTTCCTTTAATCCTTGGAAACATTGTTTACATGCCTTATACCACCAATTATAGTCACAATCAATATCTTTGACAGTCCCAATGGTGATAAAAATAGCCTTTTGACCCTAACATAAAACAAATGAATATTGAGGATAAGTATTACTATAAACAAATAGAAAGTGTCATGAATGATTAAAACATGTGTCCACTCATCTCATGACAATCTTTCATTTCAGAAATAGGTTTGTACACGTTTAGTTTCAAGAAGTCATCCTCAATAGAGTATGAAGAATCACCTTCAAGCTGGGAGATTTGTGTTCCTGTTCCATAGTCACTATGACAGAGCCTACAATAAAATAATTATGTTCATTGTGAAACAGTCCATCAAACGTGTAGATGTGATGACGATAGGATTTAATACCTCTGTCGAAATTGTTTAACCTCAATGAAGTCTTCATTGATGAACAACTTTGAAGTGTAATTAGTATTGCTCACTCCCATTTGAACTAGACATAAAATAGTGAAGGTTTTGTTTATCTTTATTATTATTATAACTTAGTTTTCTATAAATAAAAAGAAGCAAGAACAACAATTAAGCTACCTTGGTATTTTTTCATTTTTCCAAATTGTAGGATGTGTATATATTCAATGGCAGGATGTTCCTTTAAATGTGTATCAAACTGCTTTGCAAAGTCCTCCCATAAGGTACATTTGATCCTTTCTTTAGTCCTTTTTATTGAAGCAATGATATAAAACAAACAAAGGCAATAAACCAGAAAATCATAAGTGATTTTTTAGGATGCAGTTAGGACCAAGATCCAGGAATGTAGAAGGAAATCCTTACTCCAAATCATCAAGTTGGAGCTCAATCTTCTTTACCACCTTCCCATCCCTCTCCAATTCACTCATCCTTCCTTTTCCAGTAAGGAGGCCTATGATGTCTAAAAAATAACATCAAAATGTTAGTAGTATAACACCATAGATTAGCTATAAAAATAAAGACTGAGATTTTGATTACATACCAACCAAATAGGCATCTTCTTTAGTCTCACTTAAGATCACATTATTAGGGACAAAATCAAACCCATGTACAAGTATGAATGAATCCTCTGTTTCCCGAACTATTGTTTCTTTCTTAAACAATACTCTAAAATCGTGTCTGGTCGGCTTGAACCTAATGTCATTCTTAGAGACCTCAAAATTTGATATGGTGTACACATTTCCTTCAAGTATAACATTCTCAAAAAGCCTGACGTGATGGTTCTTAACCGTGCATTGAATTTGTGTACATTGATGCAGTAAAAAAGTAACAAAGAGAATAAGGGTGAAAGGATTACAACAGAACACTTATTTGTATATAGCGTATATATGAATAAGTAAGGTTGAACCATATAATTCTATATACAACCTCTTCATCCATGACAACCATTTCCAACATAGGCTTTTGATGTCTGTCATTAAAGGAAGGGAGCCTCCATACCCTAAGCACTCTCACTTTGAGCCTACACAATTTGTTTTTAGAATCTACATTCACCTCTCTAACTAAATCATACTTTGCTACCATGCTTAACAAAGGAAAGCACAGGTATCACTTTTATAATTGTGAAGTGTTTATAGTCATATGCAAGAATGAAGGATGCAAGTTGCATATATATAGCATAAGGGACATTTTATTATACTTTGTTTGTTATTGCTTAGTAGTCATGCACACAATTAACCTCAATAAATGCTATATAGTGGAACTAAGGACTCTTGTCTGATATGGATATCATAGTAATAGTCATATGGTGTGTATATAGTCATAGTTATATTATTTATCTTAAGACAATAAACAGTGGCACAATAAAAGATTTGGATTTTGGACCGAAACAAATCTCCAATGCAATGTGTTATATAAAACTTTTTGATTTAAGACTTCACGACAATTAACACATTGTACTTCACTGACGTATACGCAATCACAGATGAAATGTGGACTACATAGGCTTGGAGATGGTTATGTAATGAAAAAAGAAATCAAAAAGAGTTTTGTAATGTTTGTTTATTTATTTATTTATTTATTTTTTCTTGAAAACTGAGAAGAGTTTAATAGAAGCAACTAAAAGTATAGAAATAAATTAAGATAGCACTTTCATGTCATATGTGGTTACACGTCAAGTACATGGAAGTCTATCTGTGATAACATAGGAGAAAGAAATTAAGAATTGAGAGTGGTGAAGAGTCGACAAAATTGTGCACAAAATAAAAGTTGTAATAGTTATTTTGAGGACGTACTTTGACCAAAGGATATTGTTGTAGGTGTTATTTATTGAAATGGATTTTGAACCCATGCTTTGAGAGGACAATTGAGGAGTATACATGGTTCAAATGCCAGCACAATTAAAAATTGTACTTTGTTCATATAAACAAAATCAATGTGCAATCCTAAACACTGTTTCTTTATTTGTTTTGGAGATTGAATTCAGTTGACATGGTCAAAAGCCATAAATTGCACTATCAGTTGGAAATTATTTCACTTCATGATACAAATCCTAACAGTGGGATTGAAACTTGGTTTTTGTTTGACCAAATGTAATTTAAAATGCTGGACTTCATTCAAATATACCAAATCCAGAATGAAATTGACACTATTATGGCTTGGATATGGTTAGTAAATGAGGTGTTATGCACTCCAATGAACTCATCTGTCAAGTATCTTAGTAGAGGTTCTGTACTTCCAATTTAAATTAAAGGACTTCATACGTGAAAGAGTGTTCATTCATGTATTCTAAAAGTTTAATACAACTTATATAGTCAAAAACTAAAAACTGATGCAAGCAATGACAATAATTTGGATTTATGTTATAAATACAAAGCAAATAATGTGCTAGGAATTTTTCTATCTTAAGTGAATAAATAATTTTATAAAAGTTATTGGTTAGAATGAAATTTGGCCATTATTCGATCGGAAACAATATGTATAGCCCGTGCTTTTTGTAATAATATGTATGCATATATATATATATATATTATTTAGAAACAAATAAATTAAAAATTAATATTTGAAGTCAATCTTTATTTTAAATGAAACTTGTACGTTAGATTTGTAACGTCCAATCAAGATATGATTATCATATTGGAAGGACTTAATTTATGTTTTTCAATTTTTTCTTTTGGGTGCATATGAAGGACTTCTTTTTTATTTTCATCTTTCAATTATCTTTAGGCAGTACTGTGAACACCTGATTTTGTTCGAGCTTTTTAATAATAGGGTCCAACAATTTGCACTTAATTTACCTTGTTATTTTAGTTGTAGTTTCATTGATTGTTTCTGTTGAAGAATAAAAAAAGAAAATGAATGACAAAATTGAAAGGGAGCCCGAGGAGTGTCACGGACTCCTTCCCTTTCTGTTCCCTTGCATGTGAGTTAACAGTAACCATGGGGAGGAGATAAAGCATAAAAATCAAACAGACACCATGATGATGGTCCTGGATTCTTATTTCCTCTTTCGGTGGAATTAAAAAAAGAGAACACAGAGGGTATACAAGAGGGAGGGCATTCAAGAGAAAAGGGGAGATCACAAAAATTTTCAGATTACCAATAATCTTTCCAATCACTCAGTGAAAATTCAAACAAAAAAAAATTCAAACACTCATCGGAGAACCTGCAAAAATTAGAATTTCAGTCTAGTTATACAGTCCAGCAATCATTCAAGTGAGAGCTCAGTAGTAAGGTAAAGCTATCAATTCATCAACAATAATAGATCATCATCTGAAGATTTTCTTTTTAAAAAAAAAAGGAAAAAGGGAAAGCAACACAGAGGGAGGCCGCGGCTCCTCCCTCCACCGCGCCTCCCTTCCTCCTCTATCATCATCATCACCTTCAACCACTACCATCCCCCCTCTAACCGCCGCGGCCCCCCCTCTCTTTAGCATCTTCATCTCCCATCATCAACACCCTCCACCACAACCACCCACAACCACCATCTTCATCCCCTCCTTTAACCACCACCATCAATCACCCACTGAAACCATTGCAAACCGCCGCCTCCAACCGTGGTACCTCCACCATTAATCACTCCTCCATACGCCGTACAGCCTCCCATCCATCATCTTCATCATCAAGCTTCAGCACTTCCTTTCATCATCATCATCAAATCACCTGAAAATTCCAAGTTCCAGATCAAAACCAAATGTAGATCTTTTTTTGTTTGTTCAGAAAAAAGGAAAATAACAAAAAAGAGGAGTAGAAACGGAGAGGAAAGCCGGCTACCACTACCGCTGCCGGCGTTCTTTCCCCAGACCGGCAACCCGCGCAGCCCCTCCTCCATCACCGGCGCCGGATCTGCTCTTAGCCGCGCCAACGCCACCCTCTCGCGGTGGTTTCACGCTCTCTGCCTTTGCCTCGCTTCGCCGGCAGCCCGCGTAGTCCCTCCTCCATCACCGGCGCCGGATCTGCTCTTAGCCATGCCAGCGCCGCCCTCGTGCGATGGTTTTGCGCTCCCTCCCCTTCGCCTGAATCACCGCAGAACCATCTCTGCCTCCACCCTTCTTCGCCGGCGCTGTTTCTCTTTCCCCACGCGGTGATGGATCCGCGGCTCTCTCTCTTGGCCGCATGCTCCTCCTCCTCTCAAGCCCGCGGACCTCCTCTTCACTTCATGCTTCCATCTCTCTTTCTCTTCTGTGTGTGTGTGTTTGTGAATGTGAAAGGGAGAGAGAGAGAGGAAAGTTTTTTTTTTTTCATTTAAATGTGTGCATGTGTTTATGAGTGTCTTCCGTGAGTATGAGTGTGTGTATGAGAATGTGGGAGCATGTGAGTGTGTTTGGGAATGGGTAGAATAATTTTAGGAATAGAATTAAAATAGGGTTAAGTTAAATAAAAATTAAAATTGATAAAATTTAAGAAAAAATGCTATTTTTTTTTTCAGTTTGAGTTAATGTTAGAATAAGTTTTGAATTCTCGAATGTTCGTTCAATTTTTAGTTTTGTTTGTTTAGATTTAGTTTAAAATAAGTTTTTTTTCTTTTTAAAAAATAAAAAAAGATTTGTTCTTTTTGAATGGAATTAAGTAAACTGATTGTAAAAAAGGGTGATTTAACATTTTCTTTAATTTTTGAATAATTTTAGTATTAATGTTTCTATTGATTAAAAAAGAGAGAAAAATAGTAATTAGGACCTTTGTTTTCTTAGTTTAATTATTTTTATATATTTTATTAAATTGTATGTTTACGTTTATGTTTACGAGTTAATTTTCTTACCTTTGTATGTTGAATTAATTTATATTTATATTGATTGATTTAATTGCTTAATTGTGTTTATTTTATTTTATTTTATTTTATTTTATTTTATTTTTTTTCTTCTTTCTTTCAGTTTAAATACTCTTGCTTATGTGTTTAGATTGAAATTAATTGTGTAATTATAATATTTTGCATTTCTAGTTTAATTTATTTTACATATTGTGTGTATTTACGTTTGTGAATTACTTTTTTAGTTTTCCTATTTTATAGGATTATGCGTTTTGTGTGTAATTATATTATGAATTAGTTTTTCTTTTAGTTTAATTGTTTTGTATGTTTATATGTTTTATTTAAGTTAATCGTGTTTGTGTTTATAAATTTTGCTTTTGTTAGCTTAATTATTATTGTTTTTTATTTATTCAAATTAATTGGGTATTTGTTTTTATGCATTAATTTTGTAGGTTCCTGTTAAAATTAGAATTTTTGTCTAAAAAGAGGAGTTTTATCCATTTTAGATTTAAAATAAATACTTGAGTATTTTATTAAAATTTATATACTTAATTAATTGATCAATTGTATTAAAGAATAAAGTTAATTTGACCGCGACGGTTTGTTAACTTTATGTTTTAGAATATTTTAGCTGTGACAGCTTAATATTCTAAAATTCCTTTTTTTTTAAAATTTAACTTTTCACCACTTAATTTATTTGTAAATAATTTTTCTAACTTTTTCCTATCCTATTTGTGTATTTTGTTTTATTTATAAATTTATTTTTTCCTAAATTTTGTTTGAAAATATTTTATTAAACTTTTGTTATTGTAGATAAAGAGTTAGTTTAGCCGTGACGGTTTGTTAACTCGATATTTCGAACATTTAAGTTGTGACAGCTTAATGATTCGAAAATTTCCTCAAAAATGTTTGTTCTCTTTTATATTTTTATTGATTTTCTTCTTTTCTCTTATTTGTAAATATTTATAATTTATGTATTTATTTTCAATTTATTTTTTGCTCATTTATTTAATAAATTTCTTAATTAAATAATAAGGTTAACTTAGTCGTGACGATTAGTTAACTCATTTTTAGGGCATCTGAATTGTGACAGTTTGGTGCACTAAAAATTCTATTTCTTTTTTAAGAAAAATAAATTCCTTTTAATTGTCTTGAAACAGAAAATAAACGTTTGGAAAAGGTTATTTATTTAATTTGCACAGTTAATTAAAGGTACCGTCTAAGGACGGGTGTACTAGGATGCGTGGGATTAAATTCCTGCCCTTCCCTATACATAACCGACTCCCGAACTCAAACTGGTTTCAAAGACTATTCTCCAAATGAATGGGTTTTTCCATGTTTTCCCGATTTCTAATAAACTTGGTGGCGACTCCAATAATTTTCAAACAAAATTTAAAATCTTTCTTTTTCGCCGTCCCCGTCGCGATCCCGGTTGCGACAGATGGCGACTCCACTGGGGATTTCCAAGAGAGTCAAGCCTGTTTTAGTTAGTTGTGCAAATTAAATATAGCCTTTTGATGTTTGTTTTCCTTTCCTTATTTTACTTTGTCTAATATTGTATGCTTCGTCTCTTTACAGAATTTCGCTTTTCATGTGTTTATTTATAGTGATAGCTTTATTTGTAAAAGCTTAGGGTAGATGACTGTTACTGAATTCTGTACGTGTTTGTTTGAGTGGTTTTTGTAGGTATTAGTCATGGGTAGTCTTAGGATTTCAGGTTTGTATGCTCTCTTCACACACAACACTTACACGTTAATCACACACGAGTGGGGCCCTATACCCGGGTCTGAGTGTAACTTGAGATAGGTAAGAGATTATGTAGTGGTAGCCATTTTGGATGTTCATCCTGTTTGGTTATTGCGAAAATCTCATCTAGAGTGTGATTCTTTCATGAATGCCCTACACCTAGCAGTTCACCTGCTGTTGTGGATAACATTCTGAAACGAATCTTAACTCTAGAGACCGTAGAATTCTGAAAATATAGACCCACCCAGTAAAAGTGTTCACAAGGTAGAATGACCATAGAACCATAGAATTAACCTCCAGAATTTACCTCACATAGGACACAAAGAGAGCGTGCATTTTCTTTAACTCCTTTATTTTATACATGATTTCCTATCATTGTTCTTTGTGCATAATTTCTGTTCATTTCCTAAATTGTTTACTATTCCTTCTTTTATTTAAATCATTTTCTTTCTATTATGGCAGGTTTGTTAGAAAGTTGAACTGAAATCTTATTATGAGTATCTTTGGGAAAATGGAAACAAATATGAGACCAGACAGTCAGAAAGGGGAAAAATTAAAAAGAACTCTGCGTCTCAAAGCCAAGACACCTGACACTAAAAGTCTGAGATCTTTGGGTCAATTGCTGAAGTTACCACAACTCCTGTCTCTCACCAGAAAGTATGGAAAGGTTTTGAATCTCTTAGAAGTGGAAGAACAGGAAGAAGCAATCACAGCACTGGCACAGTACTATGATCCTCCGTTCCGATGTTTCACTTTTCAAGACTTCCAGTTAGCACCGACCATTGAAGAATTTGAGAAGATCCTGGGGTTACCACTAGAAGGAGAAAAACCTTATCACTACCAAGGCCATTATCCTTCTTTACAAACCCTATCAACCGTCCTAAGGGTAGGCGTAAAGAATCTGCATAAAGCACAGAAGTGTAGAAATGGGACTTACGGATTCTCAAGGGATTATCTCGAAGAGCATATGCGCCGTTTAGCTCAAGTTGAAGATTGGGATACTTTCATAGATGTACTGGCCCTCACCATCTACGGCACTGTCTTGTTTCCGAACATTGAAGGCCTTGTAGACTTTGCGGCTATTGACGTATTCCTTGCTCGCAAGTTCCATGGTCATAATCCCGTTCCAACCCTCCTGGCAAATGTTTATTGTACTCTGAACTTTTGCCATGAGAGAAATGGTAAGAGAATTCTGTGCTGTTTACCAATGTTATATGTGTGGGCTACTTCACACATATTCCAAAGGAATTACAAGGCGCCTTGTCCAATTGAAGACCTACGAATGCATAACATCAAGAAGAAGAATGGACAAGAGTGGGCTCAAGACCTGGCCAGATTGGATGAAAAGATGATACGATGGTATCCTTGGAGGGATGATGGTCAAACTCTGATTTATCAGTGCGGAAGCTTTCCAAATGTACCTCTCATGGGTACCCGAGGATGCATAAACTACAATCCTGTCTTGGTGTTACGCCAACTTGGTTATCCCATGATGGGACCTCCTTCTGAAACTGCAGTTACTCCGTTTGTCTCATATTATCAAGACTCCAAAGACATTGACCTATTCCAGAAGATCCGGTCCGCCTGGAACAAGGTTGTCAAGAAAGGAAAAGAACTGGGAGTTAGGAGTTGTGCTGTGAAAGAAAATTATCATCAATGGGTGAAAAATAGGGCTCAAGAGATCAAGCTGCCCTTCAAGGTCATAACTGTTACTCCTCTGGACAATGCATCAACCTGGGGTATCCATGAAAATGAAGAAATCAAAGAAGTGAAAGAGAAGCTAGACAAGGTTGAACAAGAAAAAGTGCAAATGGAAACTGAGTTGAAAAGTGCCCACCATAACTACGCAACATTAAAACGAGAAAGCACTGAAAAGGATCAAGCTCTAGAAGGAACAAGCAAGAAATTGAAGATGGGGCATGAACACATGATGAAAACCGAGGAATGCCTCAAAGCTGCCAACAAAGAGCTTGGACTTCGGAGGCAAGAGCGTGACAAAGCGCTAGCTGAAAATCAACAATTGAAAGACCTGTTTCGAAAGGCCAAAATTGCTGAAGAAGCTGCATTAAAAGGCCAAGAGCAAATGAAACAACAAATGCAAGAATTGAACAATGAATACCAAGGGAAGATTGAAGAGCTGAGCCAACACATGAATGATGAGATCATGGAATATCAGGTTGCGCTGGAAGAAGAAAAGGAAAAAGTTGCAAGTTTGGATTCTGAAATACAACATCAGAACCACATTATTCATGAGCTGAAGACTCGCTTCTCAAACTTGGCAGGATTGGCTAATGCGGCCATAGAAGATGTTCCAAGCTATTTAGGATTGGCTGAACAAGGAATAATCCCTTTCAAGACCCCGATTGAGATTAGCAACTTTATCAACTATTGTAAAGACCTGATTGGGAGAATGAAGCAAACGATTGCTGAGAGATAGGCATTTGTGGCTTTACAGTGTATTTTCTTTTGTTGTTATGAGAATCAATGTAAGAAAGATGATGATTGTAATATGCCTTCATGAATAAAAGAATCTTCGTTTCTCTGTATTGTGTTGGTCTCATAGCAATGTCCATAACTTAGTACTTTTGAACGAGACGTTCTGAGGAACGGTTATCATCAAAGATACTCACATCAAGACTCAGTTCGATCAAAGATTTCTAACGAATAGCCATGTTTTAATCTTTTACTTTTCACTAAAACTGTTTTCTTGTATAGGTAAAAATCCGTCACAATTGGGCACCCAAGGAAAACCGATATCGATCAAACTCGAATTCACAATACCAGAGCCCGGACCAAAATGGCTGGAGGGAATGGTGACGCAGAAAGGAGTATCCCAATCACAACTACTTCTGAAGTAGGAAGAAATCTGAGCCATGAAGTTGATGCAGTGAGAGGAAAACTGAATGAACTGTCAAACAACCAAGGAAGGTTGGAGGATATGATGCGGGCCATACAAGAATCACTTAACCTATTGGGAGCTCATTCAGCAAATGTGCAACCAAATACCACGACACTGGGTATGCCTGTGGTACCGGGTGTAGCTCTAAATGTCACTGCAGGGATGAATGATATGGGTGAAATCCCGAATAACTTCCATGGGCAACCACCGCCCACGATACCATTGGTAATCCCTATCGGAGAAGGCTATCGTTCCTTAGAAAATGTGCAAACTCATGAGCACGGGCATGTTACACCTGTCTGGGAGCAACCTCGTGTGGTCATCCAGAAGCAGCCATCCTCCTCAGAAAATAGTCGTGCAGAGGCAGAAAAAGGAAAGTTCAAAGAAGAGTGGATGGAGAAGATTCAAGAGCAGATTCGGGCTATTCAAGGACCTAGCTCCTATGGGTATGTGGAAGTTGAACAACTCTGCCCTTCTACTGATGTAGTAATTCCTAGGGACTTCAAGGTTCCTGACTTCTCAAAGTATGACGGGACGGGTAATCCTCTTTTTCACTTGAAGAGTTATTGTACTAAGATGGCGATATGGTCAAAGGATGAAAAATTTCTCATCAACTTCTTCCATGAAAGCTTTGACCGACCCACTGGAGTGGTACATTCAACTAGACCATTCGAAGATTTCTAGCTGGAGAGAATTGGCATATCTGTTCATGAGCCAATACAAGTTCAATCTTGAGGTGGCACCTACACAGGAGCAATTAAGCTCTATGCAGAAGAAGAAGGATGAATCATTCAAGCAATATGCACAAAGATGGAGAGCCTTGGCTGCCCAAGTTCAACCACCACTCATCCCAACTGAAATGTGTTCTTACTTCTTGGGAACCTTGGGATCCCCTTACATTGGGGCAATGGCAGGAGCAGCATACAAAGACTTCTCTGAGTTGATAACTGCTAGAGAAAGAATTGAAAGCTTAGCAAAAGCCGGCAAGCTTCCCATGAGCAGTGAAGACGCAAGAAAGAGTTTCCCGCCCAGAAAAAAAGAGACATATGTGAATTATGTGCATGGTTAGCAATCATTCGTCCCACGATACACACCAACCCGACCACGATCATACCAAACCCCTATCCCTCACTATCCACCATATCAAACCACACCAACCGCAAACACTGTTCCATATTCCCAACCCCAAGTTAACAACCTCCACATAAGGCCATATCAACCAACCCGCCCAACATACACCCCAGCACCTCGACCAAATTTCCAAAACCAAAATCGTAAACGATTCCCCAATTTCCCACCTTTCCCAAAGCTATCTATTTCGAATGCTGATCTGTTTCAAAAGTTAGTTGATGCTCATTTGATCTCGGCATATCCTGTGCACCCATTAGAACCACCATACCCAGCTTGGTACAACCCAAACCTGACCTGTAAATACCACATGGACATAGCAGGGCATTCCATTGAGGATTGCGAAGGTTTTAAAACAGCAGTAAGAAGGTTAATTACTTGCGGGAGGCTAGACTTTCAAGAAGATTTGAAGCCGGATATTGTTAATAACCCGATCCCGAAACACGAAGGAGGAAGCCGTGTGAATGCCTTGGAGGTGGAAGAACCCCTAGTTAAGAAGGTTATGAGTCTTCGAACTCCTATGGAGAAAGTGTTCATTGGTTTGAAGGAGGCGGGGTACCATATCGCAGCATCTGCATCCATGATAAAAGAGAATGAGAAAGATGACATAAGGACGAGCTGCATATACCACTCTGGAAGTTTTGGTCATGATATAGAAAGTTGTGGGGATTTCAAAGCTCGAGTACAAGAATTACTCGACTTGGGTGTGATTCAAGTGAAACAGAAATCGAATCTTCCTGAGGAGGTGAATGTGATTGATCGCTTCATACTCCGCATCCCTCCACTGAATCGAGCTCCGAAACCAGAGAAAGTGGTGATCACCGTGAGGAAACCAGCACCATTCAGTTACGAGGATACACACGCTATCCCTTGGAACTATGAAACTAATGTGGAGGCAAATGGAGATATAGGGGAAACCTCGAAAGCCCAAGTGGTAGCGGAGGTAAAAGGAATAACAAGAAGTGGAAGAATTTACGGACCCGGAGAATTGGAAAAAGGGAAGTTTGTCGAAGAAGAGAACGTGGGAAAAGGGTTTTGGTGCAGATAGAAAAGAAAGAGAAGAAAATGAAGAAGAGGAGTTCTTGAAGATCATGAAACAAAGTGAGTACTACATACTGGAGCAATTGAAAAAGACTCCTGCTAGAATCTCCCTGTTGTCACTAATCTTATCATCTGAATCTCATCAAAAGGCAGTGCTGAAGGTCTTGAAGGATGCTTATGTGAAACCGGATGTCTCACTGGAGAGTATGGTGAATATGGTAGATCCGGTAAAGCGTGTCAATATGATCATTCTCTCAAATGAAGAGATCGTATCACAGGCTAACCCACGAGCACTGTATATAACCCTTAAATGCAAAGGCTATATAGTGCCTAAAGTGCTCATTGACGGAGGATCAGGTCTGAATGTCTTGCCAGCGACAACTTTGAGCTACTTGTCAATAAGCAAGGACGACATTTCACCACAAATGATGATTGTAAGAGCTTTTGATGAAGCGAAGAAAAACATCCTGGGGGAAATAGTGCTGCCGTTGGAGATCGGCCCAAGCCGATTTGAGGTTTTATTCCAACTGATGGAGATCGAGTCTGGTTACAATATGCTGCTGGGAAGACCATGGATCAACAATGTTGGTGCTGTTCCTTCAATCTTGCATCAAAAGGTTAAATACATTGAAAATGATTCAGTCATTACAATCCATGGAGAGAAGGAAATCATTGTATCTAAACCTGTCTCACTTCCATATGTTGAAAATGTGGAGTTAGTGGAAAACAGCTTATGGCACAGTCTGGAGGTAGTAGGACTGAAGCAAGAACAGAATGAGTTCCCAAGGCAATATGTCAATCAGGTAGTGGCTCATATCATGACCAAAAATGGTTATCTGCACGGCAAAGGACTGGGACCATGGTTGCAGGGTATCAAGACACCTCTACCTATCTCAAGGAAGCCTAACCGATTTGGTTTAGGATATGAGGCGTCATTGGAAGAGCAGATTAAGACCATGGCTCTTGAGCAAAAGAAACCAAAAGAGAAGATAAAGCAGATCCCTCATCTGAAAGAGACATTTCCTTACCCAGCTGAAGTGATTGTGGCTGAAGAGAGTTATGAAGTTAGCTGTTGTCCAACCATCAATGTGGTGGATGTTGAGAAGCCTGAAGAATGCAACAATGCTTATGTTGTCAACCACGATGAGATGCTGATGAATTGGACAGCCGAACCAATGCTTGATGTTGTTACTTCAAAGTAATCATTCGGGATTGTATTAATTGTATTTGCTTTTATGGATGCTACTTTGAGACATCATTTGAATAAACTTGCATGTTTATCCAGCAATTTTTCTCTTTACCATCCGTTGTTCTTTTTCTTTATCATTATTTCCTCAAACCATTAATTTGTGCCTTTTATTCATATTTTACCCATTATTTGTCTTGGCATTCCAACCCACCACAATTACTTTCCAGGGATTTAAGTACAAGAGTTTTGCCACATGAAAGGGATTTTGAAGGCCAATCAATTGATTCTCTTACTGCACTTGATTGTGATAGTTATGAGTCTGAAGAAGATGAAGAAGCTGTTGAGAGATTTTCAGGGTTACTAGAACACATGGATAAAGGATTTGACTTAGACAATGAGGTGGTCGAAGTAATTAACATGGGCACTGAAGAGAAGAAAGAGCTGAAAATAGTGGAGAATCCTGAGCGAACAGAAATGATCGCCTTGTTTGAAGAATACCTGGATATTTTCGCATGGTCTTATCATGATATGCCAGGACTAGATCCAGAGATTGTTTCACACAAGATCCCTTTGTACCCAGAAGTTGAGCCGAAAAAGCAAAAGTTGAGAAGAATGCGGCCTGACATGTCGCTAAAGATAAAAGAAGAAGTGACTAAACAGCTAGAGGCCGGGTTTCTAGAGGTATCGAGACACACAGATTGGGTGGCCAACATCGTGCCTGTGCCTAAAAAGGATGGGAAGGTTAGGATGTGTGTTGATTATCGGGACTTGAATAAAGCCAGCCCGAAAGATGATTTTCCACTCCCTCACATTGATGTCCTTGTTGATAATATGGCCAGGAATCACCGATTTTCATTCATGGATGGATACTCCAGGTACAATCAGATTCTCATGGATGTTCATGACAAAGGAAAAACTACGTTCATAACTCCGTGGGGAACATTTTGCTACACAGTCATGCCGTTCGGGTTGAAGAATGCCGGTGCCACTTACCAACGTGCTATGGTTGCACTGTTCCATGACATGATGCACAAAGAAATTGAAGTGTATGTAGATGACATGGTCGCTAAGTCCAAAGAGGGAGAAAGCCATGTAGTAGTCTTACGAAAGCTATTTGAAGGACTCAGAAAATACAAGTTGCGACTGAACCCGAATAAATGCATCTTTGGAGCTTCCACGGGGAAATTACTGGGATTCATTGTCAGCAGAGAAGGGATAAAAGTGGATCCAGATAAAGTGAAGGTCATACAAGAAATGCCAGCCCCCCGAACTGAGAAGGAAGTGAGAAGTTTTCTTGGGAGGCTCAACTACATTGCTAGATTCATTGCAAATTTGACTAGTACTTGTGAGCCTATATTCAAGTTGCTGCGAAAACATCAACCTGGAGAATGGAATGAGGAATGCCAAGAGGCCTTCGATAAAATAAAGACTTATCTAATGAAACCTCCAGTTCTGATTCCTCCTACGCCAGGCCGTCCTTTAATACTGTATCTCACAGTGTTACCTACTTCACTCGGGGCAATGTTGGGGCAATATGATGAATCTGGAAAGAGAGAACAGGCCATTTACTATTCGAGCAAGAAGTTTAATGAATGCGAATCTCGCTATCTGGCAATTGAAAAGACTCACAGCGTTAGTATGGGCTTCCAAGAGGTTGAGGCAGTACATGTTGTACTACACTACTTGGTTAATTTCTCGAATGGATCCGTTAAAGTACATATTTGATAGTCCTCATGTGTCATTAAGAATGTCAAAATGGCAAGTGATGCTGTCTGAATTTGATATCAAATATGTCACTCAAAAGACCATCAAAGGAAGTGCAATTGCTGATCATCTAGCTGTACACCCTCTGGAGGGTGTACAACCCACTATGCTTGAATTCCCCGATGATGAGGTGTTGGCACTAGAAAGAGAAGATGAGGAAGAGGAGAATGTGTGGAAGATGTACTTTGATGGAGCTACCAATATGAATGGATGTGGAATTGGAGCTGTAGTAGTCTCACCAGCTGGGAAGCAGTATCCAGTTTCTATCAAACTAGACTTTGAATGTACCAACAACATGACAGAATATGAAGCGTGTGCAAATGGATTACAAGTTACGATTGACTTGGGAATCAAAGAACTAAAAGTCTTTGGAGACTCTGCGCTCATAATCTATCAAGTTAATGGAGAATGGCGCACAAAGGATCCAAAATTGGTACCTTATCAGAAGTATTTGTCTCAATTAATTGAGCGCTTTGATGATATATCGTTCTCTCATTTGACTCGGGACAAGAACCAGTTTGCGGATGCTTTAGCGACTTTGGCCGTGATGACTAACTTGGAGGTCCATGCTAATGTCCAACCCATCCATGTAGAGGTGCAAAATGAACCAGTGTATTGTGACAATGTGGAGATTGAGCCGGATGGCCAACCATGGTATCATGATATCAAACAGTATATTCAAAGAGGAGAATACCCAGCAGGTGCAAATGAGGTGGATAAGAAGACAATTCAAGGCCGCCATGGTTTTCTTCCTGAATGGTGAAGTTCTCTACAAGAGAAACTATGACACGACTCTCCTCAGATGTGTAGATGCTCATGAAGCTCGAATAATCATGATTGAAGTTCATGAAGGGATCTGTGGAACTCATGCCAATGGACATATGATGGCTCGCAAAATCTTAAGAAGCGGTTATTACTGGTCCACTATGGAGAATGACTGTATCAGTTATGTTCGAAAGTGCCACAAATGCCAAATATATGCAGATCGAGTCAATGCTCCCCCAGTTCAGTTGCACAACATGGTGTCTCCTTGGCCTTTCTCGATGTGGGGCATGGATGTTATCGGTCCGATTAACCCTAAAGCATCTAATGGTCATCGTTTCATCTTGGTGGCAATAGATTATTTCACTAAATGGGTGGAAGCTGCTTCATACGCCAACATCACACAAAAGGTGTTTCTCAGATTCATCAAAAAGGACATCATCTGCAGATATGGAATTCCAGAAAGGATCATTACAGACAATGCTCCTAACCTCAATGGTGCCGAAGTTCAGAAGTTCTTTGAGACTTTCAAGATCAAGCATCACAACTCAGCTCCTTATAGACCTCAAATGAATGGTGCGGTTGAAGCTGCAAATAAAAATATCAAGAAAATCATCGCCAAAATGGTTGTGAACTACAAAGATTGGCATGAAATGCTGCTGTATGCTCTGCACGCATATCGTACCAACATACGATCAAGCACAGGGGCAACTCCTTTTTCATTGGTATATGGAATGGAAGCCGTATCTCCTATAGAGGTTGAAATCCCTTCGCTCAAAGTTTTAATGGAGGCTGAGCTGGAAGAATCTGAATGGGTGAAAGCTCGATATGAGCAATTGAACATGATCGAAGAGAAGAGACTTACAGCCATTTGCCACGGCCAATTGTATCAAAGCAGAATGGCTAGGGCTTTTAATAAGAAAGTCCGCTCTAGAGATTTTCATCCAGGAGATTTGGTTCTGAAGAAAATTCTCCCTAATCAAGAGGACACACGGGGAAAGTGGGCTCCAAGTTATGAGGGTCCTTACATTGTCAAGCATGCATTCTCAGGTGGAGCATTGATTTTGCAAAACATGGAGGGACAAGAATTGCCTAAACCAATCAACAGTGATGCAGTTAAAAGATTTTATGCCTGAAGAGATGTTTAAAAAGCCCGTTAGGTCGAAAACTCGAAAGAGCGACCTAAGCAAAAGTTAGGGTAAAGCAGATACTTAAAAAGCCCGTTAGGTCGAAAACTCGAAAGAGCGACCTAAGCAAAAGTTAGGGCAAAGCAAAAAGGAAAAGCCTGTTAGGTCGAAAACTCGAAAGAGCGACCTAAGCAAAAATTAGGGCAAAACAGCAAAACAGAAGAGCTCGCTAGGCTGAAAACTCAAAAGAGCGGCCTAGGCAAAAGTTAGAGCAGAAAAGATAAGCATCTTCGCTGGCAATCAAGCTGGGCAATTTTTGATAATCCAGCAAGTCAAGCAGATAAGGGCTGAAACTGGGGCAATTTTGAAAAAGAATTTGAAGACATATCGTCGGATATCATGGCTATGGTGTTCAATTTGCTTTAAGAAGTCAATTGATTGAGCCACTAAGAACCTAAACTGGGGCAAAAATTTTGTGTCTCCCAAAATTTTATCTTTCGCATTTATGTTATTCAAAGCATTTTGTCATCTAATACACCAAACAATGAAAATGCCCATTCAGTTAATCCCTCTACCTTCCCTTTGAATGCATGTTTATTCATAATGTCTCAAGTAGGATAAATTTAAGCTTCAATTACGCAATCTACAATGTTTACAGCAATACATCAATGATTAGCATTAATTCAGAAATTTCAGCTAAGCTTGACAGAAAAGTAATCATCCTTCTGAAAAAGGAAATGGGAGAAGAATAAAAATGAGCAAGGTCATAGAAGAAAACAAAGTCTTGGATGAGCCAGAAGGTCCAATGCTAAGATTGTGAGTTTGATCGGTTAAAGTTCTCCTCGAGGCTTGCTCAATTGAGTTACGGTTAGTTTTTCAATATTGCATAAACTGAAGGTGAATAATTCAAGGCTTTTTGCATATGATTTGAAAAAAGAAAAAAAAAAGAGATTGTTTTCTTTTCCAAATTTTACATTTCAGTCGGCCTCAGATGCCAATTTACTTTTTCAGGTCGGCCTTAGCTGCCAATTTACATTTTAAGTCGGCCTCAATTGCCAATTTACATTTTCAGTCGGCCTCAGCTGCCAATTTACATTTCAGTCGACCTCAGCTGCCAATTTACATTTCAAGTCGGCCTCAGCTGCCAATTTACATTTTCAGTCGGCCTCAGATGCCAATTTACATTTCCAGTCGGCCTCAGATGCCAATTTTACATTTCAAGTCGGCCTCAGTTGCCAATTTACATTTTCAGTCAGCCTCAGCTGCCAATTTACATTTCAGTCGGCCTCAGCTGCCAATTTACATTTCAAGTCGGCCTCAGCTGCCAATTTACATTTCAAGTCGGCCTCAGTTGCCAATTTACATTTTCAGTCGGCCTCAGATGCCAATTTACGTTTCAAGTCGGCCTCAGATGCCGATTTACATTTCAGTCGGCCTCAGATGCCAATTTTACATTTCAGTCGGCCTCAGATGCCAATTTACATTTCACGTCGGCCTCAGATGCCAATTTTACATTCCAGTCGGCCTCAAATGCCAATTTTACATTCCAGTCGGCCTCAGATGCCAATTTTACGTTTCAAGTAGGCCTCAGCTGCCAATTTTATGTTTCAAGTCGGCCTCAGCTGCCAATTTACGTTTTAGTCGGCCTCAGATGCCAATTTTACATTTCAGTCGGCCTCAGATGCCAATTTACATTTCAAGTCGGCCTTAGCTGCCAATTCAGCTGGCCTCAGATGCCAATTTACATTTTCAATCGGCCTCAGATTGCCATTTTACATTTCCAGTCAACCCCTTGTTGGTTTTTAAGTTTTGGTCAGCATCGTCTGTTTTAGATTCTTGCTAGCTTGTGCATTTGCAGTTGACTTTCTCATATGTGCATGTTTATTTGTCGTTTAGATTCAGATTGTTTATATTTCATGCATTTGTCAAACAAAATCAATGTTCATGTCTTTATTCATTCCTTATGAAGAAAATATAAAACTTAAGTTTTTTTTTTTCATATACTTTCATAAGAAATGAATAAAGAGGGGCAACTGTGAACACCTGATTTTGTTCGAGCTTTTTAATAATAGGGTCCAACAATTTGCACTTAATTTACCTTGTTATTTTAGTTGTAGTTTCATTGATTGTTTCTGTTGAAGAATAAAAAAAGAAAATGAATGACAAAATTGAAAGGGAGCCCGAGGAGTGTCACGGACTCCTTCCCTTTCTGTTCCCTTGCATGTGAGTTAACAGTAACCATGGGGAGGAGATAAAGCATAAAAATCAAACAGACACCATGATGATGGTCCTGGATTCTTATTTCCTCTTTCGGTGGAATTAAAAAAAGAGAACACAGAGGGTATACAAGAGGGAGGGCATTCAAGAGAAAAGGGGAGATCACAAAAATTTTCAGATTACCAATAATCTTTCCAATCACTCAGTGAAAATTCAAACAAAAAAAAATTCAAACACTCATCGGAGAACCTGCAAAAATTAGAATTTCAGTCTAGTTATACAGTCCAGCAATCATTCAAGTGAGAGCTCAGTAGTAAGGTAAAGCTATCAATTCATCAACAATAATAGATCATCATCTGAAGATTTTCTTTTTAAAAAAAAAAGGAAAAAGGGAAAGCAACACAGAGGGAGGCCGCGGCTCCTCCCTCCACCGCCGCGGCCTCCCCTTCCTCCTCTATCATCATCATCACCTTCAACCACCACCATCCCCCCTCTAACCGCCGCGGCCCCCCCTCTCTTTAGCATCTTCATCTTCCATCATCAACACCCTCCACCACAACCACCCACAACCACCATCTTCATCCCCTCCTTTAACCACCACCATCAATCACCCACTGAAACCATTGCAAACCGCCGCCTCCAACCGTGGTACCTCCACCATTAATCACTCCTCCATATGCCGTACAGCCTCCCATCCATCATCTTCATCATCAAGCTTCAGCACTTCCTTTCATCATCATCATCAAATCACCTGAAAATTCCAAGTTCCAGATCAAAACCAAATGTAGATCTTTTTTTGTTTGTTCAGAAAAAAGGAAAATAACAAAAAAGAGGAGCAGAAACGGAGAGGAAAGCCGGCTACCACTACCGCCGCCGGCGTTCTTTCCCCAGACCGGCAACTCGCGCAGCCCCTCCTTCATCACCGGCGCCGGATCTGCTCTTAGCCGCGCCAACGCCACCCTCTCGCGGTGGTTTCACGCTCTCTGCCTTTGCCTCGCTTCGCCGGCAGCCCGCGTAGTCCCTCCTCCATCACCGGCGCCGGATCTGCTCTTAGCCATGCCAGCGCCGCCCTCGTGCGATGGTTTTGCGCTCCCTCCCCTTCGCCTGAATCACCGCAGAACCATCTCTGCCTCCACCCCTCTTTGCCGGCGCTGTTTCTCTTTCCCCACGCGATGATGGATCCGCGGCTCTCTCTCTTGGCCGCATGCTCCTCCTCCTCTCAAGCCCGCGGACCTCCTCTTCACTTCATGCTTCCATCTCTCTTTCTCTTCTGTGTGTGTGTGTTTGTGAATGTGAAAGGGAGAGAGAGAGAGAGGAAAGTTTTTTTTTTTTCGTTTAAATGTGTGCGTGTGTTTATGAGTGTCTCCCGTGAGTATGAGTGTGTGTATGAGAATGTGGGAGCGTGTGAGTGTGTTTGGGAATGGGTAGAATAATTTTAGGAATAGAATTAAAATAGGGTTAAGTTAAATAAAAATTAAAATTGATAAAATTTAAGAAAAAATGCTATTTTTTTTTTCAGTTTGAGTTAATGTTAGAATAAGTTTTGAATTCTCGAATGTTCGTTCAATTTTTAGTTTTGTTTGTTTAGATTTAGTTTAAAATAAGTTTTTTCATTTTTTTTAAAAAAAGATTTGTTCTTTTTGAATGGAATTAAGTAAACTGATTGTAAAAAAGGGTGATTTAACATTTTCTTTAATTTTTGAATAATTTTAGTATTAATGTTTCTATTGATTAAAAAAGAGAGAAAAATAGTAATTAGGACCTTTGTTTTCTTAGTTTAATTATTTTTATATATTTTATTAAATTGTATGTTTACGTTTATGTTTACGAGTTAATTTTCTTACCTTTGTATGTTGAATTAATTTATATTTATATTGATTGATTTAATTGCTTAATTGTGTTTATTTTATTTTATTTTATTTTTTTTTCTTCTTTCTTTCAGTTTAAATACTCTTGCTTATGTGTTTAGATTGAAATTAATTGTGTAATTATAATATTTTACATTTCTAGTTTAATTTATTTTACATATTGTGTGTATTTACGTTTGTGAATTACTTTTTTAGTTTTCCTATTTTATAGGATTATGCGTTTTGTGTGTAATTATATTATGAATTAGTTTTCTTTTAGTTTAATTGTTTTGTATGTTTATATGTTTTATTTAAGTTAATCGTGTTTGTGTTTATAAATTTTGCTTTTGTTAGCTTAATTATTATTGTTTTTTATTTATTCAAATTAATTGGATATTTGTTTTTATGCATTAATTTTGTAGGTTCCTGTTAAAATTAGAATTTTTGTCTAAAAAGAGGAGTTTTATCCATTTTAGATTTAAAATAAATACTTGAGTATTTTATTAAAATTTATATACTTAATTAATTGATCAATTGTATTAAAGAATAAAGTTAATTTGACCGCGACGGTTTGTTAACTTTATGTTTTAGAATATTTTAGCTGTGACAGCTTAATATTCTAAAATTCCTTTTTTAAAAATTTAACTTTTCACCACTTAATTTATTTGTAAATAATTTTTCTAACTTTTTCCTATCCTATTTGTGTATTTTGTTTTATTTATAAATTTATTTTTTCCTAAATTTTGTTTGAAAATATTTTATTAAACTTTTGTTATTGTAGATAAAGAGTTAGTTTAGCCGTGACGGTTTGTTAACTCGATATTTCGAACATTTAAGTTGTGACAGCTTAATGATTCGAAAATTTCCTCAAAAATGTTTGTTCTCTTTTATATTTTTATTGATTTTCTTCTTTTCTCTTATTTGTAAATATTTATAATTTATGTATTTATTTTCAATTTAGTTTTTGCTCATTTATTTAATAAATTTCTTAATTAAATAATAAGGTTAACTTAGTCGTGACGATTAGTTAACTCATTTTTAGGGCATCTGAATTGTGACAGTTTGGTGCACTAAAAATTCTATTTCTTTTTTAAGAAAAATAAATTCCTTTTAATTGTCTTGAAACAGAAAATAAACGTTTGGAAAAGGTTATTTATTTAATTTGCACAGTTAATTAAAGGTACCGTCTAAGGACGGGTGTACTAGGATGCGTGGGATTAAATTCTTGCCCTTCCCTATACATAACCGACTCCCGAACTCAAACTGGTTTCAAAGACTATTCTCCAAATGAATGGGTTTTTCCATGTTTTCCCGATTTCTAATAAACTTGGTGGCGACTCCAATAATTTTCAAACAAAATTTAAAATCTTTCTTTTTCGCCGTCCCTGTCGCGATCCCGGTTGCGACAAGTACATAGCTGAAAAAATTGATATTCAATGCCAACCATGCTCTAGTCTATAGATAAATTTCAAGAGCTATTTTGACCAAATGATATCCCTATTATTGATATGTATTTTGATGGATTTTGAACCCATACTTTGAAAGGACAAGTCATGAGTATACATGGTTGAAAAATACATTGTATGACATTCTAGATTTGGTTCTGAACAGCCATTCTAAGATTAGGTACCATGGCTATTAATAAGGTCAACTAACATAGTAAGGTTGAACATTGTTCCATGCCTTTTTTTTTCTCTAATAATTATTTATTCAATTTGTATTGCAGGAACTATCCTTTACTGTTTAACTCGTATAGCCAAGTGAGGAACCTTCACATGGGCCATTTGAGACAAAGTCATGAAGGTAACAACCCTCATCTCTTGCTTTGGTTTTTTTTTTTAAAAAAAAAATTGATCTGCTAAACATTAGTTGGTTACCTCAAAGATTAAGAAAATAAAAGGTTCAAAAGAACTTAATTGCTGATATAAAACAATTAGATCATGTAAAATTTTTAAGTGACTTAGGCTTTGTGTTTAAGAACCTGAACAACAAATAGGCATGTATCTTTCTTTATTGGTGATCCATTTATATAATCCAGGTTAGCACAATTTAACAATGTATCTTTCATTCATATCGGTTAAAGTCTTTTGTTCAATCCTTATAACATGAAGTGGTTGAAACAGAAGCCATGCTTTCTGATATCTGAATTGGATTTGGGACTTTATTATGTTCAATCCTTAATTCTTGCTAGCTTTACAACAGAAAATGGTGATCACTAATGACTAAGAAGATTGTGAACTTAAAGGTGTGAAAACAATGAATCTAAGGACCTGCATATATAATTGCCAAAACTCCGAAACTGATTCAAAAATGTTAATAACAGAGGACCTTTTTTTATAACAGCATTGACTATGATTTGAAGAAAATAAATCTCACATCACACCATAACCCAAAATTTGCATCTCACAGAAATTTTGCATAAGCTGCCAAAATCTTATCTGAAAACCATTCGATAGACAAAGCCATGGTTTTATAAAATAAAATTAGGAAAATAAACTGATGGGAGAGATTTTACAAAAATCACATAACTAAAAAATAGCTAATGTGATGCATAAAATATAAAGTCGTTGTATAGACAGATCATCTTTAAATGCCAGATTGTGTAGAGCAATGGTTGTATAACATTGAAATTTCATATATAGGTGTGATAACTTGAACTTCCATTACATTTCATTACAAACTTAAGTAGTTTATACATTCATCACAGTATTCACATATAAGTAATGTAGGGAAGGCAACCACCTAGTACAAAATACAAAATGGATGTCAAACAAAGGTACTTCTCTAGCAAAATAGGCCTTCACCATATCAATACAATAAGTAAGATAAAGACACTACTTAGACAGGTTCACTACTTAGTGGGTTGAGGTTGACCATTTTCCTCGGAAATAGGTTCAGCATTAAGATCTTGAACAGCAACACCTAAAACAGGTTCATTTTGAGGGATATTCTCATCAACAGGTTCAACACCAACATCACCATCAAAAGCCTCAATCTCATCTTTCACAACTGGAATTTGTAGTGGATTAGGAAGACCATGGAAACGGTCAATAGCAACATACAAACCATGATGAGGATGAAGAACATGGTTCAGCAAAGGATCAAAATTATGACTAACATGTTCTTCAGCAAAAAGTGCAGGGGAAGGATGGCTCAAAGGATGATGATTGAAAGCCATTTCCCAGAAGTCATCAAGGGTCAGCTTTTTAGGTGGATAGGGGTAAAGAACCCGTTGCATGTCAATATCTCTTACACAAAAATAAAACACACCATTACCATTATAGAACACCTTGAGCCATCCACCATCATGCAACTTATAGTAGTTAATAAGCTCCATGTATCCATTGATAATATATCCATTTAGGAGACCCCTATCAAACATGAGCTCAATCTCATTTCCATGACGATCAATGAAAAGAACCTTTGATGGAAGATCCTCACGAAATCTCTTATAGAAAACAGTGGGAAGCTCAGCAATCAACTGCATGCATGAAAAAAATATTAGTTGATGACAAAGGAACTTGCATGGAAATAAATGAATGTAAAACATGGGGTGCATTGTAAGAGGGAAAGGAGACTAACAGCCTCAGGGTCTATCTATAGGTAGAAAGTTCGAAAGCTCTTTACATAACTCAAATCTCTTCCAATACATGAAGGGGAAGCCATGATTGCTGCAGCATTAACATGAAACAAATATGCTCAAACAAAACCAACAACAGAAACAAAAAAAGGCTAATGGATAGACAAACTATTACCTAGTAAGATTGTTGAATAACTGAGCAGAAGGGGTAGTGATTGATTTTGAAAGAGTAAGAACCAAGCCCATTGAAAACACTACCAATACTCCTCTATTTAAAAGAGCTCGTGATATGAGAACAATGAACAATTAATGCACTAGTTTTTAGAAGGCTTTTAATGAGATTAGATAGCTCATTAGAGTGTGTTGCGTGAAGAGCTTCTACAACCATGCTTCCCAATCTGAAAATTTGGGATATGAAATAAATGTAGAGCTATTAACACAATCAAGCATTAAATGTAAGTGGATTGGAAGCTTGAGTAAGTATCACTTGGATTCAAAAAATGATTGCCCGTGAATGACAATGCAATTGGAATATCATCATACTGACACGTGAAATGGACAGTTGTAATGTTGAAATGAGAGCAACAAAATGGAGGGAGTTGTAATGCTTGATCATATCCTGACACGTGGGAAGCTCTTCGGTAAAAATAGTTCCACCAAATTGGAGGGAATATGAAACTTACATCATACTAACATGTGATCAATCCCACACTTCCATCACCAGTTTTTATAATAAGATATAGGATTATGTGATGTTGTAATACATAAATAGATTCTTAGCATCAAATGGAATTTTTTTTTTATCTTTTTAGGATGCAATATTGCAATTTGTTTTGGTGTAGGTGGAAGAGCAAGGAGCAAGCTGTGTACAGTTTGGAGTTATTAAAGCTTAGCTTTGTTCATTTTGTTCATTTCAAGGTTTCTATTCTTCATTTGATTGGCAAGTTCATTATGTTAGTGTGAGGATTAGTTTCTTTAAGTTTTAGCTTTAGATAGACTGTAGTTATAGTCTTCTAGGTTATTTTTTGTTGCCACAATATTGTGCCATGCATTGCCTATTGGTGACTCAGTGATAATGATCTACTTAATCTATTCTATCTAATCTATAAACCCTGCCACAATGTTTTCAAGATAGCTTTGATATATTGCGGATGCTTAAGTTTCTTTTGTTAATGAGTAAATTAAATATGTTCCATAATTGATAATATACTTTAAGATTTGTTTCTTGTTCCTTGATTTATGCTAGAGTTTTATATGCTATATTTTATTAGGCTATTAATGTTCTTTCTATTGTCTCTATGAATTGAAATAGTGAAAATCCATCTTCTTAAAGTAATTAAAGCTAGCAGTGCTTAAAATGTATCTTGATCCATGCTTGATTATTTTACTTTATCTAGTTAGCTTAATATGAAATTGAAGCTGATTTTGTTAAACTGGTATACATGATTATGAGAACATTTTTTTTTAATTGATGCTTTAATTAGGGTGGTTTAAAATTGTCATAATAAATAGTTTTTTGAAAATATTTCATGGCAAATTGCGGCGGTGTTTTATAACCGCCGTAATTTATCGAATGGTATTGGTAATTACGGCGGTTCCTTGAACTGCCATTACTGCAAAAGTGACGGTTATAACTGCCACAATTCCCAAAAAAAAAAAACTGCCATAATTTACCTCTTTTTTTGTAATGGAGGGGTAATGGATGACATAATTGAGTTGCAGAACTCAAAAATTTAGCAATCGAGTTCTTATTAGATTCCAGATGTAATGCCAAGTTTTAAGCAGAGTAGTCATACATCTCAACAAGGCACGAAACATATGGATGAAAAACCACTAGAGGAAATGGTTGAGGGGACATTTGATGTCCTTGCACTCTACTTGCCAATTTTGATGATCCTAATTATGGTTGACGATATAGACAGTGTTAATTTCAATTATGTGAATGATTGTACCTCAAACACATGTATGTTAAAGATTTCAAGTGGGGAAATTAAACACCCTACACATGTCAAAGATCTATGTGCAGAGTCTCCCAAGACACCTTCTTTGGAAAGTTCAACTTCTATTTATAAGACTATTGACACTACGGAGAAAGGTTCCATAGTCGAGGTGTTAGCTATAGAGGTTGTATCATGTGTCCAGCCATTTATTGAAAGCCAACCATTTTTATTGGAATTGGAATATCCCCTCCCTAAGCACCTTCTAGAGTAGAATGAATACACAATTCTGGAGACTGATGACCCACTTTGAGCTATATGTGCACTATATGGTAAGCTGGTTAAGATTTTTCGGGAACTTGGTGGCAGCATATCATAGTGGAAGACTTCTTTTAGGAACAAACATCCCTTTCCATTGGAAGTGGTTTGCCCTTATGAATGTGAGGCCTGAGAGGAACTTAAAGGCTTTTAAGAACACATCAGCATCTTCAACACTTGGGCCTAAGAGGCCTAATAATTTCAAGGCCTGTAGTATGATCCATATACTACGGGATTTGAGTGGAGTCAAAATATGCAAGGCTTGGTGGAAATTCTTGGAGCAATTCAAGCATAAGCCATTGGACACACACATGAAAAATCACATGACACACATGTATGCAATGCAGCCCACAATTTTGGCCTTTGGAAGCATGGCTTCATTGTGTTAACTTAAGAGTTAATTAAGCTTAGGAAGTCAAAAAAGGAATCTTGTTTTTGATCGGTTGTTTAGGGAGACTCATAATTCCTAGAGTGGTGGTTATTTGTGACTTGTATTGCCTAGGACAGTGAAATATTACTACAATTTTCTCTCCTCTCTAATGTTGGCTGAAATTGGCATGAAGTATTGTCATTTTTGTTTTCTGCACAAACACAACCCCCACTCGAGCAAAATTACTAGACACAATTCTCTCCTTGTTAAACCCTTATCTTATCAAGAACATCAGTTTTCTGCACATTAGTCTCTCTTTCTTTTCCTAAAACATAGCCCCTAGTTGCCCTTGTAAGATCACAATAATTGATCTTGAAAGGAAAATTGCAAAGAATCAGGCAAACCCCACTTATCGAAGAAGGAAGAAAACTCTTCCACCTTCCTCGATTTTTGCTGCGGGTTGAAGGGTGATTCCAGGGAGCAATTTTATCTTCTATCATCCTTATTCGTAAGGCAGGCTTATATTTTAAAAGGGTTCAAGAGCTGGCCTCTTAGTCTCATTCCATGGCTAGAAAGATTAGAGCCTGTAATTTTCTGAGTTTAAAACACTTTTTAATTTGTGCTTATTATAAATCATTCTTAAAATCAAGTTTGAATAAGCAAATATGCTCAATAACCATGAATAGAAAATTGTGAGCTTGCTGGAAAACGAGTTTTTTGGACACATAAGCTTTTAAATTCAAACAGATTTTTTATGAAACTTGACTTGTAAGAGAGTATCCATAAAAATTTTGTACAAAAAGGAGTTGTCCATGACTCAAAATTGAAAAATCCAAAAAGTTGTGTTTTGATCTGACCCTCCAATAGTACTTTTTTCTATGACTCAATTGAAAAATCTAAAAAATCGTGAAACATGATTCTTTGGAAGCTGAGACACGAGGAAACTTTCCATGTAAGTTTTGTGCATTGAATCATTCTGAGCAAACCCCATATTTTATTTTAAAATCGGATCATATTTCTGAGATTGTTCTGGGTTTCTGATCTGGCCTCTGTTCAAAGATTTATCTATAACTCAAGTTTTTTATATTAGAAAAGTATGTAATAAATCTCTTTTGAAAGCTAAGACACAGAGAATAATTTCTATATAAATTTTGTAATTTTTGAGTAATAGGCTTGTCTTTTGCTAATTTAGAAGTTGACTCTAGTCTTACGTTTCAAAACTAATCGTCCCATGGAAATTTTTTTAACTCGTGCTAGGCATATCCAGAAATTAAAGTAAAGGTCTATTTTGAAAGCTAAGTCATAGAGGAATAAAAAAATATAAGTTTTTACATGTCAAAAGTTCCCCATTGAATTTTGCAAATCATTTTAAGTCGCTATTATGTTATCAGAAACATTTTTTGATTAATTAAAGTTGTAGGGGGTATAATAGAACTTTTAGTTATTAGTTTTTCCTGAAATTTCTTTTATTGTAAAATATAGTAAGAACGGAGTCAGCGAGTAAAATTTCAAATTTAAATACTTGAAAATAAATGTTTGGGAAAATTTCTAAGACCAGATGTCAGACTTGTCTTCTAAGAATTTTACTAAAGGATAAGAAGAAATAAAGAATTAAATTATTAAATTATTTTGAGGTTAAGCAATTATTTCTTAAACAAACCCTTATTTTAGTCCCTTTAAAATTTCAAGTCAGATAAGTTGATTCTTATAAAAAAAACCCTCATTGATTTTTGTAAAATTGAATAGTCAGACAAAATGGTCTTAAAAAAAAAATCCCAAATTAATTTCTTCAAAAAAGAATGATCAGATTGGTTAGACCTTCTAGCCCAACATAACAAAGAGACTAATTTTTTTTTATTATTAAATTTTATAGGGATTAGTTTGAGAGTCTTTTTTTAAGTACTAATTTATCCGACGATTCAGTATTGCAGGGACTAATTTGAAAGATTTTTGTAGTAAGGACTTGTTTGTCCTACTTGAAATTTTAGAGGGATTAACATGAAGATTTTTTTTTGGTCTATTTCTTATTAAAATAAAATAAAATAAAAATAAGTTAACATTAGATGCTGGAATATTAATTTATGATATTTGACATATTAATCTTATGGATGAATAATAATACTTCTAAGCTAGAAAACTTAAGAGCTTCTAACATAGAATAAATTATAAATAATTAAAAAGGAAGAATGCCCATAATAACTCTAAAGACATCGAGAAATAATGCTACAAAATAGTAAAACAAGGCTTATAAACTTATAAGTTCTTCACCCAAATGATGCTATTTTATAATGTACCTTGCATAAAAAAATCACTGAAATGATTAGTTTATATGTTTTACCAAAATCAGAGATTGTTGCCTCATGTGTGCTATGAATGGTGATAAGTGATATGATGGATCATGTTATGAATATTAATTTGGTTAGCTCTGGAACCCTTCAGAAAATATTATTGCTTAGAGTTTTGAGTGACAACAAATCAATTTTGTTAAAATATTTGTAGAAAGACTAATATTTTTCTTGCACTTCTTGAGCACTCAACAGGACTATTCTTATATGATTCTCGTTAACATACAAGTCCCTTAAACAAGTTTTATTTTCACAATATCATGTGTAAACATGTTTAATCTCACTCAAAGAGATTATGAACTTAAATGGAGTGAAAAATAATCCTTGAAATGGAGATCAATATGTTTGCCACACGAAGAAAAGCTTTCATGAACAAGAACTAAGTCTTAGATCTTCAGAAAGTAGCCTTCATCTTCAGAAATTGATATATAATGAAGAATTCCACCATCCTCTCACTACAAGAGAAGTGCAGGAAGTTGGTGTGATTAGCAATGGGTTTGCCAATGGTTTCTAATTATACCAATGGGTATGGGCCATCGGTTTTTTAACTGTTAATGGAATATTACCGATGGGTTATAACATGTGTCGATAATTTTTTACAGTTTTCTCGAAAGAGCTCTCCTTGAGTCAGAGGGCAATTTAGCTCCCTCAATTGCACAAATATGCACAAGAAAGTCATAAAAACATAGTATTTGCCATAATTCAAATGTAGTAAACTAACATTTAAAGACTTACCAAATGCTTTCAAGACCCTCTTAGGTGCTCGAACCACTAGCATACAACAACCTACCTTTCTGGGAGGCTTGGTTTGTCCTCCCCTTGTCCACTCTATCCTTGAAGGTCATGTTGGAGGCCTAATGGCACTGAAACTCACTAAGGGTGGCATTACTCAGCTATAAGCAGTCCCTATGCCCTTTGCAGACATCATGGAACATGTCTAGTAAGTGCTTTAATGGCAGGCTCATGCTCGGGCTGAATATAAAATATCTTCTGCACACACAAAAATCACAACATATGAGTAATCATAACCATATAATTAAATAATATAAATATATATAATTTAACAAAGGTGAATAAATCATAGAATTATCTTCTTTTCCTACCACTACAACTCCTTGACATCTAGAGGGATGTCAGTCCAGGTGGGCCATGAATGGCTATACAACATCTGTATAACCTCCATGATCCTATGGTGATCCTTAACAAGCGGGTCAAACTATTAAAAACAATGAAAGTTTTTTGAATATCATATGTAATTCAAAATTAGAATGTAATAGAATACAATAAGTTACCTATCTTTATCGTCCGGCCTAATCTGGGGGAGTGGTCTACCATCAGGCCCAAGTGGCCTACCATCTGGCTCGAAGGGCCTCTTATCTAGGTCTCGAGTCTGTGACCTACACACGAGTATGGTGAGATGCAAGGCTAAGAGTCAAGGCAGTGGTAGAGTTGGGGGAAGGGTCACTATTATGGATGGGCTATGACTGGGAATAAGGGGTAAATAGGGGGTCAACATACCCAGGAGTGGGCATCATCCTAAAGGAGGGGATGGTAATGGTAGGAACAAAGGTGGAGGTAGTGGAGAGGGCGGTAGCGGAGGTGGTGAAAGGGGCGATAGCGGAGGTGGTGGGAGGGGCGGGGGCGGAGAAGGTGCTGGGTAAACTGACCTTCCAAGGTCAGCCTCTGCCTCTACTATCCATACTTAAACAATGAAAAAGGCCACACAAAAAACACAAATTACATTAGGGAATTTCAAATAATTTCATAACAGTATTGTATATAACATTGAACACCTTAGTTAATCTGGAAGTTCAGAGTTGTTTTTATTATCACTTTGTTGTTGATCATTATTTGGATAATCACCACTGCTATCACTTAGTTTATCTTTGCGATTTCTCATTGGGTGGTTACTTGTACGTTTAATTATGTTAACTTCCTCAGTTGTTAATGGAAAAGGGCTTTCAGGATTGTTTGCATCGATTACTGCCCTTGAATGGGGTAGCTCATCTACTTGATAAGCATCTTTAATAGTATCTTCTTCTATCAATCCTATCTCTTGGTTTTGTCTTGTTCACAACCCTCTAGTATGACCTACATTTCCTAGGATAAGACATATAATAGACTTGTCTATCATTTTGGGGTATAATAAATGGATCATAACTTCCATATCTTAATGTCTAACCATATTATCTTCCTATAACACATTATCCACATCATGCTGACCTACATGGATCCCACCAGAACTACTTCCAATCTGAGATATACCCACTTGATTCCATGCATTAACCACCTCCCTGTACTTGGTCCAAACCTAATAATCAGGCATGAATTCCCACTTGTACAAATGAACCCTTATCATATCATCATCTAAATACTTCCTACATTTGCACTTATTACATGGACACTTAACTTTTGCCTCATTAATAAACTATTTTGTTTGACATGCTACCTGCATAAACACTTCAACACCACTATAAAATTTTGTTTTAATCCCCTTTTATTAGGATGCAATCTATCGTACATCCATGACTGGTTTGAAGGTAATATTGCACTTGTGATAAACCCTAGACCGTACAACTTCTTAAAGATGTCAAATTATTACTTTCAAATAAAAATTCAATTGCTATTTAAATTTTTAGTACAACCACTTTTAATCTTATTTCCTTAACAAAAATATTGACAAAATTTTAACAGTATCTCCCCTTAAATTTAGGAGCTTCTAACTAGATATTTCTTTTAATTGGTCTTTAAAACACATTAAATTATTCTTTAAATTTTTTTTAATATAGTTACTTTCAATCTTATTTCCTTAATAAAAATTCTGACAAAATTTCGACAGTATTTCCCTTTAAATTAGGAGCTTCTGTCATCAAATATTTCTTTTAATTGGTCTTTGAATTTTTTTAATATAGTTACTTTTAATCTTATTTCCTTAACAAAAATTATGACAAAATTATGACAGCATATCCCTTTAAATTAGGAGCTTCCATCTTAAGATATTTCTTTTAGTGGGTCTTTAAAACACATTCAATTGGTCTTTAAGTTTTATTTTTATTATTACTTTCTAACACATTCATATTATTACTTTCGAACACATTCAATTGGCCTTTAAGTTTTTTTTAATATAGTCTTTTATCTCTAAAAAAAATTTCAACAAAATTTTGATAGCATCTCCCCTTAAATTAGGAGTTTCTGTCATAAAAAATTTTAGTCAATTCAACAATAATAGATATTATTATAAAGATCAACAACATAATAGATACAGTGAAACAGTTACATCTTAATAATTACATACAATTTACACAATCCTAAAAACCATTCTATTGTGCATACCCTTATAAGTCCACAACATGCATCCTGCAATTTCTGCAAACACAAAGAGTCCTATAACAAATAATGCAAACAAGTCGGGGAAGGATCTCTATGCCCTTCCCCTTGATCATGCAATCCTTATTTCCTACAAATCTATCCTAGAATACACAAGTCTCTATCCTACATATATATTAAACCATACACATAACAAGGATTTAGTTAATAACATCTAATGCAATAAAAAACAACAAAGAATCCGAAAGCTCCCTGCAGGCAATCAATTCCAATCCTAAAAATCCAATGTGAAAAATTTAACTTAACACACCTATATACATAGAAAACGTAAAATAAAATAAGGAAGTAGAATGGCAAACCAATCTAAACATCAAAAAGTCACTACTACCCTCAAACAAAACTCGAACATTAACAAAATAACAACAATAATTACTTTCTAATGCAATAAAATACAATACTATGTGCACCCATAAACTAACAAAAAAACTAAACCAAGTCAAAAAACTAAACTGATTAAAATGCTCGCCAAAGCTCCTAGATCGCAATGGTGGTTTCAATTTCTCGAAGGGAGCTCTGGTGGTGGTGCATGGTGGCAAAATAGGAGGCGGCAGGGGTTTAGAGAGAGAGTCTGTGAAGAGAGAGAGAGCACCCAATGAAATAGGGAAGAAGAAGGCATTCTATTTTATAAATACACGGGTTACCGACAGTTTTACCCATCAGTAACCAATTAATGAAATGGTACGTTTCAAACATCATTTATTACCAATCAGAATGTGGGAACACCAAGCATTTCAACCAAAATACGAAATTTTCAAAAACTCATCAGTACACTTTTCGATAATTTTAAATAAAATAAAATAAAATGTCTATCGATACACCCATTGGTAATTTAATGACAAAAAATAAAAATAATCCATCGATATGTCTATGGGTAACTTCTAACGAAAATAAAATAAAAAATAAAATAAAATACCTGTTGGTACACTCGTCAGTAATTTAATGACAAAAAGTAAAAAAATTAAATAAATAACCCTTCAATATGTTGGTCAGTTACTTTTAATGAAAATTAATAAAAAAACAAAATAAAATAACCATTGATGCACCCATTGGAAACTTTGCGCGCCATGTGGGGCATTGTGGCACCATAATTTACCAATAGGATTACCGACAGTCTGTCATGCAAATTAATAATTAACTCATTAATTTCCAAAAATGTGATAACCTATTGAAGATACCATTGGTAACTACTGATGGGTACAAACCCATCGGTAGTTTTCATCAGTATCCCATGGATTTCTAGTAGTGTTTGAAGTAAGTTATGGTTACAGTCTTCAATCGTGATGATATAATGTGCAACAAGCTCTGATTGAAGCTTTGAAGATTGAAAGAATGTTCAGAAATTGATACAGCGTTTCAGAAAGCACGTTTACTCTTAAACGGTGCACGCTTTACAAAATATGAGCAAAATTCAAATTTCAAATTAAAGTCAAACCCAAAAAGGAAATGGCAGTGACATCTCACTTTTTAACTTGGTCAACCGTCATAGCTTTTAGAAGAAAAAGTTCAGAAACCTCATTTAGAAAGCAAAAAGTAGTTTATGAATATGGACTCAGAAACCTCTATTTGACAACGGTCTTTACAATTGCAAAAGTAACTCTGACAAAGTTGGGCTACTCTTCTAGACTACATTTCCAAGACATAACAAAAGATCAACATGTATCACTAGGAAAAAAAATCAAGGGCAATGGTCATAAATGAGAGATCAAGTATAAAAGGAGATCACGTGCTTACAACTCAAGACATTTTGTGTAACGCTCTAATTTTTACTACTGTGTAAAAATTACCAAAATGCCTTTAGGTAATTTTTGCACATAATTCGAGGCCAAATAATCCTCAATAAAGGAATGTAATATTAGAGAAATGTTATGAGAAATTTGAATAGCGATTCGTGTGAAAGTCGCAAACCTCGATTTTTTTGTATGTGTAAAATGATCAAAACGCCTTTGAGGTCATTTTTACCTAGAAAGTCAAATATAACCAATCTAGATTATCTTTGAGGGGTTAGTTTAATGCTTGATAAGGATTATATGTGCCTTAGAGATAAAAATCTCAATTCTCAATTTTTACTGTACGTAAAATTACTGTTTTATCCCTGCAGTAATTTTATATGAAATTATATAATCCTTGAATTCGGTTTTCACCTAAAAGTTCAAAATGGTTATTTCAAGTATGATTTGAGAATGTCTAGTATTTACAGGGAGTTTTTATGTGAAATTACCTTTTTACCCTTAATTATACTAAATGAGTTTATTTATGTAATTAAGGCAATATTAAACTCTAATTGAACTCAAATTGATTTCATTCATTAACCTTGAGTTAAAAATTAATTATCCAAGGTTAAAAATAATTACTTGAGGTAATTAGAGCCTAAGATTACCAAAGGTAAAATAAAATTACCTTTCCTTAATTACAAAAGCTCATAAATTAGTGATATTGAGATCAAAGTTAAGATTACGGTTTAGGTAAAATCTAATACATTTATATTTTCTTATCCGAAGTTTAAGACTTATGTTACAAATTGATTTTAACTCATATGAGATTAACTTTATTTACTAGTGTATGATTATTCTTTTTACCTTGTCTTAAATTGTCCTAAACACTTAACCTTTTACCATTTTCACTAATCTATCAATTTCTAACCTTTTACCTAAATAATTACACATCTAATACATGTTTTACCACTTGCAAATGATGAGAAATCTGATCATAAAAGGATCAGAAACCAGTGCCCATGATCAGCCTAATTCACTATATTTTATTTGTTTTTCCAACATGAAATCATATCCAACCTTATCACCATTTCTTTAGCTTTCATTTTCATTATTTTAGGACATGTTTAATCAAAAGAAAACCCACCCATTTCAACCATGATGTGATCAGCAACAATGTCTCCCATTAGCATCATATTTTAGTGTTTTCATCCATTATGCATGAACCAAATTCTTACAAGAATAAAAGCATTCTTTTTCTATGTTTTCTTTAATTGAAAAATGAAATAAAACCTCCATTTTCCAGTCACAAATGCAGCGGCCATACAGCCCTCCTTGGCCTATAAATACATGCTCTTCCATTGCCAAAATGTACACACAAGCACTCTTAGCATTTTCTTACTTGATAGTTTTCTTACTCAAAGTTTGCTCAAAGTTCTCTAATTCTCTCAATACTTCAAGCTTTCTTCTTCTTCCTCATTCACATCCAAGACGCTCCATTCCCAACCTATAACCAAGCTCTAAACCTTAAGCATACATATTCCAACCACAAATTAACTCCTAAACACATAACCTTTCCATTATCAAACACAAGAACATAACAAAAATTCTTCCACCATTCCATCATCACTTGCTGAAGCTATCATCATTGTCTAGAGGAGATTTTTCTTCTCTTTGCTTCTTAAGATATCAAGCTTTAACTTTTGAGAACAAGAAACAACTTGGTAGGGATTTTATTTCATGTTCTTTCTCTTGTTCTTTCTTTATATTTTCAATTTTTATGACTTGATATTGACCATGGCTTGATGATGAGGAATCATGGTGGTGGTTGTGAATCCATCATTTAAATGACCTCTAAAGCCCAAGGTTTAATTCTTGATGTTAAAAGATTAATAAAGGAATTGCTAAGTCTTGAGTTTTAAGCTTAATAAGACATAAAAATGAACTTGCATCCATATTTATGTTATAAGTTCTTGCACATCATATTTATATTTCAAGTTATCACTTTAATTTTTGAAGATAATAATATAAACTTGCATATTCATATTTACATTTCAAGTTATCACCTAAATCATAAAGACCTAAGAATGAATTTGCATCTTCGTATTTATATTTATTGCCTTGCATTTCATATTTATATTTCCAAGTTATCACCTTATAATGATAATAATAAGGTTACAAGACAAGTTTATGATTCTAATCATCACTTAAATCCTAAAGTTCAAGACTTACTTCTTTTATCTTAAATGACAATTTTGATCATGGACACTTATCATCTATTTACTTTTTGGCCCTTATATAATTTTGATTTGAAGCTTGATATATTTCATTTTTAGGTATGATTGTGTCTTTAAAATTGTACAAAGAAATTTTCAAAGACCTAGAAATTACAAAAAATTAAGAATATGGTTTTTCTCATGATTTTAAATGCTAAAGTTTTAGTATTGTGATCTAATCTTTTAGAACAAGAATGGTTACTGATTTAGGATGTTTAGATGAGTTTAAATCACTAATAGTTATTGTAAAAAAAAATTTTTAGTGTTTTAGAAAAAACTAGTAACTAAAAAAGATCAAAATTGTGTTCTTATGAAGCTTTTAGAATGCTAATTTTTCTGATTACTGTTTGGCCCTATTCATCACTGTTCACCACTATTCATTACTATTCATCACTATCCATTGCTGTTCACACACTTAAGAATCACTAATAATTGTTATAAAAATTGTTTTAGCATTTTGGGAATGTCTAGTAACTAGGAAGGATCAAAGTTGTGATTTTATGGAGTTTTGAGAGATTAATTTTTTAATTCTGTTCAAGAGTTTTTCAAGGATGTTCATGTTGTTCACATACTTAAAAACTACTAATATTTGTTGTAAAAATTATTTTTGGTACCATAGATGCATAAAAAGGTAATTACAACTGTTAGTTTGGGCTGTTTTACAAAATGCGAAAAGTTGTGTTTTGAACTATCAACTATGTTATTTCAGCCAAATGATTTTATTTAGAGCTACTAATGATGTTGAATGTGTCCATGAGTCCAAAATACCATTTATGAAGTTTAGATAAACTTTTAAAAATTTCAGTTGTTGATAAATATTAAAAACAAGCAATTCTGCACTTTGACCCCAAAAATATGTTAAAATTTGGTCTATAGCCCTAAAAGGTTTTTATGATGAGTTTTAAATGGTTCTAGTGGTTATATTTCTCTTGAAAGTATTAGTTAATATTAGAGATCTATAGTTTGTGAGAATGTGTTAGAAAAGGGTATTTACTTTTTGACCCGTAACGTTTGAGAAATTGCAATTTGACCCCTTTGGGGCTTAAGTGTAAACATTGATAATTTGATAAGATGAATATGATTGATATCTTGTTAAGGCTATGTTCATATATTGAAATTTATATGGCTTAGATGCATGTTTATGTAATTTGAATTATGGCATGTTATGGTTATGTTAGATTCATTGAGATGCATAAGTTCATGAGGTTTATGAGCATGAAATATTGAAATAATGAGTTATTCATGTTTGTATCTCTATATATCATGCCAAGATTAAAAGTGACATAAAACACATGGAAATGATCCTCTAGACTCCCTGAATTAAAGGTTATGAGAGGTGATCCAAATAAGAAGTGATCCTTTAGACTCCTCAAATTAAAGGTTACGAAAGGTGATCCTAATGCCCCCTATCCCGTACCTTAAGAGTCGGGAATTTAACTTATCAAAAGGGATAAGATTATGCTAGTGACGACTAGTGAGGTATGAGCTCATAACCTAGAACTCTAGAGAAAAAAGAGAATATAGGGCGGCCCCCAAGGAAAAGAAAATAAGAAGTTTAAGTCACCTATAAGAATGATGATCATGATGTTCTTTATATCATATGCATTGTTTTGTAAATTCTATGATATTTTGTATATGATATTGATATGCATTCATGACATTAAGATTCATGCTAAAAGATATGGGCCTCGGCTAATGGTATTTAGAACTTAATAAATGAACCTTATATATATGTCCGCCATTTTCATAATTAAACTCGAGGTTCCTGGGGACGATGACGATGACACTTGTGTTAGAGTCGGAAAGCCCTACTGAGATTCTTGTATAAGTTTCTCATCCCTCTTTTTTCCGTGTCGTCTCCAGACAAGGATGATAGAGTTGTTCGTGATTTTCTTTGAGACGTGGACGAGGGAGCTATGTTATAGATAAGAGATTTAACGGAGATAGTTTCCCTTTGGATATTTGCCTTTAGAGTGATCGTATCTCATTTATCAGTTTGTAGTCTATTGATGGATATATCTTGATGTCCTTATGTTTATAATACATCACTATTATGATACAGTTATTGATGTTATTATTATTTGGGTTATGTTATGCCATGGTTGTATTATGTATTTACCTATTATTTGTTTCTAACATCTCTCTTACACAGGCAAGATGAATGACGTTAGATACATAGTATGCGCAGCTCACGTTTTGGTATTTAAATTCAAAAAAAAAATTTACCTATATTTTCACTAAAGTATTTTCAAGAAGTTTTGAGTTAAAAACTGGAACAAAAGAGTAATAACTAATAATTAACTTAAATGCGTCCTAAGCGTGCTGAGTTAAATATTAGGGTGTTACATTTTGTCAAGACTTTATGCTGAATCTTTGAAAAATGCAAGAACTCTCATTCATCTTCTATAAAGCTATTACTACTTGTAATTTGTTTCTTTTTTTGTAAAAATCTTCTTTCTAAGTTCTTATTAGATAACATTTTTCTTTCTAGGAAAAACTGTTAAAAAGAAGTCATTCAGGTTTTCAGTTCATACATTGTTTTATTCTTAGAAAACTTGAGTGTGTGCTAGTTAGAGTGAAGCAACCTACAAATATCACTGTACCCTGATTCGGTGGTGATCATTGTGAGTTAGCTTGGAGAGACTAGTTAAAGACTACTTGGGAATGACATTAGAGTATGCTACTGGTCACGTGAAATAGCTTGAGAAGCCTATAGAAAGATTATCTAACTTTCTCAAGGTTGAAAAATGGTTGATTAGATATAGGTTATTGAGAACTAGATATAGGTAAGATTGCGTAGTATCTCTTCTTTCCTTGCATCTCTTTTATATTTCTGCTTTGTGTTTATCATCGATGCTTTCATGAGGAAACAATCTTTGATCAGTTTCCTATCTTTATTTTAGTTCAGAAAGTTATCTTATGATCCTCAATGACCATATTTCCACTACACTTCAACTTTACACTCGGTAGTATTTGTTTTAAAGTTTTTAGAAACTGAGAAGGAAAGAAAAGTCAAAGCACAATTCAATTCTCCTTCTTGTGCACATTTCAACCTAAAAATTTATGATGAGATGACTTATGCTATGGGTAGATGGATACTATGATTCTTTAATGATGTACAATTCATTAATGATGTATTATTCTTTAATGATGTATACATGAATAGTATAAATGCGCAAGTCTATTGAAAAATTAATGTTAAGTTTTTTGCTTACCACGTCAAATCATTAGGTTAATGCCCTTGAGATGTAAATTTTATTGCAATAGCAATGGTATGAGCTCATAACCCTATAAGCAGGTTGTTAAAGTATTGGTAAAGACATCCCGGTGATGTCAAAAAGAAAAAAAAAAGAATAAAGTTAAAAGTATAGCATCCTATGAACATGATGATAATATTTCCATTTTATTTACGTCAAATGTGTAACACCCCAATTTTTACTGTCATTAGAAATTACCGAATTACTGTAGGTAATTATTACATAAGATTTGAGGCCGAACAATCCTCAATAAAGGAATATAACATTAGAAGAGAGGTTAGGAGCGATTCATATCCCGAATTTCTGTACGTATAAAATGACCAAAATGCCCCTGAAGTTATTTTACTCAGAAAATGAGGATCGTGGGCCCCACCTATTCTCAAGGGGATGTTTTGATGATAATAAGAGATTGTCTGTGTTATGTGTGTTAATAGAGCAGAAGGATCCCAAGTTTGAGTTTCGACGCGCGAAATGACCAAAACGCCCCTGCGGCTGTTTTAACTCCGATGTGCGTGCCGACTGAGCCCGAACCTCACTAAAATGTTTTAAAATTTGTTTTAAGCCATGATTAACCATTGGTTAAGCTCGGGTGGCCTTGGGCAGTTTTTAAGTGAAAGTACGATTTTGCCCCTGTTTTTGGGCAGTTTTGCGAATTTCGGGATTTTTTATTCGTATACCGAAACCTAAGCAATATTAGACTCAAATTAAAGCTTATTAAATTCTAAATATTAATCTAGAGTCAAAATTATGTACTTAGATTGATTAGAACCCAAAATTGCTCAAAAACACCCAAATTGCTTACTAATTCACTTAAGCCCTTAACCGTAAATTCTCTAAATTACATGAATACCTTGCCTACACCTAAATAATGCATGGAACACACAAATTTCACTTCTTTGGGCTGTAATGGACGAAATTATTGATGCCATTATGCAGCTGAATTATTGCCAAAAGTTACACTAAAACAAAATGCCAAAATGTCACCATAAGAGACATAATTCCTTAATTTCATACAACTTTGTCTAAAATGATTTTTCCTCCCTTATTTCTCCTGCAAAATTCCGCCAATTACCTCCTCATTTTGGCCAATTAGAAGCCTCAAAATCTTCTATGAATAGGCTTGCTTGAGTGGTCTTGGAATGCTTTGTTCATAACTAGTTTTTAGGAGCACCAAAAACTTTCTTTCTTCCTCCTCTTTGGCTCAATTCTTTCTTCAATTTTTCAAAGAGATTTTGTTTCATTTCACTTCAAGAAATCAAGTTCTCTTCCTCTTCTTCAACTCAGATTAGGTAGGGAGTAGTTTTTAAATTTATTTCTATGCTTTGAGGAGTTGTGTTTTTAGCTCAAAATAATGAAATTATGAACTTACCTTAGCTTTTCATTTCGATTTTCCTCTTCATTTTTTCTTTAACCAATTCGGCCATATGGCCTAGGTGGAGCTAAGATGATGGCTTGATGATGAGAACTTTGAGGGTGGGTTGTAAATCCATCACAAGTTAGGCCTCTAAAGCTTGAAAATTCCACTTCATGCAAAACCTTAAAGAATAATGCTTTATTATGCTAAAACAAAGATTTTTAGTTTAGAACTTGAAAGATGTATTTTCCAAGCTTGTATTTAATGTTTATGTTTCAAGTCATCACTTAATCTTTCAAGATAATAAAGAGGTTGCATCTCATATTTAATTTATGCTCTCACTTTATTTTATAATGGCTAAAAGAATCAACGCATGTCATGTTTATTTTATGCCATCACCTAAAGATCCTAGAGGTCAAAGACTTGGCCATGTATCACAAGCAAAGAAATATGATTATTGGAGTTAAAGAATTTATTCTTTTAAAAGTCTTGAGATTGGAGCTTAAAAAGATGTAATAATAATTCTCTTCTCCCTTCACCGGTCCTATGTGGACTACCGCCGCTCCGGTTTCTTAATATTCTCTTCTCCCTCTATCGTCTGTGCGGATTACCGACGCTCCAGTTTCTTGCATCATGTTTATATTTCAAGTTCTTGCATCATGTTTAATTTTGAAGTCATCACCTTAAATCTTAAAGATAAAGAAATGGAATTGCATATCATGTTTATAATTCCAAGCTATCACCTTATAAAGATAAGATTAAAATAAGGTTGCATAGTATGTTTATAATTCTAAGATGTCACCTAAATCTCTAAAGCTCAAGACTTACTCCTTTTATCTTAAGTGAGAATTTTAATTGTGAAGATCCTCCCAACTTTGACAAAAGAACTAGTTTCTAAATGAGTTTTAAAACTTTGCAAGGATTTTACGGGGAACTAGTATTTTATATGCACTTAAAATATGATTCTATGTAATTGCATGAGGTTCATGATTCGGCCACTGATCTGAGTTTAGTATCAATGTATGATAATGATTTGATATGTTTGAAGTTATGATAATTATCGTTTATTGTTAAGAGAATGATTCACTGCATGTTAGAGATAAAACTAGCTCCCTAGAACAACCGAAGAGCTAGAATTTACCTAGTTTTTGACCCCTTTAAGTTTAGCCAATGCCAAATCTGTTTTAGTATGTTATAATTCTATCTAGGATTAGTTAGCCACGAAAAATTTGGTATCAATTAGACTAGGATTGATCCCGAACACTAAAAATGAACTTAGCAACTAGAAAATCGTAAAAATAAGATTTCTAGAACTCTAGGGAATGAAATTTATGCATTCTATCCAGAATCTTTAGCAACGATAAGAACTAGGTTTTATTATGTTTAAATAAGGGAGAATGATTCATAATTGGTTTAGTAACTAATTTCAGCATCATAGGGAAAGCTGGTAACAAGAAAGGATTTAAAACATAACTTCTAGCATACCGTAAAATCTTAGGAACAACTTACTACCTATGCTACCCCATTTGATTTAATAGTGTTCTTAAGGCCTATAAATAATCGTAAGGATGGTAATAAATCCCTTAGGTGCATAACTAATTAGTTCTATAATTGATAATTCTATGTAAGTATTGGATGCTTATTACGTACTTGATATCATTGAATGATTTCCTGGCTTGCATGTTATAGTTGCTGTTGCAAATAATGAGAATGCTTATGCATGAAATATTCTTTATTATGTAAAATTTACCTTTGTTGCTAGAAGAAAGTGTATCATTGTAAAAGTGTAATTTGGAAAGGTTCTGGCTAAGGAAAGACTTGGTATTTAAGCGTGTCCATTGTGACCCACCTCTCTTTCCTGGGAATCTCCCAGATGCATGATTATAGTTGATATATATTATTCTAGCTTAAGACTATAAATGAGAAAATGCTATGATGTTTATGAATTGTATTATGATATAACATGCAAAGATTTAATGGTGACTTAAACTTATAAGAAAATGATCCTTTGAAACCATCAGACTATAGGTGGTGAAAAGGTGATTTTAGCCCCCTAACCCGTTCACTCAAAAGGGTAGAGTCGGGACTTTAGCTTATCAAAAGGGATAAGTATATGCTAATGACGACTAGTAAAGTATGAGCTCATAACCTAAATTACTCCCAAAAGGGTGGAGTATAGGGTGGCCCAAGGAAAATAATGATGATGATAAGATTTTAAGTCACCTAAGGCACTAAAGAAATGAAATATGTGCACTGTGTCCATGTGTAGCTAATATTATATGACATTCTTTTATGCATGTTATTTTGATAATGATGATGAGGAATGTGATGTAATGATAAAGGAAAAGTTCATTGTAAATATGACATGTTAAGATTATGATGCATTATAAGACGCATGATTAAAAATTGATGAACCTTGGTTAAGTATTTATCCGAACTTAAAATGAATCTTTGCATGCTCACTATTTTAGAATAATCCCGAGGTTCCTGGGGACTTTGATGATGACACTGTAGAAGGAGGTACCCTACTGAGAATTCTTTAGCAAGATTCTCACTCCCTTTTCTTTATTTCCATCATTGTCTCCAGATTCAAATGGCGACATTCGTCCTGTTCGTTGATACCCCTACTTGGGAATTCCACTATGATCCGGTGCATCGCTCGTATCATTTTGAAGGGAGGTGCGCAGTTCGTGTTTTTATTTACATAGGTCGTCTATTTGCACATCCTATCCCTAGTTATCGATTTTCTCCTACTTCTCCTTATGGCGATGAAATGGTTTTCGAACATGCACGTCCACTTGATGAAAGGATGTTACGTTCTTATCCCGTTTCATCTGCTGTCCATGGATTTCCAGAGTATGTTCCCGAGATGAGATATTCTGAAACTGATCCTTCAGAGGACACTCCTACTCATGTATATTCTGAGAGCTCTGCTCCTACTCCCACACGTGTATAAGAGGGTAGTGAGGAAACAATTGTTCAGCCGAGGTTAGCAAGAAGGTCGTCCATGCAACCCCAGCCTGGTACATCTCGTGTGTCCCCTCCCGAGGGAGCTCATCAGTGGATCGAATTTATTCCCCCATTTCCAGGACAGTGGCCATAAAAGGTTCTTAGTAGATTTATGTGTGTTCATGCACCCTAGTTTTAGGATAACCTTCCCGGCTTATGGAGTTATCTAGTTTAGGGGCATGTATTTCCTTATGTATATTTTCTTTTATGGGTTTGCATAAGACAATGATGTATGATCATAACCCACCCTTTGAGTGAGGTTATTGTATGTAAATATATGTTATAATGTGCTTATGGATGTTATATGATGGAGCCAAAGTGATATGATGTGATATATTCTTAAACGTCTTATTATACTCCGCTTACTCGTTCACGTTGTACTCGGCTCACGTTTTCAATTATGTTTTTTTTTTAAAAAAATGGCTGGTAATTTCACTAAGTATTTTCAAATTATGAAGAAAGAACCAAAGCAAGGAGTAAAGTCTAGTCATTAATCAGATTCAACCTAGGTGTATTTGGTTAATTATTAGGGTGTTACAAAATGTCAAAAAAAGAAAGAAAAGTTAAGAGTACCATGTCAGAAGTTGCATTACATAAGCATGATGTAACGCCCGAGGACGAAATCGAGGAGTTATCGTCGGTGGAAGAAGGCACAGACAAGGTGCGGTTCCCGGCAGATTTCTAAGCCGAAGGGTACATAAATGAACCGATTACACACCTAAATGAGAGGTATCCTAAGACTGTGTAGGTATGGGACTATATAGTTAAGGAGGGCTTATATGAATTGATTTATACTACCTATACCGACAGGATGCATCTTCTTTTCGGTAGCCCATCACTAAAGAACTCCACAATTAAGTGTGCTTGACTTAGAGCAATTTTGGGATAGGTGACCTCTTGGGAAGTTTTCCTAGGAAGTGTGTGAGTGAGGACAAAGCATACTGAAAAGACCCGTGTTAGTTTATGGGGACAATCGTCAATCCATAAAGCAGTATGGGATGTTACAAATGGTATAAGAGCTTGCACCTCTTCCAGTACGGTATGGTTTAGGGATGAACCAAGCAGAAGTTGGTGGGCATGTAACGCCCCGGGACGAAATCAGGGAATGATTGCTGGTGCAAGAAGGCATGGACAAGGAGTGGCTCCTGGCAAACTTCTAAGTGGAGGAGTAAATAAATGAACTGATTACACACCCGAATGAGAGGGATCCTAAGACCGTATAGGTATGGGACTATACAGTTAAGGAGGGCTTATATGAATTGATTTGTACTACCTATACCGACAAGATGCATCTTCTTTTCAGTAGCCCATTACTAAAGAACTCCACAGTTAAGCGTGCTTGATTTGGAGCAATTTTGGGATGGGTGACCTCCTGGGCAATTTTCCTAGGAAGCATGTGAGTGGGGACAAAACACGCTGAAAAGACCCATGTTGGTTTATGAGGACAATCATCAATCCATGAAGCAGTAGGGGATGTTAGTAATGTAACATCCTCCTAATTACCATATTTTACTCAAGTATCAACATAGTAATTAGAAAAGTATTACTTACATTCACAATCTACACTAGTCGGAAATAAATGAAATAAAATAATGTAGACATACATGTTGTAAAGCCAAAATGTACATATATGGACATCGCTATTAAGTTTACAATAGGTGTATCAAATTGTAAATGTAACGCCCCAATTTTTACTGCTAAGTAAAAATTACCAAAATGCCCCTAAGTAATTTTTACACGTAATTCGAGGTCAAATAATCCTCAATAAAGGAATATAACATTAGAGAAATATCATAGGAGATTTGATTAGCGATTCGTGCGAAAGTCGCAAACCCTAATTTTTCTGTACGTGTAAAATGACCAAAATGCCCTTGAGGTCATTTTTACCTAGAAATAAAGGATAACCAATCTAAATCATCTTTGAGGAGTTAATTCTATGCCTGATAGGGATTATGTGTCTTAGAGATAAAAATCTCAATTCTCAATTTTTATCGTACGTAAAATTACTGTTTTACCCCTACAGTAACTTTTCATGAAATTATATAATCTTTGAATTCAATTTTTACCCAAAGGTTCAAAATGACTATTTCAAGTATGATTTGAGATTGTCTAGTATTTATAGGGAGTTTTTACGTGAAATTTCCTTTCTACCCTTAGTTGTGGTAAATAGGTTTACTTGTGTAATTGAGATAGTATTAAAGCTCTATTTGAACTGAAATTGATTTTATTCATTAACCTTGAGTTTAAAATTAATTACCCAAGGTTAAAAATAATTACTGAGGTAATTAGAGTATAAAATTATCTAAGGTAAAATTAAATTACCTTTCCTTAATTATGAAAGCTCATAAAATTAGTGATAATTGAGATCAAAGTTAAGATTTCGGTTTAGGTAAAATCTTGTACATTTACATTTTCTTATCCTAGTTTAGAACCTATGTTACAAATTGATTTTAACTCATTTGAAATTAACTTCATTTACTAGTATATGATTTCTCTTTTTACTTTGTCTTGTATTGTCCTAAACACTTAACCTTTTACTATTTTCATTAATCTATCAATTCCTAATCTTTTACCTAAGTAAATACACATCTAATACATGATTTACCACTTGTAAAACATCACCAATCTGATCCTAAAGGAATCAAAAACCAGTGGCCAACTTGTCTCCTTTTTACCATATTTTAATTGTTTTTCCGACAAAGAAACATATCCAACCATAACACTTTACCTTTAGCTTTCTTTTGCATTTTTTTTGGCTATGTTTAATCAAAAGAAAACACACTTATTTCAGCCATAATGTGATCAGTAACAATGTCTCCTATTAGCATCATATTTTAGTGTTTTCATCCATTATGCATGAACAAAATTATTACTAAGAATAAAAGCATTTTTTTATGTTTCTTTAATTAAAAAATGAAATTAAAACTCCATTTTCCAGCCATGAAGGCAGCTGCCATACAGCCTCCTTGGCCTATAAATATGAGCTCTTCCATTGCCTAAATGCACACACAAACATTCCTAGCCTTAGCATTTTCTTACTTGATAGTTTTCTTACTCAAAGTTTGCTCAAAGTTCTCTAATTCACTCAATACTTCAAGCTTTCTTCTTCTTCCTCATTCACACTCAAGAGAATCCATTCCCAACCTCTAATTAGGTTCTAAACCTCAAGCATACACATTCGAACTATAAATCAACTCTTAAACACATAACATTTCCATTATCAAACACAAAAACACAAGAAAAATCCTCCCTCCATTTGCTTTAATCTTGGCCGAATTTCAAGGACATATCAAGGACATATTTTCTTCTTCTACCTTCTCTAAAGATCAAGCATTGCCTTTTGATAACAAGAAACAACTTGGTAGGGATTTTATTTCATGTTCTTTCTCTTGTTCTTTCTCCATATTTTCGATTTTTATGATTTGATAATGACCATGACTTAATGATGAGGAATCATGGTGGTGGTTGTGAATCCATCATTTAAATGACCTCTAAAGCCCAAGGTTTAATTCTTGATGTTAAAAGATTAATAAAGGAATTATTAAGTTTTGAGTTTTAAGCTTAACAAGATATAAAAATGAACTAGCATCCATATTTATGTTTCAAGTTCTTGATATTTATATTTCAAGCTTTGCATAATCATATTTATATTTCAAGTTATCACTTTAATCCTTGAAGATAATAATATGAACTTGCATATTCATATTTACATTTCAAGTTATCACCTAAACCATAAAGATCTAAGAATGAATTTGCATTCTTTATATTTATATTTCAAGCTTTGCATAATCATATTTATATTTCAAGTTATCACTTTAATTCTTGAAGATAATAATATGAACTTGCATATTCATATTTACATTTCAAGTTATCAACTAAATCATAAAGATCTAAGAATGAATTTGCATCTTTATATTTATATTTCAAGCCTTGCATTTCATATTTATATTTCCAAGTTATCACCTTATAATGATAATAATAAGGTTACAAGACAAGTTTATGATTCTAGTCATCACTTAAATCCTAAAGTTCAAGATTTACTTCTTTTATCTTAAATGGAAATTTCGATCATGGGCACTTCCTATCTATTTATTTTTGGCCCTTATATAATTCTAATTTAAAGCTTGATATAATTTATTTTTAGGTATGACCTCATCTTTAAAGTTGTACAAAGAAATTTTGAAAGACCTAGAAATTATAAAGGATTAAGAATATGGTTTTTCTCATGATTTTAAATGCTAAATTTTTATTATTCTAATCTAATCTTTTAGAACTAGAATGGTTACTGATTTAGGATGTTTAAATGAGTTTAAATCACTAATAGTTATTGTAAAAATTGTTTTTAGTGTCTCAGGAAAAACTAGTAACTAAAAAGGATCAAAATTGTGTTTTTATGAAACTTTTAGAATGCTAATTTTTCTGATTGCTCAAAGATTTGGTCATCATTGTTCACCACTGTTCACTACTATTTATAGCTATTCACACACTTGAGGATCACTAATAATTGTCATAAAAATTGTTTTTAGCTTTTTAGGAAAGTGTAGTAACTAGAAAGGATTAAAATTTTGTTTTGTGAAGCTTTAAGGAGACTAATTTTCTAATTCTGTTCAAGGGTTGTTCAAGGCTGTTCACATTGTTCACACACTTAAGAATTACTTATATTTGTTGTAAAAATTATTTTTAGTACCATAGATGCATAAAAGGGTAATTACAAGTGTTAGTTTGGGTCGTTTTATAAAATGCGGAAAGTTATGTTTAAACTATCAACTATGTTATTTCAGTCAAATGATTTTATTTAGACCTACTAATGATGTTGAATGTGTCCATCAGTCCAAAATACCATTTACGAAGTTTAGATACAGTTTTAGAAATTTCGATCATTGTTAAGTATTAAAAACAAGCAATTCTGCACTTTGACCCTTAAAGTATGTTATAAATTAGTCTATGACCCTAAAAGGTTTTTATGATGAGTCTTAAATGGTTCTAGTAGTTATATGTCTCTTGAAAGTATTGATTAATACTAAGGATCTCTAGTTTGTGAGAATGTGTTACAAAGGGATATTTGCGTTTTGACCCGTAATCTTGAGAAATTGTGATTTGACCCATTTGGGGCTTAAGCATAAATGTTGATAAATTTGATGAAATGAATGTGATCGATATCTCGTGAAGGCTATGTTCATGTGTTGAAATTTATATGGCTTATGGATATATGCAATGAAATATGATGCATGTTTATGTGATTTAAATTATGGCATGTATGGTTATTTTTGATTCATTGAGATGCATAAGTTCATGAAGTTTATGAGCATGAAATATTGAAATGGTGAGTTATTCATGTTTGCATCTCATATATCATGCCAAGATTAAAGGTGACATAAGACACATGTAAATGATCCTCTAGACTCCTCGAATTAAAGGTTATGAGAGGTGATCCAAATAGGAAATGATCCTTTGGACTCTCCGAATTAAAGGTTATGAAAGGTGATGCTAATGCCCCCTATCCCGTACCTTAAGAGTCAGGAATTTAACTTATCAAAGGGGATAAGATTACGTTAGTAAACGACTAGTGAGATATGAGCTCATAACCTAGAACTCTCAAGAAAAGAGAGAATTATAGGGCGGCCCCCAAGGAAAAGAGAATAAAGAAGTTTAAGTCACTTGTAAGAATGATGATCATGATATTCTTTATATCATATGCATTGTTTTATGAATTTTATGATATTATGTATATGATATTGGCATGCATCCATGACTAATATGTTGCATTCATGACATTAAGATTCATGCTAAAAGATACGGGCCTCGGCTAATGGTATTTAGAACTTAATAAATGAACTTTATATATATGTTCACCATTTTCATAACTAAACCCGAGGTTTCCAGGGACGATGATGATGACACTTGTGTTAGAGTCGAGAAACCCTACTGAGATTCTTGTATAAGTTTCTCATCCCTTTTCTTTTCCGTGTCGTCTCCAAACATGAATGATGGTGTAGTTCATGATTTATCTTGAGACTGGACGAGGAGCTACGGAGATAACTTCCCTTTGGATATTTGCCTTTAGAGTGATCGTAACTCATTTATCAGTTTGTATTCTATTAATGGATATATATTGATGTCCTTAAGTTTACAAGACATCCCTATTATGATACAGTTATTGATATGTTATTATTATTTGAGTTATGTTATGCCATGGTTGTATTATGTAATTATCTGTTACTTGTTTCTAACATCTCTCTTACGCAGGCAAGATAGATGACGTTAGATATTTAGTATGCGCGGCTCACGTTTTGGTATTTAAGTTCAAAAAAAAAAATTTACCAATATTTTCACTAAAGTATTTTCAAGAAGTCTTGAGTTAAAAACTGAAATAAAAGAGTAATAACTAATAATTAACTTAAATGCGTCCTAGGCGTGTTGAGTTAAATATTAGGATGTTACAGTAAAACAACTAGTTGGTTCATAAATATTAGGGACTCAATTCACAAAAAAAAAGACCTCTTCTATCTAGTTTGACCCGCTCAAAGTTGAGATCCAGCGAAATTTTTATACAAATAGAAGATGAATCTCGTCAACGTCTAATAAGGTCAAACTACAATCTGGTGGATTCTACTTCTAAACTACTACTATACATATATCAGGAGTCCCTGAGTAGTCCCATGCTCTTCTAAAGGAAACTATTCACATTGGTGCAATGGCATGGCCCCCAGCAGGAGCATCGGGGTCAGAAAATGGATCAGAGCCTGAGGAAAAGGATGAAGTATCATCTCCAGGGGGGCCATAGGTGGTGCAGGTGGAGCTACAAATATGTCAGGGTGTGCCATTTCAAGAAGCACATTAGCATAAGGAAAACCTGGGTGAAACTTAGCAGAGAAAACAGACGTACTAAATGAACGGCTAAAGAACACGTATACTCTGATCCGGGAGTAAGCTACGACATACAGGGAATCTAATGCTGGGTCGTAATGCCACTGCCATTGTGGCGAGTCAAGAAAGGTGATCACAGACGACATCTTTGGAATCTGAATACAACATAAAATACATGCAGAATAGGGATGAGAATATTATAAAATTCTCAGTAGAGTACTCCTTCAAACTTAAACAAATATAATTAACAAATCCTTTCTTATAAGTAACATCATGCAAGATCATATCCAAAAATAATTATAGAGTTAATAAGGATGATCACATATTCTCTCTCACAACAATGAATTCAATTTGAGAGCCATATTCCTTTTTCCTCATTAACATAGGGAAGACTTAATTTCACATCATGTGTTATCTATAGTGGAATCATTTCACTAGAACTATGGATTGCTAGGACATGAGCTCATTTCTATATGTCGATACATCTATCGACTCATCAAATTCCTAGGGAAGTTCTTACTTTTGCTGTAACGCCCCAATTTTTACTGTCATTAGAAATTACTCAATTACCGAATTACCGTAGGTAATTATTACATAAGATTTGAGGCTGAACAATCCTCAATAAAGGAATATAACATTAGAAGAGAGGTTAGGAACGATTCATGCGAGAGTCGCAAATCCCGAATTTCTGTACGTATAAAATGACCAAAATGCCCCTGAAGTTATTTTACTCAGAAAATGAGGATCGTGGGCCCCACCTATTCTCAAGGGGATATTTTGAGGATAATAAGGGATTGTTTGTGTTATGTGTGTTAATAGAGCAGAAGGATCTCAATTTTGAGTTCCGAGGCCTTGAAATGACCAAAACGCCTCAAGGTCGCTTTTTTAACTCCGATGTGCGTGCCGACTGAGCCCGAACCTCACTAAAATATTTTAAAATGTGTTTTTAAGCCATGATTAACCATTGGTTAAGCTCGGGTGGCCTCGGGCAATTTTTTTAAGTGAAAGTACGATTTTGCTCCTCGCTTTTGGGGCGCTTTTGAATTTCGGGATTTTTGATTCGTATACCGAAACCTAAGCAATATTAGGCTCAAATTAAAGCTTATTAAATTCTAAATATTAATCTAGAGTCAAAATTGTGTATTTAGATTGATTAGAACCCAAAATTGCAAAAAAACACCCAAATTGCTTACTAATTCACTTAAACCCTTAACCGTAAATTCTCTAAATTACATGAATACCTTGCCTACACCTAAATAATGCATGGAACACACAAATTTCACTTCTTTGGGCTGTAATGGACGAAATTATTGATGCCATTATGCAGCTGAATTATTGCCAAAAGTTGCACTAAAACAAAATGCCAAAATGTCACCATAAGAGACATAATTCCTTAATTTCATACAACTTTGTCTAAAATAATTTTTCCTCTCTTATTTCTCCTGCAAAATTTCGTCCACTACCTCATCATTTTGGCCAATTAGAAGCCTCAAAATCTTCTATAAATAGGCTTGCTTGAGTGGTCTTGGAATGCTTGGTTCATAACTAGTTTTTAGGAGCACCAAAAACTTTCTTTCTTCCTCCTCTTTGGCTGAATTCTTTCTTCAATTTTTTCAAAGAGATTTTGTTTCATTTCACTTCAAGAAACCAAGTTCTCTTCCTCTTCTTCAACTCAGATTAGGTAGGGAGTAGTTTCTAAATTTATTTCTATGCTTTGAGGAGTTGTGTTTTTAGCTCAAAATGATGAAATTATGAATTTACCTTAGCTTTTCATTTTGGTTTTCCTCTTCTTTTTTTTTTAACCAATTTAGGTCATATGGCCTAGGTGGAACTAAGATGATGGCTTGATGATGAGGACCTTGAGGGTGGGTTGTAAATCCATCACAAGTTAGGCCTCTAAAGCTTGAAAATTCCACTTGATGCAAAACTTTAAAGAATAATACTTTATGATGCTAAAACAATGATTTTTTTTAGTTTAGAACTTGAAAGATGTATTTCCTTTTATGTTTTATTTCTTGTTAAGATATGTATTTGGTTGAATTTATAATTCTTTTAAAGTCTTGAAGGAGCTCTAGTAAAGAAACAAAATGAATTTGCATCCATGATTAAGTTTATGCTTTGCATAACCATGTTTACCTTCTATGTCATCACTAAATTTTCAAGAATGAATAAATGAACTTGCATTCCTCATGTTTAAATTCCAAGCTTGTATCTCATGTTTATGTTTCAAGTCATCACTTAATCTTTCAAGATAATAAAGAGGTTGCATCTCATATTTAATTTATGCTCTCACTATTTTTTATAATGGCTAAAAGAATCAACGCATGGCATGTTTATTTTATGCCATCACCTAAAAATCCTAGAGCTCAAAGACTTGCCCATGTATCACAAGCAAAGAAATATGATTATTGGAGTTAAAGAATTTATTCTTTAAAAAGTCTTGAGATTGGAGCTTAAAAAGATGTAATAATAATATTCTCTTCTCCCTCTACTGGTCCTGTGTGGACTCCCGCCGCTCCGGTTTCTTAATATTCTCTTCTCCCTCTTGGTCTGTATGACTACCGCCGCTCCGGTTTCTTAATATTTTCTTCTCCCTCTATCGGTCTGTGCGGATTACACGCCTCCAGCTTTCTTGTATCATGTTTATATTTCAAGTTCTTGCATCATGTTTAATTTTCAAGTCATCACCTTAAATCTTAAAGATAAAGAAATGGAATTGCATATCATGTTTATAATTCCAAGCTATCACCTTATAAAGATAAGATTAAAATAAGGTTGCATAGCATGTTTATAATTCTAAGATGTCACCTAAATCTCTAAAGCTCAAGACTTACTCCTTTTATCTTAAGTGAGAATTTTAATTGTGAAGATCCTCCCAAATTTGACAAAAGAACTAGTTTCTAAATGAGTTTTAAGGCTTTGCAAGGATTTTACGGGGAACTAGTATTTTATATGCACTTAAAATATGATTCTATGTAATTGCATGAGGTTCATGATTCGGCCATTAATATGAGTTTAGTATCAATGTGTGATAATGATTTGATATGATTGAAGTTGTGATAATTATGGTTTATTGTTAAGAGAATGATTCATAATTGGGTTAGTAACTAATTAGTTCTATAATTGATAATTCTATGTAAGGATTGGATGCTTATTAAGTACTTGATATCATTGAATGATTTCCTGGCTTGCATGTTATAGTTGTTGCAAATAATGAGAATGCTTGTACATGAAATGTTCTTTATTATGTAAAATTTACCTTTGTTGCTAGAAGAAAGTGTATCATTGTAAAAGTGTAATTTGGAAAGGTTCTGGCTAAGGAAAGACTTGGTATTTAAGCGTGTCCATTGTGACCCACCTCTCTTTCCTGGGAATCTCCCATATGCATGATTACAATTGATATATATTATTCTAGCTTAAGACTATAAATGAGAAAATGTTATGATGTTTATGAATTGTATTATGATATAACATGCAAAGATTTAATGATGACTTAAACTTATAAGAAAATGATCCTTTGGAACCATCGACTATAGGTGGTGAAAAGGTGATTTTAGCCCCTAACCCGTTTCTCTCAAAAGGGTAGAGTCGGGACTTTAGCTTATCAAAAGGGATAAGTATATGCTAGTGACGACTAGTAAAATATGAGCTCATAACCTAAATTACTCCCAAAAGGGTGGAGTATAGGGTGGCCCAAGGAAAATAATGATGATGATAAGATTTTAAGTCATCAAAGGCACTAAAGAAATGAAATATGTGCACCGTGTCCATGTGTAGCTAATATTATATGACGTTCTTTTATGCATGTTATTTTGATAATGATGATGAGGAATATGATGTAATGATAAAGGAAATGTTCATTGTAAATATGACATGTTAAGAATAAGATGCATTATAAGACGCATGATTAAAAATTGACGAACCTCGGTTAAGTATTTGTCCAACTTAAAATGAATCTTTGCATGCTCACTATTTTAGAATAATCCCGAGGTTCCCCGGGACTTTGATGACGACACTGTAGAAGGAGGTACCCTACTGAGAGAATTCTTTAGCAAGATTCTCACTCCCTTTTCTTTATTTCCGTCATTGTCTCCAGATTCAAATGGCGACATTCGTCCTGTTCGTTGATACCCCTACTTGGGAATTCCACTATGATCCGGTGCATCGCTCGTATCATTTTGAAGGGAGGTGCGCAGTTCGTGTTTTTATTTACATAGGTCGTCCATTTGCACATCCTGTCCCTAGTTATCGATTTTCTCCTACTTCTCCCTATGGCGATGAAATGGTTTTCGAACATGCACGTCCACTTGATGAAAGGATGTTACGTTCTTATCCCGCTTCATCTGCTGTCCATGGATTTCCACAGTATGTTCCTAGACTAGATATTCGAAACTGATCCTTCAGAGGACAGTCGTACTCATGTATATTCTCGAGAGCTCGCTCCTACTCCCACACGTAAGAGAGGGTAGTGAGGAAACAGTTGTTCAGCCGAGGTTAGCGAGAAGGCCGTCCATGCGACCCCAGCCTGGTGCATCTCGTGTGTCCCGTCCCGAGGGAGCTCATCAGTGGATCGGATTTATTCCCCCATTTCCAGGACAGTGGCCATAGAAGGTTCTTAGTAGATTTATGTGTGATCATGCACCCTAGTTTTAGGATAACCTTCCCGGCTTATGGAGTTATCTAGTTTAGGGGCATGTATTTCCTTAAGTATATTTTCTTTTATGGGTTTGCATAAGATAATGATGTATGAACATAACCCACCCTTTGAGTGAGGTTATTGTATGTAAATATATGCTATAATGTGCTTATGGATGTTATATGATGGAGCCTAAGTGATATGATGTGATATATTCTTAAACGTCTTATTATACCCCGCTTACTCGTTCACGTTGTACTCGACTCATGTTTTCAATTATGTGTTTAAAAAAAAAAATGGCTCGTAATTTCACTAAGTATTTTCAAATTATGAAGAAAGAACCAAAGCAAGGAGTAAAGTCTAGTCATTAATCAGATTCAACCTAGGTGTATCTGGTTAATTACTAGGGTGTTACATTTGCCTTCCCTCTTTAACCATACAAGTCTTGTCTCTGTTTTCTCCATATGTTAAAAATTTGCATAATTATAAGTCATGTTTTTTCTTTTATCATTATAATACTCACATCATGTACTTCTCTTATTCAAGGGCATTCTTACATCACAAGCAAGTATCTAATTTCATAGGAGTCTCATCCATGTCTCATAAGAATTCCTTTAAAACATCTAGCATGTATACATATGCCATATGCTTGGATTAAATGCCATGCTATCATTAATTTAAGACATTCTCACCATTTCAACACCCTGGCAGATTTTCTACTCCAAAGACAATATTTAATTTTCATATCAAATGGCCAATTCAAGAGCCACAAAAATTCTCTATGGCATTTCAATGTGTTTAAAAGACCCTGTAAAAATTTCACAACAAACGGAATCCTCTAACCATATCAACTAAATTGTACAAATTTGGCAGTTAGAGACCACTTATTCACAGCTCAGATCAAGATTCTCATAATTTTTAACCCTAACAATTGATTGAATCAACCAAAAATCAAATTCACAGTTGTAATTCAATGTGTTATCAACTTCCTATAAAAATTTCAAAGAATAAATCTATCATTTACTATGATAATAAAATCATACAATTTTACTGCTTTAGCTTCAACATTTCAAGCAGCATAGTTACAACTTCGGTTCTTGATTTTTCTCAAGCAGTAAAAGTCTTTATCATGCACCATGAAATTTCTCAGAGTTTCCTTAGGATGTTAGCTTCAACATATAATTTTTATAGTTGATAAAAATTACTACAATTGAACCAGAAAATTCATGAACAAATCATGACCTGTTGAAATCTGAAAATCCAGCAAACCAATTCAAAATCTCTTTTGATAAAAATGATTTTTCACAACACCAAACAGTCCACCAAAATTAATACATCAATATCAATATATTGTCAACCAATAAAATTAGAAATTTTGGACAAAACTAGCAAGAATTTCTCAGAATAAATTTTGAAATAAAAGAGAATAATTAAACCCTATCTTGAGAGCTTTTGAGCTTTTTGTTCCAAATGTGTTTTACTTGACTTCCCTTCACCTTGAGAACTCTTAATCACACACCAAACCTCCCTTAGGCAGTGAGGAAGTGAGGAACCAAAGTGAAAATTGATGGAGAATTAGAATTCTGATCGGTTAAAATTGTAGAGTTTGAGGTGTAGAATAACTTTGATGAAGAAAAGTTTTGATTTCAAAGACTCACTAAGAATGTGCTAAAATAAAAGAATGGACAATAACACTCAAATAGGCTAAACAATGGTAACATGCAAAGGTTGGCTATATGGGCAAGTGGCTAAAAATAAGAAAAATGCCTTAATCATATTCAAGCGTGCACATGGAAACATATTTTCAAGCAAAACCTTAAGCAAGTTCCAGAATACAAATCCAAAGAAGGAAACACATAGGAACAAACAAGGCTAGCGCATGATGGTCCAATCAAAAGAGCTCAAAATCTCACAGGTAAAATTGCATCTACTCAATCTAAACAACACAATGAATCTACCAATCATGCAACACAAAATAAAGTCAAAGCCAAGCAAGTCAATAAGGTGCATGTGGTGTGAGCCTATGTGTAACAACCAAAGAATTATTTAAAAATTAATTTAAGCTTTATTAATCGTAATTTCAAAAATCTGATAGTTTTAGCAATGATAAGAATGACCCAATGGATGTGATAAAAAAAAATCCGGTCGAGGTGAATAGTAACCTTGCGGGCCCTAGGACCTATCGGGACAACCAAAACCTAGATCCGGGAACATGAGATGCTCAGAACTTAGAAAAGATAGGGTTAAAGTTAGAAACGAAGATTTTATAACTGTAATTAACTTTCAAGCAATATCTGATTACCCAAGTATGGTGATCCGTTTGGCAAAATTTTGGTATGCAATTTTTAACACCAAAAGATAACTTAATCTTTAGAAAAAAGATAATGTCTATCCTTTAGGGCCAAGTCTGAGGCTAAGATTCAATCTTGCAAAGAAAGATTAAATCCTAGTCATTCATTTCTTCTTATTATTAGAAAGAAACTATATTTTATTTAGACAAAGACTACATTTATGACAAGATAAATACAAGGCTACAAAACTTTGTCATTTTTCTTTCTCATTCTCGACTAGCACAAGAAACCTTTCGACCACCATTTTTCTTTCTTGTAAACCACCATTAACAAGTTTCAAATTCTCAAAATTCCATCCTACACTTGATAAAACCACAAACTCTCTTCCCAAAACTTATTCTACTCCTCAATATCTACCGAACCAACCAATTAGAATTTGAATCCATCACATTTTTATACTTTCAAAGCTCACAATCTACCGCCTAACGAAGGGTCTGGTGTGGGTTTGGAGGCTTTGAAGTAAAGGAAATCATTCTTGAATCACCCTTGGAGCCAAGATCTCTAAAGCCACCAAAGTAGGGCTTTTAAACCATTTTGGTTTTCAAATCGGTTTTCTAAAGTTTGGTTACTGATTTACGTGATATTTCTGGTTGTATGGTGATATATAGATATTGATATGTATAATTTGGAGGAGTGTTTGGATGATGTTAGAAATCATTTTTGTCAAAAGGGATTTTGAAGTATGCTACTAGATTTTCGGATTTCGCCTAGGTAATGATTGTTCACGAATTTAATGGTATAATTGTAGGTATTTTTATGAGCTATAAAAGTTATATGTTGAAGCTAACATCCTAAGGAAACTCCACGATTTTTCGTGGGTCATGTTAAAGACTTTTGCTACTTGAAAAAAATCAAGAACCAAAACTATACATGTGCTGCTTGAATTGTTAGAACTGAAGCTATAGATGTTGCTAATTTTGTTACCATAGCAAATGATTGAATTATCACTTGAACTTTTTACAGGGTGTGGGAACATCTTAAGGTTCAACCATGATTTTTTTTCCAAAATTGATTCAATCATTTGCTAGGGTTAAAAATTATGAATTTTCGATTTTGAGCTGAGACTAAGTGGTCTCTGACCATCAAATTTGCCTAATTTTGTTAGCATAGTTAAAGAATGATTCTTGCTCTAAAATTTTTACAGAACCTTATGGGTACATTGAAGTGCCATTGAGAATTTTTATAACCTCTGAATTGGTTGTTTGATGTGCAAATTAAATTGTGCTAAAAAGGTGTGAATTTGTCCATGTGCTGTATACATGTTAATGCATTATATTGGTGACATAATGACATTTGGTTCAAGTATGTTGTATATGAATGCATGCTAATGACTTAAAAGATTGGTTTATGAGGTCTGATTGAAATCACATTGTGAATGAATGTCTGTATGTGTTATATTCATGCTTTTTCAGAAAGAAAAGTGAATGATATACTGAAATAAGTTCTATAGCCATAAGTAAAAATGAGATCCTCCTTAACTTGTCAAGGGCAAATAAAGAAACATAAGATTCTCTTTGACTTGTCAATGGCAAATAAAAAAACATAAGATCCTTTTCAACTTGTCAAGGGCAATTAAAGATAATTTCACTACATTTGGCATATACATGTTTGTATCATATCGAATAAATGTGTACTAAGTGATTGATTAATAAAAGCAACCCACTTCGGAAGTATGACTTAGAACTTCAAAATGAACTATTGCTATGTAGTGTATGATTACATTTTCCTAATAAACCGAAGTGGCTGGGACGATGATGACATGGATTTATTTATTGTGTGTTTTAGGGATACCCTATTGAGAATTTTAGAATTCTCACCCTTATGTGCTTGTGTTTCTGTGTCGTCTCCAGGTTGATTTAGAGAACCATGAGATTGCTACATGAAACAACTCAGACTTGTAGTAGTTTAGTAGTTAACATGTTTATTTTACTGTACTTAATTATAGTTATATGTATGTAGTAGATGTAATAAAGAATAGACATGTATTAAAACTCATAGAAAAGCTTCCTTTTGTACTTGACTTTGGATTCAATAAATGTAATGTTTCTTTGTTATATATATTTTAATAGAATTACAACTTAGTTGATTCACAATTCGGCTGATTCTTACTATAGATATTTTAGAAAGGTCCATTAATTGATAAGTAACAACTCCTAAGTATAATGTCATGACTTAAGGATAATATTGTCCTTGGGAGGATGTTACATATGGTATCAAAGCAGTTCATCCCTGTAAGATCTTGTGGAATGGACTGGCTATGCTTCTTTAGTAAATGTCATGCATTATAATTTTATATATGTGTGTGATGGCTGGTTAGGAATGTTGTGAGTTGCTGCCACACTTAGCTTGGTATTGAACCTAATCAACTTAATATTTCTTAGTTGGTGTGATAAGAATCAATGACTTTAAATCAACGTACTAGGAACAGTGCTAGAGAGGAAGCTGGTATAATGGAAACCTTCCATGAGATGGTGGCTGTCATGAGAGAACAAATTGTAGTAGCCAACAGGATGATGGAAAGGTTGGTTCAATATGCCGAAGAAAATCCATTTGGGAACCCTGGAGGAGTAGAAATGGACATAGAATACTAGAAGTTCGTAGAGTTCAAGAAAGCAAACCCTCTGCCTTTCCAAGGAGTTTTCAATCCAAATAAAGCAGAAGAATGGATTAAAGCTAAAGCAAGACCATCTTCATCAAACTCGAGAACCTTCTTCCTTTTTCGATAAGCTTCCTTCTATTTGTCTTTCTAATATTCCATCTCGTTGCAAACTGATACAGGGCTCCCAAGGTCGGGCTATGATAGCAATTGATAGAACCCTAGTATTTCATAAAGATAGATAAAACACTAAAATGGCTTAGATTAAAGCTTCAATGTGAAAGCTAGTATATATTTATATATTTCTCGAATAAAACTCAACAAGAACGAAGCATGAAAATTACAAGATAAAATAAAATATCCTGGAATTGAGCAGCCCTTTAGGTTTTACTATCCTCTTTTTATAAACTTTTGAATGCCTTCTTAGTATAACCCTAATCGAGTAATACAGCTCGCCATATAACAGTACAATTTTGCTCAGCTGAATCTTTCTCCTATACAACAAACAAGGCACTAACTTGCTTCTTTATCTTATGGGCCTAATGGTGATCTACTCCTTTTCATGTAACACCCCGATTCTTTCTGTCTGAGGGAAATGACCAAAATGCTCCTGAGGTCATTTCCTGACCCGAATTCGAGGGTAACCAACTCGGTCATCCTCGAAGGGTCAACTCAATGTTTGAAGGGGATTGAATGGCCTTAGAATGCTTTCGGAAGCGAAAATTTCGTTTTCCGCAGTTTCGGGTCAAAATGACCAAAATACCCTTATAGCGTTTTACGCAGGTAAAGGTGCCGTTTGAGCCCGAAACTTTCCCCCGAGGTTTAAAAACATGTTTTCATGTGTCTAGAGGTCTCTGTTCAAGTCCCGGTGGTCCCGGGCAGTTTTAGTGCAAAATTACGATTTTACCCCTACAATAGTATTTTTGAGCTTAATGACGTAATTAAGCAAACCTAAGCAATATTAGGCTCTAAACGAAGATTAATTAATTTCCCTAATTAATCTAGAGTCAAAATAATTTATTAAAATTAATTAGAACCTAAAATTGCTTAGATTAAATTTAAATCCCTTTTTAGAACTCAAGATTCCTAGTCTTGGAATCTTAAATAGTGTTTTCTCTCTCCAATTCCCTAAATCAAGGAATTGTGTCTAGAGTTGTTTAGACTCTAAATTGAGGATCTAACTCACTAATGGTGCAAGATCACTCCTTAATTATGTCTAGACCACCCTAATTATTCATTTTCCTTACTTAAACACTTTCTTACAAATTCCTAATCTTAAGCATAATGAAAGATACACCTAAACACAACTCTAAATCACAATTAAATTGCAAAACAAACCTCCCCTTGGCTGCAACATGGCCGAACAGCCATGCTCTCCTTGGCCACATGTTTAATTATTTTCTCACTCAAAGAACCATGCTTGAGGCTATACCTTGAACCATACCTCACCATGCTTTGAACCATACCTCACCATGCCTCAAGACCACATTATCTCACCTCATGGAACTCATGGATGCCTCCAATTCTGCACACATGGCCGAAGCTCTTCCTCTCCATGAGATCCCTTCATTTGTTTCATTTCTCTATAAATAGAATGCCTTGAGGAGCTTGCACCACTTTTAGATCATTTGCTAAGTTTAGGAGCACTCAAAGCTTTTCCTTTTCTCTCAAAGTTCTAGTGTTCTTCAAGTTCTTGGAGTTCTTCAAGTTCTTCATCTTCTTCTTCCATCTTCAAGTTCATCACACCAAGTAGGGATTTTCTTTCAAGTATTTCTTTCTTTAAAGTTCTTGTTCTAAGCTTTATGTTTATAGTTTCTCTTGATTCTTTTTAGAACTTCTCTTCCATTCCTTTTCCCTTTCCATTTTCGGCCATAGGGCCTTTGGGAATGAAGAAATGAGAGCTTGATGATGAGAGTTTCATGATGATGTTCATCACTTGAAACAAACTCTAGAGCTTGATCTTTGTTCTTGAACAAAAATGTTTCTAGTTCTTCCTTTCTTGAACTCTTGAGAACTTTAGCTTTGATGATGTTTTAAAATGGCTCTATGAACTCAATGATGAGGACTCATGATGTTGGTGTTAATATATCATCAAGATCATGAACTCTAGAGTTTTAAAAATGTTCCTTTTTCTTTTTGAAGATTTCGGCCATTTCCTTAATTTTTCTAAGCTTCATGGTTTGATTTCCTAAGAATATTATGTTAAGTTTTAAGAACTCTAAGCTTGACTTTACCTTGTTTGGATGAGTTTGGGTTATGGTTTAAATTCCTTTAAAGTCTTGTTAAGAGCTCTAGAAAGATAAAATGAACTTGCATAATTTATTTTATGCTTGCATTCATATTTACATTCTTGCTATGCATCTTTACTTTCTAGTTATCACCTAAGAACATAAAGATTAAAATGGAACTTGTATCATCACTTAATTTAATTCTCGAAGCCTTTCTATTTCGCCCTTAAAGTCGATTGTTATTGGGCCTAGAGCACTAAAATAAAGAATTGAACTTGCATTATCACCTAATTAATTTCTCGAATGCCTTTCTATTTCGACCTTAAAGTCGATTGTTGTTGGGCCAAGAGTACTAAAATGAAGAATTGAACCTTGCATCTTTACTTTCAAGCTTGCACGTTTAAGTATATGCCTCGCATATTTACTTTCAAGCTTGCACGTTTATGTTTATGCCTTGCATATTTAATTTATGTCATCACTTTATTTTGTAAGCAAGATTAAAAATGAAAAGCATGAGCACGTTTATTTTATGTCGTAACTTAAGAACCTAGAGCTCAAAGACTTGCCCATTTCATTCCAAGTTAAAGTTTAATGTGAAACCATTCTTTGAATGCATATTTTCGGCCAAGTAGTGATGATGGACGTACAATGAGTTTTCATCTAGCTACTAGGACCAATAGTCTATGTTTTAAGTTTTCCTTAAAGCTTTACAAAACTTTATAAGGTTATGTCATCACAAGTTGTGATTTTATTCTCTTTTAGGGGATGAAATATGTTTTGGTCAGTAACCTAAGGCTTCTCTTAGCCTCTTGATGAACTAAAATGTTTTGAAAGGAGTTTTAGAAGTTCTAGATTGATTCCAAGAGAAACTAGTTGACTTATGTACCTAGAAATGTCAATTTAATTCTCTTATTGAGGCAAGATGTTTTCGGTTCTAATATGATGAGTGTGATGCTGTATGATGATGTTTTGATGTGTTGGAATGTGTGAAAATATCATATGATGATGTAGAAGCGATTCTATGCGTGATAGGTAAGAAACTAGCTAACTAGAAATACCGTAAAGCTAGAATTTAACATAGTTTTGACCCATTTGTTTTTGGAACTTATCCAAACTGTTTTAATGGGAACATAATCAGATTTAGATTGTTTAGACATGAAAAACTTGATAACATTTGGATTAGAATTGAATTCTAGCACCTATGGGGAAACTAGTAACTAGAAAACCGTAAAAATGCAAATGTAGAACTCTTAGAACATTTAATTTTCTGGATTCTGTCCAGCACCCTTACAACATGATAAACATGATTAATAATTAGCCCTTAAGCATAGGAATGTCTCATAATTGATTTAGACTTAATATATAGCTTTCAAGTGAAGACGGAACCGAGAAAGGGTCTAAAACGTAAGTTCTGGAACCCCGTAAATACAAGTTAGAGATTCTGCCCTATGCTTTTCAGATTTAAGTATGAACATGAGGATTAGGAATGATGATTAATTATGAGCCCTTAGGTGCATAAAGATATGAGCGACGGATGTAGAGAACTATATCTTAAGATTAAAACCCGTAAGGGTCAAAGCATAAGCTACCGCAAGGGTAAGCGTTTGGATGTTTTATGATGATGCATGTAGTATGCAAATGATAATGATGTTATTCATATGAGGAATTCATGAGGTTATATGTTTATGTGGCATAAAGCAAATTTGGAAGGAAATTCGGTGTAATGCCGTTGTGCCGCCGAATTTCCGACAAATTTGGGGACTTAAAGAGATTTTGAAAATTAACGTACTAAGATGGGTTCTAGGATGACACCGGTTCAGCTGAGCACCTCCATAGAACTCATGTGACATTGGTATCAATTTATACTCTTAGGTGACACCGGTTCGGCCGAGCACCCCTAAGAGGTTAGCCCCTTAACCCGTACTCAGATAGTCGGGATTTATGATTTATGATACACTTATCGTTAAGTGGTAAGTAAGAACTAGTGACGACTAGTTAAGGTATGAGCTCATAACCTAGATATGTGACATGTTCTGGGTGACACCGGTTCGGCCGAGCACCCCCAATTCGATTATCTTTTAGGGTGGCCCATGAGGAAGAGATGTTTCATGATTATGATTATGTCACTAAGTTTGTCCCATATGAATGTTTCTATTGCCACTTTATGCCACTAAGTTTGATGAGACTTGATGTTATGATTGATGTATGTGCATTAGATAGTGTCATGCATACATTTTCTATTATGTTGCATACATGACATTCAGATCATTCTAAAATGAATGGACCTTGGCTAAAGTATATCTTAAAGTTTAAAATGAACTTAATACATGCCCAGTCATTTTGTATAATTAAACCCAAGGTTCCTGAGGACGTAGATGATGACACCTAGGTAGTAGGAGGCCCTACTGAGATTCTCTAGCAAGATTCTCACCCCCTTTATCTCTTTCTTTCCGTCACGTCTTCAGATGGCGATGTAACACCCTGATTCTCTTTAGAAATTAAATGAGGTTTTATTAATGAGAATTTCAAGATTTTGACATATGTAGACATGATGAGAGTGATTCAAGGAAGCAGCAAAAAAAAAAAAAAATGTGAATTGTGTTTTGCGGGTCCCACAGCCCGTCGGGACAGCCAAAACCTTAGAATTAGGTCCCGGGGATACCAAAAATTGAGAAATTATAAGATTATGTTTAGGAGTAGGTAGGAATAAAGATTTTATACCTGAAAATATTTTTCGGCCAATGATTGATTACTCGGGTACACTATTTTACCCGTTCGGTGGAATTTCGGTGTGCGAATTCTAACACCGAAAACTAATTTGATTTCTATAAAATAAATTAGTTTATATCTTTAAATTAAGTGAATGGCCAAGATTCAATCTTGGATTAGAAAATTTAATCATAGCCATCCAATTCACTTTTTGATTAGAACTTATCTAAATATATTATATAATATTATGCCATTATTACAAGATATATATGAGTTCAAATCTTCTCCAAAAAGGAATGCAATTCTCGGCCATCTTGAGGGGAGACAGCAGCAAATCCTCCATTTTCTTCTTCATCAAAAACCTTGATTTCAACCTCAAAAATCCTAAACCAAACCTTGATAAAACCAAAATCTTCCTTCACAAAAGTTGTTCTACACTTCAATCTCTACAAATATAACCGATTAGAATCTCTAGACCTTGCCTTAATACCTCATCCATCACTGATTTGAGGAGGTTTTAAGTGGATTTTGAGAGTTTTGGAGTGAAGAAAGTGCATCTTGGAATAAGCTAGAGACAAGGATCCAATAGCTTCCAAGAGTAGGGTTTTTGTGAATTGTTCTTGTGATTTTCTGTTCTTGCTGAGTTTGGCTTGTTTCAATAGGATAAAATTGGGTTTTTATGTGATGTTACACCTAGATGTTGATATATTTGCATAGGTATGTTAGTTTGGTATCATGGAAAAATCAATTCTTGTCAAAGGATGTTGAGTGAGGCTTGCTGGATTTTCGGTTTCCTACAGGCAGTGTATGATCACGATTTTTTTGACTTTTTTGTAGGTATTTTTATGAGCTAGAAAAATTTTATGTTGAAGATAACATCTTAAGCTAGTTCCATGAATTTTCTTGAGCTTTAATTTTGATTTTTACTGCCTTAATAAAATCTGGGACTGAACTAGTACCTATGCTGCCTGAACTCTTGGAACAGAAGCTATAACTTTTGCTAATTTTGTTACCATACCAAATGATGGAATAATCACTTGAAATTTGTACAGGGTATCAGAGATATCTTTAGGTTTTACTAGGATTTTTATTTCAAATTTTCTGGATTCAATTGATAGGGTTAAAAATTATGAATTTCAGTTTTTGAGCTGAGGTTGAGTGGGTTCTGACTACCAAAATTGCCTAATTTTGTTAACACAGTTAAAAAGTTCTTTTTAATCTGAAATTTTTACAGGGCCTTATGGACATATTGAAGTATCTCAAGGAATTTTTATAGCCTTTAAATTGGTTGTTTGGTATGTGAGATAAATTATGCCCCATAAGTATGAATTCTGCCAGATGCTGTTCTTGTGCTAGAAAGGAATCAAATTCTTGAGTTAGAAGTAAAATGGCTTATAACACAAGTATGAGAAGTATACATACATGCTACATTATTTAAAGATTTGATTATGAGAAATGGATGAAGAATTCATTGTAAATAAACATTTGCACATGACTTGGGCATCCATTGAGAAGCTAAATGATGATGGGTGAGTATATTTAATAAAAGTGCAAGAAATTCAATTGTGCATATTCTAGCATATGGGAAAAATAGAAACAAGACTTATGTTGACAAAAAAGGGAAGGCAAAAATAAGGACTTCCCTAGAGATATTATGAGTCGATAGATGTATCGGCTAGGAATAGAACTGCGTGAGATTCGGCAAAAAAGGGAAAAATATGAAGTCCGAAGATCACGTATAGGAATGAGCTCATGTCCTGATAAGCAGTCTATTGCCCATTGTGGAGTTATTCACTGTAAATACTAATTAGTATGGATCTAAGTCTTTCATATGTTAATGGAAAAAGAAAGATGCACGAGATTGAATCCTATGGGTATAAGGGAACAATATACAAGTCATTACTGTATTTGTACTTGGCTTTACATGATGTATACACCTTGGTATGGATACATATAATTTTGCATGATTATTCTTACATGAATGAGTTTATCATTTGAATTTTGTATTATACCTGAGGGAATACCCTACTGAGGATTTTATAATATTCTCATCCCTACAGTTATATTTATTTTGTGTTAATCAGATCCAGCAGATGCCATCAATAGTGTTTTTCCTTGACTCACCGCAGTGGGTGTGGCATTATGATCCTGTCCTCAACTCTCTATATGTAGTGGGCTACTCGCAAGTCCGCGCTTATGTGTTTTTTGGTCGTTCCTTTAGTACCTCTGTATTTACTGCTGACTTTGACCCTGCTTTCCCTTATGATGGTGTGCCTCTCCACTTGGCACACCCAGTGATATTTGATATTCCGCATGCACCGCCAGCAGCCCCTCCAGCGGATGATCCCTCTTCATCCTCGTCTTCAGATTTAGACCCACCTGAGGGTCCTGATGCCCCCGACGGAGGTGAGGCCATCATACCGATAGTCAATGGTTTCATCTAGTAGGATGTGAGACCTTTAGGGACCCTTGATATGTATATAGTGGTCGTTTGGTACTAGAGACCCGCTAGCCTGCATAGTGATCCTATTAAATGTTGTGAGGTCCAATCCTGTTTGTATAAAAATTTTGCTGGATCTCACCTTTGAGCAGGTCAAATTAGACAGTAGAGGTGTACTTTTGGACTGAGTCCCGGATGTTTAGGAAATGACTAGTTTGTTTTACAGTATTACATATTGTAAACTGAACAACAATGTCCATATATGTATATATTGGCTTTGCAACATATATGTCTACATTATTTGATTTCATTTCTTTCGACTAGTATAGATTATGAAGGTAAGTAATACTTTTCTAATTACTATGTTAACACTCGAGTAAAGCATGGTAGTTAGGAGGGTGTTACAGGCGACGTTCGTAATGTTCGTGGACACGCCGACATGGGAGGTGCACCATGACCCGGACCACGGGTCATTCCATTTTGTGGGTCGATGCACGGTTAGAGTATTCATGTTCATGGGTTGACCCTTCACTCCCCCTGTACATTCCCATTGTTTCTCCCCCGTCTCATCTTTTGGCGATGACCTGGTGTTCGAGCGTGCACGTCCCCTAGAGGAGAGGCTTCGCTGTACCCCACCATCCACGTCCGCCGCTCGAGACTACCCCCAGTATGTGCCCCGTTGCCCGTCGTCTTTTTCAGAGACGGATCCTTCCGAGGATTCGGCAACCCAGGCACCCTTCGAGGGATCTTCCCCCACCATACCCATGGACCTTGGGGAGGATAGTGAGCCTTCCGTGACTCAGTCGAGGCTTGCGCGGCGACCAGAGATAAGGCCACTCCGTGGAGGTCACTTCCAAGCCCCGACCCGTCTATTCATGCCGGAGGAGCTTGCTCAGTTTCCTGGTTACGTACCACGTTCAAGGGATAGTCGCCAGTAGGAGGCAGTGGATGGCCCCGGTTAGAGCACACACCACTTAGATGGGGATAAACCTTCTTTTGTTTAGAGGTTATCCCATTAGATGCACTCGGGTAGAGGAATAGATCATGTTTAAGTTTATGTTGTATTTCCTTTCCTGTATTTTCCTTGTACTAAAGTAAGTCCCACACTTATAAGTGGGCAAGTTATATATATGAGATGATATTCAGTGTTATCCATGGTGTGCCTTATGTTATGATGTTGTAAGACATTTGTTTTACTATACATGGTTTACCGCTTATCGCATCACGCGGCTCTCACGTTTTATTTCAAAAAAAAAATTACCCGTATTTTCCGCTAAGTATTTCAAAGTAAAAATGAGAACTATGAAGTAATAGACTAATGATTAACCTAAATATGTTCTAGAGTATTGGGTTAAAAATTAGGATGTTACATTTCACTTCTTCCATGAATATTTCCTACCAAACTTGGGTCTCCAACAAGAAATTATTTGAGGCTAGTAATTACCAAGAAAAAAGAATTTTTCATTAATTAATAGCAAGCTTAACTACCCAAAATAAACATTATTTTAGTTTATTGGAAATCTAAAATTATTACAAAGCTAACGAATCCAATACTTGAAAATGTAAAAGGGAAGATTGAACAGTGTAAAAGACAACAAAGGCCTCACTCACCCCATATCCAGGTGGAAAACCAGGAGAGAAGGGAGCACATTTTTGAGATTACAACAATGCCCCTCACTTCCAATAAGAAAATACATAGGACCCCCTATTGTCGGCGTGTCTCTCCACCCGCATCTTGTCGCCAATTGTAAGAGGACCATCATCCTGTGTCGTGTAACACCCTCCTAATTACCATATTTTACTCGAGTATCAATACAGTAATTAGAAAAGTATTACTTACATTCACAATCCATACTAGTCAAAAATAATTGAAATAAAATAATGAAGATGTATATGTTGCAAAGCCAATATATACATATATGGATATTGTTGTTAAGTTTACAATAGGCAACACTGTAAAACAAACTACTCATTTCCTAAACAACAGGGACTCAATCCACAAAAGAACATCCCTATCAGCTAGTCTAACCTACTCAAACTTGAGATCTAGCAAAATTTTATATAAAAAGAAAATGAATCTCATCAACATCCAATAAGGTCAAACTACGGTTTGGCGGATCTTATTCCTAGCTGCCACTATACATACACCAAACAGTCCCTGAATTGTCCCATGGTCTTCTAAATAAAACCATTTGCCATTGGTGCAATGGCATTGCCCCCAGCTGGGGCATCAGGATCAACCGGTGGATCGGAGTCGGAGGAAGAGGATGAAGGATCATATCCAGGAGGGGACATAAGTGATGCAGGTGGAGCTACAAATACATCAGGGTGTGCCATTTCAAGAGGCACCTCAGCATAAGGGAAACCTGGGTCGAACTGAGCAGAGAAAACAGAAGAACTAAATGAACAGCTAAAGAACACGTACACTCTGATCCGGGAGTATGCTACAACATATAAGGAGTCTAAGGCTGGGTCATAATGCCACTGCCACTGGGGCGAGTCAAGGAAGATTATCACTAACGGCATCCTTAGAATATGAATACGACATAACTACATGCAGCATAGGGATGAGAATATTATAAAATTCTCAGTAGGGTACTCCCTCAAATGTGAACATAATATAACCAATAAATTCATTCATATTGAATTCATCATGCTAAATTATATGCATAAATACCAATGTGCATAAATCATATAAAGTCGGATGCAAAAAGGGTACTAAAACAAGTGTCTTTCTCTTGCAACTCGTGGAATTCAATTTAGTGCAATTATCTCTTTTCATTAACATAGGGAAGACTTAATCTCATATCAAGTGGTATATGCAGTGGAGTCACTCCACAAGAACTATTGATTACTAGGACATGAGCTCATTCCTATATGTCGATACATCTACCGACTCATCAATTTCCGAGGGAAGCTCTTACTTTTGCCTTCCCCTATTAACCACACAAGCCTTGTTTCTATATTCCCCATATGTTAAAAATTGCACAACTAAAAGTCATGCTATTTTTCTTTTCTTTTCCTTTATCCTCACAATAATCACATAGTGTATTTCTCTTTTCAAAGGCCTACTTAGATCACAGGTAGGCATACAATTATGTTGGAGTCTCATCCATATCTCATCAACATTTCTTTCAAACAATTAGCATGCATTAACATGATATATACTTGCATCTAAAGCCATTCTATCATTAGTTCAAGACATTCTTACCATTTTTAGTAATCAGCAGATTTATCACTCTAGAATTCAAAATTAATTTCCCCATCAAACAGCCAATTCAAGAGTCACAAAAATTCCCTATGACACCTTCATATGTCTAAAAGATCCTGTAAAATTTTCATAACAATCAAAGTTCTATAACCATGTCACTAAATTCTACAAATGTAGTGGTCACAGCACACCTTTTCACAGCCTAGGACAAGGTTCTCCTAATTTTTAAATTTATCATATGATGGAATCAACCCAAGATAAAAATTACAATTACACTTCAAGATGTTGGTAACTCCTTATAAAAATTGTAAAAGAGAAATCACTCATTTAGTATGATAATAAAATCATACAATTTCCCTGCTTCAGTTTCAAAAATCCAGACAGCACGAGAGCTATTTCGGTTTCTGATTTTTTTAAGACAGTATTCCTTGAAACCAATGCTCAAGGAATTTCGTGTAGATATTTCAAGATGTAAGGACCAACATATAATTTCTCCAGGAAATGAATATCACTGCAAACATGTCTATAAATTCATGAAATGTTTCTCTTTGCAGGCAAACCGAAAGTCCAGCACTCTAACTAAAACTTCTCTTGATAAAATGAGTTACCTAACCTCATCCAAATCCTTCACCAAAATTCATACATCAACAACCATATATCATTAACCACCACAATGAAAAATTTCGAGCAGAACAGGTCAGAGATGTGAAATATAAATTTGGCAAGAAAAGACCAAATAAAACCCTACTATTGGAAGCAAGTAATGTCTTTGTCCCTAGTATGCTTCAAGATGATGCCCTCCACTTCAAGGCTCTCGAAACACACCCAAAACGCTTTACAAACAATGAGGTACAAGGGATCAAGATAGAGATTTGGTGAGTGATTGAGATTCTAATCGGTTATATGTGTAGATATTGAGGTGTAGAATAATTTTTATGAAGGAAACTTTGGATTTTGGTAACTCTAAGCTAACATATATGGAGTTGAAAGCAAGTTGAAGCTCTTAGCCATGGAAGAAATGGAGCTGCTGTCTTCCTCTACTGCTCCTCTAGTTATGGCCGAGAAATAGCTTCTTAAAGAAGCCAAAAAATCAAGTTTATCTTGTATTAAAGAAATGAATAAAATATATTATGTTTAGATTATTGCAAAGCCAATAAAGTAAAATGAATGGTAGCGATTCAATCTTGTAGTTCAATATTGAATCTTAGCCATTTATTTGATTTAAAGGGATAGGTTTATTTGTTTTGTAGAGATCTAACTAGTTTTCGGTGTTAGAAATTACACACTGAAATTTCACCGAACGGATGAAACAGTGTACCCCGGTAATCAAACATTGCCCGAAAAATATTTTCGGATATAAAATCTTTAATTTTACCTATTTCTAACCATAATCATATAATTTCTCAATTTTGGGCATCTCCGGAGTCTAATTCTAAGATTTCAGCTATTTCGGCGGGCTCGCGGGGCTTGCAAAATACTATTCACCTTTTTTTTCTTTTTGCTTCCTTGAATCCTTCTCATCATTTCTACATCTATCAAAATCTTAAAATTTTCATTAATAAAACCTCATTTAATTTCTAAAGAGAATTAGGATGTTACATTACCACCCACCTTAATAAAAATTTTGTCCTTAAAATTTCATACCTGTAAACAACTCTGGATAATCTTTCTTCATGCTTGATTCTAATTCCCATGTATATTCTTCATTTCCAGGTCCAACCCAAGCCACTTTTACAAGTTGCATAGATTTATTTTTATGTTGCCTGACTTATCTATCAATGATCTAAATAGGAGGGCCTTGAAATGTCAAGTCATCCCTTAACTGTATCAATTCGGGCTCAATAATATGGTGTGGATCTGGATGATACATCCGAAGTTGAGAAACATGGAAAACATTATGAAGGCTAGATAAATGTGGAGGTAAGGCTATTCGGTAAGTAGCTGACCCAATTCGTCAGAGAATTTGAAAAGGACCTATGAACCTACGTGACAACTTTTTAACTCTGAGGGCTCTACCTACTCCAGTAGTGGGCGTGACCTTCAAGAATACATGTTCTCCCTCTTGAAACTCTAAAGGTTTCCTTCGAGTGTCTGCATAGCTCTTTTGATGATTTTGCGCAGTGCGAATTTTACTCCTGATCTTATGGATCTACTCCGTCGTTTGGTTAACAAGGTCGGGTCGCAGTAATCTTGTCTCCCCTAAGTCGTACCAACATAATGGAGATTGGCATTTTCTTCCATACAGTGCTTCATACGGGGCCATGCCAATACTAGCATGATGACTGTTATTATAAGCAAATTCAACCAATGGAAGTAACTTGTCCCAACTTCTTTTTTGCTCAATCACGCATGCCCTTAACATGTCTTCCAGGGGTTGTATGGTTTGTTCCGTTTGTTCGTCAGTTTGGGGATGGTAGGTAGTACTTAAACAAAGTTTGGTTCCAAAGGCCTTTTGAAAAGCTCCCTAAAATCTCGAAGTAAATCGGGGATCTCTATCAGAAACTATAGAAGAAGGAACACCGTGTAGCCTGACTATTTCTTGGATGTACAAAGAAGCTAACTTATCCAAAGGAAAATTAGCCTTAATGGGTAAGAAATGAGCAGACTTACTCAATCTATCTACTATAACCCATATAGCATCATGACCTGACGATGTCCTTGGCAAACCTATTACAAAGTCCATAGAGATACTTTCCCACTTCCATTCTGGAATTTCCAAAGGTTGCAGGGTTCCAGCTAGTTTTTGGTGTTCTATTTTAACTTTTTGACAAGTTAAGCACTTCTTGACAAATTCTTCTATGTCTTTCATCATTCCTGACCACCAAAACATTTTCTTGAGATCCGCATACATCTTACTAGTCCCTGGGTGTATGGTGAATTCACCCCTATGGGCCTCCTCTAAGATCTCATTTCTCAGATTGACACTTGCAGGTACACATACCTTGTCCATGTACCTCCATATACCCTGTTGATCTTGAGTAAATCCTGGTAACTCCTTTGTATGGATTGATCTTAGCATCTCTTGGAACTCTGGATTTTCACATTGTGCGGCCAAAATCCATCCTTTGAACTCACTTGTTACTTTTATCTGGCCTAATACAACACCTTGAGGGGTTACAGACATATCTAGACTAAGCTTCCGAAAGCTTTCAACTAACTCCGCCTCTTTGATCCTCAAACATGCTACACTTAAGGATTTTCTACTTAGGGCATTGGCAACAACATTTGCCTTGCATGGATGGTAATTCAGACTAAAATCATAATCCTTGAGGAATTCCATCCATCTTGTAACACCCTAATATTCGACCCAATACTACTAGTACGTACTTAGGCCAAATATTAGTCATTACTTACTATCATGGTTCTTTTTACTTGGAAAAATAACTTAACGAAAGTACGAGCCAAATTTTTTTTTCAAAACATTACTTAAAATAGAAGCCGCGCGTATCTTACTGGGTCGGTATCATAAAGTGCAGAAATATAAACATAGAAGTGGCTTCAAATCATAGCATCATCCCAACTGAAATACTTCATATATATAATATGCCTACCCTACGGGGCAGGACTCTTCAAGTACATAATAAACATGAATACAGCAGAAATACAGAATACATGGAAATGAACTAGAAAGAAACATCCCTACCCACGTGCAACCTAAGGTGGATAACCTCAACACAAAAGAGGTTTCATCCATACTACGTGTCGCTTGGTACTTTATACATTTCCAGTACTCGTCAGGGTTGGCCTGGTACATCCTCGAGAATTTGATGAGATCCTCGAATTTGGCAGTATACTGGGCAACCATCCGATTCTCTTGGAACAATTGCATGAACTCCACCTCCTTAGCGTTACTGAAAGACTCTGGGAATTACTTCTCATAGAAGTGAGCGTTGAATATCTCCCAGTTGATGGCCTCATTAACCGCTTCCAGCAGCCTCTGGACTCCAGTCTACCAGCAACTGGCGTCACCTTCGAGCATATACGTGGCAAACCTCACCTTTTGCTCCTCAGAGCACGGTATCAAGCCGAAAATCTTCTCCATGCTCTGGATCCACTCCTCGGCATGGTTTGGGTTAGCAGTTCCCTTGAAGGTGGGTGGATTCGCCCTACGAAATTCCCCAAAGCGAACATGCTCCGGAATCTCAGCAGCAGGGGGAGCTGGTACGGCATTCTCGCGTTGATCCATCCGATCAAACAACCGTGCCATGGCTATAGCCATTTGGTGGACAGCAGCAGTAGTCGCATTGTCTTGGTCGACACTTGGCGTAGTCCTAGGCTGTCGTCGCGGTGCCATTGGTCCCTATACACACAAAACAGCAACACTGAGTTGATCAAGCTCAATCCTCCTAGTAAAGTGAGCAAGTTACCATGGCACGTGCAACAAACAGGAGTCATGTATAACTTAATCCTAAAACTCCTATTCATGACATTTCTAGCGGAATATGCTTAAGAAGCATAGCCAGTCCAATCCTCAGGCTCCGTGAGAACTGAACTGCTCTGATACCAAAATGTAACACCTTAATATTCGACCCAATAGTACTAGTACGTACTTAGGCCAAATATTAGTCATTATGTAACACCCTAGTAATTAACCAGATACACCTAGGTTGAATCTGATTAATGACTAGACTTTACTCCTTGCTTTGGTTCTTTCTTCATAATTTGAAAATACTTAGTGAAATTACGAGCCTTTTTTTTTTTTAAAACACATAATTGAAAACGTGAGCGAGTACAACGTGAGCGAGTAGCGAATATAATAAGACGTTTAAGAATATATCACATCATATCACTTAGGCTCCATCATATAACATCCATAAGCACATTATAGCATATATTTACATACAATAACCTCACTCAAAGGGTGGGTTATGTTCATACATCATTATCTTATGCAAACCCATAAAAGAAAATATACTTAAGGAAATTCATGCCCTAAACTAGATAACTCCATAGTAGGAAGGTTATCCTAAAACTAGGGTGCATGATCACACATAAGTCTACTAAGAACCTTCTATGGCCCTTTGTCCTGAAAATGGGGGAATAAATCCGATCCTTGATGAGCTCCCTCGGGAGGGGACACACGAGATGCACCCAGTGAGTGCATGGGCGACCTTCTCGCTAACCTCGGCTGAACAAGCTGTTTCCTCACTACCCTCTCTTGCGTGTGGGAGTAGGAGGCGAGCTCTCGAGAATATACATGAGTAGGAGTGTCCTCTGAAGGATCGATTTGAGAATATCTCGTCTAGGGGAACATACTCACGGAAATCCATGGGACTGAGATGAAGCGGGATAAGAAACGTAACATCCTTTCATCAAGTGGGCGTGCATGTTCGAAAAACCATTTCATAGCCATAGGGAGAAGTAGGAGAAAATCGATAACTAAAGGGCCAGGATGTGCAAATGGGCGACCTATGTAAATAAAAACACATTTGCGCACCTCCTTCAAAATGAATCTGACGCGATGCACCGGATCATAGTGGAATTCCCAAGTAGGTATCGCGAAGCAGGACGAATGTCGCCATTTGAATCTGGAACAATGGCGGAAATAAAGAAAAGGAGTGAGAATCTTGCTAAAGAATTCTCGATGAGTACCTCCTTCTCACGGTGTCATCATCAAAGTCCCAGGGAACCTCGGGAGTTATTCTAAAATAGTGAGCATGCAAAGATTCATTTTAAGTTCGGACAAATACTTAACCGAGGTTCGTCAATTTTTAATCATCGTCTTATAATGCATCTTATTCTTAACATGTCATATTTACAATGAACTTTTCCTTTATCATTACATCATATTCCTCATCATCATTATCAAAATAACATGCATAAAGAAGCGTCATATAATATTAGCTACATGGACACTTGTGCACATATTTCATTTCTTTAGTGCCTTAGGTGACTTAAAATCTTATCATCATCATTATTTTCCTTGGGCCACCCTATACTCCACCCTTTTGGGAGTAATTTGGGTTATGAGCTCATACTTTACTAGTCGTCACTAGCATATACTTATCCACTTTTGATAAGCTAAAGTCCCGACTCTACCCTTTTGAGAGAGCAGGTTAGGGGGCTAAAATCACATTTTCACCACCTATAGTCGATGGTTCCAAGGATCATTTTCTTATAAGTTTAAGTCACCATTAAATCTTTGCATGTTATATCATAATACAATTCATAAACATCATAACATTTTCTCATTTATAGTCTTAGCTAGAATAATATATATCATTGTAATCATGCATATGGGAGATTCCCGGGGAAAGAGAGGTGGAGTCACAATGGACAGCTTAAATACCAAGTCTTTCCTTAGCCATAACCTTTCAAATTACACTTTTACAATGATACACTTTCTTCTAGCAACAAGGTGAATTTTACATAAGAACATTTCATGTATAAACATTCTTATTATTTGCAACAGCAACTATAACATGTAAAGTCGAAATCATTCAATGATATCAAGTACTTAATAAGCATCAATCATACATAGAATTATCAATTATAGAACTAATTAGTTACTAAACCAATTATGAATCATTCTCTTAACAATAAACCATAATTATCACAACTTCAATCATATCAAATCAATTTATCACACATTGATACTAAACTCGGATCGGTGGCGAATCATTGAACCTCATGCAATTACATAGAATCATATTTTAAGTGCATATAAAATACTAGTTCGTAAAATCCTTGCAAAGCCTTAAAACTCATTTAGAAACTAGTTCTTTTGTCAAATTTGGGAGGATCTTCACAATTAAAATTCTCACTTAAGATAAAGAGTAAGTCTTGAGCTTTAGAGATTTAGGTGACATCTTAGAATTATAAACATGCTATGCAACCTTATTTTAATCTTATCTTTATAAGGTGATAGCTTGGAATTATAAACATGATATGCAATTCCATTTCTTTATCTTTAAGATTTAAGGTGATGACTTGAAAATTAAACATGATGCAAGAACTTGAAATATAAACATGATACAAGAAAGCTGGGCGGCGGTAATCTCCTTGCAGGACCCGATGGGGAGAAGAATATTAGAAACCGGAGGGCGGTAGTGCGAGGACGATAGAGGAGAAGAGAATATTAAGAAACCGAATTAGCGGTAGTCACTTGCAGGACTGATAGAGGAGAATATTATTATTACATCTTTTTAAGCTCCAATCTCAAGACTTTTTAAAGAATAAATTCTTTAACTCCAATAATCATATTTCTTTGCTTGTGATACATGGGCAAGTCTTTAAGCTCTAGGATCTTTAGGTGATGGCATAAAATAAACATGTCATGCGTTGATTCTTTTAGCCATTATAAAATATAGTGAGAGCATAAATTAAATATGAGATGCAACCTCTTAATTATCTTGAAAGATTAAGTGATGACTTGAAACATAAACATGAAATACAAGCTTGGAATTTAAACATGAGAAATGCAAGTTCATTTATTCATTCTTGAAAATTTAGTGATGACATAGAAAGGTAAACATGGTTATGCAAAGCATAGAAAGCAATCATGGATGCAAATTCATTTTGTTTCTTTACTAGAGCTCCTTCAAGACTTTAAAAAGAATTATAAATTCAACCCAATACATATCTTAACAAGAAATAAAACATAAAGGAAAAAAAAATACATCTTTCAAGTTCTAAACTAAAAATCTTTGTTTAGCATCATAAAGCATTATTCTTTAAGGGTTTTTGCATCAAGTGGAATTTTCAAGCTTTAGAGGCCTAACTTGTGATGGATTTACAACCCACCCTCAAGGTCCTCATCATCAAGCCATCATCTTAGTTCCACCTAGGCCATATGGTTGAATTGGTTAAAGAAAAATTGAAGAGGAAAACCAAAATGAAAAGCTAAGGCAAGTTCATAATTTCATCATTTTGAGCTAAAAACACAACTCCTCAAAGCATAGAAATAAATTTAGAAACTACTCCCTACCTAATCTGAGGTTGAAGAAGAGAGAGAGAACTTGATTTCTTGAAGTGAAATGACACAAAATCTCTTTGAAAAATTGAAGAAAGAATTCAGCCAAAGAGGAGGAAGAAAGAAAGTTTTTGGTGCTCCTAAAAACTAGTTTATGAACCAAAGCATTCAAGACCACTCAAGCAAGCCTATTTATAGAAGATTTTGGGGCTTCTAATTGGCCAAAATGAGGAGAGGTAGTTGTCAGAATTTTCAGGAGTAATAATGGAGGAAAAATCATTTTTAGACAAAAGTTGTATGAAATTAAGGAATTATGTCTCTTATGGTGACATTTTGGCATTTTGTTTTAGTGCAACTTTTGGTAATAATTCAGCTGCATAATGGCATCAATAATTTCGTGCATTACAGCCCAAAGTGAAATTTGTGTGTTCCATGCATTATTTAGAGTGTAGGCAAGGTATTCATGTAATTTAGAGAATTTACGGTTAAGGGCTTAAGTGAATTAGTAAGCAATTTGGGTGTTTTTGAGCAATTTTGGGTTCTAATCAATCTAAATACATAATTTTGAATCTAGATTAATATTTAGAATTTAATAAGCTTTAATTTGAGCCTAATATTGCTTAGATTTGGTATATGAATCGAAAATCCAGAAATTTGCAAAAGCGCCCAAAAAGCAGGGGGCAAAATCGTACTTTCACTTAAAAACGCCCAAGGCCACAGGCTTAACCAATGGTTGATTATGGCTTAAAAACACATTTTTAAAACATTTTAGTGAGGTTGGGCTCGATCGTACTTTGTCGGAGTTAAAGCGGCCTTGAGGCGTTTTGAGTCTTTTCGTCGTCGGAACTCAAAATTGAGATTCTTACTGCTCTATTAACACACATAACACAAACAATCCCTTATTATTCTCAAAACATCCCCTTGAGAATATGTGGAGATACAATCCTCATTTTCTGAGTAAAATAACCCGGGGACATTTTGGTCATTTATACGTCTGAAATTGAGTTTGCGACTCTCGCATGAATCGTTCCTAACCTCTCTTCTAATGTTATATTCCTTTATTGAGGATTGTTCGGCCTCAAATCTTATGTAATAATTACCTACAGGTAATTGATAATTAGTAATTTCTAATGTGATAAAAATTCTGATAAAAATTGGGGCGTTACACATTACTTACTGTCATGGTTCTTTTTACTTGGAAAAATAACTTAACGAAAGTACGAGCCAAATTTTTTTTTCAAAACATTACTTAAAATAGAAGCCGCGCGTATCTTACTGGGTCGGTATCATAAAGTGCAAAAATATAAACATAGAAGTGGCTCCAAATCATAGCATCATCCCAACTGAAATACTTCATATATATAATATGCCTGCCCTACGGGGCAGGACTCTTCAAGTACATAATAAACATGAATACAGCGGAAATACAGAATACATGGAAATGAACTAGAAAGAAACATCCCTACCCACGTGCAACCTAAGGTGGATAACCTCAACACAAAAGAGGTTTCATCCATACTACGTGTCGTGCGTGCACTAAGGGCTACCCTCCAATCTATATAGTAGAATCACGGGTACGGAGGAACGTAGCCAATCCACGGGCAGAGCTCGGCGGGCGCAGGCATGCCCTGTGACTGAACGTGTCGTCCGTGTTGGGGTCGTGGTCCGGGCACCGAAGCCCTCCGACGCTGAGTGACTATCTCCTCACTGCCCATCAGTCGCCAAGGCGGAGTGGGGGCAGAGTCCTCATGGTCCATGGGGGAATCCTCTACAGGGTCCTCCTCCGAGTGCTGCGATAGTGGCACGTATTCCGGTATGTCAGCTGAACCGGCAGAGTGGGTCCGTAGGTTCCTTTCATGTCGTGCCCGTGCACGCTCAAAAATCGTGGGGTCACCATAGGGGGATGTCGGGGAGAAGCGATAACTATATACAGGGTGTGCAAACGGCCGTCCCAAAAACATGAAGATGCGTACAGTATATCGGCCCTCAAAATGGAATGACCCGTGCTCCGGGTCATGGTGGACCTCCCACCGGGGTGTATCAACGAACAGTACGAACGTCGCCATCTCGCTCTAAAGACGTAATGGAAAGAAAGAGATAGAGGGAATGAGATTCTTACTAAAGAAACTCAGTAGGGTTCTCCTCCTATCCTAGGTGTCATCATCTACGTCTCCAGGTATCTCGGGTTATTTATAAAACCATGGACATATATATTGGTTCAATTATGAGTTTTCTAAAGTCTCAATTTCCGAGATCCGTTCCTTTTAACATATCACTTGAATTTACATAATCATGGGAAATAAATTATGGGACTTCAATCATATAGTTTGAACGGAAATCATGTAACTTGGGTCATAGAACATAAATCATATAACTTGGATCATAGAGCATAAATCATATAACTTGGTACTTGGCACATGGTGACTTGCCTTAGTTACTTAGGTGACATTAAAACTTTTACTTAAACTGGGGCCGCCCTAATATTTCTCCCTTTTGAGAAATCTCTAGGCTATGAGCTCATACCATACTAGTCGTCATTAGTATCTAGACTTTTATCCCTTGGGATAAGTCAACTTCCCAACTTTAAGTACGGATTTAGGGGGCTAGAATCACATTGTCCCCACCCTTAGTTTGGTGGTTTCAAAGGATTACATTCTCATATTTTAAGTCACCCTAAGTTTTACATGTTACTTTAAGATGCCACATAATTGATGCATAACACATAATTACCACTTCGGCATCTCTAAGGTTCTTTTAAAGAAGCAATAACATGAGATTACAAACCATCACATAAGGGTAATAGTTCACATGGCACCACATACGTCATGAGCTAACACATCAATTCATCATCAAATGAAAAGCACATAATCATCCCTTAAGGTAGAAATCCCTAAATCGAGTAACCTCAAACTATACCATTATTTTCTTGTATGTTTATGGGATTGATTAACCTCATTACCATAATCCATTAAGTTCTAAATCCTAATTAATTATGGTTGGACAGCTTTAGGTAGTTGATCAATTTTGATGAATTATGTGTCCTAGAAAATGCGTTTTAAACCCTTTCTCACTTCCGACTTTTTCTATGGTACATTAGTTAATACCTAAACCAATTATGAGTCACTCTCACTCATCTAAGCATCATATTATGTGATTCCAACTACTTTAACAATGCTGGACAGAACCTTAATTTTTCTGTTTTTAAGTAGCACTAGAATCCACACATTAAGCAAACAAGATTACAAATGATGCTTTGGAATGCCTAGAAAAATTATCACATACTTGGTAAGGTATTCAAGCACATTTAGACCACCCAAAACAGATTTTAAGGTGCTGGAATTTTAACAAGGCAGAACCGAAAACTTGAGGCATGAAAACATGGAAAAACTTCACTTTCAAACATATGACTCACTAGTTTCTCTTGGAACCTTTTTGGGACTTCAAGACTACATAAAATCAAAGTTTATTTTGCCAAAACCCATCATAAAACACCAAGGGCAGTAGCTATTTAAACTTGCCCTTGACAAAGAATCTAATCTTGAAATCACATTTAAAGCTTTTGCTAAGTTCCCCTACTCTTAGGAAAAATTCTAAGACATACACTTATAGGCCTTTGTAACTAAATGAACTCATTTTTGAGTCATTCCTATACACATGGCCGAATGCATTTTCAAGGAATATCTCCTTGATAAATCTTTTCTCAAGATGAAATGGGCAAATCTTTGAGCTCTAGTATTTTAGGTGATGACATAAAATAAACGTGTTATGCATTTCATTTTAGGGTCCTTTAGAAAGTAAAGTGATAGCTCAAAGTAAATATGATGTGCATATTCATTTTTATTCTCGGAGTTTAGTGAGGACTTGAAATATAAAATGAGATGCAAAGCTCGAAAGATAAACGTGCATTATGCAAGTTCATTCATTATCTTGGGTCTTAGTGAGAGCATAGAAAATAAACGTGCTATGCAAAGCATAAAGTAAACGTGGATACAAGTTACTTTTATATCTTGTCTAGAGCTCTTGCAAGACTTTAAAAAGAACATAGTTCTAACCCAAACCTCATCCTCACAAGAAAAGACACACTAATAACACCAAGATATATAAAAAGAGAAGTTATATCCTCAAAAACCATGAGGTGGCCGAATCCTCATCATGAAGAAACAAACCATTTTGAACTCTAGGGACCAAGATCTTGATGATTCAAACACCAACATCTCAAGTCCTCATCATTGAGTATTTTACTATGCTTTAAACTTCCATCAAGACCATACTCATGGTAAACATAAAGGAATAAAACCGAAAATCATACTTGGTCTAGGAACCAAGTTCAAGCTCTAGAGTTTTGTTCATGTGACATACATCAACATGAAGCCCTCATCATCAAGCTACCATTTTTTTTCAAGTCCCAAAGGCCTTCATGGCCGAAACCTCAAAGAAAAGAGATGGAGTTTTCAAAGGTTCAAGAGAAACACAACTATTTCTTGAGTAAAACTTGGAAATAATAAACTTTTCTTGAGAAAACTCAAGTTTTAGAGGTTATTCATGTGACAAACATCAACATGAAGCCCTCATCACCAAGCTATCCTTTTTTCCAAGTACCTTAGGCCTTTATGGCCGAAACATCAAGGAAACAAAAGTTCCAAAAAGGTTTCATGAAAAACATAACCTTGTCTTAACCAAAACTTGAAAAAGATGAAACTTTTCTCAAACAAGATCCAAGCTTTAGAGGTCTCATGTTAGGATGAGCACATGGTCATCTCAAGAGAGCACTCATCATCAAGCTCTCCTCATCTTGGCCTTGAGGCCGAAAAAGAAAGAAAAAGGAGAAATGATGGAACTTTTTCTTAAGAAAGGTTCAATCTTTAGAGGCCTCACTTTAAGATGAACTCATGGTTTCATCTTGGAGAGCACTTATCATCAAGCTCTCATTACCTTGGCCTTGAGGCCAAAAATGAAAGAAAAAGAGAAGGAGAAAATCGAAATGAAACTTGTGAGAAAACTCACCACAACACAACATTCAAGCAAGATCAAGCATTAAGCATTAAGATAAAAAAAAAAAGGCATCATTTGAAAAGCTCCCTACCTAGTGTTTGCGATTGAGAGGAGATGAAGAAGATGAAGAAGTTGGAAAGGATGAACTCTTGAACTTGAGAGAGAAAGAAAACCTCAAAGTGCTCTAAACTCTAAGCTTTAGTAAAATGAACAAAGGTGCTTCAAGTTCCCTAAGCTACCTATTTATAGAGAAGTAAAATGAATTGAAATGATGGTGGCCTTTTGGGGGGAAGCATTCGGCCACTTTACAGCCACAAGAGGGAAGAAATATCTTTGTTCAAAGCATGGTGTTAGTCATTCAAAGCATGGTGAAAAGTCTAGCTATGCATGTCCTAAAGTATGGCTAACAATGTAGCTTATTTCCAAACCTTTTAAATGAATAAAATCATAAAATTTTGGGCTGTAAAGGAATGGAAAAACCATGCATTCCATGTCCAAAAAGAAGAAATATTTTCTAGGCTTGAATTTCCAAAGCATAGGTAAGGTGGTGTAAGACATGGTGTCTTAAAAAAATTTGATTGAAAGCTTGAATGACCACAAAAACAATTCATTCTTTTTGAATTTGAATGACATAAATATTTTTAATTTAGAAATGAATTGAAAACCTTGATTGATGTATCACAACTTTTCTTGGAAGAGAAAGCATTTTTGGGAAAGGAAATATGAATAGTAAAAATACTATTCATAGTTGTTTTTTCTTTAAAGAATGAAAATAATTAGAATTGAGTTGCAAATTTCCCTAAGCAATTTTAGGTTCTAATTAACCTTAAATAATTATTTTAGCTTTAGATTAATTAAGAAAAATAATTAACCTTTCATTAGAGCCTAATATTGCTTAGGTTTGAGTTAAATAACTCGTTAGGCTTAAAATGCACTAAGCAGGGGTAAAATCGTAATTTTTACCAAAAGTTTCCCGGGACCTCCAGGACTTAGACCAACATAGTTCATGCCTTAAAACATCATTTTTTATCTCTGGGACGAGTCTGGGTTGGAGTCAAAACTTAAAACTGCCTTAAATCAAGTTAGGGGTATTTTGGTCATTTGTGCACAAAAACCTCAGAAATGAGATTTTTCTGACTTGTTAACATTCATAAACATATAATCCCCTTCATATATCATAAAAGCCTTGTAAGGATGGCCGAGGCCGGTCGTCCTCCTGTTTCAGGTAAAAATGACCTCAGGGGCATTTTGGTCATTTAAAAGTTTAGAGAAAAACGGGGCATTACACATCTTCGTTGTCTCATGTCCAATTCCTTCTGGTCAAAGAGATATTTCAAGCTTTTGTGGTCCGAGAAAACATTGACCTACACACCATAAAGGAGATGTCGCCAAATCTTTAGGGCAAAAACCACAGCTGTAAGTTCAAGGTCATGGGTGGGATAGTTGACTTCGTGGGGTTTCAACTGTCAAGAAGTGTAGGTGACCACTTTTTGATTTTGCATCAATACACACCCTAAACCCTTATTAGAAGCATCACAATAAACCTCAAAGGGTTCATGAGGGTCGGGTAATACTAATACTGGAGCCATGGTCAACTTTTGTTTCAATTCCTGGAAACTATTTTCACATTCCGATGTCCACTTGAATAGAGCATTCTTTCGGGTTAACTTAGTCAAAGGTAGGGCTATATGAGAAAAACTCATAATAAAACGCCTATAGTATACAGCTAACCCTAGGAAACTCCGAATCCCTGTCACCGTTGTAAGTCGTTCCCAATGGAGTACTGATTCCACTTTACTGGGATCTACGGAGATTCCCCCTCGTGATACCACATGACCTAAAAATCTAACCTCTTCCATCCAAAATTCACATTTTGACAACTTAGCATACAACTTCTGCTCCCTTAGGATCTGTAACAGAACCCGAAGATGCTCCGCATATTCTTCCTCCATCCTTGAATAAATGAGTATATCATCTATGAAGACAACTACAGATTTATCCAAGTATGGTCGGAAGATTCGGTTCATATAATCCATAAATATCGCAAAGATTCGTCACCCAAAAGACATCACCCTATACTCGTAATGCCCATACCGAGTTCTAAAAGCAGTTTTGGAGATATCCTCTTCCCGAACTCAAATCTGATGGTACCCTGACCTATGATCAATCTTTGAAAACATGATTGCCTCTCTCAATTGATCCATAAGATCGTCAATCCTTGGCAAAGGGTATTTGTTCTTAATCGTCACCTTATTCAACTACCTATAGTCCACACAAAGCCTCATACCCCCATCCTTTTTCTTTACTAGAAGAACAGAGGCTCCCTATGGAGAGGCACTTGGTCTAATAAAGTGCTTCCTTAATAATTCTTCAATTTGTGACTTTAATTCCTTCAACTCTAAAGGGGACATTCTATAAGGAGCAATTGAAATAGGACCTGTCCCTGGAACCAAGTCAATGGAGAATTCAATCTCTTGTTCAGGAGGAAATTCAAGAATATCCTCTGGAAAGACATCTGGATATTCTCTCACCACTGGAATCTTACTTAATTCATGGTCACCTTCAGTTTCACTGGCTGAGATAAGAACATATTCCTGATGGTCTGTTTTGTTTAGGTTGGGTGTTACTAAGTCTAAATAAAAAGAAAAAGGAACCATAGGAATAGAAGGTAATGTAGAAAGAAATATAGGAGTTTTGTCTGGACAATGTAAAAGAACATAATTAGGTACTAGCCAATCCATACCTAAAATTACCTCTAAACCAAATAAAGGAAGACAAACTAAATTGGCAATAACTCTCTAGCACCTATTTGAAGAGGAAGGCTCATACATGCATAACAAGTTCTAATAGGACTAGCAGTAGGAGTGGAGACAAGGAGATCATAAGGTAATTCAGACACAGATAATTGTAATTTTTGTACACAGTCATGGGATATAAAAGAATGACTGGCGCCCATATCATACAGTACATCCAGGATATTACCATTTATTTCACACTTACCTCGGATCAAATCGGCAGATTGAGAAGTTTCTTTGGAACTTATAGTAAAAACGCGTCCATGTTGTTGTGGCCTAGAGGCGGGCTGCTGGCCTCTCTTGTCGGGACATTCAAATATTTTGTATCCTAGCTTCCCACATCCAAAGCAAACAATCTTTGTTGCGCAGCAAAGCCGATTCCCATGATTCTTCCCACATTTAGGGCAATCTCTCCCTGCTTCAGGTCTTGAAAATTGAAGTTGTTTCCCTTTGTTGTTGTTGTTGTTGTTGTTGTTATTGTTATTATTGGGTGGAAATCCTCTCCGGGGTTGGTTAACAGGCTTGAATCGAGGGCCTTGAGGTGGTAATCCCCTTCTAGCATTGTTTTGGGCACACTTGAAATTTATCAGCTTCTTGTTAGACTCCTCTGCACGTCGACATTTGTTCACCAAAGTAGGATAGTCTCGGATCTCCAGGAGACTTATAGCTACTTCTATATCTTCTCTTAGACCTCCTTCATATTTCATGCATTTCCAAGCTTCATCCGGGTCACGTTGGTAAATCGTAGAAAACTTGCAGAGCTCTTCAAATTTTGTTGTGTACTCTGCTACACTCATTGACCCTTGCTTGAGCGCCATAAACTCTAATTCTTTTGCATTTCTCACAGATGTAGGGAAATACTTGCAGTAGAAGGCTTCCTTGAAAATTTCCCAGTTAACTTCAATTTGGGAAGCTTCAAATAACCTCCTGGTGCCAACACACCAGAATTTCATATCTGCTTCTAGCATGTAGGTGGCAAAAGCCACTTTTTGGGTCTCTGTGCACGGGAGAACTGAGAAGATCTTCTCCATGGCCTTAACCCAGTCCTCTGCCTTACTTGGGTTGAAGGCTCCTCGAAATGGCGGGGGATTTGCCTTCCTAAACTCGACGAACTTCTGATACTCTACATTAACCTCGTTCACTGCAGGGTTATCGGTTAGGTTTTGCCTTTCGTTGTGGTTTAGCCGTTCCATCATTCGGGTAGTAGTTGTAGCTTGTTCCCTCATGGCAGCCGCCATCTCACAGAAAGTATTCATCATATCGGATCGTTTCCTGCTCCACTCCTAGTTTGCCAATTCAAAGTCATTGATTCTTATCACACCAAACAAAATATTGAGTTGGTCAAGCTCAATACCAAGCTAAGTGTAGCAGTAACCCACAACATTCTAAATCAGCAGTCATACATATATATATATAATCATAATGTATGACAATTTCAAAGAAAGCATAGTCAGTCCAATCCTCAGGCTTATAGGATAGTACGGCTCTGATACCATAATATAACACCCTCCTAATTACCATATTTTACTCGAGTATCAATACAGTAATTAGAAAAGTATTACTTACATTCACAATCCATACTAGTTGAAAATAATTGAAATAAAATAATGTAGATGCATATGTTGCAAAGCCAATATATACATATATGGACATTGTTGTTAAGTTTACAATAGGCAACACTATAAAACAAACTAGTCATTTCCTAAATAACAGGGACTCAGTCCACAAAAGAACATCCCAACCAGCTAGTCTAACCTACTCAAAGTTGAGATCCAGCAAAATTTTATACAAACAGAAAATGAATCTCATCAACATTCAATAAGGTCAAACTACGATCTGGGGGATCCTATTCCTAACTGCCACTATACATACACCAAACAGTCCCTAAGTTGTCCCATGGTCTCCTAAATAAAAACATTTGCCATTGGTGCAATGGCATTGCCCCCAGCTGGGGCATCAGGATCAATTGGTGGATCGGAGTCGGAGGAAGAGAATAAAGGATCATCTCCAGGAGGGGACATAGGTGGTGCAGGTGGAGCTACAAATACATCAGGGTGTGTCATTTCAAGAGGCACCTCAGCATAAGGGAAACCTGGGTCGAACTGAGCAGAGAAAATAGAAGTACTAAATGAACGGCTAAAGAACACGTACACTCTGATCCGGGAGTATGCTACAACACATAAGGAGTCTAAGGCTGGGTCATAATGCCACTGCCACTGGGGCGAGTCAAGGAAGATTATCACTGACGACATCCTTAGAATCTAAATACAACATAAATACATGTAGCGTAGGGATGAGAATATTATAAAATTCTCAGTAGGGTACTCCCTCAAATGTGAACATAATATAACCAATAAATTCATTCATATTGAATTCATCATGCTAAATTATATGCATAAATACTAATGTGCATAAATCATATAAAGTCGGATGCAAAAGGGGTAGTAAACAAGTGTCTTTCTCTTGCAACTCGTGGAATTCAATTTAGTGCAATTATCTCTTTTCATTAACATACGGAAGGCTTAATCTCATATCAAGTGGCATCTGTAGTGGAATCACTCCACAAGAACTATTGATTACTAGGACATGAGCTCATTCCTATATGTCGATACGTCTACCGACTCATCAATTTCTGAGGGAAGCTCTTACTTTTGCTTTCCCCTATTAACCACACAAGCCTTGTTTCTATTTTTCCCATATGTTAAAAATTGCACAACTAAAAGTCATGTTATTTTTCTTTTCTTTTCCTTTATCCTCACAATAATCACATAGTGTACTTCTCTTTTCAAAGGCCTGCTTAGATCACAGGTAGGCATACAATTATGTTGGAGTCTCATCCATATCTCATCAACATTTCTTTCAAACAATTAGCATGCATTAACATGATATATACTTGCATCTAAAGCCATTCTATCATTAGTTCAAGACATTCTTACCATTTTCAGTAATCAGCAGATTTATCACTCTAGAATTCAAAATTAATTTCCCCATCAAACAGCCAATTCAAGAGTCACAAAAATTCCCTATGATACCTTCATATGTCTAAAAGATCCTGTAAAATTTTCATAACAATCAAAGTTCTATAACCATGTCACTAAATTCTACAAATGTAGTGGTCACAGCACACTTTTTCACAGCCTAGGACAAGGTTCTCCTAATTTTTAAATTTATCATATGATGGAATCAACCCAAGATAAAAATTACAGTTACACTTCAAGATGTTGGTAACTCCCTATAAAAATTTCAACAGAGAAATCACTCATTTAGTATGATAATAAAATCACACAATTTCCCTGCTTCAGTTTCAAAAATCCAAAGAGCATGAGAGCTATTTCGGTTTCTGATTTTTTTAAAATAGTATTCCTTGAAACCAATGCTCAAGAAATTTCGTGTAGATATTTCAAGATGTTAGGACCAATATATAATTTTTCCAGGCAATGAATATCACTACAAACGTGTCTATAAATTCATGAAATTTTGCTCTTTGTAGGCAAACCGAAAGTCCAGCACTCTAACTAAAACTTCTCTTGATAAAATGAGTTATCTAATCTCATCCAAATCCTTCACCAAAATTCATACATCAACAACCATATATCATTAACCACCACAATGAAAAATTTCGAGCAGAACAGGTCAAAGATGTGAAATATAAATTTGGCAATAAAAGACCAAATAAAACCCTACTATTGGAAGCAAGTAATGTCTTTGTCCCTAGTATGCTTCAAGATGATGCCCTCCACTTCAAGGCTCTCGAAACACACCCAAAACCCTTTACAAACAGTGAGGTACAAGGGATCAAGATAGAGATTTGGTGAGTGATTGAGATTCTAATCGGTTATATGTGTAGATATTGAGGTGTAGAATAATTTTTATGAAGGAAACTTTGGATTTTGGTAACTCTAAGCTAACATCTATGGAGTTGAAAGCAAGTTGAAGCTCTTAGCCATGGAAGAAATGGAGTTGTTGTCTTCCTCTAGTGCTCCCCTAGTTATGGTTGAGAAATAGCTTCTTAAAGAAGCCAAAAAATCAAGCTTATCTTGTATTAAAGAAATGAATAAAATATATTATGTTTAGATAATTACAAAGCCAATAAAGTAAAATGAATGGTTGTGATTCAATCTTGTAATTCAATATCGAATCTTAGTCATTCATTTGATTTAAAGGGATAGATTTATTTGTTTTTTAGAGATCTAACTAGTCTTCGGTATTAGAAATCACATACCGAAATTTCACCGAACGGGTGAAACAGTGTACCCGGGTAATCAAACATTGCCCGAAAAATATTTTCGAATATAAAATCTTTAATTCTACCTATTTCTAACCATAATCATATAATTTCTCAATTTTGGGCATCTACGGGACCCAATTCTAGGATTTTGGCTGTCCCGGCGAGCCCTGTGGACCCGCAAAACACTATTCATTTTTTGTTTTTTTGCTTCCTTGAATCCTTCTCATCATTTCTACATCTATCAAAATCTTAAAATTCTTATTAATAAAATCTCATTTAATTTCTAAAGAGAATTAGGGTGTTATGTGTCACAGGTCGTCCAGCCACTGCTTTCTTTCTCTGTCTCTGCCGTTAATGCTCTATTAGCATCACCATCAACATAACCTAACACAACAATGGATAATACCATAAAACAACTGATAAGTAATTAGAGAGCCCCAGATCAAGAAAGACAAAAAGGAAAGAATTAAATAAGGGATTGATTTGTAAACATTAGAGCTTTGTTGACGATAAAGAAAATAGAAAAGAAAAGAGTGAAGAAAAGGAAAACAGTGATTTGAGGAAGTTTCTCTATTTGCCTTCATGCTGCATTGTGAATAATGAAATTTTTTTAAAATTGGATTTCAATAAGTTCTTCTCGTGTGTGTGTGTATATATATATTATTAACACTATGTATCAAGAGTTTAATTTTTGTATACTGCATAGTAAAATAATTTTACATTAACATCCAATCAGAAATAAGTAAAGATAGTCTCTTTTTGAGTTGTGGATGTGAAAGTCAGCTACTTTTACTTATGTGACAACATTTGATTGGATATTAATATAAAATATTTTATAGTGACAGTGTATAAAAATTAAACTAATTAAATATATCATATAAATGTAAAATAATATTTTTAATGTTGGATTAAGAGGTAAATATCTTTATATTTTAAGTAATTTTCAATTTTGTTTTAGTTGGTATTGATTTGATTTGATAGATTGATCTTACTCAATTAACTCGGTTGACATTATTTTAAACTTGTTAAATTCAAAATAGTCAACTTTCCTATTTGATATTAGTAAATATAATTATTAAATATAAATTAAAAATATTAGTTTGAATGCTTATATATAAGAATTATAATATGTTGATCAATAAATTTATGACAAAATTGCCTTACTTTTTACGTTTATATTAAATTTTTGCATGACTATTTATGATTGACATAACCTCTGAATTACAAATATATACTCGTAATTAGATATCATTATGTTTTCTTTTCCTCTCACTTTTCCATTCACTTCTATTTCCTTTCTCCCCTATTTCATTTCAGCCAAAACATACATGTAGAGAAAAAACAATTCACTCAATTTCTTTCCTTTTATTTTCTTTTTTTTTTTGCCAAACATGGCCTAAGAGCCATGATAATAGGAGATATTTATAAATTTAAATTTTGGAGAAAAAAAAGACTCACAATGTAAAATTTTAAAATTTTACCGTATAATTTTTTCACTTTTCTCCTTTCTTCTCCAAAATCTAAACTCTCAAAACGTACACCAGGATTAATACTTAGATTGAATGAAGAACAGCTATGCAAAAAGCTAGCGAATGTAAATGCAAGATAGGATAATTCATTTAATTGAAAGTGACAGAGCCACAAAGAAGGGCAAACGAAACAAGATCACGAGAGTATAGTTTGAAAACAGGAATTTTGTGGGTCTTTTGATTTCTATAATTTTTATCTCCTATTTTTGACTTTTTCTTTCATAAAATTACAAAATAAAAAATGAAAAAACAGACAAGCAACAAGAAATTAAAATAGAAACCAAACAAACCCTTACATTTTTCTTCGAATGACTTCTCATCCTACCCATCCTCCAATCTTCCGCTAAAACCTGGGAATATATACCCCGTGTCGACTTTCTATATATATATATATATTAAAAAAGAAGGAAAGAGAACAAGAGGGGGTATCAACCTGTATATTGTTTATCCTGTCTGTCAGTTAGAAATTTAGAGTGTTCTATGATAATAGGCTCCTGGTTCGACTCGTGTTAAGAATAACCAAGAAATTAACTGCATGCTCAATATCCATGTGTTGTAGATTAATTAATCCATACTTCAACTGCCAAAGCAATTATATACCTATCAAATTAGCATAATAAGAAAAGATACAAGATTTTTTAAACAAAGCATGCAGATAATCAAAACCACGCAAGCAGTTGAGGTGGATATATATATTCATCAATTAATATGCACATACAATGACAGCGAAACTCTTTCATTCTTTCCAGCCGTAGGAAGCTCGGTCAACAACTAAATAGTCTTCCCTGATATCCTTTACAACTCTAAGGTCATGATCAAGATATACAGTCTCAAACCTGCAGAAACAATTTAGAAAAATAACTTGAGAAGAAAAGGCAACCAGATGACCTGGATCATAACCTCTCCCCACCCCGCCTTTTTAAACTGAAATAGATACAAGAGACAATGGAGATGGATCATATTAATATAAGCAAACTTGAGAAAGGTTTAGATAATATGGACAAGTGATTTTTTCAGAATTGCGTGAGATCACAAAACTAAATATAGTGACTATATATATACATCAACTGATGATTACAATAATTACTAACAAATGATAAAGAGTATATTCCACGTCAGAAAAAGAAGATAAGAAGCATATTTCCTATGAGAGCTAGTACCTATATAGTGACTATATATATACATGAAATCAACTAATGATTACAATAATTACTAAAAAAAGGATAAAGAATATATTTCCCATGAGAGGGAGCATGGTCGAGATATATCATCGTTAAATACTACGCCTATTCCCAACACTCCTCCTCGAGTTAGTCTAAGTTTGTGGATTTTATGGAGGGAAAAAAAAATAAAAAGAAAAAACAAAGGCTCTAAATAATAGAAAAAATATATTGATATGTTGTGATGCAGTGTGATTCAAAATAACAAGTACCAACCCCTAATTATGGTAATATTTGAATCCTAATCCTAACTAAATAAAGAAACAAATCGTGAAATAAGAGAAAATATTGAAATTGTTGAGATATAATTTATTTATGTATATTATTGCATACAATGTATACAAATTTAGTTCTTCATTCCCATTTATTAGGACAGATTTGATTGGCGACATTTTAAGCAAGATTGGTAATAGACAATAATTACCAGATGTCTATATATTGTAGTTGTTTGTGCAATTTGAATCATCAGAAATAATATTGTTCTTCCTTCATATTACTTTTCAAGTTGGTAGACTAATTACCTTCTGCTGCCATCATTGGATCTCCTTCTAGCCTCCATTGCTAGACTATTTGCAAATATTGCAGCCTTAATTGCTGTTTTGAAATCTCTTATCACTCTCTTGCTACATCTGCCTCTTTTATCCCTTTTTCAACCCTTCAACATTTACTGCAATAATTACCATCCTAAAAACTCTTGTTTCCCCATTGCAAAGCCTCCATCGCTTTCCCCAAATTTTCCCGATTTTCCGATCCTGATCCTACTTCTCCACCACTATCATCCACGGCCAACATTTCAGCCACCATTTTGACAACTGACCACAAGACACGAATCGTCATCCTCAAATCGCCAGACCATCAAGCCTGCCAGAAATCGTCACCAAACACATCCTCACATGTTGGTTCTTCTCCTGCAGTTAGCTTCACAAGCCGTCACCTTTGTAGCAGATGAAGGCACATTCGCCTTCCTCTCTGGGTGTCCTTTCTTTGGCAACCACCGCTAGCCAGGGGTGCCAAGAGTGTGCTCTTGCACGTAGTAGCACACAATTCAACCCTCTCAAAGGGGCTTCACATGCACGCTCTCGTGTTTGGCTAGGACTTGGCAACAATGATTTAGAGTGCTATGCTAGGAGCATGACAAGCGATTGAACCCAGCAAATCCATAGAAGCTATGACATTGTATCATGATCGATCTCTACCAAAAGCATAAGTGGTTGGGTAAAGACATATACATGGCTTTATATCGACAAGCTTTAAGCTTGTTAGAAATTAATCCCAAAATAATAATAAAATATAGTGTTAGAACTAGCATCAATAAAAGAAATAGAAGAATGTATTGGATAACTCTTGAGGGAGGGATTCAGTGTGAATCTCCACCCAACAGATTGTATTTCTATAAACTCTGTAAAATATGAACAAGTGTGATACTGATATAAGCTGTATCAATATCTAGAAGGTACAAGAAAGGAAAACAACCTGGAAATAAGGAACCCTTCACCCTCTAGCCTTAGCCTACTGATTCTAAATGGATGATCCCTCAAGCTTCCCTCTACTCCCTATAACAACCTTCCACTCCACATGTCCATTCTCTCTCCTACTCAACCTAACTACCTGCTGTGGCACTTGATCACTCCCTCACATGCCCAAAAGCACTAACACCATCAGTGACATTCTCCATTGGGCTAAGTTGAGGACCAAACTTCCTACCTCTCTGGTGGCTATGATGCTTGCCAAACATGAGGTCTCTAACAATACCCTGCCCTTGAAAATTCACCTTGTCCTCAAGGTAATGGATATAAAAGCAAACATTACAGCTGAAAATACTCCTTCCTAAGTCGCAAATTTTGTAAAAAGTATGTTGGCCATATAAGAATGTCTTGCAGAAAAGCGGTTAATGTTCACCCACCATGACGGTCCTTAGCAACAAGTCTCTTCCACAATTCCTCATAAATTGGTATAGGGCACACAACATAGGTCAGCACCCACCCTTCTAGTTGCACAACAGTCATGGTTCTCGCCCACCCCCTCCCCTCTCTCTCTCAACACAAAAAAAAAAAAAAAAACTAATCTCAACCTTTGACATCCCAATAGTTGAATGGGTTTTACTGTCCACCAGGTTGTCCATCAACATAAGAATGGGGAACTAATACAATAGTAGTGACTGTTGCTCCCATCCCTTCCCACAAGGGACATATATAAATAGGTTGTTCTCCCTCATTAGTAAACTCCTCCACCCCTTGATTGGGTCCATGAAGAACCTTATGAGGCCAAAATTCACCAGCCCATGCTTGACCATGGTTATTGTGCTACATGTATCCTAGAACCCACTTCCCTGGTGCAGGTATTGCATTTATCTATGCATGCCAACTGCCCTTCCTCATTTCACCTCCCAAATCACCTAAGTCAATCACTGTTAATTCTGAGGTAGCAGTATTATATACAGTAGAGTCAAAAGGTGAACATCCTCAACCACGTGCTCCACCAATGCCTGGAACCAATTGAGAGCCTTACCATCAAATGCCAACACAACCACCTCAATGCATCATCTCTAGCAAAAAAGGGTGACTCCATCTTACTATCTTGATCTCTCCACTGCATTTGAGCGCTGCCATGCATTGAATTCGGCGCTGACTATTCCAAGAGGATCCCTCCTAGTGGTGCAAATGACCACCATGGGAGTGAGAAGAGCTTCGATCCTCTTGCTCTCGAGACCTTAAGTCATGAAGCTCTTTGCAACGGGGAGGAGGAAAGCAGTGAGGCCCTTGTTCCACCTTGAACCCCCATTCCATCGGTCATTCGAGTCCACTCAATGGTGTAGCCTTCTCAGTGGTTATCGATTGCGCTCAATGTGGTTCCCTCAGCAATCGCATCACTTTATCCAGCTTGCTCTCCAAATACTCCATACGGCTCTCCATCTACCACCAATGAATGGCCCACATAGCCCCTAGAAAAAGGAGCTTTGATGCCAAAATGATAGAAATAAACAAACAAAAAGAAAATAGCGAAAGATACCATAGTGTATTAACAAAATGGAAACAGACAATATGCAGCAAATGCCAAAGGGAGAGGTTTTTTGAGAACTAAGCAGCTCACTCACTACTTTCCCAAACTAGCAAAAGCTTGAGAAAATATTCCCCCACTCACTAACAAACAATTAACCCCTTCCTCCTAATAAAATTCTATATTATCAATCACACAATCCTCCCCTCAGCATGATTCACAAACCTTACAAAATTAGTTAGGCCCCAAGCGCACAAGATGCAGTTGTTGATTCAACTAGCGTACCATTCCCTAAACTAACCCTAAACCTCTTCCTCTTAGACACTTTTAACTCCTCAGGGAACCTATCTATAACATAATACCAAGGGAAATGAGAGGAGAAAGAGAATGGATCACCAACCTTTCTACAATAGCTCCCACCATTGGTGCTGTCATCTCCCTTTTTCTTTGCAGAGTCTTTTCTCCCTCGAAGGCCTCCCTTTCTACCAATGAGCTGGCATTGCTTCTTGGTGCAACTATCTTTTTCTCATTCAGTTTCGAAACAACACTTGGATCAAAATCCAAAAATATTTCACTGTTGGAACAGAGATCTAGAGAAGCAACAAGGCCATAGACCTTACTTGGGAGCATCCTGGACACTTGAAGCCTCATCAACTAGGTAGCAACCACTGTAGGATTGACCAAGCTACTATTTTGCTTGAACAATTCTAAATCCACAGCATTCCAATGATTAAGACCAACATTAATAACCTTAACATCATCCACATATGTACTATTTTTAAGTTGTGAAAACCCAACAGGAAAGCTGATATAATCTCATGAGATGATTCAAGAGTTTTGAGGCGAAACTTACATGGCTGAGCTTCACCCATTGGTTTAGCAAAACTTAGGGCTCGTTTGGTTTGCTGAAAGCAGTTTTCAGTTTCCAGTTTTTAGTTTTCCAGATTTGTAAAGGAAAAACTGAAAACTGAAATTTTTGGTTTTCAGTTTTTTCAGTTTTTCCTTCACAAATTTAGAAAGCTAAAAATTGGAAACTGAAATCTGGAAAAAGTAAACCAAACAGGCCCTTATTTTTTGGGATGCCATTAACATTATTCCCTTTTAAAAAGTTGGGCTAGCCCATTAAGCCTAAATAGATTCTCAGCCCGATTTCTTCTACCTTCCTGACTAAGACCCTCATGTTTTCATGCTGTTGGGCTAGGCCCACTAATTAGCCATCAAATCTTCCTCCAAAATCCCTACTCTTCCTTTCCCATATATGTGCCTGGCCCATTGAATCAATTAGGCTTAGGTCTTGATCCAAACTCTAGGGTGTTCTCCCTTCCCCTCCTTCCAACTTCTTCCCATGTACATTGCTACCACTAGGAAAAATTGGGGCCACAGCTGCTCTAGCTGCCAGCATCTACCCAAAAAACATCCTGATGGCCATCGTGATCACCTAGGGACACAAAAAGAAAAAAGACCGGTAAACAAAAAGAAATAATAAAAAGAATGAATATAAGATGCAATGAAAAGTTTTAGTCGTAAATAAGTCACTAAGGCAGTCGTTATAGTTGTAAATTTTGTAATATTTTGTTCTCTATACTTCATAAGAATAGAACAAAAGGTAGTGGTTTTAGTTGTAATATTTTGTTCATAATTCACATAGTTAATTTGTTGTGTAACTTGACTTATGGTTTGTGGGTTTTTTTTTCACCTAATTCACGTTTAGATTTTTTTTCTTTTTCAAAAGAAAAAAGACTAGTAAACAAAAAGAAATAATAAAAAGAATGAATATAAGATGCAATGAAAAGTTTCAATCATTAATCATAAAAGAAAAACAAAAGAAAGGAAGCCTTGATATTGTTGTCACCACAAAGCCACATCAAAGCCACAACAATGGCTTCATATTCTGGGCCATATCCACCAAATCTGGACAGATTTTGTAACGCCCCGATTTTCGCTAAACTTAAATAATGACCAAAATGCCCTTGAGGTCATTTTCACCCGAAACACGAGGACGGCCGGCCTTGGCCATCCTCATAGGGTTCATATGTTATATGAAGGGGATTGTATGAGCATGAGTGCCTAACAAAGCGGGAAAACCTCATTTCTGAGATTTCTGCGCGTAAATGACCAAAATACCCGTGTTACAGAATTAAGGCAGTATTAAGTTCCGTTTTGACCCGGACTTTGTTCTGAGGTTCAAAACAATGATTTTAAGGCATAAACTATGTTGGTTTAAGTCCCGGAGATCCCGGGCAACTTTTGGTAAAAATTACGATTTTGCCCCTGCATATTGCATTTTCGGCTTAATGAGCCGTTTAACTCCAAACCTAAGCAATATTAGGCTCTAATTAAAGGTTAATTAATTTCCATAATTAATCTAGAGCCAAAACCATCATTTAGAATTAATTGGAACCTAAAATTGCTTAGAGAAAATTCAAATCTCATCATAGTCTTATTCTTTAAAAAGGAAAAAGAATATGTGAATAGTGTCGAATAGTGTTTCCACTGTTCACATCAACTTTTCTTTTTGAGACAAGTTGTCACACTCACATCACTAGTCCTAGAGGTGTTGACTCCCTAATCCTTCTAGACCACCTCTAAACCTAGGGATTTATGGTTTTAATTAACCTATTAGTGCACCTAAGTACCTACTTAGCAATTTTTAATCCTAAGCCTAATCTATGTCACACCAAAACACACTTCTAGAACATGGTTTAAGGAGATATTTCTCCTCCCCAAGGCTGCCAAGAATGGCGCCATTTTCTCTAGAAATCATCAAAAAAATTAGTCTATGTGTTCAAGCTATCTTGTGACATGTGTCTTGAACACTTTCAATCAATGATCAACTTTCAAGAAAAATTGTCACTCAAGACTCAAAGAATATTTTATATGGTCAATCAAGGTTTTCAATTCATTTCTAAAATGAATTAAATTATGTCTTTCAAATTCAAAAAGAATGATTTGTTCTTGTGGTCATTCAAGCTTTCTATCAAACTTTTTCAAGATAACATGTCTTATAACACATTACCTATGCTTTGGAAATTTAAGTCTAGAAAATTTTCTCTTCTTTTTGGGCATGAGGAGCACGGTTTTCTTCACCCTTGTGCAGCCCAAAATTTTGTGTTTTCATGCATTTTTAAAGGTTGGAAAATAAGGTACATTCTAGCCATGCTTTAGGACATGCATAGCTAGACTTTTCACCATACTTTGAATGACCAACACCATGCTTTGAACAAAGATATTTCTTCCTTCTTGTGGCTGAAATGTGGCCGAATTCTTCCCCCCAAAAAGCCTCCAATATTTAATTCATTTCACTTCTCTATAAATAGGTAGCTTAGGGAACTTGAAGCACCTTTGTTCATTTTCACTAAAGCTTTGAGTTAGAGCACCTTGAGTTTCTTTCTCTCAAGTTCAAGAGCTCATCCTCTCCAACCTCTTCATCTTCTTCACTTCCTCTCAATCTCAAACTCTAGGTAGGGAGCTCTTCAAGAATGCTTTCTTTTACTTTCATGATTAATGTTTATCTTGTTTGAAAGTTGTGTTGTTAGCAAGTTTTTCTCTCAAACATTTTCGGTTTCTTCTTTTCTCTTCCTCTTCATTTTCGGCCTCAAGACCAAAATGAGGAAAGCTTGATGATGAGTGTTCTTTTGGGATGACCATGTGTTCATCTTAACATGAGACCTCTAAAGCTTGAGTTTTGTTTGAGAAAAGTTTCATCTTTTTCATGTCTTGGTTAAGACAAGGCTATGTTTTTCATGAAAACTCTTTTTGAGCTTTTGTTCCTTGATGTTTTCGGCCATGAAGGCTTAAAGAGCTTGGAAAAATGGTAGCTTTGTAATGAGCACTTCATGTTGGCCTTTGTCACATGATCAAACTCTAAAGTTTGAGTTTTTCCAAGAAAGGTTTCTCTTTTCAAGTCTTGGTCAAAGAATGAGTTATGTTTCTTTGATGCCTTGAAACTTTCCTTTTCTTTTTGTTGGTTTTCGGCCATGAAGGCCTCTTGGACTTGAAATATGAGGAGCTTGATGATGAGAGTTGTGTGATGATGTTTGTCACATGAACAACCTCTAAAGCTTGAGTTTTCTAAAAATAAGTTTATTATTTTCAAGTTTTGCTCAAGACATAGTTATGTTTCTCTTGGATCTTTGAAAACCCCATTTCTTTCCCTTGAGTATTCGGCCATGAAAGGCTTTGGGACCTAGAAAAATGGTAGCTTGATGATGAGGGCTTCATGTTGATGTATGTCACATGAACAAAGCTCTAGAGCATAGACTTGGTCCCTAGGCCAAGCATATTTTGGTTACTTTCCTCCATGTTGGTCATGAGTTTAGTTTTCTTTTCTTGTGAGGGTGAGTTATGGGTTGAAACCTTATTTTCTTTAAAGTCTTGCAAGAGCTCTAAACAAGATATAAAAGAAGTTGCATCCACGTTTACGTTTATGCTTTGCATTAGCACGTTTATTTCCTATGCCATCACTAAGACCCAAGATAATGAATGAACTTGCACAATGCACGTTTATGTTTCAAGCTTTGCATCTCATTTTATATTTCAAGTCATCACTAAACTCTAAGAATAAGAATGAAGATGCATTTCATCTTTACTTTGTGCTATCACTTTATTTTCTAAAGGACTATAAAATGAAATGCATAGCACGTTTATTTTATGTCACCACTTGAAACCTTAGAGCTCAAAGGCTTGCCCATTTCATCTTAAGAAAAGAATTTAATCAAGGAGATATCTCCTTGAACATCACTCGGCCATGTGGTGTAAATAGCTCTAGGGTGAGTTTCATTTAACTACAAGGGCCTATAATGCATGTCTTAGAATTTTTCTAAGCTTTGATGCGCTTAACCAAGGTTTTAAACATGTTTTTAAGTTTTAAATCCTTGCCAAGAGCAAGCCGAAATGGCTGCTGCCCTTGGTGTTCCATGATGAGTTTTGGCAAAATAAACTTTGATCTTACATAGTCTTGAAGTCCCAAAAAGGTTCCAAGAGAAACTAGCAAGTTATATGGTTGGAAGAAAGGTTTTTCTCATGATTTTATGCCTTAAAGGTTTTCGGTTCTGCCTTAATAACTCCAGCACCTTAAATTCTGTTTTGGGTGGTCTAAATATGTTGTAATACCTTGCCAAGTATGTGATAATTGTTCTAGACTCGTTAAAGCATTGTTAGTGACTTTGTTTGCTTAATATGTGAATTCTAGAACTATAAAGAATGGCAAAATGAGTTTCTGCCCAGCCTTGATAAAATATTTAGAATCACATTAGATTATGTCTAGATGTGTGGGAGTGACTCATAATTGGCTTAGGTATTAAATATTGCACCATAGAAAAAGTCGGATGTGAGAAAGGGCTTAAAACGCATTTTCTAGAACACGTAATTCATCAAATATGAACAACTACATAAAGCTGTCCAACCATAATTAATTAGGATTTAGAACCTAATGGATTATTGTAATGAGGTTAATCAATCCCATAAATATACTAGAAAGTAATGGGAAAGTTTGAGGTTACTCGATTTAGGGATTTTTACCTTAAGGGATGATTATGCGCCTCTAAGTTTGATGATGAATTGATGTGTTAGCTCATGACGTGTATGGTGCCATGTTAACTATTATCCCTATGTGATAGCGTGTATTAACATGTTATTGTTATTCTTTAAAAAGGACTTAAAGATGCCGAGGTAGTAATTATGTATTATGCATTAATTATGTGGCATCTTAAAGAAACATGTTAAACTTAGGATGACTTAGAACATCAAAATGCAATCCTTTGAAACCATCGAATTAAGGGTGGGGACAATGTGATTCTAGCCCCCTAAACCCGTACTTAAAGTCGGGAAGTTGACTTATCCAAATGGATAAAGTCTAGATGCTAGTGACGACTAGCGTGGTATGAGCTCATAACCTAGAGTTTTCTCAAAAGGGAGAAATATTAGGGCGGCCCAGTTAAGTAAAGGTTCTTATGTCACCTAAGTAACCCAGTTATATGATTTATGTTCCATGTACCAGTTATATGATTTATGTTCCATGTACCAGTTATATGATTTACGTTCTACGTACCAAGCTACATGATTTATGTCTATGACTTTAGTATAAAAGCCTATGTAACACAAGTTCCATGATAAAAAGAACGGATTCTCGGAAAAGGAGATTTTGGAAAACTCATAACTGAACCTACGTACGTCCATTATTTTATAAATAAACCCGAGATTCCTGGAGACGTATATGATGACACCTAGGATAGAAGGAAAACCCTACTGAGTTTCTTTAGTAAGAATCTCACTCCCTCTATCTTTTCCTTTCCATTACGTCTTCAGAGCGAGATGGCGACCTTCGTCTTATTCATTGACACGCCACGGTGGGAGATCCACCATGACCCGGAGCATGGGTCATTTCATTTTGAGGGCCGGTGTACTGTGCGCATCTTCATGTTTTTAGGACGGCCATTCGCACACCCCTACGGTGACCCCGCGATCTTTGAGCATGCACGGCCACGACATGAGAGGAACCTGCGGACCCACTCTGCCGGTTCAGCGGACGCGCGCAAAGACGTGCCATCATCGCAGCACTCAGAGGAGGACCCTTCAGAGGATTCCCCCATGGACCATGAGGGCTCTACCCCCACTCCGCCTCTACGACAGATAGGCAGCGAGGAGACAGTCACTCAGCGTCGGAGGGCTTCGGTGCCCGGACCACGACCCCGACGTGGATGACACGTTCAGTCACAGGGCATGCCTGCACCTGCCGAGCTCCGCCCGTGGATTGGCTACGTTCCTCCGTACCCGTGAGTCTGCTATGGAGATTGGAGGGTAGTCCTTAGTGCACGCACGTCACATAGTATGGATGAAACCTCTTTTGTGTTGAGGTTATCCATCTTAGGTTGCACATGGGTAGGGATGCTTCTTTCCAGTTCTTTTCCATGTATTCTATTTTTCTGCCGTATTCATGTTACTATGTACTTGAAGAGTCCTGCCCTGTAGGGTAGGCATATTTTATCTATGAGGTATTTCAGTTATGATTGATGTTATGTTCGATGCTATGGTTTGGAGCCATTCCTATGTTATCGTTCCGTATACTATGATACCGACTCGTAAATTCTGTAGCGGCTTCTATTTTAAGTAACGATTTCAAAAAAAAAAGTTGGCTCGTATTTTCGTTAAGTCTATTTTCTCAAGAAGATGAACCATGCCAGTAAGTAACGACTAATATTTGGCCTAAGTACGTACTAGTAGTATTGGGACGAATATTAGGGTGTTACAGATTTATTAATTTGAAAAGTGATTTTGATTATTTAATATTAACTACCTAAATAAATAAAGTATAATTCTGATTGTTTAATATTAACTACCCAAATAAATAAAGTATCATCGCAAGGCCACATCAAGATTAACTTTACTGGTGACAACATCAACATTTCAAAATATATTCTAGTATAGTGGCATCCATCTTGATTAGCTTTTGATATACTTGCAATTGAGAATGCTCTCTCTCCTAAATATTTTTGAGTTATCTCTTTTTTATGCTTCACAATACTTTGTACGCATATTCTTTTGACAAAGATCAAGTGGATATATCAAATTCAGTAAAGATACATTATGTTTGTTATTGTGACATATTGTTTAGACATACGCCAAGTGGATATTTTGGCCTATCAATCTTCCCCTTGATGATGAAAAACATAATAAAGCACACAACAAATTTAATGTGAAGAGAATAAGAAATTCTAAACTTCCCCTAAATATATTCTCCCCTTTTAACAAAGAAAAGATGACGGTATACCTTGTTTTGCTTAGATTCTTCACCTTTTAAAAGAATAACTTACTTCTTTTGTATATCTTCTAAATTCTCCTCTTTTTAGCATCCATATATATATATATATAGACACACACACATTGCCTTTGATGGATGCAAATCCTTGATTTGACTTCCATTCTTTTTCGTTGCTGTTGTATTTCCTGTAATACCACAAAGATACATCCCTTTCCAAGAACTGAAAACTAATTTTTCTCGGTTCCAAATGGTGAGAATATTTCTTTTTATATTTGGAAATATGCCACGAGGGCTAAAGAAACAATTCAAGCTTGTAAGTTTATAACAGAGCATTGTGATTCTGCAAGCATGTGTGAATGAGTTTCTCAAGCTTGTAAATTCTTCATGTTGGCTTGCTAATGTTAATTGATTGTCTATTCTGAAATGTCAATAAATGTGAATTTGAAAGACAAAACTGAGATCATAGTAAATCTTCATGCTCACCCCATTTTTAGAATTTTTGCCATGGCATTGGCTACAGTTATGTTTAGATAAAGTTAATTTATGTTAAAAAGAGAATATAATGAAAACCAAATTTGTTAAACATGTTTAAAAAAATAACATTATTTGTGCACGTAGTATGAAGTATTTACTGGTTCTTAATTGAGGGATGATTACTATGACTTTTTTTTATTGTTATAAACTCATAATTGTGTTTACAAGAAGAGGTGCGAAGGATTGAGAAAGAAATGCATAGGCTTGCCATTGAACATGGACAGGAGGTATGTTAAGGTGCATACTTCCTCAAGTCTAATAATGTTAGTTTATGTGCTAAGTTTTTCATTTTCTTAACTGGTTTTTTTTAGGACACTTAACAGTTTCTCGAATATAGTAAAGTAAAAATAATATTACTTGTAACTTAATAGCAAATCACTTCCCAACATTTGAATAGGATTATTCTCTTCCCAACCAGGATATCGTATAAAAGAAATGAACTCCATTTTTAGGAAATATGGAAACTCGATTACAAATATTGATCTAGCAGCAATGGGAAACTAAAACCACAGTATCTAAATAGCACCATAGACACCAGTAGCATAGCTCAATTGAGGACATTTCTTTGTCATCACTTGAACTCTTATCATCTTAGTCCTTGACACATGAACATCATGATCAGTGGTGAACTATTTTGATCAAAGCCTTGAAAAAAAATGAGGTACACATTGGTATTTGAAATAATTTATAATCGGATTAGATTAAAAAAGAGAGTTAATATAAACTGATTTATCATCATTAGTAAGATGACATGAAAAATATAGAAATATATGACATGAAAAGAGAGTCCCGCAAATTACTTACTCTACTTTAGTATACACTATGACAATGCCTCGCTTTGAAAACCAAATATTGATTGATAAGATTCTTGAATTGTCAATTATTGACAAACACCTACATAACATAATGAAATCTATGTTAGCATGTGCATGTTAGGTATATTCGTAAAAACTATCAAATATGAAATGAATTGTATTACTTAACACATACCACTTCAAGAAATATTTTGGAAAACTTCTCTATAAACCACATTAATTGTGCTTCCAGGTGTTATTCCATCATGATTCTCCAAGAATATTCTCAGGCCTTTCTTGTCCTTTACTCTTGAAAGAACTACATATAATTGACCATGAGTGAACACTAGTCTTGGTAGATATAATCCCACTGTAGATAGTGTTTGGCCTTGAGATTTATTAATGATCATAGCAAAGGAGACAATGATTGGAAATTGTCTTCTTTGAAATTTTATAGGAATTGAGTGATTGTTAGGAATCATATTCATTCTAGGTATCAAAACAACTTGACCAACATTGTTGCCAGTAAGTGTTAAACATTCAATGACGTGATTCCCCATTCTCCTTATTTGCAACCTAGTTCCATTGCACAAGCCATTTGATTGATAAATATTTCTTAACAACATTATTGGCACCCCTTCTTTCAAAATCAATTTATGAGAGGGAAGACCAGAACAATTTATCCCATTTAATAATGAATCGTAACTTAAGTAGATCTTTTCTTCACCAGGAAGGATTGACATTATGTAGTTGTTAACATGTGTAAGAATCTCTAATGTTGGAGCAAGAATAGACTTTTCCTTAAAATAATTAGCACTTGATAAATTATGCAAAATGTCCCGGTAGACAAATTCAATTAGTTCATGAAAACCAGTGTTAAGATTTTTGATGAGAATATCACCTGGAATTTCAACTTCAGCTTCTCCCATCGATAGAATCACCAGCAAGTCCATTTCCTATTTTTAACAACCATTTGCTAAATGCCTTAATTTCTTCATTCATGATACCATCAGATCTAATTGAAAGCCTCATGTTGGAAGAAAGTTTGAGAACTTTGCAATAAGACCACAAATATGAAGCGTTGATTGTAGACTGAACTATCTCTTATCTACTTCCCTTTGGTATTACTGGTAGAATTTGCCTAAAATCTCCACCTAAGACCATGACTTTTCCACCAAATGGCAAATCAGACTTAAAAGAAGGTGAAAATCTTAGCACATCATTCAAGCATCTATCCAGTGCTTTGTAGCAATACTTACTCAACATAGGCGCTTCATCCCATATAATCAATTTAGTCATATTTAGGAGTTTTGCATGAATACTACCCTGTTTTATGCTATATCATGAGTCTTTATTAATATTCAAAGGAATTTTAAAACTTGAATGAGCTGTTCTTCCATTGGGAAGTAATAGTGAAGCAATTCCACTGGATGCCACATTTAAGGCAATATCACCCTTTGACCTTATAAATGCAGATAAAGTCTTCCATAAAATATTTTTCCTGTACCCCCATAACCATATAAGAAGAAAAATCTACCACAATTACTGTAGACTGCATTAACAATCTCATCGAACACTTGTTTTTGCTCCTCTGTAATGGTTTGCATGTATGTAACAAATTCATTTGATAAGGTCTCCCTATTCTTCCATTAATAACCTTTCTTGCATAGATGAAAGTAGGTTTTCAAAAGGGAATGGCATATTAGTGTAGTCCTTTAATGATCTTCCGTTTGATTGAAGCATCTCTTCTATATTAGCAAGTGCTATATTTCTTATCTGGTTATCTGTCAACATCAATTCTGAAACCAAATTTAAGCTGAAGTTTAGTCTAATAAAATCTAACTAAAATGTTACAATTATGATAGCATATTAAGCTATAAGTCAAAAAATGTAATTACCTTCACACATAAGTAATCTTCTTTGGTTGTATAAAACATCATCAGAAAGCTGTTTCCAACACTTCTCCCACACAATCTCAAGTCTATTCATGTTATTTGATGTCAAAAGTATGACAAATAATTTCCTAAGAAATTTACCTGAAGCCCACAAGCTTGCTTCCATAATAGCATCAATAAACTCCTTATCATCTTGAAGCAAACCAAGAGCATAGCATGCATCCTTGAATGAAGTATGAACAATTCCACTAACTGTGCTGATTTGCTCAAAACTCATGCAACCTTTTTGAATATTTAACAGCAATCTCAGATAATAATCTTCGCCATTTCTAGATGGAACGTGAGAAATTCTGCCTATAGCAAAACCCTACTTTCTTGGCATCCACTTCGCAAAATGTTCTTTCCAAACAAACTTCAAAGGAAACTCATTATATGTAAGATCTCTTGCTTCGACATATGTTTTGTTAGCTTCCATCCACCCTAATAACATTGTCTTCTTGCAATCTGCAGCTTCACATGCACTAATATATCTGCAATCATAATAATTGCGAATTTCATCCACTTTTATATCTGAAGAAGTTGAGTCTTCACTTCGAAATAAACTTGTAGTTACTCTGTCATGTCCTTTATGATCATATTTGAAAAGATATTTAATGGCAGAAGTCAGGCAAGTATATTCGACATTAATATGATAGCCGTATTTCAAAAGCAATATAGGATTGTATGGAACTATATATGAATTATCAAGAACACAATTTCTTTTGTTAATTGTTCTGCCATTATCCCTACGCCTATACTTTGGAAATCCAGCTTCATCTATTATTGTCCTCGGACGAAAACTCTTTGGGAAAAATTTGGAGCACCTACCATTTACCATGCATGGGCTGTTTTTGTTATGATTACCACATGGTCCATACACCATGTATTTTTGTACAAATACATGTAACTTTGGATTTATTTCTTTGTTTGGAATTTCTACTGAAATGTACCTGTCATATCATCAGGCGATTAAGGCTTTGATTGTGGATGCATAAATAAAAGAATGTGTGCATAAGGCAAGCCACGCTTCTGAAATTCAATAGTACATACATCTGCAAAATAAATGTAATATATGAATTTGATAGGACTTATGACAAAGTTCAAAATAAAAATGTTTTCAAACATAAGCTTTGGCTTACATCCATTTATTCTTCCAAAGACATTTCCTGCTTTCAAATCCCTGATTAATTCATCCAGCTTCATCTTGAAAACCCTGTATAGGATGTCAAGTCTATCCTCAGCATTGAGTCCCCTTCCTCTAACAAATCTTTTTACCTCGTTCCATTCAGGATTGCAAGTGATAGTAATGAAATAACTTGGATAGCCAGCAAACTTGCATATAGCAAATGCATCCTTACAGTTATTAAACATGTATCTTGGACCGCCAGTGAAAGAGCTTGGGAGGATTATTCTCTGACCAATAGCTGTTGCATCAGTCTCTCCCCTAACTATGCATTCATGCAATCCCTTATATTGATCTACTCTCAATCTTGGCTAGTTATGTCTTATGTACCTCAACCTTTCAGACTCCACCATTGTATAGCTATCTACTAAAAATTGTTGAACTAACCTTCTTGAATGAAGAATTATTGAGTACTCATGAAGTCTATCTTGTATTCTACATGCGAAAAAGTCTTTCATGCTTATTTTCATTCTTTTATTAGATGAAGAGCGATATGATGTTACACCGATTGAGATATCCAATCTGTATCCATCTTCTCCATATGGAAAAAGCAGTGGATATTATAATGCAAGGTACATTGGGTGTAGAACATCAATCCTTTTAAGCAAATTTGATTGTGTTTCAATAACTACATCCCTCTCCAGTACAGATTCATCAAGATCACCTACAATCAGAGTAGCGACTTCAGATACCGTTGGCAAGTTGTATTATCGACCATCAGCACATCTTTTACGAAGTAGCTTCATTTTCACTTGTGTAAAATTTCCTTCCTTGTATCTGTCTCTAGCATATCGGAATGAATTTGCCAATACATTGCTTTCATCTAGCATTTTCCTCAAAGCAGAAACAATATCGCGATCTTTTGAAAGGATATCTGTTCCTTTCCTAATAGAACAACATGAAATAAGTAATAATATAGTGTATGAATTTAATTGTATGGTAATGTAAAAGCAATAACTTGCTTCTGTGCAATGATCCTATTTTCAACTTCATTCTCTGTGTCATATATGTAAAGTTGTGCAAATTTTGGCTTTTCATTGTCTGGCGGAATGAGGCTTCCAATAGAATGGTAATTCTGTCCTCCAAGAAGAAAAATAGGAGGTTCACTTCCATTGTTAATGCGGTGATCTACTTTTCCAGCCATTGAAGTAAATGAAAACATGCCATTGAATGCCCTAATATTTTTTAGGAAATGTCTACTCTTATCATCACCAATTGTGTGAAGATCATGTAAAATTTTGAAAGGCGGTAAAAGAGTTGGTAGTTGGACTTTTCCCTCTTTGCAACAAAGTGAAAATGTAGGTGTTATATGTAACGCTCGGGGATTGTGAAGTCAAGGAATGATCGCCGGTGCAAGAAGGCACGGACAAGGAGTGGCTCTGGCACTTGAAAGCGAGGGTACATGAATGAACCGATTACACACCCGAATGAGAAGGATCCTGAGATTGTATAGGTATGAGACTATACAGTTAAGGAGGACTTATATGAATTGATTTGTACTACCTATACCAACAAGATGTAACACCCTAGTAATTAACCAGATACACCTAGGTTGAATCTGATTAATGACTAGACTTTACTCCTTGCTTTGGTTCTTTCTTCATAATTTGAAAATACTTAGTGAAATTACGAGCCTTTTTTTTTTAAACACATAATTGAAAACGTGAGCCGAGTACAACGTGAACGAGTAAGCCGAGTATAATAAGACGTTTAAGAATATATCACATCATATCACTTAGGCTCCATCATATAACATCCATAAGCACATTATAGCATATATTTACATACAATAACCTCACTCAAAGGGTGGGTTATGTTCATACATCATTATCTTATGCAAACCCATAAAAGAAAATATACTTAAGGAAATTCATGCCCCTAAACTAGATAACTCCATAAGCCGGAAGGTTATCCTAAAACTAGGGGTGCATGATCACACATAAGTCTACTAAGAACCTTCTATGCACACCGTCCCCAAAAATGGGGAATAAATCCGATCCATCGATGAGCTCCTCGGAGGGGACACACGAGATGCACCAGTCAGGGGTCGCATGGGACGGCCTTCGCTAACCTCTACCAACAATCAAGCTTTCTCACTACCCTCTACAGGTGGGAGTAGGGAGGAGCTCTTTAATATACATGAGTAGGAGTGTCCTCTAAAGGATCAGCTTTCGTAATATCTCGCCTCGGGAACATACTGAAATCCATGGACAACAGTGATGAAGCGGATAAGAACGTGAACATCCTTTCATCAAGTGGACGCATGTTCGAAACCATTTCATCGCCATAGGAGAAGTAGGAGAAAATCGATAACTAGGGACAGGATGTGCAAAATGGACGACCTATGTAAATAAAAAACACGAATCACAAGACCTCCCTTCAAAATGATACGAGCGATGCAATCGATCATAGTGGAATTCTGGCAGGGGTATCAACTAACAGATTAATGTCGCCATTTGAATCTGAGACAATGACGGGAAATAAAGAAAAGGGAGTGAGAATCTTGCTAAAGAATTCTCAGTAAGGTACCTCCTTCTATGTCATCATCAAAGTCCCTGGTGAACCTCGGGATTATTCTAAAATAGTGAGCATGCAAAGATTCATTTTAAGTTCGACAAATACTTAACCGAGGTTCATCAATTTTTAATTATGCGCGCCTTATAATGCATCTTATTCTTAACATGTCATATTTACAATGAACATTTCCTTTATCATTACATCATATTCCTCATCATTATCAAAATAACATGCATAAAAGAATGTCATATAATATTAGCTACACATGGACACAAAGGCACATATTTCATTTCTTTAGTGCCTTTGGTGACTTAAAATCTTATCATCATCATTATTTTCCTTGGGCCACCCTATACTCCACCCTTTGGGAGTAATTTAGGTTATGAGCTCATACTTTACTAGTCGCTACTAGTATATACTTATCCCTTTTGATAAGCTAAAGTCCTGACTCTACCCTTTGAGAGAACCAAGTTAGGGCTAAAATCACCTTTTCACCACCTATAGTCCGGGATGGTTCCAAAGGATCATTTTCTTTATAAGTTTAAGTCACCATTAAATCTTGCATGTTATATCATAATACAATTCATAAACATCATAACATTTTTCTCATTTATAGTCTTAAGCTAGAATAATATATATCAACTCAGTAATCATGCATATGGGAGATTCCTGTGAAAGAGAGGTGGGTCACAATGGACACGCTTAAATACCAAGTCTTTCCTAGCTAGAACCTTTCCAAATTACACTTTTACAATGATACACTTTCTTCTAGCAACAAAGGTGAATTTTACATAAGAACATTTCATGTATAAGCATTCTTATTATTTGCAACAACAACTATAACATGCAAGTCAGCAAATCATTCAATGATATCAAGTACTTAATAAGCATCCAATCCTTACATAGAATTATCAATTATGAATCATTCTCTTAACAATAAACCATAATTATCACAACTTCAATCATATCAAATCATTATCACACATTGATACTAAACTCAGATCAAAGGGTTCTAATCATGAACCTCATGCAATTACATAGAATCATATTTTAAGTGCATATAAAATACTAGTTCCTCTGTGAAAATCCTTGCAAAGCCTTAAAACTCATTTAGAAACTAGTTCTTTTGTCAAATTTGGGAGGATCTTCACAATTAAAATTCTCACTTAAGATAAAAGGAGTAAGTCTTGAGCTTTAGAGATTTAGGTGACATCTTAGAATTATAAACATGCTATGCAACCTTATTTTAATCTTATCTTTATAAGGTGATAGCTTGGAATTATAAACATGATATGCAATTCCATTTCTTTATCTTTAAGATTTAAGGTGATGACTTGAAAATTAAACATGATGCAAGAACTTGAAATATAAACATGATACAAGAAACTGGAGCGGAGGTAATCCGCACAGGACCAGTAGAGGGAGAAGAGAATATTAAGAAACCGGAGCGGAGGGAGTCCGCACAGACTAGAGAGGGAGAAGAGAATTATTATTACATCTTTTAAGCTCCAATCTCAAGACTTTTTAAAGAATAAATTCTTTAACTCCAATAATCATATTTCTTTGCTTGTGATACATGGGCAAGTCTTTAAGCTCTAGGATCTTTAGGTGATGGCATAAAATAAACATGTCATGCGTTGATTCTTTTAGCCATTATAAAATATAGTGAGAGCATAAATTAAATATGAGATGCAACCTCTTTATTATCTTGAAAGATTAAGCGATGACTTGAAACATAAACATGAAATACAAGCTTGGAATTTAAACATGAGAAATGCAAGTTCATTTATTCATTCTTGAAAATTTAGTGATGACATAGAAGGTAAACATGGTTATGCAAAGCATAAACTTAATCATGGATGCAAATTCATTTTGTTTCTTTACTAGAGCTCCTTCAAGACTTTAAAAGAATTATAAATTCAACCCAATACATATCTTAACAAGAAATAAAACATAAAAGGAAAAAAAAACACCTTTCAAGTTCTAAACTAAAAATCTTTGTTTTAGCATCATAAAGCATTATTCTTTAAGGTTTTGCATCAAGTGGAATTTTCAAGCTTTAGAGGCCTAACTTGTGATGGATTTACAACCCACCCTCAAGGTCCTCATCATCAAGCCATCATCTTAGTTCCAATTTAGATATGGTTGAATTGGTTAAAGAAAATTGAAGAGGAAACCAAAATGAAAAGCTAAGGCAAGTTCATAATTTCATCATTTTGAGCTAAAAACACAACTCCTCAAAGCATAGAAATAAATTTAGAAACTACTCCCTACCTAATCTGAGTTGAAGAAGAGGAAGAGAACTTGATTTCTTGAAGTGAAATGACACAAAATCTCTTTGAAAAATTGAAGAAATAATTCAGCCAAAGAGGAGGAAGAAAGAAAGTTTTTGGTGCTCCTAAAAACTAGTTATGAACCAAGCATTCCAAGACCACTCAAGCAAGCCTATTTATAGAAGATTTTGAGGCTTCTAATTGGCCAAAATGAGGAGGTAGTTGTCAGAATTTTTCAGGAGTAATAATGGAGGAAAAATCATTTTAGACAAAGTTGCACGAAATTATTGATGCCATTATGCAGCTGAATTATTTCCAAAAGTTGCACTAAAACAAAATGCCAAAATGTCACCATAAGAGACATAATGACGAGATATTCTGAAACTGATCCTTTAGAGGACACTCCTACTCATGTATATTCTGAGAGCTCTGCTCCTACTCCCACACGTGTAAGAGAGGTAGTGAGGAAACAAATGTTCAAACAGAGGTTAGCGAGAAGGCCGCCCATGCGACTCCCAAATGCCTGGTGCATCTCGTGTGTCCCTCCCGAGGAGCTCATCGCTGGATCGGATTTATTCCCCCATTTTCGTGACAAAGGGCCATATAGAAGGTTCTTAGTAGACTTGAGGTGTGATCATGCACCCTAGTTTTAGGATAACCTTCCTGCTTATGGAGTTATCAAGTTTAGGGGCATGAATTTCCTTAAGTATATTTTCTTTTATGGGTTTGCATAAGATAATGATGTATGAACATAACCCACCCTTTGAGTGAGGTTATTGTATGTAAATATATGCTATAATGTGCTTATGGATGTTATATGATGGAGCCTAAGTGTAATGATGGGATATATTCTAAACGCCTTATTATACTCGGCTTACCTGCTCACGTTGTACTGCCTCACGCTTTTCAATTATGTGTTTAAAAAAAAAAAAAAGGCTCGTAATTTCACTAAGTATTTTCAAATTATGAAGAAAGAACCAAAGCAAGGAGTAAAGTCTAGTCATTAATCAGATTCAACCTAGGTGTATCTGGTTAATTACTAGGGTGTTACACAAGATACATCTTCTTTTCGGTAGGCCAAACTGAAAGAACTCCACAGTTAAGCGTACTTGACTTGGAGCAATTTTGGAATGGGTGACCTCTTGGAAAGTTTTCCTAGGAAGCGTGTGAGTGAGGACAAAACACGCTAAAAAGACCCGTGTTAGTTTGTGGGGACAATCATCAATCCATAAAGCAGCAGGGGATGTTACATTATATTTCTTTTGCTTTTTGCAAGTCTCTCTGGAAGCCACATCATAGCCTTGCAAAACTCATGTAACACCCCGATTTTTCTGTCCGAGGGAAATGACCAAAATGCCCCTGAGGTCATTTCCTGACCCGAACTCGAGGGTAACCAACTCGGTCATCCCTGAAGGGTCAACTCAATATTTGAAGGGGATTGAATGGCCTTTGAATGCTTTCGGAAGCGAAAATTTCGTTTTCCGCAGTTTCGGGTCAAAATGACCAAAATACTCCTATAGCGTTTTTACGCGGGTAATGGTGCCGTTTGAGCCCGGAACTTTCCCCAGAGGTTTAAAAACATGTTTTCATGTGCCTAGAGGTCTCTGTTCAAGTCCCGGTGGTCCCGGGCAGTTTTAGTGCAAAATTACGATTTTGCCCCTAGAATAGTGTTTTTAAGCTTAATGACGTAATTAAGCAAACCTAAGCAATATTAGGCTCTAAACGAAGATTAATTTATTTCCCTAATTAATCTAGAGTCAAAATAATTTATTAAAGTTAATTAGAACCTAAAATTGCTTAGATTAAACTTAAATCCCTTTTTAGAACTCAAGATTCCTAGTCTTGGAATCTTGAATAGTGTTTTCTCTCTCCAATTCCTTAAATCAAGGAAATGTGTCTAGAGTTGTTTAGACTCTAAATTGAGGATTTAACTCTCTAATGGTGCAAGACCACTCCTTAATTATGTCTAGACCACCTTAATTACCCATTTCCCTTACCTAAACACTTTCTTACAAATTTCTAATCTTAAGCATAATCAAAGATACACCTAAACACAACTCTAAACCACAATTAAAATGCAAAGAAACCTCCCCCATGGGCTGATGCATATTCGGCCATCACTCCCTAATTACCACACATATTAAATTGTTTTCTCACTCAAAGAGCCATGCTTGAGCCATACCTTGAGCCATACCTCACCATGCTTTGAACCATACCTCACCATACCTCAAGAACACATTATCTCACCTCATGGAACTCATGGAAAGCCTCCAATCTGCACCCTCATGGCCGAAACCTCCTCCTCCATGAGCTCCCTCCATTTGTTTCAATTCTCTATAAATAGAATGCCTTGAGGAGCTTGCACCACTTTTAGATCATTTGCTAAGTTTAGGAGCACTCAAAGCTTTTCTTTTTCTCTCAAAGTTTTTGTGTTCTTCAAGTTCTTGGAGTTCTTCAAGTTCTTCATCTTCTTCATCTTCTTCTTCCATCTTCAAGTTCATCACACCAAGTAGGGATTTTCTTTCATGTATTCTTTCTTTAAAGTTCTTGTTCTAAGCTTAATGTTCATAGTTTCTCTTGATTCTTTTTAGAACTTCTTTTTCTTTCCTTTACCTTTTCATTTTCGGCCATGGGCCTTGGAGAACAAAGGAATGAGAGCTTGATGATGAGAGTTTCATGATGATGTTCATCACTTGAAACAAACTCTAGAGCTTGATTTTTGTTCTTGAGCAAAAGTGTTTCTAGATTTTCCTTTCTTGAACTTTTGAGAACTTTAACTTTGATGGTGTTTAAAATGGCTCTATGAACTCAATGATGAGGACTCATGATGTTGGTGTTAATATATCATCAAGGTCATGAACTCTAGAGTTTTAAAATGCACTTTTCTCTTCTTGGAGATTTCCGCCATTTCCTTGAGATTTTCTAAGTTTCATAGTTTGATTCCCAAAGATATTATGTTGAGTTCTAAGAACTCCAAGCTTGACTTTACCTTGTTTGAATGAGTTTGGGTTAAGATTTAAGTTCCTTTAAAGTCTTGTTAAGAGCTCTAGAAAGATAAAATGAACTTGCATAATTTATTTTATGCTTGCATTCATATTTACATTCTTGCTATGCATCTTTATTTTCAAGCTATCACCTAAGAACATAAAGATTAAAATGGAACTTGCATCTTCACTTAATTTAATTCTCAAGCCTTTCTATTTCGGCCTTAAAGTCGATTGTTGTTGGGCCTAGAGCACTAAAATAAAGAATTGAACTTGCATTATCACCTAATTAATTTCTCGAATGCCTATCTATTTCGGCCTTAAAGTCGATTGTTGTTGGGCCAAGACCACCAAAATAAAGAATTGAATCTTGCATATTTACTTTCAAGCTTGCACGTTTAAGATTATGCTTCGCATATTTACTTTCAAGCTTGCACGTTTAAATTATGCCTTGCATATTTAATTTCAAGTCATCACTTTACTTTGATAGCAAGATTAAAAATGAAAAGCATGAGCACGTTTAGTTTATGTCGTAACTTAAGAACCTAGAGCTCAAAGACTTGCCCATTTCATTCCAAGTTAAAGTTTAATGTAAACCATACATTGAGTGTATGTTTTTCGGCCAAGTAGTGATGATGGACTTCCAATGAGTTTTCATCTAGCTACTAGGACCAATAGTCTATGTTTTAAGTGTTCCTTAAAGTTTTATAAATCTTCATAAGGTTATGTCATTATAAGATGTGATTCCAATCTCCTTTAGGGGATGGAATATGTTTTGGTCACTGACCTAAGGCTTCACTTAGCCTCTTGATGATTTAAAATGTTTTGCAAAGAGTTTTAGAAGTTCTAGATTGATTCCGAGAGAAACTAGTTAACTTATGTACCTAGAAATGTCAATTTAATTCTCTTATTGAGGCAAGATGTTTTCGGTTCTGATGTGATGAATGTGATGCTGTATGATGATGTTTTAATGTGTTGGAATGTGTGAAAATATCATATGATGATGTAGAAGCGATCCTATGCATAATAGGTAAGAAACTAGCTAACTAGAAATACCGTAAAGCTAGAATTTAACATAGTTTTGACCCATTTGTTTATGGAACTTTTCCAAACTGTTTTAATGGGGACATAATCAGATTTAGATTGTTTAGACATGAAAAACTTGGTATCATTTGAGTTAGAATTGAATTCTAGCACCTATGGGGAAACTAGTAACTAGAAAACCGTAAAAATACAAATGTAGAACTCTTAGAACATTTAATTTTCTGGATTCTGTCCAGCACCCTTACAACATGGTAAACATGATTAATAATTAGTCCTTAAGCATAGGAATGCCTCATAATTGAGTTAGATTTAATACATAGCTTTCAAGTAAAACGAACCGAGAAAGGGTCTAAAACGTAAGTTCTTGAACCTCGTAAATACAAGTTAGAGAACTTGTCCTATGCTATTCAGATTTTAAAAGTAAAATGAGAGGATTATGAATGATGTTTAATTATGAGCCTTAGGTGCTTAAAATATGAACGACGGATATAGAGAACTATATCTCAAGATTAAGACCCGTAAGGGTCAAAGCATAAGCTACCGTAAGGGTAAGCGTTTGGATGATTTATGATGATGCATGAAGTATTCTAATGATGATGATGTTATTCATATGAGGAATTTATGAGATTATATGTTTATGTGGCATAAAGCAAATTTGGAAGGAAATTCGGTGTAATGACCGTTTAGGCCGAATTTCCGACAAATTTGGGGACTTAAAGAGATTTTGAAAATTAAGGTACTAAGATGGGTTCTAGGATGACACCGGTTCGGCCGAGCACCTCCATAGAACTCATGTGACATCGGTACCATTTTATATTCTTAGGTGACACCGGTTCGGCCGAGCACCCCTAAGAGATTTGCCCCCTAACCCGTACTCAGATAGTCGGGATTTATGATTTATGATACGCTTATCGTTAAGTGGTAAGTAAGAACTAGTGACGACTAGTTAAGGTATGAGCTCATAACCTAGATGTATGACACGTTCTGGGTGACACCGCTTCGGCCGAGCACCCCCAGTTCGATTGTCTTTTAGGGTGGCCCATGAGGAAGAGAAGTTTCATGATTATGATTATGTCACTAAGTTTTGTCCCATATAAATGTTACTATTGCCACTTTATGCCACCAAGAATGATGATGCTTGATGTTATGTTTTATGTATGTGCATTAGGTAGTGTCATGCATACATTCTCTATTATGTTGCATCCATGACATTAAGATCATCCTAAAATGAATGGACCTTGGCTAAAATATATTTTAAAGTTTAAAATGAACCGAATACATGCTCAGTCATTTTGTATAAATAAACCCAAGGTTCCTGAGGACGTAGATGATGACACCTAGGTAGTAGGAGGCCCTACTGAGATTCTTTAGCAAGATTCTCACTCCCTCTACCTCTTTCTTTCCGTCACGTCTTCAGATGGCGACGTTCGTGGTGTTCGTGGACACGCCGACATGGGAGGTGCACCATGACCCGGACTACGGGTCATTCCATTTTGTGGGTCGATGCATGGTTAGAGTATTTATGTTCATGGGTCGACCCTTCACTCCCCCTGTACATTCCCATCGTTTCTCCCCCGTCTCACCTTTTGGCGATGACCTGGTGTTCGAGCGCGCATGTCCCCTAGAGGAAAGACTTCGTCGTACCCTATCATCCACGTCCGCCGCTCGAGACTACCCCCAAAGATGTGCCCTGCTGTTCGTCGTCCTTCTCGGAGACGGATCCTTCCGAGGATTCGGCAACCCAGGCACCCTCCGAGGGATCTTCCCCTTCCATACCTATGGACTTTGGAAAGGATAGTGAGCCCACCGTGACTCAGCCGAGGCGTGCACGACGACCGGAGATGCGGCCATACCCCGGGGCTCACACTCGATCCCCGCTCCGCCTCTTCACGCCTGAGGAGCTCGCTCAGTTTCCCGGATATCTGCCTCGATCACGAGATGGTCGCCAGTAGGAGGTCGAGGATGGCCCGAGTTAGAGCACACACCACATAGATAGGGATAAACCTTCTTTTGTTTAGAGGTTATCCTATTAGATGCACTCGGGTAGGGGAGTAGATTATGTTTATGTTTATGTTGTATTTTCTTTCATGTATTTCCATGTACTAAATCAAGTCCCACGCTTATAAGTGGGCAAATTATAATTATATATGAGATGTTATTCAGTGTCTCTCATGATGTGCCCTTATATGCTTTATGCTATGACGTTATGAGATGTATGTTTTGTCCGTTGCAAGTTATATCGCATCACGCGGCTCTCACTTTCATTTCAAAAAAAAAATTTACCCGTATTTTCCGCTAAGTAATTCAAAGTTAAATGAGAACTATGAAGTAACAGACTAATGATTAACCTAAATATGTTCTAGAGTATTGGGTTAAAAATTAGGATGTTACAACTCACACTCATGAATTGGATCTCCAACATCTAAGGTCTCTGTGTTTTGGAAAAATATAATATAAACAATATATAAAGGACTCATATAGCTATTAAGCAATCAATGTGAAAACTGAATAGTATAACGAATACAATTACCTTCTTCAATAATGATGTCTTCATTTAACATACTTTCTGCATAATTAAAATTAGAATACCTTTAGAAAAAAAATAATAGCTTGAATGGACTAAAAAGATTAAATATAAGCCTTTTATATAGGTTACCTATATTATTTATAGCTGTTGGAGTAGTGTACTCATCAAATTCTGTCTCTAGATTGATATCATCATAGCCATTGACCACTATATTTTGAATTGTAAGCCAAAGAAAACGATTGTCATTTACAAACTATGATGTGAAGAAATTGGCCTTTTGTTTTACATAATTATAAATGTTTGTAATAAACAATAAATTAAGTTACCCTCAAAGTCTTTCATTGGATCAATTTGCTCCTGACGTCCTAATTGCTCTGTTAAACCTTCATTCATTGTACATGCTGAGTTTGGAAAATACTTTAAATATTCAGTAAATGAGGCAATAAACACATTGGGAAAAATAATAAATGACTAAACTGATAATAGAAAATGAATTAACTCACCATCAGATATTTTCAGTTGTTCAATGTGGTCTAACCCAACAAATTCTGATAGTTGTTCTCTTTGTTCATTCATTGTACATTCTGAATTTTGAAATTACATGAACTATTCAGTGAAATACTTTGAATCTGTGAATATTATAAAAATTAAGATATTTAAATAAGGTTAACCAAATAAATATCACTTACCTTTAGTGACATCCATTTCATCAAATTGCCCTAGGTTCCCCCAAGTTGAAAGTTGAATAGAAGTTTCACCAATTGAAAATTCTAAATTTGCAAACATAGTTGAATTATTTTTTGTTACGGACTGAATTACTTTATAGCTTTGAATGAGATGCTTACCTGATTTTATACCCTGACTACAAAAAAAAAAAAAAATTAGAGTTTATTCAAAATTCATGAAAGAACATGAGTTATTTTGTATTTAATTATAGAATAAATTACAAAACTGTGACTTTAATGAATAGACCAAAAAAGCATATAAAAGTTTAGTTAATAATATAGATGGGTAAAAGATAAACTGGAGTGGAATAACTTAGTAAGTGAAGGGTGTCCTTGTTTAACTTACCCTAAATAATATGCTTAATGAATAAAAAAAACAATTCGATACATACCTTGAGCCAATGCTTGTTATTGTAGATTTGTTAGATAAAATATTTTCAGTGTGTGAGGCTTGAACAAAACACACCCTATGAATACTTGCAAACTCCAAATTATCATCATTGTTTCCTGCTTATGCGGTGAAAATCATTGGAAGAGTTATAGAACAAAATGTATACAGGAATATAAAACCTTTATTACAACAAACCATATTACCTGTTGATTTTCTTTTGGTACAATCCAAGTACTTATTCCAATCTTTGCCTGATGTATGGTTATTTTCCTTTCCATGACAACTCTGCCTGGCATGCATTCTAATATAAGAGTTGACTGCTAATTCCACAATAAAAATGAAAAATCATGTTCTTCTACAGACAAATAAGGGTCTCAACTAAGTAACTCAGGTATTATAAGCCTAGCATTAGAAATGTCTGATAACGGTGTTATTAGTGGTTTCTTCTTATTAGCTTCAGTAATAGAAGGTAATTGTAATTCTTAAGCATGGTTTGTTAGATCCCATACTTATGAATTAAATCTTTAAAACTCATGGACCATGATTTTCATTGAGTATTATGATGTTGGATGATTATCTTATTTATTAGAATGTGTCATGAATAAAGTAGGCATTTGACCACTATGCCTTTCCTAGGCTTCGGCTTGTGAAATTTGTCAAGTGTAATAAATGATTTGTCTTGGTCAATGGAAAATCGTTGAATGATGTGTTCTCCATGGTCAGATGGTCAGCTTTTTTTTTTCCTTTTTAGTGAGACCATTAAGCATTTGACCAGCCACTTTAGATTATCACCCCTTTGTGCCTACTTTTTTTGATTAAACATTTCATATTGAGAATAAAGTAGCTGTCCATTTCATTAGGAGTGGAATAATTTCATTACAATATTTGGGAACTATAATTTAAAGTACAACTCATTTTGATAGTCAATGGTATTATGTGGCATCAAATTTGTATAGACAGTTGTAAGATTAGGAAATTAAAAACTAAACCAGACAAAGATGGTAATGTGTTATATTTACCCATTGTTATGTAAGATTGATTTGGAATTTGTTGTATTGAACTAAAAAAGGCGATTCAGAGTATATGAACTCCATATAAACTTGAACTGATTGGTACAATTTGAATGATGTATATTATTTTTGGTATGAATTCCATATCAATAGTCAAATTAATTACCTATAACCATTTTGCAATATAGACGTGTATTTTTTCAATGACCAAAGGTCACAAAATAATTACTCTTAACCATGTTTATATAAAATTCATAATAATATATTAGAAGAGGATATTACCTCAGTATGAGATACATAAACCAATACATCAACCTCTGTCATGGTTGAACTACAGACGAAGGTAGCAAATATTACACAATTTACTTTTCTTACTAAATATATATATATACTCCTATGGACCCTATCTTCTAACTTAATCAATAGCTCTTAATTTGCTAAGTCTTGAAGCAAATCTATTCAATGGTCATGTTCTTTAACCACTTTTCTCATCTTGGTAGACAACTGATCAACACCATCTGCTGTGAATTCAGAAGGTTTTGCGGCCCATTCCTCCTCGACTATGTTCTTAGATGGTGTGACATTGGTCCCTATTTCGGCTTCACAACCATTCTCACAAGACTGCGAGAAGCTATCCTACAGAAAAAAAAAATAGTGTCTTAGGAAAATTATATATACTTATCTCTTAATAAATACTATAGCACCTACTTGCAATAAGATAAAATCCAAAGTTACCTTGTTTAAATCAAAGACATCAACAAAATTGCTCATCAGTTCAGAATCATCAGGCAAGAACTGAACCTAATAAAGACATCCAAAAACAAAGTAAACAACAAAAAAAATGATTGTAATAAATTAAAATTAAAACTCTTAATCAATAATACATAATCTAACATCATGGATCTTGTATTTCTCTATGAAGTTGGAGATAATAGCCTCATCCAAACAAAACTTTAAGACAGTTATCACACAAGGCTGGAAAGAATTCATGTCATGCATCTTCACAGCCACTTTGAAAAGAAACTTCTTATCCACAAAAGCACTTATTTCGAGAGGATATTCTTTCTTGTGTCCACCCTAAAATTTGCTCATTTGTTAGTAGTATTAATAAAAAAGAAGAAATTTGGTTATTGCATCTTGGTTTTAAGTAACATACCCTTGACAGATGAGTAAACCTCAGATCATTAGCTGAAATGTCCAAATACCTGGCTGCCTCTTTATCATATAACATGAAAGAAGCAGTGCCTGTCTCATCCATAACCCTTAGCCTAATCCTATACCTGGCATTAATAAAATATTTTTAAATGATGAAATTTTCTATTTTGGCTAACCAGTTTAGCAAAAAAATTAGTTGTTACATTGATAGACCTACCTTGGAATAAAGGTAGTTGGATAGATGTTACACTTCCTACAGTAAAAGCTTTTAGTGTCTTCCTTTAATCCTTGGAAACATTGTTTACATGCCTTATACCACCAATTATAGTCACAATCAATATCTTTGATAGTCCCAATGGTGATAAAAATAGCCTTTTGACCCTAACATAAAACAAATGAATATTGAGGATAGGTATTACTATAAACAAATAGAAAGTGTCATGAATGATTAAAACATGTGTCCACTCATCTCATGACAATCTTTCATTTCAGAAATAGGTTTGTACACGTTTAGTTTCAAGAAGTCATCCTCAATAGAGTACGAAGAATCACCTTCAAGCTGGGAGATTTGTGTTCCTGTTCCATAGTCACTATGACAGAGCCTACAATAAAATAATTATGTTCATTGTGAAACAGTCCATCAAACGTGTAGATGTGATGACGATAGGATTTAAAACCTCTATCGAAATTGTTTAACCTCAATAAAGTCTTCATTGATGAACAACTTTGAAGTGTAATTAGTATTGCTTACTCCCATTTGAACTGGACATAAAATAGTGAAGGTTTTGTTTATCTTTATTATTATTATAACTTAGTTTTCTATAAATAAAAAGAAGCAAGAACAACAATTAAGCTACCTTGGTATTTTTTCATTTTTCCAAATTGTAGGATGTGTATATATTCAATGGCAGGATGTTCCTTTAAATGTGTATCAAACTGCTTTGCAAAGTCCTCCCATAAGGTACATTTGATCCTTTCTTTAGTCCTTTTTATTGAAGCAATGATATAAAATAAACAAAGGCAATAAACCAGAAAATCATAAGTGATTTTTTAGGATACAGTTAGGACCAAGATCCAGGAATGTAGAAGGAAATCCTTACTCCAAATCATCAAGTTGGAGCTCAATCTTCTTTACCACCTTCCCATCCTTCTCCAACTCACTCATCCTTCCTTTTCCAGTAAGGAGGCCTATGATGTCTGAAAAATAACATCAAAATGTTAGTAGTATAACACCATAGATTAGCTATAAAAATAAAGACTGAGATTTCGATTACATACCAACCAAATAGGCATCTTCTTTAGTCTCACTTAAGATCACACTATTAGGGACAAAATCAAACCCATGTACAAGTATGAATGAATCCTTTGTTTCCCGAACTATTGTTTCTTTCTTAAACAATACTCTAAAATCGTGTCTGGTCGGCTTGAACCTAATGTCATTCTTAGAGACCTCAAAATTTGATATGGTGTACACATTTCCTTCAAGTATAACATTCTCAAAAAGCCTGACGTGATGGTTCTTAACCGTGCATTGAATTTGTGTACATTGATGCAGTAAAAAAGCAACAAAGAGAATAAGGGTGAAAGGATTACAACAGAACACTTATTTGTATATAGCGTATATATGAATAAGTAAGGTTGAACCATATAATTCTATATACAACCTCTTCATCCATGACAACCATTTCCAACATAGGCTTCTGATGTTTGTCATTAAAGGAAGGGAGCCTCCATACCCTAAGCACTCTCACCTTGAGCCTACACAATCTGTTTTCAGAATCTACATTCACCTCTCTAACTAAATCATACTTTGCTACCATGCTTAACAAAGGAAAGCACAGGTATCACTTTTATAATTGTGAAGTGTTTATAGTCATATGCAAGAATGAAGGATGCAAGTTGCATATATATAGCATAAGGGACATTTTATTATACTTTGTTTGTTATTGCTTAGTAGTCATGTGCACAATTAACCTCAATAAATGCTATATAGTGAAACTAAGGACTCTTGTCTGATATGGATATCATAGTAATAGTCATATGGTGTGTATATAGTCATAGTTATATTATTTATCTTAAGACAATAAACAGTGGCACAATAAAAGATTTGGATTTTGGACCGAAACAAATCTCCAATGCAATGTGTTATATAAAACTTTTTGATTTAAGACTTCACGACAATTAACACATTGTACTTCACTAACGTATACGCAATCACAAATGAAATGTGGACTACACAGGCTTGGAGATGGTTATGTAACGAAAAAAGAAATCAAAAAGATTTTTGTAATGTTTGTTTATTTATTTATTTATTTATTTTTTCCTGAAAACTAAGAAGAGTTTAATAGAAGCAACTAAAATTATAGAAATAAATTAAGATAGCACTTTCATGTCATATGTGGTTACAGGTCAAGTACATGGAAGTCTATCTGTGATAACATAGGAGAAAGAAATTAAGAATTGAGAGTGGTGAAGAGTCGACAAAATTGTGCACAAAATAAAAGTTGTAATAGTTATTTTGAGGACGTACTTTGACCAAAGGATATTGTTGTAGGTGTTATTTATTGAAATGGATTTTGAACCCATGCTTTGAGAGGACAATTGAGGAGTATACATGGTTCAAATGCCAGCACAATTTAAAATTGTACTTTGTTCATATAAAAAAAATCAATGTGCAATCCTAAACACTGTTTCTTTATTTGTTTTGGAGATTGAATTGAGTTGACATGGTCAAAAGCCATAAATTGCACTATCAGTTGGAAATTATTTCACTTCATGATACAAATCCTAACAGTGGGATTGAAACTTGGTTTTTGTTTGACCAAATGTAATTTAAAATGCTGGACTTCATTCAAATATACCAAATCCAGAATGAAATTGACACTATTATGGCTTGGATATGGTTAGTCAATGAGGTGCTATGCACTCCAATGAACTCATCTGTCAAGTATCTCAGTAGAGGTTCTGCACTTCCAATTTAAATTAAAGGACTTCATATGTGAAAGAGTGTTCATTCATGTATTCTAAAAGTTTAATACAATTTATATAGTCAAAAACTAAAAACTGATGCAAGCAATGACAATAATTTGGATTTATGTTATAAATACAAAGCAAATAATGTGCTAGGAATTTTCCTATCTTAAGTGAATAAATATTTTTATAAAAGTTATTGGTTAGAATGAAATTTGGCCATTATTCGATCGGAAACAATATGTATAGCCCGTGCTTTTTGTAATAATATGTATGTATATATATATATATATATATTATTTAGAAACAAATAAATTAAAAATTAATATTTGAAGTCAATCTTTATTTTAAATGAAACTTGTACGTTAGATTTGTAATGTCCAATCAAGATATGATTATCATATTGGAAGAACTTAATTTATGTTTTTCAATTTTTTCTTTTGGGTGCATATGAAGGACTTCTTTTTTATTTTCATCTTTCAATTATCTTTAGGCAGTACATAGCTGAAAAAATTGATATTCAATGCCAACCATGCTCTAGTCTATAGATAGATTTCAAGAGCTATTTTGACCAAATGATATCCCTATTATTGATATGTATTTTGATGGGTTTTGAACCCATACTTTGAAAGGACAAGTCATGAGTATACATGGTTGAAAAATACATTGTATGACATTCTAGATTTGGTTCTGAACAATCATTCTAAGATTAGGTACCATGGCTATTAATAAGGTCAACTAACATAGTAAGGTTGAACATTGTTCCATGCCTTTTTTTTTCTCTAATAATTATTTATTCAATTTGTATTGCAGGAACTATCCTTTACTGTTTAACTCGTATAGCCAAGTGAGGAACCTTCACATGGGCCATTTGAGACAAAGTCATGAGGGTAACAACCCTCATCTCTTGCTTTGGTTTTTTTTTTTAAAAAAAAAATTGATCTGCTAAACATTAGTTGGTTACCTCAAAGATTAAGAAAATAAAAGGTTCAAAAGAACTTAATTGCTGATATAAAACAATTAGATCATGTAAAATTTTTAAGTGACTTAGGCTTTGTGTTTAAGAACCTGAACAACAAATAGGCATGTATCTTTCTTTATTGGTTATCCATTTATATAATCCAGGTTAGCACAATTTAACAATGTATCTTTCATTCATATCGGTTAAAGTCTTTTGTTCAATCCTTATAACATGAAGTGGTTGAAACAGAAGCCATGCTTTCTGATATCTGAACTGGATTTGGGACTTTATTATGTTCAATCCTTAATTCTTGCTAGCTTTACAACAGAAAATGGTGATCACTAATGACTAAGAAGGTTGTGAACTTAAAGGTGTGAAAACAATGAATCTAAGGACCTGCATATATAATTGCCAAAACTTCGAGACTGATTCAAAAATGTTAATAACAAAAGACCTTTTTTTATAACAGCATTGACTATGATTTGAAGAAAATAAATCTCACATCACACCATAACCCAAAATTTGCATCTCATAGAAATTTTGCATAAGCTGCCAAAATCTTATCTGAAAACCATTCGATACACAAAGCCATGGTTTTATAAAATAAAATTAGGAAAATAAACTGATGGGAGAGATTTTACAAAAATCACATAACTAAAAAATAGCTAATGTGATGCATAAAATATAAAGTCGTTGTATAGACAGATCATCTTTAAATGCCAGATTGTGTAGAGCAAAGGTTGTATAACATTGAAATTTCATATATAGGTGTGATAACTTGAACTTCCATTACATTTCATTACAAACTTAAGTAGTTTGTACATTCATCACAGTATTCACATATAAGTAATGTAGGGAAGGCAACCACCTAGTACAAAATACAAAATGGATGTCAAACAAAGGTACTTCTCTAGCAAAATAGGCCTTCACCATATCAATGCAATAAGTAAGATAAAGACACTACTTAGACAGCTTCACTACTTAGTGGGTTGAGGTTGACCATTTTCCTCGGAAATAGGTTCAGCATTAAGATCTTGAACAGCAACACCTAAAACAGGTTCATTTTGAGGGATATTCTCATCAACAGGTTCAACACCAACATCACCATCAAAAGCCTCAATCTCATCTTTCACAACTGGAATTTGTAGAGGATTAGGAAGACCATGGAAACGGTCAGTAGCAACATACAAACCATGATGAGGATGAAGAACATGGTTCAGCAAAGGATCAAAATTATTACTAACATGTTCTTCAGCAAAAAGTGCAGGGGGAGGATGGCTCAAAGGATGATGATTGAAAGCCATTTCCCAGAAGTCATCAAGGGTCAGCTTTTTAGGTGGATAGGGGTAAGGAACCCGTTGCATGCCAATATCTCTTACACGAAAATAAAACACGCCATTACCATTATATAACACCTTGAGCCATCCACCATCATGCAGCTTATAGTAGTTAATAAGCTCCATGTATCCATTGATAATATATCCATTTAGGAGACCCCTATCAAACATGAGCTCAATCTCATTTCCATGATGATCAATGAAAAGAACCTTTGATGGAAGATCCTCACGAAATCTCTTATAGAAAACAGTGGGAAGCTCAGCAATCAACTGCATGCATGAAAAAAATATTAGTTGATGACAAAGGAACTTGCATGGAAATAAATGAATGTAAAACATGGGGTGCATTATAAAAGGGAAAGGAGACTAACAGCCTCAGGGTCTATCTGTAGGTAGAAAGTTCGAAAGCTCTTTACATAACTCAAATCTCTTCCAATACATGAAGGGGAAGCCATGATTGCTGCAGCATTAACATGAAACAAATATGCTCAAACAAAACCAACAACAGAAACAAAAAAAGGCTAATGGATGGACAAACTATTACCTAGTAAGATTGTTGAATAACTGAGCAGAAGGGGTAGTGATTGATTTTGAAAGAGTAAGAACCAAGCCCATTGAAAACACTACCAATACTCCTCTATTTAAAAGAGCTCGTGATATGAGAACAATGAACAATTAATGCACTAGTTTTTAGAAGGCTCTTAATGAGATTAGATAGCTCATTAAAGTGTGTTGCGTGAAGAGCTTCTACAACCATGCTTCCCAATCTGAAAATTTGGGATATGAAATAAATGTAGAGCTATTAACACAATCAAGCATTAAATGTAAGTGGATTGGAAGCTTGAGTAAGTATCACTTGGATTCAAAAAATGATTGCCCGTGAATGACAATGCAATTGGAATATCATCATACTGACACGTGAAATGGACAGTTGTAATGCTGAAATGAGAGCAACAAAATGGAGGGAGTTGTAATGCTTGATCACATCCTGACACGTGGGAAGCTCTTCGGTAAAAATAGTTCCACCAAATTGGAGGGAATATGAAACTTACATCATACTAACACGTGATCAATCCCACACTTCCATCACCAGTTTTTATAATAAGATATAGGATTATGTGATGCTGTAATACATAAATAGATTCTTAGCATCAAATGGAATTTTTTTTTATCTTTTTAGGATGCAATATTGCAATTTGTTTTGGTGTAGGTGGAAGAGCAAGGAGCAAGCTGTGTACAGTTTGGAGTTAGTAAAGCTTAGCTTTGTTCATTTTGTTCATTTCAAGGTTTCTATTCTTCATTTGATTGGCAAGTTCATTATGTTAGTGTGAGGATTAGTTTCTTTAAGTTTTAGCTTTAGATAGACTGTAGTTATAGTCTTCTAGGTTATTTTTTGTTGCCACAATATTGTGCCATGCATTGCCTATTGGTGACTCAGTGATAATGATCTACTTAATCTATTCTATCTAATCTATAAACCCTGCCACAATGTTTTCAAGATAGTTTTGATATATTGCGGATGCTTAAGTTTCTTTTGTTAATGAGTAAATTAAATATGTTCCATAATTGATAATATACTTTAAGATTTGTTTCTTGTTCCTTGATTTATGCTAGAGTTTTATGTGCTATATTTTATTAGGCTGTTAATGTTCTTTCTATTGTCTCTATGAATTGAAATAGTGAAAACCCATCTTCTTAAAGTAATTAAAGCTAGCAGTGCTTAAAATGTATCTTGATCCATGCTTGATTATTTTACTTTATCTAGTTAGCTTAATATGAAATTGAAGCTGATTTTGTTAAACTGGTATACATGATTATGAGAACATTTTTTTTTTAATTGGTGCTTTAATTAGGGTGGTTTAAAATTGTCATAATAAATAGTTTTTTGAAAATATTTCATGGCAAATTGCGGCGGTGTTTTATAACCGCCGTAATTTATTGAATGGTATTGGTAATTACGGCGGTTCCTTGAACTGCCATTACTGCAAAAGTGACGGTTATAACTGCCACAATTCCCCAAAAAAAAAACTGCCATAATTTACCTCTTTTTTTGTAATGGAGGGGTAATGGATGACATAATTGAGTTGCAGAACTCAAAAATTTAGCAATCGAGTTCTTATTAGATTCCAGATGTAATGCCAAGTTTTAAGCAGAGTAGTCATACATCTCAACAAGGCACGAAACATATGGATGAAAAACCACTAGAGGAAATGGTTGAGGGGACATTTGATGTCCTTGCACTCTACTTGCCAATTTTGATGATCCTAATTATGGTGACGATATAGACAGTGTTAATTTCAATTATGTGAGTGATTGTACCTCAAACACATGTGTTAGAGATTTCAAGTGGGGAAATTAAACACCCTACACATGTCAAAGATCTATGTGCAGAGTCTCCCAAGACACCTGCTTTGGAAAGTTCAACTTCTATTTATAAGACTATTGACACTACGGAGAAAGGTTCCATAGTCGAGGTGTTAGCTATAGAGTTTGTATCATGTGTCCATCCATTTATTGAAAGCCAACCATTTTTATTGGAATTGGAATATCCCCTCCCTAAGCACCTTCTAGAGTAGAATGAATACACAATTATGGAGACTGATGGCCCACTTTGAGCTATATGTGCACTATATGGTAAGCTGGTTAAGATTTTTCGGGAACTTGGTGGCAGCATATCACAGTGGAAGACTTCTTTTAGGAACAAACATCCCTTTCCATTGGAAGTGGTTTGCCCTTATGAATGTGAGGCTTGAGAGGAGCTTAAAGGCTTTTAAGAACACATCAGCATCTTCAACACTTGGGCCTAAGAGGCCTAATAATTTCAAGGCCTGTGGTATGATCCATATACTATGGGATTTGAGTGGAGTCAAAATATGCAAGGCTTGGTGGAAATTCTTGGAGCAATTCAAGCATAAGCCATTGGACACACACATGAAAAATCACATGACACACATGTATGCAATGCAGCCCACAATTTTGGCCTTTGGAAGCATGGCTTCATTGTGTTAACTTAAGAGTTAATTAAGCTTAGGAAGTCAAAAAAGGAATCTTGTTTTTGATCGGTTGTTTAGGGAGACTCATAATTCCTAGAGTGGTGGTTATTTGTGACTTGTATTGCCTAGGACAGTGAAATATTACTACAATTTTCTCTCCTCTCTAATGTTGGCTGAAATTGGCATGAAGTATTGTCATTTTTGTTTTCTGCACAAACACAACCCCCACTCGAGCAAAATTACTAGACACAATTCTCTCCTTGTTAAACCCTTATCTTATCAAGAACATCAGTTTTCTGCACATTAGTCTCTCTTTCTTTTCCTAAAACATAGCCCCTAGTTGCCCTTGTAAGATCACAATAATTGATCTTGAAAGGAAAATTGCAAAGAATCAGGCAAACCCCACTTATCGAAGAAGGAAGAAAACTCTTCCACCTTCCTCGATTTTTGCTGCGGGTTTAAGGGTGATTCCAGGGAGCAATTTTATCTTCTATCATCCTTATTCGTAAGGCAGGCTTATATTTTAAAAGGGTTCAAGAGCTGGCCACTTAGTCTCATTCCATGGCTAGAAAGATTAGAGCCTGTAATTTTCTGAGTTTAAAACACTTTTTAATTTGTGCTTACTATAAATCATTCTTAAAATCAAGTTTGAATAAGCAAATATGCTCAATAACCATGAATAGAAAATTGTGAGCTTGCTGGAAAACGAGTTTTTTGGACACATAAGCTTTTAAATTCAAACAGATTTTTTATGAAACTTGACTTGTAAGAGAGTATCCATAAAAAATTTGTACAAAAAGGAGTTGTCCATGACTCAAAATTGAAAAATCCAAAACGTTGTGTTTTGATCTGACCCTCCAATAGTACTTTTTTCTATGACTCAATTGAAAAATCTAAAAAATCGTGAAACATGATTCTTTGGAAGCTGAGACACGAGGAAACTTTCCATGTAAGTTTTGTGCATTGAATCATTCTGAGCAAACCCCATATTTTATTTTAAAATCGGATCATATTTCTGAGATTGTTCTGGGTTTCTGATCTGGCCTCTGTTCAAAGATTTATCTATAACTCAAGTTTTTTATATTAGAAAAGTATGTAATAAATCTCTTTTGAAAGCTAAGACACAGAGAATAATTTCTATATAAATTTTGTAATTTTTGAGTAATAGGCTTGTCATTTGCTAATTTAGAAGTTGACTCTAGTCTTACGTTTCAAAACTAATCGTCCCATGGAAATTTTTTTAACTCGTGCTAGGCATATCCAGAAATTAAAGTAAAGGTCTATTTTGAAAGCTAAGTCATAGAGGAATAAAAAAATATAAGTTTTTACATGTCAAAAGTTCCCCATTGAATTTTGCAAATCATTTTAAGTCGCTATTATGTTATCAGAAACATTTTTTGATTAATTAAAGTTGTAGGGGGTATAATAGAACTTTTAGTTATTAGTTTTTCCTGAAATTTCTTTTATTGTAAAATATAGTAAGAACGGAGTCAGCGAGTAAAATTTCAAATTTAAATAACTGAAAATAAATGTTTGGGAAAATTTCTAAGAGCAGATGTCAGACTTGTCTTCTAAGAATTTTACCAAAGGATAAGAAGAAATAAAGAATTAAATTATTTTGAGGCTAAGCAATTATTTCTTAAACAAACCCTTATTTTAGTCCCTTTAAAATTTCAAGTCAGATAAGTTGATTCTTATAAAAAAAACCCTCATTGATTTTTGCAAAATTGAATAGTCAGACAAAATGGTCTTCAAAAAAAAAATCCCAAATTAATTTCTTCAAAAAAGAATGATCAGATTGGTTAGACCTTCTAGCCCAACATAACAAAGAGACTAATTTTTTTATTATTATTAAATTTTATAGGGACTAGTTTGAGAGTTTTTTTTTAAGTACTAATTTATCCGACGATTCAATATTGCACGGACTAATTTGAAAGATTTTTTTAGTAAGGACTTATTTGTCCTACTTGAAATTTTAGAGGGATTAACATGAAGATTGTTTTTTGGTCTATTTCTTATTAAAATAAAATAAAATAAAAATAAGTTAACATTAGATGCTGGAATATTAATTTATGATATTTGACATATTAATCTTATGGATGAATAATAATACTTCTAAGCTAGAAAACTTAAGAGCTTCTAACATAGAATAAATTATAAATAATTAAAAAGGAAGAATGCCCATAATAACTCTAAAGACATCGAGAAATAATGCTACAAAATAGTAAAACAAGGCTTATAAACTTATAAGTTCTTCACCCAAATGATGCTATTTTATAATGTACCTTGCATAAAAAAATCACTGAAATGATTAGTTTGTATGTTTTACCAAAATCAGAGATTGTTGCCTCATGTGTGCTATGAATGGTGATAAGTGATATGATGGATCATGTTATGAATATTAATTTGGTTAGCTCTGGAACCCTTCAGAAAATATTATTGCTTAGAGTTTTGAGTGACAACAAATCAATTTTGTTAAAATATTTGTAGAAAGACTAATATTTTTCTTGCACTTCTTGAGCACTCAACAGGACTATTCTTGTATGATTCTCGTTAACATACAAGTCCCTTAAACAAGTTTTATTTTCACAATATCATGTGTAAACATGTTTAATCTCACTCAAAGAGATTATGAACTTAAATGAAGTGAAAAATAATCCTTGAAATGGAGATCAATATGTTTGCCACACGAAGAAAAGCTTTCACGAACAAGAAATAAGTCTTAGATCTTCAGAAAGTAGCCTTCGTCTTCAGAAATTGATATATAATGAAGAATTCCATCATCCTCTCACTACAAGAGAAGTGCAGGAAGTTGGTGTGATTAGCAATGGGTTTGCCAACGGTTTCTAATTATACCAATGGGTATGGGCCATCGGTTTTTTAACTGTTAATGGAATATTATCGATGGGTTATAACATCTGTCTGTAATTTTTTACAGTTTTCTCGAAAGAGCTCTCCTTGAGTCAGAGGGCAATTTAGCTCCCTCAACTGCACAGATATGCACAAGAAAGTCATAAAAACATAGTACTTGCCATAATTCAAATGTAGTAAACTAACATTTAAAGACTTACCAAATGCTTTCGAGACCCTCTTGGGTGCTCGAACCACTAGCATGCAACAACCTACCTTTCTGGGAGGCTTGGTTTGTCCTCCCCTTGTCCACTCTATCCTTGAAGGTCATGTTGGAGGTCTAATGGCACTGAAACTCGCTAAGGGTGGCATTACTCAGCTATAAGCAGTCCCTATGCCCTTTGCAGACATCATGGAACATGTCTAGTAAGTGCTTTAACGGTAGGCTCATGCTCGGGCTGAATATAAAATATCTTCTGCACGCACAAAAATCACAACATATGAGTAATCATAACCATATAATTAAATAATATAAATATATATAATTTAACAAAGGTGAATAAATCATAGAATTATCTTCTTTTCCTGCCACTACAACTCCTTGACATCTAGAGGGATGTCAGTCCAGGTGGGCCATGAATGGCTATACAACATTTGTATAACCTCCGTGATCCTATGGTGATCCTTAACAAGCGGGTCAAACTATTAAAAACAATGAAAGTTTTTTGAATATCATATGTAATTCAAAATTAGAATGTAATAGAATACAATAAGTTACCTATCTTTATCGTCCGGCCTAATCTGGGGGAGTGGTCTACCATCAGGCCCAAGTAGCCTACCATTTGGCTCAAAGGGCCTCTTATCTAGGTCTCGAGTCTGTGACCTACACACGAGTATGGTGAGATGCAAGGCTAAGAGTCAAGGCAGTGGTAGAGTTGGGGGAAGGGTCACTATTATGGATGGGTTGTGACTGGGAATAAGGGGTAAATAGGGGGTCAACATACCCAGGAGTGGGTATCATCCTAAAGGAGGGGATGGTGATGGTAGGAACAAAGGTGGAGGTAGTGGAGAGGGTGGTAGCGGAGGTGGTGAAAGGGGCGATAACGGAGGTGGTAGGAGGGGCGGGGGCGGAGAAGGTGCTGGGTAAACTGACCTTCCAAGGTCAGCCTCTGCCTCTACTATCCATACTTAAACAATGAAAAAGGCCACAAAAAAAAACATAAATTACATTAGGGAATTTCAAATAATTTCATAACAGTATTGTATATAACATTGAACACCTTAGTTAATCTGGAAGCTCAGAGTTGTTTTCATTATCACTTTGTTGTTGATCATTATTTGGATAATCACCACTGCTATCACTTAGTTTATCTTTGTGATTTCTCATTGGGTGGTTACTTGTACGTTTAATTATGTTAACTTCCTCAGTTGTTAATGGAAGAGGGCTTTCAGGATTGTTTGCATCGATTACTGCCCTTGAATGGGGTAGCTCATCTACTTGATAAGCATCTTTAATAGTATCTTCTTCTATCAATCCTATCTCTTGGTTTTGTCTTGTTCACAACCCTCTAGTATGACCTACATTTCCTAGGATAAGACATATAATAGACTTGTCTATCATTTTGGGGTATAATAAATGGATCATAACTTCCATATCTTAATGTCTAACCAGATTATCTTCCTATAACACATTATCCACATCATGCTGACCTACATGGATCCCACCAGAACTACTTCCAATCTGAGATATACCCACTTGATTCCATGCATTAACCACCTCCCTGTACTTGGTCCAAACCTAATAATCAGGCATGAATTCCCACTTGTACAAATGAACCCTTATCGTATCATCATCTAAATACTTCCTACATTTGCACTTATTACATGGACACTTAACTTTTGCCTCATTAATAAACTATTTTGTTTGACATGCTACTTGCATAAATACTTCAACACCACTATAAAATTTTGTTTTAATCCCTTTTTATTAGGATGCAATCTATCGTACATCCATGACTGGTTTGAAGGTAATATTGCACTTGTGATAAACCCTAGACCGTACAACTTCTTAAAGATGTCAAATTATTACTTTCAAATAAAAATTCAATTGCTATTTAAATTTTTAGTACAACCACTTTTAATCTTATTTCCTTAACAAAAATATTGACAAAATTTTAACAGTATCTCCCCTTAAATTTAGGAGCTTTTAACTAGATATTTCTTTTAATTGGTCTTTAAAACACATTAAATTATTCTTTAAATTTTTTTTAATATAGTTACTTTCAATCTTATTTCCTTAATAAAAATTCTGACAAAATTTCGACAGTATTTCCCTTTAAATTAGGAGCTTTTGTCATCAAATATTTCTTTTAATTGGTATTTAAATTTTTTTTAATATAGTTACTTTTAATCTTATTTCCTTAACAAAAATTATGACAAAATTATGACAGCATCTCCCTTTAAATTAGGAGCTTCCATCTTAAGATATTTCTTTTAGTGGGTCTTTAAAACACATTCAATTGGTCTTTAAGTTTTATTTTTATTATTACTTTCTAACACATTCATATTATTACTTTCGAACACATTCAATTGGCCTTTAAGTTTTTTTTAATATAGTCTTTTATCTCTAAAAAAAATTTCAACAAAATTTTGATAGCATCTCCCCTTAAATTAGGAGTTTCTATCATCAAAAATTTCAGTCAATTCAACAATAATAGATATTATTATAAAGATCAACAACATAATAGATACAGTGAAACAGTTACATCTTAATAATTACATACAATTTACACAATCCTAAAAACCATTCTATTGTGCATACCCTTATAAGTCCACAACATGCATCCTGCAATTTCTGCAAACACAAAGAGTCCTATAACAAATAATGCAAACAAGTCGGGGAAGGATCTCTATGCCCTTCCCCTTGATCATGCAATCCTTATTTCCTACAAATCTATCCTAGAGTACACAAGTCTCTATCCTACATATATATTAAACCATACACATAACAAGGATTTAGTTAATAACATCTAATGCAATAAAAAACAACAAAGAATCCGAAAGCTCCCTGCAAGCAATCAATTCCAATCCTAAAAATCCAATGTGAAAAATTTAACTTAACACACCTATATACATAGAAAACGTAAAATAAAATAAGGAAGTAGAATGGCAAACCAATCTAAACATCAAAAAGTCACTACTACCCTCAAACAAAACTCGAACATTAACAAAATAACAAGAATAATTACTTTCTAATGCAATAAAATACAATACTATGTGCACCCATAAACTAACAAAAAAACTAAACCAAGTCAAAAAACTAAACTGATTAAAATGCTCGCCAAAGCTCCTAGATCGCAATGGTGGTTTCAATTTCTCGAAGGGAGCTCTGGTGGTGGTGCATGGTGGCAAAATAGGAGGCGGCAGGGGTTTAGAGAGAGAGTCTATGAAGAGAGAGAGCACCCAATGAAATAGGGAAGAAGAAGGCGTTCTATTTTATAAATACACGGGTTACCGACAGTTTTACCCATCAGTAACCAATTAATGAAATGGTACGTTTCAAACATCATTTATTACCAATCAGAATGTGGGAACACCAAGCATTTCAACCAAAATACGAAATTTTCAAAAACTCATCGGTACACCTTTCGATAATTTTAAATAAAATAAAATAAAATGTCTATCGATACACCCATTGGTAATTTAATGACAAAAAATAAAAATAATCCGTCGATATGTATATGGGTAACTTCTAATGAAAATAAAATAAAAAATAAAATAAAAAATAAAATAAAATAAAATACTTATTGGTACACTCGTCAGTAATTTAATGACAAAAAGTAAAAAAATTAAATAAATAACCCTTCAATATGTTGGTCAGTTACTTTTAATGAAAATTAATAAAAAAACAAAATAAAATAACCATTGATGCACCCATCGGAAACTTTGCGCGCCATGTGGGGCATTGTGGCACCATAATTTACCAATAGGATTACCGACAGTCTGTCATGCAAATTAATAATTAACTCATTAATTTCCAAAAATGTGATAACCTATCGAAGATACCATTGGTAACTATTGATGGGTACGAACCCATCGGTAAGTTTTCATCAGTATCCCATGGATTTCTAGTAGTGTTTGAAGTAAGTTATGGTTACAGTCTTCAATCGTGATGATATAATGTGCAACAAGCTCTGATTGAAGCTTTGAAGATTGAAAGAATGTTCAGAAATTGATACAGCGCTTCAGAAAGCACGTTTACTCTTAAACGGTGCACGCTTTACAAAATATGAGCAAAATTCAAATTTCAAATTAAAGTCAAACCCAAAAAGGGAATGGCAGTGACATCTCACTTTTTAACTTGGTCAACCGTCATAGCTTTTAGAAGAAAAAGTTCAGAAACCTCATTTAGAAAGCAAAAAGTAGTTTATGAATATGGACTCAGAAACCTCTATTTGACAACGGTCTTTACAATTGCAAAAGTAACTCTGACAAAGTTGGGCTACTCTTCTAGACTACATTTCCAAGACATAACAAAAGATCAACATGTATCACTAGGAAAAAAAATCAAGGGCAATGGTCATAAATGAGAGATCAAGTATAAAAGGAGATCACGTGCTTACAACTCAAGACATTTTGTGTAACGCCCTAATTTTTACTGCTGTGTAAAAATTACCAAAATGCCTTTAGGTAATTTTTGCACATAATTCGAGGCCAAATAATCGCTATTCGTGTTATGAGAATTAGAGAAATATTAGAGAAATGTTATGAGAAATTTGAATAGCGATTCGTGTGAAAGTCGCAAACCTCGATTTTTTTTGTATGTGTAAAATGATCAAAATGTCCTTGAGGTCATTTTTACCTAGAAAGTCAAATATAACCAATCTAGATTATCTTTGAGGGGTTAGTTTAATGCTTGATAAGGATTATATGTGCCTTAGAGATAAAAATCTCAATTCTCAATTTTTATTGTACGTAAAATTACTGTTTTATCCCTATAGTAATTTTACATGAAATTATATAATCCTTGAATTCGGTTTTCACCTAAAAGTTCAAAATGGCTATTTCAAGTATAATTTGAGAATGTCTAGTATTTACAGGGAGTTTTTATGTGAAATTACCTTTTTACCCTTAATTATACTAAATGAGTTTATTTATGTAATTAAGGCAATATTAAACTCTAATTGAACTCAAATTGATTTCATTCATTAACCTTGAGTTAAAAATTAATTATCCAAGGTTAAAAATAATTACTTGAGGTAATTAGAGCCTAAGATTACCAAAGGTAAAATAAAATTACCTTTCCTTAATTACAAAAGCTCATAAAATTAGTGATATTGAGATCAAAGTTAAGATTACGGTTTAGGTAAAATCTAATACATTTATATTTTCTTATCCTAAGTTTAAGACTTATGTTACAAATTGATTTTAACTCATATGAGATTAACTTTATTTACTAGTGTATGATTATTCTTTTTAACTTGTCTTAAATTGTCCTAAACACTTAACTTTTTACCATTTTCACTAATCTATCAATTTCTAACCTTTTACCTAAATAATTACACATCTAATACATGTTTTACCACTTGCAAATGATGAGAAATCTGATCATAAAAGGATCAGAAACCAGTGCCCATGATCAGCCTAATTCACTATATTTTATTTGTTTTTCCAACATGAAATCATATCCAACCTTATCACCATTTCTTTAGCTTTCATTTTCATTATTTTAGGACATGTTTAATCAAAAGAAAACCCACCCATTTCAGCCATGATGTGATCAGCAACAATGTCTCCCATTAGCATCATATTTTAGTGTTTTCATCCATTATTCATGAACCAAATTATTACAAGAATAAAAGCATTCTTTTTCTATGTTTTCTTTAATTGAAAAATGAAATAAAACCTCCATTTTCTAGTCACAAATGCAGCGGCCATACAGCCCTCCTTGGCCTATAAATACATGCTCTTCCATTGCCAAAATGTACACACAAGCACTCTTAGCCTTAGCATTTTCTAACTTGATAGTTTTCTTACTCAAAGTTCTCTAATTCTCTCAATACTTCAAGCTTTCTTCTTCTTCCTCATTCACATCCAAGACACTCCATTCCCAACCTATAACCAAGCTCTAAACCTTAAGCATACATATTCCAACCACAAATTAACTCCTAAACACATAACCTTTCCATTATCAAACACAAGAACATAACAAAAATTCGTCCACCATTCCATCATCACTTGCTGAAGCTATCATCATCGTCTAGAGGAGATTTTTCTTCTCTTTGCTTCTTAAGATATCAAGCTTTAACTTTTGAGAACAAGAAACAACTTGGTAGGGATTTTATTTCATGTTCTTTCTCTTGTTCTTTCTTTATATTTTCAATTTTTATGACTTGATATTGACCATGGCTTGATGATGAGGAATCATGGTGGTGGTTGTGAATCCACCATTTAAATTACCTCTAAAGCCCAAGGTTTAATTCTTGATGTTAAAAGATTAATAAAGGAATTGCTAAGTCTTGAGTTTTAAGCTTAATAAGACATAAAAATGAACTTGCATCCATATTTATGTTATAAGTTCTTGCACATCATATTTATATTTCAAGTTATCACTTTAATTCTTGAAGATAATAATATAAACTTGCATATTCATATTTACATTTCAAGTTATCACCTAAATCATAAAGACCTAAGAATGAATTTGCATCTTCGTATTTATATTTATTGCCTTGCATTTCATATTTATATTTCCAAGTTATCACCTTATAATGATAATAATAAGGTTACAAGACAAGTTTATGATTCTAATCATCACTTAAATCCTAAAGTTCAAGACTTACTTCTTTTATCTTAAATGACAATTTTGATCATGGACACTTATCATCTATATACTTTTTGGCCCTTATATAATTCTGATTTGAAGCTTGATATATTTCATTTTTAGGTATGATTGTGTCTTTAAAATTGTACAAAGAAATTTTCAAAGACCTAGAAATTACAAAAAATTAAGAATATGGTTTTTTTCATGATTTTAAATGCTAAAGTTTTAGTATTGTGATCTAATCTTTTAGAACAAGAATAGTTACTGATTTAGGATGTTTAGATGAGTTTAAATCACTAATAGTTATTGTAAAAAAAAAATTTAGTGTTTTAGAAAAAACTAGTAACTAAAAAAGATCAAAATTGTGTTCTTATGAAGCTTTTAGAATGCTAATTTTTCTGATTACTATTTGGCCCTATTCATTGCTGTTCACCACTGTTCATTACTATTCATCACTATCCATTGCTGTTCACACACTTAAGAATCACTAATAATTGTTATAAAAATTGTTTTAGCATTTTGGGAATGTCTAGTAACTAGGAAGGATCAAAGTTGTGATTTTATGGAGTTTTGAGAGATTAATTTTTTAATTCTGTTCAAGAGTTGTTCAAGGATGTTCATGTTGTTCACATACTTAAAAACTACTAATATTTGTTGTAAAAATTATTTTTGGTACCATAGATGCATAAAAAGGTAATTACAACTGTTAGTTTGGGCTGTTTTAAAAGTTGTGTTTTGAACTATCAACTATGTTATTTCAGCCAAATGATTTTATTTAGAGCTACTAATGATGTTGAATGTGTCCATGAGTCCAAAATACCATTTATGAAGTTTAGATAAACTTTTAAAAATTTCAGTTGTTGATAAATATTAAAAACAAGCAATTCTGCACTTTGACCCCAAAAATATGTTAAAATTTGGTCTATAGCCCTAAAAGGTTTTTATGATGAGTTTTAAATGGTTCTAGTGGTTATATTTCTCTTGAAAGTATTAGTTAATATTAGAGATCTATAGTTTGTGAGAATGTGTTAGAAAAGGGTATTTACTTTTTGACCCGTAACGTTTGAGAAATTACAATTTGACCCCTTTGGGGCTTAAGTGTAAGCATTGATAATTTGATAAGATGAATATGATTGATATCTTGTTAAGGCTATGTTCATATATTGAAATTTATATGGCTTAGATGAATGTTTATGTAATTTGAATTATGGCATGTTATGGTTATGTTAGATTCATTGAGATGCATAAGTTCATGAGGTTTATGAGCATGAAATATTGAAATAATGAGTTATTCATGTTTGTATCTCTATATATCATGCCAAGATTAAAGGTGACATAAAACACATGGAAATGATCCTCTAGACTCCCTGAATTAAAGGTTATGAGAGGTGATCCAAATAAGAAGTGATCCTTTGGACTCCTCAAATTAAAGGTTACGAAAGGTGATCCTAATGCCCCCTATCCCGTACCTTAAGAGTCGGGAATTTAACTTATCAAAAGGGATAAGATTATGCTAGTGACGACTAGTGAGGTATGAACTCATAACCTAGAACTCTAGAGAAAAAAGAGAATATAGGGCGGCCCCCAAGGAAAAGAAAATAAGAAGTTTAAGTCACCTATAAGAATGATGATCATGATGTTCTTTATATCATATGCATTGTTTTGTAAATTCTATGATATTTTGTATATGATATTGATATGCATTCATGACATTAAGATTCATGCTAAAAGATATGGGCCTCGGCTAATGGTATTTAGAACTTAATAAATGAACCTTATATATATGTCCGCCATTTTCATAATTAAACTCGAGGTTCTTGGGGACGATGACGATGACACTTGTGTTAGAGTCGGGAAGCCCTACTGAGATTCTTGTATAAGTTTCTTATCCCTCTTTTTTCCGTGTCGTCTCCAGACAAGGATGATAGAGTTGTTCGTGATTTTCTTTGAGACGTGGACGGGGGAGCTATGTTATAGATAAGAGATTTAACGGAGATAGTTTCCCTTTGGATATTTGCCTTTAGAGTGATCGTATCTCATTTATCAGTTTGTAGTCTATTGATGGATATATCTTGATGTCCTTATGTTTATAAGACATCACTATTATGATACAGTTATTGATGTTATTATTATTTGGGTTATGTTATGCCATGGTTGTATTATGTATTTACCTATTATTTGTTTCTAACATCTCTCTTACACAGGCAAGATGAATGACGTTAGATACATAGTATGCGCAGCTCACGTTTTGGTATTTAAATTCAAAAAAAAAATTTACCTATATTTTCACTAAAGTATTTTCAAGAAGTTTTGAGTTAAAAACTGGAACAAAAGAGTAATAACTAATAATTAACTTAAATGCGTCCTAAGCGTGTTGAGTTAAATATTAGGGTGTTACATTTTGTCAAGACTTTATGCTGAATCTTTGAAAAATGCAAGAACTCTCCTTCATCTTCTATAAAGCTATTACTACTTGTAATCAGTTTCTTTTTTTGTAAAAATCTTCTTTCTAAGTTCTTATTAGATAACATTTTGCTTTCTAGGAAAAACTGTTAAAAAGAAGTCATTCAGGTTTTCAATTCATACATTGTTTTATTCTTAGAAAACTTGAGTGTGTGCTAGTTAGAGTGAAGCAACCTACAAATATCACTATACCCTGATTCGGTGGTGATCATTGTGAGTTAGCTTGGAGAGACTAGTTAAAGACTACTTGGGAATGACATTAGAGTATGCTATGGGTCACGTGAAATAGCTTGAGAAGCCTATAGAAAGATTATCTAACTTTCTCAAGGTTGAAAAATGGTTGATTAGTGGAACTTAATAGGTTATTGAGAACTAGATATAGGTAAGATTGTGCAGTATCTCTTCTTTCCTTGCATCTCTTTTATATTTCTGCTTTGTGTTTATCATTGATGCTTTCATGAGGAAACAATCTTTGATCAGTTTCCTATCTTTATTTTAGTTCAGAAAGTTATTTTATGATCCTCAATGACCATATTTCCACTACACTTCAACTTTACACTCGGTAGTATTTGTTTTAAAGTTTTTAGAAACTGAGAAGGAAAGAAAAGTCAAAGCACAATTCAATTCTCCTTCTTGTGCACATTTCAACCTAAAAATTTATGATGAGATGACTTATGCTATGGGTAGATGGATACTATGATTCTTTAATGATGTACAATTCATTAATGATGTATTATTCTTTAATGATGTATACATGAATAGTATAAATGCGCAAGTCTATTGAAAAATTAATGTTAAGTTTTTTGCTTACCACGTCAAATCATTAGGTTAATGCCCTTGAGATGTAAATTTTATTGCAATAGCAATGGTATGAGCTCATAACCCTATAAGAAGGTTGTTAAAGTATTGGTAAAGACATCCCGGTGATGTCAAAAAGAAAAAAAAAGAACAAAGTTAAAAGTATAGCATCCTATGAACATGATGATAATATTTCCATTTTATTTACGTCAAATGTGTAACACCCCAATTTTTACTGTCATTAGAAATTACCGAATTACTGTAGGTAATTATTACATAAGATTTGAGGTCGAACAATCCTCAATAAAGGAATATAACATTAGAAGAGAGGTTAGGAGCGATTCATATCCCGAATTTCTGTACGTATAAAATGACCAAAATGCCCCTGAAGTTATTTTACTCAGAAAATGAGGATCGTGGGCCCCACCTATTCTCAAGGGGATGTTTTGATGATAATAAAGGATTGTCTGTGTTATGTGTGTTAATAGAGCAGAAGGATCTCAATTTTGAGTTCCGACGCGCAAAATGACCAAAACACCCTCAATTTGCTTTAACTCCGATGTGCGTGCCAATTGAGCCCGAACCTCACTAAAATGTTTTAAAATTTGTTTTTAAGCCATGATTAACCATTGGTTAAGCTCGGGTGGCCTCGGGCAGTTTTTAAGTGAAAGTACGATTTTGCCCCTGTTTTTGGGCAGTTTTGCGAATTTCGGGATTTTTGATTCGTATACCGAAACCTAAGCAATATTAGGCTCAAATAAAAGCTTATTAAATTCTAAATATTAATCTAGAGTCAAAATTATGTATTTAGATTGATTAGAACCCAAAATTGTTCAAAAACACCCAAATTGCTTACTAATTCACTTAAGCCCTTAACCGTAAATTCTCTAAATTACATGAATACCTTGCCTACACCTAAATAATGCATGGAACACACAAATTTCACTTCTTTGGGCTGTAATGGATGAAATTATTGATGCCATTATGCAGCTGAATTATTGCTAAAAGTTGCACTAAAACAAAATGCCAAAATGTCACCATAAGAGACATAATTCCTTAATTTCATACAACTTTATCTAAAATGATTTTTCCTCCCTTATTTCTCCTAAAAAATTCCGCCAACTACCTCCTCATTTTGGCCAATTAGAAGCCTCAAAATCTGCTATAAATAGGCTTGCTTGAGTGGTCTTGGAATGCTTTGTTCATAACTAGTTTTTAGGAGCACCAAAAACTTTCTTTCTTCCTCCTCTTTGGCTGAATTCTTTCTTCAATTTTTCAAAGAGATTTTGTTTCATTTCACTTCAAGAAATCAAGTTCTCTTCCTCTTCTTCAACTCAGATTAGGTAGGGAGTAGTTTCTAAATTTATTTCTATGCTTTGAGGAGTTGTGTTTTTAGCTCAAAATAATGAAATTATGAACTTACCTTAGCTTTTCATTTCGGTATTCCTCTTCATTTTTTCTTTAACCAATTCGGCCATATGGCCTAGGTGGAACTAAGATGATGGCTTGATGATGAGGACCTTGAGGGTGGGTTGTAAATCCATCACAAGTTAGGCTTCTAAAGCTTGAAAATTCCACTTGATGCAAAACTTTAAAGAATAATGTTTTATGATGCTAAAACAAAGATTTTTAGTTTAGAACTTGAAAGATGTATTTTCCAACCTTGTATTTCATGTTTATGTTTCAAGTCATCACTTAATCTTTCAAGATAATAAAGAGCTTGCATCTCATATTTAATTTATGCTCTCACTTTATTTTATAATGGCTAAAAGAATCAACTCATGGCATGTTTATTTTATGCCATCACCTAAAGATCCTAGAGGTCAAAGACTTGGCCATGTATCACAAGCAAAGAAATATGATTATTGGAGTTAAAGAATTTATTCTTTAAAAAGTCTTGAGATTGGAGCTTAAAAAGATGTAATAATAATTCTCTTCTCCCTTCACCGGTCCTGTGCGGACTACACGCTCCGGTTTCTTAATATTCTCTTCTCCCTCTAGTGGTCCTGTGCGGATTACCGCCGCTCCAGTTTCTTGCATCATGTTTATATTTCAAGTTCTTGCATCATGTTTAATTTTCAAGTCATCACCTTAAATCTTAAAGATAAATAAATGGAATTGCATATCATGTTTATAATTCCAAGCTATCACCTTATAAAAATAAGATTAAAATAAGGTTGCATAGCATGTTTATAATTCTAAGATGTCACCTAAATCTCTAAAGCTCAAGACTTACTCCTTTTATCTTAAGTGAGAATTTTGATTGTGAAGATCCTCCCAAGTTTGACAAAAGAACTAGTTTCTAAATGAGTTTTAAGACTTTGCAAGGATTTTACGGGGAACTAGTATTTTATATGCACTTAAAATATGATTCTATGTAATTGCATGAGGTTCATGATTCGGCCACTGATCTGAGTTTAGTATCAATGTATGATAATGATTTGATATGTTTGAAGTTGTGATAATTATGGTTTATTGTTAAGAGAATGATTCACTACATGTTAGAGATAAAACTAGCTCCCTAGAACAACCGAAGAGCTAGAATTTACCTAGTTTTTGACCCCTTTAAGTTTAGCCAATGCCAAATCTGTTTTAGTATGTTATAATTCTGTCTAGGATTAGTTAGCCACGAAAAATTTGGTATCAATTAGACTAGGATTGATCCCGAACACTAAAAATGAACTTAGCAACTAGAAAACTATAAAAACAAGATTTCTAGAACTCTAGGGAATGAAATTTATGCATTCTATCCAGAATCTTTAGCAACGATAAGAACCAGGTTTTATTATGTTTAAATAAAGGAGAATGATTCATAATTGGTTTAGTAACTAATTTCAGCATCATAGGGAAAGCTGGTAACAAGAAAGGATTTAAAACATAACTTCTAGCATACCTTAAAACCTTAGGAACAACTTACTACCTATGCTACCTCATTTGATTTAATAGTGTTCTTAAGGCCTATAAATAATCGTAAGGATGGTAATAAATCCCTTAGGTGCATAACTAATTAGTTCTATAATTGATAATTCTATGTAAGTATTGGATGCTTATTAAGTACTTGATATCATTGAATGATTTCCTGGCTTGCATGTTATAGTTGCTGTTGCAAATAATGAGAATGCTTATGCATGAAATATTCTTTATTATGTAAAATTTACCTTTGTTGCTAGAAGAAAGTGTATCATTGTAAAAGTGTAATTTGGAAAGGTTCTGGCTAAGGAAAGACTTGGTATTTAAGCGTGTCTATTGTGACCCATCTTTCTTTCCTGGGAATCTCCCAGATGCATGATTATAGTTGATATATATTATTCTAGATTAAGACTATAAATGAGAAAATGATATGATGTTTATGAATTGTATTGTGATATAACATGCAAAGATTTAATGGTGACTTAAACTTATAAGAAAATGATCCTTTGGAACCATCAGACTATAGGTGGTGAAAAGGTGATTTTAGCCCCCTAACCCGTTTTCTCAAAAGGGTAGAGTCGGGACTTTAGCTTATCAAAAGGGATAAGTATATGCTAGTGACGACTAGTAGAGTATGAGCTCATAACCTAAATTACTTCCAAAAGGGTGGAGTATAGGGTGGCCCAAGGAAAATAATGATGATGATAAGATTTTAAGTCACCTAAGGCACTAAAGAAATGAAATATGTGCACTGTGTCCATGTGTAGCTAATATTATATGATGTTCTTTTATGCATGTTATTTTGATAATGATGATGAGGAATATGATGTAATGATAAAGGAAAAGTTCATTGTAAATATGACATGTTAAGATTATGATGCATTATAAGATGCATGATTAAAAATTGACGAACCTCGGTTAAGTATTTGTCCGAACTTAAAATGAATCTTTGTATGCTCACTATTTTAGAATAATCCCGAGGTTCTTGGGGACTTTGATGACGACACTGTAGAAGGAGGTACCCTACTGAGAATTCTTTAGCAAGATTCTCACTCCCTTTTCTTTATTTCCGTCATTGTCTCCAGATTCAAATGGCGACATTCATCCTGTTCGTTGATACCCCTACTTGGGAATTCCACTATGATCCGGTGCATCGCTCGTATCATTTTGAAGGGAGGTGCGCAGTTCGTGTTTTTATTTACATAGGTCGTCCATTTGCACATCCTGTCCCTAGTTATCGATTTTCTCCTACTTCTCCCTATGGCGATGAAATGGTTTTCGAACATGCACGTCCACTTGATGAAAGGATGTTACGTTCTTATCCTGTTTCATCTGCTGTCTGTAACATCCTAATTTTTAACCCAATACTCTAGAACATAATTAGGTTAATCATTAGTCTGTTACTTCATAGTCCTCATTTAACTTTGAATTACTTAGCGGAAAATACGGGTAAATTTTTTTTGAAAAACAAAGTGAGAGCCGCGTGATGCGATAAGCGGTAAACCATGTATAGTAAAACAAATGTCTCACAACATCGTAACATAAGGCACACCATGAATAACACTGAATATCATCTCATATATATATATATATAACTTGCCCACTTATAAGTATGGGACTTACTTTAGTACAAGGAAAACACATGAAAAGAAATACAACATAAGCATAAACATGATCTACTCCCCTATCCGAGTGCACCTAATAGGATAACCTCTAAACAAAAGAAGGTTTATCCCCATCTAAGTGGTGTGTGCTCTATCTCGGCCATCTACAGCCTCCTACTGGCGACTATCCCTCGAGCGTGGCAAGTAACCAGGAAACTGAGCAAGCTCCTCCGGCGTGAATAGACGGGACGGGGCTCGGAAGTGACCTCCACGGCGTGGCCTCATCTCCGGTCGTCGTGCAAGCCTCGGCTGAGTCACAGAAGGCTCACTACCCTCCCCAAGGTCCATGGGTATGGTAGGGGAAGATCCCTCGGAGGGTACCTGGGTTGCAGAATCCTCGGAAGGATCCGTCTCCGAAAAAGACGACGGGCAACGGGGCACATACTGGGGGTAGTCTCGAGCGGCGGACGTGGATGATGAGGTACGGCGAAGCCTCTCCTCTAGGGGACGTGCGCGCTCGAACACCAGGTCATCGCCAAAAGGTGAGTCGAGGGAGAAACGATGGGAATGTACAGGGGGAGTGAAGGGTCGACCCATGAACATGAATACTCTAACCGTGCATCGACCCACAAAATGGAATGACCCGTGGTCCGGGTCATGGTGCACCTCCCATGTCGGCGTGTCCACGAACACCACGAACGTCGCCATCTGAAGACGTGACGGAAAGAAAGAGGTAGAGGGAGTGAGAATCTTGCTAAAGAATCTCAGTAGGGCCTCCTACTATCTAGGTGTCATCATCTACGTCCTCAGGAACCTTGGGTTTCTTTATACAAAATGACTGAGCATGTATTAAGTTCATTTTAAACTTTAAAATATATTTTAGCCAAGGTCCATTCATTTTAGGATGATCTTAATGTCATGAATGCAACATAATAGAAAATGTATGCATGGCACTACCTAATGCACATACATAAAACATAGCATCAAGCATCATCATTCTTGGTGGCATAAAGTGGCAATAGTAACAGTCATATGGGACAAACCTTAGTGACATAATCATAATCATGAAACTTCTCTTCCTCATAGGCCACCCTAAAAGACAATCGAACTGGGGGTGCTCGGCCGAACCGGTGTCACCCAAAACGTGTCATACATCTAGGTTATGAGCTCATACCTTAACTAGTCATCACTAGTTCTTACTTACCACTTAACGATAAGCGTATCATAAATCATAAATCCCGACTATCTGAGTACGGGTTAGGGGGCAAAACTCTTAGGGGTGCTCGGCCGAACCGGTGTCACCTAAGAGTGTAAAATGGTACCGATGTCACATGAGTTCTATGGAGATGCTCGGCCGAACCGGTGTCATCCTAGAACCCATCTTAGTACCTTAATTTTCAAAATCTCTTTAAGTCCCCAAATTTGTCGGGAATTCGGCGGGACAACGGTCATTACACCGAATTTCCTTCCAAATTTGCTTTATGCCACATAAACATATAACCTCATAAATTCCTCATATGAATAACATCATCATCATTAGCATACTTCATGCATCATCATAAAACATCCAAATGCTTACCCTTACGGTAGCTTATGCTTTGACCCTTACGGGTCTTAATCTTGAGATATAGTTCTCTACATCCGTCGCTCATATCTTTATGCACCTAAGGGCTCATATTTAATCATCATTCCTAATCCTCATGTTCATACTTAAATCTGAAAAGCATAGGGCAGAATCTCTAACTTGTATTTATGGGGTTCTAGAACTTACGTTTTAGACCCTTTCTCGGTTCTGTTTTCGGCGAAGGCGCTATATATTAAATCTAAATCAATTATGAGGCATTCCTATGCTTAAGGACTAATTATTAATCATGTTGCAAGGGTGCTGGAAAGAATCCAGAAAATTAAATGTTCTAAGAGTTCTACATTTTGCATTTTTACGGTTTTCTAGTTACTAGATTCCCCATAGGTGCTAGAATTCAATTCTAATTCAAATGATACCAAGTTTTTCATGTCTAAACAATATAACTCTGATTATGTTCCCATTAAAACAGTTTGGATTAGTTCCATAAACAAATGGGTCAAAACTATGTTAAATTCTAGCTTTACGGTATTTCTAGTTAGCTAGTTTCTTACCTATCATGCATAGGATCGCTTCTACATCATCATATGATATTTTCAGACATTCCAACACATCAAAACATCATCATCCAGCATCACACTTATCATATCAGAACCGAAAACCTTTAACTTTAACAAGAGAGTTAAATTGACGTTTCTAGGTACATAAGTTAACTAGTTTCTCTCGGAATCGATCTAGAACTTCTGAAACTCTTTGCAAAACATTTTAATTCATCAAGAGGCTAAGTGAAGCCTTAGGTCACTGACCAAAACATATTCCATCCCTTAAAAGATAATAAAATCACAACTTGTGATGACATAACCTTATAAAGATTTGTAAAGCTTTAAGGAAAACTTAAAACATAGACTATTGGTCCTAGTAGCTAGATGAAACTCATTGCAAGTCCATCATTACTACTTGGCCGAAATTATGCATTCAAGGAATACATTCACATTTAACTTTATCTTGGAATGAAATGGGCAAGTCTTTGAGCTCTAGGTTCTTAAGTTACGACATAAACTAAACGTGCTCATGCTTTTCATTTTTAATCTTGCTTACAAAGTAAAGTGATGACTTAAATTTAAATATGCAAGGCATAAACTTAAACGTGCAAGCTTGAAAGTAAATATGCAAGGTTCAATTCTTTATTTTAGTGCTCTTGGCCCAACAACAATCGACTTTAAGGCCGAAATAGATAGGCATTCGAGGAATTAATTAAGTGAGGATGCAAGTTCAATTCTTTATTTTAGTGCTCTAGGCCCAACAACAATCGACTTTAAGGCCGAAATAGAAAGGCTTCGAGAATTAAATTAAGTGATGATACAAGTTCCATTTTAATCTTTATGTTCTTAGGTGATAGCTAGAAAGCAAAGATGCATAGCAAGAATGTAAATATGAATGCAAGCATAAAATAAATTATGCAAGTTCATTTTATCTTTCTAGAGCTCTTAACAAGACTTTAAAGGAATTTAAACCATAACCCAAACTCATCCAAACAAGGTAAAGTCAAGCTTAGAGTTCTTTAAAACTTAACATAATATTTTTAGGAAATCAAACCATGAAGCTTAGAAAAATTTAAGGAAATGGCCGAAATCTTCAAGAAGAAAAAGGAACATTTTAAATCTCTAGAATTCATGATCTTGATGATATATTAACACCAACATCATGAGTCCTCATCATTGAGTTCATAGAGCCATTTTAAAACATCATCAAAGCTAAAGTTCTCAAGAGTTCAAGAAAGGAAAAACTAGAAACATTTTTGCTCAAGAACAAAGATCAAGCTCTAGAGTTTGTTTCAAGTGATGAACATCATCATGAAACTCTCATCATCAAGCTCTCATTCCTTCATTCCCAAAGCCCATGGCCGAAACACAAAGAGGAAGAAGGAGAAGAAAAGAAGTTCTAAAAGGAACCAAGAGAAACTATGAACATCAAGCTTGAAACAAGAACTTTAAAGAAAAGAATACATGAAAGAAAATCCCTATTTGGTGTGATGAACTTGAAGATGGAAGAAGAAGATGAAGAAGATGAAGAACTTGAAGAACTCCAAGAACTTGAAGAACACAAAAACTTTGAGAGAAAAAGAAAAGCTTTGAGTGTTCCTAAACTTAGCAAATGATCTAAAAGTGGTGCAAGCTCCTCAAGGCATTCTATTTATAGAGAAATGAAACAAATGGAGGGAGCTCATGGGGGAGAGTGGCTTCGGCCATGAGGTGCAGAATGGAGGCTTCTATGAGTTCCATGAGGTGAGATAATGTGTTCTTTGAGGTATGGTGAGGTATGGCTTAAGGTATGGTGAGGTATGGTTCAAGGTATGGCCTCAAGCATAGTTCTTTGAGTGAGAAAATAATTAAACATGTGGTCAATGGGGAAGAGAATTTCGGCCATGTGCATCAGATTTGGGAGAGGTTTAGTTGCATTTTAATTGTGGTTTAGAGTTGTGTTTAGGTGTATCTTTGATTATGCTTAAAATTGGGAATTTGTAAGAAAGTGTTTAGGTAAGGGAAATGGATAATTAAGGTGGTCTAGACATAATTAAGGAGTGGTCTTGCACCATTAGTGAGTTAAATCCTCAATTTAGAGTCTAAACAACTCTAGACACATTTCCTTGATTTAAGGAATTGGAGAGAGAAAACACTATTCAAGATTCCAAGACTAGGAGTCTTGAGTTCTAAAAAGGGATTTAAGTTTAATCTAAGCAATTTTAGGTTCTAATTAACTTTAATAAATTATTTTGACTCTAGATTAATTAAGGAAATAAATTAATCTTCGTTTAGAGCCTAATATTGCTTAGGTTTGCTTAATTACGTCATTAAGCTCAAAAACACTATTCTAGGGGCAAAATCATAATTTTGCACTAAAATTGCCCGGGGCCACCGGGACTTGAACAGAGACCTCTAGACACATGAAAACATGTTTTTAAACCTCTGGGGAAAGTTCCGGGCTCAAACGGCACCTTTACCCGCGTAAAAACGCTATAGGGGTATTTTGGTCATTTTGACCCGAAACTGCGGAAAACGAAATTTTCGCTTCCGAAAGCATTCAAAGGCCATTCAATCCCCTTCAAGCATTGAGTTGACCCTTCGAGGATGACCGAGTTGGTTACCCTCGAACTCGGGTCAGGAAATGACCTCAGGGGCATTTTGGTCATTTCCCTTGGACAGAAAAATCGGGGTGTTACACTGTCCATGCATTTCCAGAGTATGTTCCCGAGACGAGATATTCTGAAACTGATCCTTCAGAGGACACTCCTACTCATGTATATTCTGAGAGCTCTGCTCCTACTCCCACACGTGTAAGAGAGGGTAGTGAGGAAACAGTTGTTCAGCCGAGGTTAGCAAGAAGGCCGTCCATGCGACCTCACTGGTGCCTCTCGTGTCCCCTCCCGAGGGAGCTCATTAGTGGATCGGATTTATTCCCCCATTTCCAGGACAGTGGCCATAGAAGGTTCTTAGTAGATTTATGTGTGTTCATGCACCCTAGTTTTAGGATAACCTTCCCGGCTTATGGAGTTATCTAGTTTAGGGGCATGTATTTCCTTATGTATATTTTCTTTTATGGGTTTGCATAAGACAATGATGTATGATCATAACCCACCCTTTGAGTTAGGTTATTGTATGTAAATATATGTTATAATGTGCTTATGGATGTTATATGATGGAGCCAAAGTGATATGATGTGATATATTCTTAAATGTCTTATTATACTCCGCTTACTCGTTCACGTTGTACTCGGCTCACATTTTCAATTATGTTTTTTTTAAAAAAAAAATGGCTCGTAATTTCACTAAGTATTTTCAAATTATGAAGAAAGAACCAAAGCAAGGAGTAAAGTCTAGTCATTAATCAGATTCAACCTAGGTGTATTTGGTTAATTACTAGGGTGTTACAAAATGTCAAAAAAAGAAAGAAAAGTTAAGAGTACCATGTCAGAAGTTGCATTACATAAGCATGATGTAACGCCCAAGGACGAAATCGAAGAGTTATCACCGGTGGAAGAAGGCACAGACAAGGAGCGGCTCCCGGCAGACTTCTAAGCCGAGGGGTACATAAATGAACCGATTACACACCTAAATGAGAGGTATCCTAAGACTGTGTAGGTATGGGACTATGTAGTTAAGGAGGGCTTATATGAATTGATTTATACTACCAATACCGACAAGATGCATCTTCTTTTCGGTAGCCCATCACTAAAGAACTCCACAGTTAAGTATGCTTGACTTAGAGCAATTTTGGGATAGGTGACCTCTTGGGAAGTTTTCCTAGGAAGTGTGTGAGTGAGGACAAAGCATGCTGAAAAGACCGGTGTTAGTTTATGGGGACAATCGTCAATCTATAAAGCAGTAGGGGATGTTACAAATGGTATCAGAGCTTGCACCTCTTCCAGTACGGTGTGGTTTGGGGACGAACCAAGCAGAAGTTGGTAGGCATGTAATGCCCCGGGACGAAGTCAGGGAATGATTGCTGGTGCAAGAAGGCACGGACAAGGAGTGGCTCCTGGCAAACTTCTAAGTGGAGGAGTAAATGAATGAACTGATTACACACCCAAATGAGAGGGATCCTAAGACTGTATAGGTATGGGACTATACAGTTAAGGAAGGCTTATATGAATTGATTTGTACTATCTATACCGACAAGATGCATCTTCTTTTCAGTAGCCCATCACTAAAGAACTCCACAGTTAAGCATGCTTGATTTGGAGCAATTTTGGGATAGGTGACCTCCTAGGCAATTTTCCTAGGAAGCATGTGAGTGGGGACAAAACACGCTGAAAAGACCCATGTTGGTTTATGAGGACAATCATCAATCCATGAAGCACTAGGGGATGTTAGTAATGTAACATCCTCCTAATTACCATATTTTACTCGAGTATCAACATAGTAATTAGAAAAGTATTACCTACATTCACAATCTACACTAGTCGGAAATAAATGAAATAAAATAATGTAGACATACATGTTGTAAAGCCAAAATGTACATATATGGACATCGCTATTAAGTTTACAATAGGTGTATCAAACTGTAAATGTAACACCCCAATTTTTACTGCTAAGTAAAAATTACCAAAATGCCCCTAGGTAATTTTTACACGTAATTCGAGGTCAAATAATCCTCAATAAAGGAATATAACATTAGAGAAATATCATAGGAGATTTGATTAGCGATTCGTGCGAAAGTCACAAACCCTAATTTTTCTGTACATGTAAAATGACCAAAATGCCCCTGAGGTCATTTTTACCTAGAAATAAAGGATAACCAATCTAAATCATCTTTGAGGAGTTAATTCTATGCCTGATAGGGATTATGTGCCTTAGAGATAAAAATCTCAATTCTCAATTTTTATCGTACGTAAAATTACCGTTTTACCCCTACAGTAACTTTTCATGAAATTATATAATCTTTGAATTCGATTTTTACCCAAAGGTTCAAAATGACTATTTCAAGTATGATTTGAGATTGTCTAGTATTTATAGGGAGTTTTTACGTGAAATTACCTTTCTACCCTTAGTTGTGGTAAATAGGTTTACTTGTGTAATTGAGATAGTATTAAAGCTCTATTTGAACTGAAATTGATTTTATTCATTAACCTTGAGTTTAAAATTAATTACCCAAGGTTAAAAATAATTACTGAGGTAATTAGAGTATAAAATTATCTAAGGTAAAATTAAATTACCTTTCCTTAATTATGAAAGCTCATAAAATTAGTGATAATTGAGATCAAAGTTAAGATTTTAGTTTAGGTAAAATCTTGTACATTTACATTTTCTTATCCTAGTTTAGAACCTATGTTACAAATTGATTTTAACTCATTTGAAATTAACTTCATTTACTAGTATATGATTTCTCTTTTTACCTTGTCTTGTATTGTCCTAAACACTTAACCTTTTACTATTTTCATTAATCTATCAATTCCTAATCTTTTACCTAAGTAAATACACATCTAATACATGATTTACCACTTGTAAAACATCACCAATCTGATCCTAAAGGAATCAAAAACCAGTGACCAACTTGTCTCCTTTTTACCATATTTTAATTATTTTTTCGACAAAGAAACATATCCAACCATAACACTTTACCTTTAGCTTTCTTTTGCATTTTTTTTGGCTATGTTTAATCAAAAGAAAACACACTCATTTCAGCCATAATGTGATCAGTAACAATGTCTCCTATTAGCATCATATTTTAGTGTTTTCATCCATTATGCATGAACAAAATTATTACTAAGAATAAAAGCATTTTTTTATGTTTCTTTAATTAAAAAATGAAATTAAAACTCCATTTTCCAACCATGAAGGCAGCTGCCATACAACCTCCTTGGCCTATAAATATGAGCTCTTCCATTGCCTAAATGCACACACAAACATTCCTAGCCTTAGCATTTTCTTACTTGATAGTTTTCTTACTCAAAGTTTGCTCAAAGTTCTCTAATTCACTCAATACTTCAAGCTTTCTTCTTCTTCCTCATTCACACTCAAGAGAATCCATTCCCAACCTCTAATCAGGTTCTAAACCTCAAGCATACACATTCGAACTATAAATCAACTCTTAAACACATAACATTTCTATTATCAAACACAAAAACACAAGAAAATCCTCCCTCCATTTGCTTTAATCTTGGCTGAATTTCAAGGACATATCAAGGACATATTTTCTTCTTCTAACTTCTCTAAAGATCAAGCATTGCCTTTTGATAACAAGAAACAACTTGATAGGGATTTTATTTCATGTTCTTTCTCTTGTTCTTTCTCCATCTTTTCGATTTTTATGATTTGATAATGACCATGGCTTAATGATGAGGAATCATGGTGGTGGTTGTGAATCCATCATTTAAATGACCTCTAAAGCCCAAAGTTTAATTCTTGATGTTAAAAGATTAATAAAGGAATTATTAAGTTTTGAGTTTTAAGCTTAACAAGATATAAAAATGAACTAGCATCCATATTTATGTTTCAAGTTCTTGATATTTATATTTCAAGCTTTGCATAATCATATTTATATTTCAAGTTATCACTTTAATCCTTGAAGATAATAATATGAACTTGCATATTCATATTTACATTTCAAGTTATCACCTAAACCATAAAGATCTAAGAATGAATTTGCATTCTTTATATTTATATTTCAAGCTTTGCATAATCATATTTATATTTCAAGTTATCACTTTAATTCTTGAAGATAATAATATGAACTTGCATATTCATATTTACATTTCAAGTTATCAACTAAATCATAAAGATCTAAGAATGAATTTGCATCTTTATATTTATATTTCAAGCCTTGCATTTCATATTTATATTTCCAAGTTATCACCTTATAATGATAATAATAAGGTTACAAGACAAGTTTATGATTCTAGTCATCACTTAAATCCTAAAGTTCAAGATTTACTTCTTTTATCTTAAATGGCAATTTCGATCATGGACACTTCCCATCTATTTATTTTTGGCCCTTATATAATTCTAATTTAAAGCTTGATATAATTTATTTTTAGGTATGACCTCGTCTTTAAAGTTGTACAAAGAAATTTTGAAAGACCTAGAAATTATAAAGGATTAAGAATATGGTTTTTCTCATGATTTTAAATGCTAAATTTTTATTATTCTAATATAATCTTTTAGAACTAGAATGGTTACTGATTTAGGATGTTTAAATGAGTTTAAATCACTAATAGTTATTGTAAAAAAATTTTTTAGTGTCTCAGGAAAAACTAGTAACTAAAAAGGATCAAAATTGTGTTTTTATGAAACTTTTAGAATGCTAATTTTTCTGATTTCTGTTCAGCACTGGTCATCATTGTTCACCACTGTTCACTACTGTTTATAGCTATTCACACACTTGAGGATCACTAATAATTGTCATAAAAATTGTTTTTAGCTTTTTAGGAAAGTGTAGTAACTAGAAAGGATTAAAATTTTGTTTTGTGAAGCTTTAAGGAGACTAATTTTCTAATTCTATTCAAGGGTTGTTCAAGGCTGTTCACATTGTTCACACACTTAAGAATTACTTATATTTGTTGTAAAAATTGTTTTTAGTACCATAGATGCATAAAAGGGTAATTACAAGTGTTAGTTTGGGTCGTTTTGTAAAATGCGGAAAGTTGTGTTTAAACTATCAACTATGTTATTTCAGTCAAATGATTTTATTTAGACCTACTAATGATGTTGAATGTGTCCATGAGTCCAAAATACCATTTACAAAGTTTAGATATAGTTTTAGAAATTTCGATCATTGTTAAGTATTAAAAACAAGAAATTCTGCACTTTGACCCTTAAAGTATGTTATAAATTAGTCTATGGCCCTAAAAGGTTTTTATGATGAGTCTTAAATGGTTCTAGTAGTTATATGTCTCTTGAAAGTATTGATTAATACTAAGGATCTCTAGTTTGTGAGAATGTGTTACAAAGGGGTATTTGCGTTTTGACCCGTAATCTTGAGAAATTGTGATTTGACCCCTTTGGGGCTTAAGCATAAATGTTGATAAATTTGATGAAATGAATGTGATCGATATCTCGTGAAGGCTATGTTGATGTGTTGAAATTTATATGGCTTATGGATATATGCAATGAAATATGATGCATGTTTATGTGATTTAAATTATGGCATGTATAGTTATGTTTGATTCATTGAGATGCATAAGTTCATGAAGTTTATGAGCATGAAATATTGAAATGGTGAGTTATTCATGTTTGCATCTCATATATCATGCCAAGATTAAAGGTGACATAAGACACATGTAAATGATCCTCTAGACTCCCCGAATTAAAGGTTATGAGAGATGATCCAAATAGGAAATGATCCTTTGGACTCTCGGAATTAAAGGTTATGAAAGGTGATGCTAATGCCCCCTATCCCGTACCTTAAGAGTCGGGAATTTAACTTATCAAAGGGGATAAGATTACGTTAGTAAATGACTAGTGAGATATGAGCTCATAACCTAGAACTCTCGAGAAAAGAGAGAATTATAGGGCGGCCCCCAAGGAAAAGAGAATAAAGAAGTTTAAGTCACATGTAAGAATGATGATCATGATATTCTTTATATCATATGCATTGTTTTATGAATTTTATGATATTATGTATATGATATTGGCATGCATCCATGACTAATATGTTGCATTCATGACATTAAGATTCATGCTAAAAGATACGGGCCTCGGCTAATGGTATTTAGAACTTAATAAATGAACCTTATATATATGTTCACCATTTTCATAATTAAACCCGAGGTTTCCGGGGACGATGATGATGACACTTGTGTTAGAGTCGAGAAACCCTACTGAGATTCTTGTATAAGTTTCTCATCCCTTTTCTTTTCCGTGTCGTCTCCAAACATGAATGATGGTGTAGTTCATGATTTATCTTGAGACTGGACGAGGAGCTACGGAGATAACTTCCCTTTGGATATTTGCCTTTAGAGTGATCGTAACTCATTTATCAGTTTGTATTCTATTAATGGATATATATTGATGTCCTTAAGTTTACAAGACATCCCTATTATGATACAGTTATTGATATGTTATTATTATTTGAGTTATGTTATGCCATGGTTGTATTATGTAATTATCTGTTACTTGTTTCTAACATCTCTCTTACGCAGGCAAGATAGATGACGTTAGATATTTAGTATGCGCGGCTCACGTTTTGGTATTTAAGTTCAAAAAAAAAATTTACCCATATTTTCACTAAAGTATTTTCAAGAAGTCTTGAGTTAAAAACTGAAACAAAAGAGTAATAACTAATAATTAACTTAAATGCGTCCTAGGCGTGTTGAGTTAAATATTAGGATGTTACAGTAAAACAACTAGTTGGTTCATAAATATTAGGGACTCAATTCACAAAAAAAAAGACCTCTTCTATCTAGTTTGACCCGCTCAAAGTTGAGATCCAGCGAAATTTTTATACAAATAGAAGATGAATCCCGTCAACGTCTAATAAGGTCAAACTGCAATCTGGTGGATTCTACTTCTAAACTACTACTATACATATATCAGGAGTCCCTGAGTAGTCCCATGCTCCTCTAAAGGAAACTATTCACATTGGTGCAATGGCATGGCCCCCAGCAGGAGCATCAGGGTCAGAAGATGGATCAGAGCCTGAGGAAAAGGATGAAGGATCATCTCCAGGGGGGCCATAGGTGGTGCAGGTGGAGCTACAAATATGTCAGGGTGTGCCATTTCAAAAGACACATTAGCATAAGGAAAACCTGGGTGAAACTTAGCAGAGAAAACAGACGTACTAAATGAACGGTTAAAGAACACGTATACTCTGATCCGGGAGTAAGCTACGACATACAGGGAATCTAATGCTGGGTCGTAATGCCACTGCCATTGTGGCGAGTTAAGAAAGGTGATCACAGACAACATCTTTGGAATCTGAATACAACATAAAATACATGCAGCATAGGGATGAGAATATTATAAAATTCTCAGTAGAGTACTCCTTCAAACTTAAACAAATATAATTAACAAATCCTTTCTTATAAGTAATATCATGCAAGATCATATCCAAAAATAATTATAGAGTTAATAAGGATGATCACATATTCTCTCTCACAACAATGAATTCAATTTGAGAGCCATATTCCTTTTTTCTCATTAACATAGGGAAGACTTAATTTCACATCATGTGTTATCTGTAGTGGAATCACTTCACTAGAAGTATGGATTGCTAGGACATGAGCTCATTTCTATATGTCGATACATCTATCGACTCATCAAATTCCTAGGGAAGTTCTTACTTTTGCCTTCCCTCTTTTACCATACAAGTCTTGTCTCTGTTTTCTCCATATGTTAAAAATTTGCATAATTATAAGTCATGTTTTTTCTTTTATCATCATAATACTCACATCATGTACTTCTCTTATTCAAGGGCATTCTTACATCACAAGCAAGTATCTAATTTCATTGGAGTCTCATCCATGTCTCATAAGCATTCCTTTAAAACATCTAGCATGTATACATATGCCATATGCTTGGATTAAATGCCATGCTATCATTAATTTAAGACATTCTCACCATTTCAACACCCTGGCAGATTTTCTACTCCAAAGACAATATTTAATTTTCATATCAAATGGCCAATTCAAGAGCCACAAAAATTCTCTATGGCACTTCAATATGTTTAAAAGACCCTGTAAAAATTTCACAACAAACGGAATCCTCTAACCATATCAACTAAATTGTACAAATTTGGCAGTCAGAGACCACTTATTCACAGCTCAGATCAAGATTCTCATAATTTTCAACCCTAACAATTGATTGAATCAACCAAAAATCAAATTCACAGTTGTAATTCAATGTGTTATCAACTTCCTATAAAAAGTTCAAAGAATAAATCTATCATTTACTATGATAATAAAATCATACAATTTTACTACTTTAGCTTCAACATTTCAAACAGCATAGTTACAACTTCGGTTCTTGATTTTTCTCAAGTAGTAAAAGTCTTTATCATGCACCATGAAATTTCTCAGAGTTTCCTTAGGATGTTAGCTTCAACATATAATTTTTATAGTTGATAAAAAGTACTACAATTGAACCAGAAAATTCATGAACAAATCATGACCTGTTGAAATCTAAAAATCCAGCAAACCAATTCAAAATCTCTTTTGATAAAAATGATTTTTCACAACACCAAACAGTCCACCAAAATTAATACATCAATATCAATATATTGTCAACCAATAAAATTAGAAATTTTGGACAAAACTAGCAAGAATTTATTAGAATAAATTTTGAAATAAAAGAGAATAATTAAACCCTATCTTGAGAGCTTTTGAGCTTTTTTTTCCAAAGGTGTTTTACTTGACTTCCCTTCACCTTGAGAACTCTTAATCACACACCAAACCTCCCCTAGGCAGTGAGGGAGTGAGGAACCAAGGTGAAAATTGATGGAGAATTAGAATTCTGATCGGTTAAAATTGTAGAGTTTGAGGTGTAGAATAACTTTGATGAAGAAAAGTTTTGATTTCAAAGACTCACTAAGAATGTGCTAAAATAAAAGAATGGACAATAACACTCAAATAGGCTAAACAATGGTAACATGCAAAGGTTGGCTATATGGGCAAGTGGCTAAAAACAAGAAAAATGGCTCAATCATATTCAAGCGTGCACATGGACACATATTTTCAAGCAAAACCCTAAGCAAGTTCCAGAATACAAATCCAAAGAAGGAAACACATAGGAACAAACAAGGCTAGCGCATGATGGTCCAATCAAAAGAGCTCAAAATCTCACAGGTAAAATTGCATCTACTCAATCTAAACAACACAATGAATCTACCAATCATGCAACACAAAATAAAGTCAAAGCCAAGCAAGTCAATAAGGTGCATGTGGTGTGAGCCTATGTGTAACAACCAAAGAATTATTTAAAAATTAATTTAAGCTTTATTAATCGTAATTTCAAAAATCTGACAGTTTTAGCAATGATAAGAATGACCCAATGGACGTGTTAAAAAAAAATCCGGTCGAGTTGAATAGTAACCTTGCGGGCCCTAGGACCTATCGGGACAACCAAAACCTAGATCCGGGAACATGAGATGCTCAGAACTTAGAAAAGATAGGGTTAAAGTTAGAAACGAAGATTTTATAACTGTAATTAACTTTCAAGCAATATCTGATTACCCAAGTATGGTGATCCGTTTGGTAAAATTTCGGTATGCAATTTTTAACACCAAAAGATAACTTAATCTTTAGAAAAAAGATAATGTCTATCCTTTAGGGCCAAGTCTGAGGCTAAGATTCAATCTTGCAAAGCAAGATTAAATCCTAGTCATTCATTTCTTCTTATTATTAGAAAGAAACTATATTTTATTTAGACAAAGACTACATTTATGACAAGATAAATACAAGGCTACAAAACTTTGTCATTTTTCTTTCTCATTCTCGACTAGCACAAGAAACCTTTCGACCACCATTTTTCTTTCTTGTAAACCACCATTAACAAGTTTCAAATTCTCAAAATTCCATCCTACACTTGATAAAACCACAAACTCTCTTCCCAAAACTTATTCTACTCCTCAATATCTACCGAACCAACCAATTAGAATTTGAATCCATCACATTTTTATACTTTCAAAGCTCACAATATACCGCCTAACGAAGGGTCTGGTGTGGGTTTGAAGGCTTTGAAGTAAAGGAAATCATTCTTGAATCACCCTTGGAGCCAAGATCTCTAAAGCCACCAAAGTAGGGCTTTTAAACCATTTTGGTTTTCAAATCGGTTTTCTAAAGTTTGGTTACTGATTTACGTGATATTTCTAGTTGTATGGTGATATATAGATATTGATATGTATAATTTGGAGGAGTGTTTGGATGATGCTAGAAATCATTTTTATCAAAAGGGATTTTGAAGTATGCTACTAGATTTTCGGATTTCGCCTAGGTAATGATTGTTCACGAATTTAATGGTATAATTGTAGGTATTTTTATGAGCTATAAAAGTTATATGTTGAAGCTAACATCCTAAGGAAACTCCACGATTTTTCGTGGGTCATGTTAAAGACTTTTGCTACTTGAAAAAAATCAAGAACCAAAACTATACATGTGCTGCTTGAATTGTTAGAACTGAAGCTATAGATGTTACTAATTTTGTTACCATAGCAAATGATTGAATTATCACTTGAACTTTTTACAGGGTGTGGGAACATCTTAAGGTTCAACCATGATTTTTTTTTCCCAAATTGATTCAATCATTTGCTAGGGTTAAAAATTATGAATTTTTGATTTTGAGCTGAGACTAAGTAGTCTCTGACCATCAAATTTGCCTAATTTTGTTAGCATAGTTAAAGAATGATTCTTGCTCTAAAATTTTTACAGAACCTTATGGGCACATTGAAGTGCCATTGAGAATTTTTATAACCTCTGAATTGGTTGTTTGATGTGCAAATTAAATTGTGCTAAAAAGGTGTGAATTTGTCCATGTGTTGTATACATGTTAATGCATTATGTTGGTGACATAATGACATTTGGTTCAAGTATGTTGTATATGAATGCATGCTAGTGACTTAAAAGATTAGTTTATGAGGTCTGATTGAAATCACATTGTGAATGAATGTCTGTATGTGTTATATTCATGCTTTTTCAGAAAGAAAAGTGAATGATATACTGAAATAAGTTCTATAGCCATAAGTAAAAATGAGATCCTCCTTAACTTGTCAAGGGCAAATAAAGAAACATACGATTCTCTTTGACTTGTCAATGGCAAATAAAAAAACATAAGATCCTTTTCAACTTGTTAAGGGCAATTAAAGATAATTTCACTACATTTGGCATATACATGTTTGTATCATATCGAATAAATGTGTACTAAGTGATTGATTAATAAAAGCAACCCACTTCGGAAGTATGACTTAGAACTTCAAAATGAACCATTGCTATGTAGTGTATGATTACATTTTCCTAATAAACCGAAGTGGCTGGGACGATGATCACATGGATTTCTTTATTGTGTGTTTTGGGGATACCCTACTGAGAATTTTAGAATTCTCACCCCTATGTGCTTGTGTTTCTGTGTCATCTCCAGATTGATTTAGAGAACCATGAGACTGCTACATGAAACAACTCAGACTTGTAGTAGTTTAGTAGTTAACATGTTTATTTTACTGTACTTAATTATAGTTATATGTATGTAGATGTAATAAAGAATAGACATGTATTAAAACTCAAAGAAGAGCTTCCTTTTGTACTTGACTTTGGATTCAATAAATGTAATGTTTCTTTGTTATATATATTTTAATAGAATTACAACTTAGTTGATTCACAATTCGGCTGATTCTTACTATAGATATTTTAGAAAGGTCCATTAATTGATAAGTAACAACTCCTAAGTATAATGTCATGACTTAAGGATAATATTGTCCTTGGGAGGATGTTACATATGGTATCAAAGCAGTTCATCCCTGTAAGATCTTGTGGAATGGACTGGCTATGCTTCTTTAGTAAATGTCATGCATTATAATTTTATATATGTGTGTGATGGCTGGTTGGGAATGTTGTGAATTGCTGCCACACTTAGCTTAGTATTGAACCTAATCAACTTAATATTTCTTAGTTGGTGTGATAAGAATCAATGACTTTAAATCAACGTACTAGGAACAGTGCTAGAGAGGAAGCTGGTATAATGGAAACCTTCCATGAGATGGTGGCTGTCATGAGAGAACAAATTGTAGTAGCCAACAGGATGATGGAAAGGTTGGTTCAATATGCCGAAGAAAATCCATTTGGGAACCCTGGAGGAATAGAAATGGACATAGAATACTAGAAGTTCGTAGAGTTCAAGAAAGCAAACCCTCAGCCTTTCCAAGGAGTTTTCAATCCAAATAAAGCAGAAGAATGGATTAAAGCTAAAGCAAGACCATCTTCATCAAACTCGAGAACCTTCTTCCTTTTTCGATAAGCTTCCTTCTATTTGTCTTTCTAATATTCCATCTCGTTGCAAACTGATACAGGGCTCCCAAGGTCGGGCTATGATAGCAATTGATAGAACCTTAGTATTTCATAAAGATAGATAGAACACTAAAATGGCTTAGATTAAAGCTTCAATGTGAAAGCTAGTATATATTTATATATTTCTCGAATAAAACTCAACAAGAACGAAGCATGAAAATTACAAGATAAAATAAATATCCTGGAATTGAGTAGCCCTTTAGGTTTTACTATCCTCTTTTTACAAACTTTTGAATGCCTTCTTAGTATAACCCTAATTGAGTAATACAGCTCGCCATATAACAGTACAATTTTGCTCAGTTGAATCTTTCTCCTATACAACAAACAAGGCACTAACTTGCTTCTTTACCTTATGGGCCTAATGGTGATCTACTCCTTTTCACTTCTTCCATGAATATTTCCTACCAAACTTGGGTCTCCAACAAGAAATTATTTGAGGCTAGTAATTACCAAGAAAAAAGAATTTTTCATTAATTAATAGCAAGCTTAACTACCCAAAATAAACATTATTTTAGTTTATTGGAAATCTAAAATTATTACAAAGCTAACGAATCCAATACTTGAAAATGTAAAAGGGAAGATTGAACAGTGTAAAAGAGAACAAAGGCCTCACTCACCCCACATCCAGGTGGAAAACCAGGAGAGAAGGGAGCACATTTTTGAGATTACAACAATGCCTCTCACTTCCAATAAGAAAATACATAGGACCCCCTATTGTCGGTGTGTCTCTCCACCCGCATCTTGTCACCAATTGTAAGAGGACCACCATCCTGTGTCGTGTAACACCCTCCTAATTACCATATTTTACTCGAGTATCAATACAGTAATTAGAAAAGTATTACTTACATTCACAATCCATACTAGTCAAAAATAATTGAAATAAAATAATGAAGATGTATATGTTGCAAAGCCAATATATACATATATGGACATTGTTGTTAAGTTTACAATAGGCAACACTGTAAAACAAACTATTCATTTCCTAAACAACAGGGACTCAGTCCACAAAAGAACATCCCTATTAGCTAGTCTAACCTACTCAAAGTTGAGATCTAGCAAAATTTTATATAAAAAGAAAATGAATCTCATCAACATCCAATAAGGTCAAACTACGGTTTGGCGGATCCTATTCCTAGCTGCCACTATACATACACCAAACAGTCCCTGAGTTGTCCCATGGTCTTCTAAATAAAACCATTTGCCATTGGTGCAATGGCATTGCCCCCAGTTGGGGCATCAGGATCAACCGGTGGATCGGAGTCGGAGGAAGAGGATGAAGGATCATATCCAGGAGGGGACATAAGTGATGCAGGTGGAGCTACAAATACATCAGGGTGTGCCATTTCAAGAGGCACCTCAGCATAAGGGAAACCTGGGTCGAACTGAGCAGAGAAAACAGAAGAACTAAATGAACAGCTAAAGAACACGTACACTCTGATCTAGGAGTATGCTACAACATATAAGGAGTCTAAGGCTGGGTCATAATGCCACTGCCACTGGGGCGAGTCAAGGAAGATTATCACTGACGGCATCCTTAGAATATGAATACGACATAAATACATGCAGCATAGGGATGAGAATATTATAAAATTCTCAGTAGGGTACTCCCTCAAATGTGAACATAATATAACCAATAAATTCATTCATATTGAATTCATCATGCTAAATTATATGCATAAATACCAATGTGCATAAATCATATAAAGTCGGATGCAAAAAGGGTAGTAAACAAGTGTCTTTCTCTTGCAACTCGTGGAATTCAATTTAGTGCAATTATCTCTTTTCATTAACATACGGAAGACTTAATCTCATATCAAGTAGTATATGCAGTGGAGTCACTCCACAAGAACTATTGATTACTAGGACATGAGCTCATTCCTATATGTCGATACGTCTACCGACTCATCAATTTTCGAGGGAAGCTCTTACTTTTGCCTTCCCCTATTAACCACACAAGCTTTGTTTCTATTTTCCCCATATGTTAAAAATTGCACAACTAAAAGTCATGTTATTTTTCTTTTCTTTTCCTTTATCCTCACAATAATCACATAGTGTATTTCTCTTTTCAAAGGCCTACTTAGATCACAGGTAGGCATACAATTATGTTGGAGTCTCATCCATATCTCATCAACATTTCTTTCAAACAATTAGCATGCATTAACATGATATATACTTGCATCTAAAGCCATTCTATCATTAGTTCAAGACATTCTTACCATTTTCAGTAATCATCAGATTTATCACTCTAGAATTCAAAATTAATTTCCCCATCAAACAGCCAATTCAAGAGTCACAAAAATTCCCTATGACACCTTCATATGTCTAAAAGATCCTGTAAAATTTTCATAACAATCAAAGTTCTATAACCATGTCACTAAATTCTACAAATGTAGTGGTCACAGCACACCTTTTCACAGCCTAGGACAAGGTTCTCCTAATTTTTAAATTTATCATATGATGGAATCAACCCAAGATAAAAATTACAATTACACTTCAAGATGTTGGTAACTCCTTATAAAAATTTTAAAAGAGAAATCACTCATTTAGTATGATAATAAAATCATACAATTTCCCTGCTTCAGTTTCAAAAATCCAGACAGCATGAGAGCTATTTCGGTTTCTAATTTTTTTAAGACAGTATTCCTTGAAACCGATGCTCAAGGAATTTCGTGTAGATATTTCAAGATGTTAGGACCAACATATAATTTTTCCAGGAAATGAATATCACTGCAAACATGTCTATAAATTCATGAAATTTTTCTCTTTGCAGGCAAACCGAAAGTCCACCACTCTAACTAAAACTTCTCTTGATAAAATGAGTTATCTAACCTCATCCAAATCCTTCATCAAAATTCATACATCAACAACCATATATCATTAACCACCACAATGAAAAATTTCGAGCACAATAGGTCAGAGATGTGAAATATAAATTTAGCAAGAAAAGACCAAATAAAACCCTACTATTGGAAGCAAGTAATGTCTTTGTCCCTAGTATGCTTCAAGATGATGCCCTCCACTTCAAGGCTCTCAAAACACACCCAAAACCCTTTACAAACAGTGAGGTACAAGGGATCAAGATTGAGATTTGGTGAGCGATTGAGATTCTAATTGGTTATATGTGTAGATGTTGAAGTGTAGAATAATCTTTGTGATGGAAACTTTGGATTTTGGTAACTCTAAGCTAACATATATAGAGTTGAAAGCAAGTTGAAGCTCTTAGCCATGGAAGAAATGGAGCTGCTGTCTTCCTCTACTGCTCCTCTAGTTATGGCCGAGAAATAGCTTCTTAAAGAAGCCAAAAAATCAAGCTTATCTTGTATTAAAGAAATGAATAAAATATATTATGTTTAGATTATTACAAAGTCAATAAAGTAAAATGAATGGTTGCGATTCAATCTTGTAATTCAATATTGAATCTTAGCCTTTTCTTTGATTTAAAGGGATAGGTTTATTTGTTTTGTAGAGATCTAACTAGTTTTCGGTGTTAGAAATTACACACCGAAATTTCACCGAACGGATGAAACAGTGTACCCGGGTAATCAAACATTGCCCGAAAAATATTTTCAGATATAAAATCTTTAATTTTACCTATTTCTAACCATAATCATATAATTTCTCAATTTTGGGCATCTCCGGAGCCTAATTCTAAGATTTCAGCTGTTCCGGCGGGCTCGCGGAGCTTGCAAAATACTATTCACCTTTTTTTTTTTTGCTTCCTTGATTCCTTCTCATCATTTCTACATCTATCAAAATCTTAAAATTTTCATTAATAAAACCTCATTTAATTTCTAAAGAGAATTAGGATGTTACATTACCACCCACCTTAATAAAAATTTTGTCCTTAAAATTTCATACCTGTAAACAACTCTGGATAATCTTTCTTCATGCTTGATTCTAATTCCCATGTATATTCTTCATTTCCAAGTCCAACCCAAGCCACTTTTACAAGTTGCATAGATTTATTTTTAAGTTGCCTGACTTCTCTATCAATGATCTAAATAGGAGAGGCTTGAAATGTCAAGTCATCCCTTGACTGTATCAATTCGGGCTCAATAATATGGTGTGGATCTGGATGATACATCCGAAGTTGAGAAACATGGAAAACATTATGAAGGCTAGATAAATGTGGAGGTAAGGCTATTCGGTAAGCAGCTGAACCAATTCATCGGAGAATTTGAAAAGGACCTATGAACCTACGTGACAACTTTTTAACTCTAAGGGCTCTACCTACTCCAGTAGTGGGCGTGACCTTCAAGAATACATGTTCTCCCTCTTGAAACTCTAAAGGTTTCCTTCGAGTGTCTGCATAGCTCTTTTGACGATTTTGCGCAGTGCGAATTTTACTCCTGATCTTATGGATCTGCTCCGTCGTTTGGTTAACAAGGTCGGGTCTCAGTAATCTTGTCTCCCCTGAGTCGTACCAACATAATGGAGATTGGCATTTTCTTCCATATAGTGCTTCATACGCGGCCATGCCAATACTAGCGTGATGACTGTTATTATAAGCAAATTCAACCAATGGAAGTAACTTGTCCTAACTTCTTTTTTGCTCAATCACGCATGCCCTTAACATGTCTTCCGGGGGTTGTATGGTTTGTTCCGTTTGTTCGTCAGTTTGGGGATGGTAGGTAGTACTTAAACAAAGTTTGGTTCCAAAGGCCTTTTGAAAAGCTCCCCAAAATCTCGAAGTAAATCGGGGATCTCTATCAGAAACTATAGAAGAAGGAACACCGTGTAGCCTGACTATTTCTTGGATGTACAAAGAAGCTAACTTATCCAAAGGAAAATTAGCCTTAATGGGTAAGAAATGAGCATACTTAGTCAATCTATCTACTATAACCCATATAGCATCATTACCTGACGATGTCCTTGGCAAACCCATTACAAAGTCCATAGAGATACTTTCCTACTTCCATTCTGGAATTTCCAAAGGTTGCAGGGTTCCAGCTGATTTTTGGTGTTCTATTTTAACTTTTTGACAAGTTAAGCACTTCTTGACAAATTCTTCTATGTCTTTCTTCATTCCTGACCACCAAAACATTTTCTTGAGATCCGCATACATCTTACTAGTCCCTGGGTGTATGATGAATTCACCCCTATGGGCCTCCTCTAAGATCTCATTTCTCAGATTGACACTTGCAGGTACACATACCTTGTCCATGTACCTCCATATACCCTATTGATCTTGAGTAAATCCTGGTAACTCCTTTGTATGGATTGATCTTAGCATCTCTTGGAACTCTGGATTTTCACATTGTGCGGCCAAAATCTGTCCTTTGAACTCACTTGTTACTTTTATCTGGCCTAATACAACAACTTGAGGGGTTACAGACATATCTAGACTAAGCTTCCGAAAGCTTTCAACTAACTCCGCCTCTTTAATCCTCAAACATGCTACACTTAAGGATTTTCTACTTAGGGCATTGGCAACAACATTTGCCTTGCATGGATGGTAATTTAGACTAAAATCATAATCCTTGAGGAATTCCATCCATCTTGTAACACCTTAATATTCGACCCAATACTACTAGTACGTACTTAGGCCAAATATTAGTCATTACTTACTGTCATGGTTCTTTTTACTTGGAAAAATAACTTAACGAAAGTACGAGCCAAATTTTTTTTTCAAAACATTACTTAAAATAGAAGCCGCGCGTATCTTACTGGGTCGGTATCATAAAGTGCAGAAATATAAACATAGAAGTGGCTTCAAATCATAGCATCATCCCAACTGAAATACTTCATATATATAATATGCCTACCCTACGGGGCAGGACTCTTCAAGTACATAATAAACATGAATACAACGGAAATACAGAATACATGGAAATGAACTAGAAAGAAACATCCCTACCCACGTGCAACCTAAGGTGGATAACCTCAACACAAAAGAGGTTTCATCCATACTACGTGTCGTGCGTGCACTAAGGGCTACCCTCCAATCTATATAGTAGAATCACGGGTACGGAGGAACGTAGCCAATCCACGGGCGGAGCTCGGCGGGTGCAGGCATGCCCTGTGACTGAACGTGTTGTCCGCGTTGGGGTCGTGGTCCGGGCACCGAAGCCCTCCGACGCTGAGTAACTGTCTCCTCACTGCCCATCGGTCGCCGAGGCAGAGTGGGGGCAGAGTCCTCATGGTCCATGGAGGAATCCTCTACAGGGTCCTCCTCCGAGTGCTGCGATAGTGGCATGTATTCCGGTATGTCAGCTGAACCGGCAGAGTGGGTCCGTAGGTTCCTCTCATGTCGTGCCCGTGCACGCTCAAAAATCGTGGGGTCACCATAGGGGGATGTCGGGGAGAAGCGATAACTATATACAAGGTGTGCAAATGGCCGTCCCAAAAACATGAAGATGCGTACAGTACATCGGCCCTCAAAATGGAATGACCCGTGCTCCGGGTCATGGTGGACCTCCCACCAGGGTGTATCAACGAACAGCACGAACGTCGCCATCTCGCTCTGAAGACGTAATGGAAAGAAAAAGATAGAAGGAGTGAGATTCTTACTAAAGAAACTCAGTAGGGTTCTCCTCCTATCCTAGGTGTCATCATCTACGTATCCAGGTATCTCAGGTTATTTATAAAACCATGGACATATATTAGTTCAATTATGAGTTTTCTAAAGTCTCAATTTCCGAGATCCGTTCCTTTTAACATATCACTTGTATTTACATAAATCATGGGAAATAAATTATGGGACTTCAATCATATAGTTTGAACGGAAATCATGTAACTTGGGTCATAGAACATAAATCATATGACTTGGATCATAGAGCATAAATCATATAACTTGGTACATGGTGACTTGCCTTAGTTACTTAGGTGACATTAAAACTTTTACTTAAACTGGGGCCGCCCTAATATTTCTCCCTTTTGAGAAATCTCTAGGCTATGAGCTCATACCACACTAGTCGTCACTAGTATCTAGACTTTTATCCCTTGGGATAAGTCAACTTCCCGACTTTAAGTATGGATTTAGGGGGCTAGAATCACATTGTCCCCACCCTTAGTTTGGTGGTTTCAAAGGATTACATTCTCATATTTTAAGTCACCCTAAGTTTTACATGTTACTTTAAGATGCCACATAATTGATGCATAACACATAATTACCACTTCGGCATCTCTAAGGTTCTTTTAAAGAAGCAATAACATGATATTACAAACCATCACATAAGGGTAATAGTTCACATGGCACCACATACGTCATGAGCTAACACATCAATTCATCATCAAATGAAAAGCACATAATCATCCCTTAAGGTAGAAATCCCTAAATCGGGTAACCTCAAACTATACCATTATTTTCTTGTATGTTTATGGGATTGATTAACCTCATTATCATAATCCATTAAGTTCTAAATCCTAATTAATTATGGTTGGACAGCTTTAGGTAGTTGATCAATTTTGATGAATTATGTGTCCTAGCAAATGCGTTTTAAGCTCTTTCTCACTTCCGACTTTTTCTATGGTACATTAGTTAATACCTAAACCAATTATGAGTCACTCTCACTCATCTAAGCATCATATTATGTGATTCCAACTACTTTAACAATGCTGGATAGAACCTCAATTTTTCTGTTTTTAAGTAGCACTAGAATCCACACATTAAGCAAACAAGATTACAAATGATGCTTTGGAATGCCTAGAAAAATTATCACATACTTGGTAAGGTATTCAAGCACATTTAGACCACCCAAAACAGATTTTAAGGTGCTGGAATTTTAACAAGGCAGAACCGAAAACTTGAGGCATGAAAACATGGGAAAACTTCACTTTCAAACATATGACTCACTAGTTTCTCTTGGAACCTTTTTGGGACTTCAAGACTACATAAAATCAAAGTTTATTTTGCCAAAACCCATCATAAAACACCAAGGGCAGTAGCTATTTAAACTTGCCCTTGACAAAGAATCTAATCTTGAAATCACATTTAAAGCTTTTGCTAAGTTCATCTACTCTTAGGAAAAATTCTAAGACATACACTTATAGGCCTTTGTAACTAAATGAACTCATTTTTGAGTCATTCCTATACACATGGCCGAATGCATTTTCAAGGAATATCTCCTTGATAAATCTTTTCTCAAGATGAAATCGGCAAGTCTTTGAGCTCTAGTATTTTAGATGATGACATAAAATAAACGTGCTATGCATTTCATTTTAGGGTCCTTTAGAAAGTAAAGTGATAGCTCAAAGTAAATATGATGTGCATATTCATTTTTATTCTTGGAGTTTAGTGAGGACTTGAAACATAAAATGAGATGCAAAGCTCGAAAGATAAACGTGCATTATGCAAGTTCATTCATTATCTTGGGTCTTAGTGAGAGCATAGAAAATAAACGTGCTATGCAAAGCATAAAGTAAACGTGGATGCAAGTTACTTTTATATCTTGTCTAGAGCTCTTGCAAGACTTTAAAAAGAACATAGTTCTAACCCAAACCTCATCCTCACAAGAAAAGACACACTAATAACACCAAGATATATAAAAAGAGAAGTTATATCCTCAAAAACCATGAGGTGGCTGAATCCTCATCATGAAGAAACAAACCATTTTGAACTCTAGGGACCAAGATCTTGATGATTCAAACACCAACATCTCAAGTTCTCATCATTGAGTATTTTACTATGCTTTAAACTTCCATCAAAACCATACTCATGGTAAACATAAAGGAATAAAATCGAAAATCATACTTGGTCTAGGAACCAAGTTCAAGCTCTAGAGTTTTGTTCATGTGACATACATCAACATGAAGCCCTCATCATCAAGCTACCATTTTTTTTTCAAGTCCCAAGGCCCTTCATGGCCGAAACCTCAAAGAAAAGAGATGGAGTTTTCAAAGGTTCAAGAGAAACACAACTATTTCTTGAGTAAAACTTGGAAATAATAAACTTTTCTTGAGAAAACTCAAGCTTTAGAGGTTATTCATGTGACAAACATCAACATGAAGCCCTCATCACCAAGCTATCCTTTTTTCCAAGTACCTTAGGCCTTTATGGCCGAAACATCAAGGAAACAAAAATTCCAAAAAGGTTTCATGAAAAACATAACCTTGTCTTAACCAAAACTTGAAAAAGATGAAACTTTTCTCAAACAAGATCCAAGCTTTAGAGGTCTCATGTTAGGATGAGCACATGGTCATCTCAAGAGAGCACTCATCATCAAGCTCTCCTCATCTTGGCCTTGAGGCCGAAAAAGAAAGAAAAAGGAGAAAGGATGGAACTTTTTCTTAAGAAAGGTTCAAGCTTTAGAGGCCTCACTTTAAGATGAACTCATGGTTTCATCTTGGAGAGCACTCATCATCAAGCTCTCATTACCTTGGCCTTGAGGCCGAAAATGAAAGAAAAAGAGAAGGAGAAAACCGAAATGAAACTTGTGAGAAAACTCACCACAACACAACATTCAAGCAAGATCAAGCATTAAGCATTAAGATAAAAAAAAAAAGAAAAAGAAAGGCATCATTTGAAAAGCTCCCTACCTAGTGTTTGGGGTTGAGAGGAGATGAAGAAGATGAAGAAGTTGGAAAGGATGAACTCTTGAACTTGAGAGAGAAAGAAAACCTCAAAGTGCTCTAAACTCTAAGCTTTAGTAAAATGAACAAAGGTGCTTCAAGTTCCCTAAGCTACCTATTTATAGAGAAGTAAAATGAATTGAAATGATGGTGGCCTTTTGGGGGAAGCATTCGGCCACTTTACAGCCACAAGAGGGAAGAAATATCTTTGTTCAAAGCATGGTGTTAGTCATTCAAAGCATGGTGAAAAGTCTAGCTATGCATGTCCTAAAGTATGGCTAACAATGTAGCTTATTTCCAAACCTTTTAAATGAATAAAATCATAAAATTTTGGGCTGTAAAGGAGTGGAAAAACCATGCATTCCATGTCCAAAAAGAAGAAATATTTTCTAGGCTTGAATTTCCAAAGCATAGGTAAGGTGGTGTAAGACATGGTGTCTTGAAAAAGTTTGATTGAAAGCTTGAATGACCACAAAAACAATTCATTCTTTTTGAATTTGAATGACATAAATATTTTTAATTTAGAAATGAATTGAAAACCTTGATTGATGTATGACAACTTTTCTTGGAAGAGAAAGCATTTTTGGGAAAGGAAATATGAATAGTGAAAATACTATTCATAGTTGCTTTTTCTTTAAAGAAAGAAAAGAATTAGAATTGAGTTGCAAATTTCCCTAAGCAATTTTAGGTTCTAATCAATCTTAAATAATTATTTTAGCTTTAGATTAATTAAGAAAAATAATTAACCTTTCATTAGAGCCTAATATTACTTAGGTTTGAGTTAAATAACTCGTTAGGCTTAAAATGCACTAAGCAGGGGTAAAATCGTAATTTTTACCAAAAGTTGCCCGGGACCTCCAGGACTTAGACCAACATAGTTCATGCCTTAAAACATCATTTTTGATCTCCGGGACGAGTCCGGGTCGGAGTCAAAACTTAAAACTGCCTTAAATCAAGTTAGGGGTATTTTGGTCATTTGTGCACAAAAACCTCAAATGAGATTTTTCTGACTTGTTAACATTCATAAACATATAATCCCCTTCATATATCATAAAAGCCTTGTGAGGATGGCCGAGGCCGGTCGTCCTCCTGTTTCAGGTAAAAATGACGCGTGAAAGATTTTGGTCATTTAAAAGTTTAGAGAAAAACGGGGCGTTACACATCTTCGTTGTCTCATGTCCAATTCCTTCTGGTCAAAGAGATATTTCAAGCTTTTGTGGTCCAAGAAAACATTGAACTACACACCATAAAGGAGATGTCGCGAAATCTTTAGGGCAAAAACCACAGCTGTAAGTTCAAGGTCATGGGTGGGATAGTTGACTTCGTGGGGTTTCAACTGTCAAGAAGTGTAGGTGACCACTTTTTGATTTTGCATCAATACACACCCTAAACCCTTATTAGAAGCATCATAATAAACCTCAAAGGGTTCATGAGGGTCGGGTAATACTAATACTGGAGCTATGGTCAACTTTTGTTTCAATTCCTGGAAACTATTTTCACATTCCAATGTCCACTTGAATAGAGCATTCTTTCGGGTTAACTTAGTCAAAGGTAGGGCTATATGAGAAAAACTCATAATAAAATGCCTATAGTATCCAGCTAACCCTAGGAAACTCCGAATCCCTGTCACCGTTGTAAGTCGTTCCCAATGGAGTACTGATTCCACTTTACTGGGATCTACGGAGATTCCCCTTCGTGATACCACATGACCTAAAAATCTAACCTCTTCCATCCAAAATTCACATTTTGACAACTTAGCATACAACTTCTGCTCCCTTAAGATCTGTAACAGAACCCGAAGATACTCCGCATGTTCTTCCTCCATCCTTGAATAAATGAGTATATCATCTATGAAGACAACTACAGATTTATCCAAGTATGGTCGGAAGATTCGGTTCATATAATCCATAAATCTTCTTTGAGCATTCGTCAGTCCAAAAGACATCACCCTATACTCGTAATGCCCATATCGAGTTCTAAAAGCAGTTTTGGAGATATCCTCCTCCCGAACTCAAATCTGATGGTACCCTGACCTAAGATCAATCTTTGAAAACATGACTGCCCCTCTCAATTGATCCATAAGATCGTCAATCCTTGGCAAAGGGTATTTGTTCTTAATCGTCACCTTATTCAACTACCCATAGTTCACACAAAGCCTCATACCCCCATCCTTTTTCTTTACTAGAAGAACAGGGGCTCCCTACGGAGAGGCACTTGGTCTAATAAAGTGCTTCCCTAATAATTCTTCAATTTGTGACTTTAATTCCTTCAACTCTAAAGGGGACATTCTATAAGGAGCAATTGAAATAGGACCTGTCCCTGGAACCAACTCAATGGAGAATTCAATCTCTCGTTCAGGAGGAAATTCAGGAATATCTTCTGGAAAGACATCTGGATATTCTCTCACCACTGGAATCTTACTTAATTCGTGGTCACCTTCAGTTTCACTGGCTGAGAGAAGAACATATTCCTGATGGTCTGTTTTGTTTAGGTTGGGTGTTACTAAGTCTAAATAAAAAGAAAAAGGAACCATAGGAATAGAAGGTAATGTAGAAAGAAATATAGGAGTTTTGCCTGGACAGTGTAAAAGAACATAATTAGGTACTAGCCAATCCATACCTAAAATTACCTCTAAACCAAATAAAGGAAGACAAACTAAATTGGCAATAAACTCTCTAGCACCTATTTGAAGAGGAAGGCTCATACATGCATAACAAGTTCTAATAGGACTAGCAGTAGGAGTGGACACAAGGAGATCATAAGGTAATTCAGACACAGATAATTGTAATTTTTGTACACAGTCATGGGACATAAAAGAATGACTGGCACCCATATCATACAGTACATCCAGGATATTACCATTTATTTCACACTCACCTCAGATCAGATCGGCAGATTGAGAAGTTTCTTTGGAACTTATAGTAAAAACGCGTCCATGTTGTTGTGGCCTAGAGGCGGGCTGCTGGCCTCTCTTGTCGGGACATTCAAATATTTTGTATCCTAGCTTCCCACATCCAAAGCAAACAATCTTTGTTCCGCAGCAAGGCCGATTCCCATGATTCTTCCCACATTTAGGGCAATCTCTCCCTGCTTTAGGTCTTGAAAATTGAAGTTGTTTCCCTTTGTTGTTGTTGTTGTTGTTGTTGTTGTTGTTGTTATTGTTGGGTGGAAATCCTCTCCGGGGTTGGTTAACAGGCTTGAATCGAGGGCCTTGAGGTGGTAATCCCCTTCTAGCATTGTTTTGGGCACACTTGAAATTTATCAGCTTCTTGTTAGACTCCTCTGCACGTCGACATTTGTTCACCAAAGTAGGATAGTCTCGGATCTCCAGGAGACTTATAGCTGCTTCTATATCTTCTCGTAGACCTCCTTCATATTTCATGCATTTCCAGGCTTCATCCGGGTCACGTTGGTAAATCGTAGAAAACTTGCAAAGCTCTTCAAATTTTGTTGTGTACTCTGCTATACTCATTGACCCTTGCTTGAGCACCATAAACTCTAATTCTTTTGCATTTCTCACAGATGTAGGGAAATACTTGCAGTAGAAGGCTTCCTTGAAAATTTCCCAGTTAACTTCAGTTTGAGAAGCTTCAAATAACCTCCTGGTGCCAACACACCAGAATTTCACATCTGCTTTTAGCATGTAGGTGGCAAAAGCCACTTTTTGGGTCTCTGTGCACGGGAGAACTGAGAAGATCTTCTCCATGGCCTTAACCCATTCCTCTGCCTTACTTAGGTTAAAGGCTCCTCGAAATGGCGGGGGATTTGCCTTCCTAAACTCGGCGAACTTCTGATACTCTACATTAACCTCGTTCACTGCAGGGTTATCGGCTGGGTTTTGCCTTTCGTTGTGGTTTAGCCACTCCATCATTCGGGTAGTAGTTGTAGCTTGTTCCCTCATGGCAGCCGCCATCTCACGGAAAGTATTCATCATATCGGATCGTTTCCCGCTCCACTCCTAGTTTGCCAATTCGAAGTCATTGATTCTTATCACACCAAACAAATATTGAGTTGGTCAGGCTCAATACCAAGCTAAGTGTAGCAGTAACCCACAACATTCTAAATCAGCAGTCATACATATATATAAAATCATAATGTATGACAATTTCAAAGAAAGCATAGCCAGTCCAATCCTCAGGCTTATAGGATAGTCCGGCTCTGATACCATAATGTAACACCCTCCTAATTACCATATTTTACTCGAGTATCAATACAGTAATTAGAAAAGTATTACTTACATTCACAATCCATACTAGTTGAAAATATTTGAAATAAAATAATGTAGATGCATATGTTGCAAAGCCAATATATACATACATGGACATTGTTGTTAAGTTTACAATAGGCAACACTATAAAACAAACTAGTCATTTCCTAAATAACAGGGACTGAGTCCACAAAAGAACATCCCTACTAGCTAGTCTAACCTACTCAAAGTTGAGATCCAGCAAAATTTTATACAAACAGAAAATGAATCTCATCAACATCCAATAAGGTCAAACTATGGTCTGGGGGATCCTATTCCTAACTGCCATTATACATACACCAAACAGTCCCTAAGTTGTCTCATGGTCTCCTAAATAAAAACATTTGCCATTGGTGCAATGGCATTGCCCCCAGCTGGGGCATCAGGATCAATTGGTGGATCAGAGTCGGAGGAAGAGACTGAAGGATCATCTCCAGGAGGGGACATAGGTGGTGCAGGTGGAGCTACAAATACATCAGGGTGTGCCATTTCAAGAGGCACCTCAAAGATAAGGGAAACCTGGGTCGAACTGAGCAGAGAAAACAGAAGTACTAAATGAACGGCTAAAGAACACGTACACTCTGATCCGGGAGTATGCTACAACATATAAGGAGTCTAAGGCTGGGTCATAATGCCATTGCCACTGGGGCGAGTCAAGGAAGATTATCACCGACGGCATCCTTAGAATCTGAATACAACATAAATACATGTAGCGTAGGGATGAGAATATTATAAAATTCTCAGTAGGGTACTCCCTCAAATGTGAACATAATATAACCAATAAATTCATTCATATTGAATTCATCATGCTAAATTATATGCATAAATACTAATGTGCATAAATCATATAAAGTCGGATGTAAAAGGGGTAGTAAACAAGTGTCTTTCTCTTGCAACTCGTGGAATTCAATTTAGTGCAATTATCTCTTTTCATTAACATACGGAAGGCTTAATCTCATATCAAGTGGCATCTGTAGTGGAATCACTCCACAAGAACTATTGATTACTAGGACATGAGCTCATTCCTATATGTCGATACGTCTACCGACTCATCAATTTCTGAGGGAAGCTCTTACTTTTGCTTTCCCCTATTAACCACACAAGCCTTGTTTGTATTTTTCCCATATGTTAAAAATTGCACAACTAAAAGTCATGTTATTTTTCTTTTCTTTTCCTTTATCCTCACAATAATCACATAGTGTACTTCTCTTTTCAAAGGCCTGCTTAGATCACAGGTAGGCATACAATTATGTTGGAGTCTCATCCATATCTCATCAACATTTCTTTCAAACAATTAGCATGCATTAACATGATATATACTTGCATCTAAAGCCATTCTATCATTAGTTCAAGACATTCTTACCATTTTCAGTAATCAGCAGATTTATCACTCTAGAATTCAAAATTAATTTCCCCATCAAACAGCCAATTCAAGAGTCACAAAAATTTCCTATGACACCTTCATATGTCTAAAAGATCCTGTAAAATTTTCATAACAATCAGAGTTCTATAACCATGTCACTAAATTCTACAAATGTAGTGGTCACAAAGACACTTTTTCACAGCCTAGGACAAGGTTCTCCTAATTTTTAAATTTATCATATGATGGAATCAACCCAAGATAAAAATTACAGTTACACTTCAAGATGTTGGTAACTCCCTATAAAAATTTCAACAGAGAAATCACTCATTTAGTATGATAATAAAATCACACAATTTCCCTGCTTCAGTTTCAAAAATCCAAAGAGCATGAGAGCTATTTCGGTTTCTGATTTTTATAAAATAGTATTCCTTGAAACCAATGCTCAAGAAATTTCGTGTAGATATTTCAAGATGTTAGGACCAACATATAATTTTTCCAGGCAATGAATATCACTACAAACGTGTCTATAAATTCATGAAATTTTGCTCTTTGTAGGCAAACCGAAAGTCCAGCACTCTAACTAAAACTTCTCTTGATAAAATGAGTTATCTAATCTCATCCAAATCCTTCACCAAAATTCATACATCAACAACCATATATCATTAACCACCACAATGAAAAATTTCGAGCAGAACAGGTCAGAGATGTGAAATATAAATTTGGCAAGAAAAGACCAAATAAAACCCTACTATTGGAAGCAAAGTAATGTCTTTGTCCCTAATGTGCTTCAAGATGATGCCCTCCACTTCAAGGCTCTCGAAACACACCCAAAACCCTTTACAAACAGTGAGGTACAAGGGATCAAGATAGAGATTTGGTGAGTGATTGAGATTCTAATCGGTTATATGTGTAGATATTGAGGTGTAGAATAATTTTTATGAAGGAAACTTTGGATTTTGGTAACTCTAAGCTAACATCTATGGAGTTGAAAGCAAGTTGAAGCTCTTAGCCATGGAAGAAATGGAGCTGTTGTCTTCCTCTAGTGCTCCTCTAGTTATGGCTGAGAAATAGCTTCTTAAAGAAGCCAAAAAATCAAGCTTATCTTGTATTAAAGAAATGAATAAAATATATTATGTTTAGATAATTACAAAGCCAATAAAGTAAAATGAATGGTTGTGATCCAATCTTGTAATTCAATATCGAATCTTAGCCATTCATTTGATTTAAAGGGATAGGTTTATTTGTTTTGTAGAGATCTAACTAGTTTTCGGTATTAGAAATCACAGACCGAAATTTCACCGAACGGGTGAAACAGTGTACCTGGGTAATCAAACATTGCCCGAAAAATATTTTCGAATATAAAATCTTTAATTTTACCTATTTCTAATCATAATCATATAATTTCTCAATTTTGGGCATCTACGAGACCCAATTCTAGGATTTTGGCTGTCCCGGCGAGCCCTGTAGGCCCGCAAAACACTATTCACTTTTTGTTTTTTTGCTTCCTTGAATCCTTCTCATCATTTCTACATCTATCAAAATCTTAAAATTCTTATTAATAAAATCTCATTTAATTTCTAAAGAGAATTAGGGTGTTATGTGTCGCAAGTCGTCCAGCCACTGCTTTCTTTCTCTGTCTCTGCCGTTAATGCTCTATTAGCATCACCATCAACATAACCTAACACAACAATGGATAATACCATAAAACAACTGATAAGTAATTGGAGAGCCCTAGATCAAGAAAGACAAAAAGGAAAGAATTAAATAAGGGATTGATTTGTAAACATTAGAGCTTTGTTGACGATAAAGAAAATAGAAAAGAAAAGAGTGAAGAAAAGGAAAACAGTGATTTGAGGAAGTTTCTCTATTTGCCTTGATGCTGCATTATGAATAATGAAATTTTTTTAAAATTGACGATAAAGAAAATAGAAAAGAAAAGAGTGAAGAAAAGGAAAACAGTGATCTGAGGAAGTTTCTCTATTTGCCTTCATGCTGCATTGTGAATAATGAATTTTTTAAAAAATTGGATTTCAATAAGTTCTTCTCGTGTGTGTGTGTGTATATATATTATTAACACATTATGTATCAAGAGTTTAATTTTTGTATACTGCATAGTAAAATAATTTTACATTAACATCCAATCAAAAATAAGTAAAGATGGTCTCTTTTTGAGTTGTGGATGTGAAAGTCAGCTACTTTTACTTATGTGACAACATTTAATTGGATATTAATATAAAATATTTTACAGTGACAGTGTATAAAAATTAAACTCATTAAGTATATCATATAAATGTAAAATAATATTTTTAATGTCGGATTAAGAGGTAAATATCTTTATATTTTAAGTAATTTTCAATTTTGTTTTAGTTGGTATTGATTTGATTTGATAGATTGATCTTACTCAATTAACTCGGTTGACATTATTTTAAACTTGTTAAATTCAAAATAGTCAACTTTCCTATTTGATATTAGTAAATATAATTATTAAATATAAATTAAAAATATTAATTTGAATGCTTATATATAAGAATTATAATATGTTGATCAATAAATTTATGACAAAATTGCCTTACTTTTTACGTTTATATTAAATTTTTGCATGACTATTTATGATTGACATAACCTCTGAAATACAAATATATACTTGTAATTAGATATCATTATGTTTTCTTTTCCTCTCACTTTTCCATTCACTTCTATTTCCTTTCTCCCCTATTTCATTTCAGCCAAAACATACATGTAGGGAAAAAAACAATTCACTCAATTTCTTTCCTTTTATTTTCTTTTTTTTTTTTGCCAAACATGGCCTAAGAGCCATGATAATAGGAGATATTTATAAATTTAAATTTTGAAGAAAAAAAAGACTCACAATGTAAAATTTTAAAATTTTACCGTATAATTTTTTCACTTTTCTCCTTTCTTCTCCAAAATCTAAACTCTCAAAACGTACACCAGGATTAATACTTAGACTGAATGAAGAACAGCTATGCAAAAAGTTAGCGAATGTAAATGCAAGATAGGATAATTCATTTAATTGAAAGTGACAGAGCCACAAAGAAGGGCAAACGAAACAAGATCACGAGAGTATAGTTTGAAAACAGGAATTTTGTGGGTCTTTTGATTTCTATAATTTTTATCTCCTATTTTTGACTTTTTCTTTCATAAAATTACAAAATAAAAAATGAAAAAACAGACAAGCAACAAGAAATTAAAATAGAAACCAAACAAACCCTTACATTTTTCTTCGAATGACTTCTCATCCTACCCATCCTCCAATCTTCCGCTAAAACCTGGGAATATATACCCCGTGTCGACTTTCTATATATATATATATATTAAAAAAGAAGGAAAGAGAACAAGAGGGGGTATCAACCTGTATATTGTTTATCCTGTCTGTCAGTTAGAAATTTAGAGTGTTCTATGATAATAGGCTCCTGGTTCGACTCGTGTTAAGAATAACCAAGAAATTAACTGCATGCTCAATATCCATGTGTTGTAGATTAATTAATCCATACTTCAACTGCCAAAGCAATTATATACCTATCAAATTAGCATAATAAGAAAAGATACAAGATTTTTTTAAACAAAGCATGCAGATAATCAAAACCACGCAAGCAGTTGAGGTGGATATATATATTCATCAATTAATATGCACATACAATGACAGCGAAACTCTTTCATTCTTTCCAGCCGTAGGAAGCTCGGTCAACAACTAAATAGTCTTCCCTGATATCCTTTACAACTCTAAGGTCATGATCAAGATATACAGTCTCAAACCTGCAGAAACAATTTAGAAAAATAACTTGAGAAGAAAAGGCAACCAGATGACCTGGATCATAACCTCTCCCCACCCCGCCTTTTTAAACTGAAATAGATACAAGAGACAATGGAGATGGATCATATTAATATAAGCAAACTTGAGAAAGGTTTAGATAATATGGACAAGTGATTTTTTCAGAATTGCGTGAGATCACAAAACTAAATATAGTGACTATATATATACATCAACTGATGATTACAATAATTACTAACAAATGATAAAGAGTATATTCCACGTCAGAAAAAGAAGATAAGAAGCATATTTCCTATGAGAGCTAGTACCTATATAGTGACTATATATATACATGAAATCAACTAATGATTACAATAATTACTAAAAAAAGGATAAAGAATATATTTCCCATGAGAGGGAGCATGGTCGAGATATATCATCGTTAAATACTACGCCTATTCCCAACACTCCTCCTCAAGTTAGTCTAAGTTTGTGGATTTTATGGAGGGAAAAAAAAATAAAAAGAAAAAACAAAGGCTCTAAATAATAGAAAAAATATATTGATATGTTGTGATGCAGTGTGATTCAAAATAACAAGTACCAACCCCTAATTATGGTAATATTTGAATCCTAATCCTAACTAAATAAAGAAACAAATCGTGAAATAAGAGAAAATATTGAAATTGTTGAGATATAATTTATTTATGTATATTATTGCATATAATGTATACAAATTTAGTTCTTCATTCCCATTTATTAGGACAGATTTGATTGGCGACATTTTAAGCAAGATTGGTAATAGACAATAATTACCAGATGTCTATATATTGTAGTTGTTTGTGCAATTTGAATCATCAGAAATAATATTGTTCTTCCTTCATATTACTTTTCAAGTTGGTAGACTAATTACCTTCTGCTGCCATCATTGGATCTCCTTCTAGCCTCCATTGCTAGACTATTTGCAAATATTGCAGCCTTAATTGCTGTTTTGAAATCTCTTATCACTCTCTTGCTACATCTGCCTCTTTTATCCCTTTTTCAACCCTTCAACATTTACTGCAATAATTACCATCCTAAAAACTCTTGTTTCCCCATTGCAAAGCCTCCATCGCTTTCCCCAAATTTTCCCCAGTTTTCCAGTCCTGATCCTACTTCTCCACCACTATCATCCGCTGGCCAACATTTCAGCCACCATTTTGACAACCTGACCACAGCACCAGAATCGTCATCCTCAAATCTGCCAGACCACTGAAGCCTGCCAGAAATCGTCACCAAACACATCCTCACATGTTGGTTCTTCTCCCTGCAGGTTAGCTTCACAAGCCGTCACCTTTGTAGCAGATGAAGGCACATTCGCCTTCCTCTCTGGCTGTCCTTTCTTTGCCAACCACCGCTAGCCATGGTTGCCAAGAGTGTGCTCTTGCACGTAGTAGCACACAATTCAACGCTCTCAAAGGGGCTTCACATGCCTGCTCTCGTGTTTGGCTAGGACTTGGCAACAATGATTTAGAGTGCTATGCTAGGAGCATGACAAGCAGTTGAACCCAGCAAATCCATAGAAGCTATGACATTGTATCATGATCGATCTCTACCAAAAGCATAAGTGGTTGGGTAAAGACATATACATGGCTTTATATCTGACAAGCTTTAAGCTTGTTAGAAATTAATCCCAAAATAATAATAAAATATAGTGTTAGAACTAGCATCAATAAAAGAAATAGAAGAATGTATTGGATAACTCTTGAGGGAGGGATTCAGTGTGAATCTCCACCCAACAGATTGTATTTCTATAAACTCTGTAAAATATGAACAAGTGTGATACAGTATAACTGTATCAATATCTAGAAGGTACAAGAAAGGAAAACAACCTGGAAATAAGGAACCCTTCACCCTCTAGCCTTAGCCTACTGATTCTAAATGGATGATCCCTCAAGCTTCCCTCTACTCCCTATAACAACCTTCCACTCCACATGTCCATTCTCTCTCCTACTCAACCTAACTACCTGCTGTGGCACTTGATCACTCCCTCACATGCCCAAAAGCACTAACACCATCAGTGACATTCTCCATTGGGCTAAGTTGAGGACCAAACTTCCTACCTCTCTGGTGGCTATGATGCTTGCCAAACATGAGGTCTCTAACAATACCCTGCCCTTGAAAATTCACCTTGTCCTCAAGGTGATGGATATAAAAGCAAACATTACAGCTGAAAATACTCCTTCCTAAGTCGCAAATTTTGTAAAAAGTATGTTGGCCATATAAGAATGTCTTGCAGAAAAGCGGTTAATGTTCACCCACCATGACGGTCCTTAGCAACAAGTCTCTTCCACAATTCCTCATAAATTGGTATAGGGCACACAACATAGGTCAGCACCCACCCTTCTAGTTGCACAACAGTCATGGTTCTGCCCACCCCCCCTCCCCTCTTCTCTCTCTCAACACAAAAAAAAAAAAAAACTAATCTCAACCTTTGACATCCCAATAGTTGAATGGGTTTTACTGTCCACCAGGTTGTCCATCAACATAAGAATGGGGAACTAATACAATAGTAGTGACTGTTGCTCCCATCCCTTCCCACAAGGGACATATATAAATAGGTTGTTCTCCCTCATTAGTAAACTCCTCCACCCCTTGATTGGGTCCATGAAGAACCTTATGAGGCCAAAATTCACCAGCCCATGCTTGACCATGGTTATTGTGCTACATGTATCCTAGAACCCACTTCCCTGGTGCAGGTATTGCATTTATCTATGCATGCCAACTGCCCTTCCTCATTTCACCTCCCAAATCACCTAAGTCAATCACTGTTAATTCTGAGGTAGCAGTATTATATACAGTAGAGTCAAAAGGTGAACATCCTCAACCACGTGCTCCACCAATGCCTGGAACCAATTGAGAGCCTTACCATCAAATGCCAACACAACCACCTCAATGCATCATCTCTAGCAAAAAAGGGTGACTCCATCTTACTATCTTGATCTCTCCACTGCATTTGAGCGCTGCCATGCATTGAATTCGGCGCTGACTATTCCAAGAGGATCCCTCCTAGTGGTGCAAATGACCACCATGGGAGTGAGAAGAGCTTCGATCCTCTTGCTCTCGAGACCTTAAGTCATGAAGCTCTTTGCAACGGGGAGGAGGAAAGCAGTGAGGCCCTTGTTCCACCTTGAACCCCCATTCCATCGGTCATTCGAGTCCACTCAATGGTGCAGCCTTCTCAGTGGTTATCGATTGCGCTCAATGTGGTTCCCTCAGCAATCGCATCACTTTATCCAGCTTGCTCTCCAAATACTCCATACGGCTCTCCATCTACCAGCTTCAGCGAATTGGCCCACATAGCCCCTAGAAAAAGGAGCTTTGATGCCAAAATGATAGAAATAAACAAACAAAAAGAAAATAGCGAAAGATACCATAGTGTATTAACAAAATGGAAACAGACAATATGCAGCAAATGCCAAAGGGAGAGGTTTTTTGAGAACTAAGCAGCTCACTCACTACTTTCCCAAACTAGCAAAAGCTTGAGAAAATATTCCCCCACTCACTAACAAACAATTAACCCCTTCCCCCTAATAAAATTCTATATCATCAATCACACAATCCTCCCCTCAGCATGATTCACAAACCTTACAAAATTAGTTAGGCCCCAAGCGCACAAGATGCAGTTGTTGATTCAACTAGCGTACCATTCCCTAAACTAACCCTAAACCTCTTCCTCTTAGACACTTTTAACTCCTCAGGGAACCTATCTATAACATAATACCAAGGGAAATGAGAGGAGAAAGAGAATGGATCACCAACCTTTCTACAATAGCTCCCACCATTGGTGCTGTCATCTCCCTTTTTCTTAGCAGAGTCTTTTCTCCCTCGAAGGCCTCCCTTTCTACCAATGAGCTGGCATTGCTTCTTGGTGCAACTATCTTTTTCTCATTCAGTTTCGAAACAACACTTGGATCAAAATCCAAAAATATTTCACTGTTGGAACAAAGATCTAGAGAAGCACCAAGGCCATAGACCTTACTTGGGAGCATCCTGGACACTTGAAGCCTCATCAACTAGGTAGCAACCACTGTAGGATTGACCAAGCTACTATTTTGCTTGAACAATTCTAAATCCACAGCATTCCAATGATTAAGACCAACATTAATAACCTTAACATCATCCACATATGTACTATTTTTAAGTTGTGAAGACCCAACAGGAAAGCTGATATAATCTCATGAGATGATTCAAGAGTTCTGAGGCGAAACTTACATGGCTGAGCTTCACCCATTGGTTCAGCAAAACTTAGGGCCCGTTTGGTTTGCTGAAAGCAGTTTTCAGTTTCCAGTTTTTAGTTTTCCAGATTTGTAAAGGAAAAACTGAAAAAACTGAAAACTAAAATTTTCGGTTTTCAGTTTTTTCAGCTTTTCCTTCACAAATTTAGAAAGCTAAAAACTGGAAACTGAAATCTGGAAAAAGTAAACCAAACAGGCCCTTATTTTTTGGGATGCCATTAACATTATTCCCCTTTAAAAAGTTGGGCTAGCCCATTAAGCCTAAATAGATTCTCAGCCCGATTTCTTCTACCTTCCTGACTAAGACCCTCATGTTTTCATGCTGTTGGGCTAGGCCCACTAATTAGCCATCAAATCTTCCTCCAAAATCCCTACTCTTCCTTTCCCATATATGTGCCTGGCCCATTGAATCAATTAGGCTTAGGTCTTGATCCAAACTCTAGGGTGCTCTCCCTTCCCCTCCTTCCAACTTCTTCCCATGTACATTGCTACCACTAGGAAAAATTGGGGCCACAGCTGCTCTAGCTGCCAGCATCTACCCAAAAAACATCCTGATGGCCATCGTGATCACCTAGGGACACAAATTGGGTATCTCAGCCCCCTCCTTCAAAGTAATTGCATGAACATGAGATCAACATGGAGGAAAGGCTTGGTAAAGGAGAAAACACCTCATGGATGGCTAGCACATGCCAAATCTCCACAGCTAAATGTACATCCTCTACCCCTTCCTCTTGAACCGGTCACAATTGAATAATGAATCCCAACCCCTCGCCCTCGAGCCCTGAAGCCCTAGAGTGCCCTCACGATAGAATTAGAAGTGGACTCACCATAACAAAGGGCTAGGTCACCCAATTACCTTCATAGATAAACCTTAGGCGAGTCCGCTTGTAATTTGTCCTCACTTCCTCTAAAGTATCAATCCATGTCAATCTCAATACCAATTCAGAATCATCCAATGTAAAAACAAATAAGTTTTTTGTGACGTGTAACTGAGGAAAAGAGACTTGCACTCCTCCACAATAATCAAACCCCTTTTCCTTCACAACAACCAAAACATTTTCCTTTTAACCATTCCCAACTTTGGCAAGAAAAACCAGGTGTAGGAGAAACTAGTAGACCTATAGCCTTCAAAAGTTTCTAGCAAATGAAATTCTGGGAGGCTCCCAAATCAATCAGCACCCAAATTTTCTAGCATGCCACTTCAATCCTTACCTGCACGGATTGTGGTGTAGTCTACCCAAATATACCCTTTAAGCCCAACACCATGGTATTAAGAGTTCATCTAATTCTTCCACCACATCTTGCCACTCCTGTTCATAAGTATTCTAAGGTTCCCCTTCAACAATCAGGAACCTAAATTGCTTATTATGTTTATTGATTCTTACAAACATGGTCAAGGGTGTACCTCTCATCACAATAAAAGGATAGCCCTATCAACCTTTTATCCCTCCATTCAGCCTCAAATAACTGCCTAAACTTTCAGTTCCCTGCTGTAATTGAGCCTACACAACTCAATTTCACCTCATTACAACTTCCATGCTACTTCCTGTGCTTCTCAGGGACCTAATCCTTTTCAAACCACCTATGCTCCCCATAGTTCCCCCCTTTATCCAATAAACTTCCTCTTCGAAGACATCCTTTCTTGTTCTGGTTTCTACCAATGCCACAGGATTACCCATACCCCTCAGCATAGCATAATCTCTCTCTTCAATCAATTCAACCAATTCCAACAATTCATCCATCTTCTCACAAGAGCACAACTCCAGTTCAAAGCTTACCTCCTCCTTGAGACTGTGCAAGAAGAGTCCCTTGAGGTACCTCTATTATGAAATATTGAGCAGCCCAAAAAGTTCTTCAAAACACTGCCTATACTCCATTACCGTACCAAACTACTAGTTTTCCTGAAGGCCAATAGCTTCTTCAAAGGATTCTTTGTAATGACAGGTTGGAATCTCTTCATTATAGCATCGCAAAAATGCATCCAAGATCATACCTCCACGAACATCTCCCACCACCTGGACCAAGTCAAGGTAAGTTCCTCCATAGTGACCATGTCAGTGGTGAGCCACTACTCGTATGGCAACTGATTGACACGGTCAAGCCAACCTAGAGCATTGTCGTCGTTGAACAATGGAAAATCAATCCTCCACCACTACTCAAACCCCTGTCCTTAGCGATTCATTGACGTCTCTTCATTGTCGCTACCACTGACCCTGCTTCCATTTGAGCTAATCAAATGAGGGCAAACTCACTCCTTGTGATCCATCCACCTTTCGAGTTGCTTGATTCTCCGCCTAATCGAGTCTCAACCTAGTCTAATCGTGCTCCAAGTTGCGTTATCGATCGACCTCAATCATGTTCATCAACAGATCCAACTTGGCCACCATCTGCAATCGCGTGCGGACCATACGCTCCCGTAGATGCAAAAGAGCTTTGATGCCAATGTTAGAATAGGCATAGGGAAAAGAATTGAAATGACTGTCTAGGAATTTTTATCAAATCGGGTTTCAAGACAAAGCATCATTGAGCCCTAAGAATTTGGGAAAGTTTACAAGGAAAGAGAGATTCTCAGTCCTCAAAGAGATACAAATTGACAACAACCTCATTCACTACCTTTTTCTACTATCTATACAAGTCATTTACCACAATACCCCTGCCTGCCCAAACTCTACCCTTCTTGACCAAATTAGTTAGTATTTCAACCTCTCCAAACTGCCTTTCTCTTCTATTTTGTTTTCTATGATACACTCTCCCAAAGAAGGGGTCCCTAATAGTTTTACTATAACTACTATTTCTCAATTTTTTCACTTGCCTCATAAGAGTTCTTACACAGGCTAATTAAATTATTGGTACAGTTTTTATTGTTTCAAATATTATTTTGGTCTGGATCCTACATCATGCTTGTTCAATGAACACACACACACACACACACTCTTCTAGTTCTTCCCTCCAACTCATTTCAAGAGAACATTAAATATATTTCCAATTAGTACCTAGCAAAGTTGACCAACACTAGTGAAAAATAGTTAAGGAATTAGGAATTCAACACTGAGTAAACTATATAGCTAAATTAAAACAAATACTTAGCCCATTGCAATTAAATCAAATTTTTTAACTACACATTGAACCAAAGCACTAATAATCAAAAGTACACAAGAAAAATCCAAAGTAAATGTGTACACAAGCAAAATATAAAACATATATTAGCCTCAACAAATCTATGAAAATGTAAATGCCGCATTCATCAGATCTGTTAATCATCTTTAAGAGGATATTAGATACTCCTCTCGTTGTATTTAATCATCTTTTCTCCACAACAAAAATTCTTGTTTTATTATTTTAAAAAATTGAGCTTATCCAAAAGCCAAAATATACATTTAGGCATGACTATATGTAGTAACGACTGCCATCAGAAATTTATACAAACTAGCAAATAAAAGTAAAGATCACTCAATTAGAGTGTGTTTGGAATGACTAAAAATGGGAAATGATTGAATTTGAAAATTAAATAGTGTCTGAAATTCATAAAAACTAAGAATGATTTGATTTGGTGAATCCCAAGGGATTTCATTCTTTCTACTTGGAAATCCTATTAAAATTGATAAGTTTTAATTGGAATTGATTTAATTTTAAATTTAATATTTTAAAAGACTATTTGGAAACCTTAATGAGATGGAATTGAATTGAATTCTTGTGTTTGGAATGAGTCAGTAAATTAAGGAATTGAATTCAATTCCTTGATTTGGAATGGGTCGAAAAATGAATTAATTTAATTGCTTTTACTATGTTATCCTTCATTAATAGGTTAGGAACAAAACATTATATTTAAATAAGGTTATTTTGGTATTTTCATTTGTTGGAATTCAATTCCCACATCAAGTTGCACCTATTTGGGTCTAATTTCAATTCCTTAGTTTTGTTGGATTTCAATTCCCATGGGAATCCAATTTCTGCACTTTAGTTGCTTTCAAAGCATGGAATTCAATTCAATTCCTTGATAGAATTGAATTCCAGGGGGTTTCCAAACGCCCTATTAATGAAACATTTTTCACACTATCAAATCAAATCAAATCAATTCATATTTAAATGAGTTCCAAACACGAGAACTGATTTCTAAATTAATCCAAATCTTATCTTTTATAATGAGTCCCAAACATAGCATTTGATTTCTAAATCAAATCAAAAGATTTTTACCATTTTTGATCATTCCAAACACACTCTTCATGCACAATAGCATCATGACAGATGGTGCAAAGCCTCTACTCACACAGACAAATCATACAAGTCAAACCATGAACTTCTAGCACAGTAACCTGACATAGTCGGTTGAGAACCCATTTGAGACTGTTCCAGCAGCATGGTTTAAGCCATGCTTAGTCGGAAAGGTAGAAAAGTTAGAATGTCTATAATGGACAAGGAAATTAAAATGGAGAGGGACAGAGATTTTATATAATTTTCTTTCACATGGTTGTACTCAATAGAAAATGTGAATTAATAAATGACTAAAATTTAGTTCAACCTCTCTTGATTGGTATGAGTGACATTAGAGGTAAAAAGTAATGACACCATATCATACTCATAATTACCATATTATCTAGAGGAATGATAATTCTAAACAAAATATATGAGTAAACTAATAAACTAATAAAATAGATGCTTATATTGCTTAATTTGATATTGATCTTCACTTCATTTTTTCTTTAAAAAAAGAAAGAACATGAAAGCATTTGTTAACCACAGAATGCAAATAGAAAGACATAGACTTCATACATCGAAAGTTATTCCAAGCTATCCTCTAACCAAGTAAGCAAACAATCATTGTATCTGATTTTAACAATCAATTAAGCTTCATCAGTACGAAGCAAACAAGAGTACATATGAGCATTCAAATCATTGGCCAGCAAGTAAAGCTTCCATATCATTAAACTTTTACGTCAACTACATTGTCTACTTAAAGTACTCACCAACCCTGTCCGAATGGTGGCAATGGTATTTCCCAATTCTTCCCTCGTAATACTGCACTGGTAAATCTGAAGCAGCAAATGTCAAACTTTAAAGATATCTGAATTTAATTTCGAATTCTGTAACAGTAAATAAACCTTCACACTTCCAAAAATATGTGATGCCATTCACATTAAAAACAAGATTTCAAGCATAATTTTGATCCGTTTCCAATGATTTTTTTCCCCCACAAACTTGAGTAATGATATACGATAAGAAAAAAACGAATAGCCAAATTTTGATAGAAAAGGGGATATTCATCCATTCAAGAGTTAATAAACATGATTATATGACAACTCATTTTCGTTAATAGAACTTCAGAACAGAGTTGCTACGTAGCATTCTACTGTAAAATTGAAAGCTTAACCTCTCCCGCAGAAGTTATATAGAACAAACTCTTTCTATTACATGGCAATGCATGAGTAAATGACATCAAAATCCAATCTAAAGAAAACAAACTTTAATTCAGAAACATCAACGATGACCAATGTAAACCAAAATTTAATCATTTCTAAGGCCCCAACAATTCACCAGTGTTCTGATTTAGCCCTAATCTCAATTTACTGTTTATCAGGTAAACTTAAATATGAAAAATTTGGGGCCAAATAAAAACATTAAAAAAAAATTATGTGAAACATAAGACCACAAGAGGGTTTTAGCCTACATCAAAATCCAACATGAAATCAATTACAATCACACAAAAAAGAAACAACAGGAGAATTTATTTATTATATGTTCTTCCAATCAAAAAGAATTATATAATTCACCTGAAATTTACTCTCTGTGACGATGCAATCTCAATGCCGGATCGCACGAAGAAAACCCCATTGGGAGGGAAAGTGATGACGTTATTGAGGGTCCTCTCTTGGACATCGATCACCTGCAAGACGTCGCCGGCTCGGGTGCCGAACAAGTGAGCCTTCTCGATGATGAAGAGCTGCTCCTTCTCGGTGGTCCAAAGCAGCCTCCAGGTGCCGGAGAGCGCTTGGCCCGTGGTCACGGTGCCGGCGCCCAGGGCTGCCATCGCGTCAATGGCTTCTACGATCGCGGACCGCCTCGCCGGGTCTTTCTGAGTCCTGAGGCCACGGTCCTGGTCGGAGATGAGGGCGAGAAGGCGGTCTCTTGCGGATTGGGATTGGACAGTGACGGAAGAGCAGGTGAACCTTGGGTGAGAGTAGCGTCGGTTCGGGAGTTTGGTTTCTGGGTTTTGGGGTTTGAAGGGGCTGGGAAGAAGGAGGGTGGTAGTGGCCATGGACACGGGTGGTAGTGGTGGTGGTAGTGAAGGAAATTGATGGTTTTGAGTGTCATGGCGTTTAGTGTGTGAGCGTGAATTGACTGATCTTGAAAGAATTGGCGGTTGAGAATTGAAATAACGGTGTTTGGAAACTGATCAGGAGATAAAATCGAAAATGTATTTTCAATCTCGAAAAGAGGTCGTTGTTTTAACTATTCACAGGGTAGCTAAGGTTGAAATCTTACATAGGACCGGAAGAGATATACAAAATCGTAAAATGTTAAATCATAACACGAATTGTAAGATCCTACTAGATAACATAATTACATTTATATAAATAAACTTTAATTTATTGTGCATAAAATTGTAATTCACAATTAAGGATTTAAAGAAAACATAACCAAAAATCCATATTTGATGATTAAAATTATTTTAAAAAATGTCAAACCATATTTATCCTTGAACTCAAAGTCTCAACCTCTCTATTTTATTTTTCTGAGCAAATATAAACAAAAAAATACTAATCCAAAATATGAGTGTCGATATTCATTTAAGGAGTGCTGGCCCAAAATCCCAAATGATAAGACCAAACAAAAAAAATGAATAGAAATGCAAAACTAAAAAGGTGAAGAAGCTTCTCGATAAAGGCTGGCAACGAGAAACAGGGAAAGAGGGAGGCCATGGGAATGCAATCATGGAGGTGATGATTTGTGGTTCAAAGCAGCAGAGTGCAACTGCGACTTCGACTTCAACGTCGACATCGGGGTAAAGCTCGGGGAAGAGAAGAGAGTGCAGCCGGCTAGCCAGCCAAGCACCAAGGAGTGCTCCAACTCGTCGAGTAATGGTCACAGCTTCGAAGCCTCGAACAGATACTAGGGACAGAGCTCTTCATCATCCTCGAAAAGCAAAGAGAAGAGATAAGAGATAGCAAAGAATCAAGCGATGCATAGAAATGGAGAAGCAAAGAGTGAGAAACTCACTTGGTTGGGGCTTCCTTTTGCTCGAGACTGGGTTATGTCGCAAATGGGTCGGGCTTTTTTTCACAGAAACAAGTTGGAGCTTCCTAGCTCTTAGGCACGTGAAGGTCGCAAAAATCAACCGATTCCACCAAGTTCACGATCTTCCTCGGCGATTCCACGGTGACAGTAGCGGCGAGTTGAGAGGTGGAACCGAGATCGCCCAGGCCTTCTAAAATCGTGGAATCGTGCGATCCTATGATTGAAGGCACGATCCTAGCTACCTTGACTATTCGAATATATGATACCGGGGATTTGGATATCTAACCTGAGAATCTCACTTTAAAGAATAAAATAAACAATTTTACCATTGAATTAATAAAGTAAAAAGGGTCCCACTTTTAATTTTATTAATTCAAAAATAATACCTTCTTACTTTACTCTCTAAAGTGAGATCCTCACTTTAGAAGATCCTTACCCCGCGAACCCATGCGGTAAGACGGACAAGGGATATGATACGGATACGAGAAACACATTAGAATTAAAAATTATAGGATGCAAACATGTTACATGTAGGTAAAAATTTTAAAAATTGATACATTATTCAAAATATTATTTTATGTAATTTATGATTATGCTTTATTTTCTTATAAGCTAAAAAGTTATGTATTATCTCCTTTTTATAATCTTGTTTATATTGTGTTTTAAATTAAATATCTCTGAACATGTGTTACTAGTGTTTCTTACAAGATTCGACATGGACACAGGTCCGACACGTAGACACGGCACTTAAATGGTGTGTCCGTGTTAGGCGATATATAATGGAAGAGTGGGAGAATAAGAGCCATCATCACATGTGATGAATTCACTGTTGCAATTACACTCCTCACTTTTAGGTGTTTAAATAACATTATTACATTATCTGGGATGCAATTCAATTTGATTTTATTAAGAATTTAATTCAACTCTGTTATAGATTAAATTCTTATATTTGAAATGAAGTATTAAATTATAAAATTGAATTCAATTTCTTAGTTTAAAATGTACATGAAAATACACTTAATGGTTTATTTTGACTATTTTATTCTTTATTAATAAAATATTATATTTTAATAACACATTCAATTATTTATTAGACAACATAAATCTATCAAAACCAAACCAAAATACTTTGAAAAATAAATATGCAAGGAACATTTTTCTCAAAAAAAAAACTAAAATTGCTTGGATGTAGGGTGCTCACTCTAGCACCCTTCTACACCCAGAGCTCATGTGGTTGGAATCGCGATATTGATAGCATTCAAAGGCGCTCTGCCACAAGTTTAGAGATTTCCAATTTAGACACATCCCTCGTTTAGCTAACACTTGAGCTTATCCACCACTTGAGATAGAGAACGAAAATGCTAGGTGCACAACTTCACGTGATAACATTCGCACACCGTATGGCATTTTGGCAGAGAAAGACAAAAAATGTATGGAAAGGAAAAGATGGTACACAATGGGGAGAAAAAATAGCTAGAGTCCTCCCTTATTTCCCATCATCTCTAAAACGTGGCTTTCTTCTCTCAAATTCAATTTCATTTTCACTCTCCTTCTCAAACTCACTCTCTCTGCTATCTCTCTCTTTTCACCCTTCTCCTCCACCATATGACACAGTGGAGCATGTAGCTGAGGATAGGTTTCTTGCAGTGGCTGGATGGTGATGGCCTAAGTGATGATCAATGGAGGCGAGTAGTGTGATGTGACATGGTCGACGATTGTCCTATACCTCACGATGTCATTTGATCCTCTCCTAATGCCCTTGGATGAAGGATCTCTTTGGGCCTAAGTCGCGACCAAAAGCAAGCTGCCTGACCACAGTGCTTTCTTAAAGGTCTCTCCTTTCTCTTTCTCCCTTTTAAATCTCACCCCAACTTAGTCATTTGCTCAATCTCATATCAAAATTTACAGTTTCTAATGAAATATTGTTCCTTTTTTATTAAAAAAAATTATCATGCATCACTTTTTTGCTGCAATTCTATTCATTTATCGGCAATATAGTCTCAAAACTCAGATTTGAACTTTCTGTTGAGTGTCCATGCTTATTCTCAAAGTCATTCAATTTCATGTCTTGTAGCCCCTTTTTTTTGTTGTTACAATTAGTGCTGCAATATATTGCAGTAAAATGGTTTTGATGTAGTTAAACAAAGTTAATCCAAGGTGCAAATGTGCAATCCCTCTAATTGGTTATTGTTATAGCAGTTCAGGATTATAACTAATTTGTTAACATGAAGTCTATAATTCTTGTAAAGTTGCAATGAAGGATCTTTTTATCAAAGAATAAAAAGATTTTGAATTTGTTACTTTCTAAAGAAGAACACAGGTTATCTTGGCATGTAGAAGAAAATGATCCATTGATTTTGCCCTAATTTGTAGATCCTATTTCATCCTATGATAATTGTTATGTCCTCCTTAAATTGTCAATTTAGTAAAACAAAATCCACATAACGAGGATAATGATTGTGAGAAAAAAAAGGTATCCATACAAAATGAAAAAGAAATAGACTTCACTTATGAAATTTCACTGAAGATATTGTATCATGAATTTACATTTGGTTCAAATATTTGAAGGTATTGATCTTTGCTCCAATTTGTTTGGTCACATGGTAGGTGGGGCTAGTAGTGATATCAAGGATGTAAGTAGACTTGAAGGTAAGTATTCAAACTATCATTTTGTCATTTAAAATCTTAAGCTTTTGAACCACTTTATCTGTGCGGACAGCATATACATTGTTCATATGAGTACTGAGTTATTTGATATCTTATTCTTATTTCCTCAAAATAGGCTCTTGAGCCTCTTATTATTTTCCAAAGCATATGTGCAAAAACAGAGTACTAGAATTCTAGGCTACTTGTACTAATTGTGCCCTTACACTAGTTGCAAAATGTGCCTTGTTGATATCCTTGACACGTGCTTAATTTAGATGACATGGTCTCTAAGATTTTCTCTGTGTCTTTGCAATAATATTGATATAAAGAATCAATTGTCTGAGAATGTTCACTTTGTCTGAATTTGCAAAGTTAAACTTGTATAAATGCAATCCTAAATAACCACTTGCCTATTAAATTTTCTCACATGGAGTAATAATGTAATATGAAATGTCTTAGAGACACAATGTAGGCAATTGAATGTTCTTCACCCAATACAAATATACTCATGCACCCTAGAAAATGAACTCTATCGATTCTTGGCTAATCTTTCAAAAACCAAATTGTAACTATTTTTTTTCAAAGGAATGATAGTTGAAGCATCCATCATGGCATTCAACAGAAGATGTTTACCTTGGTCAAAGAGATACTCTCGACTAGACTTTTGAAGTTGAACCATTGGTAACATTTGAGAAGTAGGAAAGGAACAATTGATAAACAAGAATGGACCGGTGAAAATGCCTTTTACACTATTATATCCCAACATGTCAGATTATTCTAAGGAGGGTGCACTCACTGGGAAGGGAATTCCAAACAGCATTTCTATTTGGTTATCAAGCCAAAGATGATTGATTAATAAATTGGGTTTTGATTGCAAATTTGCAGTTTTAGGGAGCAATAATGTTTGTGCTTCTCTTATTTTTTCTTTAAGTGGGACAAAAGTTTGAGTTTTCTAGAAAATTAATTACTTGTGGCCTTTAGCATAATTCAATATCATTTTCTCTATATAGTCGAGTTTGATATATGACTGATGCGAGTTGCCGCGACTCCCAAACAAATTGAAGTTTATAAAGTGTTAAGTTGCACCAAAAATATACTAAAGGGCACAACCTAGGTCATCTCTCAAGGAGGTTTCAATACTTAGTTGTGAAAATTAGGGGTTTGGGAGAATGAGAATTATAGCAATGAAAATTAAAAGATAATAGCAATAGTGGAGAAATGTAACATCCTAATTTTTAACCCAATGCTCTAGAACATATTTAGGTTAATCATTAGTCTGTTACGTCATAGCTTCCTTATTACTTTAAAATACTTAGCGGAAATACTGGTAAAAATTTTTTTGAAATATAAAAGCAAAGTGAGAGCCGCGCGATACGTTGTATAATAAAGCATGGATGAAAATAAAGCAAACATCTCATCATAACATAAGGCAAGTAAAGGCACATCACAATAAAACTGAACTGCATATTCATATATAATATGATATGCCCACTTGTGTAGAGTGGGGCTTAGTTTGATACATCATAAACAGATACAACTAAAAGAAAATACAAAGGAAAATACGACGGAAAACGTAAAAACAACTCCCAAACCCCAGTATAACTAAAGGGGTAATCTCTAAACAAAAGGAGATCCATCCCCATCTAAGTGGTGTGTGCTCTACCCGGGTACTCCATCAGTCGTATGTCACCTCCTACTGACGTCCATCTCGCGAACGAGGCACATAACCAGGAAACTGGGCGAGCTCCTCTGGCGTAAAGAGGCAGAATGAGGATCGAGAGTGACCCCCGCGATGTGGCTGCATCTCCGGTCGTCGTGCAAGCCGTGGCTGAGTCACGGTATCCTCACTGCCTTCCCTCATCAGTGGTGGAGTGGGGGCGGAGCTCTCGCTATACGGATGGGTAGGCGGGTCCTCAGACGGGTCGGTCTCCGAGAAGTAGGTCGGGGGCACGTAATCGGGATAGTCACGCATGGCTGAGGTGGCGGTGTGCATGCGGAGCACTCTCTCGTTATGCGTACGCGTGCACTCAAAAACCCGCTCGTCGTCGCCGTAGGGTGTTGTCAGGGAGAAGCGATGGGTATGCACAGGGTGAGCGAAGGGACGTCCCACGAACATGAAAACTCGCACCGTGCACTGTTCCTCAAAATGGTATGACCCGTGATCCGAGTCATAGTGCACCTCCCACGTCGGGGTGTCCACAAAAATCATGAATGTCGCCATCTGAAGACGTGACGGAAAGAAAGAGATAGAGGGAGTGAGAATCTTGCTAAAGAATCTCAGTAGGGCCTCCTACTACCTAGGTGTCATCATCTATGTCCTAAGGAACCTTGGGTTTAGTTATACAAAATAAGTGAGCATGCATAAATATCTGTTTTTAGGTTCTAAAACATAATTAGCCAAGGTCCGTTCATTTTAGCATGAATCTTAATGACATGGATGCACTCATATTAGAGAATGTATGCATAGCTCTACCTAATGCAAGAATAATGATCTCAATCAATAGGAACATCATAATAGTGGCATAAAGTGGCAATTAAATTCTCAAATGGGAAACTTTGTGAAATAAACATCATACTTTACTTCCTCATAGGCCACCCTAAAAGACAATCGCTCTGGGGGTGCTTGGCCGAACCGGTGTCACCCAGAACGTGTCACATCTCTAGGTTATGAGCTCATACCTTAACTAGTCGTCACTGGTTCTTACTTATCAATCCCGATAAGCGTAATATAATCATAAACATAATCCCGACTTATCCAGTACAGGCTAGGGGGCATTTCTTGGGGGTGCTCGACCGAATCGGTGTCACCCAAGAATTCATCTTGGTACCGATGTCACATGAGTTCTCTGGAGGTGCTCGGCCGAACCGGTGTCATCCGAGAACTCATCTTAGTACCTCATAAAAATCTCATAGGTTTTCAAAAACTTTCTGAGTCCCGAATTTGTCAGAAATTCTGCAACATAACTGCAGCATGCCGAATTTCTTCCAAATTCTTCTTTATGCCACGTAAGTCATTCAAACATGAATCCTCCATCGTAATTTTTCATGCATTCACATAATCATTCTCATGCATTCTCAAGCAACATTAAAAATCCATTATGCTCTTGATCCTACAGTATCTTATGCTTTGACCCTTACGGGCCTTAAACTTGTGGTGTAATTAACCTATCATCTTCTATCAACCTTTTATGCACCTAAGGGCTCTCTTCAAATAGATCTCATTATAATTTATGCTCTTTACTAAATCTGAACAACATCATTCCTTAGGGGCAGCATTATGAACTTAAAATTTGCAGGGTTCTAGAACTTACGTTTTAGACCCTTTCTTGGTTCTGTCTTCGCCTAAGGCGCTATAAGTTAAACCTAAACCAATTATGAGACATTCCTATGTATAAGGACTAATTATAAGCCATGTCTACCATATTATGATGTTTCTGGATAGATTCTAAAAATTAAATGTTCTAAGAGTTCTAGAATCGCGGTTTTACGGTTTACTAGTTACTAGTTTCTTTATAGGAGCTAAAATTCAATCCTACTTCGATTGTAACCAAATTTTTCATGATTAAACAATCCTAATCTGATTATATTCCCATTGAAACAGTTTGGGCAGTGTCCAAAAATAAATAGGTTAAAACTATGCTAAATCTTGACTTTACGATTTTTCTAGAAAACTAGTTTCTCTCCTATCATGCATGGAAACGTTCCTACCTCATCATACATAATTTTTACTCATTCAAACACATCAAAACATCATCACACATCAGCAAACTCATCATGGAAGGAACAAAACTTTAAGTTTCCAAAAAGATGCATAACTTGTTATTTCTAAGACGTATAAGTTGCTAGTTTCTCTTGGGACAGTTTTTAGGACTTCTAAAACTCATTTGCAAACCATTTTATTTTGTAAAAGAGCTAAAAACATCCTTAGGTCAGTGACCACCTGATCCCTCCTTAAAAGAGTATTAAATTCATAAATCTTATTGGTCTTAATCTTATAAACTTCATAAGGTTTTTAAAGAGAATCTTAAAACTTAAATTGTTGGCCCTTGTGGCTAGATGAATCTCCTTCCAAGTCCATCATCACTACATGGCCGAAATTATGCATTCAAAGAATGCTCCCATATTGAACTTTAACTTGAGATAAAATGGGCAAGTCTTTGAGCTCTAAGGTCTTTAAGTGATGATATAATTTAAACATGCTATGCACTTCATTTTTATTCTTCATTACAAAATAAAGTGGGAGCTTAAAGTAAATATGCAAGACTTGAATTTTAAATATGCAAAGCTTGAATTAAATATGCAAGACTTGAAATATAAATATGCGAACCTTTAAAATATAAATATGCAAGTTCATTTCTTTATTTTAGTGCTCTAGGCCCAGCAACAATCGACTTTAAGGCCGAAATAGAAAGGCTTTGAGATTTAGTTAGGCGATGGTGCAATTCTCATTTTAAATCTTTATGTTCTTTAGTGATGAAAAGTAAATATGCTAGACAAGAATATAAATATGAGATGCAATCCATTCTTTATCCTTTAACTTTAAGTGATGGCTTGGAAATTAAATATGAATGCAAAGCTCAAAATAAATATGTAATGCATAAGTTTGAATATAAGTATGAATGCTAGTCCATTTATTTCTTATTAGAGTTCATACAAGACTTTTGAAGGAACTTAGACCTCAACCCAAACTTATCATGACAAGATAAAGTAAAGATAAGGGTGAACCTCAAGGGCTCTTTAAAGCAGAAGTTTCTTTTCTTAAAATGTAGACATAAATGACATTTTTATTAAAACTCAAGCTCTAGAGGCCTCATTGTGATGAACACATAGTCATCATCTAGAAGTTCTCATCATCAAGCCATTGTGAACCTCATTGGCCAATATGGCCGAAAACTTGGAGAAAGAAAAGGAAAAGGAACCAAAACTTTTGAGAAGAAAAGAAACATTTGAAACTCTAGAGACCATGATCTTGATGATGCATTAACACCAACATCATGAGTCCTCATCATTGAGTTCATGTAACCATTTTAAAATATCATCAAGGTAAAAGGTTTCAAGGTTCAAGAAGAAAGAATAAAAGAAAACATCTTTAACTTAAGAACAAAGATCAAGCTTTAGAGGTTGTTCAAGTGATGAACATTATCATCATGAAACCTCATCATCAAGCTCTCATTCCTTTGATCCTTAAGCCTCATGGCCGAAAACAAAGAGGAGAAGAAGAAGAAAAGAAGTTCTAAAAAGATTCAAGAGAAACTATGAATACATAAAGAGATTAAGAACTTTAAATGAAAGAAACTCTTGAAAGAAAATCCCTACCAAGTGATTTGGAGATTGGGATGAGAGAAGAGGATGAAGAACTTGAAGAACTTGAAGACTTGAGCTTGAGAGAAAAAGGAAACTTTGAAGTGCTCTTTGAGAACTTACACTTAGCAAATGAACCCAAAATGATGCAAGTTCACCCAAGCAAGCTATTTATAGAGAAATGAAACAAATGCAAGGTGCAAGGAGGGAGGAGGGCTTCGGCCATCAGCACAAGGGCAGCCCATGAGGTGAGATAATGTGGTCTTGAGGCATGGTGAGGTATGGTTCAAGGTATGGCTTCAAGCATGGTTCTTTAAGTGGGAAACAAATCAACATGTGATGCAAATGGGAGAGGGATGGCCAAAGGTGCATCAGCCATGGGGGGAGGATTTCTTGCATTTTAATTGTAGTTTAGAGTTGTGTTTAGGTGTATCTTTGATTAGGATTAAGATTAGGAATTTGTAAGAAAGTGTTTAGGTGAGAAAATGGGTAATCAAGGTTGTCAAGACATAATTAAGGAGTGTTCTTGCATCATTAGTGAGTTATAAACTCATTTTAGTGTATAAACAATTCTAGACACAATTTCTTGATTTAAGGAATTGGAGAGAGAAAACACTATTCAAGATTCCAAGAATGAAATCTTAAGTTTTAGAAAAGAGATTTAAATCTAATCTAAGCAATCTTAGGTTCTAATTAATTTTAATAATTTATTTTGACTCTAGATTAATTATGAAAATTAATTAATCTTCGATTAGAGCCTAATATTGCTTAGGTTTGCTTAATTACATCATTAAGCTCAAAAATACTATTCTCGGGGCAAAATCGTAATTTTGCACTAAAACTGCCCGGGACCACCAGGACTCAATCAGATGCTTTGGAACATGTAAAAACATGGTTATAAACCTCTGGGGAAAGTTTCGGGCTCAAACAGCACCTTTACCAGCGTAAAATGCTATAGGAGTACTTTGGTCATTTTGACCCGAAACTGCAGAAAATGAGACTTTCGTCTCCGGAACCACTCAAGGGTCATTCAATCCCCTTCAAACATTGAGTTGGCCCTTCGAGGACTGCCGGGTCGGCCATCCTCGAATTTCGGGCCGAAAATGACCTCAGGGGAATTTTGGTCATTTTCCACTCAGACAGAAAATCTGGTCGTTACAAGAAAAACACTAGTACAAGGTATTCATAGGATTAGAAATCAATTATCATTGACCAAATATTAAACCCATTATTGGCTATTAGTAATAAATTACTGGCAATTCTACTAGTGATTAATTGATCTTTAGAATTTGACCAATGCAAATAACTAATAAACGACTATTGCCAATTTACTTAGAAAATCACACTGATTTAATGAACCAATTGCTATAGTCCAATCGCCAATCGAAAAGTTAATTCTAATTCTCCCTCAAACATAAACCAATAGATCTATCAATTTATGCCCAAAGGGTTTTCCCTAAACGACAATCACCAATTTAGTTATTCCAATAAAGATTATAGCAATCACCACAATAATTAAAGGAATGGAAACTGCAGAATATTAAGAAAACCAATGCATTCAATATAAACAAAAAGTCTCAAATATCATCCCAATCCATCCAGAAATCCCTACACTAGTAAAGAAATCTACTCCTCTATTTTTGGAGGATTACAGCAATAAAAATAAAAGAACCTGAAAATAATAGCAATAATTCTTGCGACAATCTCCAAGATAAAGCGCCTTCACCAACGGAACCCTTAGAGACAGAAGAATAGAGAAGGAGAAAAGAGAGATGTAGAGAGAGAATAATAGCAATTGAAAGTAATGGCTTAAAACAGAGTAAAAAGCTAGGGTAAAAGTCTATAATAATCTCTTAAATACTGCTCTCTAAAATAGCCCAAACTGGAGTCCAAAAACAGAGCTGTTCTACGTCATCGCACGACTGCTGTAGCGGTTATTGACGTCTTCAATTATTCGATCATTTTGGCCTTTTAAACATCCGAATTTGTCCTTGGCACTAGAAACAGAAATTGTATCCTTTTAAATAAGCTTTCCAAAGCCACCAAAATCACCTCAATTGGACATCTGTAGCTCTAGATATTGCAAAAATACTAACTAGAAGTCAAGTTTGACAGCATCAAAACATCAGCAATCTTTAATCTTACAACTCAATTTTCACTAAGATGCTCTTAGAATTGGATTTTGAGCTAAACATGAAAGTTATAGAGGACTTCGTGAGCTTTCCAAAACATCTTTATTTATCTTAATCTGATCCCTGTAGAGAGAGATACAAATTTTCTCTTATAATACTTTTTGCAATTGTGCTCAAATAAGCTCAAGAACTCTTATATTTAGCTCCCGAATTCTCTTAAATTGATCATTGCTACAAGCTCCATGCAGAGAGTTCCCAGTCTTATTCTTGACATTTTGCACTCAATTCAAAGCTTTTGTATACAAAAATCATACTTGTGACACCCTAATATTTAACCCAACATGCCTAGGATGCATTTAGATTAATTATTAGTCATTACTCTTTTGTTTTAGTTCTTGATTCTAGTTTATTTAAAATACTTAATGAAAATATCAGTAAATTTTTTTTTTTTGAAAATTAACAAAAAAAATGTGAGCCATGTAACTTAAAAGAGCTACATCATATGATCACGCATACAAGCCAAAAGGAACTAAACGTATCATAAGCAAATACAAATCATAACGTATCACAACATCAAGCATTAAAAATAATAGATAATTCATAATATATCACATAACATAGGTACTAATGTAGCAATAGGCCCACCATTAAGGGTTAGGGCGATACAGTCATCCATAAGAACATAAAAAGGAAATAGCAAAAGGTACAACTAGCCACGATCCCTCCTGCCTATTATGCCTAAACAGATAACCCCCAAAGAAACAAAAAAAGGCTATCGTCTACATGATACGTGCATGGATGCTCCACATGAACACAAAAAACGGACAGCATAACGACCCACAGAGTGATATGACTGGTGTGCAGCTTCGAATTGCAGCTCCCGAGTAGGTGTGTCAATGAAGATCATGAACGATGCCATCGTTCTCTAAAGACGTGATGGAAAGAAAAAAGTGGGCATGAGAATCTTATACAAAAAACTCAGTAGGAAAACACCTCCTAACATGTGTCATCATCTATGTCCTCAGGAACCTCGAGTTTGATTATGAAATAGTGGGCATGCATATAATGATCAGTTGTTAAGTTCTAAGTGTTATTTATCCGAGGTCCGCCTATTTTATTATGTGTGTTAATGCATAGATACAACATGATGAGTCACACCAATGCTCCAAATAATCCATCACAACATACAGGATGCACCCTATACTAGCATGATCATCTTCTCGATGATTTTAGAGGTGACTTAGGTTTTTATCTATTTTATTTAGGGGCCGCCCTATAATTTCTCCCCTCTCGGGAGATTCTAGGTTATGAGCTCATACCTCACTAGTTATCACTAGCTTATACTTATCCTCTCGATAAGCAAATTCCCGGCTCCATCTCAAAGTACAGGATAGGGGCAAAGGATCACTTCCCTCTGGGCCCAGCCCAATACGAAAAGATCACCTTCTGGGATCACCTTTCACTGAGCTCGACTCATTATGAAAGGATCATCTCCCTGGATCACCTTACGCCGAGCTCGGCTCGTTATGAAAGGATCATTTCCGAGTGTTTTAGGTCACCTTTAACCATGGCATGTTCAATGGAGATGCAATGCAATCATACTTGCTAATAAATATATCATGCTCATAAGTCTTTACGAATCATGCATCTCGATCAATATGTATAATCATAACAAGTCATGCAATTGGTCACACAAGCATGCTTCACATCCATTGCATATATATATATACATATATCAACAAGTATATTTATATCAAAATAAACATGCTCCTACCCAGTATGCCAGAAGTCAAGGACCAAACTCAGCTAATACCCATGCTATGCATACAGGATATATATTCAACAACTATGAACCATCATGTTCACAATCCAAGGATAAGCATGCAAGGTCACCAAATCATGTTATACAGGTGGAGAAACACTTATTCACACATTTTAGGTCCTGGTAATCGATTACATGAGCCTTGTAATCGATTACATAGTTCAAATTTTCAAAACAGGGATGCTCGAGGTTCTGGTAATCGATTACATTGGCTATGTAATCGATTACACAGGGCAGTTTTTCCAAAACAAACATGTTTTAGCTCTTGGTAATCGATTACATAGACTGTGTAATCGATTACCAGTGTTGAAATTGCATTCTGGGTTTCAAGAACATCTAAGTCATCAATTACATGTAATGGTAATCGATTACTGGAGTCCAGAAACATATTTTGGGTTTTCCAAAGCCTTGTGTAATCAATTACTTAGAACAAATATCATATCCGGGTGTTGGAAGACACTCTGGTAATTGATTATATCCCCCTGGTAATCGATTACCAGCAACCCCAAAGCAAGAAAAACCCAAGTTTTGACATTCCTCAAGCTACTCATTCTTTCTAAAACCATTTTGAACAACATCCCAACTCTTTCTTTGATGTCAAAACATCTTGTAAAGATTATTGCCCATGGAGTCAAAATTCCTATGCAAGTTGAAAGGGGTAAGTCTTGAGCTCTAGATATTTAGGTAATGACATAATTGTAAACATGCCAATGCAAACCTCATTTTAGTCTTTGACATTAGAAGGTGATGACAAAGGAAATATAAATATGAGAATGCAAGCTCATTTTACATCTTTAAGATTTAGGTGATGGCTTGAAACATAAATATGCTAGACAAGAAATATAAACATGAAATGCAAGTTCATTTGCTTATCTTCAAGATTTAGGTGATAACTTGGAAAGTAAATATGATATGCAAGAACTTGGAAAGTAAATATGAATGCGTTTCCATTTTTATTTCTTTAAGCTCCAAGCTCAAGACTCCTATTTAGAGTAAAAATTCTAAAACACTAATCAATCTTAAAAAATGGGCATGAGCTTTAGAGTCCCTCAATACCATGGTTCTAAGAACCTCATTCCCTTGAACTTATCATCAAGCTCAACCAAAAACAACTCAAGTGCAATAACCAAAATAAACTTTTTCTCATGTTTTCTTTGAAAAACCAAGTTCAAGCCTTGAGCTCTAGAGGTTAAACAAATGGTGGTAACACAACCAACATCAAAACCCTCATTATCAAGCTATGGCCTTGAACATCCAAAAAGGAAAACATTTCAAATGAACCACAAACATTTCATCCATATCTCATTCTTTGAAATCAAAACAAAGAGAAGCAAAACCTTGGCCTTCAGAGGTCAAACAAATGATGGCAATACAACCAACATCAAAGATCTTCATCATCAAGCCATGGTTTTTAAACCATCTAATAACAACCAAATAAAAGAACAGAGAAAAGGGGAGAGGAAGCTTAAAACCGAAAATGGCAAGGAAAAAGAGAAAAAACTCAAATGAAAATCCCTACCAAGATTGTTCTTCTTGTAGAAAGAGAATGATCTAAGGTGGAGTTATGGTGGTTTGGAGTTGATAGGTAGTGGTGGAAGGTGGTTCTTATGGTGGTGGAGGAGGGAGAAATGGAGTCTTGAGATGAGAAAGAAGAAAGGATTTGAGAGCACTTTTTTTTTACACAAACTTTAGCCAAAAATGAGTGGTAGGAATGAGAGTGTTTGAATATAGGAATGAATAAATGTGAGTGTGTGGAGGGGGGAAAAAGGCAGCAGAAATGAGGAGGCTTTGGGGGGAAAATATTTTCATCTCATGTAGGTTAGAAGATGCATTATAGGTAGCTTAGATTAGGCAAAAGGGTTAGGGATTGGTGATTGAGTGTTTGGGTGAGAAACCAAGTAATTAGGGCCATGCAAGACTACATTAGGAAGTTGTCTTACTCAATTAGAGTGAGATCACCTTAATTCACAAGGAATCTCATCACATCAATGTCTCTAATTTAAGGGATTAGAGAGATAAATTACTATTGCCTTTGACATGACACAAATTCTTAGATTAAGGAAAGGATTTTGAATTTCTCTAAGTAATCTTAAGCTCTCATTAACCTCAAATAATTATTTTGACTCAAAATTAACAATTATAATCCATTAATCTTTAATTAGAGCCCAATATTGCCTATGTTTCCTTAATCACACAATTAAGCTTATTAGGCACTTAATCAGGGGCAAAACAGTAATTTTACAGAGACGTTATACAGTCCTTAAAAACAACATTTCAAACCTCCGGGTAACATCTGGGTTCAGGCGGCAAACAGTCCCACATTAAATTACCGCATGGGTACCTTGGTAGTTTCACATACAGGACAAACCAAAGATTGAGGTTTTCACCTCTAACACAAACAGAACACACCTAATCCCCTTCAACTATTAAACTATCCTTTTAATATTATCCTAGACCAGCTGTCCTCGATTTCCGGACAGAAATGACCTCAGGGGCATTTTGATCATTTATACACGGGGAAGAAATCGGGGCGTTACAATACTCAAAGAGATAGGTTAAAACGCAACAGGCTCTAGTCCAATAATTATCCCAAAATCAATGCAAAAGCCATCAATTCTATCAAAATCACCCAATGAGAAATAAATTAAAATCCTTATTAATCTTTTCAATAACTCAATAAAACTCATGCAAAAAGCTAAGGTTTGGTAGTAAGATAAGTGGCATAAATGCCCCTTATCAATGACGTGGTTCTCAAAATTATTTTTAGCCTTTTATTATGAGAATTTCATTTTTGATAAGGTATCAATATTTTATTTAATATCGATTAAGAAAAGGATGGTCCAAAACAAGACCATGGATAGAAGAGAGAAATTTACGTGTCATAGGAAGTAATAACTATTTGGTATTTATTTCAGTTTTAAATTGAAAATTGGGAGTATACAAACTCTCTTTTCATTAAACTTGTACAAATTTAGATAACTCTAATAAATTGGCAAACTCTCGATTCAACTACTGATTTTATAAGTTTGAGTTTACATTTTGTTTTGAAGATTGCAAGTGATTAACCAAAATTTACATGAAAGTAATGCTGATAAGAAATGCACTTTGGCTGATAAGTTATTCTAAAAATGCTAATAAGTTTCGTGTTATGTTGGTAAGTGATTCAATTTCTAATAAGAACTTGAACTTTTCATGTAAATGCATAGTAGTGCCATGTAAGAGTGTTCCACATTTTAGAGTGCATTATTACTTCCTTGTGGCAAAGCAAATGTTTTTAAGTTAAAAAATAATTAAAAGGAGTTTTTGAAACAAATGTATACCAAGATTAATTAATAGCCAAGTGTTTCAATAATGCAAATACAAATGTTTAGAGAGACAGAATGATTTTACCAAAATAGAGTTAGCTATTGTTATTTATTATAAAATTTCAAAAATTTGAAAAATGACCAACCAAGTGTAACATCCTCAACCTCTGGGGGAAAACACGTCTATATGGGGGAGGTATCCATACCCTTAGAAGTTGGCTAAGGGACAAGCACCTTCATGACACCTTCATCATCAAGCTTTCATTTTTCCAAGTGCCAAAGGCCTTCATGGCCGAAACATGAAGAGGAAAAGAGAAGTTCCAAATGTACAAGAGAAACATAAACTCATCCTTAACTAAGCTAGCAAAAGATGAAACTTTTCTTTAAGAAAAACTCAAGCTTTAGAGGCCTCATGTGAGATGAACTCATAGTCACCTCTAGGGAGCACTCATCATCAAGCCATCTTATTCAAGGCCTTGAGGCCGAAATCTAGAGGAAAAGGAAAGGAAGAAACCGAAAAAGAAAACATCATAGAGGTTCAACCATTCATCATTTCCCAACAAGATTCAAACATTAAGATCAAAGACACATTTTTAGAAAGGTTCCTTACCAAGTGTTGATATCCTTGAAGATGGAGAAAGGTTGGTTCTTTGAAGTGAAAGAAGGAAAATCTTCCTTGGAGCCTTGGTATGTTTTTGACCAAAGGAAGAAATGGAGGAAGAAGATGTGTTTGAGCTTGGTTGTATGTGTCTAGATGGAAGCAAGATGAAGAATGGAGGAGGAGGAGGTGGCGGTTTCTTCTTGGAGCAAGGAAAGGAAAAAGGAAAACTTGGAGAAAGCTCTAGAGAGAACTAACACCACTCTTGACTCAAACTTTGCAAATGGTTGAAAAATGAGACAAGGTTCACCAAGGTAATGTATTTATAAGCAAATAAATCATGAAGGAGTGAAGGGGGAAGGCATGGCCAAAGCTTCTTGGGCAATGAAGAGAAAAAAAAATCTTCTTAAGTTGTCATTCATGGTGTGATTGAAAGCATAGTAGGCATGGTTCATAGGGTGGCTTTGAAAGAAAGCTTGATTGACTACATAAATTATAATTCTTTTGAATTTTTTGGGGGAAGAAGTGGTGATTTTGATGTAGCCATAGGGGGGGTTTTGTTTGATTTATCATGTATTAGAGACACATCTAGAAGTAAGCAAGGTTATGCCACTAATTAAGGTTGTGTAATCAAGTGTTTAGGTGAACTAATTTGGTAATTAGGGCCATAAATACCTTGAATTAAGAGTGATTTTGTAGGATTAATGGAGTCAAAACTCCTATGACTAGTGATTAGAGGGTGACAACTTTTCCTTGGGAATGGAAGTGTGAATAGTGAAAATACTATTCATGGATGCTTTTTCTTTTGAGAAAAAGACTAGAAATGGGTTTTGAGTTTCCTTAAGCAATTTTAGGTCCTAATTAATCTCAAATAATTATTTTAGCTCTAGATTAATTAGGGAAATTAATTATCCTTTCATTAGAGCTTAATTTTGCTTAGGTTTCGAGTTAAATAATTCGTTAAGCTTGAAATGCACTAAGTAGGGGGGTAAAATCATAATTTTTACCAAAAGTTTCCCGGGACCTCCGGGACTTAAACAAACATAGTTCATGCCTTAAAAACATCATTTTTGATTTTCGGGATATGGGCCGGGTCAACCAAAACTTGAAACTACCTTAAAGCTGTGCAAGGGTATTTTGGTCATTTACGTGCAGAAACCTCAGAAATGAGATTTTTCTGCTTTGTTAAGCATTCATATACATACAATTCCTTTCATATATCATAAAAGCCCTATGAGGATGGCCGAGGTCGGTCATCCTCGCGTTTTAGGTAAAAAATAACCTTAGAGACATTTTGGTCATTTAAAAGTTTAGAGAAAACGGGGCGTTACATATAGGGCTTGAACTCGAGATATAATTATTTTAACATATGCTATTAACCTTTTATGCACGCAAGGATTCACAACTAAAGATTCTTACTAATATTTATGCTTGTCAACGAATCTGGACAGCATCACGCCTTGAGGGCAGGAATTATATCTTGTAATTATGGGGGTTCTAGAAACTAATTTTTAGACCCTTTCTACGTTCCGTCTTCGCCTAAGGCACTATAAATCAAACCTAAACCAATTATGGGGCATTCCTATGCCTATGAACTAATTATAAACCATGTTTACTACATTACAAGGTTGCTGGATAGAAATAGAAAATTAAATAATCTAAGTGTTCTAGAATTGCACTTTTGCGGTTTTCTAGTTACTAGTTCCTTTATAGGTGCTAAAAATCAATCCTACATCAAATATTACCAAGTTTTTCATGATTAATCAATCCTAAACTGAATGTTATCCCATTAAAACAGTTTTGGTAGTGGTTAAAAATAAATGGGTCAAAACTATGCTAAAACTCAACTTTACGATTTTTCTGTAAGACTAGTTTCTTTCCTAACATGCATAGAAAGGCTCCTACCTCAACATATATAATTTTTACACATTCTAACATATTAAAATCATCATCAAACAGCACCCAAATCATCAAGGAAGAATCGAATTCATTCATCATCATACTAAGCATGAAATTTCATTTTCAATACACATAAGTCACTAGTTTGTCATGGATTCACTTTAGGACTTCTAAAACTCTTTGGAAACTAACTTATTTCACTAAAATCATCATAAACTAAACAAGGGCAGCAACCTTTTGAGTTGGCCCAAGATTGAGATTTAGAGCGTAAAATCATACTTGAAATATTCTTTGAGTTCTCCTATGCTTAAGAAAATCCTAAGATATAGATTATGGGCACTTGTGACTTGACGAAACTCACACCAAGCTCATCATCATCACAAGGCTGAATTGTGCATTCAAGGGAATGCTTCCATAACCAAACTTTAGCTTGAGATAAAAGGGCAAGTCTTTGAGCTTCTAGGTTCTTTAAGTGATGACAAAATATAAACGTGCTATGCATTCCATTTTATTCTTCATTATAAAGTAAAGTGAGAGCTTCAAAGTAAATATGAGATGCAAGAACTTGAAACATAAACATGAGGTGCTAGGAATATAAATATGCAAGACTTGAAAATAAATATGCAAAACTTGAAAGTAAATATGCAAGACTTGAAAATAAATATGTAAGACTTGAAAGTAAATATGTAAGCTCATTTTATCTTTTAGGATTTAAGTGATGACTTGAAGTATAAATATGAATGCAAGTCCAATTCTTTATGTTAGTGCTCTAGACTCCACAACAATCGACTTTAAGGCCGAAATAGGTGAGCTTTGAGATTAATTATTAGGTGATATAAGAATGCACTCTTGTTTTAATCTTTACGTTTTAGGTGATTAGCTCCAAAATAAATATGCTAGGCAAGGAAAATAAATATGAATGCAAGTTCATTTTACATTCTTCACTAGAGCTCTTGCAAGACTTTAAAGGAACTTAAACCTCAACCCAAACTTATCATAGCAAGGTAAAGCAAGCTTTAGAGTTCTTGTACCAAGGTTTACAAAGAAACCATATGGTGTGAACTTCATCATCAAGCTTAAGGGAATGGATCAAGAGATCAAAATAACTAACAACCTTTCTTTGAGAGACAAAAGCTAAGCAATGGAAAAAAGAACCAAAATCTTTGCAAAGGAAAGGAAAAAGAAACTGAAATCAAAGGGAGAGAAAGAAAAGGAACCAAAACTTGTTTCAAGAAAAGAAATAGGAATAACCAAAATATGTTATGATCAAAACCAAGTTTCAAGCTTTAGAGGTTTCTCAAGGGTACTCATGAGTCCATTATCTTGAAACCTCATCATCAAGCCATGGTTTTCCTTCCAAGATAGGCCATTATGGCCGAAATTGAAAGGAAGAAAAAGGAAGCCAAGAAACCGAAAAAAGAAAGAAAAGAGAAGGAAGGAAGAACTAAAGATTCAAGAGAAATCATAAAGCACATAACTAAATAATAACTTTTAATGAATGAAACAATTAAAATAAAATCCCTACCAAGTGATGAAGAGGAAAGCTTGGTTCTTGAAGTGAAATGAGAAGAAAAACTTCCTTCCAAGTGAGCTAGAAGATTCGGCTAAAGGAGGAAGAAAAGGAAAGTGAGGTGTTGGTTTTGAGCTTGTGTGTTTAAAGGATGGTGTATGGTTGAGAGGTGGTGGTATGAGGTTGAGGTGTGGTTGCTCTTATGTGGGCTTGAAGAAGATGAGGAAAAAAAAAGAGTTCTTGAGCGTGAGAGAATAAGAAAAGCTTTAAGGTGCTCTTGAAAACTCAAACTAGGCAAATGAATTAAAAGTGATTCAAGTTCATCCAAGCATGCTATTTATAGAGAAATGAAACATGAGAGGTTAGAATGGGAGGGAAAAGTGGTGCCATTTTAGGGGAGGAAGGAGGGAGAAAATATCTCTTGGTTATGTCATTTCAAGGTAAGGTGTAAGGCATGGTATAGACATGGGTTTAGGCATGGTGTAGCATGCTTCTTTGAGTGTGTGAGTGAACAAACATGTGATGGACAATGGAGGGTGAAGTGGCACCATTTCCCCCTTATAATGGGGGAGGAAGATCTTTCATTTAGTTGTGGTTTAGAGGTGTGTTTAGGTGTAGCTTTGATTAGGCTTAGGATTAGGAACTTGTAAGTAAGTATCTACGTGAAAGGATAGGTAATGAAGGCTATTTTAAGGCATGATTAGTGAGCATTCTAGCCCATTAGTGGGGTCAAAATCCTACTCTACCTAGGCTTCTTGGAGTATGGAGAGTGAATAGTAAAAATACTATTCAAGATTCTATGTCTTGGAAACTTGAGTTTTTTTAAAAAAAGGGGTTTTGAGTTTAATCTAAATAATCTTAGGTTCTAATTAATTTTTATAACTTATTTTAACTCTAGATTAATTATGGAAATTAATTAATCTTCGATTAGAGCCTAATATTACCTAGGTTTGCTTAATCACATCATTAAGCTCAAATGGCACTATGCTAGGGGTAAAATCATAATTTTGCACAAAAACTGCCCGGAACTACCGGGTCTTAAACAAATACTTCTAAACACATGGAAAAATGATTTTAAACCTTCGGGGAAAGTTTCGGGCTCGAACGACACCTTTATCTGCGTAAAAACGCTATAGGGGCATTTTGGTCACTTTGACTCGAAACTGTAGAAAACAAGATTTTTGTTTCCGAAATCACTCAAGGATTATCTAACCCCTTCAAACATTGAGTTGACCCTTCGAGGACTACCAGGCCGGCTATCCTCGAATTTCAGACAGAAAATGGCTTCAAGGGCATTTTGGTCATTTTCTCTTAGACAGAAAATTGGGGCATTACACACATCGGTCGTATCATTTCGTGCATCGTTGTGTAGTTTGCCTTTTTTTCTACATGGACCGTCCCTTTGCATACTCAGTCTTTAGCTTCCGGTTCTTTCCTGTTTCCCCTTTGACGACGACCTCGTCTTTGAGCGTTCATATCCTCGCGAAGAGTGAACCCGCCGTACTCAGTTGACCGCCTCCGCCATTTGCGACTTCCCAGAGTATGTGGCCCGTTCCCCGATGGACCATTCAGAGATAGGCCATTCCAAGGACTCTGCTACTCAGGTACTCTCCGAGGGTTCTTTATCCACCGTGCCCATGGATTTTGGTGAGGGCAGTGAGGCCACTGTGATTTAGTCGATCCGCGGAGGGCGAGTGAGGATGATACCCCGCCGTGGGGCCTCCTTTTAACATCAAAATGTCCCCAAGTGGATGGCCGGGGCTGGCAATCCTTATTTTCCCAGTAAAATGACATCAGGGGCATTTTGGTCATTTGTACACAGGAAAAATCGGGGCGTTACAACTTGCATCATGTTTATATTTCAAGTTCTTGCATCTCGTGTTTATGTTTCAATGCCTTACATATCATGTTTATTTTCAAGCTATCACTTTAAATCTTGAAGATAAGAAAAATGGATTTGCATTCCATGTTTAAATTTCAAGTCTAGCATGTTTATATTTCAAGCCATCACCTAAGACTCAAAGACTTAAAATGAACTTGCATCCTCATGTTTATATTTCAAGCTCTTGCATTTTCATGTTTAAATTCCAAGCCTTGTACATCATGTTTATTTTCAAGTTATCACTTTAAATATTGAATATAAGAAAAGAGGACTTGCATTTTCATGTTTAAATTCCAAGTCTTGCATATCATGTTTATTTTCCTGTCATCACTTAAATCTCTAGAGCTCAAAGACTTGCCATTGTATCTCAAATGGAAGTTTTAGTCATGGTTATCTCTCTTGAATATATTTTCGGCTATGACAAAGTTTTGGTCTTGGAATGGATTTTATTTTGACTTAAGATTCAAAACTTATGTCTTATAATTTTTGAATCAATTGGAAACTCTAGAGGTATCAAAAATATGATTTTTATGGACAAAACCTTATTAATGAAATGTTCGCTTTTGCTACTACCCTAAGGGTTAATAATTGTATTTTCAAAGGGATAAATTAGTTCCAAGTGCTTTCTTTGACTTAGAATAAATTTAGAGGAAAACTAGTTACTAGAAATGATTAATGTTGCAATTTTTGATGCTATTAGAAGTTTAAATTTTTGGCTGCTAACCGAACTATTTTGCCTCTATATGGTGCTATTTGGGATTGTTTAAGTGTGTAAAAATTGCTAATAATTAGTGTAATAATTATTCTTAGCACTTAGAGAAAGACTAGTAATTAGAAAGGATCAAAAATGTGATTTCTAGAACTCTTAAGGATTGAATTATGGATTCTATTCCAGAAAGTTATAATTCTGTAAAAAGATGTTTGACACTTAGTATATGTATAAGAATCACTCATAATTGGTGTAGGAATTAATTTTAGCATCTTAGGAAAAGCCGGTAACTAGAAAACGTCAAAGACATAACTTCTAAAACCTTGAAATTGTTTAATTTTAGGAGCTGCCCCAAATTATACAGCTTTGTTTAGTAATATTCATGAGGTTAAAGATCGGTGGGAATGATGGTAATTGATCTCTTAGATGTATAAAAGAATAATTACTAATGTTAGGTTAAACTTATTGGTAGTTTTTAACAGTTAAAGGGCTAATGAGCATTTACTGATAACTTGAGTATGGAAATACAAATAATGTCCATGATGATCTTTAATACATTGAATATGTATATGAATACCTTGTTGAACATAGCATGTGCATTGGCTGAGTCCGGTCCTTAATTCCGGCATATTGGGTAGGAGCACATTTATTTTCAATAAGATATTGATAATGGCATGCTTATGTAAAATACTTTATGAAGAATTGCAATTATGGTTGAGATACTCGAGATGCATAGTTGATATGGTTTATTAGCATGAAATGTTAATTGATAAGTTATGATGATGTGATTGTATGCTCATGTTGCATCTCTATATAACATGCTATGATTAAAGGTGACATAATAAACTCAGAAATGATCTTTTCGTAACGGGCCGGACCCAGCGAAAAGTGATCCAATGCCCCCTAACCAGCAGTCCGAGAGTCAAGAATTTGCTTATCAAGAGGATAAGTGTAAGCTAGTGATGACTAGTGAGGTATGAGCTCATAACCTAGAAACTCTCAAGAGAAGAGAGTATTAGGGTGGCCCCTACAGAGAGAAAAGAGAAACTTAAGTCACCTAAAGAATAAAAAGGAAGAGATCATGCCATTTATGTTCGTTATGTCATTAATTATTTTACACATGATTGCTTATAGTATGATGCATCTGCTATTAACATGCATTTCATAATATGATATGACGCATTCATGATATTCAAACTCATGTTAAAAGACACGGGTCTCGGTTAATGGTATTTAGAACTTAATAATTGAACTTTATTCCCACTATTTCATAATGAAACCCGAGGTTCTTGAAGACATAGATGTTGACATTAGTTAGGAGGAGAACGCCCTGCTGAGATTCTTGTTCAAGTTTGTCATCCCCCTTTTCTTTCTTTCCATCTTGTCTTCAGAGGAGGATGGCTTCGTTCGTGATCTTCATTGATGCATCCAACTAGGAGATGCACTTCGATGCTGCTCATTAGTCGTATCATTTTATAGGTCATTTTTCCGTGCACTTTTTGTGTTTATAGAGCGTCCTTTTGTACACCCAGTCTCTAGCTTGCGATTCTTTCCTACCTTTCCGTTCGGTGATGACCTCGTGTTTAGGCATGCTCGACCACGTGGGGAGTAGACTCCCTGTACATGTCCTGCTGCTTCTACCATCCGTGACTTCCCCAAGTACATCCCCCGGTCACCCCTTCACTTGATAGAGTCGGAGTATGACCCGTCTGAGGATTCTGCCACTCAACGTCCTTCTGAGGGTTCCGTACCCACCATTTCTATGGAGATTAGAGGCCGTAGTGAGGCTACTGTGACTCAGCCCATGAGAGAGGCTAGGGTAGCTATGCGACCATGCCAAGGTGCCCACGCCCGTCCGGCTCACCATTTGGCTACACCCGATGAGTTAGCTTAGTGGATTAGCTACCTTCCTCCCTCCCAGGAGTGCTAGCAATAGGGGATGTTTGTGGATCTCATAGAGCGCCTGTGCACATGTTACGTAGAAGATAGCCTTCTTTTACTTTTGAGGTTATCTACTTAGGCATAATGGAGAGGAAAGACCTTGGCTAGATGTACTGTGTTCTTTTCTTTTTATACTTTTATGGATGGCTATACTATCCCAACCATTAATGGTAGGCATGATGCTACTATTTTAAGTATTTAGTATTATGGTCTATAATTTGGAACATCTGTTATTATTAATGCATGAACCCATGATGATGCTTTATGATTATTGCTTGTGTTTGTTTTAATCCATGTATATCTATGATGTGTTTTAGTTTCCTTGTCACCTTGTATGTGAGACGGATGGCGTAGTTCTTTTAAGTTTGCGTTCATTTTAAGTTTCAAAAAGAAAAATTTACCTATATTTTCGCTATAACATCCTAATTTTTAACTCAATACTCTAAAACATATTTAGGTTAATCATTAGTCTGTTACGTCATCGTTTCCTCTTTATTTTAAAATACTTAGCGAAAAATACAAGTAAAATTTTTTTTTTTGAATTTTAAAAGCAAAGTGAGAGTCTAACGCTCCAATTTTCTGTCTGAGAAGAAAATGACCAAAATGCCCCTGAGGTCATTTTCGGCCCAGAATTCGAGGATGGCCGGCCCGGCAGTCCTCGAAGGGTTAACTCAATGTTTGAAGGGGATTGAATGACCCTTAAATGGTTTCGGAGGCGAAAGTCTCATTTTCTACAGTTTCGGGTCAAGATGACCAAAATACCCTTATAGCGTTTTTACGCAGGTAAGGGTGCCGTCTGAGCCCGAAACTTTCTCCGAGGGTTTAAAACAATGTTTTTACATATTTAGAAGCGTCTGTTTAAGTCCCGGTGGTCCCGGGCAGTTTTAGTATAAAATTACGATTTTGCCCCTAGAATAGTGTTTTTGAGCTTAATGACATAATTAAGCAAACCTAAGCAATATTAGGCCCTAATTGAAGATTAATTAATTTCCATAATTAATCTAGAGTCAAAATAAGCTATTAAAATTAATTAGAACCTAAAATTGCTTAGATTAAACTTAAATCTCTTTTTAAAACTCAAGATTTCAATCTTGGAATCTTGAATAATATTTTCTCTCTCCAATTCTTTAAATCAAGGAATTGTGTCTAGAATTGTTTATGCACTCAAATGAGTTTATAACTCACTAATGATGCAAGACCACTCCTTAAACATGTCTTGACAACCTTGATTACCCATTTTCTCACCTAAACACTTTCTTACAAATTCCTAATCTTAATCCTAACCAAAGATACACCTAAACACAACTCTAAACCACAATTAAAATGCAAGAAATCCTCCCCATGGCTGATGCAAGTTTCGGCCACCTCTCTCCCATTTACATCACATGTTGATTTGTTTCTCACTCAAAGAACCATGCTTGACCTATACTTGAGCCATACCTTGAACCATACCTCACCATACCTTGAACCATGCCTCAAGATCACAACATTTCACCTCATGGACCTCATGGGGCTGCCTTGCTTGGCCGAAACCTTCCTCTCCCTCTTGCACCTTTCATTTGTTTCATTTCTCTATAAATAGCACACTTGAGTAAACTTGAAATACCTTTAGTTCATTTGCTAAGTGTAAGTTTTCAAAGAGCACTTCAAAGTTTCCTTTTCTCTCAAAGTTCAAGTGTCCAAGTTCTTCAAAGTTATTCATCCTTTTCTCTCATCCCAACCTTCAATCACTTGGTAGGGATTTTCTTTCAAGTGTTTCTTTCATTAAAGTTCTTAATCTCTTTATGTGTTCATAGTTTCTCTTGAATCTTTTTGGAACTTCTTTTCTTCTTCTTCTCCTTCTTTGTTTCGGCCATGAGGCTTGAAGAGCAAAGGAATGAGAGCTTGATGATGAGGGTTTCATGATGATGTTCATCACTTGAACAAACCTCTAAAGCTTGATCTTTGTTCTTGAGTTAAAAATGTTTATAGTTCTTTCTTTCTTGAACCTTGAAATCTCTAACTTTGATGATGTTTTAAAATGGTTACATGAACTCAATGATGGGGACTCATAATATTGGTGTTAATGCATCATCAAGATCATGGTTTCTAGAGTTTCAAAATGGTTCTTTCTTGCTCTCAAGTTTTGGTTTCTTTTCTTTCCTTTTCTCTAAAATTTTGGCCAACCATCCTTGGTGGTCCAAACATGATAGCTTGATGATGAGAGTTCTAGTTGGTGACTTTGTGTTCACCACAAGGAAATCTCTAAAGCTTGAGTTTTCATAAAAGTGTTATAAAACTCATTTATGGTTATATTTTTAAGAAATGTTATCTTGAGTTCTAGGAACTCTAGACCTCACTTTACCTTGTCATGATAAGTTTGGGTTAAGGTTGAAGTTCCTCTAAAAGTCTTGTATGAGCTCTAATAAGAAATAAAATAAACTCGCATTCATATTTATATTCAAGCTATTGCATTACATATTTACTTTGAGCTTTGCATTCATATTTATTTTCCAAGCCATCACTTAAAGTTAAAGGATAAGAAATGGAGTGCATCTCATATTTACGTTCTTGTCTAGCATATTTACTTTTCATCACTAAAGAACATAAAGATTTAAAATAAGAGCTTGCATTATCACCTAACTAATTCTCAAAACCTTTCTATTTCGGTCTTAAAGTCGATTGTTGCTGAGCCTAGAGCACTAAAATAAAGAAATGAACTTGCATGACATATTTATTTTAAGTCTTGCATATTTAAGTTCCAAGCCTTGCATATTTACTTTAAGTCTTGCATATTTAAATTCCAAGCCTTGTGTAACGCCCCGATTTTTCTGTCTGAGAGGAAAATGACCAAAATGCCCCTGAGGTCATTTTCTGCCCGGAATTCGAGGATGCCCAGCCCGGCAGTCCTTGAAGGGCTAACTCAATGTTTGAAGGGGTTAGATGGCCTTGAGCGGTTTCAGAGGTGAAAACCTCATTTTCTACAGTTTCGGGTCAAAATGACCAAAATACCCCTATAGTGTTTTTACGCGGGTAAAGGTGCCGTTGAGCTTGAAACTTTCCCCGAAGGTTCAAAACAATGTTTTCATGTGTTTAAAAGTGTCTATTTAAGTTCCGGTGGTCCCGGGCAGTTTTAGTGCAAAATTACGATTTTGCCTCTGGAATAGTGTTTTTGAGCCTAATGATGTAAATGAGCAAACCTAAGCAATATTAAGCTCTAATCGAAGGTTAATTAATTTTCATAATTAATCTAGAGTCAAAATAAGTCATTAAAATTAATTAGAACCTAAGATTGCTTAGATTAAACTCAAAACCCCTTTTCTTTTAAAGAACTCAAAGCTTCTAGCACATAGAATCTTAAATAGTGTTTTCACTATTCACCCTCTACACCTCAAAAGGAAGCCTGGGATGTAGTTGAAAGCCTAGGATAAATAGAGATAGACTCCCCTAAAAGGCTAGAATGCCCACTAATCATAACCTACATAGCCTTAATTACCTATCCTTTCACTTACACATTTTACTATAAACTCCTAATCTTAGGCCTAATCCAAAAAATACACTTAAACACATCACTAACCCATAATTAATAAAACAATTTCCCCCCCTTGGATTCCCCTATAAGTGGCACCACCTCATACCCTATACCTCACAAGTTTGTTCACTCATACACTCAAAGAACCATGCCTAAACCTATGCCTAAACCCATGCCTAAACCCATGTATACACCTCACCTTGAAATGGAATAACCAAGAGATATTTTCTCTCTTTCCTCCACTCAAATTGTGTCACCTAGCCTCCTCCCCTCACTCCTCTCATGTTCATTTCCTCTATAAATAGACACCCAAGGACCTTGCTAGAACCTTTGTGCATTTCTCTCACACCCCCAAATACTTTCTTTCTCTCGAGCTTCAAGGAGTTCTTCTTCTTCTTCTTCTTCTTCTTCTTCTTCCTCAAAAGCAAGTTCTCTTTCTCAATTAAGAAAACACATCCAAGGTAGGGATTTTGTTCTTTAAAGTTTTGTCTTTTAAAGCTTTGCCAAAAATGAGTTTTGTTAGTTTCTCTTGATTTTTAGAACTTCTTTTCCTCTCTTTGATTCTTAGCCTTGGAGCCTTTTTCTCTAAACGAAATGTTGGCTTGATGATGAGGTTTCAAGATAATGGACTCATGATTACCCTTGAGAAACCTCTAAAGCTTGAAACTTGATTTTGATCTTAACACATTTTGGTTATTCCTTTTCTTTTTCTTGGAACAAGTTTCGGTTCCTTTTCTTTCTTCCCCTTTGATTTTCAGTTTCTTTTCCTTTCCTTTGCAAGGATTTCGATTCCTTTTTCCTTTGCTTTGCTTTTGTTTCTCAAAGAAAGGTTGTTAGTTGTTTTGATCTCTTGATCCATTTCCTTGAACTTGATGATGATGTTCAAACCATAAGGTTTCTTTGACACCTTTGACACCTTGGTATAAAGAACTCTAAAGTTCACTTTATCTTGCTATGATAAGTTTGGGTTGAGGTTTAAGCTCCTTTAAAGTCTTGGAAGAGTTATAGTAAAGATATAAAAATGAACTTGCATATTTATATTTCTAGCCCCTCATATTTATATTTCAAGTTCTTGCATCTCATATTTACTTTTCTATGTCATCACTAAATTCTAAAGACTAAAGAAAAGAACTTGCATTATCACGTTTAAGTTTCAAGCTTTGCATTTCATGTTTATATTTCAAGTTATCACTTAAGAACTTAAAGATTTAAAACTAGAGCTTGCATATCACCCAAAATAATCTCAAAGCCTTTCTATTTCGGCCTTAAAGTCGATTGTTGCTGGGCCTAGAGCACTAAAATAAAGAATTGAACTCGCATATTTACCTTCAAGTTTTGCATATTGTAACATCCTCCCAAGTACAACGTGATTTTTAAGTCATAACATCCTACTCGAGAAGTTGTTACTTATAAATTAACGGACCTTTCTTAAATATCTATAGCAAGTTCGATTGAATAGTGAAGTAACTAAATCGCAGTTCTATTAACATATACGACTAAGAAACAAACATTTATTGATTACAAGGTTAAGTACAAAAGGAAACTCTTCTATGAGCTTTAATACATATCCAGTCTCTATTATAAATACAGAGATAAGCATATAACTAAGTACAGTCTGTACAAACTTCAGCTGTAAACTCATCAGAATCCGACTTCCTTTCATAAAGTAGCCTCCTTGTTCTTGGGATCAACCTGGAGATGACACGGGAACACAAACACATAGGGGTGAGAATTCTAAAATTCTCAGTAGGGTAACTCCCCAATTACACAATCATAATGTCATTGTCATCGCCCCAGCCACTTCAGTTTATTCAGAAAAGGTGGTCGTGCATTAAATAATAACAGTTTATTTTTAAAGTTCCAAATCATACTTTCGAAGTGGGTTACTTTTATTATTTAGTCACTTAAAACATGTATTTCATGACATTCAAGATCATAGAAATTCCTTCAAGACCAATAACTTAACAAAATATATGAATACATATGGCAATCAAAATGATCTTTTCGTGCTCTTGACATAATAAAAGGGACTTTTCCGTGCCCTGATGGGGACTTTTTTGTGCCCTATTGGGGACCTCTTTGTGCCCTATTGGGGACCTCTTCGTGCCCTACTGGGGACCTCTTTGTACCCTTTCTATACTAAAGGGGACTTCATTGTTCACTTAGCACATACATTATCCTCAAGCTCACATATACATGCATAACATTTCTATATGCATGAACATAATTCTCGAATCTCATAATACTTCAAACCTATATATATATCACTCATTCATTCCTCAAAACATAATCTTGGAAGTCCATGGCAAGCATTCATACACATCAACTTGAACCAAATGCTATTAGGTCACTAATCCAAGGCATCATCACAACTTCAGCATATTGGCAGATTTTTCACTCAAGTAGCATAATTTATTTCTCATACCAAATGATCGATTAAAATTCTATAAAAATTCTCAATGACACCTCAATGTGTCCACAAGGTTGCATAAAAATTTCATAATAAAAAGAATTCTCTAAATATGTCAACAAAATTAGACAACTTCGGAGGTTAGAAACCCCCTATTTACAGCCAACAACCATAGTTTCCAATTTTATTACCCTACCAAATGATCATATAAAATCATATAAAAATTCATTGTTGGACTTCAATATGTCCTTAATATCCTGTAAAAATTTCAGTTCATAATTCGATCATTTACTAGGATAATAAAATGTCATAAGTTCACAGCTTCAGATTCAACATTTCAGGCAGCATAGTTACAACTTCGGTTCTTGAATTTTTCAAGGCATTAGGAATCAAAAAAAGAGCTCAATAAAATTCATGGAACTATCCTAGGATGTTAACTTCAACATATAATTTTTATAGCTCATGAAAACACCCATAATTCACCCAGAAAATTCGTGATTATCTGTTGCCTAGAACAAAACCGAAAATCCATCATGCATATTTCAATTTCTCTTGAGCAAAAATGATTTTTACACAACCCCAAACACTCCACCAAAATTAACACATCAATATCATCATATTATCAACCAATATATCCAGAAATTTCGGATTGAAACCAGTAAGAATTGCTCAGAAAAAGTTTGAAAGAAGAAGGCCAAAGAAAACCCTACTTGGAAAGCTTTTGAGCTTGATACTTCAAAGGATGTTCTAAGTGATCTCCCTTCACTTAAAGACACCAATTTCAGTCCAAAACCTTCCTTAGGTAGTGGGGAAGTGAGGTATTAAGGTGAGGATTTGAGATTTCAATCGGTTAGATTTGTAGGTATTGAGGTGTAGAACAAGTTTTGTGAAGGAATTTTGAAGTTTTAATAACTCTAAGCTAGGAAAATGGAGGTTTGAATCAAGTTTCATGCTCTTTGAAGGAACAAAAATGGAGGTGGCTGTGTGTTTAAGAAGCTGGCCGAGAATTGGTTGCAAGGAGATAAGATTAGGTGTGTTATATTTATCTTGTCATAGAAGTAGTCTTTGTATAATTAAAATATGCTTTCTTTCTAATAATAAAAAGGAATGAATGGCTAGGATTTAATCTTGTAAAGCAAGATTAAATCTTAGCCTTACACATGGCATATAAAGGATAAACATTATCCTTTTTATAAGAATAAACTATCTTTTGGTGTTAGAAATCGCACACCGAAATTTTACCGAACGGGTAAAACAGTGTATTCGGGTAATCAAACATTGGCCGAAAAATAATTTCGGGTATAAAATCTTTATTTCCACCTATTTCTAACCATAATCATATAATTTGTCAATTTCGGGTATCTCTGGGGCCCAATTCTAGGGTTTCGACTGTCTCGATGGACCGGTAGGGCCCGCAAGTTACTATTCATGATTTTTTTTCTTTTTTTTACAAATCCCTTAGACTATCCTCATCATTGTTAAAACTGTCAAATTTTTGAAATTATGACTAATAAAGCTCAAATTAATTTTTAAATAATTTTCAGGGTGTTACATTACCACCCACCTTAAAATAGAATTTTGTCCTCAAAATTCATTTGAAAACAATTCAAAAGACAAATTTCATAAATCACGCAAGGAATTCGCACACAACTCAAATAATTCAGTCAAAAGGTAATAATTGAATCCTAAAACATCCCTACCTAGGATCGAATTGTCAGATGGTGATGTCCCCTCAGCACTTATGGTGAAGACCCTACTTTGGTGTTGTGGCTTTGTAGTGGGTTTTGAGTTTCTATTTGGACAGTCTCCCATTATGTGTCATGGCTTTCCACAACGATAGCATACGTTCTGCCCAGCTAAGCAAGGTCTACCCCCATGGTTCTTCCCACATTTTGGACAATCTTGGCTTGTGGTTGACCTTTGTTGTTTATTCTTATGTGGACTGGATTGAAACTGCTTCTTTACGGGCAGGTCATCGCAGTAGTCTTGGTCTTCAAGGGCCAGTCTTTTGTTAGAAGTTTCCTTAGTAGATTGGGCAATTGCTAGCCTCTTGTTGGAGTCCTCTGCACGCCGACACTTGTTTACCAAAGTCGCATAATCCCGGATCTCTAAGAGTCCCACAGTAGCTTCAATGTCCTCACGCAAACCTCCTTCGTACTTCATGTACTTCCAAACTTCGTCTGGATTACGCTGATAGATGGTAGAAAATTTGCAGAGCTCTTCAAACTTTGTTGTGTACTCTGCTACACTCATAGGCCATTGCTTGAGTGCCAAGAACTCTAATTCCTTTGCATTCTTCACAGATGTGGGGAAGTACTTGTGGTAGAAAGCTTCCTTAAAGACATCCCAGGTGACTTCAGTTTGAGAAGCTTCGAATAATCCCTTGGTGCCGACCCACCAGAATTCAGCATCTACTTATAGCATGTAAGTAGCAAAAGCCATTTTCTGGATCTCAGTGCAAGGAAAAACGGAGAAAACCTTCTCCATAGCCTTGATCCATTCTTCCGCTTTTACATGAATGAACCGATTACATACCCGAATGAGAGGGATCCTAAGACTGTATAGGTATGGGACTATACAGTTGAGGAGGGCTTATATGAATTGATTTGTACTACCTATACCAACAAAATGCATCTTCTTTTCGGTAGCTCAAACTGAAAGAACTCCATAGTTAAGTGTGCTTGACTTGGAGCAATTTTGGGATGGGTGACCTCCTGGGAAGTTTTCCTTTTAAGCGTGCGAATGAGGAAAAAGCATGTTGAAAAGACCTGTGTTGGTTTGTGGGGACAGTCGTCAATCCATAAAGCAGTAGGGATGTTACATTTTGTACAGTCATAAATTGGGGTGTTATAAATACGGCCTGACCTATCACTAAAGAAAAAGGAGGAAATGACTAAACAACTAGAGGCTAGATTTTTGGAGGTATCAAGACACACTGATTGGGTGGCCAATATTGTGCATGTGCCTAAAAAGGATGGGAAGGTCAGGATGTATGTAGATTATCAAGATTTAAATAAGGCTAGCATGAAAGATGATTTTCCACTCCCTCACATTGATGTCCTTGTTGATGATACAGCTAGAAATCACCGATTTTCATTTATAGATGGATACTCTAGGTATAATCAGATTCCCATGAATATTCATGACAATAGAAAAACTACGTTCATAACTCTGTGGGGAACATTTTGCTACACAATCATGACATTCGGGTTGAAGAATACTAGTGCCACCTACCAATGTGCTATGGTTGCACTGTTATATGATATGATGCACAAAGAAGTTGAAGTGTATGTAGATGACATGGTCGCAAAGTCTAAAGAGGGAGAAAGCCACGTGGCAATCTTGCAAAAGCTGTTTGAAAGGCTCAGAAAATACAAGTTATGGCTAAACCGAATAAATGCATTTTTGGAGCTTCTACAGGAAAGTTACTTCGGTTCATTATCAACAGAGAAGGGATAAAGGTAGATCCAGATAAGGTGAAGGCTATACAAGAAATGCTAGCTCCCCAAACTGAAAAGGAAGTGAGAAGTTTTCTTGGGAGACTCAACTACATTACTAGATTCATTGCTAGTTTGACTAGTATTTGTGAGCCTATATTTAAGTTGCTGTGAAAATATCAACCTAGAGAGTGGAATGAGGAATGCCAAGAGGCCTTTCACAAAAAAAAAGTTTATTTAATGAAACCTCCAATTTTGATCCCGCCTACACCGGGTTGTCCTTTAATACTGTACCTTACAGTGCTACCAACATCAATGGGAGCAAAGCTAGGATAGTATGACAATCCAGGGAGGAAAGAGCAGGCAATTTATTATTTGAGCAAAAATTTTAATGACTGTGAATCTTGCTCCATCGCAATTGAGAGGACCTGTTGTGCATTGGTATGGACTTCCAAGAGATTGAGGCAGTACATGTATATTACACCACTTGGTTGATTTCTCAAATAGATCCACTAAAATACGTATTTGATTATCCTTATGTTTCATTGAGAATGTCAAAGTGGCAAGTGATACTTTTAGAATTCAATATCAAGTATATGACCCAAAAGTCCATTAAGGGAGGTGCAATTGCTGATCTTCTAGCTGAAAACCCTCTGGAGGGTGGATAGCCTACCATACTTGAATTCCCTGATAACGAGGTATTTGTAGTAGAAAAAGAAGAAATGGAAGAAGAGAATGTGTAGAAGATGTATTTTGATGGGGCTGCCAATATGAATGGATATGGAATAGGAGCTGTAGTAGTCTTACCAGCTAAGAAGCAGTGCCCAATTTCCATCAACCTAGGCTTTGAATGTACCAACAACATGACAGAATATAAAGCATATGCAAATAGTTTGCAAGTTGCGATTGACTTGGGAATCAAAGAAGTGAAAGTCTTTGGAGACTCTATACTCAAAATCTACCAAGTTGGTCTTTGGAGACTCTGCACTCATAATCTACCAAGTTAATGGAGAATAGCGCACAAATGATCCAAAATTGGTACCTTATAAGAAGTATTTGTCTCAATTAATTGAGCGCTTTGATGATATATCGTTCTCCCATTTAACTCGAGAGAAGAACCAATTTGGGGATGCTTTGGCGACTTTGGCCGTGATGACTAAATTGGAAGTCCATGCCCATGTCCAACCTATCCATGTAGAAGTGCAAAGTGTGTAACACCCACCCTACCATAGTGCTATGCTCGAGTCATAACATTACAGTAAGCAGTCGTTACTAAAACCTTACCTTTATTCTTAACCATATGAATTATGTAATTATGAGTTGTAATAAGTAGGAGCCTTGCACTAAAAGCTATACAAATTTTTTTCACATGTCGCACTCTTTTTCAACATAATAATCAACGTATAGAGATAGTTGAAATGTAATGCGCATCCTAAGAAGTCAGCCACCCGATAATTTACATTTCATATCACTCCCATAGTATGTCAAGTCATACTATTTTACTATATACATTCACACCTAATTACATATGTATTGTACATAACCCTACCCTGGCCCTCGCAGTGACCACGTAGTCCAGGTTAGGGCCTATCAAAATACAACTGACTACATACAGATAACCTAACTCCCTCGGTCAGTGGCTCATCAAAAAGTCAGATGTAAGAGCCTATGATAGTCAAACGATATGAGGGAATCTAAGCAAACGTAAGACTCATAACAGTAGTAGCAGACGGACGAGCAAATAGTTCATAAACACGGATATGAGACTCAGTGACCAGGTGCAGTGACCCTAACTCCGGGTCATAATACCACTGCAATTCAGGCATCTTAAGACAGAGGACGATCAAGGCTATCTATATGAAATACATCACACAGTAGGAATGAGAATCAATGATTCCCAGTAGGAAAATACCAGTCTATTACTGAATGATACTTCAACTTAATGCAAGATAAGCAATGTAACTTCAATTATTTATATAATAGTTTCATTAGTTAGAATCATTATTTCTTATGACTTAATTTTATTAGAAAATTTTAAACTTAATGGTAGAACTCATAGGACTCTTCTGATATACTTCTCTTTGGATCGTACTGTCAACGATGTAATGCCATCACGTTACAACTTGATATAGTTCACTAGATGGAGTATGTCTACTACATCTCATCTAGAATAGCCTCGCTATTCTCAGTACATCCCTTTCGTCATAACGATGTAACGCCGTCGCGATTACAACCTAATATAGTTCTAGGGGCATAGCACGTCTACTACTACCCGTGAATCCATAAGCTTACCACTAAGAAAAATTACATTGCACAAGATTTATTTTCTTAAGTTTCTTTTCTTTGTGTGCGCTTTTATCATTTGTACAAAAATTCTCATAGTTATTGAGTAAGATTTATTCTTTAAGAACTCTATTTTTCATACATTACTTTGAGATTTTTCCTTGAAATCTACTTAAACTCCTATGAAATATTCTATTAAGATATCTTGAATATGTATAATGTCCCTCTTTGACTTTCACGAGATATTTCCTGTAACATTTGGTATACTGTTGTGATGTTGTTCTGCAAAGTCTACTAGGTTTTTAATAGATTTTATACCATCCGAATTTCTGTTACATCTCTTAGTTAACAATAATTCTTATCAATTTTCCAATAATTGAACCAAGTTCCATGCAATGGATTTTAAGCTATTTCTTCTATGAATCATCATTCCTTGGACAATAATTTCTCCTAAATTTTCAAAGCTACAAGTCAAGTTTTGCTACCACTTTTCAAGCTTTGATTAATATGTGTAGCAAGATCATAGAACTTATGAATTAATGCTGTAAAATTTCTGCACAATAAAATTCCAGCATATACCCACTTAGAGCACCTATTATATCATACAAACCAAGAACTAATGCTGTAAATATTTCAGTTAATAAAATTCCAGCACCTATTATATCACATAACACAAGAATTAATGCTGTAAGATTCAACACATAAAATTCCAGCATACCAAAAATTCCAACACACAAGATTTCATCATGGTCCAAGCACTTTATGTTCCAATATGCATAATCTCATCACAACTTAATCCATCACAAATTCTAAAATTCTGGTTTTACATTTTCAGCAACATAATCCAAGCAAAGTTCAAGAACTTATCTTAGCAAAATAGCTAAACATCATGAAGTAAAAGACTAGAATAATTTCCTACCTTCATCCAAGATTTTTCTCTAATTCTTTTTATTTATCAAGCCTCAAACCCCTTTCTTTTCAATCCCTATTTGTGCGGCCATGTGAACCAAGTAAGAAAAAAAAACAAAGTTTTCAATTGATCTTGATGTAGAGAAGATGTTCTTGAAGTAGTTTGGATGCTTACCTAAAAGTAGATATGGTGGTTTGATGGAGTTTTTCAAAGAGAAAGTTTTGAAAATGGAGAAATGAATAAAGGAAGAAAGCAACAAAGAAGAGAAAATGAAAAAACGTGGGCTGTAAGTAAACCGAGAAGAAATGAGATTTCTTTTCTTTTTTCCTTTTTATAATCTTGTTAACTTGGAGAGAAAGTAATGGAATTGATCTTTCCGGATCAATTTTCCTTCTACCGGTATTAGAAATATCTATATTTATTTGATTATTATAAGTAAAAATTTATTTAAGATATGATAATATCCATTAATTGGGTCAATCTCAATGTTTCAGTATACCAGTTATTACTATTTCAGTGTACCATTTCTTATCATTTCGGTACCCGATTGACATAAAAAAAAACTTTATCAGGTAAAATTATCATTTTAACCTCATCCTATTTTTTATTTTGTCCTAATATCATTTATAAGATCTCATCCTATATTACTGATTAAAATATTATTATTCTAAATTTTTATTAATATTTAATTAATTTTCATTTTTTTTACAGAATCCTTATATTGTTTTGATCCTAACTGTGTCGATCAAAATTTTTAAAATCCCTACTGATTACTTACAATTAATTATTTTATCAAAGAAAATACAAATAGGTGAATCCTTACAAAGTGAACCGGTATATTGTGACAGTGTGGAGACTGAACCAGATGGACAACCATGGTATCATGATATCAAGCAGTATATTCGAAAAAGAGAATACCCAACAGGTGCAAATGAGGTGGATAAAAAGACAATTCGAAGATTGGCCATGGCCTTTTTCCTGAATGGTGAAGTTCTTTACAAGAGGAATTATGACACTACTCTCCTTAGATGTGTAGATACCCATGAAGCTCGAATAATCATGACCAAAGTCCATGAAGGGATCTGTGGAACTCATGCCAATAGAGATATGATGTTGCATAAAATCCTAAGGAATGGTTATTACTAGTCCACCATGGAGAATGACTGTACTAGTTATGTTCGAAAGTGCCACAAATGCCAAATATATGCAGATCGAGTCAATGCTCCTCTAGTTCCGTTACATAACATGGTATCTCATTGGCCTTTTTTCAATGTAGAGTGTGGATGTTATTGGCCCAATTAATCCCATAGCATCCAATGGTCATCGTTTCATCTTGGTGGCAATAGATTATTTCACTAAATGGGTAGAAGCTGCTTCATATACCAACATCACACAGAAGGTGTTTCTCAGATTCATCAAAAAGGACATCATTTGCAGATACGGGATTCCAGAAAGGATCATCACAGACAATGCTCCTAACCTCAATGGTGTTGAGGTCCAGAAGTTCTTTGAGACATTCAAGATCAAACACCACAATTGAGCTCCTTATATACCACAAATGAATGGTGCAGTGGAAGCGGTAAATAAGAATGCTAAGAAAATCATCGCCAAAATGGTTGTGAACTACAAAAATTGGCATGAAATGTTGCCATATGCTTTGCACGCATATCGTACCAATATATGATCAAGCACAGGACCAACTCCTCTCTCATTGGTATATGGAATGGAAGCTGTATCTCCCATAGAAGTGGAAATCCCATCATTAAGGGTTCTGATGGAAGCAGACTAGGAAGAGTCTGAATAGGCAAAGGTTTGATATGAGCAGTTGAACATGATCGAAGAGAAGAGACTTACAACTATTTGCCATGGCTAGTTGTACCAAAACAGAATGGCTAAGGCCTTTAACAAGAAAGTCCGCCATAGAGATTTTCATTCAAGGGATTTGGTTTTGAAGAAAATTCTCCCTAATCAAGAGGATGCACGGGGTAAGTAGGCTCCCAGTTATGAAGGTCCTTACATTGTCAAGCAAGCGTTCTCAGGTGGGGCATTGGTTTTGCAAAACATGGATGGATAGGAATTACCTAAACCAATCAATGTTGATACAATCAAAAGGTTTTATGTTTGAAAATATGCAAAAACAAAAAAAAGCTCGTTAGGTCGAAAACTCGAAAGAGCGATCTAAGCAAAAGTTAGTGTAAAATAAAAAAAAAAGAAAAGGGGCTCGCTAGGTTGAAAACTCGAAAGAGTGGCCTAGGCAAAAATTAGAGCAGGAAAAAGATAAAAATCATCTCCAGCAGCTACACTGGGGCAATTTTTGGTGTTGAATTTATCCAGTAAACCATGTAGATCAAAGACTGAAACTGGGGCAAATTTTTGGAAAAAAATGTTTGACGTCATATCATCAGAGATCATGGCTATGGTGTTCAACTTGTTGCAAAAAGTTGATTGATTGAGTCACAAAGAACCTAGACTGGGGCAAAATATCTTGTCTTTCACAATTTTGTATTCTATTTTTATATTGATACCTTTTTCAAAAATACACCAAGCAATAAAGATATTCGTTCAGCTAATCCTTTCACCTTCTCTTTGAATGCATGTTCATTTATGATGTCTCAAGTAGGATAAATTTAAGCTTAAATTATATGATCTAATAATGTTTACAACAATACATCAATAGAATCTAGGAAATTCAAATAAGCTTGGAAGAAAAGTAATCATCATTCTGAAAAGAAAAAAAAAGGAGAAAAAGAAAAGAAATGAGCAAGGTCACAGAATAAAAAGAAGTCTTAATTGTGCCAGAAAGTCTAGCTCAGGAATTATGAGTTTGATCGTTTAAGTTCTTCCATGAGGTTCGCTCAATTTGGTTACAGTTAGTTTTTCAAGAATGTGTTTGAAATAAAGTGGACGATAAATTCATGACTTTTGCATATAATCTAAAAAATGGAAAAGACTGTTTTCTTTTCTAGTTTCATATTTCCTGTCAGCCTTGATGGCTTTTACATTTCAGTCGGCCTAAGTTGCTAATTTACGTTTCAGTCGGCCTGAGTTGCCAATTTACTTTTCAGTCGGCCTGAGTTGCCAATTTACTTTTCAGTCGGCCTCATTTGCCAATTTACATTTCAGTCGGCCTCAGTGCCAATTTAATTTCTAGTTGGCCTCAGATGTCAATTTACTTTCCAGTCAACCTCAGTTGCCAATTTACTTTCCAATTGGCCTCAAATACCAACTTACATTTCAGTCAGACTCAGTTGCCAGTTTACTTTCTAGTCGGCCTCAGTTGCCAATTTACCTTTCAGTTGGCCACATTGCCAATTTATTTTTCAGTCGGTCTCCTTGATAATTTACATTTCCTGTTGGCCTCAGATTACCAATTTAATTTCTAGTTAACCTCAGATTGCCATTTACATTTCTAGTCAGCCAATTGTTGGCTTTTAAATTTCGGTCATCACTGTCTGCTTTAGATTCTTGTTAGCTTGTGCATTTGAATTTGACTTTCTCATATGTGCATATTATTTTGCTGTTTAGATTTAGATTGTTTATATTTCATGCATTTATCAAACAAAATCAATGTTCATGTCTTTACTAATTCCTTATGAAGACAATATGTAAAACTTAGGTTTTTCATATTCTCTTATAAGAAATGAATAAAGAGGGGTAATTATCAACACCCGGTTTTGTCCAGTCTTTAACAAGAAAATCCAAAAATTTACATTTAGTTTACAATTTTTCATTATAGTTTCGTTAATTATTTCTTTTCGAAAAAAAAGTAAAAATTTGCTGATTGTTTTTTTCATTTTATTATTTTATTTCCAAAAAAATTAAAAAGAAAGGAAGTCTAATTGTTTAAGCTTAGTACCTAAAATTCTATTTAATCCATTTGTGTTTTGTCTTCAGCCCATTCTCATTTGCAAAATTTTCTTGTTTTGAGTTAGTTGTTTACTCTATGCCAAAAAAAAAACAGAAGCCCAACCTATTGTAACCTTTTTTTTATTATTTATTTATTTATTTAAAAATAAAATAAAAATAAAAATAAAATAGAAAAGCCAGAGGAGTCACAGACTCCTCTCCTCGGGTTCCTCTCTTCTCCTTTTCCTGCTGCTACGTTCTCTTCTTTCCTCGAGATAAGCTCGTGAAGCATAGGGATAAGGGAATTTTTTTATTTTCAAAAAAAGTGGAGAATATCATAATGATGTTCATCTCCACTACTTGCAAAATGCTGAAGTTTCTTTCGGTGATGAGTTGGAGCCAACCTACAAAATTTGTTTTGGTCAACAAAGAGCTACAAATATAAATTTATCATCATGATCATTGTCAAGGGGATCGGTCATAGAATTTCAAAGAGATCAAAAAAAATTTTAACTCAGAGAGTAACATTAGAGATTAGCAGCAATATCCATCACTAAGAATTTTCAAACACATACAGATACATCAGAAAACCAATTTGAGGATCTTGCAACACATACAACCAAAATCCAGTAACAAATACAGGAAGAGAACCAGCAATTCAGCTAGTAACAAGAACGAAAGAAAAGGTAATAGTAGCAACAGTAGAATCATCATCATCCAAAAATTAATAAAAAGAGAAACAAAAAGAAAGGAAAAAGAAGGAAGAGGCCGCGACGGCCTTCTCGTCCCCAGCCGTGGCCTTTCCCCAACTCCCTTGTCCATCATCTTCTTCCCCTTCTTTGCCTCACCAAAACCATCGCCCCTCTCACATCATCATCTTCAACCTTTCAGCACCATTCTATAGCCCCTCCATCGTGATCCACTATTCTTGGCCCTCCACCCAACCATTCACCACCCAAATGACATAATCCCTAAGGCCTCACCATTGTTGCACCTTATAACCACTGCAATGTCCCTGAATTCCATCATCATCATCTTCTTCAACTCTTCCACCACACCTCCACCATTCTCGATCCGTCCAACTATTCAACCACCCACATCAACCCTAAGACCACCATGAACCACTAGTTAATGCCTGACTTCATCACTGTGGAACCTCATCCCTCAACCATCACTAGTGCCACCTTCCCAGCTCAACTACCAGCATCGCCATTTTCCTCTAGCCGCGGTCCTTTTCTATCAACCATGACCATCAAGCAGCCAACCTTCTAAAACCACCATGAAATCATGGCTAGATCTCCACCATCGCGACCCTGTGAAGCCTTTGGACTCTTCCTCACCTCTGTTGTGCAACCTCCACCCTTTGACATCTACGCTGCGAGCCACCCCTCAAAACCCCATCACTGTCGTGCCTTTTCCCTCACCTCCGCCATGCAACCGCCAGCCCACAGATCACAGACCTCCGCCCTGCACTCATCACAAAACCATTGTGAGCCGCGATCCGCCACTGCCTAGTACGTGTGTTCAGCCTCCCAATCTTAGTCGGCTTTTGCAAACCTTCTTCTTCCTCACGGTGCCCTCCACTTCTCTCCTTCTTAGCCTCTCAATCTCACATTCCCTTTGTCTCTCCCTCTCGTACTTTTCTCTCTTAGTTTCCTTCTTTTTCTGTTTCTACCATATGAAAGAGTGTTTATGTTATGTGTATGTGTGTTAAGAGCGTAAGAGTGAGCTAGTGTTAGGGAGGGAGTGTTTCATGAGAGAGTGGTGTGTGTGAGGGAGTGAGTCACATGTACATGTGTATAGGGAGTCTGGGAAAGGAAAATGGGTAAAGTGTATTTTTGTGAGTGCCATGGATGTGTTAGTGTGTATGGGTATGGAATAAACAAGTGGATGTGGGTATGAGTAGATTAGAAAAATTAAAGGTGTTGTTTTTATATTTATTTATTTATTTATATTTTGGGTTAATATTATTTAATTTTGTTAGATCTAATTATAGATTTGCTTGGTTTGGGATTTGATTGTCTCATTAGTTCTTTTTTTTTTTTTGTAGCCTTTGGATTTGATTTAGTTTAGGTCTAAATAAAAAGTTTTTATTCACTTTGAGTTTATAATAAATATTTGGGTATTCTGATAAACAAAAAGAAATTTGTAATATGTTTTCCTTTATTTATTATTGTTTGAGTGGAATTAAATAAATTAATTGCAAAAAAAAAAAAACAAAAACAAGTGATTTAATTTTTTTTTAATTTATTTTGGGTGAATTTATTGTTAGTGTTTCTATTAATTGAAAAAGACTACAAAAGAGAAAAATAGTTATTAGGTCCTTTTTTTTTTAGTTTATTGTTTTATATGTTTTGTTAAATTGTATGTTTATGTTTATGTTTATGAATTATTTTTTTATTAATTTGCGTTTATATGTTTTGATTAAATTAATTGCTTAATTGTGTTTATTTTACTTTTTTAGTTTCAATACTTTGTGTTTATATTGCGTAATTGTAATAATTTTGCATTTCTAGTTTAATTATTTTACATGTTTTGTGTATTTATGTTTATGAATTAATTTTGCTTTTGGTTTAATTATTTTATATGTTTATCTGTTTTGTGCAAATTATTTGTGTATTTTTGTTTATGAATTATGTTTTTAGTTTAATTATTTTATATGTTTATGTGTTTGGGTTAAGTTAATTGTGTAATTGTGAATTAATTTTTTTTATGTTATGTGTTTTATTTAAATTAATTGTGTATTTTTTGTTTTATTATTTTATATATTTTTTTATTTATGAATTAACTTTGTCATTTCTTGTTAAAATTATAGTTTTGTCTAAAAAATGAAATAAAACAAAAATATACATATTTTTTTCTTTATTAATAAAATCTTTTTTTAAAATCTTTTACATTTGTACGATGTTCAATAATGGTGGTTGAATAGCAAATGTTATCTTCACTATTGTTGAATCATAAGGGTTCATTGAGTGGCCTAGTGCCAACTTGAATTCTGTGCACAAATGGATTTTCATTGATTAAATAATTAAAATTTCCTTCTTTCAAAATTAAAATTATATAATAGTTTTTATTTGACACACCTTTCTAATTAAAATCTACCAACCAACAAATATTTTCTACAGAACTATGTGACTTTGAATTCCCCATTGCACCAGGGGATACGTAGGAGCAAGTGATCCCTGTCAAGCCAAAATTAAATTTTCATAAATTGTTTATTTGATTGCAAATATTTTGCATTGTCTTTTATATTTAAAAAGAAAGTTTGAAGGTTATTAATTAATTTGCACACCTTGCTAAAATACCATTTAAGAACGGGTGTATTAGGGTGTGTAAGATTAAATTCCTACCCTTCCTTATACATAATCGACTCTCAAACTCATAATCTGGTTTCAAAGATCATCTTTTTAAAATAAATGGATTTTTCTATGTTTTCCCAATTTAAATAAACTTGGTGGCAACTCCATATTTTCAAACAATAACAATTCTTTTTCATCGGCCCATCGCGATCCCAGTTGCGACAGTTTGTTTAGAGCAAAATATTAAAAAATATACTCATTATACTTGACTAAGAAATTGACATTGCAACGGACACACATGATAACGAATGATTCAAAAAGTTGAATAAGATTTTCTCTTTTCTATCAGTACATTAAGGCAACAAACACATGCATGTATCATACATTTATATGATTAACAATTCAATAAAAACCATTTACTTAATTTGTTAAAATTCTAAAACAATGAGAACATGAAAATACAATCACTACATAATTCATAGTGGATTAAAGGAATTAAGGTATCAAACTAATGTAGTTATGTAGTATAGAAGATTACATGACGTCAACTTTGTTTGACAATGGATTCACGGTTTCCTTGTACTCCAAGATATTCCATCATTGACATTTGTGAACATCTTGCTTAGTTATGCCTCCCCTTCCTTTGACCCTTCCTTTTGATGATGGACGGACAATGAGTGCAAAGAAACGGTATATTGTGAAATTGGAAGACGAAAAGAAAAAGTGATTGAATAGTGAAATTGCAAATATATGATTCGAAGCATCATGGAACATGGGATTATGAGTGTTGGAAGTAGATATTGAGGGAGAGAATGGGAGCATATTTAGAAACTGACCACATAAAAGAGACAATAGAAAAGTAACAGCAAATAAAACTGCTCATGACTGTGAAAACGTGATTTTGTTAACAATATTATCCTTACGTGAGTTCATTTACGAGATTGAATAGAGTAACAAAATTGTAAACAAAATTTGGACACCAAAAATCAGTTATTATTCTCTATTTCCTTTGTATATGTTATTTATATATGTTATGTGTAACGCCCCGATTTTCCCTTCCTGTGTACAAATGATCAAAATACCCTTGCTACGTTTAAGTGTGGTTTTGATTTCTGAATTAACCCAAACTTTTCTCGGAAGTCTAAAGCTATGTTTCCTAGGCATATTTAAGGTTTGATTTAGTCCCGGAGGTCCCGGGAAGCTTTTAAGAAAAATTATGATTTTACCCCTGTATAGTGCATTTTGGGCCTAATAATATGTTTAGCAAAACCTAAGCAATATTAGGGTCTAATTAAAGGTCAGTAAATTCTAATTACTAATTTAGAGTCAAAATAATTAATTAAGGTTAATTAGAACCTAAGATTGCTTAGAGAAAACTCAAAACTCTTTTCTAGTTTTAATTCTTTGAGAAAGAAATCTAAAAATAGTATTTTCTCTCTCCAATTCCCTAAATCAAGGAAACATGTTGCCATTGGATTCCTACTTAATGAAGTTTGACTTCACTAAGTGAGCAAGACAACTCTCTAATCATGTCTTGAGTAGGTTAATCACTTACTTACTAGCCCAAACACTCCATTAACAATTTCTAATCATGTTTCCCTCTAAACTCCATTCCTAACACAACAGAAAGAAAAATATCTCCTCATGCCCATACCTCCATGATGGTCACCCATACCTCCATCACGGGCACCCATACCTTCCACCACACCTTCACATGTGGAAATTACACACTCAAGGAACCATGCCTAAGCCCATACCCAAGGCCATATCTAGCCATGCCTACACCATACCTTACATAAAGATATTTTCTTCCTTTTCCCTCCATGTATGTCATGGCCTCCCCCTCCATTCATTCACCCTTGATGTTATTTTTTTATAAATACCATGCTTGGAAGAACTTGGGCACATTTGGAGCATTTGCTAAGAGAAAGTTTCAAAGAGCATTCTTGACTTCCTCTCATTTTCTCTCAAGAGTTCAAAGAGTTCTTTTCCTTTCATCTTCTTCTTCATCTTTTCTTACCCACCAAGAGCCACCTCTTCTCAACCATACACTTAGCCTTACCAAAGATCAAACTCAAGAAACACAACTTTCTTCCTTTCTTTTTCCTCTTGGCTGAATCTTCCTATCCACTTCAAGGAAGAATTTTCTTCTTGTTCTCTTCAAAGGATCAAGCTCTACATCTTGCTAAAGAAAAGTTCTTGTGGTAAGGAATGTTGTTCTAAATTGCTTTAATCCTTTGATGTTTGTTTAAAGAAAAGTTTTGTTAGTTTCTCTTGGCTTTTTCAACTTCTCTCTCTCTCTCTCTTTGTTTTTTGGCCTTGGAGCCTTTAGAACTTGAAAATGTTGGGTTGATGATGAGGGTTTCAAGATGATGATCATGAGAGTCATCCTTTGTGTAACCTCTAAAGCTTAGAACTTGGTTCTTGGACCAAGAATGCTTTTGGTTTCTCCTTTTCTTTCCTTGTAAACGATTTGGTTTTGATGTTTGTTTTGAAGGAAAAATAACTCAAGGATGAGAGCACATGATGATGGTGTTAGTATATCACTAAGTCATGGCCTCTAAAGTCCTAAATATTTCTCTTTTGTTCCTCCTTGGCTTCGGCCATGTTTCTTTTTCTTCAAGTTTGGGGTTTTTCATTTTAAAAGAGTATGGAAGGTTAATAGCTTGATTTATTCTCTCAAATCCATTTCCTTGAGCCTGATGATGAGGTTCACACTGTAACACCCTAATATTCAACCCAATACTACTAGCATGTACTGAGGCCAAATATTAGTCGTTACTTCTTGATTTAGTTCTATTACCTTTGAAATTACTTACTGAAAATACGAGCCAATTTTTTTTTAACAAAACCTTGATAAAGTATGAGCCGTGCATAATGTAGTCGAACGATATTATAAAGTGCGGAAATGTAAACACATAAAGGCTTCATCCATAGCATCATGAATACATATACTGAAATACCTCATGCACTAATACTTAAAATGCCCACCAATGATGGCGGGACTGTTCAATACATAGAGTACATTACAACTGAAATGTAGGAAATACATGAAAACATAAACGATGCGTGCAAGAGAACACCCATACCCAAGTGCATCTGAAATGGATAACCTCAACACAAAAGAAGGTTTATCCTAACTACGTGTCGTGTGTGCACTAAGGACTACCCTCTAAACCATATGGCTACAGTCATAGGTACGGTGGGACATAGCCGATCCACGGGCGAAGTGCGACAGGAGTGGGCACTCGGACACGTCCTCCGTGCTGGGGTCGTATTTCGGGTGTAACATCCTAATTTTTAACCCAATACTCTAGAACATATTTAGGTTAATCATTAGTCTGTTACTTCATAGTTCTCATTTAACTTTGAATTACTTAGCGGAAAATAAGGGTAATTTTTTTTTGAAATAAAAGTGAGAGCCGCGTGATGCGATAAGCGGTAAACCATGTATGGTAAACAAATGTCTCACAACATCATAACATAAGGCACAACATGAACATCACTGAATATCATCTTATATATATATAACTTGCCCACTTATAAGTGTGGGACTTAATTTAGTACAAGGAAAATACAAGAAAGGAAATACAACATAAACATAAACATGATCTACTCCCCTACCCGAGTGCACCTAATGGGATAACCTCTAAACAAAAGAAGGTTTATCCCCATCTAAGTGGTGTGTGCTCTAACCGGGTACTCCATCGGTCGATCGTCACCTCCTACTGACGTCCGTCTCGTGAACGAGGCATGTATCCAGGAAACTATGCGAGCTCCTCGGGCGTAAAGAGGCGGAACGGGGATCGAGAGTGACCCCTGCGGTGTGGCCGCATCTCCGGTCGTCGTGCAAGTCGGGGCTGAGTCACGGTATCCTCACTGCCCTCTCTCATCAATGGTGGAGAGGGGGTAGAGCTCTCGCTATACGGATGAGTAGGTGGGTCCTCGGACGGGTCGGTCTCCGAGAAGTAAGTCCGGGGCACGTAATCGGGATGGTCTCGCATGGCTAAGGCGGCGGTGTGCATGCGGAGCACTCTCTCATCATGCGTACGCGCACGCTCAAAAACCCGCTCGTCGTCGCCATAGGGTGCAGTCGGGGAGAAGCGATGGGTGTGCACGGGATGAGCGAAGGGGCGTCCTACGAACATGAAAACCCGCACCGTGCACTGCCCCTCAAAATGGTATGACCCGTGAGCCGGGTCATAGTGCAACTCCCATGTCGGGGTGTCCACGAACACTACGAACGTCGCCATCTGAAGACGTGACGGCAAGAAAAGGATAGAGGGAGTGAGAATCTTGCTAAAGAATCTCAGTAGGGCCTCCTACTACCTAGGTGTCATCATCTACGTCTTCAGGAACCTTGGGTTTATTTATACAAAATGACTGAGCATGTATTAAGTTCATTTTAAACTTTAGAATATATTTTAGCCAAGGTCCATTCATTTTAGGATGATCTTAATGTCATGAATGCAACATAATAGAAAATGTATGCATGGCACTACCTAATGCACATACATAAAACATAACATCAAGCATCATCATTCTTGGTGGCATAAAGTGGCAATAGTAACATTCATATGGGACAAAACTTAGTGACATAATCATAATCATGAAACTTCTCTTCCTCATGGGCCACCCTAAAAGACAATCGAATCTGGGGTGCTCGGCCAAACCGGTGTCACCCAGAACGTGTCATACATCTAGGTTATGAGCTCATACCTTAACTAGTCGTCACTAGTTCTTACTTACCACTTAACGATAAGCGTATCATAAATCATAAATCCCGACTATCTGAGTACGGGTTAGGGGGCAAAACTCTTAGGGGTGCTCGGCCGAACCGGTGTCACCTAAGAGTGTAAAATGGTACCGATGTCACATGAGTTCTATGGAGGTGCTCAGCCGAACCGGTGTCATCCTAGAACCCATCTTAGTACCTTAATTTTCAAAATCTCTTTAAGTCCCCAAATTTGTTGGAAATTTGGCGGCACAACGGTCATTACACCGAATTTCCTTCCAAATTTGCTTTATGCCATATTAACATATAATCTCATAAATTCCTCATATGAATAACATCATCATCATTAGCATACTTCATGCATCATCATAAAACATCCAAACGCTTACCCTTACGGTAGCTTATGCTTTGACCCTTACGGGTCTTAATCTTGAGATATAGTTCTCTACATCCGTCGCTCATATCTTTATGCACCTAAGGGCTCATATTTAATCATCATTCCTAATCCTCATGTTCATACTTAAATCTGAAAAGCATAGGACAAATTCTCTAACTTGTATTTACGGGGTTCTAGAACTTACGTTTTAGACCCTTTCTCGTTCCGCTACTAAGGCGCTATATATTAAATCTAAATCAATTATGAGGCATTCCTATGCTTAAGGATTAATTATTAATCATGTTTATCATGTTGTAAGGGTGCTGGACAGAATCTAGAAAATTAAATGTTCTAAGAGTTCTACATTTGCATTTTTACGGTTTTCTAGCTACTAGTTTCCCCGTAGGTGCTAGAATTCGATTCTAATCCAAATGATACCAAGTTTTTCATGTCTAAACAATCTAAATCTGATTATGTCCCCATTAAAACAGTTTGGATTAGTTCCATAAACAAATGGGTCAAAACTATGTTAAATTCTAGCTTTACGGTATTTCTAGTTAGCTAGTTTCTTACCTATCATGCATAGGTTCGCTTCTACATCGTCACATGATATTTTCACACATTCCAACACATCAAAACATCATCATACAGCATCACACTCATCACATCAGAACCGAAAACATTTAACTTAAATGAGAGAGTTAAATTGACATTTCTAGGTACATAAGTTAACTAGTTTCTCTTGGAATCGATCTAGAACTTCTAAAACTCTTTGCAAAACATTTTAATTCACCAAGAGGCTAAGAGAAGCCTTAGGTCACTGACCAAAACATATTCCATCCCCTAAAAGATAATAAAATCACAACTTGTGATGACATAACCTTATAAAGATTTGTAAAGTTTTAGGGAAAACTTAAAACATAGACTATTGGTCCTAGTAGCTAGATGAAAACTCATTGCAAGTCCATCATCACCACTTGGCCGAAATTATGCATTCAAGGAATACATTCACATTTAACTTTATCTTGGAATGAAATGGGCAAGTCTTTGAGCTCTAGGTTCTTAAGTTACGACATAAACTAAACGTGCTCATGCTTTTCATTTTTAATCTTGCTTACAAAGTAAAGTGATGACTTGAATTTAAATATGCAAGGCATAAACTTAAACGAGCAAGCTTGAAGGTAATATACATGGTTCAATTCTTTATTTTAGTGCTCTTGGCCCAACAACAATCGACTTTAAGGCCGAAATAGATAGGCATTCGAGAAATTAATTAGGTGATAATGTAAGTTCAATTCTTTATTTTAGTGCTCTAGGCCCAACAACAATCGACTTTAAGGCCGAAATAGAAAGGCTTTGAGAATTAAATTAAGTGAAGATGCAAGTTCCATTTTAATCTTTATGTTCTTAGGTGATAGCTTAAAAGTAAAGGTGCATAGCAAGAATGTAAATATGAATGCAAGCATAAAATAAATTATGCAAGTTCATTTTATCTTTCTAGAGCTCTTAACAAGACTTTAAAGGAATTTAAACCATAACCCAAACTCATCCAAACAAGGTAAAGTCAAGCTTAGAGTTCTTAAAACTCAACATAATATTCTTAGGAAATCAAACCATGAAGCTTAGAAAAATTAAGGAAATGGCGGAAATCTTCAAGAAGAAAAAGGAACATTTTAGAACTCTAGAGTTCATGATCTTGATGATATATTAACACCAACATCATGAGTCCTCATCATTGAGTTCATAGAGCCATTTTAAAACATCATCAAAGCTAAAGTTCTCAAGAGTTCAAGAAAGGAAAAACTAGAAACATTTTTGCTCAAGAACAAAGATCAAGCTCTAGAGTTTGTTTCAAGTGATGAACATCATCATGAAACTCTCATCATCAAGCTCTCATTCCTTTGTTCTCCAAGGCCTATGGCCGAAACATAAAGAGGAAGGAGAAGAAAAGATGTTCTAAAAGGAACCAAGAGAAACTATGAACATCAAGCTTGAAACAAGAACTTTAAAGAAAAGAATACATGAAAGAAAATCCCTACTTGATGTGATGAACTTGAAGATGGAAGAAGAAGATGAAGAAGATGAAGAACTTGAAGAGCTTGAAGAACTTGAAGAACACTAGAACTTTGAGAGAAAAGAAAAGCTTTGAGTGTTTCCTAAACTTAGCAAATGATCTAAAAGTGGTGCAAGCTCCTCAAGGCATTCTATTTATAGAGAAATGAAACAAATGGAGGGAGCTCATGGCGGAGGGTGACTTCGCCCATATGTGCAGATTGGAGGGCTTCCCATGAGTTCCATGAGGTGAGATAATGTGTTCTTGAGGCATGGTGAGGTATGGCTTAAGGTATGGTGAGGTATGGTTCAAGGTATGGCCTCAAGCATGGTTCTTTGAGTGAGAAAATAATTAAACATGTGGTCAATGGGGAAGAGAATTTCGGCCATGTACATCAGATTTGGGAGAGGTTTAGTTGCATTTTAATTGTGGTTTAGAGTTGTGTTTAGGTGTATCTTTGATTATGCTTAAGATTAGGAATTTGTAAGAAAGTGTTTAGGTAAGGGAAATGGATAATTAAGGTGGTCTAGACATAATTAAGGAGTGGTCTTGCACCATTAGTGAGTTAAATCCTCAATTTAGAGTCTAAACAACTCTAGACACATTTCCTTGATTTAAGGAATTGGAGAGAGAAAACACTATTCAAGATTCCAAGACTAGGAGTCTTGAGTTCTAAAAAGGGATTTAAGTTTAATCTAAGCAATTTTAGGTTCTAATTAACTTTAATAAATTATTTTGACTCTAGATTAATTAGGGAAATTAATTAATCTTCGTTTAGAGCCTAATATTGCTTAGGTTTGCTTAATTACGTCATTAAGCTCAAAAGCACTATTCTAGGGGCAAAATCGTAATTTTACACTAAAACTGCCCGAGACCACCGGGACTTGAACAGAGACCTCTAGACACATGAAAACATGCTTTTGAACCTCTGGGGAAAGTTCCGAGCTCAAACGGCACCTTTACCCGCGTAAAAACGCTATAGGGGTATTTTGGTCATTTTGATCCGAAACTGCGGAAAACGAAATTTTCGCTTCCGAAAGCATTCAAGGGCCATTTAATCCCCTTCAAACATTGAGTTGACCCTTCGAGGATGACCGAGTTGGTTACCCTCGAGTTTGGGTCAGGAAATGACCTCAGGGGCATTTTGGTCATTTCCCTCGGACAGAGAAATCGGGGTGTTACATTACTCCCCTCCTTAAAAAGAATTTTGCCCTCGAAATTCGTTACCTTGGAAAAGCTCGGGATACTTGTCTTGCATTTCTGACTCTAGCTCCCATGTAAACTCTTCGGATTTGTCGCGTCCCCATGCTACCTTTACCAACTGAGGACTTGTTCCTCACCTGTTGACTCATGATCCACGATTGTCGTAGGGGGAAGATTGAAAGTTAGGTCATCCCTTAACTGAACATGCTCTGGCTCTAAAACGTGGCTAGGGTCGGACTCATACTTCCTTAACTGAGAGACGTGAAAGACGTCGTGAAGATTAGAAAGATTAGGGGGTAAGGCTATTTTGTAGGCAACTGTTCCTACTTTTTGAAGAATTTGGAAGGGACCAAGGAATCGGGGGCTCAACTTTTTGACTTTCATGGCTCTCCCTATGCCTGTAGTGGGGGTAATCCTAAGGAACACATGTTCTCCCTCTTCGAATTCCAAGGGCTTGCGCCGCTTGTCCGCATAGCTCTTTTGTCTACTTTGAGCAGTGAGCATCCTATCCCGGATCCTCTTGATTTGCTCCGTCGTCTCCCTCACTACATCAGGTCCTAAGACACTTTGCTCCCCATGCTCGTACCAACACAAAGGTGATTGGCACTTCCTTCGGTACAACGCCTCGTACGGTGCCATACCGATGCTCGCGTGATAACTGTTGTTATACGCAAACTCGATCAAAGGCAAGTACTTATCCCAACTTCCCCTTTGGTCTAACACACAGGCTCTTAGCATATCCTCTAGGGTTTGGATCGTCCTTTCGGATTGTCCGTCTGTTTCTGGGTGGTAAGCAGTGCTTAAGCATAGCTTTGAACCAAACGCCTTTTGAAAGGCTCCCCAAAAACGCGACGTAAACCGCGGATCTCTATCCGAGATTATCGTCAACGGTACTCCATGCAATCTTACGATCTCTTGGATGTATAATTGAGCCAATTTATCTAAGGAGTATGTCACTCTAATAGGTAGAAAGTGTGCCGACTTGGTTAGTCGATCCACTATCACCCATATAGCATCATGGCCAGCTTGGGTCTTAGGCAATCCCGTCACAAAATCCATAGATATGCATTCCCACTTCTACTCGGGGATTGACAGGGGTTGCAACAAACCTGAAGATTTTTGGTGCTCGATTTTCACTTTCTGACATACCAAGCACTTACTAACCTAGGCGACTACATCCTTCTTCATTCTGGGCCACCAAAACATCTTCTTCAAGTCTTGGTACATCTTGGTGACACCGGGATGAATGGTGAAATAGCTTTTGTGAGCCTCCTCCAAGATCTTTTCTCGGAGGTCACCATCTTGGGGTACGCAGATCCTTCCCTCAAATCTCCATATCCAATCATCGCCTCTTTCGAAACCCTTCAACTTTCCCGCCTTAACAGCATCTATGATCTCTTCGAACTCCTCATTCTCTCGTTGTGCTAACATGATTCTTTGCTTAAATCCACTTGTTACACTAAGATAGCACATTTTTATCCCTCTATCGGTTGCTGACATCCCTAGATTCATATCCCTAAACTTCTCTATCAACTCAACTTCTTTGATCATCATGTGGGACAGGTGTAACGACTTTCGGCTCAAGGCGTCGGCGACTACATTAGCCTTGCCGGGGTGGTAACTTAAACCGAAATCGTAGTCTTTGAGGAATTCCATCCACCTTCTTTGCCTCATGTTTAACTCCTTTTGATCAAAGAGGTACTTGAGACTCTTATGATCGGAGAAAACTTCAAACCTTACACCATACAGATGGTGTCTCCACATCTTTAAGGCAAACACTATGGCGGCTAATTCTAGGTCATGGGTGGGGTAGTTAGCCTCGTGAGGCTTGAGTTGTCGAGATGCATAGGCTACCACTTGCCTATTTTGCATCAACACACACCCTAGTCCTTTGCCCGAAGCATCACAATATACCTCGAAGGGTACATTGGGGCTAGGTAAGACTAAGACTGGGGTCGTGGTTAACCTTTCCTTAAGCTCTTGAAAACTCTTCTCACATTTGGGGCTCCATTCAAACGGGGCATTCTTCCTAGTGAGCTTGGTCAAGGGTAGGGCTAACTGGGAAAATCCTTTGATAAACCTACGATAGTAGCCTGCTAAGCCCAAAAAGCTCCGTATTTCCGTTACGGTGGTCGGTCTATCCCAATTCATTACAGCTTCTACCTTACTAGGATCAACGGCTATGCCTCCTTTTGATACAACGTGCCCTAAAAACTTGACCTCCTCCAACCAAAATTCATACTTAGAGAGTTTTGCATACAGCTTTTTCTCCTTCAAAATCTCCAAAACTATCCTCAAATGTCGCTCATGCTCCTCGTGGGTCTTCGAATAGATGAGTATATCATCTATGAAAACGACCACGAACTGATCTAAATAGGGTCTAAAGATCCTATTCATGTAATCCATAAACACTGCAGGAGCATTTGTCAACCCAAAAGACATCACCGCAAACTCAAAGTGTCCATACCGAGTTCTAAAGGCGGTCTTTGGTATATCTTGATCTCTCACTCTAATTTAGTGGTATCCTGACCTTAGGTCGATCTTGGAAAATACTACTGCTCCTCTCAATTGGTCCATAAGATCATCTATCCTAGGCAAGGGGTACTTGTTTTTCACCGTCACACGGTTCAATTGCCTATAATCTATGCACAACCTCATGCTCCCGTCCTTCTTTTTCACAAACAAGACCGGGGCTCCCCATGGTGAAGCACTAGGTCTTATAAAGCTTTTCTCTAAAAGTTCCTCAAGTTGGGTTTTAAGCTCGGCTAGTTCTAGGGGTGACATTCTATAGGGGGCAATGGAGATTGGTCCCGCTCCAGGAACCAACTCAATGGAGAACTCTACTTCTCGCTCGGGAGGGAACTCGGGTATATCTTCCGGGAACACCTCGGGATAGTCTCTCACTACTGGTATATTCTCTAAATTCTGCTCAAAGTGTATCTCGCTAGCGGCTAGGAGAACATATCCTTTAGTCTTTTTCCCACTACAGTGGACCTCTACGGCATTGAGATAGAGTTTCAAAGGTTGACTTATTTCACTAGGGGGAGAAGGAAAGATAACTGTTTTGGTGTCACAGTCTAACAATACACGGTTGGCGTGAAGTCAATCCATGCCAAGAACTACTCCTATACCTTTCATGGGTAAACAAATTAAATCCACAACATATGATCTATTTTCTGTGGTGAGGTGACAATTTAGGCAACAATAACAAGTATTCACAGGATGATTTGTGGGGGTAGAGACAATAAGATCAAAAGGAAGTTTGGAAGTTTTCAAATTTAGAGCCTCGACACTAGCATAAGAAATAAAAGAATGTGTTGCACCAGAGTCATAAAGTACACTTAAGGTCCTACCATCTATTTCGCACTTACCTTCTATGAGACCGTTGGATGTGTCCGCTTCGTCTACATTGAGGGTGAAGACCCTCCCTTGGTGTTGCGGCCTGGGGTTCTGATTTACTGGCCCTCCGTTGTTGCATCTATTGGCGTAGTGGCCGGGCTTCCCGCACTTGAAGCACACGTTTTGTCCAGCTAGGCAGGGACGGTTGCCATGATCTTTGCCGCACTGGGGGCATAGTATTGCCGGTGTAGGCCTAGCAAAGGTGGCGGGGGCTCCTTGGGGCGTCTTGTTCTTGGTCCCACTTGATCCTCCTTGGTTGTTTCGGGGGCCGCCCGACCCTCCTTGTCGATTGTTGTTGTTGTTGTTGCGGTTGTTGTTGTTGTTCTGGAATTGTGGTCGGTATGGTTGCTTGGGTTGTTGGTGGAAGGGGGTTCTTTGTTGTTGTTGTGGTTTGGTAGGGATTATAGTGATTTCGAGATTGGTTTGGATATTGGGGCTTGAATTTTGGGGCTTGAGGTGCTAGCCCCTTGTTCCGTGCTGCCCTTGCAGCATTGATTTTCTTCTGTCCCTCTTCCATGATCCGGCACTTGTTGACTAGGGTTGGCAAGTCCCTAATCTCCATGTGCGCCACAGCATAGTTGAGCTTTGCCGTTAGTCTGGCCTCATACTTGACGCACTTCCACACCTCGTCGGGGTTCCTTTGAAACACCCTAGAGAACTTGATCAGCTCCTCGAATTTCGCCGTGTACTGGGCGACAGTAGACCCTCCTTGGGTCAGTTGCATGAACTCGATGTCCTTCGCATTCCTCACCGATTCCGGAAAGTACTTCTCATAGAAGTAGGTCTTGAACAGACTCGATTGCTGGTGATGCGAAGCTTCTAGCAGTCTTCGGGTGCCGGTCCACCAAAACTCGGCATCCAATTCCATCATATAGGCCACAAAGGTGACCTTCTGCTCCTCCGAGCAAGCCACCACAGAGTAGATCTTTTCCATGTTTTTGATCCACTCATCAGCTTGGTCGGGGTCCATGGCTCCTCGGAAGGTTGACGGATTCGCCTTGCGAAACTCACCAAACCTCGCTTGCTCGACCATTTCAGCGGTAAGGGGAGCACCTCCGGTGTCCCCTTGTTAGTTCATCCTCTCGACCATTCGTTCCATGGCTCTTGCCATGTCACGAACAGCAGCAGCAGTAGCATCATTTTGGTCCCCATCGGTCGGGGTCCTAGGTTGTCTCCTTGGTGCCATTGGTTCCTAAACACACGAGACAATAAACACTGAGGTGATCAGGCTCAATATTCCATGTAAAATGAGCTAGTTACCATGGCACACGCAAGTAGACAAGGGTCATGCACTTCTACCCTATAGCTTATCTCTAGCTAAGCTCTACGCATGACATAGCTATCGTACTACGCTTTAGAAAGCATAGTCAGTCCAATCCTCAGGCTCCATGAGAATCGAACTGCTCTGATACCATAATGTAACATCCTAATTTTTAACCCAACACTCTAGAACATATTTAGGTTAATCATTAGTCTGTTACTTCATAGTTCTCATTTAACTTTGAATTACTTAGCGGAAAATACGGGTAATTTTTTTCTGAAATAAAAGTGAGAGCTGCGTGATGCGATAAGCGGTAAACCATGTATGGTAAACAAATGTCTCACAACATCATAACATAAGGCACAACATGAACATCACTGAATATCATCTTATATATATATAACTTGCCCACTTATAAGTGTGAGACTTAATTTAGTACAAGGAAAATACAAGAAAGGAAATACAACATAAACATAAACATGATCTACTCCCCTACCCGAGTGCACCTAATGGGATAACCTCTAAACAAAAGAAGGTTTATCCCCATCTAAGTGGTGTGTGCTCTAACCGGGTACTCCATCGGTCGATCGTCACCTCCTACTGACATCCGTCTCGTGAACGAGGCAAGTATCTGGGAAACTGTGCGAGCTCCTCGGGCATAAAGAGGCGGAACGGGGATTGAGAGTGACCCCCGCGGTGTGGCCGCATCTCCGGTCGTCGTGCAAGTCGGGGCTGAGTCACGGTATCCTCACTGCCCTCCCTCATCAATGGTGGAGAGGGGGCAGAGCTCTCGCTATACGGATGAGTAGGCGGGTCCTCGGACGGGTCGGTCTCCGAGAAGTAGGTCCGGGGCACGTAATCGGGATGGTCTCGCATGGCTAAGGCGGCGGTGTGCATGCGGAGCACTCTCTCATCATGCGTACGCGCACGCTCAAAAACCCGCTCGTCGTCGCCATAGGGTGCAGTCGGGGAGAAGCGATGGGTGTGCACGAGATGAGCGAAGGCGCGTCCTACGAACATGAAAACCCGCACCGTGCCTCAAAATGGTATGACCCGTGAGCCGGGTCATAGTGCACCTCCCATGTCGGGGTGTCCACGAACACTACGAACGTCGCCATCTGAAGACGTGACGGAAAGAAAAGGATAGAGGGAGTGAGAATCTTGCTAAAGAATCTCAGTAGGGCCTCCTACTACCTAGGTGTCATCATCTACGTCTTCAGGAACCTTGGGTTTATTTATACAAAATGACTGAGCATGTATTAAGTTCATTTTAAACTTTAGAATATATTTTAGCCAAGGTCCATTCATTTTAGGATGATCTTAATGTCATGAATGCAACATAATAGAAAATGTATTCATGGCACTACCTAATGCACATACATAAAACATAACATCAAGCATCATCATTCTTGGTGGCATAAAGTGGCAATAGTAACATTCATATGGGACAAAACTTAGTGACATAATCATAATCATGAAACTTCTCTTCCTCATGGGCCACCCTAAAAGACAATCGAATGGGGTGCTCGGCGAACCGGTGTCACCCGTAACGTGTCATACATCTAGGTTATGAGCTCATACCTTAACTAGTCGTCACTAGTTCTTACTTACCACTTAACGATAAGCGTATCATAAATCATAAATCCCGACTATCTGAGTACGGGTTACGGGGCAAAACTCTTAGGGGTGCTCGGCCGAACCGGTGTCACCTAAGAGTGTAAAATGGTACCGATGTCACATGAGTTCTATGGAGGTGCTCAGCCGAACCGGTGTCATCCTAGAACCCATCTTAGTACCTTAATTTTCAAAATCTCTTTAAGTCCCCAAATTTGTTGGAAATTCGGCGGCACAACGGTCATTACACCGAATTTCCTTCCAAATTTGCTTTATGCCACATTAACATATAATCTCATAAATTCCTCATATGAATAACATCATCATCATTAGCATACTTCATGCATCATCATAAAACATCCAAACGCTTACCCTTACGGTAGCTTATGCTTTGACCCTTACGGGTCTTAATCTTGAGATATAGTTCTCTACATCCGTCGCTCATATCTTTATGCACCTAAGGGCTCATATTTAATCATCATTCCTAATCCTCATGTTCATACTTAAATCTGAAAAGCATAGGACAAATTCTCTAACTTGTATTTACGGGGTTCTAGAACTTACGTTTTAGACCCTTTCTCGGTTCCGTTTTCGCCGAAGGCGCTATATATTAAATCTAAATCAATTATGAGGCATTCCTATGCTTAAGGATTAATTATTAATCATGTTTATCATGTTGTAAGGGTGCTAGACAGAATCTAGAAAATTAAATGTTCTAAGAGTTCTACATTTGCATTTTTACGGTTTTCTAGCTACTAGTTTCCCCGTAGGTGCTAGAATTCGATTCTAATCCAAATGATACCAAGTTTTTCATGTCTAAACAATCTAAATCTGATTATGTCCCCATTAAAACAGTTTGGATTAGTTCCATAAACAAATGGGTCAAAACTATGTTAAATTCTAGCTTTACGGTATTTCTAGTTAGCTAGTTTCTTACCTATCATGCATAGGTTCGCTTCTACATCATCACATGATATTTTCACACATTCCAACACATCAAAACATCATCATACAGCATCACACTCATCACATCAGAACCGAAAACATTTAACTTAAATGAGAGAGTTAAATTGACATTTCTAGGTACATAAGTTAACTAGTTTCTCTTGGAATCGATCTAGAACTTCTAAAACTCTTTGCAAAACATTTTAATTCATCAAGAGGCTAAGAGAAGCCTTAGCTCACTGACCAAAACATATTCCATCCCCTAAAAGATAATAAAATCACAACTTGTGATGACATAACCTTATAAAGATTTGTAAAGTTTTAGGGAAAACTTAAAACATAGACTATTGGTCCTAGTAGCTAGATGAAAACTCATTGCAAGTCCATCATCACCACTTGGCCGAAATTATGCATTCAAGGAATACATTCACATTTAACTTTATCTTGGAATGAAATGGGCAAGTCTTTGAGCTCTAGGTTCTTAAGTTACAACATAAACTAAACGTGCTCATGCTTTTCATTTTTAATCTTGCTTACAAAGTAAAGTGATGACTTGAATTTAAATATGCAAGGCATAAACTTAAACGAGCAAGCTTGAAGGTAATATACATGGTTCAATTCTTTATTTTAGTGCTCTTGGCCCAACAACAATCGACTTTAAGGCCGAAATAGATAGGCATTCGAGAAATTAATTAGGTGATAATGCAAGTTCAATTCTTTATTTTAGTGCTCTAGGCCCAACAACAATCGACTTTAAGGCCGAAATAGAAAGGCTTTGAGAATTAAATTAAGTGAAGATGCAAGTTCCATTTTAATCTTTATGTTCTTAGGTGATAGCTTAAAAGTAAAGGTTCATAGCAAGAATGTAAATATGAATGCAAGCATAAAATAAATTATGCAAGTTCATTTTATCTTTTTAGAGCTCTTAACAAGACTTTAAAGGAATTTAAACCATAACCCAAACTCATCCAAACAAGGTAAAGTCAAGCTTAGAGTTCTTAAAACTCAACATAATATTCTTAGGAAATCAAACCATGAAGCTTAGAAAAATTAAGGAAATGGCCGAAATCTTCAAGAAGAAAAAGGAACATTTTAGAACTCTAGAGTTCATGATCTTGATGATATATTAACACCAACATCATGAGTCCTCATCATTGAGTTCATAGAGCCATTTTAAAACATCATCAAAGCTAAAGTTCTCAAGAGTTCAAGAAAGGAAAAACTAGAAACATTTTTGCTCAAGAACAAAGATCAAGCTCTAGAGTTTGTTTCAAGTGATGAACATCATCATGAAACTCTCATCATCAAGCTCTCATTCCTTTGTTCTCCAAGGCCTATGGCCGAAACATAAAGAGGAAGGAGAAGAAAAGATGTTCTAAAAGGAACCAAGAGAAACTATGAACATCAAGCTTGAAACAAGAACTTTAAAGAAAAGAATACATGAAAGAAAATCCCTACTTGATGTGATGAACTTGAAGATGGAAGAAGAAGATGAAGAAGATGAAGAACTTGAAGAGCTTGAAGAACTTGAAGAACACTAGAACTTTGAGAGAAAAGAAAAGCTTTGAGTGTTTCCTAAACTTAGCAAATGATCTAAAAGTGGTGCAAGCTCCTCAAGGCATTCTATTTATAGAGAAATGAAACAAATGGAGGGAGCTCATGGGGGAGAGTGGCTTCGGCCATATGTGCAGATTGGAGGGCTTCCCATGAGTTCCATGAGGTGAGATAATGTGTTCTTGAGGCATGGTGAGGTATGGCTTAAGGTATGGTGAGGTATGGTTCAAGGTATGGCCTCAAGCATGGTTCTTTGAGTGAGAAAATAATTAAACATGTGGTCAATGGGGAAGAGAATTTCGGCCATGTGCATCAGATTTGGGAGAGGTTTAGTTGCATTTTAATTGTGGTTTAGAGTTGTGTTTAGGTGTATCTTTGATTATGCTTAAGATTAGGAATTTGTAAGAAAGTGTTTAGGTAAGGAAAATGGATAATTAAGATGGTCTAGACATAATTAAGGAGTGGTCTTGCACTATTAGTGAGTTAAATCCTCAATTTAGAGTCTAAACAACTCTATACACATTTCCTTGATTTAAGGAATTGGAGAGAGAAAACACTATTCAAGATTCCAAGACTAGGAGTCTTGAGTTCTAAAAAGGGATTTAAGTTTAATCTAAGCAATTTTAGGTTCTAATTAACTTTAATAAATTATTTTGACTCTAGATTAATTAGGGAAATTAATTAATCTTCGTTTAGAGCCTAATATTGCTTAGGTTTGCTTAATTACGTCATTAAGCTCAAAAGCACTATTCTAGGGGCAAAATCGTAATTTTGTACTAAAACTGCCCGGGACCACCGGGACTTGAACAGAGACCTCTAGACACATGAAAACATGTTTTTGAACCTCTGGGGAAAGTTCCGGGCTCAAACGGCACCTTTACCCGCGTAAAAACGCTATAGGGGTATTTTGGTCATTTTGACCCGAAACTGCGGAAAATGAAATTTTCGCTTCCGAAAACATTCAAGGGCCATTTAATCTCCTTCAAACATTGAGTTGACCCTTCGAGGACGATCGAGTTGATTACCCTCGAGTTCGGGTCAGGAAATGACCTCAGGGGCATTTTGGTCATTTCCCTCGGACAGAGAAATCGGGGTGTTACATCGGGCATCCGAGTTCTCCGTGGCTGGGTAACTGTCTCCTCGCTGCCTGCTGGCACACGTGGGGGAGTAGGGGCAGAGTCTTCTCCATACATGTTGGTGGGTGGCTCCTCCAAAGGGTCTTCTTCCGAATGCTGTGAGCAGGGTACATATTCGGGTATGGCGCCCGAGCCTGCAGCGTAAGTTAGGAGGATCTTCTCATTGTGTGTGCGAGCACGCTCAAAAACCATGTCGTCGCCATAGGGCGACATTGGGGAGAAGAGGTAGCTATCTACAAGATGGATGAATGGCCGTCCGGGAAACATAAAGACGCGAATAGTGCAGTGGCCTTCAAAATGGTACGATCCATGCTCCGGATTGTAGTGGTACTCCCATGTGGGTGTCTCAACGTAGAGTACGAACGTCGCCATACGAATCTAGAGACATAATGGAAAGAAAGAGATAGAGGGAGTGAGATTTCTTACTAAAGAAACTCAGTAGGTTTTTCCTCATATCTAAGTGTCATCATATACGTCTCCAGGGACCTCAGTTTCTTAGTAAAAACGTGGGCATATAATGGTTCAATTATGAAGTTCGAAAATGTTAACTTTCGAGGCCCGTTCCTTTTAATTATGAAAACCTCTTGGTTACATGGTCTATAAATCATGAAACTCAAATCATAAATCATGGTTCATTATATCATGGGTCATGGCACTTAAACTCATAATTCATGGTGCATAAAATCATAGTTCTTAGAACATGGTACATGGTAACTTATCTTGGTTACTTTAGGTGACATTAGAACCTCATCATTTTCTTCCTGGGGCCACCCTAACTGATCTCCCTTTGGAGAAACTTCTAGGTTATGAGCTCATACCACGCTAGTCGTCACTAGCACATAAACTTATCCCTTTTGATAAGTTAAAGGTCCCGACTTAAAGTACGGGTCTAAGGGGCTAGAATCACCTCATTCCCCACCCTTAGTTTGGTGGTTCGAGGATCATTTTCACATAGTTTAAGTCACCTTAAGTCTTAGCATGTTTTATTGAGATGCCACATAGTTTCATGCATGTCACATATCTTTCATTACAACATAGGCATCTTTAAGTTCTCAAAGAACAATCACATGCAATAATAAAACTATCACTTAGGAATAATAGTTCACATAGCATCATATAAGTCATGAGGTAAACACCAATTTATCATTCATAGAGTAATGCTTAAACCTTTCCCTTAAGAGTGAAAACCCTCAATCGGGTAATCTCAAACTTCTAAATTATTTCCGTATACCTCTAAGGGATTGATTAACCTCATTACCATAATTTATTAAGTCCTAAAACCTAATCAATCATGGCTGGACAGCATTGGCAGTAAGCTTAAGTTAGATGAATTACGGTATTCTAAAAGATGCATTTTAAACCCTTTCTCACATCTGACTTTTTCTATGATGCAACAATTAATACCTAAGCCAATTATGAGTCACTCTCACTGATCTAGACATCATGTAATGTGATTCTATGGATATTAATAATGCTGGGACAGAATTCATATTTTCTGTACTTATGGGGTTTTAGAATTCACATTTCAAGCAATTCAAGTAACTAAGCATGCTCCAAAATGTCTAGAACAATTGTCATGTACTTGCCAAGGTATTTAAACATATTTAGACCACCCAAAACATGATTTAAGGTGCTGGAAATGAACATGGCAGAATGGAAAATGGTTAGTCATTAAATCATGTATAAACTTCTTTTTCAATGTACATAGGTAGCTAGTTTCTCTTGGAACAATTTTAGGACTTCAAAAACATCTTAGAAATCAATTTATCTTGTCAAGAACTCTTATAAAATACATGGGGCAGCAGCTCTTTAATTTTTCTCATGGTTGAAATCCTAAATGTAAGAACATATTCAAAACACTTTTAAATGTCACTTATGTTTAGGAAAAAACTTAAAACATGAACTATAGGCTTTTGTAACTAATGAAAACTCATCCTAGAGCATTCGTCATCACATGGCCGAATGTATTTCAAGGGGATACCCCCTTGATTTAACTTTTCTCAAGATGGAATGGGCAAGTCTTTGAGCTCTAGTAATTTTAGGTGAGAGCATAAAAGTAAACGTGCTATGCATTCCATTTTTATGGTCCATTAGAAAGTAAGGTGATAGCTCAAAATAAATATGAGATGCACTTTCATTTTTAGTCTTTGAGTTTAGTGATGGCTTGAAAAATAACATGAAATGCAAAGCTTGGAATTTAAACGTGCATAATGCAAGTTCATTCCTTATCTTGGAGTTTAGTGATAGCATAGAAAATAAATGTGCAATGCAAAGCATAAAGTAAACGTGAATGCAAGTTACTTTTATATCTTATCTAGAGCTCTTGCAAGACCTAAAAAAAGAATATAGTTCCAACCCAAACCTCATCCTCACAAGAAAAGAGAACTACTAGTGCTAGAATACTTAAAATAAATCATAACCTTAAAAATCTTGAAGATGGCCGAATCTTCATCATGAAGAATGAACCATTTTTAAACTCTAGGGACCAAGATCTTGATGATTTATGACATCAACATCCTAAGTCCTCATTATTGAGTACAAGGCCTCCTTCAAAACCAACATTAAAACAAAGTTTATGCTAAAGAAGAAAGCAAAACCGAAACCATGTTGGTTTAAGATCAAAGTTTCAAGCTTTAGAGTTTGTTCATGTGACAAGCATCAACATGAAACCCTCATCATCAAGCTTTCATTTTTCCAAACTTTAGAAACCTTCATGGCCAAAAATATGAAAGAAAAGGGAAGTCCAAGAAGTGTTCAAGAGAAACATAAACTCCTTTACTCAACCTTGAAAAATGATGAAACTTTCCTAGTGAAAAATTCAAGCTTTAGAGGTTGTTGAGTGACAAACACCATCATAACACCTTCATCATCAAGCTTTCATTTTTCCAAGGGCCAAAGGCCTTTGTGGCCAAAACATAAAGGAGAAAAGGGAAGTTCAAATGTTCAAGAGAAACATAACCTCATTCTTAACTAAACTTGTAAAAGATGAAACTTTTCTTAAGAAAAACTCAAGCTTTAGAGGCCTCATGTGAGATGAACTCATAGTCATCTCTAAAGAGCACTCATCATCAAGCTATCATGTTCAAGGCCTTGAGGCCGAAAACCAAAGGAAAAGAAAAGGAAGAAACCGAAAATAAAGAAGCAACATGGAGGTTCCACCTTTCATCATTTCCCAACAAGATTCAACATAAAAATCAAAGACATATTTAGAAAGGTTCCCTACCTTGTGTTTTCAAAAAAAAAGGAGGAAGAACTTGAGCTTGAAGAACTCTTGGATGCTTGAAAGAAAAAGAAGTAAGAGAGCTTGAGACTTTTAGAGATTTTGCAAGAAGTGAGCAAAGGAATGAAATTGTGTAGTGTTGTGTATTTATAGGCAAATGAATCATGAAGGAGTGGAGGGGGAGGGGCTGGCCGAAACTTCTCCAAGAAGAAGGATGGAAGAAAAATCTCTTGTGTTGTCATTCATGGTGTCATAGGTCATAGGTCTTAGGGTGGCTTTTGAAGGACAATTTGATTGACCACATAAAATATCATTCATTTGAATTTTTGGAGGGAGTGGCTGAAAATTATAAGGCCAAGGGAGTGAAGATTTCATTCAATTTAATCATGTACTAATTGAGTGTTTAGGAGTAAACAAGGTTAGGTTGCTAATTAAGGTTGTGTGCCTAAGTGTTTAGGTGAACTAAGTAGGTAATTAGGACCATTAATACCTTGGACTAAGAGTGATCTTGTAGGATTAATGGAGTCAAACTCCTATGACTATTGATTAAAGTGTGACAACTTTTTCTTGGGAAAGGAAGTGTTCTTGGAAATGGAAGTGTGAATAGTGAAAACACTATTCATAGTTGCTTTTTCTTTAAAGAAAGAAAAGAATTAGAATTGAGTTGTAAATTTTCTTAAGCAATTTTAGGTTTTAATCAACCTTAAGTAATTATTTTAGCTCTAGATTAATTAAAGAAATTAATTAACCTTTCATTAGAGCCTAATATTGCTTAGGTTTGAGTTAAGTAACTCGTTAGACGTAAAATGTACTAAGTGGGGGTAAAATCGTAATTTTTACCAAAAGTTGCCCAGGACCTCCAGGACTTAAACCAAACATAGTTCATGCCTTAAAACATCATTTTTGATCTCTGGGACGAGTACGGGTCGGAGTCAAAACTTAAAACTGCCTTAAATCAGGTTAAGGGTATTTTGGTCATTTATACACGGAAACCTCAGAAATGAGATTTTTTTGCTTTATTAACATTCATAAACATATGATCCCCTTCATATATCATAAAAGCCTTGTGAGGATGGCCAAGGCCAGTCGTCCTCATGTTTCAGGTAAAAATGACCTTAGGGGCATTTTGGTCATTTAAAAGTTTAGAGAAAAACGGGGCGTTACACACACCATAAGGTTTTATTTGAAACCTTGGTACAAAGAACTCTAAAGCTTGCTTCATCTTGCTAAGATATGTTTGGGGTTGAGGTTTATGTTCCTTGTCTTGAATAAGCTCTAGTAAGACATAAAATGAACTTGCATTCATATTTATATTTCAAGTCTTTGCATGACATATTTATATTCAAGCTTTGCATTCATACTTATATTTCCTTGTCATCACCTAATAATTAATCTTGAAGCCTACCTATTTCAACTTTAAAGTTGATTGTTGATTTAGAGTGAATACTCTAAGGGGCCTAGAGCACTAAAATAAAGAATTGGACTTGCATATCATATTTATTTCCAAGTTATCACTTAAAGCTTAAAGATAATAAATGAACTTGCATTTCATATTTATATTTCTTGTCTAGCATGTTTATATTTCAAGCAATCACCTAAAATCAAGGATAAAAAATGAACTTGCATCTCATATTTACTTTGAAGCTATCACTTTATTTTATAATGAAGAATAAAATGAAGTGCATAGCATGTTTATGATTTTGCCATCACTAAAAGTTCCTAGAGCTCAAAGACTTGCCCTTTTTATCTCAAGAAAAAAGTTTGGATGTGGAAGTATTCTTGTAAATGCATAATCTCAGCCATATGATAATGATGAACTTGGTATAAGTTTCATTTAGTCACAAAGGCCAATAATATATGTCCTAAAATTTTTCTTAGGTTGTAAGAGTCTAAAGAATGTTACAAACATGATTTTATGGATTAAACCTCTTTCTAGAATGTTTTAATTTAGCTACTGCCCTATGGCCTTTTTTTTTGCGCCTTTGATAAAATAAATTAGTTTTCAAAGAGTTTTAGAAGTTCTAAATTGATTCTAAGAGAAACTAGTAATTTATATGCCTTAGAAATGTGATTTTATGTGTTCTTTACAATCGAACTTTTTGGTTACTCTCTTGGCAAGTTTGTTACTGTATGATACTTTTGATGTGTTAGAATGTGCAAAATTATAATTATTGATGTAGGAACCATTCTATGTATGTTAGGAAAGAAACTAGCTTTCTAGAAAGACCGTAAAGTTAGGATTTTGCAAGTCCTTGACCCATTTAATTTTAGCCACTGCCAAATGTAACACCCTAAAAAAAAATTAGTTAAAAATTAATTTGAACTTTACTAGTCATAATTTTAAAAATCTGACAGTTTTAGTAATGATGAGGACGGTCCAAGGGATTTGTTAAAAAAAAAAAAGTGAATAGTAACCTGCGGGCCCCACTGGTCTGTTGGAATAGCCGATACCCTAGAATTGGGCCCCAGAGATGCCTGAAACTAAGAAATTATAATATTAAGATTATAAATGAGTAGGAATAAAGATTTCATACCTAGAATTAATTTTTCAAGCAATGTTTGATTACCCAGGTACACTATTTTACTCGATCGGTAGAATTTCGATGTGCGGTTTCTAGCACCGTAAAAGCTACTTAGTGGCTAAGTAAGCCTTATCAACCACTTTATGCCAAGTGGATGACAAGGATTGAAAATTGAAAAGCAAGTTTTAATCATGGCCTTTCATTTATTAATATTTTACTCGGGTGCTCATATCTCACCCGTTCGGTGGGATTTTGGTGTGCGATTTTGACACTGTAAAAGCTATTTATTCTACAAGTTAAAGAGAGCCACTTATCTTGAGCCAAGTGGCTGACCAAGATTCATTCTTTGACCAACAAACCAAATCTTAGCCATCCATTTTTCTTACTTTGGTCAAAGATCATTTAATTATACAATATAATACTCATTCTTTTATATATAACAAGATAACCACAAGCCAAGCTTCTTCAAGAAGCTCAAAATTTCGTGCATCATGCTGTAAGGAGAAGGAAACCAGGTCCCTCCACGTCCAAGAGCTCAAACTTCACTTCAAATGCCAAAAACACTATCCTAGAGTTGATAAAACACTAAACTTCCTTCACTAAACTTATTCTACACATCAATACCTACAAATCTAACCGATTGGAATTTCAATTCCTCATCAATCCTAACCTTGGTATCTCATACATCACTGATTAAGGAAAGGCTTGGTGCTGATTTGGTGGCCTTGAGTTGAGCAAAATCAATCTTGGAGCATCCTTTGGAGTCAAGATCCCTAAAGCCATCAAAGTAGAGTTTTCTTTGATCTTTTCTTTCCAATTTTATGCTGGCTCTTTCTGATTGTGTTTGGTCCGAAATTTCTAGATATAATGGTTGTTAATATGATGATATTGATGTGTAAATTTTGGTGGTGTGTTTGGGGTTGTGGAAAAATCATTTTTATCAAAAGAGATTCTGAAGTGATTTACTGGATTTTCGGTTTTCCTGCTGGCAGTGATTGTTCACAAATTTTCTGAGGCAATTTTAGGTGTTTTCATGAGCTATAAAAATTATATGTTGAAGTTAACATCCTAGGATAGTTCCATGAATTTTCTTGAGCTCTGGTTTTGACTCCTAATGCCTTGAGAAATTCAAGAACCGAAGTGGTAACTATGCTGCCTGAAATGTTGAATCTGAAGCTGTGAATTTGTGAAATTTTATTAACCTAGTAAATGATCGAATTATAAGCTGTTTACAGGATATTAATGACATATTGAAGTCCAACCCTGAATTTTTATATGATTTGATATGATCATTTGGTGGGGTAATAAAATTGGAAACTATGGCTATTGGTTGTAAATAGGGGGTTTCTAACCTCCGAATTTGTCTAATTTTGTTGACATATTTAGAGAATTCTTTTTGTTATGAAATTTTTATGGAACCTTGTGGACACATTGAGGTGTCATTGAGAAATTTTATAGCATTTGAATTGATCATTTGGTATGAGAAATAAATTGTGCTACTTGAGTGAAAAATCTACCAATGTGCTGAAGTTGTGATGATGCCTTGAATTAGTGACCTAATGGCATTTGGTTCAAGTTGATGTGTATAAATGCATGCCCTGGACTTCCAAGATTATGTTATGAGGAATGAATGAATAATATATATAGGTTTGAAGTATTATGAGATCAGAGAATTATGTTCATGCATATAGAAATGTGATGCATGTATATGTGAGCTTGAGGATGGTGTATGTGGTAAGTGAAAAATAAAGTCCCCTTTAACATAAAAAAGGCACGACAAAATCCCCTTTAATATAAAAAGGGCATGAAGAAGTCCCCTTTAATATGTAAAGGGCACGAAAAGGTCCCCTTTTGTTTATCAAGGGCACGGGAGAGGTCCCCTTTTGTTTATCAAGGGCACGGGAAAAGTCCCTTTTGTTTATCAAAAGCACGGGAAAGGTCCCCATTAGGGCATGGAAAAGTCCCCTTTATTATGTCAAGGGCATGAAAAGGTCATTGTAATTGCCATATGTATATGTATATCTTGTTAAATTATTGGTCTTGAAGGAATTCCTATGATGTTGAATGTTATGAAATACATGTTTTAAGTGATTAATAATAAAAGAGACCCACTTCGGAAAGGTGATTTTGTAATTTTAAAATAAATATTTGATATGTACATATTGCATGCTCATGCTTTCTTAATAAACCGAAGTGGTTGGGGCGATGACAATGACATTATGAATGTGTAATTGGGGAGTTACCCTACTGAGAATTTTAGAATTCTTACCCCTATATTTTTGTGTTCCTGTGTCGTCTCCAGGTTGATGTAGAGAACTGAGGGACTGCTATGCAAAAGAACTCAGAAGTGCAATAGTGTAGTAGTTAATGCTTTTATTATGTTGTATTTAGTGGAATGGATATGTGTGTAAATATGTTAGAGAACAAAGGTGTGTTAAAGCTTATAGAAGAGCTTCCCTTATGTACTTAACTCTGTATTAAATAAATAGTTTGGTTTTATTGCTATATATTTTAGTATAATTATGACCTAGTTATCTCGTGAACCAACCAAACTGGCTATAGATATTTAAGAAAGGTCCGCAAACTTAGAAGTAACAACTCTCGAGTACGACACCATAACTTAGGGATGAGGTTGTACTTGGGAGGATGTTACACCAAAACTGTTTTAATATGATGAAATTCTGTTTGGGATTGTTTGATCAAGAAAAACTTGGTAACATTTGGTGTAAGATTGATCCTTGGCACTAAAAGTGAAACTAGTAACTAGGAAACCGTAAAAATGTGATTTCTAGAATTCCTAAGGAAAAGAATTATGCATTCTGTTCCATCACGTTTAAAGTTTGTAAAATCATGTTATACCATGTTTAGTTGAGAGAGAATGACTCATAAATGGTCGAGGAATTAATTTTAGCATCATAAGAAAAGCCGGTAATGAGAAGAGGCCCAAAATGCAACTTCTAAAACACCTAAATCATAGAAATTCATTTACTGCCTATGTTGTCCAACTTTGATTGATGGTGTTCTTGAGGTTAATAATTAGTGGTAATGATGATAATTAGTCCCTTAGATGCATAAGAAAATGATTTGACATTTGAGTTACCCGATTTAAGGGTTTGACTATTTAAGGGAATATTTATGTGATGATGATTTGAGATGATGCATTCATGTGATATTTGATGTTATTTGAGGTATTGTTATAGAGTTCATCATTTGCATGTTATGGTTTCATTTGAAATGCTAGAGATGCATATGCTAGAGATATATGAAGAATTGCAGCATTTATGAATTTTGTATTGCATCTTGTTATAACATGCTAAGACTTAAAGTGACTTAAAACATGAGAAAATGATCCTTTGGACTCATCAAACTATAGGTGATGAAAAGGTGATTCTTGCCCCTTAACCCGTACTTATTAAGTTGGGACTTTAACTTATCAAAAGGGATAAGTATACGCTAGTGATGACTAGTGAGATATGAGCTCATAACCTAGAACTCTCACAAGAGAGATTAATAGGGTGGCCCCCATAGAGAGGGATAAGAAATTTACCCCACAGAGAGGGATGAGAAGTTTAAACCCCCACAAAGAGGGGTGAGATATTTAAGTCACCTAAAAAATAAAAAGAAAGAGATCATACTAGAAGAGTTTGCATTATTTATTACATGATGTTTAATTGTGGCATTACTTATGCGGTTATAGTATGTCATGTTGCATCCTTGCATTAAGACACATTCTAAAATAGATGGGCCTCAAATAACAATATTTAAAACATAATAATTGAATCTTATGCATGCCCATTACTTCATAAAGAAACCCAAGGTTTCTGAGGACATAGATGATGACACTTGTTAGGAGGTGAATTCCCTACTGAGTTTTTTTTATAAGATTCTCATCCCTTCTTTCTTTCTTCCGTCACGTCTTCAGAGGATGATGGCTTTGTTCGTGAGCAGCAGTAGGAGGTGACCGTGGATCTCATCAAGGACCTATGCATTATTACGTGAAGGATAGCCTCCCTTTGCTCGAGGGGCTATCTGATTAGATGCAAAGGGTGTGGATACCCTAACTAGCTATGACTGTTATTCCTTTTCATGTTTTTATATGATTGTACTATCCCGACTATTATTGTGGTGTGCATATGATTGTCCAATGTTATGAAGTTATTTGATACTCTTATCTTATGCCTTCTGTAACGCCCCGATTTTCTGTCTGAGTGGAAAATGACCGAAATGCCCCTAAGGTCATTTTCAGCCCGGAATTCGAGGATGGCCGACCCGGCAGTCCTCGAAGGGCCAACTCAATGTTTGAAGGGGATTGAGTGACCCTTGAGTGGTTCCGGAGACGGAAGTCTCATTTTCCACAGTTTCGGGTCAAAATGACCAAAATACCCCTATAGCGTTTTACGCTGGTAAAGGTGCCGTTTGAGCCCGAAACTTTCCCCAGAGGTTTAAAACCATGCTCTTACATGTTTCAAAACATCTGTTTGAGTCCTGGTGGTCCCGGGCAGTTTTAGTGCAAAATTACGATTTTGCCCCTAGAATAGTGTTTTTGAGCTTAATGATGTAATTAAGCAAACCTAAGCAATATTAGGCTCTAAATGAAGATTAATTAATTTCCATAATTAATCTAGAGTCAAAATAAATTATTGAAATTAATTAGAACCTAAAATTGCTTAGATTAGATTTAAATCCCTTTTCTAAAACTCAAGATTTCACTCTTGGAATCTTGAATAGTATTTTCTCTCTCCAATTCCTTAAATCAAGGAATTGTGTCTAGAATTGTTTATACACTAAAATGAATTTATAACTCACTAATGATGCAAGAACACTCTTTAATTATGTCTTGACAACCTTAATTACCCATTTTCTCACCTAAACACTTTCTTACAAGTTCCTAATCTTAATCCTAATCAAAGATACACATAAACACAACTCTAAACCACAATTAAAATGCAAGAAATCCTTCCCCCATGGCTGATGAAGTTTCGGCCACCTCCTCCCCCATTTGACCACATGTTGATTTGTTTTCTCACTCAAAGAACCATGCTTGAGCCATGCCTTGAACCATACCTCACCATACTTGAACCCATAACTCACCATGCCTTCAACCATGCCTTGTAAGACATATTTTTCTCCCCAATTCTGCACACAATGGCCGAAGCCTTCATCACCACACACACCCCTCCATTTGCTTCATTTCTCTATAAATAGAATGCCTTGAGGAGCTTGCACCACTTTTAGATCATTTGCAAAGTTTAGTTCTCTCCAAAGCTTTTCTTTTTCTCTCAAAGTTCTAGTATTCTTCAAGCTCTTCAAAGTTCTTCAAGTTCTTCATCTTCTTCATCTTCTTCTTCCATCTTCAAGATCATCACACCAAGTAGAGATTTCTTTTCATGGATGTTCTTCTTTAAAGCTTGATGTTTATGGTTTCTCTTGTTTTCTTTTTAGAACTTCTTCTCTATTCCTTTTTCTTTCTTGTTTCGGCCATGAGCCCTTGAGAATAGAGAAATGAGAGCTTGATGATGAGAGTTTCATGATGATGTTCATCACTTGAAACAAACTCTAGAGCTTCATTTTTGTTCTTGAGCAAAAATGTTTCTAGTTCTTCCTTTCTTGAACTTTTGAGAACTCTATCTTTGGTGATGCTTCAAAATGGTTCTAAGGACCCAATGATGAGGTCTCATGATGTTGGTGTTAATATATCATTAAGATCATGGACCCTAGAGTTTTAAAATGTTCCTTTTCCTTCTTGAAGTTTCGGCCACTTCCTTTTCTTTTACATGCTAAATGTTTTGATTTTCTAAAAATGTTATGTTGAGTTCTAAGAACTCTAGACTTTACTTGATCTTGGTTTGATGAGTTTGGGTTAAGGTTTAAGTTCCTTTAAAGTCTTGTTAAGAGCTCTAGAAAGATAAAATGAACTTGCATAATTTATTTTATGCTTGCATTTATATTTACATTCTTGCTATGCACCTTTACTTTCAAGCTATCACCTAAGAACATAAAGATTAAAATGGAACTTGCATCATCACTTAATTTAATTCTCAAAGCCTTTCTATTTCGGCCTTAAAGTCGATTGTTATTGGGCCAAGAGCACTAAAATAAAGAATTGAACTTGCATTATCAACTAATTAATTTCTCGAATGCCTTTCTATTTCAGCCTTAAAGTCGATTGTTGTTGGGCCAAGAGCACTAAAATAAAGAATTGAACCTTGCATATTTACTTTCAAGCTTTCACATTTAAGTTTATGCCTTGCATATTTAATTTAAGTCATCACTTTATTTTGTAAGTAAGATTAAAAATGAAAAGCATGAGCACGTTTATTTTATGTCATAACTTAAGAACCTAGAGCTCAAAGAGTTGCCCATTTCATTTCAAGTTAAAGTTTAATGTGAATGCATTCTTTGAATGCATGTTTCGGCCAAGTAGTGAGGATGGACTTGCAATGAGTTTTCATCTAGCTACAAGGGCCGATAATCTATGTTCTAAGTTTTTTCTGAAGCTTTACAAATCTTTTTAAGGTTTTGTTATCATGAGTTATAATTTTATTCCCTTTTTGAAGATGAAATATATTTTGGTCACTGACCTAAGGCTTCTCTTAGCCTCCTAATGAATTAAAATGATTTGCAAAGAGTTTTGGAGATTCTAAATTGATTCCAAGAGAAACTAGTTAACTTATGTACCTAGAGATGTCAATTTAGTTCTCTTATTCAAGTTAGATGTTTTCGGTACTGTCATGATGAGCTTGTGGCTGTATGATGATGTTTTGATGTGTTAGAATTTGTGAAAATATCACATGATGATGTAGAAACGATTCTATGCATGAAAGGAAAGAAACTAGCTAACTAGAAATACCGTAAAGCTAGAATTTAACATAGTTTAGACCCATTTGTTTTTGGAACTTATCCAAACTGTTTTAATGGGAACATAATCAGATTAGGATTGTTTAGACATGAAAAACTTGGTAACATTTGGATTAGAATTGAATTTTAGCACCTATAGGGAAACTAGTAACTAGAAAACCGTAAAAATGCAAATGTAGAACTCTTAGAACATTTAGTTTTCTGGATTCTGTCCAGCAACGTTACAACATGATAAATGTGATTAATAATTAGTTCTTAAGCATAGGAATGTCTCATAATTGATTTAGATTTAATTTATAGCGCCTTAGGCGAAGACGGAACCGAGAAAGGATCTAAAACGTAAGTTCTAGAACCCCGTAACCACAAGTTAGAAATTCTGCCCTATGCTTTTCAGATTTGAGTATGAACATGAGGATTAGGAATGATGATTAATTATGAGCCCTTAGGTGCATAACATATGAACGACGAATGTTAGAGAACTATATCTCAAGATTAAGACCCGTAAGGGTCAAAGCATAAGCTACCGTAAGGGTAAGCGTTTGAATGTTCTATGATGATGCATGTGTTATGTGAAGGATGATAATGTTATTCATATGAGGAATTCATGAGGATATATGTTTATGTGGCATAAAGCAAATTTGGAAGGAATTCGGCATAATGCCATTGTGCCGCTGAATTTCCGACAAATTTGGGGACTTAAAGAGATTTTGAAAATTAAGGTACTAAGATGGGTTTTAGGATGACACCGGTTCGGCCGAGCACGTCCATAGAACTCATGTGACATTGGTACCAATTTATACTCTTAGGTGACACCGGTTCGGTCGAGCACCCCTAAGAGAATTGCCCCCTAACCCATACTCAGATAGTCGGGATTTATGATTTATGATATGCTTATCGTTAAGTGGTTAGTAAGAACTAGTGACGACTAGTTAAGGTATGAGCTCATAACCTAGAGATGTGACACGTTCTGGGTGACACCGGTTCGGCCGAGCACCCCCAGAGCGCTTGTCTTTTAGGGTGGCCTACGAGGAAGTTATGATGATTGTGTCACAAAGAGAATTTATTTGCCACTTTATGCCACTATTATGATGTTCTTAAAGATATGATGATTGTTCATGTATTAAGTAGAGCCATGCATACATTCTTTAAAATGTTGCATCCATGACATTAAGAATCATGCTAAAATGAACGGACCTTGACTAAATTATGTTTTAGAACTGAAAAATGGACTCAATGCATGCTTACTTATTTTGTATAACTAAACCCAAGGTTCCTGAGGACGTAGACGATGACACCTAGGTAGTAGGAAACCCTACTGAGATTCTTTAGCAAGATTCTCACTCCCTCTATCTCTTTCTTTCCGTCATGTCTTCAGATGGCGACGTTCGTGGTTTTTGTGGACACCCCAACTTGGGAAGTACATCATGATCCGGACCACGGGTCATATCATTTTGTGGGCCGCTGCATCGTTCAAGTGTTCATGTTCGTTGGACGGCCCTTTAATCACCCCGTACATAGCCACCGATTCTCTCTTGTCTCACCCTACGGCGATTTAATTGTGTTCGAAAGACGTCCTCGAGAGGAGCGGATCCGCCGCACCCCACCGACGGCCTCTGCCATCCAGGCCTACCCACAGTATGTACCCCGCTCGCCCTCCTCATTCTCCGAGACGGACCCTTCGGAGGATTTTGCCACTCAGGTACCCTCCGAGGGATCCTCCCCCACTGTGCCGATGGATGTTGGGGAGAGTAGCGAGGCTTCCGTCGCTCAGCCAGTGTGTAGAGGACGGGTGAGGATAACTCCCCGCCGTGGAGCTCACGTCCGACCGATGCAGCGTATTGCCACCCCGGCCAAGATCGCCCAGTGGATCGGGTACATCCCTCCTGTCCAGAGAGGCCCGCAGTAGGAGACGACTGTCGCGGTCCTGGTGCTCGAGCTTGACTAGACTAGGATAGCCTTCTTTTGTCTTTGGGGCTATCCATTTGTAGGCGCACTAGAGTTAAGAGAGTTTCTTTTATCACCTTTGTTGTACTTTTGTTTCCATGTATTTTCATTCCAGTTGTACTAAACTAAGTCTCGCTCTTTACGAGTGAGCATACCATATATTATATAAAGATGCAGTTCAATGTTATTAAGATGTGCTTTTACTTGCTTATGTGATGTTGCTATGCAATGTTTGCTATATTACCGTTTGTGCATTACTAGTTAACGTGTCGCGCGGCTCTCACTTTGCTTTTATAATTCAAAAAAAAATTTACCAGTATTTCCGCTAAGTATTTTAAAGTAATGAGAAAGCTATGACGTAACAGACTAATGATTAACCTAATTATGTTCTAGAGTATTGGGTTAAAAATTAGGGTGTTACATTATGGTATCAGAGCAGTTCGATTCTCATGGAGCCTGAGGATTGGACTGACTATGCTTTTAGAGCATAATGCGGTAGACATTTCATGTGTAAAGCTTGCTAGAGACAAGCTATAGGTTAGAGATGCATGACCCCTGTTTGTTTGCAAGTGCCATGGTAACTAGCTCATTTCACATGAAACGTTGAGCCTGATCAACTCAGTGGTTATTGTCTTATGTGTTTAGGAACCAATGGCACCCAGACGACAGAATAGGACCACGACCGAGGGTAACCAAGAGGATGCAACTGCTACTGCTGTCCGTGACATGGAAAGAGCCATGGAGTGGATGTTCGAAAGAATGAATCAACAAGGGGACATCGGACGTGCTCCCCCAACTGCTGAAATGGTTGAGCAAGCAAGGTTTGGTGAGTTTCGCAAGGCAAACCCACCGGCCTTTAGAGGAGCCATGGATCCCGACAAAGCTGATGAGTGGATCAAGAATCTGGAGAAGGTATACTCCGTGGTCGCTTGCTCGGAGGAGCAAAAGGTCACCTTTGCGGCCTATATGATGGAATCGGACGCCGAGTTCTGGTGGACCGGCACCCGAAGGCTGCTAGAAGCTTCTGGTACTGCTGTCAACTGGGAGCTGTTCAAGACTTACTTCTATGAGAAGTACTTCCCGGAGTCAGTAAGGAACGTGAAGGATATCGAGTTCATGCAGTTAACTCAAGGAGGAAGGTCTGTCACCCAGTATACGGCAAGATTTGAAGAACTGATCAAGTTCTCGCGGGTGTTCCAAGGGAACCCTGACGAGATATGGAAATGTGTTAAGTATGAAGCCGGATTGAAGTCGGAGCTGAACTACGCCGTGGCACACATGGAGATCAGGGACTTCCCTACCCTGGTCAACAAGTGCCGCATTCTGGAGGAAGGGCAAGGAAAGCTCCAGGCTACAAGGGCGGAACGAGCTAAGGGGCTAGGACCTCAAGCCCCGAAGTTCAAACCACAACACCAAAACCAACCCCGAAACCATTACAACCCCTACCACACCAACCAATTCAAGCCACATCAACAACAACAAAGAACCCCCTTCCATCAACAACCCAAGCAACCCTACAGACTACCGTTCCAGAACAACAACCACCGAAACAACAACAACAACAACAATAACCGGCAAGGAGTGTCGGGAGGCCCCCAGAACAATGCGCAACAAGGAGGGTCCAGTGGGACCAAGAACAAGACGCCCCAAGGAGCCCCTGCCACCTTTGCTAGGCCTACACCGGCGATAATATGTCCCCAGTGCGGGAAAGATCATGGCAACCGTCCCTACCTAGCTAGGTAAAACGTGTGCTTCAAGTGCGGGAAGCCCGGCCACTACGCCAACAGATGCAATAACGGAGGGCCAGCAAATTAGAACCCTAGGCCGCAACACTAAGGGAGGGTCTTCACCCTCAACGCGGACGAAGCAGAAAGGTCCAATGATCTCATTGAAGGTATGTGCGAAATAAATGGCAAACCTTTAACTATACTTTATGACTCTGGTGTTACACACTCTTTCATTTCATATGCTAGTGTCGAGTCTCTTAATTTAAAGACTTCCAAACTTCCTTTTGATCTTATTGTTTCTACCCCCACAAATCACCCTGTAAATACTTGTTTTTGTTGTTTAAATTGCCATCTTACTGTAGGAAATAGATCCTTTGTCATAGATTTAATTTGCTTACCCATGAAAGGTATAGGTGTAGTCCTTGGCATGGATTGGCTTTACGCCAACCGTGTAATGTTAGATTGTAACACCAAAATAGTTGTCTTCTCTTCTCCCCCTAGTGAAACTAGTCAAACTTTGAAACTTTACCTCAATGCCGTAGAGGTCAACTGTAGTGGGCAGAAGACTATGGGATATGTTCTCCTAGCCGCTAGCGAGGTAGACTTTGAGCATAACTTAGAGAATATACCGGTAGTAAGAGACTATCCCAAGGTATTTCCGGAAGAGATACCCGAGTTTCCCCCCAAGAGAGAAGTAGAGTTCTCCATTGAGTTGGTTCCTGGAGCGGGACCAATCTCCACCGCCCCCTATAGGATGTCACCTTTAGAGTTAGCCGAGTTAAAAACCCAACTTGAGGAGCTTTGGGGAAAGAGTTTTATTAGACCTAGTGCCTCACCTTGGGGAGCCCTAGTTCTGTTTGTCAAGAAAAAGGACGGGAGCATGAGGTTGTACGTAGATTATAGGCAATTGAATCGTGTGACAGTGAAAAACAAGTACCCTTTGCCTAGGATTGATGATCTTATAGACCAATTGAGAGGAGCGGTAGTATTTTCCAAGATTGATCTAAGGTCAGGATACCACCAAATTAGGGTGCAAGATCAAGATATACCAAAGACTGCCTTTAGAACTCGGTATGGACACTTTGAGTTCACGGTGATGTCTTTTGGGTTGACAAATGCTCCTGCAGTGTTTATGGATTACATGAATAGGATCTTTAGACCCTATTTAGATCAGTTCGTGGTCGTTTTCATAGATGATATACTCATCTATTTGAAGACCCACGAGGAGCATGAGCGTCATTTGAGGATAGTTTTGGAGATTTTGAAGGAGAAAAAGCTGTATGCAAAACTCTCTAAGTGTGAATTTTGGTTGGAGGAGGTCAAGTTTTTAGGGCACGTTGTGTCAAAAGGAGGTATAGCCATTGATCCTAGTAAGGTAGAAGCCATAATGTGTAACACCCTAGTAATTAACCAAATACACCTAGGTTGAATCTGATTAATGATTAGACTTTACTCCTTGCTTTGGTTCTTTCTTCATAATTTGAAAATACTTAGTGAAATTACGAGCCATTTTTTTTAAAAAAAAAACATAATTGAAAACGTGAGCCGAATACAATGTGAACGAGTCAGCGGAGTATAATAAGACGTTTAAGAATATATCACATCATATCACTTTGGCTCCATCATATAACATCCATAAGCACATTATAACATATATTTACATACAATAACCTCACTCAAAGGGTGGGTTATGATCATACATCATTGTCTTATGCAAACCCATAAAAGAAAATATACATAAGGAAATACATGCCCCTAAACTAGATAACTCCATAAGCCGGGAAGGTTATCCTAAAACTAGGGTGCATGAACACATATAAATCTACTAAGAACCTTCTATGGCCACTGTCTTGGAAATGGGGGAATAAATCCGATCCACTGATGAGCTCCCTCGGGAGGGGACACACGAGATGCACCAGGCTGGGATCGCATGGACGGCCTTCTTGCTAACCTCGGCTGAACAACTGTTTCCTCACTACCCTCTCTTACACGTGTGGGAGTAGGAGCAGAGCTCTCAGAATATACATGAGTAGGAGTGTCCTCTGAAGGATCAGTTTTAGAATATCTCATCTCGGGAACATACTGAAAATCCATGGACAGCAGATGAAGCAGGATAAGAACGTAACATCCTTTCATCAAGTGGACGTGCATGTTCGAAAACCATTTCATCGCCATAGGGAGAAGTAGGAGAAAATCGATAACTAGGGACAGGATGTGCAAATGGACGACCTATGTAAATAAAAACACGAATCACAAGCACCTCCCTTCAAAATGATACAAGGGATGCACGGATCATAGTGGAATTCCCAAGTACGGGTATCAACGAACAGGACGAATGTCGCCATTTGAATCTGGAGACAATGACGGAAATAAAGAAAAGGGAGTGAGAATCTTGCTAAAGAATTCTCAGTAGGGTACCTCCTTCTACTGATGTCATCATCAAAGTCCCAGGGAACCTCGGGATTATTCTAAAATAGTGAGCATACAAAGATTCATTTTAAGTTCGGACAAATACTTAACCGAGGTTCATCAATTTTTAATCATGCGTCTTATAATGCATCATAATCTTAACATGTCATATTTACAATGAACTTTTCCTTTATCATTACATCATATTCCTCATCATCATTATCAAAATAACATGCATAAAAGAACGTCATATAATATTAGCTACACATGGACACAGTGCACATATTTCATTTCTTTAGTGCCTTAGGTGACTTAAAATCTTATCATCATCATTATTTTCCTTGGGCCACCCTATACTCCACCCTTTTGGGAGTAATTTAGGTTATGAGCTCATACTTTACTAGTCATCACTAGCATATACTTATCCCTTTTGATAAGCTAAAGTCCCGACTCTACCCTTTTGAGAGAACGGGTTAGGGGGCTAAAATCACATTTTCACCACTTATAGTCTAATGGTTCCAAAGGATCATTTTCTTATAAGTTTAAGTCACTATTAAATCTTTGCATGTTATATCACAATACAATTCATAAACATCATAGCATTTTCTCATTTATAGTCTTAAGCTAGAATAATATATATCAACTATAAGCATGCATCTGGGAGATTCCCAGGAAAGAGAGGTGGGTCACAATGGACACGCTTAAATACCAAGTCTTTCCTTAGCCAGAACCTTTCCAAATTACACTTTTACAATGATACACTTTCTTCTAGCAACAAAGGTAAATTTTACATAATAAAGAATATTTCATGCATAAGCATTCTCATTATTTGCAACAGCAACTATAACATGCAAGCCAGAAAATCATTCAATGATATCAAGTACTTAATAAGCATCCAATACCTACATAGAATTATCAATTATAGAACTAATTAGTTATGCACCTAAGGGATTTATTACCATCCTTACGATTATTTATAGGCCTTAAGAACACTATTAAATCAAATGGGGTAGCATAGGTAGTAAGTTGTTCCTAAGGTTTTACGGTGTGCTAGAAGTTATGTTTTAAATCCTTTCTTGTTACCAGCTTTCCCTATGATGCTGAAATTAGTTACTAAACCAATTATGAATCATTCTCCCTTATTTAAACATAATAAAACCTAGTTCTTATCATTGCTAAAGATTCTGGATAGAATGCATAAATTTCATTCCCTAGAGTTCTAGAAATCTTGTTTTTACGATTTTCTAGTTGCTAAGTTCATTTTTAGTGTTCGGGATCAATCCTAGTCTAATTGATACCAAATTTTTCGTGGCTAACTAATCCTAGACAGAATTATAACATACTAAAACAGATTTGGCATTGGCTAAACTTAAAAGGGTCAAAAACTAGGTAAATTCTAGCTCTTGATTTGTTCTAGGAGCTAGTTTTATCTCTAACATGCAGTGAATCATTCTCTTAACAATAAACCATAATTATCACAACTTCAAACATATCAAATCATTATCATACATTGATACTAAACTCAGATCAGTGGCCGAATCATGAACTTCATGCAATTACATAGAATCATATTTTAAGTGCATATAAAATACTAGTTCCCCGTAAAATCCTTGCAAAGTCTTAAAACTCATTTAGAAACTAGTTCTTTTGTCAAACTTGGGAGGATCTTCACAATTAAAATTCTCACTTAAGATAAAAGGAGTAAGTCTTGAGTTTTAGAGATTTAGGTGACATCTTAGAATTATAAACATGTTATGCAACCTTATTTTAATCTTATCTTTATAAGGTGATAGCTTGAAATTATAAACATGATATGCAATTTCATTTCTTTATCTTTAAGATTTAAGGTGATGACTTGAAAATTAAACATGATGCAAGAACTTGAAATATAAACATGATGCAAGAAACTGGAGCGGCGGTGATCCGCATAGGACCAGTAGAGGGAGAAGAGAATATTAAGAAACCGGAGCAGCGGTAGTCCGCACAGGACCGGTGAAGGGAGAAGAGAATTATTATTACATCTTTTTAAGCTCCAATCTCAAGACTTTTTAAAGAATAAATTCTTTAACTCCAATAATCATATTTCTTTGCTTGTGATACATGGCCAAGTCTTTGATCTCTATGATCTTTAGGTGATGGCATAAAATAAACATGTCATGCGTTGATTCTTTTAGCCATTATAAAATAAAGTGAGAGCATAAATTAAATATGAGATGCAACCTCTTTATTATCTTGAAAGATTAAGTGGTGACTTGAAACATAAATATGAAATACAAGCTTGGAAAATACATCTTTCAAGTTCTAAACTAAATCTTTGTTTTAGCATCATCAAGCATTATTCTTTAAAGTTTTGCATCAAGTGGAATTTTCAAGCTTTAGAGGCCTAACTTGTGATGGATTTACAACCCACCCTCAAGGTCCTCATCATCAAGCCATTATCTTAGTTCCACCTAGGCCATATGGCCGAATTGGTTAAAGAAAAAAATGAAGAGGAAAACCGAAATGAAAAGCTAAGGTAAGTTCATAATTTCATTATTTTGAGCTAAAAACACAACTCCTCAAAGCATAGAAATAAATTTAGAAACTACTCCCTACCTAATCTGAGTTGAAGAAGAGGAAGAGAACTTGATTTCTTGAAGTGAAATGAAACAAAATCTCTTTGAAAAATTGAAGAAAGAATTCAGCCAAAGAGGAGGAAGAAAGAAAGTTTTTGATGCTCCTAAAAACTAGTTATGAACAAAGCATTCCAAGACCACTCAAGCAAGCCTATTTATAGAAGATTTTGAGGCTTCTAATTGGCCAAAATAAGGAGGTAGTTGGCGGAATTTTGCAGGAGAAGTAAGGGAGGAAAAATCATTTTAGACAAAGTTGTATGAAATTAAGGAATTGTGTCTCTTATGGTGACATTTTGGCATTTTGTTTTAGTGCAACTTTTGGCAATAATTCAGCTGCATAATGGCATTAATAATTTCATCCATTACAGCCCAAAGAAGTGAAATTTGTGTGTTCCATGCATTATGTAGGTGTAGGCAAGGTATTCATGTAATTTAGAGAATTTATGGTTAAGGGCTTAAGTGAATTAGTAAGCAATTTGGGTGTTTTTGAGCAATTTTGGGTTCTAATCAATCTAATTACATAATTTTGACTCTAGATTAATATTTAGAATTTAATAAGCTTTAATGTGAGCCTAATATTGCTTAGGTTTCGGTATACGAATCAAAAATCCCGAAATTCGCAAAATTGCCCAAAAACAGGGGCAAAATCGTACTTTCACTTAAAAACTACCCGAGACCACCCGAGCTTAACCAATGGTTAATCATGGCTTAAAGACAAATTTTAAAACATTTTAGTGAGGTTCGGGCTCAGTCGGCACGCACATCGGAGTTAAAGCGACCTTGAGGGTGTTTTGGTCATTTCGCACGTCGGAACTCAAAATTGAGATCCTTCTGCTCTATTAACACACATAACAAAGACAATCCCTTATTATCATCAAAACATCCCTTTGAGAATAGGTGGGGCCCACGATCCTCATTTTCTGAGTAAAATAACTTCAGGGGCATTTTGGTCATTTTATACGTACAGAAATTCGGGATTTGCGACTCTCGCATGAATCGCTCCTAACTTCTCTTCTAATGTTATATTCCTTTATTGAGGATTGTTCGGCCTCAAATCTTATGTAATAATTACCTACAGTAATTCGGTAATTTCTAATGACAGTAAAAATTGGGCGTTACATAATGAATTGGGATAGACCAACCACCGTAACGGAAATACGGAGCTTTTTGGGTTTAGCAGGCTACTACCATAGGTTTATCAAGGGATTCTCCCAAATCGCCCTACCCCTGACCAAGTTAACTAGGAAAAATGCACCTTTCGAGTGGAGTCCCGAATGTGAGAAGAGTTTCCAAGAGTTAAGGAGAAGCTAACCACAACCCCAGTTTTGGTTTTACCAAGCCCCGATGTACCCTTCGAGGTATATTGTGATGCCTCGGGCAAGGGTTTAGGCTGTGTATTGATGCAAAACAGGCAAGTGGTAGCCTATGCATCAAGACAACTCAAGCCACACGAGGCAAACTACCCCACCCATGACCTAGAATTAGCAGCCGTAGTGTTCGCCTTGAAGATGTGGAGACACCATTTGTATGGTGTAAGGTTTGAAGTTTTCTTCGATCACAAGAGCCTCAAGTACCTCTTTGATCAAAAGGAGCTAAACATGAGGCAGAGGAGGTGGATGGAGTTCCTTAAAGATTATGACTTCGGTTTAAGTTACCACCCTGGCAAGGCTAATGTAGTCACCGATGCCTTGAACCGAAAGTCATTGCACCTATCTCACATGATGGTCAAGGAAGTTGAGCTAATAGAGAAGTTTAGAGATATGAATTTGGGGATGTCTGTGACCAATGAGGGTATGAAAATGTGCTACCTTACCATAACGAGTGGGTTTAAACAAAGAGTCATGCTAGCACAAAGGGAGAGTGAGGAATTTAGGGAGCTCATAAAGGCGGTTAAAGCAGGAAAACTCAAAGGATTCGAACAAGGTCCTGATTGGGTATGGAGGTTTGAAGGAAGGATCTGTGTGCCACAAGATGGTGACCTTCGAGAAAAGATCTTGGAGGAGGCCCATAAAAGCCATTTCACCATCCATCTAGGTGTTACCAAGATGTACCAAGATTTGAAAAGGATGTTCTGGTGGCCCGAATTGAAAAAGGATGCGGTCGCCTGGGTTAGTAAGTGCTTGGTGTGTCAAAAGGTAAAGATCGAGCACCAAAAGCCATCAGGTTTACTGCAACCCCTGTCAATTCCCGAATGGAAGTGAGAATGCATATCGATGGACTTTGTGACAGGATTGCCTAAGACCCAAGCTGGCCATGAAGCCATATGGGTGATAGTGGATTGACTAACCAAGTCGGCTCACTTTTTGCCTATTAGAGTGACATACTCTTTGGACAAATTGGCTCAGCTATACATCCAAGAGATCGTGAGATTACATGGAGTACCGTCGACGATAATCTCGGATAGGGATCCGCGATTTACGTCACGTTTTTGGGAAGCCTTCCAAAAGGCGTTTGGTTCAAAGTTGTGTTTGAGCACAGCCTACCACCCACAAACAGACGGACAACGGAGCAAATCAAAAGGATACGGGATAGGATGCTTACCGCTCAAAGTAGATAGAAAAGCTATGCGGATAAGCAGCGTAAGCCGTTGGATTTTAACGAGGGAGAACATGTGTTCCTTAGGATCACCCCCACTACAAGCATAGGAAGAGCCATGAGAGTTAAAAAGTTGAGCCCCCGATTCCTTGGTCCATTCGAAATCCTTCAAAAAGTAGGGCCAGTAGCATACAGAATAGCCCTACCCCCAAATCTTTCCAATCTCCATGACATCTTTCACGTCTCCCAGTTAAGAAAATACGAGTCCGACCCTAGCCATGTCCTAGAGCCAGAGCATGTACAGTTAAGGGAGGACCTAACTTTCAATCTGCCACCAACGAGGATCGTGGATCGCGGAGTCAAGCAGTTGAGGAACAAGTCTATTCCTTTGGTGAAAGTGGCATGGGGACGGGACAAGACCGAAGAATTTACATAGGAATTAGAGTCGGAAATAAAGACCAAGTATCCAGAGCTCTTCTAAGGTACGAATTTTGAGGACGAAATTCCTTTTAAGGAGGGGAGTAATGTAACGCCCCGATTTTCTGTCTGAGTGGAAAATGACCGAAATGCCCCTGAGGTCATTTTCGGCCGGGAATTCAAGGATGGCCGACCCGGCAGTCCTCGAAGGGCCAACTCAATGTTTGAAGGGGATTGAGTGACCCTTAAGTGGTTCCGGAGACGGAAGTCTCATTTTCCGCAGTTTCGGGTCAAAATGACCAAAATACCCCTGTAGTGTTTTATGAGGGTAAAGGTGCCGTTTGAGCCCGAAACTTTTCCCAGAGGTTTAAAACCATGTTTTTACATGTTTTAAAACATCTGTTTGAGTCCTGGTGGTCCCGGGCAGTTTTAGTGCAAAATTATGATTTTGCCCCTAGAATAGTGTTTTTGAGCTTAATGATGTAATTAAGCAAACCTAAGCAATATTAGGCTCTAAACGAAGATTAATTAATTTCCATAATTAATCTAGAGTCAAAATAAGTTATTGAAATTAATTAGAACCTAAAATTGCTTAGATTAGATTTAAATCCCTTTTCTAAAACTCAAGATTTCACTCTTGGAATCTTGAAAAGTGTTTTCTCTCTCCAATTCCTTAAATCAAGGAATTGTGTCTAGAATTGTTTATACACTAAAATGAATTTATAACTCACTAATGATGCAAGAACACTCTTTAATTATGTCTTGACAACCTTAATTACCCATTTTCTCACCTAAACACTTTCTTACAAGTTCCTAATCTTAATCCTAATCAAAGATACACCTAAACACAACTCTAAACCACAATTAAAATGCAAGAAATCCTTCCCCCATGGCTGATGAAGTTTCGGCCACCTCTTCCCCCATTTGACCACATGTTGATTTGTTTTCTCACTCAAAGAACCATGCTTGAGCTATACCTTGAACCATACCTCACCATATTTGAACCCATAACTCACCATGCCTTCAACCATGCCTTGTAAGAGATATTTTTCTCCCCAATTTTGCACACAATGGCCGAAGCCTTCATCACCACACACAACCCTCCATTTGCTTCATTTCTCTATAAATAGAATGCCTTGAGGAGCTTGCACCACTTTTAGATCATTTGCAAAGTTTAGTTTTCTCCAAAGCTTTTCTTTTTCTCTCAAAGTTCTAGTGTTCTTCAAGCTCTTCAAAGTTCTTCAAATTCTTCATCTTCTTCATCTTCTTCTTCCATCTTCAAGATCATCACACCAAGTAGGGATTTCTTTTCATGGATGTTCTTCTTTAAAGCTTGATGTTTATGGTTTCTCTTGTTTTCTTTTTAGAACTTCTTCTCTATTCCTTTTTCTTTCTTGTTTCGGCCATGAGCCCTTGAGAATAAGGAAATGAGAGCTTGATGATGAGAGTTTCATGATGATGTTCATCACTTGAAACAAACTCTAGAGCTTGATCTTTGTTCTTGAGCAAAAATGTTTCTAGTTCTTCCTTTCTTGAACTCTTGAGAACTCTATCTTTGGTGATGCTTCAAAATGGTTCTAAGGACCCAATGATGAGGTCTCATGATGTTGGTGTTAATATATCATCAAGATCATGGACCCTAGAGTTTTAAAATGTTCCTTTTCCTTCTTAAAGTTTCGGCCACTTCCTTTTCTTTTACATGCTAAATGTTTTGATTTTCTAAAAATGTTATGTTGAGTTCTAAGGACTCTAGACTTTACTTGATCTTGGTTTGATGAGTTTGGGTTAAAGTTTAAGTTCCTTTAAAGTCTTGTTAAGAGCTCTAGAAAGATAAAATGAACTTGCATAATTTATTTTATGCTTGTATTTGTATTTACATTCTTGCTATGCACCTTTACTTTCAAGCTATCACCTAAGAACATAAAGATTAAAATGGGACTTGCATCATCACTTAATTTAATTCTCAAAGCCTTTCTATTTCGGCCTTAAAGTCGATTGTTGTTGGGCCAAGAGCACTAAAATAAAGAATTGAACTTGCATTATCACCTAATTAATTTCTCGAATGCCTTTCTATTTCGGCCTTAAAGTCGATTGTTGTTAGGCCAAGAGCACTAAAATAAACAATTGAACCTTGCATATTTACTTTCAAGCTTGCACGTTTAAGTTTATGCCTTACATATTTAATTTAAGTCATCACTTTATTTTGTAAGCAAGATTAAAAATGAAAAGCATGAGCACGTTTATTTTATGTCATAACTTAAGAACCTAAAGCTCAAAGAGTTGCCCATTTCATTTCAAGTTAAAGTTTAATGTGAATGCATTCTTTGAATGCATGTTTCGGCCAAGTAGTAAGGATGGACTTGCAATGAGTTTTCATCTAGCTACAAGGGCCGATAATCTATGTTCTACGTTTTTTCTGAAGCTTTACAAATCTTTATAAGGTTATGTTATCATGAGTTATAATTTTATTCCCTTTTTGAAGATGAAATATATTTTGGTCACTGACCTAAGGCTTCTCTTAGCCTCCTAATGAATTAAAATGATTTGGAAAGAGTTTTGGAGATTCTAAATTGATTCCAAGATAAACTAGTTAACTTATGTACCTAGAGATGTCAATTTAGTTCTCTTATTGAAGTTAGATGTTTTCGATACTGTCATGATGAGCTTGTGGCTGTATGATGATGTTTTGATGTGTTAGAATGTGTGAAAATATCACATGATGATGTAGAAACGATTCTATGCATGATAGGTAAGAAACTAGCTAACTAGAAATACCGTAAAGCTAGAATTTAACATAGTTTAGACCCATTTGTTTTTGGAACTTATCCAAACTGTTTTAATGGGAACATAATCAGATTAGGATTGTTTAGACATGAAAAATTTGGTAACATTTGGATTAGAATTGAATTTTAGCACCTATAAGGAAACTAGTAACTAGAAAACCGTAAAAATACAAATGTAGAACTCTTAGAACATTTAGTTTTCTGGATTCTGTCCAGCAACATTACAACATGATAAATGTGATTTATAATTAGTTCTTAAGCATAGGAATGTCTCATAATTGATTTAGATTTAATTTATAGCGCCTTAGGCGAAGACGGAACCAAGAAAGGATCTAAAACGTAAGTTCTAGAACCCCGTAACCACAAGTTAGAAATTCTGCCCTATGCTTTTCAGATTTGAGTATGAACATGAGGATTAGGAATGATGATTAATTATGAGCCCTTAGGTGCATAACATATGAACGACGAATGTTAGAGAACTATATCTCAAGATTAAGACCCGTAAGGGTCAAAGTATAAGCTACCGTAAGGGTAAGTGTTTGAATGTTCTATGATGATGCATGTGTTATGTGAAGGATGATAATGTTATTCATATGAGGAATTCATGAGGATATATGTTTATGTGGCATAAAGCAAATTTGGAAGGAATTCGGCGTAATGCCATTGTGCCGCCGAATTTCTGACAAATTTGGGGACTTAAAGAGATTTTGAAAATTAAGGTACTAAGATGGGTTCTAGGATAACACTGGTTCGGCCGAGCACCTCCATAGAACTCATGTGACATCGGTACCAATTTATACTCTTAGGTGACACTGGTTCGGCCGAGCACCCCTAAGAGAATTGCCCCCTAACCCGTACTCAGATAGTCGGGATTTATGATTTATGATACGCTTATCGTTAAGTGGTAAGTAAGAACTAGTGACGACTAGTTAAGGTATGAGCTCATAACCTAGAGATGTGACACGTTCTGGGTGACACTGGTTCGGTCGAGCACCCCCAGAGCGCTCTTCTTTTAGGGTGGCCTATGAGGAAGTTATGATGATTGTGTCACAAAGAGAATTTATTTGCCACTTTATGTCACTATTATGATGTTCTTAAAGATATGATGATTGTTCATGTATTAAGTAGAGCCATGCATACATTCTTTAAAATGTTGCATCCATGACATTAAGAATCATGCTAAAATGAACGGACCTTGGCTAAATTATGTTTTAGAACTTAAAAATGGACTCAATGTATGCTCACTTATTTTGTATAACTAAACCCAAGGTTCCTGAGGACGTAGACGATGACACCTAGGTAGTAGGAAACCCTACTAAGATTCTTTAGCAAGATTCTCACTCCCTCTACCTCTTTCTTTCCGTCACGTCTTCAGATGGCGACGTTCGTGGTTTTTGTGGACACCCCAACTTGGGAAGTACATCATGATCCGGACCACGGGTCATATCATTTTGTGGGCCGCTGCGTCGTTCGAGTGTTCATGTTCGTTGGACGGCCCTTCAGTCACCCTGTACATAGCCACCGATTCTCTCCTGTCTCACCCTACGGCGACGACTTCGTGTTCGAGCCCGCACGTCCTCGAGAGGAGCGGATCTGCCGCACCCCACCGACGGCCTCTGCCATCCGGGCCTACCCACAGTATGTACCCCGCTCGCCCTCCTCATTCTCCGAGACGGACCCTTCGGAGGATTCTGCCACTCAGGTACCCTCCGAGGGATCTTCCCCCATTGTGCCGATGGATGTTGGGGAGGGTAGCGAGGCTTCCGTCGCTCAGCCAGTGTGTGGAGGACGGGTGAGGATGACTCCCCGCCGTGGAGCTCACGTCCGACCGATGCAGCGTATTGCCACCCCGGCCAAGATCGCCCAGTGGATCGGGTACATCCCTCCTTTCCAGAGAGGCCCGCAGTAGGAGACGACCGTCGCGGTCCTGGTGCTTGAGCTTGACTAGACTAGGATAGCCTTTTTTTGTCTTTGGGGCTATCCATTTGTAGGCGCACTAGACTTAAGAGAGTTTCTTTTATCACCTTTGTTGTACTTTTGTTTCCATGTATTTTCATTCCAGTTGTACTAAACTAAGTCTCGCTCTTTACGAGTGAGCATATCATATATTATATAAAGATGCAGTTCAATGTTATTAAGATGTGCTTTTACTTGCTTATGTGATGTTGCTATGCGATGTTTGCTATATTACCGTTTGTGCATTACTAGTTAACGTGTCGCGCGACTCTCACTTTGCTTTTATAATTCAAAAAAAAATTTACCAGTATTTCCGCTAAGTATTTTAAAGTAATGAGAAAGCTATGACGTAACAGACTAATGATTAACCTAATTATGTTCTAGAGTATTGGGTTAAAAATTAGGGTATTACACTTTCTTTTGTATGAGTTACGTTTTATGACAACGCTTGCTTACGATATGTGCGACTGTCACTTTGTATTTATATTTTAAAAAAAAAATTTATTCATTTTTTCCGCTAAGTATTTTAAAGAAAGGTTTTAAAGAATGAGACTAAAAGAGTAATAGACTAATGGTTAACCTAAATACGTTCTAGGAGTATTGGGTTAAAAATTAGGATGTTATATTATAGACATAGATTATCGATTTAGTTATAATAATAATTAAGTTTCATTAATGATAATATTATTATTAAGTAATAATTAATAATTATTAATAATAACAGTTCTTTTAAATTATTAATGAACTAGTGAATTGACAGGCACTTGCGTGCCTTTCAATCCATTTTTTTTATTTTTGTGATTTCTTTCAATTTTTTTTAACTTCTTTCATTTATTTTTATAACTTCCTCTAACTCCCTATACATCAAGGGTATTTTAAAAAATAGGCATTTTGGCCACCAAAAAGTAGTTAAAAGTGACTATTTCCTCTATATATACTATCGACTTGCCGGGTACTATTGTGCCTATCAAGTTGCCTTTTATTCTTTAGAGGATTATATGATCAATAATAATTTAATATAAATACCAATTTCTAATTAATAGATAATTTTATAACATTTCAATCCTGCATATCATATTTTCTATTTGAAAGAGGCAGTTATTATCAGAAATATATGAATTGTTACCTTTTTCAAGCATTTTTCTTCTTCCTTATCCAAGCGATTATTGTTAACGATAATGATATGTTTATCTCCATTGTCATGCTGGAGTGAAGACCAAGATCAAGGATGTGATTCCCATGCTTCTTAATGGTGTCTTTATTATTTTGCATTTGCCTTGATTTTATTTTGACAAACAAATTTTCTCATAATCAAAGAGTGGTATTGTTGCACTTTGCACCATGCCATTTACCAAGAGAAAAAAAAAACAATGAAAGTTTTGAAATCAAAGGACCAATCACCATTCATGTGAAAGAGAAAGAGATCTGAGTGAAAGTAAGAAATCTGTAACATAAACCCAAAAACAAATCATACGTAATCGCTTGACCATAAACTTGTAAGATAAAAAACCTTCAACTATCATAAATTCAAGGGAATTATCATAAAGAATTGAAAATATCAATATATTGGTATTCTAAATGGACTAATATTATAATACCCGAGTCACATGTAAACAAATATTATAATACTTGGATATTCTCAATAGCTATTATGCAAATGGAAATGCTAAAGAATGGAATTGTCAAACTAAGAATATTAGTGTTTGCATGATGCAAGAGAAACAATATAGGATTCATAACATTTGTATGTACCAAGCCCTTGATTGAATACTGGGGCAGACGAGTAAAAAATTAAAGCCACGTCTTCACTATAAATAACAAAGATGATGAAGGTTTTTAGACTCGCATGGAAAGTGGATATAATGAGAAAGAGAGAGATGTTCAAGAGTCAAGCAAAATTGTACTACTATGGTTTGAAAACTAATTTAGAAAAAAATTGAACATATTGGGCAGTTAATTTTCAATCTTAATTACATCTAAACCCCTAAAAAAAAATTGTTAAAGCAATTATTTATAAGGGTGAATTTAGTATAAAAAAAATTGGACAGCAATTGGGAACAATTTCCTTTATGATATGTACAGATACTACTAATTACTAATTATTATTAATTTAATGATAATAATTAATTAAATAATAGAGTTAATAATAATAATTAATTACTATTAATTAATAATTTAAAATTATTATTGAAAATTAATTATTATCATTAATTAGTGACTAAAAATTATTAATTAATATTAATAATTAATTTTAAATAATAATAATAATTAATATTAAAGAATAATTTAAATTATCATTTCAATTTAAATTCTTTTAATAATTACTGTAATAATTAATAATATTAATAAGTATTATTACTTTTATTACTAATTTATTAGTAAAAAATATGTTACTTAGTAATCCTTCTGATATACCGAACAGGGTAATATACATTTCCAATTAGTTTACTTGCATATACCAAATGTTACATTGTAACATTACCAGCAATTTAAAATATGGTAATATTTCTAAGGCATAATTTAGATTACTAGTAATCTTATAGGCAATGTACCAAGCACCCCCTAAGGGTTGCATGATAGATCAATTAAATTTGTTCACACCATTAATCCCTCCATTTGAAAATAATTATGATATTTTCATATTTTAAAATATCTATCCATTTATAATATCTAAGAAAGATGATTTTTGCTTTCTATGTTTACCCTTAATCATTATAAATATACTTATCGTAATTATGGACTCATCTAGCATTGGACAATGTGCAAGACCATTAGATAAGTCTAGTATTAATAAAATTTTCTATTTTATATAGTGATAGTTTTGTCAATTTATATAATCCTATATCCTATATCCTATAATAATACAATTAGGAATCCATTCTCAGGAAAATTTTCTGCATAGCAAATTCTCCTTCTATAAGAATTTTGTACATAATTATTTTTTTAAATTCTAAATATCATATCAATTTATTGTAATATTGTATTAAAATCCTTTTATTATGGCATCATAATAAATAAATTAAATCAAATTATTGAAATAACAAATAATTATAATTAGATAAATCATCGAAAGATACAATATTATTTTTGTATGATTTATTTCGCATATATTATTTTCCTTTGTAGTAATATGTATTTATTTGTGCAATGCATCCAATGGTATCCTTCCTTCTTTTTTTTTAATTTATTGTTGCTGTTATGGGCTGAAATTCCTTAAGGTATGATGATTTTATTTTTCATCATGTTTTCTTGTTAATTGGTTTCTTGCATTCTATAACAATTGCTCTATACTTTGAATTTTGTACTTTAAAATGACATCTTTGTCTAAATCATCTATTGAATTAAAGCTTTGTGGGTTGTTTCATATGTTGCTAGACTTAAATCTATATGAGAATGATTCCCTACTAAAATGACTTTGGATGTTAAGGAAAAGAAAAGAAAACATACCAAAGCTTTGGCGAAAATGTATTTTCCTTGACTGTGTAAGAGCACTATACATTAATGGATATATAGCCAAAAGATTCCTCAAATTTACAGCTCAGAAAGATAAAAAAAAAATCTAGTGAAATATGCCAAATTTACCACAACTATTAGATATGCATAACAAAATCGTAACTGTTCTTACCTAGAAATATGGCAAGAGTGCAAGTAGCAGGGGATGAGGGGGGATATCTGCAAAAATGCTCCCATGCTCAAGTCATTGAATGAATGAGGCATAGAGTAGTAAAAGAATAACATGTAATCAACTTGTGATACTTGAGGGCGTTGAGCCCCTTATATACTATAAAGTGACCACGTGACAAGTTAGGAGATAATCTTCCCTGTATAAGAGAGATATTCCTGGGATTTAGTAGATGTTATACATATTCCATATTTGTAGGAGATATGATATATTATAGGAGATATGATATAATAATGACAGGAGATAATGAGAAATATAGAGAGCTCTTGTATGGGATTTAGGAGATATCCCTCAACTAAATCTGGGGTAAATCCATGGGAGATGTAACATCCCTCAAGTACAACATCATCTTTAAGTCATGACATCATACTTGAGAGTTGTTACTTATAAATTAGCACACTTTTCTTAAATATCTATAGCCATTTTGATTGATTTGTGAGATAACTAGGTCATAATTCTACTGAAATATATAGCAATGAAATCAAAATATTTATTTAATACAAAGTTCAGTACATAAAGGAAGCTCTTTTATGAGCTTTAACACACCTTTGTCCTCTAACATATTTACACAGATATCCATTCCACTAAATACAACATAATAAAAGCACTAACTACTACACTATTGCACTTTCGAGTTCTTTTGCATAGCAGTCCCTTGGTTCTTTGCATCAACTTGGAGATGACACGGGAATACAAAAACATAGGGGTGAGAATTCTAAAATTCTCAGTAGGGTAACTCCCCAATTACACATTCATAATGTCATCGTCATCGCCCCAGCCCACTTCGGTTTATTAAGAAAGTGGTGAGCAAGTAATATATATACATATATATATATCATTTTAAAGTTCTAAAATCACCTTTCCGAAGTGAGCCTCTTTTATTATTCAGTCACTTAAAACATGTATTTTGTAACACCCTAAAAATTAATTAAAAATTAATTTAGGCTTTACTAATCATAATTTCAAAAATCTAACAGTTTTAACAATGATAAGGATGGGCCAACGGATTTGTAAAAAAAAAAATATGAATAGTAACCTGCGGGCCCCACCGGCCTGTTTGGACAGCCAAAACCCTAGAATTAGGCCCCGAAGATGTCCAAAATTGGAAAATTATAAGATTAAGGTTAGAAATAAAGTTTTTTACTTACAATTAAATTTTGGGTAATATCTAATTACCCGGGTGTGGTATTTAACCTATTCGGTAAAATTTCAGTGTGCGATTTCTAACACCGAAAGATAGTTTAATCTTTGTAAAAGGATAATGTTTATCCTTTGGAGCCAAGTGTAAGGCTAGGATTTAATCTTGAATTCAAGATCAAATCCTAGCCATTAATCTTATTTTCTTGGTCAAAGAATATAGACTTTATATTAAAATAATGATTTAAACATAGTATAAGATAAATATAAACCACCTAACTTCATTATTTTCTTTTCCCTAAGTTCGGCCAGCATCTGAAACTACAAAAACTCCATTTCTTCTTCACATAAACCTTGCAAACTTGTTTCCAAACTCCAAACTCATAGCCTAGATTTGTTAAAACCACAAACTTCCTTCACTAAATTTGTTCTACACATCAAAACCTACAAAACTAACCGATTAAAATTTCAATTCTCCATCAATCCTCACCTTGACATATTACTCCCTTACTACCTAAGGAAGGTTTTGATGTTGATTTGGTGGCCTTTAAGTGAGCAAGATCACTCTTGGAACATCCTTGAAGTCAACATCCAAAAGACACTAAAAGTAGGGTTTTCATTGGCCTTGTACTTTCAAAATTTTTCTGAAACTTTCTGACTGGTTTTGATTCAAAATTTCTAGATGTATTGGTTGATGATAGATAGATATTGATGTATTAATTTTAGTGAAGTGTTTGGATGAGGTTAGAAAGTCATTTTTGTCAAAAGAAGTTTTGACTAGGCTGCTGGATTTTCGGTTTTCTTACAGGCAGTGTGAGATCACGAATTTTCTGGGCATGTTTTAGGCATTTTCACGAGCTAAGAAAAATATATGTTGGAGCTAACATCTTGGGCTAGTCCTACGAATTTTTTTGGCTTCTTATTTTGAGTCAAATTTCCTTAAAAAAAATAGAGACCGAAATGGTTCTTATGTTGTCAAAATCATTGAAACTGAAGCTGTAAAATTGTATAATTTTTTTGCCATAGCAAATGATTGAATTATCACTTGAAATTTTTACAGCATATTAAGAACATATTGAATTCCAATCCTAAAGTTTTATATGATTTGATATGATCATTTGGTAGGGTAATAAAATTGGAAACTATGGCTGTTGGCTGTGAATAGGGGTTTCTAACCTCCGAATTTTTCTAATTTTGTTAACAAAGTTAGAGAACTTTTCTTCCTCTGAAATTTTTATGGAACCTTGTAGACACATTGAGGTGTCATTGAGAATTTTTATAACCTCCGATTTGATGGTTTGAATTGCATATTAAATTGTGTTACTTGAGTGAAAAATCTGCCAATGTGCTGAAATTGTGATTATGCCTAGATTAGTGACCTAATGGCATTTGGTTCAAGTTTGATGTGTATGAATGCATGCCATGGACTTCCAAGATTATTTTATGAGGAATGAATGAATGATATATATAGGTTTGAAGTATTATGAGATCCGAGAATTATGTTCATGCATATAGAAATGTTATGCATATATATGTGAGCTTGAGGATGATGTATGTGCTAAGTGAAAAATGAAATCCCCTTTAGTATAAAAAGGGTATGGAAATGTCCCTATTAGGGCACGGAAAGGTCCCCATTAGGGCACAGAAAAGTTCCCATTAGGGCACAAAAAAGTCCCCTTTATTATGTCAAGGGCACGAAAAGATCATTATAATTGCCATATGTATTTGTATATTTTGTTAAGTTATTGGTTTTGAAGGAATTTCTATGATCTTGAATGCCATGAAATATGTAGCATTCCTTGCTACTTTATGGATTGATAATTGTCCCCACAAACTAACACGAGTCTTTTCAGCGTGCTTTATCCTCACTCAGACGCTTCCTGGGAAAACTTCCCAGGAGATCACCCATCCCAAAATTGCTCCAAGTCAAGCACGCTTAACTATGGAGTTCTTTCATGATGGGCAACTGAAAAAGAAGATGCATCTTATTGGTATAGGTAATACAAATCAATTCATATAAGCCCTCCTTAATTGTACAGTCTTAGGATCCCTCTCATTCCGGTGTGTAATCAGTTCATTCATGTACCCCTCTACTTTCAAAGTCTGCCAGGAGCCGCTCCTTGTCTGTGCCTCCTTGCATTGGCGATCATGTAACGCCCCAATTTTCTGTCTGAGTGGAAAATGACCGAAATGTCCCTGAGGTCATTTTCGGCCCGGAATTCGAGGATGGCCGACCCGGCAGTCCTCGAAGGGCCAACTCAATGTTTGAAGGGGATTGAATGACCCTTGAGTGGTTCCGGAGGCGAAAGTCTCATTTTTCGCAGTTTCGGGTCAAAATGACCAAAATACCCCTATAGCGTTTTACGCGGGTAAAGGTGCCGTTTGAGCCCGAAACTTTCCCCAGAGGTTTAAAACCATGTTTTTACATGTTTCAAAACATTTGTTTGAGTCCCAGTGGTTCCGGGCAGTTTTAGTGCAAAATTACGATTTTACCCCTAGAATAGTGTTTTTGAGCTTAATGACGTAATTAAGCAAACCTAAGCAATATTAGGCTCTAAACGAAGATTAATTAATTTCCCTAATTAATCTAGAGTCAAAATAAATTATTAAAATTAATTAGAACCTAAAATTGCTTAGATTAGATTTAAATCCCTTTTCTAAAACTCAAGATTTCACTATTGGAATCTTGAATAGTGTTTTCTCTCTCCAATTCCTTAAATCAAGGAATTGTGTCTGGAATTGTTTATACACTAAAATGAATTTATAACTCACTAATGATGCAAGAACACTCTTTAATTATGTCTTGACAACCTTAATTACCCATTTTCTCACATAAACACTTTCTTACAAACTCTTAACCTTAATCCTAATCAAAGATACACCTAAACACAACTCTAAACCACAATTAAAATGCAAGAAATCCTCCCCCTATGGCTGATGCACATTCAGCCACCTCTCTCTCTTTTACCTCACATGTTGAATTGTTTCTCACTCAAAGAACCATGCTTGAGGCCATACCTTGAACCATACCTCACCATACTTTGAACCATACCTCACCATGCCTCAAGACCACATTATCTCACCTCATGGAACTCATGGGCTGCACTCCCCTTGGCCGAAAATGCATCAGCCCCTCACCCCCTCCATTTGCTTCATTTCTCTATAAATAGAATGCCTTGAGGAGCTTGCACCACTTTTAGATCATTTGCTAAGTTTAGGAACACTCAAAGCTTTTCTTTTCTCTCAAAGCTCTTGTGTTCTTCAAGTTCTTGGAGTTCTTCATCATCTTCATCTTCTTCTTCCATCTTCAAGTTCATCACATCAAGTAGGGATTTTCTTTCAAGTATTCCTTTCTTTAAAGATCTTGCTCTAAGCTTGATGTTCATAGTTTCTCATGATTCTTTTTAAAACTTCTTTTCTTCTCCTTTTTCTTTCTCATTTTCGGCCATGGGCCTTGAGGTTCAAAGAAATGAGAGCTTGATGATGAGAGTTTCATGATGATGTTCATCACTTGAAACAAACTCTAGAGCTTGATCTTTGTTCTTGAGCAAAAATGTTTCTAGTGTTTCCTTTCTTGAACTCTTGAGAACTTTAGTTTTGATGGTGTTTTAGAATGATTCTAGGGACTCAATGATGAGATCTCATGATGTTGGTGTTAATATATCATCAAGATCATGGACTCTAGAGTTTCAAATATTTCTTTTCTTGCCTAGATTTTTCGGCCATTTCCTTTCCTTTTATATGCCTTATGGTTTGATTTTCTAAAGATGTTGTTTGAGTTCTAAGAACTCTAGACTTTACTTTGTCTTGGTTTGATGAGTTTGGGTTGAGGTTTATGTTCCTTTAAAGTCTTGTTAAGAGCTCTAGAAAGATAAAATGAACTTGCATAATTTATTTTATGCTTGCATTTAAATTTACATTCTTGCTATGCATCTTTACTTTCAAGCTATCACCTAAGAACATAAAGATTAAAATGGAACTTGCATAATCACTTAATTAATTTCTCGAATGCCTATCTATTTCGGTCTTAAAGTCGATTGTTGTTGGGCCAAGAGCACTAAAATAAAGAATTGGAACTTGCATATTTACTTTCAAGCTTGCACGTTTAAAGTTTATGCCTCACATATTTACTCTCAAGCTTGCACGTTTAAGTTTATGCCTTGCATATTTAATTTAAGTCGTCACTTTATTTTGTAAGCAAGATTAAAAAAATGAAAAGCATGAGCACGTTTATTTTATATCGTAACTTAAGAACCTAGAGCTCAAAGACTTGCCCATTTCATTCCAAGTTAAAGTTTAATGTGAAACCATTCTTTGATTGCATGTTTTCGGCCAAGTAGTGATGATGGACTTTCAATGAGTTTTCATCTAGCTACAAGGACCAATAGTCTATGTTCTAAGTTTTCCTTAAAGCTTTACAAACCTTTTCAAGGTTATGTTGTCATGAGATATGACTTTATTCCCTTTTAGGAGATGAAATATATTTTGGTCATTGACCTAAGACTTTTCTTAGCCTCTTGATGAATTAAAATGATTTGCAAAGAGTTTTAGAAATTCTAAATTGATTCCAAGAGAAACTAGTTAACTTATGTACCTAGAAATGTCAATTTAACTCTCTTATTGAAGTTAAATGTTTTCGGTTCTGATATGATGAGTGTGATGTTGTATGATGATGTTTTGACGTGTTGGAATGTGTGAAAATATCATATGATGATGTAGAAGCGATCCTATGCATAATAGGTAAGAAACTAGCTAACTAGAAATACCGTAAAGCTAGAATTTAACATAGTTTTGACCCATTTGTTTATGGAACTTATCCAAACTGTTTTAATGGGAGCATAATCAGATTAGGATTGTTTAGACATGAAAAACTTGGTAACATTTGGATTAGAATCGAATTCTAGCACCTATAGGGAAACTAGTAACTAGAAAACCGTAAAAGTGCAAGTTTAGAACTCTTAGAACATTTATTTTTCTGGAATCTGTCCAGCACCCTTACAACATGATAAACGTGATTAATAATTAGTTCTTAAGCATAGGAATGCCTCATAATTGATTTAGATTTAATTCATAGCGCCTTAGGCGAAGACGGAACCAAGAAAGGGTCTAAAAAGTAAGTTCTAGGACCCCGTAACCACAAGTTAGAAATTCTGCCCTATGCTTTTCAGATTTGAGTATGAACATAAGGATTAGGAATGATGATTAATTATGAGCCCTTAGGTGCATAAGAGTTTGATAGGGGATGATAGGTTAACTACATCCCAAGTATAAGGCCCGTAAGGGTCAAAGCATAAGATACCGTAGGACCAAGTGCATAACGAACCTTATGACTTCCAGTAGACGTATGATTGATTACGAGAATGATTTGATGTCTTATGATGATGATGAATGGTTGTGCATGTCCTACAAGTTCCGTGGCATAAAGCAAGTTTGAAGGAAATCCGGTAACGCCGTTATGCTGTCGAATTTCCCATCAAACTTGAGAATTTGAGAAAAGTTTGTGAAAAGTCCTGGGTGACACCGGTTCGGCCGAGCACCCCCAGAACAGATGTGACATAGTACTGAGACGCATTTCTCCCGCTACGGTGGGGAGGAAACAAATCCGTGAGGGTATTGACATTGAGCTTGCCAAAGCGGACAATTCGCTGTGTACTAGATACCAGTAGAGCGTTTCAAAGAAGGAAATGATCCTAAGATAGGTGATCCAAGAAAGTTATGTATACCCCCTCTATTAGCCCATGTTAAATCTAGTGACGACTAGTTAGGATTGAGCTCATTCCTAGGCGATAGGTGAGATGTAGTTTGGTGACCAGATTATCGCCGGGCCGGTGAATCGGTTGGACTTTTGGTGGATATGTTAAGAGGGTGGTCTTTAAGAAAAAGGAACTTAAGAGTTCTACTTATGAGAAAGATGTCACATGAAAAGTACTATGCCTTTTTATGCCGCGTATACGATTGATGTTTCTTTATGATGTGCCCAAGTATTACGATTTTCATGTTAATGTGCATATGGTATTGTCATCCATTCATCAAATATCTGTTGCATTCATGTCATTAAGACACATACTAAAAGACACCCACTTCGGATAAATAGATTTGTAAAGCCTAAAACCAATCCTTATGCATGTACACCTTTTTCATAATTAAAACCGAGGTGGCTGGGGACGACGACGATGACACTAGTGTTAGAGTCGGAATCCTCTTGAGAATCTCGAATGAGTTTCTCATCCCTTCCTTTTCTTCCGTGTCGTCTCTAGACGAGGATTACAACGAGGCTCGTGACTTCTTTTGAGGCGCGCGCTTAAGGGACGCACTAGCAGATGGAGCAGAGGGTCGTTGCGGAGGCATAGATAGCTTAGCTTTTGGGTTGACACTTATCTAACCTCATAGGTGGATAAGGATGACTTCACTTGTATGGGCATGTTTTGATGTAAATGATGGTACAATGATGTTAGTAGTCTATGTATCTATGAAGATGTGATGATATTATGATTGTTATGTATAATACTATATTTCATGATTATCAATGGTGTGGTTACTTTTTCTTGCACGTGATGGTCATGACGAACGTTAGGTTAGTGCGCGGCTCGCGTTTTGCTTTCAAGTTTCAAAAAGAAAAATTTATTCGTATTTTCCGCTAAGTATTTTAATGAAAGGTTGTAAGGAATGAGACTAAAAGAGTAATAGACTAATGATTAACCTAAATATGTTCTAGAGTATTGGGTTAAAAATTAGGATGTTACAGATCACTCCCCAACTTTGCAATCCCCGGGTGTTACATGCCCACCAACTTCTACTTGGTTTGTCCCCGAACCACACCGTACTGGAAGAGGTGCAGGCTCTGATACCATTTGTAACATCCATTGCTGCTTTATGGATTGACGACTGTCCCCATAAACCAATACAGGTCTTTTCAGCGTGCTTTGTCCTCACTCGCACACTTCTTGGGAAAACTTCCTAGGAGGTTACCCATCCCAAAATTGCTCCAAGTCAAGCACGCTTAACTATGAAGTTCTTTCGTGATGGGCTACCAAAAAGAAGATACATCTTGTTGGTATAGGTAGTACAAATCAATTCATATAAGCCCTCCTTAACTGTATAGTCCCACACCTATGCAGTCTCAGGATTCCTCTCATTCGGGTGTGTAATCGGTTCATTCATGTACCTATCTGTTTTCGAAGTCTGCCAGGAGTCGCTCCTTGTCTGTGCCTCCTACCGATGATCACTCCCTGACTTCGCAATCTCCCGGTGTTACAGGAGACTTCGGTGCCGTGCGGCCGATCTCTAGGACGCGTGTCTAAGCTCTCGTGGTTTAGGCCGAGGTTTTTGGTCCATATTTCTATTCCAGTACATAGCCCCCGAGCTTGGTCACAGGCTAAGTAGCTGGTGCTAAGGTGTCATGACTGAGGTGTGTCTACTGAGGACTACATGCCAAGCTCAAATGACTCGACTTATTATGCATTGCTTGGTGCACTTTTTCTGTTGCTGTATTGACATCCTTTGGATTTAAAGTGACTAGTGATGCGAGTGTCACAACTCACAACAAATTAGAAAATACTTTTAATACTAAATTATACCAAAAATATAGCAAATGGTACAACCTAGATCGTCTCTCAAGGAGGCCTTATCACTTAGTTGAGAATTGAGGGTTTTGAAGAATGAGAATTATAGCAATGGAAATTAAAAGATAATAGTAACAGTGGAAAAAGGCATTAGTGCAAGGTATTCATATGATTGGAAATCAATTATCATTGACCAAATATTAAACCCATTGATGGCTCTTAGTAATAAATTACTAGTAATTCAACTAATAATTAATCAATCCCTAGAGTTGATCAATGAATTTAACAAATGAATGAAATCTCATTTAATTAGAAATCACATTGATTTAATGAACCAATTTCTATAGCCTAACCGCCAATCAGAAAGTTAATTCTGACGTTTTCCCTCAAACATAAATCAATAGATCTATCAATTTATTCCCAAAGGATTTCCCTAAATGGCAATCGCCAATTTAGTTATTCCAATAAAGATTATGGAAATCACCACGATAATTAAAAGAATGGAAACTGCAGAACATTAAGAAAACCAATGCATTCAATATAAGCAAAGGGTTTCAAACGTTATCCTAATCCATCCGGAAATCTCTATACTAATAAAGAAATCTACTCCTCCATCTCTGGAGGATTACAACAATGAAGATAGAAGAACCTAAAAACAATAGCAATAATCCTTGACACAATCTCTAAGAAAAAGCACCTTCACCAATGGAACCCTTAGAGGGAAAAGAATAGAGAAAGAGAAGAGAGAGATGTAGAGAGAGAATATTGGCAACCAAAAGTGGCAGCCTAAAACTGAGTAAAAGCTAGTGTAAAAGTCTATAACAACCCCTTAAATATCGCTCTCTAAAATAGCCCAAACTTGGGCCCAAAAATAGGTTACATGAGTTGTTTTGCGTCATCATACGAGCACTGCAGTGCTCATCGAACGTCGTGGCACTCAGCAGTGAGCTATGCTGATAAACGTCATTTTTTAGTTGCTGTTGAGCACTACAGTATTGGACAGAATTGAATCTGGCCTCAACACTATAAATAACAGTTGTACCCCTTTGAATAAGCTTTGCAACGCCATCAAAATCACCTCAATCGAACATTTGTAGCTCCAGATATTGCGAAAATACTAACTGGAGGTCAAGTTGGACAACATCAAAACATTAACAACCTTTAATCTTGCAATTCGATTTTCATCAAGATACTCTTAGAATTGGGTTTTGAGTTGAACACGAAAGTTGTAAGGACTTCTTAATATTTCCAAAATATCTTTATTTGTTTTAATCTGATCCCTTGTTCTTGACAATTGCACTTGATCCGAAGTTCCTGTACTCAAGACCATACTTAAAGAGACAAGTCAAACGCAATAGGATATAATTACAAATTATCCCATAATCGATGCAAAAGCCATCAATTCTATCAAAATCAAACAATGAGGAATAAATCAAAATTCTTATTAATTGTGTCAACAATACAATAAAACTCATGTAAAAAACTAAGGTTTGGTAGCAAGATAAGTGGCATAAATTTCCCTTATCAAACTCCCCCACACTTAAGCTTTCACATGTCTTCATGTCAAACTATGATCAAACCAAGACATGGATAAGAAGCAGTAAACAAGGACTACACTAGAATCCTAACCTAAAATGCATGATGCATGAAATTAAATGACAATACACCAAGCCAATGAATCTAGAGGCACTACAGTAAGCTTTCACATCAACAATCAAGAGAATTACAACAAGCAAAGCATGAACAAGCACATAGCACACAAGATAGAGTCCATATATGATGCATGAATCAAGTACAAAAATTCTCCCAATATTAGTGTTTACTGTAACACCCTAAAAATTATTTAAAAATTAATTTGAGCTTTATTAGTTATAATTTCAAAAATCTAACAGTTTTAGCAATGATGAGGACGGTCCAACAGATTTGTAAAAATAAAAAAACTAAATAGTCATTTGCGGGCCTGTAAGCCATCGAGATAGCCGAAACCTCAGATTTAGGATCAGGAGATGCCCGAAACTGAGCAAAGAGAGGGTTAATGTTAGAAATAGTGTGAATTAAAGATTTTATACTTAAAATTAATTTTCGAACAATGTTTGATTACTCGGGTATGGTATTTTACCCATTCAGTAAGATTTTGGTGTGCAATTTTTAATACCAAAAGATAGTTTAATCTTTACAAAAACGTAATGTATATCCATTTTGACTTAGCGAATGGATAAGATTTAATCTTGCTTTACAAGATTTAATCTTAGCCATCCATTTATTTTTCTTTCCTTTAAAGAATTATACATTTATATTATGTAACATCTATGCTTTAAATACAAGATAAATATAGGACAACTAACCTTATCTCATTATCAATCCATTCTCGGCTAGCAAGGGAGATACAACACCTCCATGTTTGCTTCCATGAGAATTTGAATTTCAACCTCAAAATCCTAAGCTTGAATTTGATAAAACCATAAACTCCCTTCACTAAAGCTCTTCCTCTCATCGATACCTACAATTCTAACCAATTAGAATTTGAATCCATCACATTTTTTCACCTTGAGAGATCATTCTTCACTGCCTAAGGAAGGATTTTATGTTGATTTGGTGGCCTTAAAGTGAGCAAGATCACTCTTGGAACATCCTTGAAGCCAACATCCTTAAAGCCACCAAAGTAGGGCATTTTAAACCTTTTTTACATTCAACTCTATTTTTATGATTTACCTACTGATTTGGCTGAATATTTTTAGTTGAATTGGTTGATTATATATTGATATTGATGTGATAATTTTGGTGGAGTGGTTTGATATTGTGAAAAATGATTTTTGTTAAAAGAGAATTTGATATGTGCTGCAGATTTTCAGATTTCAACAGGGCAGGGTTTGTTTACAAATTTTCTAGGTCAATTGTAATCATTTTTGAGACCTATAAAAATTATATGTTGAAGTTAACATATTATGGAAAATCTGAGAATTTTCATGGAGCATGATAAAACTTTTACTGCCTAAGAAAAATTATGAACTGCAGTTGTAACTATGCTGCTTGAGACGTTGACTCTGAAGTTGTGAATTTTGCTAACTTTGTTACCAAAGCAAATGATTGATTCTTCCGTTGAAATTTTTCCTGGGAGTTTATAACATACTGAAGTGTAACCATGAATGTTATTATGAGTTAATTCAATCATTTTCTAGGGTTAAAAATTATGAGATTCTAGTTCTAAGCTAAGATTAGGTGGTCTCTAACCACCAAATTTGTTGAATTTTTTTTATCACAATTGGATTCCTCTAGTTGCTTGAGATTTTTACAGAACCTTGGGGACATATTGAGGTGTCTTGGGGAATTTTTATAGCCTTTGCAATGGATTTTTGATATGCAAATGAATTGTACTCCTTAGATATAAATTTTGCCAACATGCTGTATTTGTGCTAAAAATGAATTAATGCTTTGAATTGATAGAATAATAACCTTTGGTTCAAGTATGATATATATGAGTGTATGCTAGTGACTTAAGGAATGGTTTGAGGTATGATTGGAATCATGTTGTGAATGAATGTGTATATGTTTCTCATGCATGCATTTGGAAAAGAAAAGTGATGATATACACATTTGGCAAAAGAGAATATATAAACTTTAATCGTGCATGTTCTGACATATAGAGAAAATAGAAACAAGACTTAGATTGAATGAGGGGAAGGCAAAAATAGGAACTTCCCCAAGATACTATGAGTGTGCATATTCTGACATATAGAGAAAATAGAAACAATGCTTACATTGAATTGAGGGGAAGGCAAAAATAGGAATTTCTCTCGAGATATTGTGAGTTAATAGACGTATCGGCTAGAAATAAAACTATGTGTGGTTCATAAATGGAACAAGAATGAAGTCCAATGATCACGTATAGGAATGAGCTCAGTCTTGATAAGCAGTCTATTTCCCATGTGTGGTGTGATCCACTATAAATACCATTTGGTATAAACTTTCCATTGTAGAGTTGTCCGCAGATACCCATTAGGCATAAACTAAGTCTTTCCTATATCAATGAAAAGAGAAAAATGCACTAGATTAAGTCCCTTGGCCACAAAAAGAAATGCATAATTTATTATTCTTTTTTCATATAAGTTTACTTGATAATGGAGGTTATGTGCCCTATGCATGCATTTGGAAAAGACTATGACCAGCATGCATTGATCCTAGCTATTATCAGAGCTATGATCAATAATGGTAGTGATATGATACACATATTATTATTATTATTATTTCTGGCTTTTAGAGCAATTACAGCCAACGGCCAGAGTGGTTTTGCATTTTGCAAATCTTTAGAGCTTTATACACCAAGGGATTTTCCCTTCACTTCAAGGACTCCCAATCAAGCCCCAGACCTCTCTTAGGCAGTAAGGAAGTGATATGTCAAGGCGAGGATTGATGGAGAATTGAAATTTTAATTAATTAGATTTGTAGGTTATGGTGAGTAGAACAAGTTTGGTAAAGGAAGTTTATGGTTTTAGTGACTTTGGGCTAGTCTTTTGAAGGATTGAATCAAGGTGGAAGCTCTTAAGAAAAGAAAAAATGGAGGCTATCCCCTTATGGCCGAGAATGTGCATTAGAGTGATAAGGTGATATTGTATTTATCTTGTAATAAAGTGTAAATATCATGTAATGTAAATGTGTAAATCTTAAAGAAAGAAAGTAAAATGGGGGGCTAGGATTTGATCTTGTAATTCAAGATTAAATCTTAGCCTTACATTTGGATTGAATGGATATACATTATCTATTTATGATAATTAAACTATCTTTCGGTGTTATTCCTTAAGTCATGACATCAAACTCGAGAGTTGTTACTTATAAATTACTGGACCTTTCTTAAATAACTATAACAAATTCGATGGGTTCGTTTAACAACTAACATAATTTGATCAAAATATATAACAAGGATACAAAACATTAATTTAATATAAATTCAATTACATAAAGAAGCTCTACTATGAACTTCAATACATACACAATCTCTATTATATTTATACATATATGACTCCAATTAAATTTGGTGAATTAAAATATCAACTACTGCAATCTCGAGTTCTTTCTCATAGTAGCCGTGTCATTCTCTAGATCAACCAGGAGGCCTAGATCAACCTGGAGATGATACGGGAACACAAAACACATAGGGATTTGAATTATACAATTCTCAGTAGGGTAGCTTTCCAAAACTCACTCATAATGTCATAGTCATTGCCCCAACCACTTCGGGTTATTAGAAAAAGAGTGATCATGCATTTCATAACAATGGTTCATTTTTAAAGTTCCAAATCATACTTCTGAAGTGGAAAGTTTTTAATGATCAATCACTTAATGTATATACACCATAATATTCAAACACCTAGTAAATCATCCTAGGTAGACAATTCAAATTAATATGCATATGTATATGATAAATACCGAAATCTTTGATGAAATCATCTCCACTTGTTCTAGATATATTCAAAAGGAATTCTCTAGTTTTCTCTTGTGGCTATAGAACTTAATTCAGTGCATTATTCTCTTTTCATCGACATAGGAAAGACTTAGTTTATATCATGCTGCAAAACTCAATTCAGTGCATTTTTCTATTTTTCATCGATATTGTAACACTCTGATTTTTCTGTCCGAGGGAAATGACCAAAATGCCCCTGAGGTCATTTCCTGACCCGAACTCGAGGGTAACCAACTCGGTCATCCTCGAAGGGTCAACTCAATGTTTGAAGGGGGTTGAATGGCCTTTGAATGCTTTCGGAAGCAAAAATCTCGTTTTCCGCAGTTTCGAGTCAAAATGACCAAAATACCCCTGTAGCGTTTTACGCGGGTAAAGGTGCCGTTTGAGCCCGAAACTTTCCCCAGAGGTTTAAAAACACGTTTTCATGTGTCTAGAGGTCTCTGTTCAAGTCCCGGTGGTCCCGGGCAGTTTTAGTGCAAAATTACGATTTTGCCCCTAGAATAGTGTTTTTGAGCTTAATGACGTAATTAAGCAAACCTAAGCAATATTAGGCTCTAAGCGAAGATTAATTAATTTCCCTAATTAATCTAGAGTCAAAATAATTTATTAAAGTTAATTAGAACCTAAAATTGCTTAGATTAAACTTAAATCCCTTTTTAGAACTCAAGACTCCTAGTCTTGGAATCTTGAATAGTGTTTTCTCTCTCCAATTCCTTAAATCAAGGAAATGTGTCTAGAGTTGTTTAGACTCTAAATTGAGGATTTAACTCACTAATGGTGCAAGACCACTCCTTAATTATGTCTAGACCACCTTAATTATCCATTTTCCTTACCTAAACACTTTCTTACAAATCCCTAATCTTAAGCATAATCAAAGATACACCTAAACACAACTCTAAACCACAATTAAAATGCAAGAAATCCTCCCCCATGGGCTGATGCATTTCGGCCACCTCATCCCCCTTTGACCACATGTTAAATTATTTTCTCACTCAAAGAACCATGCTTGAGGCCATACCTTGAACCATACCTCACCATACTTTGAACCATACCTCACCATGCCTCAAGACCACATTATCTCACCTCATGGAACTCATGGAATGCCTCCATTCTGAACCTCATGGCCGAAACCTCCTCCTCACTTTGCACCCTCCATTTGCTTCATTTCTCTATAAATAGATGGCCTTGGGAAGTTTGCACCACTTTTAGATCATTTGCTAAGTTTAGGAACACTCAAAGCTTTTCTTTTTCTCTCAAAATTCTTGTGTTCTTCAAGATCTTCAAGTTCTTCAAGTTCTTCATCTTCTTCATCTTCTTCTTCCATCTTCAAGAACATCACACCAAGTAGGGATTTTCTTCCATGTATTCTTTTCTTTGAAGTTCTTGTTTCAAGCTTGATGTTCATAGTTTCTCTTGTTTCTCTTTAGGACTTCATTTCCACTCCTTTTTCCTTTTCATTTTCGGCCATAGGCCTTGGAGAACAAAGGAATGAGAGCTTGATGATGAGAGTTTCATGATGATGTTCATCACTTGAAACAAACTCTAGAGCTTGATCTTTGTTCTTGAGCAAAAATGTTTTTAGTTTTTCTTTTCTTGAACTCTTAAGAACTTTAGCTTTGATGATGGTTTTAAATGGCTCTATGAACTCAATGATGAGGACTCATGATGTTGGTGTTAATATATCATCAAGATCATGAACTTTAGAGTTTTAAAATGTTCCTTTTTCTTCTTGAAGATTTCGGCCATTTCCTTAATTTTCTAAGCTTCATGGTTTGATTTCCTAAAAATATTATGTTGAGTTTTAAGAACTCTAAGCTTGACTTTACCTTGTTGGATGAGTTTGGGTTATGGTTTAAGTTCCTTTAAAGTCTTGTTAAGAGCTCTAGAGAGATAAAATGAACTTGCATAAATTATCTTATGCTTGCACTCATGTTTACATTCTTGTTATGCACCTTTACTTTCTAAGCTATCACTTAAGAACATAAAGATTAAAATGGAACTTGTATCATCACCTAATTAATTTCTCGAAGCCTTTCTATTTCGGCCTTAAAGTCGATTGTTGTTGGGCCTAGAGCACTAAAATAAAGAATTGAACCATGCATATTTACCTTCAAGCTTGCACGTTTAAGTTTATGCCTCGCATATTTACCTTCAAGCTTGCACGTTTAAGTTTATGCCTCGCATATTTACTTTCAAGCTTGCACGTTTAAGTTATGCCTTCAATATTTAATTTTAAGTCATCACTTCACTTTGTAAGCAAGATTAAAAACGAAAAGCATGAGCACGTTTAGTTTATGTCATGACTTAAGAACCTAGAGCTCAAAGACTTGCCCATTTCATTCCAAGATAAAGTTATATGTGAATGTATTCCTTGAATGAATAATTTCGGCCAAGTAGTGATGATGGACTTGCAATGAGTTTTCATCTAGCTACTAGGACCAATAGTCTATGTTTTAAGTTTTCCTTAAAGCTTTACAAATCTTTATAAGGTTTTGTCATCACAAGTTGTGATTTTATTATCTTTTAGGGGATGGAATATGTTTTGGTCAGTGACCTAAGGCTTCACTTAGCCTCTTGATGAATTAAAATGTTTTGCAAAGAGTTTTAGAAGTTCTAGAATGATTCCAAGAGAAACTAGTTAACTTATGTACCTAGAAATGTCAATTTAACTCTCTCATTTAAGTTAAATGTTTTCGGTTCTGATATCATGAGTGTGATGTTGTTTGATGATGTTTTGATGTGTTGGAATGTGTGAAAATATCATGTGATGATGTAGAAGCGAACCTATGCATGATAGGTAAGAAACTAGCTAACTAGAAATACCATAAAGCTAGAATTTAACATAGTTTTGACCCATTTGTTTATGGAACTTTTCCAAACTGTTTTAATGGGGACATAATCAGATTTAGATTGTTTAAACATGAAAAACTTGGCATCATTTGAGTTAGAAATGAATTCTAGCACCTATGAGGAAACTAGTAACTAGAAAACCGTAAAAATGCAAATGTAGAACTCTTAGAACATTTAATTTTCTGGATTCTGTCCAGCACCCTTACGACATGGTAAACATGATTAATAATTAGTCCTTACGCATAGGAATGCCTCATAATTGATTTAGATTTAATATATAGCGCCTTCGGCGAAAACGGAACCAAGAAAGGGTCTAAAACGTAAGTTCTAGAACCCCGTAAATACAAGTTAGAGATTCTGCCCTATGCTTTTCAGATTTAAGTATGAACATGAGGATTAGGAATGATGATTAATTATGAGCCCTTAGGTGCATAAAAATATGAGCGTCGGATGTTAGAGAATTATATCTCAAGATTAAGACCCGTAAGGGTCAAAGCATAAGCTACCGTAAGGATAAACGGTTCAATGTTCCATGATGATGTATGTTATGTAAATGATGATGATGATATTCATATGAGGAATTCATGAGGATATATGTTTTATTACGAGAACAACTTGAGCATGTGATCTCTGATGAGAGCGTATAGTATTGATGTGTTGATGCTCCATACGATGCGTTATGTAAAATTATGATATTATGATGCTTACGATGCATACGATGAATATGATGCCTTATGTTGATGTTGAATGACTATACATGCTCTATATGTTTCGTGGCATAAAGCAAGTTTGAAGGAAATCCGGTGTATGCCGTTACGCTGCCGAATTTCCCATCAAACTTGAGAATTTGAGAAAAGTTTGTGAAAACTCCTGGGTGACACCGGTTCGGCCGAGCACCCCCAGGATAGGTTCTGGGTGACACCGGTTCGGCCGAGCACCTGAGCGGATGTGACAAAATCGAGACGCATTTCTCCCGCTACGGTGGGGAGGAAACAAATCCGTGAGGGTATTGACATTGAGCTTGCCAAAGCGGACAATTCGCTGTGTACTAGATACCAGTAGAGCATTTCAAAGAAGGAAATGATCCTAAGATAGGTGATCCGAGAAAGTTATGTATACCCCCTCTATTAGCCCATATTAAATCTAGTGACGACTAGTTAGGAATGAGCTCATTCCTAGGCGATAGGTGAGACGTAGTTTGGTGACCAGATTATCGCCGGGCCGGTGAATCGGTTGGACTTTTGGTGGATATGTTAAGAGGGTGGTCTTTAAGAAAAAGAACTTAAGAGTTTTATTTATAAGAAAGATATCACATGAAAATTTCTATGCCTCTTTATGCCACATATATGATTCTTGTTTCTTTATGATGTGCCCAAGTATTACGATTTTCGTATTAAAGTGCATATGGTATCTGTCATGCATTCATCAAATATCTGTTGCATTTATGTCATTAAGACACATACTAAAAGACACCCACTTCGGATAAATAGAGTTGTAAAGCCTAAAACCAATCCTTATGCATGTACACCTTTTTCATAATTAAAACCGAGGTGGCTGGGGACGACGACGATGACACTAGTGTTAGAGTCGGGAATCCCTACTGAGAATCTCGAATGAGTTTATCATCCCTTCCTTTTCTTCCGTGTCGTCTCTAGACGAGGATTACAACGAGGCTCGTGACTTCTTTTGAGGCGCGCGCTTAAGGGACGCACTAGCAGATGGAGTAGAGAGTCGCTGCGGAGACATAGATAGCTTAGCTTTTGGGTTGACACTTATCTAACCTCATAGGTGGATAAGGATGACGTCACTTGTATGGGCATGTTTTGATGTAAATGATGGTACAATGATGTTAGTAGTCTATGTATCTACGAAGATGTGATGATATTATGATTGTTATGTATAATACTATATTTCATGAGTGTCAATGGTGTGGTTACTTTTTCTTGCACGTGATGGTTATGACGAACGTTAGGTTAGTGCACGGCTCGCGTTTTGCTTTCAAGTTTCAAAAAGAAAAATTTATTCGTATTTTTCGCTAAGTATTTTAATGAAAGGTTGTAAGGAATAAGACTAAAAGAGTAATAGACTAATGATTAACCTAAATATGTTCTAGAGTATTGGGTTAAAAATTAGGATGTTACAGATATAGGAAAGACTTAGTTTATATCGATCAGGTATCTACTATGGACAACTCCATAATAGATAGTTTATACCAAATGGTATTTATAGTGGACACACCACATAAGGGAAATAGACTGCTTATCAAGATTGAGCTAATTCCTATGTGTGATCATCAAACATCACTTTTTTCCATTTTCGAATCGCACATAGTTCTATTCCTATCCGATACGTCTACCAACTCATAATATCTTGGGGGAAGTTCCTCTTTTTGCCTTCCCCTCAAATCAACTTAAATCTTGTTTCTGTTTTCTCCATATGCCAAAACATACACACTAGGGAAGTTCCTATTCTTGCCTTCCTCTCATTGAACTTAAGTCTTGTTCCTATTTTCTCCATGTGTCAGAACATGCACGATTAAAGTTCATATATTCTCTTTTGCCACATATACATATCATTCACTTTTGTTTTTCAAATGCATGCATAAGGCACATATATGCATTCATTCATAACACAATTCCAATCATGCCTCAAACCATTCCTTAAAGTCACTATCATGCATTCATATACATCATACTTGAACCAAACATCATTATTTCATCAATTCAAAGCATCAATTTATTTTCAGCACCATGGCAAATTTCACTTATCCATAACAAAAATTATTCTACACTTCAAACCATCCAATCCAAGGCTATAAAATTCTCAAGGACACTTTAATATGTTCCCAAGGTCCTCTGAAAATCGTAGGTAAAAAGAGTCCTCTAAGTATGATAACAAAATTCAACAAATTTAGTGGTCAGAGACCACTTATACTTAGCTTAGAACCAGAATGTCATAATTTTTAACCCTATCAAATGATTGAATAAATTCAGAATAAAAATCACGGTTACAATTTGAGATGCTATCAACACCTTGTAAAAATTTCAAAGGAATAATCAATCATTTACAATGGTAACAAAATTAGAAAAATTCACAGCTTCAGAGTCAACATCTCAGGCAACACAGTTACAACTTCGGTTCATGATTTTTCTCATGTAGTAAAAGTCCTTATCATGCACCACGAAAATTCTCAGAGTTTCCTTAATATGTTGGATTCAACATATAATTTTTATAGATGAATAAAAATGACGACAATTGAACTAGAAAATTCACAAACAAACCCTGTCCTGTTGAAATTTGAAAATCCAGCAGCATGTGTCAAATTCTCCTTTGACAAAAATCATTTTTCACAACATCAAACCACTCCACCAAAATTAACACATCACTATCAATATATCATCAACCAATTCAACTAAAAATATTCTACCAAATCAGTAGGCAAATCATAAAAATAGAGTTGAATGTAAAAGTGGTTTAAAATGCCTACTATGGTGGCTTTAAGGATCTTGGCTTCAAGAATGTTCCAAGAGTGATCTTGCTCACTTCAAGGCCATCAATTCAACATCAAACCCTTCCCTAAACAGCAGATGGTGAGCTATCAAAGTTACAAAAATTGATGGATTCAAATTCTAATCAGTTAGTTTGGTAGATATTGAGGAGTAGAACAAGTTTTGTGAAGAGAGTTTGTGGTTTTATCAAGTCTAGGCTAGGTGTTTAGGCATTTGAATCAAGTTTTCTTGTGTTTGTAGTAGCAAAAATGGAGGTTCTGCTTTTCTCATATGCTAGCCGAGCTTAGAAAGATGAAATAATGAGATTAGGTGACTTGTAATAATCTTATAAGATGTTTAAAGTTTTATTTTAATATAGAGTCTAATTTATTCATAAACGAAACTAATATGGATGGTTAGGATTCAATCTTGTTATTCAAAATTGAATCTTGGCCATTCAGTCCTGGCGGGCCTGTGGGGGCCATAGGTTACTATTCACTTCCTTTTTTTTTACAAATCCGTTAGACCATTCTCATTATTATTGAAATTGTCAAATTTTTGAAATTATGTCTAATAAAGCTTAAATTAATTTTTAAATAATTTTTAGGCTGTTACATTACCACCCACCTTAGAAAGAATTTTGCCCTCCAAATTCATTTGAAAATAATTTTAAAAGATATTTTTCATAAATCAACAAGTAATTCATACACAACTCAAACAATTCAGTCAAAAGATAACAATCGAATCCTAAAACGTTCCTACCTAGGATCGGATTGTCAGGTGATGATGTCCCTTCAACTGTTGGTACTCTTGTGTGGTGACTTTTCAGCAAGTGTAGGACATCCCTCTAGACACTCCCAAATCTTATGTCCCGATTTTTTGCAGCCATAGCACACATTCTGTCTAGCCAAGCAAGATCTATCCCTGCGATCTCTCCTATATTTGGGCATGGCCTTGGTTGCTGTTGCTGTTGATCCTTAAGTGGACTTTATTGAAATCGCTTCCTTAAAGGCAGGTCATCCCCATAGTTTTGATCTTCAAGTGCCAGTCTCTTCTTAGAATTGTCCCTAGTAGATTTGGCAATTGCTAGTTTCCTATTAGATTCCTTTGCAAGCCGACACTCATTCACTAGAGTAGCGAAATCTTTGATATCTAAGATACTCACAACTGCTTTAATGTCGTCCTGTAGCCCTCCTTCATACTTTATGCACTTCCAAGTTTCATCAAGATTGCGCTAGTAATTAGTAGAAAACTTGTAGAGCCTCTCAAACATGGTCGTGTACTCTGCTACACTCATGGATCCTTGCTTGAGTGCCATGAACTCTAGCTCTGCTACATTCCAATTTAAGCTTTCCATTATCCATTTGGCCATTGTGGCTTGTGCTTTCATATCTGCAGCCATCTCATGGAGAGTATCCATCATGTTGTCCAGCTCAGCATTCTCACTCCTAGTATGTCTACGGTTTGCTATTAGTTCCTGAACACACCAAACAAAGATATTGAGTTGATCAAGCGCAACACTATTGTAACACCCTAGTAATTAACCAAATACACCTAGGTTGAATCTGATTAATGACTAGACTTTACTCCTTGCTTTGGTTCTTTCTTTATAATTTGAAAATACTTAGTGAAATTACGAGCCATTTTTTTAAAAAAAAAAACATAATTGAAAACATGAGCCGAGTACAACGTGAACGAGTAAGCGGAGTATAATAAGACGTTTAAGAATATATCATATCATATCACTTTGGCTCCATCATATAACATCCATAAGCACATTATAACATATATTTACATACAATAACCTCACTCAAAGGATGGGTTATGATCATACATCATTGTCTTATGCAAACCCATAAAAGAAAATATACATAAGGAAATACATGCCCCTAAACTAGATAACTCCATAAGCCGGGAAGGTTATCCTAAAACTAGGGTGCATGAACACACATAAATCTACTAAGAACCTTCTATGGCCACTATCCTGGAAATGGGGGAATAAATCCGATCCACTGATGAGCTCCCTCGGGAGGGGACACACGAGATGCACCAGGCTGGGGTCGCATGGACGGCCTTCTTGCTAACCTCGGCTGAACAACTGTCTCCTCACTACCTTCTCTTACACATGTGGGAGTAGGAGTAGAGCTCTCAGAATATACATGAGTAAGAGTGTCCTCTGAAGGATCAGTTTCAGAATATCTCGTCTCGGGAACATACTCTGGAAATCCATGGACAGCAGATGAAACGAGATAAGAACGTAACATCCTTTCATCAAGTGGACGTGCATGTTCAAAAACCATTTCATCGCCATAGCGAGAAGTAGGAGAAAATCGATAACTAGGGACAAGATGTGCAAATGGACGACCTATGTAAATAAAAACACGAATTGCGCACCTCCCTTCAAAATGATACGAGCGATGCACCGGATCATAGTGGAATTCCCAAGTAGGGGTATCAATGAACAGGACGAATGTCGCCATTTGAATCTGGAGACAATGACAGAAATAAAGAAAAGGGAGTGAGAATCTTGCTAAAGAATTCTCAGTAGGGTACCTCCTTCTATAGTGTCATCATCAAAGTCCCCAGGAACCTCGGGATTATTCTAAAATAGTGAGCATGCAAAGATTCATTTTAAGTTCGGACAAATACTTAACCGAGGTTCGTCAATTTTTAATCATGCGTCTTATAATGCATCATAATCTTAACATGTCATATTTACAATGAACTTTTCCTTTATCATTACATCATATTCCTCATCATCATTATCAAAATAACATGCATAAAAGAACGTCATATAATATTAGCTACACATGGACATAGTGCACATATTTCATTTCTTTAGTGCCTTAGGTGACTTAAAATCTTATCATCATCATTATTTTCCTTGGGCCACCCTATACTCCACCCTTTTTGGGAGTAATTTAGGTTATGAGCTCATACTTTACTAGTCGTCACTAGCATATACTTATCCCTTTTGATAAGCTAAAGTCTCGACTCTACCTTTTTGAGAGAACGGGTTAGGGGGCTAAAATCACCTTTTCACCACCTATAGCCTGATGGTTCCAAAGGATCATTTTCTTATAAGTTTAAGTCACCATTAAATCTTTGCATGTTATATCACAATACAATTCATAAACATCATAGCATTTTCTCATTTATAGTCTTAAGCTAGAATAATATATATCAACTATAATCATGCATCTGGGAGATTCCCAGGAAAGAGAGGTAGGTCACAATGGACATGCTTAAATACCAAGTCTTTCCTTAGCCAGAACCTTTCCAAATTACACTTTTACAATGATACACTTTCTTCTAGCAACAAAGGTAAATTTTACATAATAAATAATATTTCATGCATAAGCATTCTCATTATTTGCAACAGCAACTATAACATGCAACCCAGGAAATCATTCAATGATATCAAGTACTTAATAAGCATCCAATACTTACATAGAATTATCAATTATAGAACTAATTAGTTATGCACCTAAGGGATTTATTACCATTCTTACGATTATTTATAGGCCTTAAGAACACTATTAAATCAAATGGGGTAGCATAGGTAGTAAGTTGTTCCTAAGGTTTTACGGTATGCTAGAAGTTATGTTTTAAATCCTTTCTTGTTACTAGCTTTCCCTATGATGCTAAAATTAGTTACTAAACCAATTATGAATCATTCTCCCTTATTTAAACATAATAAAACCTGGTTCTTATCGTTGCTAAATATTCTGGATAGAATGCATAAATTTCATTTCCTAGAGTTCTAGAAATCTTGTTTTTACGGTTTTCTAGTTGCTAAGTTCATTTTTAGTGTTCGGGATCAATCCTAGTCTAATTGATACCAAATTTTTCGTGGCTAATGTAACACCCCGATTTCTCTGTCCGAGGGAAATGACCAAAATGCCCCTGAGGTCATTTCCTGACCCGAACTCGAGGGTAACCAACTCGGTCGTCCTCGAAGGGTCAACTCAATGTTTGAAGGGGATTAAATGGCCCTTGAATGCTTTGAGCGAAAATTTCATTTTTCAGCTGGGTCAAAATCACCAAAATACCCCTATAGCGTTTTTACGCCGGTAAAGGTGCCGTTTGACCCCGGAACTTTCCTCTCACGTTTAAAAACATGTTTTCATGTGTCTAGAGGTCTCTGTTCAAGTCCCGGTGGTCCCGGGCAGTTTTAGTGCAAAATTACGATTTTGCCCCTAGAATAGTGCTTTTGAGCTTAATGACGTAATTAAGTAAACCTAAGCAATATTAGGCTCTAAACGAAGATTAATTTATTTCCCTAATTAATCTAGAGTCAAAATAATTTATTAAAGTTAATTAGAACCTAAAATTGCTTAGATTAAACTTAAATCCCTTTTTAGAACTCAAGACTCCTAGTCTTGGAATCTTGAATAGTGTTTTCTCTCTCCAATTCCTTAAATCAAGGAAATGTGTCTAGAGTTGTTTAGACTCTAAATTGAGGATTTAACTCACTAATGGTGCAAGACCACTCCTTGATTATGTGTAGACCACCTTAATTACCCATTTACCTTACCTAAACACTTTCTTACAAATTCCTAATCTTAAGCATAATCAAAGATACACCTAAACACAACTCTAAACCACAATTAAAATGCAAAGAAACCTCCCCATGGGCTGATGCATTTCGGCCACATCCTCGCCCTTTGAACACATATTAAATTGTTTTCTCACTCAAAGAACCATGCTTGAAGCCATACCTTGAACCATACCTCACCATACCTTAAGCCATACCTCACCATACCTCAAGAACACATTATCTCACCTCATGGAACTCATGGAATGCCTCCAATCTGCACCTCATGGCCGAAGCCATCCTCCCCCATGAGCTCCCTCCATTTGTTTCATTTCTCTATAAATAGAATGCCTTGAGGAGCTTGCACCACTTTTAGATCATTTGCTAAGTTTAGGAACCACTCAAAGCTTTTCTTTTCTCTCAAAGTTCTAGTGTTCTTCAAGTTCTTCAAGCTCTTCAAAGTTCTTCATCATCTTCATCTTCTTCTTCCATCTTCAAGTTCATCACACCAAGTAGGGATTTTCTTTCATGTATTCTTTTCTTTAAAGTTCTTGTTTCAAGCTTGATGTTCATAGTTTCTCTTGATTCTTCTTAGAACTTCTTTTCTTCTCCTTGTTCCTTCCCATTTTCGGCCATAGGCCTTAGAGAACAAAGGAATGAGAGCTTGATGATGAGAGTTTCATGATGATGTTCATTACCTAAAACAAACTCTAGAGCTTGATCTTTGTTCTTGAGCAAAAATGTGTCTAGTTTTTCCTTTCTTGAACTCTTGAGAACTTTAGCTTTAATGATGTTTTAAAATGGCTCTATGAACTCAATGATGAGGACTCATGATGTTGGTGTTAATATATCATCAAGATCATGAACTTTAGAGTTTTAAAATGTTCCTTTTTCTCCTTGAAGATTTCGGCCATTCCTTAATTTTTTCTAAGCTTCATGGTTTGATTTCCTAAAAATATTATGTTGAGTTTTAAGAACTCTAAGCTTGACTTTACCTTGTTGGATGAGTTTGGGTTATGGTTTAAGTTCCTTTAAAGTCTTGTTAAGAGCTCTAGAGAGATAAAATGAACTTGCATAATTTATCTTATGCTTGCACTCATGTTTACATTCTTGTTATGCACCTTTACTTTCAAACTATCACCTAAGAACATAAAGATTAAAATGGAACTTGCATCTTCACTTAATTTAATTCTCAAAGCCTTTCTATTTCGGCCTTAAAGTCGATTGTTGTTGGGCCAAGAGCACTAAAATAAAGAATTGAACTTGCATCCTCACTTAATTAATTCCTCGAATGCCTATCTATTTCGGCCTTAAAGTCGATTGTTGTTGGGCCTAGAGCACTAAAATAAAGAATTGAACCTTGCATCTTTACTTTCAAGCTTGCACGTCTAAAGTTTATGCCTCGCATATTTATTTTCAAGCTTGCACGTTTAAGTTTATGCCTTGCATATTTAAATTTAAGTCATCACTTTACTTTGTAAGCAAGATTTAAAATGAAAAGCATGAGCACGTTTAGTTTATGTCGTAACTTAAGAACCTAGAGCTCAAAGACTTGCCCATTTCATTCCAAGATAAAGTTAAATGTGAATGTATTCCTTGAATGCATAATTTCGGCCAAGTAGTGATGATGGACTTGCAATGAGTTTTCATCTAGCTACTAGGACCAATAGTCTATGTTTTAAGTTTTCCCTAAAGCTTTACAAATCTTTATAAGGTTATGTCATCACAAGTTGTGATTTTATTATCTTTTAGGGGATGGAATATGTTTTGGTCAGTGACCTAAGGCTTCACTTAGCCTCTTGATGAATTAAAATGTTTTGCAAAGAGTTTCAGAAGTTCTAGATCGATTCCGAGAGAAACTAGTTAACTTATGTACCTAGAAATGTCAATTTAGCTCTCTCATTTAAGTTAAATGTTTTCGGTTCTGATGTGATGAGTGTGATGCTGTATGATGATGTTTTGATGTGTTGGAATGTGTGAAAATATCATGTGATGATGTAGAAGCGAACCTATGCATGATAGGTAAGAAACTAGCTAACTAGAAATATCGTAAAGCTAGAATTTAACATAGTTTTGACCCATTTGTTTATGGAACTAATCCAAACTGTTTTAATGGGAACATAATCAGATTTAGATTGTTTAGACATGACAAACTTGGTATCATTTGGATTAGAATCGAATTCTAGCACCTATGGGGAAACTAGTAACGAGAAAAATCGTAAAAATGCAAATGTAGAACTCTTAGAACATTAATTTTCTGGATTCTATCCAGCACCCTTACAACATGATAAACATGATTAATAATTAGTCCTTAAGCATAGGAATGCCTCATAATTGATTTAGATTTAATTCATAGCGCCTTAGGCGAAGACGGAACCAAGAAAGGGTCTAAAACGTAAGTTACGGGCAGTGAACCCAAGTTAGAGGATTTGCCCTATGCTATTCAGATTTAAGTATGAACATGAGGATTAGGAATGATGATTAATTATGAGCCCTTAGGTGCATAAAAATATGAGCGACGAATGTTAGAGAATTATATCTCAAGATTAAGACCCGTAAGGGTCAAAGCATAAGCTACCGTAAGGGTAAGCGTTTGAATGTTTTATGATGATGCATGTAGTATGAAAATGAGGATGATGATTATTCATATGAGGAATTCATGAGGTTATATGTTAATGTGGCATAAAGCAAATTTGGAAGGAAATTCGGTGTAATGACCATTGTGCCGCCGAATTTCCGACAAATTTGGGGACTTAAAGAGATTTTGAAAATTAAGGTACTAAGATGGGTTCTAGGATGACACCGGTTCGGCCGAGCACCTCCATAGAACTCATGTGACATCGGTACCATTTTACACTCTTAGGTGACACCGGTTCGGTCGAGCACCACTAAGAGTTTCGCCCCCTAACCCGTACTCAGATAGTCGGGATTTATGATTTATGATACGCTTATCGTTAAGTGGTAAGTAAGAACTAGTGACGACTAGTTAAGGTATGAGCTCATAACCTAGATGTATGACACGTTCTGGGTGACACCGGTTCGGCCGAGCACCGATTCGATTGTCTTTTAGGGTGGCCCATGAGGAAGAAAAGTTTCATGATTATGATTATGTCACTAAGTTTTGTCCCATATGAATGTTACTATTGCCACTTTATGCCACCAAGAATAATGATGCTTGATGTTATGTTTTATGTATGTGCATTAGGTAGTGCCATGCATACATTTTCTATTATGTTGCATTCATGACATTAAGATCATCCTAAAATGAATGGACCTTGGCTAGAATATATTTTAAAGTTTAAAATGAACTTAATACATGCTGAGTCATTTTGCATAAATAAACCCAAGGTTCCTGAGGACGTAGATGATGACACCTAGATAGTAGGAGGCCATACTGAGATTCTTTAGCAAGATTCTCACTCCTTCTATTTATTTCTTTCCGTCACGTCTTCAGATGGTGACGTTCGTAGTGTTCGTGGACACCCCGACATGGGAGGTGCACTATGACCCGGCTCACGGGTCATACCATTTTGAGGGGCAGTGCACGGTGCGGGTTTTCATGTTCGTAGGGCGCCTTCGCTCATCCCGCACACCCATCGCTTCTCCCGATCGCACCCTATGGCGACGACGAGCGGGTTTTTGAGCGTGCGCGTACGCATGACGAGAGAGTGCTCCGCATGCACACCACCGCCTTAGCCATGCGAGACTATCCCGATTACGTGCCCCGGACCTACTTCTCGAAGACCGACCCGTCCGAGGACCCGCCTACTCATTCGTATAGCGAGAGCTCTACCCCCTCTCCACCATTGATGAGGGAGGGCAGTGAGGATACCGTGACTCAGCCTCGACTTGCACGATGACCGGAGAAGCGGCCACACCGCGGGGGTCACTCTCGATCCCCGTTCCGCCTCTTTACGCCCGAGGAGCTCGCACAGTTTCCCGGATACTTGCCTCGTTCATGAGACGGACGTCAGTAGGAGGTGACGATCGAATGATGGAGTACCCGGTTAGAGCACACACCACGAAGATGGGGATAAACCTTCTTTTGTTTAGAGGTTATCCCATTAGGTGCACTCAGGTAGGGGAGTAGATCATGTTTTTGTTTATGTTGTATTTCCTTTCCTGTACTTTCCTTGTACTAAACTAAGTCCCACACTTATAAGTGGGCAAATTATATATATATGAGATGATCTTCAGTGTTACTCATGGTGTGCCTTATGTTATGATGTTGTGAGACATTTGTTTACCATACATGGTTTACCGCTTATCGCATCACGCGGCTCTCACTTTGTTTTTCAAAAAAAAATTTACCCGTATTTTCCGCTAAGTAATTCAAAGTTAGATGAGGACTATGAAGTAACAGACTAATGATTAACCTAATTATGTTCTAGAGTATTGGGTTAAAAATTAGGATGTTACATTATGGTATCAGAGCAGTTCGATTCTCATGGAGCCTGAGGATTGGACTGACTATGCTTTCTAAAGCGTGGTACGATAGCCATGTCATGCGTAGTGCTTAGTTAGAAATAAGCTATAGGATAGAAGTGCATGACCCTTGTCTACTTGCGTGTGCCATGGTAACTAGCTCATTTTACATGGAATATTGAGCCTGATCACCTCAGTGTTTATTGTCTCGTGTGTTTAGGAACCAATGGCACCAAGGAGATAACCTAGGACCCCGACCGATGGGGACCAAAGCGATGCCACTGCTGCTGCTGTTCGTGACATGGCAAGAGCCATGGAACGAATGTTCGAGAGGATGAACTAACAAGGGGACACCGGACGTGCTCCCCCTACTGCTGAGATGGTCGAGCAAGCGAGGTTTGGTGAGTTTCGCAAGGCGAACCCGCCAACCTTCCGAGGAGCCATGGACCCCGACCAAGCTGATGAGTGGATCAAAAACATGGAAAAGATCTACTCTGTGGTGGCTTGCTCGGAGGAGCAGAAGGTCACCTTTGCGGCCTATATGATGGAATCGGATGCCGAGTTTTGGTGGACCGGCACCCGAAGACTGCTAGAAGCATCGCATCATTGCCAATCGAGTCGTTTCAAGATCTACTTCTATGAGAAGTACTTTCCGGAATCGGTGAGGAATGCGAAGGACATCGAGTTCATGCAACTGACCCAAGGAGGGTCTACTGTCGCCCAGTACACGGCGAAATTCGAGGAGCTGATCAAGTTCTCTAGGGTGTTTCAAGGAAACCCCGATGAGGTATGGAAGTGCGTCAAATATGAGGCCGGACTAACGGCAGAGCTCAACTATGCTGTGGCGCACATGGAGATTAGGCACTTCCCAACCCTAGTCAACAAGTGCCGTGTAACATCCCCTGCTGCTTTATGGATTGACGACTGTCCCCACAAACCAACACGGGTCTTTTCAGCGTGCTTTGTCCTCACTCGCACACTTCCTGGGAAAACTTCCCAGGAGGTCACCCATCCCAAAATTGCTCCAAGTCAAGCACGCTTAACTGTGGAGTTCTTTCAGTTTGGGCTACCGAAAAGAAGATGCATCTTGTTGGTATAGGTAGTACAAATCAATTCATATAAGCCCTCCTTAACTGTATAGTCCCATACCTATACAGTCTCAGGATCCCTCTCATTCGGGTGTGTAATCGGTTCATTCATGTACCCCTCCGCTTTCGAAGTCTGCCAGGAGCCGCTCCTTGTCCGTGCCTCCTTGCACCGGCGATCACTCCCCGACTTCGCAATCCCCGGGCGTTACATGTCGGATCATGGAAGAGGGACAGAAGAAAATCAATGCTGCAAGGGCAGCACGGAACAAGGGGCTAGCACCTCAAGACCCAAAATTCAAGCCCCAATATCCAAACCAATCCCGAAATCACTATAATCCCTACCAAACCAACCAGTTCAAACCACAACAACAACAAAGAACCCCCTTCCACCAACAACCCAAGCAACCATACCGACCACAATTCCAGAACAACAACAACAACCGCAACAACAACAACAACAACCGACAAGGAGGGTTGGGCGGCCCCCGAAACAACCAAGGAGGATCAAGTGGGACTAAGAACAAGATGCCCCAAGGAGCCCCCGCCACCTTTGCTAGGCCTACACCGGCAATACTATGCCCCCAGTGCGGGAAAGATCATGGCAACCGTCCCTGCCTAGCTGGACAAAACGTGTGCTTCAAGTGCGGGAAGCCCGGCCACTACGCCAACAGATGCAACAACGGAGGGCCAGCAAATCAGAACCCTAGGCCGCAACACTAAAGGAGGGTCTTCACCCTCAATGTGGACGAAGCGGACACATCCAACGGTCTCATAGAAGGTAAGTGCGAAATAGATGGTAGGACCTTAACTGTACTTTATGACTCTGGTGCAACACATTCTTTTATTTCTTATGCTAGTGTCGAGGCTCTAAATTTGAAAACTTCCAAACTTCCTTTTGATCTTATTGTCTCTACCCCCACAAATCATCCTGTGAATACTTGTTATTGTTGCCTAAATTGTCACCTCACCACAGAAAATAGATCATATGTTGTGGATTTAATTTGTTTACCCATGAAAGGTATAGGAGTAGTTCTTGGCATGGATTGGCTTCACGCCAACCGTGTATTGTTAGACTGTGACACCAAAACAGTTGTCTTTCCTTCTCCCCCTAGTGAAATAAGTCAACCTTTGAAACTCTATCTCAATGCCGTAGAGGTCCACTGTAGTGGGAAAAAGACTAAGGGATATGTTCTCCTAGCCGCTAGCGAGACACACTTTGAGCAGAATTTAGAGAATATACCAGTAGTGAGAGACTATCCCGAGGTATTTCCGGAAGATATACCCGAGTTCCCTCCCGAGCAAGAAGTGGAGTTCTCCATTGAGTTAGTTCCTGGAACGGGACCAATCTCCATTGCCCCCTATAGAATGTCACCCCTAGAACTAGCCGAGCTTAAAACCCAACTTGAGGAACTTTTAGAGAAAAGCTTTATAAGACCTAGTGCTTCACCATGGGGAGCCCCGGTCTTGTTTGTGAAAAAGAAGGACGGGAGTATGAGGTTGTGCATAGATTATAGGCAATTAAATCGTGTGACAGTGAAAAACAAATACCCTTTGCCTAGGATTGATGATCTCATGGACCAATTGAGAGGAGCGGTAGTGTTTTCCAAGATCGACCTAAGGTCAGGATACCACCAAATTAGAGTGAGAGATCAAGATATACCAAAGACCGCCTTTAGAACTCGGTATGGACACTTTGAGTTCGCGGTGATGTCTTTTGGGTTGACAAATGCTCCTGCAGTATTTATGGATTACATGAATAGGATCTTTAGACCCTATTTAGATCAATTCGTGGTCGTTTTCATAGATGATATACTCATCTATTCGAAGACCCACGAGGAGCATGAGCGACATTTGAGGATAGTTTTGGAAATTTTGAAGGAGAAAAAGTTGTATGCAAAACTCTCTAAGCGTGAATTTTGGTTGGAGGAGGTCAAGTTTTTAGGGCACGTTGTGTCAAAAGGAGGCATAGCCGTTGATCCTAGTAAGGTAGAAGCCGTAATGAATTGGGATAGACCGACCACCGTAATGGAAATACGGAGCATATTGGGCTTAGCAGGCTACTACCGTAGGTTTATCAAAGGATTTTCCCAGTTAGCCCTACCCTTGACCAAGCTCACTAGGAAGAATGCTCCGTTTGAGTGGAGCCCCGAATGTGAGAAGAGTTTTCAAGAGCTTAAGGAAAGGTTAACCACGACCCCAGTCTTAGTCTTACCTAGCCCCAATGTACCCTTCGAGGTATATTGTGATGCTTCGGGCAAAGGACTAGGGTGTGTGTTGATGCAAAATAGGCAAATGGTAGCCTATGCATCTCGACAACTCAAGCCTCACGAGGCTAACTACCCCACCCATGACCTAGAATTAGCCGCCATAGTGTTTGCCTTAAAGATGTGGAGACACCATCTGTATGGTGTAAGGTTTGAAGTTTTCTCCGATCATAAGAGTCTCAAGTACCTCTTTGATCAAAAGGAGTTAAACATGAGGCAAAGAAGGTGGATGGAATTCCTCAAAGACTACGATTTCAGTTTAAGTTACCACCCCGGCAAGGCTAATGTAGTCGCCGACGCCTTGAGCCGAAAGTCGTTACCCCTGTCCCACATGATGATCAAAGAAGTTGAGTTGATAGAAAAGTTTAGGGATATGAATCTAGGGATGTCAGCAACCGATAGAGGGATAAAGATGTGCTATCTTAGTGTAACAAGTGGATTTAAGCAAAGAATCATATTAGCACAACGAGAGAATGAGGAGTTCGAAGAGATCATAGATGCTGTTAAGGCGGGAAAGTTGAAGGGTTTCGAAAGAGGCGAGGATTGGATATGGAGATTTGAGGGAAGGATCTGCATACCCCAAGATGGTGACCTCCGAGAAAAGATCTTGGAGGAGGCTCACAAAAGCTATTTCACCATTCATCCCGGTGTCACCAAGATGTACCAAGACTTGAAGAAGATGTTTTGGTGGCCCGGAATGAAGAAGGATGTAGTCGCCTTGGTTAGTAAGTACTTGGTATGTCAGAAAGTGAAAATCGAGCACCAAAAACCTTCAGGTTTGTTGCAAACCCTGTCAATCCCCGAATGGAAGTGGGAATGCATATCCATGGATTTCGTGACAGGATTGCCTAAGACCCAAGCTGGCCATGATGCTATTTGGGTGATAGTGGATCGACTAACCAAGTCGGCACACTTTCTACCTATCAGAGTGACATACTCTTTAGATAAATTGGCTCAGTTATACATCCAAGAGATCGTAAGATTGCATGGAGTACCGTCGACGATAATCTCGGATAGAGATCCGCGGTTTACGTCGCGTTTTTGGGGAGCCTTTCAAAAGATGTTTGGTTCAAAGCTATGCTTAAGCACTGCTTACCACCCACAAACAGACGGACAATCCGAAAGGATGATCCAAACCCTAGAGGATATGCTAAGAGCTTGTGTGTTAGACCAGAGGGGAAGTTGGGATAAGTACTTGCCTTTGATCGAGTTTGCGTATAACAACTTGATTATCACGCGAGCATCGATATGGCACCGTCACGAGGCATTGTATGGGAGGAAGTGCCAATCACCTTTATGTTGGTATGAGTCAGAAGAACAAACCATAATAGGACTGATGTAGTGAGGGAGACGACGGAACAAATCAAGAGGATCCGGGATAGGATGCTCACTGCTCAAAGTAGACAAAAGAGCTATGCGGACAAGCGGCGCAAGCCCTTGGAGTTCGAAGAGGGAGAACATGTGTTCCTTAGGATTACCCCCACTACAGGCATAGGGAGAGCCATGAAAGTCAAAAAGTTGAGCCCCCGATTCCTTGGTCCTTTCCAAATTCTTCAAAGGATAGGAACAGTTGCCTACAAAATAGCCTTACCCCCTAATCTTTCAAATCTTCATGACGCGTCTTTCACGTCTCTCGATTAAGGAAGTATGAGTCCGACCCTAGCCACGCTTTTTAGAGCGAGCATGTTCAGTTAAGAGATGTCCTAACTTTCAATCTTCCCCCTACGAGAATCGTGGACCTTGAGTCAAGCGGTGAGGAACAAGTGCATTCCATTGGTAAAGGTAGCATGGGGACGCGACAAATCCGAAGAGTTTACATGGGAGCTAGAGTCAGAAATGCAAGACAAGTATCCCGAGCTTTTCCAAGGTAACGAATTTCGAGGGCGAAATTCTTTTTAAGGAGGGGAGTAATGTAACACCAGATTTCTGTCTCGAGGAAATGACCAAAATGCCCTGAGGTCATTTCCTGACCCGAACTCGAGGGTAACCAACTCGATCATCCTCGAAGGGTCAACTCAATGTTTGAAGGGGATTAAATGGCCCTTGAATGCTTTCGGAAGCGAAAATTTCATTTTCCTTGATTTGGTCAAAATGACCAAAATACCCCTATAGCGTTTTTACGCGGGTAAAGGTGTCGTTTGAGCCCGGAACTTTCCCCAGAGGTTTAAAAACATGTTTTCATGTGTCTAGAGGTCTCTGTTCGAGTCCCGGTGGTCCCGGCCAGTTTTAGTGCAAAATTACGATTTTGCCCCTAGAATAGTGCTTTTGAGCTTAATGACGTAATTAAGCAAACCTAAGCAATATTAGGCTCTAAACGAAGATTAATTTATTTCCCTAATTAATCTAGAGTCAAAATAATTTATTAAAGTTAATTAGAACCTAAAATTGCTTAGATTAAACTTAAATCCCTTTTTAGAACTCAAGACTCCTAGTCTTGGAATCTTGAATAGTGTTTTCTCTCTCCAATTCCTTAAATCAAGGAAATGTGTCTAGAGTTGTTTAGACTTTAAATTGAGGATTTAACTCACTAATGGTGCAAGACCACTCCTTGATTATGTGTAGACCACCTTAATTACCCATTTACCTTACCTAAACACTTTCTTACAAATTCCTAATCTTAAGCATAATCAAAGATACACCTAAACACAACTCTAAACCACAATTAAAATGCAAAGAAACCTCCCCCCATGGGCTGATGCAATTCCGCCACATCCTCCCCTTTGAACACATATTAAATTGTTTTCTCACTCAAAGAACCATGCTTGAAGCCATACCTTGAACCATACCTCACCATACCTTAAGCCATACCTCACCATACCTCAAGAACACATTATCTCACCTCATGGAACTCATGGAATGCCTCCAATCTGCACCTCATGGCCAAGCCATCCTCCCCATGAGCTCCCTCCATTTGTTTCATTTCTCTATAAATAGAATGCCTTGAGGAGCTTGCACCACTTTTAGATCATTTGCTAAGTTTAGGAAACACTCAAAGCTTTTCTTTTCTCTCAAAGTTCTAGTGTTCTTCAAGTTCTTCAAGCTCTTCAAAGTTCTTCATCATCTTCATCTTCTTCTTCCATCTTCAAGTTCATCACACCAAGTAGGGATTTTCTTTCATGTATTCTTTTCTTTAAAGTTCTTGTTTCAAGCTTGATGTTCATAGTTTCTCTTGATTCTTTTTAGAACTTCTTTTCTTCTCCTTGTTCCTTCCCATTTTCGCCCATAGGCCTTAGAGAACAAAGGAATGAGAGCTTGATGATGAGAGTTTCATGATGATGTTCATCACTTGAAACAAACTCTAGAGCTTGATCTTTGTTCTTGAGCAAAAATGTGTCTAGTTTTTCCTTTCTTGAACTCTTGAGAACTTTAGCTTTAATGATGTTTTAAAATGGCTCTATGAACTCAATGATGAGGACTCATGATGTTGGTGTTAATATATCATCAAGATCATGAACTTTAGAGTTTTAAAATGTTCCTTTTTCTCCTTGAAGATTTCGGCCATTCCTTAATTTTTTCTAAGCTTCATGGTTTGATTTCCTAAAAATATTATGTTGAGTTTTAAGAACTCTAAGCTTGACTTTACCTTGTTGGATGAGTTTGGGTTATGGTTTAAGTTCCTTTAAAGTCTTGTTAAGAGCTCTAGAGAGATAAAATGAACTTGCATAATTTATCTTATGCTTGCACTCATGTTTACATTCTTGTTATGCACCTTTACTTTCAAGCTATCACCTAAGAACATAAAGATTAAAATGGAACTTGCATCTTCACTTAATTTAATTCTCAAAGCCTTTCTATTTCGGCCTTAAAGTCGATTGTTGTTGGGCCAAGAGCACTAAAATAAAGAATTGAACTTGCATCCTCACTTAATTAATTCCTCGAATGCCTATCTATTTCGGCCTTAAAGTCGATTGTTGTTGGGCCTAGAGCACTAAAATAAAGAATTGAACCTTGCATCTTTACTTTCAAGCTTGCACGCCTAAAGTTTATGCCTCGCATATTTATTTACAAGCTTGGACGTTTAAGTTTATGCCTTGCATATTTAAATTTAAGTCATCACTTTACTTTGTAAGCAAGATTTAAAATGAAAAGCATGAGCACGTTTAGTTTATGTCGTAACTTAAGAACCTAGAGCTCAAAGACTTGCCCATTTCATTCCAAGATAAAGTTAAATGTGAATGTATTCCTTGAATGCATAATTTCGCCAAGTAGTGATGATGGACTTGCAATGAGTTTTCATCTAGCTACTAGGACCAATAGTCTATGTTTTAAGTTTTCCTAAAGCTTTACAAATCTTTATAAGGTTATGTCATCACAAGTTGTGATTTTATTATCTTTTAGGGGATGGAATATGTTTTGGTCAGTGACCTAAGGCTTCACTTAGCCTCTTGATGAATTAAAATGTTTTGCAAAGAGTTTCAGAAGTTCTAGATCGATTCCGAGAGAAACTAGTTAACTTATGTACCTAGAAATGTCAATTTAGCTCTCTCATTTAAGTTAAATGTTTTCGGTTCTGATGTGATGAGTGTGATGCTGTATGATGATGTTTTGATGTGTTGGAATGTGTGAAAATATCATGTGATGATGTAGAAGCGAACCTATGCATGATAGGTAAGAAACTAGCTAACTAGAAATATCGTAAAGCTAGAATTTAACATAGTTTTGACCCATTTGTTTATGGAACTAATCCAAACTGTTTTAATGGGAACATAATCAGATTTAGATTGTTTAGACATGACAAACTTGGTATCATTTGGATTAGAATCGAATTCTAGCACCTATGGGGAAACTAGTAACGAGAAAAACCGTAAAAATGCAAATGTAGAACTCTTAGAACATTAATTTTCTGGATTCTATCCAGCACCCTTACAACATGATAAACATGATTAATAATTAGTCCTTAAGCATAGGAATGCCTCATAATTGATTTAGATTTAATTCATAGCGCCTTAGGCGAAGACGGAACCAAGAAAGGGTCTAAAACGTAAGTTCTGGAACGTCGTGAACCCAAGTTAGAGGATTTGCCCTATGCTATTCAGATTTAAGTATGAACATGAGGATTAGGAATGATGATTAATTATGAGCCCTTAGGTGCATAAAAATATGAGCGACGGATGTTAGAGAATTATATCTCAAGATTAAGACCCGTAAGGGTCAAAGCATAAGCTACCGTAAGGGTAAGCGTTTGAATGTTTTATGATGATGCATGTAGTATGAAAATGAGGATGATGATTATTCATATGAGGAATTCATGAGGTTATATGTTAATGTGGCATAAAGCAAATTTGGAAGGAAATTCGGTGTAATGACCGTTGTGCCACCGAATTTCCGACAAATTTGGGGACTTAAAGAGATTTTGAAAATCAAGGTACTAAGATGGGTTCTAGGATGACACCGGTTCGGCCGAGCACCTCCATAGAACTCATGTGACATCGGTACCATTTTACACTCTTAGGTGACACTTTGGTTGGCCGAGCACCCCTAAGAGTTTTGCCCCCTAACCCGTACTCAGATAGTCGGGATTTATGATTTATGATACGCTTATCATTAAGTGGTAAGTAAGAACTAGTGACGACTAGTTAAGGTATGAGCTCATAACCTAGATGTATGACACGTTCTGGGTGACACCGGTTCGGCCGAGCACCCCCAGTTCGATTGTCTTTTAGGGTGGCCCATGAGGAAGAGAAGTTTCATGATTATGATTATGTCACTAAGTTTTGTCCCATATGAATGTTACCATTGCCACTTTATGCCACCAAGAATGATGATGCTTGATGTTATGTTTTATGTATGTGCATTAGGTAGTGCCATGCATACATTTTCTAATATGTTGCATCCATGACATTAAGATCATCCTAAAATGAATGGACCTTGGCTAAAATATATTTTAAAGTTTAAAATGAACCTAATACATGCTCAGTCACTTTGTATAAATAAACCCAAGGTTCCTGAGGACGTAGATGATGACACCTAGGTAGTAGGAGGCCCTACTGAGATTCTTTAGCAAGATTCTCACTCCCTCTATCTCTTTCTTTCCGTCACGTCTTCAGATGGCGACGTTCGTAGTGTTCGTGGACACCCCGACATGGGAGGTTCACTATGTCCCGGCTCACGGGTCATACCATTTTGAGGGGCAGTGCACGGTGCGGGTTTTCATGTTCGTAGGACGCCCCTTCGCTCATCCCGTGCACACCCATCGCTTCTCCCCGACTGCACCCTATGGCGACGACGAGCGGGTTTTTGAGCGTGCGCGTACGCATGACGAGAGAGTGCTCTGCATGCACACCGCCGCCTTAGCTATGCGAGACTATCCCGATTATGTGCCCCGGACCTACTTCTCGGAGACCGACCCGTCTGAGGACCCGCTTACTCATCCGTATAGCGAGAGCTCTGCCCCCTCTCCACCATTGATGAGGGAGGGCAGTGAGGATACCGTGACTCAGCCCTGACTTGCACGACGACCGGAGATGCGGCCACACCGCGGGGGTCACTCTCAATCCCCGTTTCGCCTCTTTACGCCCGAGGAGCTCGCACAGTTTCCCGGATACTTGCCTCGTTCACGAGACGGACGTCAGTAGGAGGTGACGATCGACCGATGGAGTACCCGGTTAGAGCACACACCACGAAGATGGGGATAAACCTTCTTTTGTTTAGAGGTTATCCCATTAGGTGCACTCGGGTAGGGGAGTAGATCATGTTTTCGTTTATGTTGTATTTCCTTTCCTGTACTTTCCTTGTACTAAACTAAGTCCCACACTTATAAGTGGGCAAATTATATATATATGAGATGATCTTCAGTGTTACTCATGGTGTGCCTTATGTTATGATGTTGTGAGACATTTGTTTACCATACATAGTTTACCGCTTATCGCATCACGCGGCTCTCACTTTGTTTTTCAAAAAAAAATTTACCCGTATTTTCCGCTAAGTAATTCAAAGTTAGATGAGGACTATGAAGTAACAGACTAATGATTAACCTAATTATGTTCTAGAGTATTGGGTTAAAAATTAGGATGTTACAGCTAACTAATCCTAGACAGAATTATAACATACTAAAACAGATTTGGCATTGGCTAAACTTAAAGGGGTCAAAAACTAGGTAAATTCTAGCTCTTCGGTTGTTCTAGGGAGCTAGTTTTATCTCTAACATGCAGTGAATCATTCTCTTAACAATAAACCATAATTTTCACAACTTCAAACATATCAAATCATTATCATACATTGATACTAAACTCAGATCAGTGGCCGAATCATGAACCTCTTGCAATTACATAGAATTATATTTTAAGTGCATATAAAATACTAGTTCCCCGTAAAATCCTTGCAAAGTCTTAAAACTCATTTAGAAACTAGTTCTTTTGTCAAACTTGGGAGGATCTTCACAATTAAAATTCTCACTTAAGATAAAAGGAGTAAGTCTTGAGCTTTAGAGATTTAGGTGACATCTTAGAATTATAAACATGCTATGCAACCTTATTTTAATCTTATCTTTATAAAGTGATAGCTTGGAATTATAAACATGATATGCAATTCCATTTCTTTATCTTTAAGATTTAAGGTGATGACTTGAAAATTAAACATGATGCAAGAACTTGAAATATAAACATGATGCAAGAAACTGGAGCGGCGGTAATCCGCACAGGACCAGTAGAGGGAGAAAAGAATATTAAGAAACCGGAGCGGCGGTAGTCCGCACAGGACCGGTGAAGGGAGAAGAGAATTATTATTACATCTTTTTAAGCTCCAATCTCAAGACTTTTTAAAGAATAAATTCTTTAACTCCAATAATCATATTTCTTTTCTTGTGATACATGGCCAAGTCTTTGACCTCTAGGATCTTTAGGTGATGGCATAAAATAAACATGCCATGCGTTGATTCTTTTAGCCATTATAAAATAAAGTGAGAGCAAAAATTAAATATGAGATGCAACCTCTTTATTATCTTGAAAGATTAAGTGGTGACTTGAAACATAAACATGAAATACAAGCTTGGAAAATACATCTTTCAAGTTCTAAACTAAAAATCTTTGTTTTAGCATCATAAAGCATTATTCTTTAAAGTTTTGCATCAAGTGGAATTTTCAAGCTTTAGAGGCCTAACTTGTGATGGATTTACAACCCACCCTCAAGGTCCTCATCATCAAGCCATCATCTTAGTTCCACCTAGGCCATATGGCTGAATTGGTTAAAGAAAAATGAAGAGGAAAACCGAAATGAAAAGCTAAGGTAAGTTCATAATTTCATTATTTTGAGCTAAAAACACAACTCCTCAAAGCATAGAAATAAATTTAGAAACTACTCCCTACCTAATCTGAGTTGAAGAAGAGGAAGAGAACTTGATTTCTTGAAGTGAAATGAAACAAAATCTCTTTGAAAAATTGAAGAAAGAATTCAGCCAAAGAGGAGGAAGAAAGAAAGTTTTTGGTGCTCCTAAAAACTAGTTATGAACAAAGCATTCCAAGACCACTCAAGCAAGCCTATTTATAGAAGATTTTGAGGCTTCTAATTGGCCAAAATGAGGAGGTAGTTGGTGGAATTTTGCAGGAGAAATAAGGGAGGAAAAATCATTTTAGACAAAGTTGTATGAAATTAAGGAATTATGTCTCTTATGGTGACATTTTGGCATTTTGTTTTAGTGCAACTTTTGGCAATAATTTAGCTGCATAATGGCATCAATAATTTCATCCATTACAGCCCAAAGAAGTGAAATTTGTGTGTTCCATGCATTATTTAGGTGTAGGCAAGGTATTCATGTAATTTAGAGAATTTATGGTTAAGGGCTTAAGTGAATTAGTAAGCAATTTGGGTGTTTTTGAGCAATTTTGACATTATGATTGTATATTTGGGGGAGTTACCGTACTGAGAATTGTATAATTCTCACCCCTATGTTTTTGTGTTCCCGTGTCGTCTTCAGGTTGATGTAGGAAATCGAGAGACTACTATGCAAAAGAACTTGGAAGTGCAATAGTGTAGTAGTGAATGCTTTTATTAGGTTGTATTTAGTTAAATGGATATGTGTGTAAATATATTAGAGGACAATGGTGTGTTAAAGCTCATAAAAGGGCTTCCTTTATGTACTGAACTTTGTAGTAAATAAATATTTTGGTTTCATTGCTATATATTTTAGTAGAATTATGACCTAGTTATCTTACGAATCAATCAAAATGGCTATAGATATTTAAGAAAGGTCTACTAATTTATAAGTAACAACTCTTGGGTCTAATGTCATGACTTAAGCATGATGTTGTATTTGGCAGGATGTTACACATGGGCAAGGTGGGGGAGGAACCAATGCACGGGATCTATGTGGATAAGTCCTTGGAGGGGTCGATCTCTGAATGAGCCGAGGGAAAGTGGGGGATATACTCCGGGTAATGTCGTACAGCCAATGCAGCGACAGGGTTGCGGCAAGTCTACTCTCCTTGGGGGTAGGTCCACTCAAAAAGGAGGCCATTGGTGAAGGGTGAAGTAGGCATGAATCGAAAACTGGTGACCAGCTGAGCGAACGGGCAATCTAAAAAGACGAACATACGGACTGAGCAACGGCCTATGAAGTGGTATGACTGGTGCATGGCATTAAAATGTAGCTCCAAGCTCGGCGCGTGAATGTAAATCATGAATGCCACCATCGTCCTCTGCAGACGCGATAGAAAGAAAAGATAGAGAGGGTGAGAAACTTGATAAAAAATCTCAGTAGGGCGTCCCTCTTTCCTAGTGTCATCATCTACATCCTCAGGAACCTCAGGTTTCATTATAAAATGGTGAATATGCATAAGGTTCATTTATTAAGTTCTAAAATACCAATTACCGAGACCCATTCATTTTAGTATGAGTCTTGGATGTTATGAATGCAACATGCCTCATCATGAAATGCATGTCAATCCTCATCATGAAATGCATGTCAATACCAAGTGCAACGTACTGTATAGGAACATAAATGATTTACAAAGAACCTGGTAAACAAAGCATAAATTACTTCCAATTATGCTTTAGGTGATTTAATTTATTCTTTTCTCTCTTTGGGGCCACCCTATTAATCTCTCCTATGAGAGTTCTAGGTTATCAACTTATACCTTACTAGTCATCACTAGCACATTCTTATCCTCATGATAAGTTAATACCCAACTTTTTGAGATAGGGGGCAAGGATCACCTTTTATAACCTTTAATTTAAGGAGTCTAACGGATCACTTCCTTATTGGATCACCTCTCATAACCTTTAATTCGGGGAGTCCAAAAGGATCATATCTACATGTCTTATGCCACCTTATCTTAGCATGATACTTATGAATGAAATCCTAAATATATTTTATGGATGGCTTGCTTCTTATAACCTTTAATTCAGGGAGTTTAGAGGGCGATCATATTGGATTACCTCTCATAATCTTTAATTCGGAGAGTCTTGAGGATTATTTCCCAATTTTATATCTCTTATCCATGCAATCCAATCATAAATCATTGTTCAACTTATCATGCTTATAAACTTGTAAATCATGCATATCATCATGCCATATCATAACTCATCAGGTAATAAGCACATAAGCATGCATAGTCACATAAGGGTCACCATTTATACAACTTAAGCTTGTAAAGTCATCAACCCATGGAACATGAAGCTCGTCCAAAAGTGCCGAAGTATGGGTGAGGACATAGCTCAGCCAAAGTGCCAAAGTGTGGGGTCATACCTATGTTGTTTCAAGTGAGAACACAGCTCGACCAAAGGTGCTGAAGTGTGAGTGACGACATAGCTCAGCCAAAGTGCCGAAATATAGGTGAGAACACAGCTCGGCCAAAGTGCCGAAGTGTGGGGTCATCAACCCGTAATTTCCTTGTAAGTTGAAAGGGGTAAGTCTTTGAGCTTTAGTCATTTAGGTGACGGCATAAACGTAAACATGTTAATGCAAGCCTTATTTTAGTTCTTAACATTATAAGGTGATGGCAATGAAAATGTAAATATGACATGCAAGACTTGAATATAAACATGATAATGCAAGCTTATTTTTAATCTTTAAGATTTAGGTGATGACTTGAAATATAAACATGCTAGATGAGAAGTATAAACATGAAATGCAAGTTCATTTTCTTATCTTCGAGATTTAGGTGATAACTTTGAAGAAAACATGATATGCAAGGCTCAAATATAAAAATGAAATTCAAGGACTTAGAAAGTAAACATGAATACATTTCTATTATTATCTCTTTAAGTTCCAAGCTCAAGACTCCTATTTAGAGTAATAGCTCTAAAAAACCAATCAATCTTACAAAATGGACATGAGCTTTAGAGTCTATTAATACCATGTTTCCAAGAACCTTGTTCCTTTGGACTCATCATCAAGCTCAACCAAAAATAACAAGAAAACAATAATTTCTTTTGAAACCAAAACACATCATTGTCTTCACATTTTTCCTTCCAAAATCAGGAGAAACCTTGAGCTTTAGAGGTCAACCAAATGTGGGTTTCTCAAACAACATCAAAGATCTTCATCATCAGGCCATGATTTGTAACCATTTGATAATAACACAACAAAACAATAAGGAGAAGAAGAAGGAAGAACTAAACTGAAACAAAAAGGAGAAAAAGGAAAACTCAAAGCAAAATCCCTGCCAAGGTTATTTTTCTTGTTGAGATGTGAAGAGCTTGGTCTTCGAAGTGAAAAGGTTAAGTGTTTTAGGAAAGGGTTGTATGGTTCTTTGAGGTTAGGGAGTGGTGGCTCTTTGAAAGTTTGAGAAAGAAAAAGAAGAAGAAGAAGAACTCTTAAGAAAGCTTTGAATTAAGGTTGCAAGGATGATCAAATGGCATCTGTGAGTTCCCTTGCATGGATATTTATAAAGGAAATTGAAGCACGATATGAGGAGGGAGGGATGGCCACAGTATTTAGGAGGGAAAAAGGAAGAAAAATATCTCTTCCAACGTGTCATTTCACAAAGAGGCTAGGTATGGGGTTAGGTATGGCTTCCTTTGAGTGTGTAAGTGACTAAATCAAAACATATTTGTACGGGTAAATCACAGAGACACCCTTTCATCTAAATCAAAACAGATGGAGCTAATCACTATTAACAGAAAAGGGATCTTGCTTGGGAGAAAATGGAGCTCGACTGAGAGAAAATAGACCTTGACCAGAGGAGGATCTTAGTACAGAGCTCGACCACGAGGAAGCAGAGCTTGGCCATGAGGAAGCAGAGCTCGGCTATGAGGTTCTTACTTCTAATACAATTCAAAACACATGCAATCCCCTTCAATTATTAGGCTAACCTCTCCGAACCGGCTATCCTTGATTCTTAGGAAAAAATGACCATAGGTATTTGGTCTTTTGTACACAGGGAAAAATAAATTGGGGCGTTACAGTTTTTATAATGAATTTAATTGATTTCTAAGTGTTATGGGTCTCTAAAATGTATAGATTAGTCTTAATGATCATTAGTTTGAGAATATGAGTTAAAAAGGAGAATTATGTTTTGACCCGTTATCTTTGAAAAATTGCAATTTTGACACTCTTTTGGGCCTAAGCATAAATACTGACAACTTGATGAGATTAGTGTGAATGATATCTTATGGAGGCTATATTCATATGTTTTACTTCAAATTTATATAATTTGTGATAATTGTGCAAAGTTGCCAATTAAGGATTATGCATGCTTAATCCTTGATTTATGCAAGTGATGATCATTAGTATGTTGCATTAATCCTATTAAGAATGGCATATGCATTAGTTGACTTCGGTCCTTAATTTTGGCATACTGGTTAGGAGCATGTTTATTTACATAAGATATTGATGGTAACATGCTTATGTATGTATATATGGAAAGAATGTGATGCAAGCTTATGTGATTAATTATATGATGAATTATGGCATGTTATGTTTATGATTGATTAATTGAGATGCATGATTCATGAAGATTATGAGTATGAAATGTTAAGTGATAAGCTATGAGCATATATGTCATGTTTGCATCGCTAAAGGACATGCCAAGGTTAAGGTAAGCCATCCTCCTCTAAGGAAAGGTTATGAGAGGTAAGCCAAAATTGGCCCTCTAGTCTCCTCTAATTAAAGGTTAGAAGAGGTGATCTAATAAGTTGATTCTAAGCTATGAGTATAAGATGTTAAATGACAAGTTATGACTACGTGTTTCATATTTGCATCTCTAGATCATGTTAAAGTTAAAGGTGACATAAGACATATGGAAATGACCCTCTAGACTCCCCGAATTAAAGGTTATGAGAGGTGATGCAATATGAAAGTTGCATACTCATAAATAGAAAGTCAAGTTAAGACAAGGAAGTGATGTGTTTTCCCCTCTATTATCCCATATTAAATCTAGCAAAGGCTAGTTAGGTTGAGCACATTCTAGGCGATCGGTGTGGTAAAGTTTTGGTGTTGCATTGAAAATCGCTAGGGAAGGTGAGATGGTTAGTTTAAGGAGTGTACATAAGAAGATGGTTATTAAGAAAGGAACTTGAGGGTTCCATTATGAGAAAGCAAATTATCATGGGTTTTCTTGCCTTACCATGCATGCTAAATATCATACGACTCATGATGTTTATTCTATCATGCATTCATTTACTTCTCAATCATTCATAGAATTTAAATGCTAAGTCACCTAAAAAACTAATGAGGAAGGATCATGTTAGATGGATATACATATGTTCTTTATGTTATGCCCATTTGTTGTGTATCCAATTATATCTTATGGTATTGACATGCATTCATGATATAGTATGTTGCATCATGCTAAAAGATATGGGCCTCAGCTAACGGTATTTAGAACTTACTAAATTAACCTTATATATGCTCACATTTTCATAATGAAACCTGAGGTTCCTGGGGACGATTACGATGACACTTGTATTAGAGTCGGGAAGTTTCTCATCCCTATTCTTTCTTTTTTATCATCTCCAGACAATGATGATGGTGCAAGTCATGATTTTCTCTGAGATGTGGATGGGGGAATTGCACTACAAACGGGATTAGGAGGTTCACAATGGAAGTACAGAGATAGTTTTCCTTTGGCCATTGTCTATAGGGTAATCATACCCTTTTTTTTCCACTTGCATTTTAGTCTCTTGATAGATGAGTACTAATGCCCTTTATGTTTAGAGGACATCGCTATTCTGATATAATTCTGATGTGTTAATATTGTTTGTGTCATGTTATGCCATGGTTGCATCTTATATGTACCTATGAGTTGCTTTTATCCTTTCTCTTATACAAGCAAGTTGATTAACGTTAGTTACTTGGCATGCGCGGATCACATTTGGTATTCAAGATAAAAGAAAATTACCCATATTTTCACTAAATTATTTTCAAGAGTTTAAGTTAAAAACTAGAATAAAAGAGTAATGATTAATAATTAACTTAAATGTGTCCCAGGAGTATTGGGTTAAATATTAGGGTGTTACAAAGGAGTTAAGTGTATGAGGTTAAGGGTGAAGGTAACGGTGATATGTGAGTCGTGGGGGTTTTTGAGTGATATGATGTAACTAAAGGTGAATCGACGTGGGAAAGAGAAACTCAATCAAAGTGAAATTATCCCACCTTTTTGTCCTTCTTTCAAAAGGAAAGTTTTCTGACTCTTGACAATACTTTCTGAAGGAGTTACTTTCTGAAGCTTCGTGGATTATTTTCTGATCCATTGAAAAACCTTCATAAACTTATCATAGACCTATCTTCCTGTTTTGGATTATATGCTCCCATTATTCTCCGATCCCCAAAATCTTCTTTCTAACCAACCTTCCTTCATTCTAAACACATCGTCTTCTTTCTAATCATTCCATCTCCATTCTGATCTTGCAAATTAAAAGACCATTTTTCTCAGAGTTCTGTGGTCTTGCAAACTGACACCTGATATATCTGCTGATTCTCTGATGTTCTCACTAACTTTCTGATTTCATAGACTAAGCTTTTGCTATTCTTGTGAGCTGGCATATAAAGTCTTCAAAATGATACACTTTCTGATGACTTTGCTAGGTCTTCAGATGGGAGTTATGAAGAGAGAATCCCTAGAGATGTTTCATGCATGAAAGCTTATGCAAATGTAAAACTTTTAGAAAGGAAGAAGGCTTTTTGAAAAATAGAAAAATATTCAAGAGATCTTTAGCAATAGATATCATGAACACTTCTTGAGACAAAGTATTCAATAGCACATATATTTACTCAACATCTTTGTTTTAAACAAGATAACACAAAGAAAGGATTTTACAAAGCAAACTAGGATTTAGAGTGCTGAAAAGACTCCTGATAAGATAAATAACACAGTATTATCTTAAAAGATAGGAAAAAGAATTACCTCAGGAGATGGTCTTCCAGCTGATTCCTTATCTACAGCATATGGGAGCAAAGATTTTAGCATCACTTGTGTTATTTCTTTTAGCCCTTTCTCTTGTGTGGTTATGCTTGCCCTGATGACATCAGCCTTATCAAGATTGTCCTTGAACTTCCTTTTAGTACAGATGATGATGTTTCAAACATGAAGTGTAGACTTCGCCTTTCTCTTGAGCTTGGTCAGCATATTCAGCATAGCTTCTACCCGATTGACAACTCAAAGATTTTTCAATATATTCATATGCAAAAGTGGTGATGAAAGCATAATTGATGAATAACCAACGGATGACTTAGTTCTCATGCTCTTAGGAGACACTCAAAGAACTTTAAACAATAGAAGACTATCTTTAAAGCATAAACTTTCCTAAAGTTACTGTACATTCAAATCCTTCAGTTTCAATGTCATCTTCATACTGCTCATATTGTAGTTCAAAAAGATTACTTTCTAATCATCTTGGATGGTCCAAGCATGCTTTCTGAAGTGTTGAGGCTATGGAGCTCACTTTCTAAAGCTTTGGCTTTCATTTGCTAGCTTTCTGGAGTTTCCTTGATATACATGTTCTCAGGGCTTTCCTTAATATTATCGAGATAGTCAGCAAAATCCTCTTTAAGCTTTCCATCATTATTGGTTTGCTTCTTGAAACTTTATCTAGAGAGACATTTCAGACATGCCTACAAGAGGAAATTTTGATTTTGGAACCCAGACTTTCATGGGTCCTTTTCGGTTAGCTTCAGAAAAAGAGATTTTTTCCAACCTTTCTAATGGAATTCCTTTTCAGGAATCATTTGTTTTGAAGGTATCTCTTCATATAGCTTGAAGAGCAGAAACAGAAGACATATATATATGTCTTCTGTTTCTGTTCTTTAACCTATTTCATCTTCTTTTTCCTCTATATATCCCAGTCGTGTTTTGTGAAACTAGAGATGCTGACCATCTTCTTAAAACATAGTTTTTGAAATATGTCAAATACAACAGGTCAGATCTTTAGATGCCATGAAGCCTTCTCAAGAATTTAGAAATAATTTCCTGAATTTTCATATAACTTTTTAGAGGCTTCAGAATATATAACTTAAGAAGAATAAACTCTCCATGGAGTATGTCTTTTTTTCAGCTTTCCAGCTTTAGGCTTAACCTTTCAAGTTTTCATGACAACTTTTTGAGTTCTTTTGACTGGTTTAAGATATATAGAAGAATGGGCTTGATAAACTTCTAGCAACTTATTATGTGAAGCTGATAAATATTATAAGAAAGATTAGATGTAGAAATATTTACCTTACTTATCTCTGTTGATGTTCTTTGGTCATGAAGCATAGAATGGCAGCAAGTTTTAGCACAACAAGACCTCTTGATAAATCTTTCTAGATATCTAGCACATTCTTTTTCTTTGCAAAAGGATATATCCTTTAAGACCTAGGCTTGAAATTCTTGATACATGATGTTTATTTTTACTGAGATAAGCAAATTTCTTTCACAAGATGATCCTTACCCTGATTTTTCATTCATGATATTGATCTCTCCTTGTTTTAGTTGTTATAGACTTTTGACATTTTCCACATACAGAGATCTCATCTTCATATTCAATCTTAGACATTAGTATCAAATCTTTCTACTTCAAAAGAAGTTTTAGCAATTTTCATTGCTTTAGCATTGCATTGCATCTTATATGACAACCTCAGGATCAAAGATATCTTGAGACAGTTTAAGAACTTCAAACATCATGTACAGTCTGTTTCATATAGCATTTCATATGTAATAAACAATACATATGTAGCATATACAGCTTTAGCATAGGGCATATATGAATAGAGGCTTGACTTGAACTTTCTTCTTTGTAATATTCTTGTTCCCGGCTCTCTTTGAAATCCCTTTCACCATTATAGTGAACTGACCCAGATCCTAGAATCGTATCAAGAAAAGATGGTCAGTTGATAGATTGATCTTGTGATAAGGATGTATGCTATACTGTCCCTCAGATCTTTGTCCTCTGTAATCATCGGATTGCTTAACCCCTCAGAGGCTTGGCTCTAATACCAATTATAGGTGGAAATGTGCATGAGAAGGGGGTTAATTCATGCACTACTTCTTTTTGCATTTTTTAAAACATTTGAAAACTAGTACTATTAATTGTAAAACTTGTAGTACAGCAGAAACATAGTTGGTAGTTTCAGAAAGTAGATTTCTAAAGCATTATTGATAAACTGATATTAACAAATAAAAACAAATGACAAGAACAAGTATCACTGTATAACTGAATAGAGAGTTGCAACGGATATATATATATATATAAGAGATCAGAGAGAGAAAGAATAGACATAAATGATTTTCTATTGGTTTGGCCAAACTGCCTATATCCAGTACTCAACAACTGTTGAAGTTCCACTAAAAATATCTTTTTCAACCTGAGAACGAGCAAATGGATAGTTTTTATATTAGCCTTCCCAAGCTCTCATCTATGGCCTTCAGAAATCACCTACTACCATAGATTGAATAATTCTTTACTAGCCTCTCCAAGCTGAACCGAGTAGTATTGACACTGGCCTCTCCAAGCCTAACCGGGTAGTATTGATACTGGCTTCTCCAAGCCCAAACAAGTAGTCTTCCTCTACTGTCATGTTGAAAGTGGTCCTGCACCAGCCTCTCCAAGCTACAAGTAGTCTTTGACTAGCCTTTCCAAGCTAAATTGTGATCAGTAGCAACCTCTATTGTCGTGTTGCAAGTAGTTTTACAACAGCCTCTCTAAGCTATCTCATAATAACCATTACTAGATCAAGGATACAAAGGTTAAGTGTTTGAGTTGCCACTCAAACTAATCTACACTCAAGTTTTCTTAACATATACATGAAAAGATCTTGGGAAAACTTGAATGACTTCCTTTTATTGCTTCTTCCATAGGAAGAGCATAAGTCTAATTGAGAATGTAAAAGGAAAATTTTTATACTTCAAGGATAAAAACTGATTACATGATATATATTGAATATTCCAAGAAGTGGGAAGAGATGTTTGCAGAGTTTTTTCTCTTGAATTTTCAAATCTCTTATCGGCTTTTAAGCATAGCATCTCCATTTATAGTGATCTTCCTTTGTAACTGTTACCCTTGATCAGTTCTCCAAGTGACACGTGTTAATCATTAGTTGTGTCTTGAAAGAAACAACAAAAAGAGAGGTTGACAAATCTGTCACATTGGATGCAGAAGCCATTGTAATGTTGAGTTTCCTTATCTTCCTTCAGAAACTACTTTTCTACTTTCTGAACATGCTTTCTGAACTCCTCTTTCATGAAGCCAGGGTGGTTGATCGATCAGACAGAAGAGATGACGTACCAGTTTGAAATTGGGTTAGACTTAAACATTTGAAATTCAAAATTTAAACTTTCCCTTTTTCTGTATCATTCTGTGATCCCAGGTGAAATGAGCTTTCTAATGAGCACAATCAGTTCCTTAATGAATTCTTCAAAAGTCATACATGGATGTCGCAAATTTGGCTTCTCTGTCCAGTTTATTCCATGCATAAATTTGCTTACTTTAACAAAGATAAATCCATGTTGAAGTCATGCAACTTTTAGAACATGCAACTATGCTTTGTTGCTATTATGCAGGTATTTGGCTCCTGAATATGCTCAAAGTGGTCAAATAACTGAAAAGCCTGATGTTTATTCCTTTGAAGTGGTATTAGCAGAGCTTGTTACTGGCCGAAAATCTATGGATCTTAATAGGCCGAAGGGGCAGCAGTGTCTAATTGAATGGGTAAGTTGGAGGATATTAATACCTATTTTATTATGATCTTTAGTTGTCTGATATTGGCATCATTTCAAGAGTTATAGTTATCATCAATGAGAAATATGAAACTCTTATCGACAAATGGAGCACCATAAGTTTCCCTTTGTGCGCATAGCCTTGAGTGATTATACGAGCTTTTGGATACTATACAGGCACAACCACTATTAAAAGAATATGCTATTGAGGAACTGATTGATCTGAGGTTAGGAAGTCACTATGCAGAACATGAGGTCTATTACATGCTTCATGCTGCATCATTATGCATAAGGCAAGATCCTTATTCTAGACCACACATGTTATAGGGGAGGAAAAATGTTTAAACCATCATTTCTCTTTATTTTAGCATTTTTTTTTTACTTTGAATTAGCTGCAATTACACAATTCTTAGAACTTGATTTAAGCAGTTACAGGCCATAATCCTATTCCTACCGAGTCAATAGGAAGAGGTTGATTACATTACTTGTTCATAAGGTTAAGTGTTAATGTCGCATGGCTGATACGATAAAGAGGAACCATGGAGCAGTTGAAAAAGTTACACAGAAATTTCTGGCTGGATAACATTGCTCAGTCAAACTCAGCTCGATAATGAAAAAGATATAAAGCCAAAGAGACAAACTAATACCCTTGTCAATTACACAAACATACTGTACCTATCTCATCTCATCTTTAGATGTTGCATATAGTGTGCTACCCTCGCCATTTGAAAAACCCCACTAGTTTCATTCCATAATCGTCGGGCTATAACCTACCTACCTCATAAACATCAAAAGAACCCTACCATTTCTATTTACAAGATTTAAAATTTACCAGCTTTATCATCAACAAAATTTTATTAACATGTGTAACATGTGAAGCATTGAAAATAGGATTTTCCTACCGAGTGTCTAGGATGTTTGTTAGTGAAGTTTTACTTAAGGGTGTGTTCACTGAGTTTTGAGAGAATAGAAAGAAAAGTTATCAAAAGGAAATAAAGGGAAAGGAAAGGAAGGGTTTTAAAGGATTTCAACCAACTTTGTTTACCGAGACAATAGGAAGAGGCTGATTACATTACTTATTCATAAGGTTAAGAATATGCTCCCCCTTTTTTTTTTTTTGTTCATTTTATGACTGGCTACTTTTCGAACTTGGTATACTAAGATGATGTGTTGTTACCTTGGTATTATTTTCATTTTCCAATTTACTTATTGATTGATTACCTATATTGTTATTATGTGATATTCCTCAATGGTTGTTATCTATGACTATTTTTTAGTGTAGATGTTTAATCAAGGTAATAAGAAAGTATCGAAAACAAAAAAATTAAGGAAGAAGATGAAAAATCCAGAACTTCTAACACCACCACCTAACCTTCAAGCACCACAAAGTGGTCTCCCTCCAATAACTCCAAGTGCTGCCCTTTTATCTCAAGTTCAATCAAATACTCAACCACATCCCTAACAATCCCCACTAAATCCTGAACCTCAATCTCAGCAACCCCCCACCAAATCATCAATCTCAGCAAAATGAATCAAATACTCAATTTCCTCTGCCACAATCTGAGCTAAATTCTCATTTGCTATCCTCATAATCAGGTGACAATTGAATACCCAATACTTCATGTAGTGGAGTTGACACTCATAATGGTGAGAACAAGATTTTGATAGAGCCTGATGGGGATGGGTAAGTGATGTTTTTATAAGCATAATTATGAAAATTATCATGCCTGAACATAGTATTGTATTAACTTATGATTTGCTTATATATAGGTTTTGGCCTCACAAGGAAGTCATCGCAGGCATTGCGTCATGCATCAAAAGCAAGTTTGAGGAAGGCAAACCAAGGTGGAAAGTATTTCCTGAGGGTACCAGAGAAATGTGGTTTAAACTATTTGAGGTAACTATGTTGATACTATTTCAATATCTTAATTTAGTAGTTAACATTATTTTGTTGTTATTATTAGACAAATAACTTTGATTTTTGTATGGAAAATTTAAGTGGGATCCTAAATTCAATGTGGAAATTAAAACTAATTTTGAGAAGAGAGGGTTGAGTAAGTTGTCACAACTTCTACAAAAAGCTTGGAAAGATGTATTAAACCTTAACGGATTGGAGAGACTACTTGGGCAAATTTGGTTCAATAATGGAAGTCAGAAGATTTCAAACCAAAATCTGAACAAAATAAGAAGAATCGTAACTCCAATGCAGGTGCATCACTACATGCCGGAGGGTGTATACCCCATCGAGTTCTTTACAGGAGAATGGTATTGTAACACCCTCCTAACTACCATGTTTTACTCGAGCATTAACATAGTAATTAGAAAAGTATTACTTATATTCATAATCTATACTAGTCGAAGTAAAAAGGAAATCAAATGATTTAGACACATATATCACCAAACTCGTATATACATATATGAACATCATTTTTAAGTTTGCAATATGTACATTGTACTGATACTACATTGGTTAACTTCTAAGCTAATTAGGAACTCAGTTCACAAAAGAAAGGAACACCTCCAGTATCTAATCTAACCTGGTCAAAGTCGAGGTCCAACAAAATTTTATACAAACAAAAATGGACCTCACAATATTTAATAGGATCAATCTGCAGGTTAGCAGGTCACTAGTACTAAACTACCACTATATACATATTAGGAGTCCCTGAAGATCTCATGTCGTATTAGATGAAACCAATGGCCATCGGTATGATAACCTCACCTCCACCCGGCGTGTCAGGACCCTCCGGTGGGTCTGAATCTGAAGACTAGGATGAAAAGGGATCATCTGCTGGAGGGGGTGCTGGCGGTGCATGTGGGATATCAAATATCACTGGGTGTGCCAAGTGGAGAGGCACACCATCATAGGGGAAAACAGGGTCAAAGTCAGCTGTAAATACAGAAGTACTAAAGGAACGGCCAAAAAACACATAAACATGGACTTGCGAGTAACCCACTGCATAAAGAAAGTCGAGGGCAAGATCATAATGCCACACCCACTATGGTGAGTCAAGGTAAAACGCTAGTGACAGCATCTGCTGGATCTGAATAATACAGAATAAATAAAGCCATAAGGATGAGAATATTATAAAATTCTCAGTAGGGTACTCCCTCAAATGTGAATATAATATAACCAGTAAATTCATTCATATTGACTTCATTATGCTAAATTATATGTATAAATACCAATGTGCATAATTCATATAAAGTCGGATGCAAAATGGTAGTAATCAAGTGTTTTTCTCTTATAACTCATGGAATTCAATTTAGTGCAATTGTTTCTTTTCATTGACATAGGGAAAGCTTAATCTCATATCAAGTGGTATATGTAGTGGAATCACTCCACAAGAACTATTGATTACTAGGACTTGAGCTCATTCCTATATATCGATATGTCTATCGACTCATCAAATTCCTAGGGAAACTCTTACTTTTGCTTTCCCCTATTAACCACACAAGCCTTGTCTCTATTTTCCCCATATGTTAAAAATTTACACAATTATAAGTCATATTTTCTCTTTTACCACCATAATACTCGCATCATGTACTTCTCTTATTCAATGGCATTCTTACATCACACGTAAGTATTTAATTCCATTGGAGTCTCCTTTATATCTCATAAGCATTTCTTTGAAATATCTAGCATGTATACATATACCATATACTTGAATCAAATACCATGTTACCATTGATTTAAGACATTCTCACCGTTTCAACACCCTGGCAGATTTACGACTCCCAAAACAATATTTAATTTCCACATCAAATGGCCAATTCAAAAGCCAAAAAAATTTCTTATGACACTTCAATGTGTCTAAAAGACCCTGTGAAATTATCATAATAATCAAAGTTCTATAACCATGTCACTAAATTTTACAAGTTTAGTGGTCATAGTACACTTTTTCACAGCCTAGGACAGGGTTCTCCTAATTTTTAAATTTATCATACAATGGAATCAACACAAAATAAAAATTAAATTACACTTCAAGATGTTTTTAACTCCCTATAAAAATTTGAAAAGAGAAATCACTCATTTACTATGATAATAAAATCATACAATTTTCTTGCTTCAGATTCAGAAATCTAGACAGCATGAGTACTAATTCGGTTCTTGATTTTTCTCAGGCAGTAAAAGTCTTTATCATGCACCACAAAATTTTTTAGAGTTTCCTTAGGATGTTAGCTTCAAATATAATTTTAATAGCTTATAAAAATGAACACAATTGCACCAGAAAATTCATGAACAAACCCTGCCCTGTTGAAATCTGAAAATCCAGCAAACCAATTCAAAACCTCTCTTGATAAAAATGATTTTTCCACAACATCAAAAACTCTACCAAAATTAACACCTCAATATCAACATATTGTCAATCAATAAAATCAGTAATTTCAGATAGAACCAAATCAGAATTTTCAGAATAAATTTTAAAACAATTAAACCCTACTTTGAGAGCTTTTGAGTTCTTTGCTCCAAAGATATTCTACTTGACCTCCCTTCACCTTGAGAGCTCCTAATCATGCACCAAACCTCCTCTAGGCAGTGAGGGAGTGAGGAACCAAGGTGAAAATTGATGGAGAATTAGAATTCTAATCAATTAGAATTGTAGAGTTTGAGGTGTAGAACAACTTTGATGAAGGAAGGTTTTGATTTCAAAAACTCCAGGCTAGTATATATGGAAGTTAAAACCAAGATGAAACTCTTGGCTATGGAGGAAATGCAGCTGGTTTCTCTCCTCTTTGCTGGCTGAGAATGGCTTCTTAAAGAAGTTAATTTGGTTGAGTTTATCTTATAGTAAATAATATGAATATTATATATATATTTAGATAATTATCATCCAATAAAGTAAAATGAATGGATGTGATTCAATCTTGTAATTCAAGATTGAATCTTGGCCATTCATTTGATTTAAAGAGATATGTTCATTTATTTTGTAGAGATCTAACTAGTTTTCGGTGTTAGAATTCGCTCACCGAAATTTCACTGAACGGGTGAAACAGTGTACCAGGGTAATCAAACATTGCCCGATTTTTGGGTATAAAATCTTTATTTCTACCTATTTCTAACCATAATCATATAATTTCTCAATTTTGGGCATCTCTAGGGCTCAATTCTAGGGTTTCGACTGTCCTGACAAGCCTGCGAGGCCTGCAAAACACTATTCACTTTTTTTTTTTTGGTTCCTTGAATCCTTCTCATCATTTCTACATCTGTCAAAATCTTAAAATTCTCATTAATAAAACCTCATTTAATTTCTAAAGAGAATTAGGGTGTTACATGTATGAATAGAGTTTATTTAATTTTCCTTTGTTTTAATTTTATTATTCTAATGCAAGTAAATCACTACATACTGAAAGGTGTATACCCCATCAAGTTCTTTATAGGAGAATGGTATAAATAGAGTTTATTTAATTTCCTTTGTTTTAATTTTATTATTCCATATTTATTATTAATGACATGTAAACTTTTTCTTTTTGAGTTGTAGAAGGCTAAAAATGGAGGAGATGACCCATCATTCTCTGAATTTTATTTCCGATCGCACAAGACAAAGAAGAATAGAGAATGGGTCCACCCAAAAGCTCAAGATGCTTATGTGAGTTAAAGTTGATTCTATTTTTGCTATTTATATATTTAAAGATGAGAAAGATTGTGAAGGTGTATTTATGTTATAGTAGTTTTCTTCTTGTTGTTTGTGGCATGTTCGAATTAAGGTCCTCTCATGTTAGAATTACTACTCTTAGAACTTGCAGAGAACCAATGCTCTTTTGTGATCATTTAACTTTTAATCAATTTGATTTGAAGTATTCTTTACTGAGAGCCAATCTTCAATCAGGTGATAGTTAGGAGTATTGAGACTGTAGTCCTTAAAAGTTTTCTTCGTTTTTGTTTGTTTTGTTTCTGAATTTAAATTTGATCAATAACTCATTGCAAAACTTGTTTAATTCTATTATTGAATTTTGTATAGCTAAATCACAAAAGAGAGGCCTATTTCTAAAGTATTTCTTTCTGGCCTGATTTCATCCTTAGATTATATATAGATTAAAAATTATATGTTCTCCACTGGTCATTTAGCTATCTTCATGACCTGATTCCATACTTTTTTACATATTCACAGTTAGAAAAAGTTCTCCTATCTTATGAAAAAGTTCTCTATTGCTCTGTTTATATTTTACCTTTTTTTGTAGTTTTACTTGTATGAGTTCTTGATTTTGTACACACTAATATCTACAAAAGTGAGTGTATTGTGTGCTCAAATTAACAAAATGATAGGCTTTTTCTTTTAGTTTATACATTTGCTATAATAGAGTAAGCTGCTACTATTTGTTATTTGTATTTGACCCTAAGTTTGAATGGTTTTTGTTTGTAATAGGGGAACTTTGGAAAGAAAAAAAATGAATTATCATCACAAACTGAGACTAATTCTAGGGAAGCTGTTGCACAATTGCAATCTGTGCCATCCGATTTGCAACTTTGGGTAAACTCTATGGGAGGAAAGAAAAAAGGGAGAGTATCTGAGCTTGGTTCTTTGGGCAAGTCAATGAAAACTACTACTCTGGGAACTTCACTAACAACAACCATATCAGAAGACATTGAGGAAAAGATAAGAAGTGAAGTTCATTCATTCAATGCTTCCTTACAAGCTTAATTAGAATAAGAGAGGCAAGAAAAAGAAGACATGAAGAAAGAGTTATATGAAATAAGAAATACATTGAATATATTCTTGAAGAAATTAGGCTATGAAGCAAGTTATTCTCATTCAAAACCTATATTCTATAATCAAAATAATTCAAATGATGAAGAGGATTTAAGCGATGAAGAGAATGAGGATAGTGCATTATTTGAATACTCTAATGCATAGCTGCCATTTATTAGAACTATTACTTTGCTTTACATTTATCGATCTTAGTACTTAATCATACATGATGATGACAGATGACTTGTGAATTTTTATTTAATTTGAGTAATGCATTACATTGAAGTTATTATATAATGAGAAAATTTATGTTTCATTGTTGAATTAGACATTTTGTTTATTTAAGAGTTATTAGAAATAGATTATATATATATATATATATATATATATATATATATATATATATATATATATATTGACAGGTATGAGTGAGAAATAAATTTGTTCAATTTGATTACAAATTTAATTTCCTATGAAAGTTATATTAGAAATGCTTAGTTGTGAAATTTGATGTGAATTTAATTAAATTTTGGTTCATATTTCTTGCAAATTTTGTTGTAAAATTTATTATTCGCCAATTTTGCTGCGAAACTTACATGCAAAATTAATTGAAAAATTGAGTCTTGAAAGGTGCATTACTTGCAAAATTTACTGCGAAACATACATGCAAAATTACTTGCAAAATCAACTTTGTTGTGAAAATTACCTGTGCAATCACCAGCGAATCTAGATTTTGAAAGACCATGACAACTTGTGGATTCTGTTGCGAATTAAATTACATACGGATTTTGTTGGGTCAATTAGATATGGATTTTGATAGGAATATTACTTGCACAATTACTTGCGAAATTGAATTGGGATTACCTACATGTTTTGTAGTGGATTTAGTTACCTACAACTTTTGTTGCGAAAATTACTTCTGAATTTTGTTATGACAATTTAATTTGAGGTTTTTCTTGCACAAACTATATGCGAATTTTCCTATGAATATTTATCGCGAACACAATTCGAAACAAAAAACGTAGCAAAATTCCTTCCACCCACACACCTTGCCACAAAAATTAGTTGCAGATTTTCAGTATTTCTTGTGAAATAATCCATAGCTAATTAATTATGAATTCAAAATCTGTAGCAACCAATCATCAATGAGCATATTAACTGTGAATTTTTTTCCAACAAAATTTGCATGAAACCTGCTTATCTGTGAATTTTTAACAGAAATCTGTAGCAAAATCCTCAAGTAACAGGTGAGTTTTTAGTAGTGGCAGGGTGAAATAATTTTTAGAGGTAAATTCAATATGTCTATGATGTAACATCATCCCAAGTACAATGTCATCCTTAAGTCATGGCATCGTACTCGAGAGTTGTTATTTATAAATTTACGGACCTTTCTTGTAACCCCCTAATATTTAACTCAATACACCTAGGATGTATTCAAGTTAACTATTAGTTATTACTCTTTTGTTTTAGTCTTTAATTCTAGTTTCAGAAAATACTTAGGAAAATATGGGTAAAATTTTTCTTTTTGAAAAGAAAAACAAAACGTGAGCCATACGCATGCATAAAGTAAACTACATCGTCACCTTGCGAGAAATCAAGAAGGGAAACACGACATATCAAAAAGGAACATAATACCATAAAAGAAACCACATCATGATTTAGATTCATAAGCAGTCATACCATACACCAGACAAGTAGTAATAGTGTTAATACAGTCATTCATGAAGAAAAAAATAAAGAAAATACATCTGGATCCCCTAACTACAAAAGTGCATCTAAAATAGATAACCCTAAAAGTAAAAGAAGGCTATCCTAAACATGTACGTATAGGTGCACTAGAGTCAGCTGCCAGCTCCTACTCCTGCTCATCAAGAGGAAGTACATATCTAACGCACTAGGCCAACTCGGTCGGGGTGGCCAAGCAATGAAAGGGTCAAGCATGTGCTCTGCGACGAGGTACCATCCTCACCCTGCCTCCTCGGAGTGGCTGCGTCACAGTATCCTCGCTACCTAACTCCATGGGTATGGTGGGGGAGGAACCCATGGATGGGATGTCCGTCTCGAAGGGGTTGGTCTCAGAAAAGGCCGGGGCTGAACAAAGGACATACTCTGGATAATCTCGAGTGGTGGAGGCAATGTCAGGGGTACGACGGATACGCTCTCCTCGGGGGCATGTGTACTCCAAAAGTAAGTCATCAATGAAGGGCACGGTCGGCTAGAATTAGAAGCTGGTAACTGGCTGAGCAAAGGGGCGTTCCAGGAATACAAACATGTGGACTGACCAACAACCTACGAAATGATAGGACTGGTGCATGGCGTCAAAATATAGCTCCCATGTCGGTGCATCAATGTAAATCACAAAGGCTGCCATCGTCCTCTGAAGACGCGACGGAAAGAAAAAAAATAGAGGGAGTAAGAAACTTTCTAAAGAATCTCAGTAAGGTATTCTCCTATCTTGGTGTCATCATCTAGTCCTCAGGAACCTCAGGTTTCTTTATAAAAAGGTTGATCATGCATAAGGTTCAATTTTAAAGTTCTAAAATACTATTTACCGAGGCCCATTCATTTTAGTATGCATCTTGAATGTTATGAATGCAACATATATTATTATGCCATGCATGTTTATGCAACATGGAACATAAGTAATGCATATAAAACAAGATGGATATAGCATGAATTCCTCATTCTTATTCCCTTGGTGACTTAAGCTTATTCTTTCACTCATTGATGCCACCCTACTACTCTCTCTTTTGAGAGTTCTAGGTTATGAGCTCATACCTCACTAGTCGTCACTAGCATAATCTTATCCCTTTTGATAAGTTAAGTTCCCGACACTTAAGGTACCGGATAGGGGGCATTAGGATCACCTTTCATAACCTTTAATTCGGGGAGTCCAAAGGATCACTTCCTATTTGGATCACCTCTCATAACCTTTAATTTGAGGAGTCTAGAAGATCATTTCATGTGTCTTATGTCACCTTAAAAAAATTTGGGCATCTTACATAGAGATGCAAAGTAATTCATAACTTATTTCTTATCATGTCATTCTCATAATCATGCATCTCAATTAACCATATAAGCATGTTCAACATTCATTGCAAAAGCCTTCTAATGAATTTCTAACTCGAATAAATATGCTTATGATCCAAGAGTAGTCATGCAATATCATAAGTTCATGTCATACAAGATCATAGATTCATTTTATACAAGAGCATAGATTCATGTTATGCAAGATCATAGATTCATGTCATACAAGAGCATAGATTCATGTGATGCAAGATCATAGATTCATGTTATACAAGAGCATAGATTCAAGTTATGCAAGTAGGGAAAATACTCATTTGCACAATTTGGGTTCTAGTAATCAATTACATGAGCCTTGTAATCGATTACATAACTTGAGTTTTCAAAACAGGAAAGTTGAGGGCTCTGGTAATCGATTACATGAGCCTTGTAATCAATTACCACTGTCTTGGGCCCCAAGAACATCTGAATAATCGATTACATGGAATGGTAATTGATTACTAGAGCTCAGGAACACTTCTGGTTTTCCAGAACGTTGTGTAATCGAATACATGAGTTTGTAATCGATTACACAGGCCAAAAGCTCATATTCGAGTATGACAAAGCTCTCTAGTAATTGATTACATGGGCCTAGTAATCGATTACCAATACCTTCAAAATACAAAAATTTGTGTTTAAAATATTCTCTAAGTTATTCTTTCCTTTTAAGACCATTTTGAACCTCTTTCCAACTTTTACTTTGAATCCAAAACACTTTTGTAAAGATAAATTCCCATGGAATTCAAGATCACAATGTAAGTTGAAAGGGAAGTCTTGAGCCTTAAATATTTAGGTGATGACATAAACATAAATATGCTAATGCAAGCTTCATTTTAATCTTAGTATTATAAGTTGATGGCAAGGAAATGTAAATATGATATGCACGGCTTGAAAATAAACATGAGAATGCAAGCTTTATTTTTAATCTTCAAGGTTTAGGTGATGGCTTGAAAAGTAAATATGCTAGACAAGAAATATAAACATGAAATGCAAGTTCATTTCTTATCTTTAAGTTTTAAGTGATAACTTGGAATTAAATATGATATGCAAGTCCAATTTGTTATTTTAGTGCTCTAGGCTCTTTAGAGTATTTACTCTAAATCAGCAATTAACTTTAAGATTGAAATAGGTAGGCTTCGAGATTAATTAATTAGGTAATGACAAGGAAATATAAATATGAATACAAAGCTTGAATATAAATATGCAATGCAATCTATTATTATTTCTTTAAATTCTAAGCTCAAGACTCCAATTTAGAGTGAAACCTCTAAAACACCAATCAGTCTTACAAAATGGACATGAGCTTTAGAGTCCCTCAATGTCTTGGTTCCAAGAACCTTGTTCCCATGGACTCATCATCAAGCTCAACTAAAGACAACTTAAAACAACAATGAAAACAATTTATTCCCTTTGAAGACACCCCAAACTTTAGGCTCTAGAGTTCTAACAAATGGTTTTTCAACCAACATCAAGGATTCTCATCATCAAGCCATGGGTCTTAACCATTTAATAACAACAAAATAAGAGCAAGTGGAGGAGAAAAAGAAGCTCAAAATCGAAAAGGAAAGAACAAAGAAAGAACAAAGAAAAGAGGAAGAACTTAACATAAAATCCCTACCTACGATGTGTTTCTTGGTTGAAAGAGAGTTTGATCTTGACAAAAAAAAGGGAGGAAAAGAAGAAGAAGAAGAAGAAGAAGAAAAAGAAGAAGAAGAACTCTTTGAGATGAGAAAGCTTTGGATGTGTAAGAGAAATAAGCAAAATGATCCTTTGAAAAGCTTCTAGTATTTATACAAAATCAATATAAGGGGGATGAGAGGAGGAAGAGTAGCCAGCCATGGAGAGAGAAAAGGAAGGAAAAATATCTCTTTGTGTGCGTCATTCCAAGGTATGGCTAGGTATAGTTGAAGGTATGGTTCATGGCATGGTTCTTTGAGTGTGAATTGTTATTAAAATAAATCAACAAGTGATGAAATGGAGGAGGGGTAGCCGTGTGGTTTAAAGGTCATGGAGGAGGAGATTTTTCTCATTTCTTTTGTGTTATGACATGGTTTAGGGAATGGGTTTGATTAGGAAATTAATTAGGAGTTGTAATTTAGGTGTTTGGGTGAGAAGGTGAGTAATTAAGGTCATCTAAGGAAAGGTTTAAAGAGTAATCTTGCTCCAAGATTCCCAATCACATCCATCGATCCCTTAATTTAAGGAAATTGAAAGGAATAACACTATTTAATGATTTATGACATAATGTCTTGATTTTTAGAAAAGGATTTTGAGTTTCTCTAAGCAATCTTAGGTTCTAATTAATCTCAATTAATTATTTTGACTCTAGATTAGTAATTAGAATTTACTAATCTTTAATTAGAGCCTAATATTGCTTAGGTTTCGTTAATCATATCATTAGGCCAAAAATGTACTAGCCGGGGGCAAAACGGTAATTTTTCACGAAAACCACCTGGGGCTACGCAGGCTTGACCAGAGGCCAAACATCACTTCAAACCTTTGGGTGAAGTCTGGGCTCAATTGGCACTTAATTCTGTGTTAATTAGGCACAGGGACTTTTTGGTCATTTTTCACATCGGAACTCAAAAACGATATTCTTCTGCTCTATTAGCACACATAAAACATATAATCCCCATATATCATAAAACATCTACTCGAGGTTTGCCTAGATCGGCTTTCCTCGATTCCAGGGTAAAAATGGCCTCAGGGGTATTTTGATCATTTGTACACAGGGGAAAAATTGGGGCGTTACATTACTCCCCTCCTCAAAAAGAATTTCGCCCTCGAAATTCGTTACCTGAGAAAAACTCGGGATAAAGCATCTTCATATCCGACTCCAATTCCCATGTGAATTCCTCTGCTCTTCCCTATCCCCATGCTACTTTGACTAGAGGTACTGCCTTGTTTCTTAATTGTTTGACTCCTCTATCTATGATCCTCGTAGAGGGTAGGTTAAACGTCAAGTCTTCCCTTAATTGTACTTGCTCTGGCTCTAACACATGGCTTAGGTCAGACTGGTATTTTCTTAACTGAGAGACATGGAAAACATCATGGAGGTTGGATAGGTTAGGAGGTAGAGCTATACGGTATGCTACAGTTCCGACTCAATTAAGGATTTTGAAGGGGCCAAGGAATCTTGGGCTCAATTTCTTGACTCTCATGGCTCGACCCATTCCTGTGGTAGGAGTGATCCTAAGGAATACGTGTTCTCTCTCCTGTAATTCTAGCGGCTTTTGTCGTTTGTCCGTATAGCTTTTCTGTCGACTTTGAGCTGTGAGAATCCTATCCCTAATTCTCATGATTTGTTCTATTGTTTCCCTCACAATGTCGGGTCCTAACAGGCTTTGTTCTTCAGGCTCATACTAGCACAAGGGTGATTGACATTTCTGTCCATATAGGGCTTCATACGATGCCATGCCGATACTTGCATGATAACTATTGTTATACGCAAACTTTACCAATGGCAACTACTTCTTTCGTCCATTACACACGCTCTTAGCATATCTTCCAATGTTTGGATAGTCCTCTGGGATTATCTATCTGTTTGAGGGTTGTAAGCCGTGCTTAGGCATAGCTTTGATCCAAATGCCTTCTGAAAGGCTCCCCAAAACCGTGACATAAATCTTGAATCTCGATCCAAGACCACTGTCGATGGCACTCCATATAATCTCATGATCTCTTGGATATATAACTGAACCAGCCTATCCAAGGAGTAAGTTACCTTGATATGTAAGAAGTGGGCTGACTTGGTTAGCCGATCCACTGTTACCCATATGGCATCATGACCACCTTGGTCCTCAGTAATCCAATCACAAAATCCATTGAGATACTGTCCCATTTCCACTCGGAGATTGATAGGGGTTGCAACATTCCAGAGGGTTTTTGGTGCTCAATCTTCACCTTTTGATAGACTAGGCACTTACTCACCTAGGCACACATATCCCTCTTCAATCCGGGCCACCAGAATATCTTCTTCAGATCTTGATACATCTTGGTGGTACCAGGGTGCATGGTAAAATGACTCTTGTGGGCTTCATCCAAAATCTCCTTTTGAAGGTCACCACTTGCCGGTACACAGGTTTGACTTTCAAACCTCCACATACCATTTACATCTTAGGTGAAACCTTTCAACTTTCCAGCCAATACCGCCTCTATAGTTTCTTGAAACTCACTATTCTCTTATTGGGCTTGAGTAATTCTTTCCTTGAAGCCACTCATTACACTAAGGTGACATGCCCTGATGCTTTTGTTGGTTAAGGTCATCCTTAGGTTTAGGTCTCTAAACTTTTCGATCAGCTCTGCCTCCTTAACCATCATGTAGGACAGGTGTAGGGATTTTCTACTCAGGGCGTCAGCCACTATATTGGCCTTGCCAAGGTGGTAATTCAACCCGAAATCATAGTCCTTCAGAAACTTCATCTACCTTCTTTGTCTCATGTTCAACTCTTTCTTATTAAAGAGATACTTCAGACTCTTATGATTGGAGAACACCTCGAACCTTACTCTAAACAAATGGTGTCTCCATACCTTTAGAGTGAACATAACAGTAGCTAACTTTAGGTCATGGATGAGGTAGTTTACTTCATGAGGTTTAAGTTGTCTAGATGCGTAGGCTACCACTTGCCTATTTTGCATCAATACACAACCCAAACCTTTCCCAGAAGCATCGCAGTATGCTTCAAACGGTGTATTGGGGTCAGGCAACACTAAGACTAGGGTTAAGGTTAACTTTTGTTTTAGCTCTTGAAAGCTCCTTGTAATATCCTAATTTTTAACCCAATACTCTAAAACATACTTAGGTTAATCATTAGTCTGTTACTTCATAGTTCTCATTTTTACTTTGAAATACTTAGCGGAAAATACGGGTAATTTTTTTTTTTGAAATACAAAGTGAGAGCCGTGTGATGCGATATAACACGTAAAGGACAAAACATGCATCTCACATCGTCATAGCATAAGGCACATAAAGGCACATCATGGGAAACACTGAATATCATCTCATATATATATATAACTTGCCCACTTATAAGTGTGGGACTTAATTTGGTACAAGGGAATACATGAAAGAAAATACAACATAAACATAAACATAAACTACTCCCCTACCCGAGTGCATCAAATGGGGTAACCTCTAAACAAAAGAAGGTTTATCTCTATCTAAGTGGTGTGTGCTCTACCCGGGTACTCCATCGGTCGATCGTCACCTCCTACTGACGTCCATCTCGCAAACGAGGCAAATATCCGGGAAACTGGGCGAGCTCCTCGGGGGTAAAGAGGCGGAATGGGGATCGAGAGTGACCCCCGTGGTGTGGCTGCATCTCTGGTCGTCGTGCAAGCCGTGGCTGAGTCACGGTATCCTCACTGCCCTCCCTCATCAATGGTGGAGAGAGGGCGGAGCTCTCGCTATATGGATGGGTAGGCGGGTCCTCGAACGGGTCGGTCTAGGAGAAGTAGGTCCGGGGCACATAATCGGGATAGTCTCGCATGGCTGAGGCAGCGGTGTGCATGCGGAGTACTCTCTAGTTATGCGTACGTGCACGCTCAAAAACCCGCTCGTCGTCGCCATAGGGTGCAGTCGGGGAGAAGCAGTGGGTGTGCACGGGATGAGCGAAGGGGCGTCCTACGAACATGAAAACCCGCACCGTGCACTGTCCCTCAAAATGGTATGACCCATGAGCCGGGTCATAGTGCACCTCCCATGTCGGGGTGTCCACGAATACCATGAATGTCGCCATCTGAAGATGTGACGGAAAGAAGAGATAGAGGGAGTGAGAATCTTGCTAAAGAATCTCAGTAGGGCCTCCTACTACCTAGGTGTCATCATCTACGTCCTCAGGAACCTTGGGTTTATTTTCGTAGAAGCAAGTGAGCATGCATCGAGTTTATTTTAAGCTTAAAATATACTTTAGCCAAGGTCCATTCATTTTAGGATGGTCTTAATGTCATGAATGCAACATAATAGAGAATGTATGCATGGTGCTACCTAATACACATACATAAATCATATCGTCAAGTATCATCATACTTAGTGGCATAAAGTGGCAATAGAAACATTCATATGGGACAAACTTAGTGACATAATCATAATCATGAAACTTCTCTTCCTCATGGGCCGCCCTAAAAGACAAGCGCTCTGGGGGTGCTCGGCCGAACCGGTGTCACCCAGAACGTGTCACATCTCTAGGTTATGAGCTCATACCTTAACTAGTCGTCACTAGTTCTTACTTACCACTTAACGATAAGCGTATCATAAATCATAAATCTCGACTATCTGAGTACGGGTTAGGGGGCAATTCTCTTAGGGGTGCTCGGCCGAACCGGTGTCACCTAGGAGTATAAATTGGTACCGATGTCACATGAGTTCTATGGAGGTGCTCGGCCGAACCGGTGTCATCCTAGAACCCATCTTAGTACCTTAATTTTCAAAATCTCTTTAAGTCCCCAAATTCATTCGGGAATTCGACGGCACAATGGCATTACGCCGAATTCCTTCCAAATTTGCTTTATGCCACATAACATATATCCTCATGAATTCCTCATATGAATAACATCATCATCATTTACATACCACATGCATCATCATAGAACATTCAAACGCTTACCCTTACGGTAGCTTATGCTTTGACCCTTACGGGTCTTAATCTTGAGATATAGTTCTCTAACATCTGTCGTTCATATTTTATGCACCTAAGGGCTCATAATTAAACATCATTCATAATCCTCATGTTCACATTTAAATCTGAATAGCATAGGGCAGAATTTCTAACTTATGGTTACGGGGTTCTAGAATTTACGTTTTAGACCCTTTCTCGGTTCCGTCTTCGCCTAAGGCGCTATAAATTAAATCTAAATCAATTATGAGACATTCCTATGCTTAAGGACTAATTATTAATCATGCTTATCATGTTGTAAGGGTGCTGGACTGAATCCAGAAAATTAAATGTTCTAAGAGTTTTAAACTTGCACTTTTACGGTTTTCTAGTGACTAGTTTCCCTCTAGGTGCTAGAATTCACTTCTAATCCAAATGTTACCAAGTTTTTCATGTCTAAACAATCCTAATTTGATTGTGCTCCCATTAAAACAGTTTGGATAAGTTCCAAAAACAAATTGGTCAAAACTATGTTAAATTCTAGCTTTGCGGTATTTCTAGTTAGCTAGTTTCTTACCTATTTTGCATAGAATCATTTCTACATCACCATATGATATTTTCACACATCAAAACATCACCATACAGCATCACACTCATCATGACAGAACCGAAATCATGGAGCTTCAGTGAGAGAATTAAATTGACATTTCGAGGTACATAAGTTAACTAGTTTCTCTTGGAATCAAATTAGAATTTCTAAAACTCTTTGCAAATCATTTTACTTCATCAAGAGACTAAGAGAAGCCTTAGGTCAGTGACCAAAATATATTTCATCTTCTAAAAGGGAATAAAGTCATATCTCATGATAACATAACCTTGTAAAGATTTGTAAAGCTTTAAGAAAAACTTAGAACATAGACTGTTGGTCCTTGTAGCTAGATGAAAACTCATTGCAAGTCCATCATCATTACTTGGCCGAAAACATGAATTCAAAGAATGCATTCACATTAAACTTTAACTTGGAATGAAATGGGCAAGTCTTTGAGCTCTAGGTTCTTAAGTTCTGACATAAAATAAACGTGCTCATGCTTTTTTTATTTTTAATCTTGCTTACAAAATAGAGTGATGACGTAAAACAAATATGCAAGGCATAACTTAAACGTGCAAGCTTGAAAGTAAATATGCGAGGCATAAACTTAAACGTGCAAGCTTGAAAGTAAATATGCAAGGTTCAATTCTTTATTTTAGTGCTCTTGGCCCAACAATAATCGACTTTAAGGCCGAAATAGAAAGGCATTCGAGAAATTAATTAGGTGATAATGCAAGTTCAATTCTTTATTTTAGTGTTCTTGGCCCAACAACAATCGACTTTAAGGCCGAAATAGAAAGGCATTCGAGAAATTAATTAGGTGATAATACAAGTTCCATTTTAATCTTTATGTTCTTAGGTGATAGCTTGAAAGTAAAGGTGCATAGCAAGAATGTAAATATAAATGCAAGCATAAAATAAATTATGCAAGTTCATTTTATCTTTCTAGAGCTCTTAACAAGACTTGAAAGGAACTTAAACCTTAACCCAAACTCATCAAACCAAGATCAAGTAAAGTCTAGAGTTCTTAGAACTCAACATGATATTTTTAAGAATCAAACCATGAAACTTAGAAAAAGAAAGGAAAAGGGCTGAAACCTCAAGAAGGAAAAAGGAACATTTTAAAACTCTAGGGTCCATGATCTTGATGATGTATTAACACCAACATCATGAGACCTCTTCATTGAGTCCTTAAAACCGTTTTGAAACATCACCAAAGATAGAGTTCTCAAGAGTTCAAGAAAGGAAGAACTAGAAACATTTTTGCTCAAGAACAAAGATCAAGCTCTAGAGTTTGTTTCAAGTGATGAACATCATCATGAAACTCTCATCATCAAGCTCTCATTTCTTTGAACTTCAAGGCCCATGGCCGAAAATGAGAAAGAAAAAAGTGAAGAAAAGAAGTTCTAAAAAGAATCAAGAGAAACTATGAACATAAAGCTAGAACAAGAACTTTAAAGAAAGAAGTACTTGAAAGAAAATCCCTACTTGGTGTGATGATCTTGAAGGTGGAAGAAGAAGATGAAGAACTTTGAAGGCTTGAACTTGAGAGAAAAGGAAGCTTTGAAGTGTTTCTTTGAAAACTTACACTTTGCAAATGAACCCAAAATGATACAAGTTCACCCAAGCAAGCTATTTATAGAGAAATGAAACAAATGAAGGGTGCACATGGAGAGGAAGGCTTCGGCCATCAGATAGGGAATGTAAATATGATATGCAAGGCTTGAAAAGTAAATATGCTAGATAAGAAATATAAACATGAAATGCAAGTTCATTTCTTATCTTTAAGTTTTAAGTGATAACTTGGAATTAAATATGATATGCAAGTCCAATTTGTTATTTTAGTGCTCTAGGCTCTTTAGAGTATTTACTCTAAATCAGCAATTAACTTTAAGATTGAAATAGGTAGGCTTCGAGATTAATTAATTAGGTAATGGCAAGGAAATATAAATATGAATGCAAAGCTTGAATATAAATATGCAATGCAATCTATTATTATTTCTTTGAATTCCAAGCTCAAGACTCCTATATAGAGTGAAAGCTCTAAAACATCAATCAATCTTACAAAATGGACATAAGCTTTAGAGTCCCTTAATGTCTTGGTTCCAAGAACCTTGTTCCCATGGACTCATCATCAAGCTCAACCAAAGACAACTTAAAACAACAATGAAAACAATTTATTCCCTTTGAAGACACCCTAAACTTTAGGCTCAAGAGTTCCAACAAATGATGGTTTTTCAACCAACATCAAGGATTCTCATCATCAAGCCATGGGTCTTAACCATTTAACAACAACAAAACAAGAGCAAGTGGAGGAGAAAAAGAAGCTCAAAACCAAAAAGGAAAGAACAAAGAAAGAACGAAGAAAAGAGGAAGAACTTAACATAAAATCCCTACCTAGGATGTGTTTCTTGGTTGAAAGAGAGTTTGATCTTGAAAAAAAAAAAGGAGAAAAGGAGAAGGAAGAAGAAGAAGAAGAACTCTTTGAGATGAAAGAAAAAAAGCTTTGGAAGTGTAAGAGAAATGAGCAAAATGATCCTTTGGAGGGCTTCTAGCATTTATAGAAAATCAACGTGAGGGGGATGAGAGGAGGAGGAGTGGCCAGCCATGGAAGGAGAAAAGGAAGGAAAAATATCTCTTTGTGTGTGTCATTCCAAGGTATGGCTAGGTATGGTTGAAGGTATGGTTCATGGCATGGTTCTTTGAGTGTGAATTATTATTAAAATAAATCAACACATGATGAAATGGAGGAGGGGTAGCCGTGTGGTTTAAAGGCCATGAGGGAGGAGATTTTTCTCATTTCTTTTGCATTATGACATGGTTTAGGGAATGGATTTGATTAGGCAGTTAATTAGGAGTTGTAATTTAGGTGTTTGGGTGAGAATGTGAGTAATTAAGGTTATCTAAGGCAAGGTTTAGAAAGTAGTCTTGCTCATTAGAGGAGTCAAACTCCATCCAAACCAAGATTCCTAATCACATACATTGGCTCTTTAATTTAAGGAAATTAAAAGGAAGAACACTATTCAATAATTCATGACATAATGTCTTGATTTTAAGAAAGGGATTTTGAGTTTCTCTAAGCAATCTTAGGTTCTAATTAATCTCAATTAATTATTTTGACTCTAGATTAGTAATTAGAATTTACTAATCTTTAATTAGAGCCTAATATTGTTTAGGTTTCGTTAATCATATCATTAGGCCCAAAATGCACTAGCCGGGGGCAAAACGGTAATTTTCCACAAAAACCTCCCAAGGCTACCCAGGCTTGACCAGAGGCCAAACATCACTTAAAAGCATCACTTCAGACCTTTGGGTGAAGTCCGGGCTCCATCGGTACTTAATTCTATGTTAATTAGACACATGAGTGTTTTGGTCATTTTGAGCATTGGAACTCAAAAAATGAGATTCTTCTACTCTATTAGCACACATAACACATATAATCCCCATATATCATCAAACATCCACTCGAGGTTTGCCTAGACTGGCTTTTCTCGATTGTCAGGTAAAAATGACCTCAGGGATATTTTGGTCATTTGTACACAAGGGAAAAATTGGGGCATTACATTTCTTAATTATGCATAACAAGAATGGGTCGAATCATATAGTAACTAACTCATAGTTCTATCAAAATATATAGTAAGGAAATAAAGTATTTATTTAGTACAAGTCAAGTACAAGATGAAACTCTTCTAAGAGCTTTAGTACACATCTGTTCTTTACTATATTTACAAACACATGTATTTAACTAAGTACAACAATACGAGTCTCCACTGCTAAACTACAGAAATCCCAATTCAGTCTTTCTTGTAGGGGCTTAGCTGCTCTCTGGAATCAACCTGGAGAAGACACAGAAACAAACATATAGAGGTCAGAATTCTAAAATTCTCAATAAGGCATCCCCAAGACATATAATGAAACTTCTGCCATCGTTATCATCCCAGCCACTTCGGTTTATTACTAAAATTGTGAGTATACAACATATATCAAAGGTTCATTTTAAAGTTCAAAAATCATTCTTTCGAAGTGGGTTTGTTTTAATTACTCAATCACTCAATGTACATATGTCATACTACTCAATATTTTCAATCACTTAACATGCACCTGTCATACTACTTAACATCATAGAAGCTCATTCTCAACTTTTCATGCCCTTGGTACATTGAAGGGGACCTTTCCGTGCCCTTTATACATTACAAGGGACCTTCCTGTGCCCTTTATAAACAAAAAAGGACCTTTCTCGTGCCCTTTACACATTATAGGGGACCTTTTGTCTACTTAGCACATACATCATCATCAAGCTCATATAAGTATCCATTCATAATATAATTTTCAATCATATGTCATAAACCAATCTTTTGAGTTGCTAGCATGCATTCACATGCATTATACTTGAATTGAAAGATATTATCTCATTAATTCATGCTTTAATTTACTTTTCAGCACCTTGGCAGATTTTATGCCATTATAGCGCAAATTTATTTGTATACCAAACACTCAATTCAGAGTCTATAAAAGTTATCCAAGATACTTCAATGTATTCACAAGGTTCCATAAAAATTTCAGAATAAAAATCCTTATTTAACTGTATTAACAAATTTACAGAAATTTTGTGGTCAGAAACCACTCAACCTCAGCTCAAGAACCAAAATTCATAATTTTTAACCCTAGCAAATGATTGAATAAATTCTAAATAAAAATCATGGTTTAACTTCAAGATGTCTCCAATTCTCCATAAAAGTTTCATGTTATAATTCAATCATTTGATATGATAACAAAATTAGCAAAATTTATAGCTTCTATTCTAACATTTCAGGCTGCACATAGAACACTTCGGTTTCTGATTTTTCAAACATAGCAAAAGTGTCTAAAATGACTCTGAAATTTTACTAATGTTAGCTACATACCATAAAATTTTTAGATGAATCCAAGATCTCTAAATGCATCAGAAAATTCAAACAAATTCTCTACTTGCTTTAAACCGGGATTTTCTTGCAACAAGGTTCAAAGTATAGGATTTTTTTTCAAGTAGTAAAATTCTTTAAAATGACCCAAGAAAAATTATTGAGTTGCCTTAGGATGTTAGGTTCAGCATATAATTTTTCGAGCTCACAAAAGTATCCACAACTCTATCAGAAATTTCATGATCATGCCCTGCTTATAGAGCTGGGATATACGGACCACAATCCGTGGACCAACCCATTCTACTCGCAAGCTGCATTAAAATAGACCAGAAAATTTTTAGTCCACCAACCCGCAAACTTTTCTGATCCGCACCACTTAACCCACGGGCTAAATGGACCTAGTCCGCGGGGTTCACGGACCAACCTGCTAGCCCGATTAGTAAGAGAATGCTTCCATTTGTTATATTTATTTATATTATTGATGGGTGGACTTTGGTGAATTAGTTTATTCTATTATTTTTGGTACTTGTGTTTAGTAAAATATACTGTATAAGTATAAATATATAATATAGGGTATAAAAAAAGTCAAAAAAATATGAAAGAAAAAAAATGAGGTTATGTAGGCTAGTCCGCGTTTGGTCTGCATGGTCCACGATTAGTCCGCAATTAGTCCACGTTTGGTTTTCGCGGGTTAGTCCGCAATTTGGTCCGCAAGCTGGTTATGCGGACCGGACCAAGGGTTTATGCAGGCTAGACGCGGACCACCCTAAAGCCTAGTCCATTTATTAAACGGACCGGGCTAAACGGACCGGACCAGTTCACATACCCACTGTAACATCCTAATTTTTAACCCAATACTCTAGAACATATTTAGGTTAATCATTAGTCTGTTACTTCATAGTTCTCATTTAACTTTGAATTACTTAGCGGAAAATACGGGTAATTTTTTTTTGAAATAAAAGTGAGAGCCGCGTGATGCGATAAGCGGTAAACAAATGTCTCACAACATCATAACATAAGGCACACCATGAGTAACACTGAAGATCATCTCATATATATATAATTTGCCCACTTATAAGTGTGGGACTTAGTTTAGTACAAGGAAAGTACAGGAAAGGAAATACAACATAAATGTAAACATGATCTACTCCCCTACCCGAGTGTACCTAATGGGATAACCTCTAAACAAAAGAAGGTTTATCCCAATCTTAGTGGTGTGTGCTCTAACCGGGTACTCCATCGGTCGATCGTCACCTCCTACTGACGTCCGTCTCGTGAACGAGGCAAGTATCCGGGAAACTGTCCGAGCTCCTCGGGCGTAAAGAGGCGGAACGGGGATCGAGAGTGACCCCCGCGGTGTGGCCGCATCTCCGGTCGTCGTGCAAGTCGGGGCTGAGTCACGGTATCCTCACTGCCCTCCCTCATCAATGGTGGAGAGGGGGCAGAGCTCTCGCTATACGGATGAGTAGGCGGGTCCTCGGACGGGTCGGTCTCCGAGAAGTAGGTCCGGGGCACGTAATCGGGATAGTCTTGCATGGCTAAGGCGGCGGTGTGCATGCGGAGCACTCTCTCGTCATGCGTATGCGCACGCTCAAAAACCCGCTCGTCGTCGCCATAGGGTGCAGTCGGGGAGAAGCGATGGGTGTGCACGGGATGAGCGAAGGGGCGTCCTACGAACATGAAAACCCGCACCGTGCACTGCCCCTCAAAATGGTATGACCCGTGAGCTGGGTCATAGTGCACCTCCCATGTCGGGGTGTCCACGAACACTACGAACGTCGCCATCTGAAGACATGACGGAGAGAAAGAGATAGAGGGAGTGAGAATCTTGCTAAAGAATCTCAGTAGGGCCTCCTACTACCTAGGTGTCATCATCTACGTCCTCAGGAACCTTGGGTTTATTTATACAAAGTGACTGAGCATGTATTAGGTTCATTTTAAACTTTAAAATATATTTTAGCCAAGGTCCATTCATTTTAGGATGATCTTAATGTCATGGATGCAACATATTAGAAAATGTATGCATGGCACTACCTAATGCACATACATAAAACATAACATCAAGCATCATCATTCTTGGTGGCATAAAGTGGCAATGGTAACATTCATATGGGACAAAACTTAGTGACATAATCATAATCATGAAACTTCTCTTCCTCATGGGCCACCCTAAAAGACAATCGAACTGGGGGTGCTCGGCCGAACCAGTGTCACCCAGAACGTGTCATACATCTAGGTTATGAGCTCATACCTTAACTAGTCGTCACTAGTTCTTACTTACCACTTAATGATAAGCGTATCATAAATCATAAATCCCGACTATCTGAGTACGGGTTAGGGGGCAAAACTCTTAGGGGTGCTCGGCCGAACCGGTGTCACCTAAGAGTGTAAAATGGTACCGATGTCACATGAGTTCTATGGAGGTGCTCGGCCGAACCGGTGTCATCCTAGAACCCATCTTAGTACCTTAATTTTCAAAATCTCTTTAAGTCCCCAAATTTGTCGGAAATTCGGCGGCACAATGGTCATTACACCGAATTTCCTTCCAAATTTGCTTTATGCCACATAAACATATAACCTCATAAATTCCTCATATGAATAACATCATCATCATTAGCATACTTCATGCATCATCATAAAACATCCAAACACTTACCCTTACGGTAGCTTATGCTTTGACCCTTATGGGTCTTAATCTTGAGATATAGTTCTCTACATCCGTCGTTCATATTTTAAGCACCTAAGGCTCATAATTAAACATCATTCATAATCCTCTCATTTTACTTTTAAATCTGAATAGCATAGGGTGGAAATCCTAACATGTGAATACGGGGTTCTAGAACTTACGTTTTAGACCCTTTGTTGGTTCCGTTTTCGCCGAAGGTGATATATATTAAATCTAAATCAATTATGAGGCATTCCTATGCTTAAGGACTAATTATTAATCATGTTTACCATGTTGTAAGGGTGCTGGACAGAATCCAGAAAATTAAATGTTCTAAGAGTTCTACATTTGTATTTTTACGGTTTTCTAGTTACTAGTTTCCCCATAGGTGCTAGAATTCAATTCTAACTCAAATGATACCAAGTTTTTCATGTCTAAACAATCTAAATCTGATTATGTCCCCATTAAAATAGTTTGGAAAAGTTCCATAAACAAATGGGTCAAAACTATGTTAAATTCTAGCTTTACGGTATTTCTAGTTAGCTAGTTTCTTACCTATCATGCATAGGATCGCTTCTACATCATCATATGATATTTTCACACATTCCAACACATCAAAACATCATCATACAGCATCACACTCATCACATCAGAACCGAAAACATTTAACTTAAATGAGAGAGTTAAATTGACATTTCTAGGTACATAAGTTAACTAGTTTCTCTTGGAATAAATCTAGAACTTCTGAAACTCTTTGCAAAACATTTTAATTCATCAAGAGGCTAAGTGAAGCCTTAGGTCACTGACCAAAACATATTCCATCCCCTAAAAGATAATAAAATCACAACTTGTGATGACATAACCTTATAAAGATTTGTAAAGCTTTAAGGAAAACTTAAAACATAGACTATTGGTCCTAGTAGCTAGATGAAAACTCATTGCAAGTCCATCATCACTACTTGGCCGAAATTATGCATTCAAGGAATACATTCACATTTAACTTTATCTTGGAATGAAATGGGCAAGTCTTTGAGCTCTAGGTTCTTAAGTTATGACATAAACTAAATGTGCTCATGCTTTTCGTTTTTAATCTTGCTTACAAAGTAAAGTGATGACTTAAAATTAGATATGCAAGGCATAACTTAAACGTGCAAGCTTGAAAGTAAATATGCGAGGCATAAATTTAGACGTGCAAGCTTGTAGGTAAATATGCATGGTTCAATTCTTTATTTTAGTGCTCTTGGCCCAACAACAATCGACTTTAAGGTCGAAATAGATAGGCATTCGAGAAATTAATTAGGTGATAATGCAAGTTCAATTCTTTATTTTAGTGCTCTAGGCCCAACAACAATCGACTTTAAGGCCGAAATAGAAAGGCTTCGAGAATTAAATTAAGTGATGATACAAGTTCCATTTTAATCTTTATGTTCTTAGGTGATAGCTAGAAAGCAAAGATGCATAGCAAGAATGTAAATATGGATGTAAGCATAAAATAAATTATGCAAGTTCATTTTATCTTTCTAGAGCTCTTAACAAGACTTTAAAGGAATTTAAACCATAACCCAAACTCATCCAAACAAGGTAAAGTCAAGCTTAGAGTTCTTTAGAACTTAACATAATATTTTTAGGAAATCAAACCATGAAGCTTAGAAAAATTTAAGGTAATGGCCGAAATCTTCAAGAAGAAAAAGGAACATTTTAGAACTCTAGAGTTCATGATCTTGATGATACATTAACACCAACATCATGAATCCTCATCATTGAGTTCATAGAGCCAATTTAAAAGCATCATCAAAGCTAAAGTTCTTAAGAGTTCAAGAAAAGAGAAACTAAAAACATTTTTGCTCAAGAACAAAGATCAAGCTCTAGAGTTTGTTTCAAGTGATGAACATCATCATGAAACTCTCATCATCAAGCTCTCATTCCTTTGTTCTCCAAGGCCTATGGTCGAAAATGAAAAGGAAAAAGGAGTGGAAATGAAGTTCTAAAGAGAAACAAGAGAAACTATGAACATCAAGCTTGAAACAAGAACTTTAAAGAAAAGAATACATGAAAGAAAATCCCTACTTGATGTGATGAACTTGAAGATGGAAGAAGAAGATGAAGATGATGAAGAACTTTGAAGAGCTTGAAGAACTTAAAGAACACTAGAACTTTGAGAGAAAAGAAAAACTTTGAGTGTTTCCTAAACTTAGCAAATGATCTAAAAGTGGTGCAAGCTCCTCAAGGAATTCTATTTATAGAGAAATGAAACAAATGGAGGGTGCTCATGGGTGAAGAGGTTTCGGCCATGAGGGTGCAGATTAGAGGCTTTCCATGAGTTCCATGAGGTGAGATAATGTGTTCTTGAGGTATGGTGAGGTATGACTTAAGGTATGGTGAGGTATGGTTCAAGGTATGGCTTCAAGCATGGTTCTTTGAGTGAGAAAACAATTAAACATGTGGCCAAAGAGGAGTGTGCTGGTTGAAATGCATCAGCCAAGGGAGGAGAGTTTCTTGCATTTTAATTGTGGTTTAGAGTTGTGTTTAGGTGTATCTTTGATTATGCTTAAGATTAGGAATTTGTAAGAAAGTGTTTAGGTAAGGTAAATGGGTAATTAAGGTGGTCTAGACATAATTAAGGAGTGGTCTTGCACCATTAGAGAGTTAAATCCTCAATTTAAAGTCTAAACAACTCTAGACACATTTCCTTGATTTAAGGAATTGGAAAGAGAAAACACTATTCAAGATTCCAAGACTAGGAGTCTTGAGTTCTAAAAAGGGATTTAAGTTTAATCTAAGCAATTTTAGGTTCTAATTAACTTCAATAAATTATTTTGGCTCTAGATTAATTAGGGAAATAAATTAATCTTCGTTTAGAGCCTAATATTGCTTAGGTTTGCTTAATTACGTCATTAAGCTCAAAAACACTATTCTAGGGGCAAAATCATAATTTTGCACTAAAACTGCCCGGGACCACCGAGACTTGAACAGAGACCTCTAGACACATGAAAACATGTTTTTAAACCTCTGGGGAAAGTTTCGGGCTCAAACGGCACCTTTACCCGCATAAAAACACTATAGGGGTATTTTGGTCATTTTGACCCGAAACTGCGAAAAACGAAATTTTCGCTTCCGAAAGCATTCAAGGGCCATTTAATCCCCTTCAAACATTGAGTTGACCCTTCGAGGACGACCGAGTTGGTTACCCTCGAGTTCGGGTCAGGAAATGACCTCAGGGGCATTTTGGTCATTTCCCTCGGACAGAGAAATCGGGGTGTTACACCCACCTCCACCTGCCTATAAGAAAACCAAATTTCCAACAAACATGATTAACACTTCTCTAGCAAAATTGAGTCTTTCCACAACATCAATACATTCCACCAATACAAATATGTAACACCCTAAAAATTATTTAAAAATTAATTTAAACTTTATTAGTCATAATTTCAAAAATATGATATTTTTAATAATGATGAGGAAGGTCCAACAAATTTATAAAATATATATATATATATATGAATAGTCACTTGCGGGCCCACAGGCCTGCTAGGACTGCCAAAACAATAGAATTAGGACCCAGAGATTCCCGAAACTGAAATATTATAGGATTAAGATTAGAAATGAGTAGGAATAAAGATTTTATGCCTAGAATTAATTTTCGAGCAATGTTTGATTACCCGGGTACGGTGTTTTGCCCGCTTGGTAAAATTTCAATATGCTATTTCTATCACTGAAAGATAGTTTAATCTTTATAAAAGGATAATGTCTATCCTTTAGAGCCAAGTGTAAGGCTAGGATTTAATCTTGAATTACAAGATCAAATCCTAGCCATTCATCTTATTTCTTTTAGAAAGAATTATTCCTTATAATTAAGTAATGTTTCTAACTTAGTATAAGATAAGCATTAGCCACCAAACTTTGTCATTTTTCATTCTTCATTCTTGGCCAAGCAAGAGCATAGCCACCTCCATTTTTCCTTCTTCAAAAACTATGAAAACTTGATCCAAATCTTTGCCCAATTGCTAGAAATGAATCCAAGACTTGATTTGATAATGTAATGGCATTTAGGTTCCAATATGACATGAATACTTGATGTTAAATATTTCTCCATGTGACTTGTGATGTGTGAATGCATGCTAAAGGAAGTAAAGATTGGTTTATGAGGCATGATTCAAATCACAATATGAGTGAATGCCTACATGTATTTTCTGCATGCATTGGAAAAAGAAAAATGAATGATATATTGAACTAAGTTCTATAGCCATAAGTAAAAATGAGATCCTCTTGGACTTGTGAAGGGCAAATAAGAAACATGAGGCCCTCTTTGACTTGTCAAGGGCAAATAAAGAAACATAATACCTTTCAAATTATCGAGGGCAAATAGAGAGAGATGAGATCCTTTCGAATTATTAAGGGCAAATAGAGAGGGATGAGATCCTTTTCGAATTGTTAAGGGAAAAAAAAGATAGATGAGATCCTCTTTGATTTATCAAGGGCAAATAAAGATAATTTCCCCACATTTGGCATATACATATATGTATCATATCAAGTCATTTTGATTGATATTATTTACTATCAGTATGAGCTTATGATAAATGTGTATGAAGTGATTGATTTTTCAAAAAAAACACACTTCAAAAATATGATTTGGAACTTTAAAATGAACTATTATTATGTAATGCTTGATCACTATTTTCTTAATAAACCGAAGTGGCTGGGATGATAAATTTGGGGGGAAATGCCCTACTGGGAATTTTAGAATTCTCACCCTTATGTGTTTGTGCTCCGTGTCATCTCCAGGTTAAGCCAGAGGACTATGATGCTACTACGCAAAAGAACTCAAAAGTACAATAGTGTAGTAGTTTCTGCTTTTATTATGTTGTATTTAGTAGGTTGGATATGTATGTAAATATGTTAGAGAACAAAGGTGTGTCAAAGCTCATAGAAGAGATTCCCTTATGCTTTTAACTTTGTATTAAACAAATATTTTGGTTTCCTTCCTATATATTTTAATAGAATTACGACACAATTATCTCATGAATCAATCGAGCTTATTATAGATATTTAAGAAATGTCTGCTAATCTATAAGTAATAACTCTTGAGTCCGATATCATGGCTTAAGATTGAGGTTGTACTTGGGAGGATGTTACAAAATACACCCACACCTATGCATAATCATTCATTAGAACCAAGAATATCAATTTTCAAACCCTCACAATCAGCAAAGAAACAAAATTTGATCAAGCAAGAAAACACCACCTTACTTTGCAAACTTTAGAGCTTTGCACTCCAAAGGTATTCCAATGGATTTCTTTTCACTTCAATGACTCCCAATCAAGCTCCAAACCTTCCTTAGGCAGTGAGGAAGTGAGGTATCAAGGTGAGGATTGATGGAAAAGTGAGATTTCAATTGGTTAGATTTGTAAGTATTGATGTGTAGAACAAGTTTTATGAAGGAAGTTTATGGTTTTTTACAAGTATAGGCAAGGATTTAGAGGTTTGAATCAAGTTATGCGAAGTTCTTTATGAAGCAAAGATTGAGGCTGTTATTTCTAGTTGCTGGCCGAACAAGAAAGAAAATGTTAATGAAGTTGGTTGTTCATGCATATTTGAAATGATTATTTAATTATCAATTGTAATTTCTTTATGAAAAGAAACTAAAATGGATGGTTAGGATTTGATCTTGTTATTCAAGATTGAATCTTAGCCATCCTTTGATTTAAATGGATAAACATCCTCCTTTTGTAAAGGTCAAACTAGCTTTCGGTGTCAGAAATTGTACACTGATATTTTACTGAACGAGTAAAACACTGTACCCGGGTAATTAAACATTGCTCAAAAATTAATTCTAGGTATAAAATCCTTATTCCTACCCATTTCTAACCTTAATCCTATAATTTCTCAGTTTCGGGCATCTTCGGGTCCCAATTCAAAGGTTTCGACTGTCCTGGTGGGCCTACGAGGCTTGCAAAATACTATTCACTTTTTTTTTTTTTACAAATCCATTGGATTGTCCTCATCATTGCTAAAACTATCAAATTTTTGAAATTATGATTAATAAAACTCAAATTATTTTTTAAATAATTTTTTTGGGGTGTTACATTACTACCCACCTTAGAAATAATTTTGCCCTCAAAATTCATTTGAAAAAATTTCAAAAGACAATTTCGTAAATCAAACAAGAAATTCACATACAGTTCAAATAATTTAATCAAATCCTAATCGTTCCTACCTTAGATCGGATTTTTGGGTGGTGATATCCCTTCAACACTTATGGTGAAGACCCTACTCTTGTGTTGTGGCTTTGTAGTTAGTTTTGAATTTCTATTTGGACATGCTCTCATTATGTGTCCTGGCTTTCCACAGCAATAGCCTATGTTCTACCTAGCCAAGCAAGGTCTACCCCCATGGTTCTTCCCACAGTTTGGACAATCTTGACCTGTGGTTGACCATTGTTGTTTATCCTAATATGGACTTGATTGAAACTACTTCTTCAAAGGTGAATCATCTTCATAGTCTTGGTCTTCAAGGGCCAGTCTTTTATTAGAAGTTTCTTTAGCAGATTGAGCGATTGCTAACTTCTTATTAGAGTCCTCTACACAACGGCACTTATTTACTAAGGTTGCATAATCTCTTATGTCTAAGAGTCTCATAGCAGCTTCAATATCCTCACATAACCCTCCTCGTACTTCATACATTTCCAAGCTTTATTAGGATTACACTAGTAGATAGTGGAAAACCTGCAAAGTTCTTTGAACTTGGCCGCATATTCTGCTATACTCATGGACCCTTGCTTAAGTGCCATGAACTCCAGCTCTTTTGCATTTCTCACCGAAACAGTGAAATACTTGTGGTAGAAAGCTTCCTTGAAGATATCCCAGGTGACTTTAGTCTGGGATGCTTCAAATAATCCCTTGGTGCCTACCCACTAGAATTCAGTATCTGCTTCTAACATATAGGTAGCAAAAGCCACCTTTTGGATCTCTGTGCAATGAAGAACTGAGAAAATAATCTCCATGGCCTTAATCCATTCTTCTACTTTACTTGGATTGAAGGCACCTCAAAAGGGCGAGGGATTTACCTTTCTGAACTCAACAAATTTCTGATACTCCATATCCACTTTGTTCCCTCCAAGGTTATCAGTCGGATTTTGGTCTTCATTGCGGTTCAACCTTTCCATCATTCAATTAGCGACCGCAACTTGTTCTCTTATTTCCATGGCCGTCTCATGACAAGTATTCATCATGTCAGCTTCATTTCCACCTCCACTCCTAGTACGCCGATTCAAAGTCATTGATTCCTATCACACCAAACAAAATATTGAGTTGATCAGCTCAATACCAAGCTAAGTATGGCAGTAACCCACAACATTTCAACCAGCAGTCATACACATATAAAATTATAATGCATGACAATTACTAAGGTAGGATAGCCAATCAATTCGTCAAGGTCCTACAAGGATGAACTACTCGATACCATAATGTAACATCCTCCTAAGTACAACATCATCCTTAATTTATGGCATCATACTTGAGAGTTGTTACTTATAAATTTACGGATCTTTCTTAATTATCTATAACAAGAATGGGTCGAATTGTATAGTACCTAACTTGTAGTTCTATCAAAATATATAGTAAGGAAACAAAGTATTTATTTAGTACAAGTCAAGTACAAGATGAAGCTCTTCTAAGAGCTTTAGTACACATCTGTTCTTTACTATATTTACAAACACATGTATATAACTAAGTACAACAAATACGAGTCTCCACTGCTAAACTACAAAAATCCCAATTCAGTCTTTCTTGTAGGGCCTCCACTATTCCTTAGAATCAACCTGGAGATAACACAGAAACAAACATATATGGGTGAAAATTCTAAAATTCTCAATAGGGCATCCCCAAGACATGTAATGAAACTTATGCCATCATTATCATGACAACCACTTCGGTTTATTAGTAAAATTGTGAGCATGCAACATATATCAAAGGTTCATTGTAAAGTTTAAAAACCATTCTTCCAAAGTGGATTTGTTTTAATTACTCAATCACTCAATGTACATATGTCATATTACTCAATATTTTCAATCACTTAACATGCACTTGGTATACTACTTAACATTATAGAAGCTCATTCTCAACTTTTCATGCGCTCAGTACATCGAAGGGACCTTTTCATGCCCTTTATAGATAAAAGGGGATCTTTCTGTTCCCTTTAAACGTTACAGGGGACCTTCCCGTGCCCTTTATAAACAAAAGGGGATCTTTCCCATGCCCTTTATAAAACAAAAGGGGACCTCTTCGTGCCCTTTGCACATTATAGGGGACCTTTTATCTACTTAGCATATACATCAACATCAAGCTCATATAAGTATCCATTCATAATATAATTTTCAATCATGTCTCATAAACCAATCTTTTAAGTTGCTAGCATGCATTCACATACATTCTACTTGAATTAAAGGATATTATCTCATCAATTCCATGCTTTAATTTACTTTTCAGCACCTGGGCAGATTTTATGCCATTATAACACAAATTTATTTTCATATCAAACATTCAATTTAGAGTCTATAAAAATTATCCAAGACACTTCAATGTATTCACAAGGTTCCATAGAAGTTTCAGACCAAAAATCCTTCTTTAACTATATTAACAAAATTACACAAATTTGGTGGTTAGAAACCACTAAACCTTAGCTCAAGAATTGAAATTCATAATTTTTAACCCTAGAAAATGATTGAATCAATTATAAATAAAAATCATGGTCCAAATTCAAGATGTCTAAAATATTTATTAAAAATTTCAAGTGATAATTGAATTATTTGATATGGTAATAAAATTAGCAAAATTTACAGCTTCTATTCCAATATTTCAAGCAGCACATAGAACACTTTGGTTTCTGACTTTTCAAACACAGCAAAAGTGCCCAGAATGACTCCAAAATTTTACTAAAGACACCTTAACATGTCAGTGACATACATTTTCAGATGAATGAAAGATCTCTAAATGGGTCAGAAAATTCAAACAATTTCTCTGCTTGCTTTAAATCGGGATTTTCCAGCAACACAGCTTAAAGTTTATGATTTTTTTCAAGTAGTAAAATTCTTTAAAATGACCTAAGAAGAATCATGGAGTTGTCTTGGGATGTTAGCTTCAACATATAATTTTTCTAGCTAATAAAAATATCCACAACTCCATCAGAAATTTCGTGATCATGTCCTGCCTATAAGAAAACCGAATTTCCAGCAAACATGAGTAACACTTCTCTAGCAAAATTGAGTTTTTCCACAACACCAATACATTCCACGAATACAAATACCTATGTATAATCATTCATTAGAACCAAGAATATCAATTTGCAAACCCTTACAACCAGCAAAAAAATAGAATTTCATCAAGCAAGAAAACACCACCCTACTTTGCAAACTTTAGAGCTTTGCACTCCAAAGGTGTTCCAATGGATTTCTCTTCACTTCAAGGATTCCCAATCAAGCTCCAACCCTTCCTTAGACAGCGAATTGATGGAAAATTGAGATTCCAATCTGTTAGATTTGTAGGTATTGATGTGTAGAACAAGTTTTATGAAGGAAGTTTATGGTTTTTTGCAAGTTTAGGTAAGGATTTAGAGGTTTGAATCAAGTTATATGATGTTCTTTATGAAGCAAAGATGGAGGCTGATATTTCTAGTTGTTGGCCAAACAAGAAAGAAAAAGTTAATGAAATGTGGTTGTTCATGCTTATCTTATACTAAGTGAAATGATTATTTAATTATAAATTGCAATTTCTTTATGAAAAGAAACTCAAATGGATGGCTAGGATTTGATCTTGTTATTCAAAATTGAATCTTAGCCATTCATTTGATTTAAATGGATAAACATCTTCCTTTTGTAAAGGTCAAACTTGCTTTCAGTGTTAGAAATTGTACACCGATATTTTACCAAATAGATAAAACACCATACTAGGGTAATCAAACATTGCTCAAAAATTAATTCTAGGTATAAATTCTTTATTCCTACCCATTTCTAACCTTAATCCTATAATTTCTCAGTTTCAGGCATCTCCAAGCCGTAATTCTAAGGTTTCGGTTGTCCTAGTGGGCTTGCAGGGCCCGCAAAATACTATTTTTTTTTTTACAAATCCATTAGATTATCCTTATCTTTGCTAAAACTGTCAGATTTTTGAAATTATGACTAATAAAGGTCAAATTAATTTTTAAATAATTTTTTTGAGATGTTACATATGAGATCCTGTAAAAATTTCAAAGCAAAACAATGTCTTTAACTATATTTACAAATTTATACAAATTCGATAATCGGTAACTGCCTAATTCTAGCCAACAATCAAAGTTCCCAATTTATTACTATAGAAAATGAACACAATAAATTCTATAAAAATTCAAGATTGGACCTCAAGATGTCTACAACAAGCTACAAAAATTTCAAATACAAATTCAATCATGGTAACACAATTAGACAAATTCAATGCTTCAAAATTGGATGTTCAAACAAAATTGACCTCCTCTGTTTGTGAATATTTAAAAATAGTAAACCTCTTCAAATGGACTAAAAAAAATCCTAGAAATGCCTTAATATATGATCTTCACTATATAAAAAATCTAGCTAAAAACTACTAATTGAGAAAAATTTTGTAACATACACTATCTGTGAAAATTTGAGTTTCCAGCAACACAACTTAAAACTTGTTTTAACAAAAAGGATTTTCTAGCAACTTCAAACTACTACACCCATGTAAACGTATCAAGATCCATGTATAAACATGCAATAAAATGAAAAATAACAAGCTTAACTATTCACCACTTTTCAAAAATCAAAGCTGAAAGGAAAAGGTTACAAAACCCTACACTTGAATCTTCAAATCTTCTTGCCATAAAATGATCTTCCCCAAGTGTTTTTCTTCATTCAAAACCTTTCCAAATAGCCCTTAATCCTTCTATAACAAAGATAGATAATAGCTTAAAGTGGAGGGTGGTGATGAATCAAAATTTTAATCAGTTAGTTTTGATGATTATGAGGAGTAGATGAAGTTTGGTGAAGGAATTTATGGTTTAAGAGATTGTAAGAGAGGATTTTGGGGATTTGAAAGCTTGGGTTAGGGTTTGAAATGGAAGAACATGGTGAGGCTATTCTTGGAGGAAAGCTGGCCGAATTTCTTAAGGGGAGGAATGAGAAATGTGATCTTTTTGTGTTATTGATATAAGAAGTTGTGTGTTATAATTCTTTACCACAAAATATAGTTTTGTAATTCAAAATATAAGGTTTATGTACAGTCATGGTTTGATCTTGGTAAAAATGATAGGTTTGGCCATTCTCTTTGCCATAAATTACCAAGAACTTATTCTTCAGTCTTCATGCGTAGTGCAAGAAACTACACACCAAAATTTTACTGAATGGGTGAGATATTGGCCTTCGGGTGAAATTAAAATTAAGGAAAGGCCATAATTAAAACTTACTTGACAAGTTTTAATCTATATCATCCACTTGGCTCAACATGAGTAGCTCACTTAAATTTAGTGAGCAAGTTGCTCTTTTGGTATTAAAATTGCACATCGAAATTTCACTGAACGGGTAAAATACATACTCAAGAAACTTAAAATATTTGTATCTAGGCCTAAATTTTCTATCTCGATCCCTAGGTATAAGTTCCTCTGGCCCTGGGATTGCCTTTGGTCTTCCTCTGGTCCCGATTCTAAAGTTACTATTCATCTATGGGCTTAGAAAATACTATTCACCTTTTTTTCACTTGTCCGTTCAGTCATCCTCATCGTCACCAAGTTTGTCCGAATACTCAAATTTAGGGTGTTAAACGTCGTATCTGTGTCAATGTCTATGTTTCATAGATTATTGATATATCCAAATTTGACATCAAATACGGCATATCCACACACAATAACATAATATGTCTATATCATCTCAATTTTTAGTAGGTTGCGTAGCTGCATACTCATCCACATTCACATAATATAATATGTGATTGAATGTGTATACACGTTAGAAAAATCCTAAATAAAAATAACATGGGGAACATGGTATAATATAATAATTATCCTTATTATTTATGTATATGTTTTGAACCCCAATCCAGAACTCAAATCCACATTCCTTTTGAGAACAGCTAGCAATAGGTCACTCCACATATCAACAGGACCTGGCAAACACCAATGAGTACAATCATTGTAGCCCCTCATCCATTTGTTGCCCCAGTGCTCCCCAGGGTGCCCATCTGGTCTCATCAGCATGGCCCTAGTTACATCCAGCACCTCAAACCTGTGACCTTTCTTCGTGCCTTCTTTTCTTGCTCTCTCTAATTCCTCCATCTGAGCATTTCTCAGTTGCCATTCAAACATCCCAAAATCAACCTCGGCCTCACTAGCTGGACCTGTCCTATTGCAGTACCCTCCAGTGTCCCAAGCCCCATTTTGGAAGTGTGCTGGTGCAAACGTTCTTAGCACCGTTACCAATTTTCTGCATTCCTTGCAACCATTATTGATATAACTGAATGCCGTTCGAAATGCCATTCTCAATGGGAAATCGCTGTTGTAGTTTGTAATATTAGGTTGATTGCAATACACACATCCTACAAGCTTGTCTCCTTCATGGAGGTACATCACTCGAAAAAACCAGTGTCCATCTGAGATTATTGCATAGTCCAAGTTGGGGAGTTCTCTAGCCCAATCATCATCTGCCTTGTCTAGTTGCATGTCAAAAATGCTTGATCCTGAACCGTTTGCCATTCGTTCCTCGCCAACTATTAGGAACCTGCTCCATAGCATCATGAGAGTGAAGTCATGGTTAGGAAAATACCATTTGCGAAATCGATCTTCAGAATCCTTGTAAACATCCTTTGGAGTTTCCTCCTGTAAAATTACCAAAAAAAAAAAAGTGAAACACTACTAAGATATCACAATAATACAATGAAAAATATTAAATAGTCAGTTGTTTTCAGCATGGCAAAAGAAAAAATGTAAAATATACATAAGTCGACTCACACCTCACTCACTTTTGGAATAGGTGTAGATCTTATCCAAGTATAATTCATATCTTATTTAATAGTAGATAGGATATGAATCGATATATCGTACATACTAATGTCATGTAAAATTAACAAAACTATAGTCAAAATCATTTAGCATCATTTCCTTGACCTTAGCGTGAGAGCAGTTTATTTGTTCTCTGTAATGACTATCAATTGCAATCAATTACTGAAACAGATTTTGTTAGCCCAAAATGACGAATTCAAATCTTCATTCCCAAATTCCTTTTTCCTTATACTTGCACTTACAATTTTTTTTTTTGGTACTTCCAAAATTACATTGGATTTGCACTTACAATTTGATACCTGGAATTTAAACCCTATGTGCTTAAAAACCACTCAGCTTTTCAAATATCAACTTTTGAGTGAGAGAAAGGACAGAAGATTTTAGTTTCGTTATTGACCGACCCAATGTTGATCCTAATACAATCGGAGATAAATAGAATTTCTCAATGATCGGATATTCCTCAAGCCACATAGGATCTGATCTGCCACTATCTCTTCAGTGAAGCGGCACTAAGAAACGCTCAAATTTCCTTTTAAGCATTAGAAACACTACACCATTTGAAAACCATAACCTATACATCAAATGATTATAAACTGCTTAACTAAATATATCTGTTCTGATTTCTGAACAAATAGACCCCCTCAATACTAACCAAATTCAGCATATTCCCGATCATGTAAAGTAGGTTGTGCATACCATGACAACAATCAAATTCATTCTTGATGAGTGAACGACAACTAGATATGATCAATTATCATAAAGTACAGGAAATGGGTCGCCAGCTTCTTGGGTGATATGAGGTTTCTTCATCGTTATGGGGCCTTTCATTCTCTCGGTGGACCTCTCTCCATACTTCCTAAGCTCAGGCCTCCTTGGTAGCTTTTAATCTTTCCTCCAGTTTGCAGATTCTCTCATCTCTCCTCCTCAACCTTCTTTCTGCCTTTGCGTCATTCCTTTGATGTCTCTCCTCATGGTGTTTCCTTCTTTCAAGCTCATTCTTTAGATTCGCCATTCTCATATTTTGCATATGTAGTAGATGGAGAACTTCCTGGTAGGGGAAGGTCGAACCCTCAGGGACCTCCAATGTTGAAACTGGTAGGACCTTTTAGGGATGTGGAGCCCTCCTTACTGGGGTTACCTCTGGATTGAGCCTGGGCGTGTAGGTGGTAAAGGCAGATTCAGATGATATGAGCCTATCCAAGGGATAATGTTCTAGGGAGTGCACGGACCGTGCGGTAAAATGCCATAACCTCCCTCAAAAATGGGTTTATTAGTGGTTTTAATTTTGGCCACCTGGGAGTTGGTTGGTGGTGGCTAGGGTGGGGGTAGTGTTTGGGGAGTATGGTGGTGAGGTTCCTCATTGCAGTGTGGTGGTGCTGGGTATGGTGGTGATAAGTGCATTACTGGCAAAGTGGGTCCCCCGACAATGGCACCAATGTAACACATTGTTGCACTAGGATCACTCTCCAACGTAAGGATGTCGATGGTCTAGATTGTTTCCTCCTTCCTCGTGGTGCATTGTGCACTTGGGGGTACTTGTAAAGAGACTCTAATGTTCAAGTTAATTAGGGTATGATAGAAAACGAAACAAACAATTAGAATGAATAGCTTACCAATGACAAATTTTCATTTTCTATTTATACTATTCAGATATGTCCAAAATAGGTGATATAGGGCTGAGCTGTATTATGCAAATGGTACGAAATACCGTTAGGGGATCCTTTTAGAAGATACATTATTGTCCGCGCTCAACATGTGCTCACACTTCATGTTGGTCCCGAACTTGTCGTCTTGGTGGCCCCTGTCAGTAGACCCCGGATTGATGTCGGGTGATGTCTCCAAGGTCCTTCGGTGTGTTTGTTCTTTGCAGCTTCATGCTGCTCATAGGGGTACGGTGAACTCAGCCCGAGGTCCGATGATGCTCATCTATGAAGACGCCATGGCTTATCCCTTTTGTGGCATGATCTAATATTGGTTTCCATTATCCCAAGGCCAGATAATGATAGCTAGTAACACATCAACAAAAAAGAAAAGCTTTATATTTCAATATGTAATTAAAAAACAGAAATAGTAGCTTTTGATAGGTATATTCTGAGTTTAATTTCAATACATTGATTGTGTAAAACCTTTTTTACACTGTTATTTAATTAAATTATCCAATTTACATGACATTTCAAATAGTAGGTATGAGACTTAACAACTTTTATTAATATGACAATATATGATTAAATGACAATTAATTTATACTGTCAGTGCATAGAAATTAAACTCATAATCTTTCGATGCCTAATTAAAAAGAAAAATTCAAAGTAAAGACCATAGTTTTCAAACTCAAACCGGTGATCGACTTAGTCGAGGCACCAGATCACTAGGTCAATGGTCAAATCGGTTGAACCGAGTACAATTAAATAAATATATAAAATATATTATAATTTAAATAAATATAATAAATTAATATAAATAATTAAAAATTTATATAATTATATGTTTATATAATTATATGAATACATAAAAACATGGATATAATTAGTATATTTAAATGAAAAAATATAAATTTAAAATAAAATTTGTTCTTTTTTTTTTATTTGGTACAAAAATAAAATTGGCCTTTCTTTAGATTATCAAGTCATAAATAGAAGCCATAGCCCAACATAAGCCCAACATAAATTTGTTCACGAGCCCACTAATTTAGCTCCAAAAAGCAACTCACCATGCCAACAAAATAGGAAAAAAAAAAAAAACCGAGCACATAGCATAAAGCCTTAAACCTAATTTCACTCACTTTTAAAACTCCCTCTCCCATCACTTGACACACACACAGAGCACCGCACAAAGCCTTCCCTTCTCATTCTCCTTGGCTCCTTGCTTCTTCATTTTTTTTACCCCATCTCCGTCTCTCTCTTGCTGAACAAATATGGCTCCCCTCCTCCTTCATGATGCGAGACATGGCAGCTCACTACATCAAGTAGTAGCAGATCTGAAGCAGTGCTGATCTGAAGAGCAAGGGCCTGGCAACTCACCACATGAAGGTAACTGCAGTAGATCTGAAGTCGTGGCCAGCGGCTTACCCATTTTTTCCCCTGAGATTACTGAACTGGGTTATTGTTTTTGACTAAAAATACTAGGTTGTCATTTTTTTTTCTCGAAAATATTGAACCAGTGCAGTTCATTGGGTCACCGATTTTTGAAAGAAACCGCCGAGTTAAGCCGATTCACACCGGTTTTGGTGCAAGTCCGATCTGCTGACCTACTTGGACCGGTCACCTGGCCAATTCGCCGGTTTTCTAGTTCGACCGGCCGGTCTGGTCCGAGTTTTAAAACACTAGTAAAGACATTTCATTATTTTAAAGATGAAGGAAAATGAGAGAAGCGCTTTTAATTTAGGTCTTTCTCAGAACCCCCCCCCCCCCCCAAAAAAAAAAAGATCTAGGTCCTTACGCCCGTTGCATATTAATTCGGGCTTAAATTCCATTGTTCTCATTCTCTCTACAAGATATTAATATTGCTAAAAATTTTATTACCTATAAGTGCATAATTTTAATTCAATAGGTAATTTAATATTCCAACCTAAATCGATAACGAGACTTATTACCAGTTACATATGTGATTAAAATAGTCAATTATATAAATGAGTTATATTATTTATTTAAATTGAAATGTAAAATTCTAAATAGAATACATATAATCTTATATATCACTCTAATTATGTGTTTTAGGAATAAAATTAAATGAAAATTTTCATTGATAAATTTCAAATATAAAGATAGAAATAGATCAAATGGTTCGTCAAAGGCCATTTGCTTAGTCTATGTTTGGTCTAGTAATTGATTTAGCCTATTCAATAGAAAAAGATAGGTCAAGGCTTCCCAAAAAGTCTTTTTAATTAAATAGGACAATGAAAATAATTTATCAAACCTTTCGGGCCGAACTATTTTATATTATTCTTATTAGTATTATTATTATTATTATCATTTAAAGGGTCTAATAGTTATAGAAATATTTTAATTTATTTAAAAATAAACATTTAAGCCTATCTAAGATACTGTTTAGCCTATTTTAAAATATATATTCATTATATATTTAGAAGTTTTCTAGCTTTATTTAAGAACAAGGTGTTTGGTCTTATAAAAATTTTATAATCAGCTTAGGTGTATTTTTTAGAAGGCCAATCTAAGGCCATAGAAAGGCCTCTGTCAATTGTCAATTAATAGGTTTAGGTTGAAGTTACTTTTTGATAATACAAATTATTTTTTGATAATACAAATCAGATTTATTTTAAGTAAAGTCTGACCTAACCTATCTTATTTTCACTATTATATATGGAATTTTTTCTTTTATTTTTATCTCCCAACCAAACACATGATATCCGAAAAAGATTCTAGAATTCTGATATTAAAACATTAAATGAGATATTATATTCAAAATCCTTTCACCTAATTATATAATATATGTATTGTCTATATCTACACCTCAAGTTAAAGGAAGAGATAAAAACACATTTCCCTAATGTTTATATTCTATGTGATTTGCTGTCAACGAAAAAGTTGCAACAAAAACAACATGCTGCGACATATGAAAGTTTTCTCCTTATAGTACGCCATACCCTCTCCTAATCTCGAGGTCCACGATCAGACATGAAAGGTTTACGGTTAATAACCGACTTCTGAGACAAGACATGCCCACTGAATTGGTCAGCTACCCCTTGTTCTGTTTTACTTTGTGCACCCGAATCTAACCCCAGAATCACATACATTACTATTTCTGCACCCACATTGCACGGTAAATCCTCGAGTAACGTTCTAATTAGAAGAGTGATCTGAACGCCTTTTCAACTTATCGATAGCGTGCAGTGCACATGCCACGCGTGGGAAAACAATGAAGCAATATTTTTCTTACCAGCTTCCATTTTGGTTGTTATGACATTCACATTGCCCTTGGGTGCAATTCAAAAAGGGAATTTTCAACCCCGCTGAAGTCGAAACTCTGTGGTGTGCGTCGTGTGAAAGCGAAAGACGGACATGAATGATGAACTTAACGTAAAACGAAAGAAAATTCTAGAGCCTTTACTGTTTGGCACTAACCTGTGACAGTAGGCATAGGAGGGAATCCATGTGGTTCCTGGACACAGAGTCACCAATAAAAGCCATTTTCTTCCCTCTCACTATTTGGAGGAACATACTGTGGTTAAATCCCGGAAGCTCACATTGCTTAGGCCTCCATCTCCAATTGAGAAAATGACGGTCCTTTCTTCCGTGCTTGAAGCAGTTTTTGCTATCCGGGATTGTGGTGCAGCTTGAATTCGTGTAATAGGATGATCCTCTTAATGCTGGAATCCACTGACCCTCGAACAAGTCACAGATTTTCTGCTCTGAATAATAAAAAACAAATTACGAACTAAAAGCAAGAGGAACTAATGTAAAACTTAAATAAAAAAGAACTAATATTAAAATTAAATAATTATTAAACCTCAAAAAGGATAAAAGGATATGAAACATATATGTGATAAATGATAATCAGCCAGTTGGTAAATTAATGTGATGTTAATGCTGGAGGTTGCTTCTTCAACCAGATCATCTTTTCCCTCCGTGGTGTTCATGCAATTCCAATATAATATAAATAAGTAAAGAAAAAATACATGATCATTTTAGAATTTACCATTTTCAGATTTGGGTATGTTTGTTGTCGGGGCATCCACTTCAGGATTCTGGGAAGGATTTTTAACGGTTTCAGGTCTTTGATTGGGGATCACATTCAAGGGGTTGGGGGAATAGAGAAGGAAGAAACTTGAAACGGAGGCCATGAACAGAAAGGTCAGAACTAGAGGCGCCACTCTCCCTGTGTTCATGCATCCCTCCCTTTTGCTATAGCTATTAAACCTGACCTGAAAAAGCGTGCCAGAAGACTTCATGGTCTGCCACAAAATCCACATACATAATAGAGGGAGAGAGAAGGGGAGGATGGGGTTTAAAGTGAGAGAACCATAGGAATCCAAACAACAATTCGAAATCAGAGAATGACAATGGAGATTTTAAGATTTCCGTATCCCACACACCGCATCAATATTAATGCCATGGAAAATTGAAAGTCTTCAATGACCTAAATGATTACCATATATTAATATTACTTTGTTACATTTTCAGTTTTTCAATTAATATTATAGTTTTGAATTCCTTTGAGCTATCAACAAATAACACTTCACCCTATTTCACTAAAAGTATGTTTAGAATATTCTCCTTAATGATTTGATTTCTTATAATTTATACATCAAATTATAAAACAGATAATAAATTTAATTTCCATATATGAACTGATAGAATAAAATAAAATATTGATTGATAACTTTAATTTTCATCTAATTTATATTTTCTTGAATTTTTATTGATTGACGATGTAAAATCATTTTATACTATCAATACATAGAAATTGAACTCAAAAATAATATTAAGCATTATATTAATATTTAACAATAATTATTTCAAGTTAAATTGATATTAAATAATTTAAATAAATAAGATGTAAAATTTAAACAAATGTTAGAATAATATTAAAATATATAAATAAATACTTTTTAAAACATCGGTAATAGATCATAAATAACATTAATATAAAATATAATTTTATGGAATGAAATTAAAAATATAAAAACTAATTATTATAAATCAATATTTTATTATTATAGTTAATAGTTATCCAATATTCCAGCTCTGAGTCACTCCATTTCTGGGTTATAAATTTCCTATGCCAAATGAGGGTTAGAACACCTTCTCAGCAATTTCCTTTCGAAGACAACAATTGTGGTCTAGATCGGGTTTGCCACAGGCCAATAATGTAAGTCCAAGAAAGAAGGTTTTGCTTGCTTCAAGAAACAATAAGATCTGCTCCAAACAATATAACCCACGCCGCGATGGTCCATGGAATTCCAGCTCCCTTTGAGTCCTTTGGTAGGAATTACCTGTATAAGGATGAGTTGGAAACGTGGTCTGAAACACTGGGGCCAGATTCTACGAATTCAAATTTCAAAGAATCAGAACCTTTCCCTTTGTTTTGCTCGAATTTGAAGAATAGTGGCAGTAAGGTTTACACAAGATTGGTGCCTCCAGCCACTAGCACCACTTAAAAAATTCAAGCATGTTCCCTTGCCAGAGGGAACACAAATATCTTAGCTGATGGCAATAGGCATATCCTTACAAGGTAAAGCCCTGGCTAGAAAAAGTAAGCCTTTGAACATTTCTTTTGTATTTTCTAATGTCTCCCAACTCTTGGATACTACTATGTTTTTGTTTGGATTGAAGAAAAAAAAAAAAAAAGAGAGCAACTGCTTCACCTTCAAACATTATCGAAGTGCCAAAGAAAATCAGTAGACAACAAGCGGCTTCTCCCTAGTTGATCACGGTAGCTTACGCTCAGCAGCCTCCTATTTCCCCCGTGGTAAATGTAAAACTTCAGTCTTTTGGTCGATTTTGATTTTCTTTATGCTAACTTTTATCCCTAAGGGTTCAGATCTGTTTTGATTAGAGGACGAGATAGACTGTAACATCCCAAATGTTCTAACTTTTAAAAAAAGAATTTCTAAACTATTAGAATGAAGATCATCTAAATATACTGATCAGGTATTGTCCTAAAAATCTAATGTATATGTCATATTGAATAAGGAATGACCCTAATGATGAAGGAATGTTCCTTTAGGGAAAGCCCAAAGTTAGAGGGCTTGGGAACCCTAAAAGCCTAATTATGTATATTCTTTTGGACTTTGGATAACATGTTTATAAAATACCTTTTTTCTTTGGAACTCTATTTGAAAAGGTTTCAAAGTCATCACTAATAATGGACATTCATTCTACTTATCTTGCTTTTAAACCTTATTTTTTTGCATAAATTTGATTCTATTATTGAAGTGAATAATTAGGATTTTGATTAGGTCTTCATTATGCATTTTTGATAGAATCATTGACTATTACACTGATTTTAGTATAATTTTAATTACTGTTTGTTGCGTTTAACCTATCTTTTTGAGCATGATTTTGTATATAAAGCTTTGGATTGAGTGTAAAATATCAAGAACAAGGCTGTGAACTATTGGATGAAATTTGGAGGTAAGAGGTTACAAAAAGCTAGTAAAAGCACAAAGGGCAACTCATGGTTGAACACCGCAGCACAAGTAGAGCCAACAGTAGAATTGATTGTGCTAGGCTTATTGGTAAGCGCTGTAGCACTCATGTAGCTGATGCATTTAATAGATAAGTAGCCTATTTTTGGGCTTCACTTTGGCTTTTGGAGAGTAGTATTTAAGGGAATTGTATACACTTTTACCCTAGTTTTTGGAGTCTGAAGTTCTGTAGCTAGGATTCTTTATCTCTCTCTCTACACACCTCTCTACCTCATCTTCTCTACACTTCTCTTTTTAGGGATTCCTTTGGTGAATTAAATTTGTTCTTGGATATTGTTAAAAGGATTGCTATTATTGTCTTCAGGTATGCTTTTTATTTTATTGTTATAATCCTCTAGAGATAAAAGAGTAGTTTTTCTTACTAGTGAAAGGGTTTCCGTATGGATTAGGATAAAATCTGAGATTTTGTTTCTATTAAATGTGTTAGTTTTCTCAATGTTCTGAAGTTTCTTTTCTTATAATTATTATTGGGATCACTATAATTTTTATTGGAATAACTAAATTGGCGATCATCATTTAGGGAAATCCTTTGAACAAATTGATTGATCAATGAGTTTATGTTTGAGTGAGAACATTAGAATTAACTTTTCGATTGGCAGTTAGGCTATAGTAGTTGATGTATTAAATTGATATAATTTCTAATAAATTGAAATTCCGATTCTAGGAACACCTTCACTAGTGCCTTTAATTCTTGATTATTCCCAATTATTTTTTATTGTTTCAATTTAATTCTCAAAAACCCTAATTTCCAACTAAGTAACATAACCTCCTTGAGAAATGACCCGAGTTGTATCCTAACTACAGTTTTGGCGCATTTGGTACTTGAACTTAATTTTACTTTTTTCATTCTAATTTGATGAGGTAGCGATAGCCTCTACCAAAAATTGGCCCCGTCGCCAGGGAGGCATTTATACTTAGTTGTCTAATTACTATTTTTTTATTTTTCTTCTTTCTTTTTGTTTTTATTTTAAATTTTATTGTCCTTAATTTTTTTTATTGTTCCCTTGTGTGAGGCGTTCCTTATCTATCGACAATTTACTACCTCTTGATTCTAAAATTGAGAAAACTTCAATGCAAATTAGATAGGCAAGGCATTAACAAGTGTAACAATCTGAGTGATCTAATCCTTTATTTGTTGTTTCAGGAAACACAAGAGACATGGGAGATCACAATAGGACAATTAGGGAGTTCACTGCTCTTGACTTTACCCAATAGCCTTTGAGCTTAAAGAGTATATGGTTCATGCTTTATCCAAGTTCCATGGGCTGTCTGGAGAAGACACACACCAGCATTTGAAGAAGCTACACATGGTGTGCTATGACGTTTAAATTAAGAGCATTCCTTTTCTCCTTAAAGTATGATGCAGGGAACTGGTTTTTCAACTTGCCAGAAGAGGCTGTAAATAATTAGACGGGGATGAAAAGACCATTCTTTGAGAAGTATTTCCCCGCTTTTTGAGTTGCGGCCATCTAGAAGTACCTCAGTAAGACCCACAAATCTAATGATACCTTGCATAAGTACTAGGAGCGTTTCAAGCTCCTATGCACCAGCAGTCCTAACCATCAAATTCTATAGCAACTCCTTTTCTAATATTTCTGTGAAGGTCTTGTATCTACTGATAGGTGCATGGTCGATGCTGATAGTGAGGGGTATTCCTGGATAAAACACTGGCAAAGGCTTGTGCTTTAATAGAAAATATGGCTTCAAATTTTCAGCAATTTGGTTCCAGGACAACTCCCAGTACTAAGAGCCTTCATGAGGTGAACCAAGTAGAGAATCCAGTGTGAACCCAAACATTACATGTGCTTTCTAGGCTCATGAAGTAGTTGATGGTCAATTAGGCATCAAAACCAGGGGTTTCCCAAGGTCTGTGGCATTTGTACCTCTAATGACCATTACACAAATATGTGTCCAGCACTACAGGATGACTCAACCATTCGATTAGCAGGAACAAACCCTTTCCTAAGTCAATCCCCAAAAACTAGACAAGCTAGTTCCTATTTGGGAACACATACAACTCAAGCTAGAAGAACCACCCCAATTCAAACTAGAGAAGCAACTCTCAATAGCAAAGCCAATCATCACAGCAAAGATACTAAGCTCCTCTTCAGAGGCAACATGCTCCTCTTGCATCTTTCTTCTTAGATCCCACTATGATGAAGATGATGAAGATGGAACAAATGCAATAAATAAGGAAAAAGAGTGCCCAGCTAAGAGAGAATGCGACTCAAATGAAGAATAATCAAGTTTAGAGAACCCCAGCTTCCCAGCTTCCTTCTCAAACCATGCCAAATCCTAAGAGAAATGTCAGTACAATCACCCTAGTATCTGGGATGAAAATTCTAGAGGTGACTATTACCTCCAAACAAGAAAGTGTTAATTAGTTTTGAATGACAACAAAGCCAGTTTAAAGAAAATGCTTTGAAGAATGACTAATGGTTGTCTTGAGTTTCTTGTAAAATTATAACAGGATTCTATCATTTAGCAAGAGCAAGGCTTACTTAAACAAAGACAAAATTTTATTCTGCATGTGTAAATATGTTTGTCCCATGATAAGAGATATGAACTGAAAAGGAAGTGAAATTGTATTCTTATTTAAGCATAAGATAGCTAATGATCTGCAGAAGATATCAATGATGCAAGAAACCAAGTTTCAAAACCTCAGAAAGTAGCACTGAACATCAGAAAGTACACTTAAAATGAAAATATCAACAATCTCTGAAGACCAGATGTTTTACTATCTTCAATCAACACAATCGCAAACTTGTCATCATCATAAAGCTTGGATTGAAGATTAGAAAGTCAAACAATCATCAAGGATTTGTTACAGCACGTTAAAAAGCTCACTTCACTTTGAAGTGCTGAACGTTACTGGAAATGAAGGGAAATTTGAATTTGAATTTGAAAGAGTCAAATCCCGGTGTCAGAACTGGCTAATCATCTCTTTTGTCTTTGAAGTCAACTATTCCAAGTCTTAGAAGAAAAAGTTCAAAAACAATGGTTTAGAAAATAAGAGTAATTTCTGAGGGACATCAGAATCCTCTATTCCACAACGACTTCTACAAACTGATCTGACAGACAGACAGGCTACTCTTCTAGACTATTTTTCCATGACACATATAGAAGATCAAAATGTGTCCTTGGAAGATCTAATCAAAGACAATGGTCACAAAGAAAACCTTCTATACATATGAGATGTTGTTCTCAATCAAAATGAGAGAGACTCTATGCATAAAGAGAAAACTCTGTAAAAATATCTCATCTTCTCTAGTAAGGTTCATATCAGTATGTAATCAGATTCTTTACTTGTAAAAATCTTCTTTCTATGTTCTTAAATAGATTTATATTCTTCTTAGGAAGAAATGATAAAAAGGAATAATTCAAGTGTTCCCAGGATCTTTTCATGTATATGTTAAGGAGACTTGAGTGTAGGTTAGTTTGAGTAGCAACCTGAACACAAAACCTTTGTATCCTCGATCTGATAATTATCGTTGTGAGATAGCTTGGAGAGGCTAGTTAAAGAATACTTGCAACGCAATAATAAGTGGTGATTTACTGGTCACGATTTAGCTTGGAGAGATTAGTTAAAGACTACTTTCAACATGACAGTAATAGATGGTTTACTGGTCATGGTTCAGCTTGGAGAAACTAGGAAGAACTACTCGGTTCAACTTGAAGAGGCTAATGAATCACTATGCCAACCTCTTATTCATATACGCACTAAGCAGAAGTTGATCATGATACATATGTATTGCTTGTGTCATGTGAAAGGATATATAGAATAGACTATGCATGTGAAAATCTTAAATCGTCTTAAGATATCCTTGACCCTAAGGTTGTCATATCAAATGCAATGCAATGCTAAATTTTATGACCTATTTAGAGATCTTGGATTAAGTTGAAACTTTTACAGGATGTATCTAACATATTAAGTGTCTTAAATAAAAAATTTTGAGGTATTATGGTCAACTTTGCTATGTTTAAAAAATCATGAACCGAAGTTGTAACTGTGCTGCTTGAGATGTTGACTCTGAAGCTGTGAATTTTGCTAATTTTGTTACCATAGCAAATGATTGATTCTTCCTTTGAAATTTTTACATGGAGCTGATAACATGTTGAAGTGTAACCGAGATTTTTATTTTGAATTGATTCAATTATTTACTAGGGTTAAAAATTATGAGATTCGGGTTCTGAGCTGAGGCTGAGTGGTTTCTGACCACCAAGATTTTCTAATTTTTTTAAACATGTTAGAGAAGGATTTTCCTTCTGAAATTTTTACAGAGTCTTGTGGACACATTGATATGTCTTGGAGAATTTTTATAGCCCTTACAATGGATGTTTGATAGACAGAATAAATCGTACTCCTTAGGCATGAATTCTGCCAACATGCTGTATTTGTGCTGAAATGAATTTAAGTATTGAGTTGATGATATAATGACTCTTGATTTAAGTATGATGAGTATGAATGCATGCTAGACAATTTAAAGATTGATTTATGAGGTAAAAATGAGAATTACTTGTGATTGAAAGCCTACATATGGCTTATGCATGCATTTTAGGAAAGAAAGTACATGATACAATTATATGAGAAAAGAGAATGTATAAATTTCACTCGTGCATGTTCTGACATATGGAGAAAATAGAAACAAGACTTATGTGGAATGAGGGGAAGGCAAAAAGAAGAACTTCCCTAGAGATAAAGGGGAGGCAAAAAGAGGAACTTCCCTAGAGATAAAGGGGAAGGCAAAAAGATGAACTTCCCTATAGATAATATGAGTCGGTAGACGTATCGGCTAGGAATAGATCTGTGTGAGAATTAGAGAAAGTAAATCCAATGATCATGTATAGAATGAGCTCAGTCCTGATAAGCAGTCTATTTTCCTTATGTGGTGTGAACCACTAAATATCATGTGGTATAAACTGTTCATTGTGGAGTTATCCATAGTAAATACCCATCGGGTATACACTAAGTCTTTCCTATGTCGATGAAAAGAGAAAAATGCACCGAGTTGAGTTCTATGGCCACAAGTGAAACCAGGTCATTTTGAGATAAGTTCAATACATTTAGCATATGCATACTCACATCATATTTAATTGCTTGATTAGAATTATTAACTATATGTTTGAGCTCTATGATATGTGTGCATTAAGTGATTGACCATTAAAAACAACTCACTTTGGAAATATGATTTGGAACTTTAAAAATGAATCATTATTGTGTAATGCTTGATCACCTTTTTTTAATAAACTGAAGTGGCTGGGGCGATGACGATGACATTATGAGTGAGATTTTGGGGGGTTGCCCTACTGAGAATTGTGTAATTCTCACCCTTATGTGTTTTGTGTTCCCGTGTCATCTCCAAGTTAATATAGAGAATGGTGCAGCTGCTGCATGAAAGAACTCAGGATTACAGTAGTTTAATAGTTGATGTTTTTAATTTACTGTACTTAGTTAGAGCTATATATATATATATGTAAATGTAATAGAGAACGTATATGTATTAAAACTCTTAGAAGAGCTTCCTTTCGTACTTAGCTATGTATTCAATAAATGTTGTGTTTCTTTGTTATATATTTTAACCAAATTACGATAGTTATTACACAATCTTATCGCGTTTGCTATAGCTATTTAAGAAAGGTCCGCTAATTTATAAGTAACAACTCTCAAGTCTGATGTCATGACTTAAGGATGATGTTGTACTTGGAAGGATGTTACGGAGCTCAGTCCTGATAAGCAATCTATTTCCCTTATGTGGTGTGATCCACTATAAATACCATTTGGTATAAACTATCTATTGTGGAGTTGTCCACGGCAGATACCCGTTAGGTATAAACTGAGTCTTTCCTATATCGATGAAAAGAGAAAAATGCACTGAGTTGAGTTGTAACACCCTAATTCTCTTTAGAAATTAAATGAGGTTTTACTAATGAGAATTTTAAGATTTTGACATATGTAGACATGATGAGAAGGATTCAAGGAAGCAGCAAAAAAAAAAAAAAAATATGAATAGTATTTTGCGGGCCCCTTGAGTTCGTCTGAGACAGAAACCCCAGAATTAGGTCCCGAAGATACTAGAAATTGAGAAATTATAATATTATGTTTAGGAATAGGAAGAAATAAAGATTTTATACCCGAAAATATTTTTCGGCCAATGTTTGATTACTCGGGTACACTATTTTACCCATTTGGTGGAATTTCGGTGTGCGAATTCTAACACCGAAAACTAATTTGATCTCTATAAAATAAATTAGTTTATATCTTTAAATTAAGTGAATGGCCAAGATTCAATCTTGGATTACTAGATTTAATCATAGCCATCCAATTCACTTTTTGATTAGAACTTATCTAAATATATTATATAATATTATGCCATTATTACAAGATATATATGAGTTCAAATCTTCTCCAAAAAGGAATGCAATTCTCGGCCATCTTGAGGGGAGACAACAGCAAATCCTCCATTTTCTTCTTCATCAAAAACCTTGATTTCAACCTCAAAAATCCTAAACCAAACCTTGATAAAACCAAAATCTTCCTTCACAAAAGTTGTTCTACACTTCAATCTCTACAAATATAACCGATTAGAATCTCTAGATCTTGCCTTAATACCTCATCCATCACTGATTTGAGGAGGTTTTAAGTGGATTTTGAGAGCTTTGGAGTGAAGAAAGTGCATCTTGGAACAAGCTAGAGACAAGGATCCAATAGCTTCCAAGAGTAGGGTTTTTGTGAATTGTTCTTGTGATTTTCTGTTCTTGCTGAGTTTGGCTTGTTTCAATAGGATAAAATTGGGTTCTTATGTGATGTTACACCTAGATGTTGATATATTTGCATAGGTATGTTAGTTTGGTATCATGGAAAAATCAATTCTTGTCAAAGGATGTTGAGTGAGGCTTGCTGGATTTTCGGTTTCCTACAGGCAGTGTATGATCACGATTTTTCTGACTTTTTTGTAGGTATTTTTATGAGTTAGAAAAATTTTATGTTGAAGATAACATCTTAAGCTAGTTCCATGAATTTTCTTGAGTTTTAATTTTGACTTTTACTGCCTTAATAAAATCTGGGACTGAACTAGTACCTATGCTGCCTGAACTCTTGGAACAGAAGCTATAACTTTTGCTAATTTTGTTACCATACCAAATGATGGAATAATCACTTGAAATTTGTACAGGGTATCAGAGACATCTTTAGGTTTTACTAGGATTTTTATTTCGAATTTTCTGGGTTCAATTGATAGGGTTAAAAATTATGAATTTCAGTTTTTGAGCTGAGGTTGAGTGGGTTCTGACCACCAAAATTACCTAATTTTGTTACACAGTTAAAAAGTTCTTTTTAATCTGAAATTTTTACAGGGCCTTATGGACATATTGAAGTATCTCAAGGAATTTTTATATCCTTTAAATTGGTTGTTTGGTATGTGAGATAAATTATGCCCCATAAGTATGAATTCTGCCAGATGCTGTTCTTGTGCTGGAAAGGAATCAAATTCTTGAGTTAGAAGTAAAATGGCTTATAACAAAAGTATGAGAAGTATACATACATGCTACATTATTTAAAGATTTGATTATGAGAAATGGATGAAGAATTCATTGTAAATAAACATTTGCACATGACTTGGGCATGCATTGAGAAGCTAAATGATGATGGGTGAGTATATTTAATAAAAGTGCAAGAAATTCAATTGTGCATATTCTAGCATATGGGGAAAATAGAAACAAGACTTATGTTGACAAAAAAGGGAAGGCAAAAATAAAGACTTCCCTATCGATATTATAGTCGATAGATGTATCGGCTAGGAATAGAACTGCGTGAGATTCGGCAAAAAAGGAAAAAAAAAATATATGAAGTCCGAAGATCACGTATAGGAATGAGCTCATGTCCTGATAAGCAGTCTATTGCCCATTGTGGAGTTATCCACTGTAAATACTAATTAGTATGGATCTAAGTCTTCCATATGTTAATGGAAAAAGAAAGATGCACGAGATTGAATCCTATAGGTACAAGGGAACAATATACAAATCATTACTGTATTTGTACTTGGCTTTACATGATGTATACACCTTGGTATGGATACATATAATTTTGCATGATTATTCTTACATGAATGAGTTTATCATTTGAATTTTGTATTATACCGAGGGAATACCCTCTGAGGATTTTATAATATTCTCATCCCTACGGTTATATTTATTTTGTATTAATCAGATCCAACAGATGCCGTCAATAGTGTTTTTCCTTGACTCACCGCAGTGGGTGTGGCATTATGATCCTGTCCTCGACTCTCTGTATGTAGTGGGCTACTCGCAAGTCCGCGCTTATGTGTTTTTGGTCGTTCCTTTAGTACCTCTGTATTTCTCGCTGACTTTGACCTCGCTTTCCCTTATGATGGTGTGCCTCTCCACTTGGCACACCCGGTGATATTTGATATTCCGCATGCACCGCCAAAGACCCCTCCAGTGGATGATCCCTCTTCATCCTCGTCTTCAGATTCAGACCCACCTGAGGGTCCTGATGCCCCCGGCGGAGGTGAGGCCATCATACCGATGGCCAATGGTTTCATCTAGTAGGATGTGAGACCTTTAGGGACCCTTGATATGTATATAGTGGTAGTTTGGTACTAGTAGTCCACAGCCCCGACGGTGCATAGTGATCCTATTAAATGTTGTGAGGTCCAATCCTGTTTGTATAAAAATTTTGCTGGATCTCACCTTTGAGCAGGTCAAATTAGACAGTAGAGGTGTACTTTTTGGACTGAGTCCCAGATGTTTAGGAAATGACTAGTTTGTTTTACAGTATTACATATTGTAAACTGAACAACAATGTCCATATATGTATATATTGGCTTTGCAACATATATGTCTACATTATTTGATTTCATTTCTTTCGACTAGTATAGATTATGAAGGTAAGTAATACTTTTCTAATTACTATGTTAACACTCGAGTAAAGCATGGTAGTTAGGAGGGTGTTACATGAGTTCTATGGCCACAAGTGAAACCAGGTCATTTTGAGATAAGTTCAATACTTTTGGCATATGCATACTCACATCATATTTAGTTGCTTGATTAGGATTATTAGCTATATATTTGAGCTTATGATAAATATGTACCAAGTGATTGACACCCACATGGGAGTTCCACTACGATCCGGAGCACGGATCGTATCATTTTGAAGGCCGCTGCACTGTTTGTAACACTCTCCTAAAATCTAAATTATTTGACCTTAAATAATTATTTTGGACATCATACATTTGTAGAATTTTTTTTTCTATGAATGTTTATTATTTATGGTCGTACACTGGAGTAATGTATATCAATTGTAATTCATGTACCTGGTAGGCTCCCAAGAAAGATAAGTGGGTCACAACAAACACGCTTAAATACTAAGTCTTTCCTTAGCCAGAACCTTTCCAAACTACACATTCATAGTGATACACTTACATCCAGTGACCTAAGGATGATTTTTAAACGACAAAGAATCTATCTTAATACTATTATTTATTAATCACTAATTCCCACAGTTTAGACAACTATCATCTATAGAAAACATACCTCATTGCCAACATCAATTTATAGGGTACAGTACACATTAAATATTCAAGATACATAAAGAAAACTTCAATGCAATAGTATGACATATTCCAAGTCTGGTAACATATAGTAAATATTCTATCTAGCACACATGATAGAATCTGATTATTTAGAAGTTAAGTCCAAGGCTACATCCATTTCATTGCTGATGACGATCCATGCTATCTGGAAACATCAAAGAAAAGGGGTGAGAGAAGTCTCCCAGTAGGGTGATGTTTCCAGGGGAGTCCTACTTCATCCCAAAAAGGCTAAGAATAACGCAGGAGTGTAGCAAAATGCAATCTTTCATATTAATTCAAATTATATTTTACTATTGTCAAGCAAGATGGAAGTGCATAATATCAATCATAATAAAATACAGTAGAAGAAGTGTAAGTGTAAAACTCCCTTTTTTTTTAATATCACGTTTCCTTTTAATGGTTATAGTCTGCAAGGTTTGCTTCATATTGGATTTGTGAGAGCTCTCATTACTAGGGCGTCCCCTAGTCAGATCAGTGAATGCCAAGTCCTTGTCCGCTAACACGGTGGGGCCAGAGACATCACTGCAATATACACCAAGTCCTTTTCCGCTAACATGGCGGGGCCCGAGGTGTCATTTAACAATTGCAAGACTAAGTGTTTACTAAGTCCTTATCTGCTACCAGGTGGGGTCCGAAGTATCACTTATTCATGTATTCCTTTTACATAGTGCATATAGAATTCATAAACTATGAAAATTACATGAAGTTTTCACAATTTCTTTGATATTCACATACAGACCATAAGATTTTCCATATTTTCACATAAATCCAAACAACATAGGATTCTTAAAATATTAATAAAACCCATTTTTCTCTGTAATTATCAATGAAGCACCAAATCACACTATTATAATAAACTTACTTTCTTTATAATAAAATATGCTTATCTTAGTTTTAATCATGCAATAATTCAATTTCAAATATTCATATAATAACTTTACTAATTCCATAGGTCTATGTACATACAAAAATTATTTTAAATCTATCTTTAGAAAATATATATATGGTAAAAATAGTTTTCATTTATATAAAAATATGATCATAGAGCAAAGTAAAAGAGCAATCGAATCTTTCAAGAAATATTAAAAAAAAAATATAAACAAAATTATACCTATTAGAAAAACCACTTCAAGCAAGAAACTAGTTAATTTACATGCTATATTCCTAATGGGACTATAACTTAAAATCTTTGTAAATAATATTTCCTTATGTTAATAAATGTATAATCATGTCAAATATTTATAGTCCAAGGTCCATAGTCCAATGTCCATAATTCAAGGTCAATAGTTCAAGATCCATAGTTTGAGTCCAAATATAATGATTATCACTGTCTAAATCAAGTCCAAGTGAGTCTTAAAGATTCATAATAGTCTATATAATGTTTATAGATTCATAAGTTCCTAGTAAAGGCCATGATTAATATAAATATATATTTTTTTTTATGTCTTTTTATATCTTATTAAGTCTTAATGGTCCCAGAAGAAACATAACACATAAACCAAGCTAAATACTACATGCTCAAATGTTTAGAATTCATTCATTATAATGAATTAAATAAAATACTTTTTATAAATCAAAAATATTTTACAATCAATACATAATGAGATCAAAACCAAGTTATATCACCTTAAAATACCACAACTTATGCTCAAGGCTTTATTAATTGAAAATACATGTTTTAACACATTAAAACGAATTTACACAATATTTAGATATTTGAAGAAAGCATAATCAAAATTTAAGAATGATCTTTAATTATAATTTTCAATCACATAAGTAGATAATAAATATGCATCATATACACATAGTTTAAGTATTTTATGTCACCACTTTCAAATCATTCAAAGATATTAAAAACAATAAACATAAGTTTTGAATATCATATAGCACAACATCATACAAGAAAATCATACATGAAGCTTAGAAGTGAAAGAAAACCCCTATTTGTTCTCAAAGCTTTAGAAACGTAGCTACACCAAAGCTAAACCAGCAACTTCTTCAATTTCTCTAAGCCTTTTTTAAGGGCTAAAATTCATATGTAGGGCTGTGAAGTGTTGGTGTTGGATGATGATAAGAAGAGATGATGGTTTAGAGGTGTTTTTGCTAAAATTTTGTAACTATTTTTGTGAAAAATAAAGGAAATGAAGATAGAAATGGTGACTACAATTTTTGATAGATTTTAGGCTGAAGAATGAAGTGTGGAGTTGTGTTTAGAGGTGTGCTATTTATAGAGAAAGGCTAGGATTAAAATATTAATAATTTCACAATTTATTTGTCATGTTTAATTAGTTTAATTAATTAAATATTAAAGTTAACATTAAATAATTTAATAAATTCTCAATTATCATTTAAAGACATACTAAAATGTTAGTGACATGATTTAAAGACATTTATTAAATTTTAATATATTTATATATAATTTAATAATCAATTATTCAAAATAAGATAAATTTATTTAAACTAGTCAATCTTACTTAAGTTAATTAATTAGTAAATAATTTTTTTTTAACCAAATATCATCATAAGGTTATTAGAGATGTAATACATGGATTCACGAAATTCATACAAATTTTTTATAATCATTTGTATTTTATTTGGTATTTTAAACTATTACTAGTTTTATTAGAAATTAATTAACTAATAATTTATTTAACTATCATTAAATTATTATTATCTTTTTCTTTGACAGCCCATATGTCTGAATCTTATCTCTAATAAAGTTGTAAAGGTTGGCAAGTTGTCTTGAATGATTAATATATGAAAATGATAAATTTTACATTTTTTTATCTTAAAGTTATATATACCAAATAATTTATAAAATAATCACGAAAATTATTTTTTTCTAATATATTATCAAGAACATATATTTACCTTATTTATACATTATCTATAATTTTTATAAATTTTTTGTATAATTTTTAATATTTTTTATGTATTTTTACCTTAGTTTAGTCCATTTTTAAATTAATTAATATCTAATTATCTCTAAATAAAATATGTAAAAAAATTTTACAGCCTTCCAGGTGGGTTTTGATCTGTCCAATGTGATAAGGGAACAAGCTCACCATTTTTGAAAGTCTTAGTAAAAAATGATTAGTTTTGGAAATATCTTTCACTTTCAAATATATATTATTATAAATATTATTATTTTTTTGATGAGACTGATTTCTAGACAATTCTAGGTGTCATGTAAGAATATTATTGAGATTAATCAAGATTTATAAAAATTATCTTAAAGCTTTAAGTAGTTAATTAGATATTTTAAGCTTTATTTAAGTCAAAATTAGTTAAATAAATATTAAAGTGATTTTTAATACTATCTATGGTCTGATGAAAAATCCCATTTCATGGTCCTCTTTATCTAATATCATAAATTAGTTAAAAAAAAATTGTAAGACTTAGAATTTTTTTCTAGGATTTTTCGGAGCTTGTTTTACATCCTAAATTAAGTTATTTTTATGTAATAATACTAATATTATGCAAATTTACCAAATATTGATATTTATCATCAAAATTATTTTTAGAAATATATTTATAATTTTTTCTTTAATTTTTTTTGATACTTTCTAAACTTTTCTATGGTTCTTGTTAGCCTTATCATCAATGACATTTTTTGTAATTTTATAATAAGAAGTTATATTTTTTCTATAATCTATGATTACCCCTGAATATTTCTTGCTAAAAATAGATCCTCAAGCTATTTAATAAAAAGCTATAATAATGTAATGCTATATTAAGAAAAATTGGGAATGTTACACTGTTCGCATCTTCATGTTTCCCGGACGGCCATTTGCCCATCCTGTAGATAGCTACCTTTTCTTCCCAATGTCACCCTATGGCGAGGACATGGTTTTTTATCGTGCTCGCACACGCAATGAGAGGATCTTCCAGACTTACACCGCAGGCTCGGGCGCCGTACCCAAATATGTACCCCACTCGTAGCATTCGGAGGAAGACCCTTCGGAGGAGTCACCCGCCCACATGTATGGAGAGGACTCTGCCCCCACTCCCCCACGTGTGCCAATAGGCAGTGAGGAGACAATTACCCAGCCACGGAGGGCTCGGATGCCCGAGATGCGACCCCAGCACGGAAGACATGTTCGAGTGCCCACTCCTGCCGCGCTTCGCCCGTGGATCAGCTATGTCCCACCTTACCTGTGACTGTAGCCGTGTGGTTTAGAGGGTAGTCCTTAGTGTACACACAACACGTAATTAGGATAAACCTTCTTTTGTGTTGAGATTATCCATTTCAGATGCACTTGGGTATGGGTATTCTCTTGCATGTATCGTTTATGTTTTCATGTATTTCCTACTTTTTAGTTGTATTGCACTCTATGTATCAAACAGTCCCGCCATTATTGGTGGGCACCTTAAGTATCAATGCATGAGGTATTTCAGTATATGTATTTATGATGCTGTGGATAGAGCCTTTTATGTGTTTACCTTTCCGCACTTTACGATATCGTTCGATTACATTATACGCGGCTCATACTTTATCGAGGTTTTGTTACAAAAAAAAATTGGCTCGTATTTTCAGTAAGTAATTTCAAAGATAATAGAACTAAATCAAGAAGTAATAACTAATATTTAGCCTCAGTACATGCTAGTAGTATTGGGTTGAATATTAGGGTGTTACAAGTTTCATCTAGTCACAAGTGCCCATAACCTATGCCGTAGGATTTTGTTTAAGCGTGGGAGAACTCAAAGAATATTTCAGGTATAATTTTACGTTTTAAATTTTAAATCTTGAGCCAACCCAAGTGGTTGCTACCCTTGTTTGGTTTGTGATTTTAGTAAAATAAGTTAGTTTCCAAAGAGTTTTAGAAGTCCTAAAGTGAATCCATGAGAAACTAGTAACTTATGCTTGCTAAAAATGAAATTTTATGCATGATATGAATATATATGAATTCGATTCTGTCATGGTATGTTTGCTGCTGTATGATGTTGTTTTGGTAGGATGGAATGTGTTAAAATTATGCATAATAAGTTGAGAGCCCTTCTATGCGAGTTAGGAAAGAAACTAGTCTTACCGACAAACCGTAAAGTTGAGTTCTAGCATAGTTTTGACCCATTAATTCTTAGCTTTTGCCAAAACTATTTTAGTATGTTAACCTTCAGTTTAGGATTGTTTAAATATGAAAAACTTGGTAACACTTGACGTAGGATTGATTTTTAGAGCCTATAAAGAAACTAGCAACTAGAAAACTGTAAAAATGCAATTCTAGAACTCTTAGAACATTTAATTTTCTGATTCTGTACAGCACCCTTATAATGTAGTAAATATGATTTATGATTAGCTCAAGGGCTTAGGGATACCTCATAATTGGTTTAGATCTAATTTATAGCACCTTAGGCAAAGATGGAACCAAAAAAGGGTCTAAAACATAAATTCTAGGACCCCGTAATCTTAAAGATGTAATTCTGCCCTTAAAGTATGATGCTGCCCAGATTTACTAATGAATTTAAATGCTAGTAAGAGTTATTAGTTGTGAATCATTAGGTGCATAAGAGGTTAATAGAGAACGATAGAATAATTACATCTCAAGTTTAAGACCCATAAGGGTCAAAGTATAAGATACCGTAAGTTCAAGAACATGATGAGCTTTTATGTTACGCAAGGATATGTGTTTTAATTGAGAATGATCATGTCAATGCATGAAATTGTGATTGAGGATACATGTTTTGTTTGTTCACGTGGCATAAAGTAAATTTGGAAGAAATTCGGTGTGCTGCTGTTATGCTGCCAAATTTTTGACAAATTTGGGGACTTAGAAAGTTTTTGGAAAACCTATGAGAATTTTCTTTAAAAGAGATCAGGTACTAAGATGGGTTCTTGGATGACACCGGTTCGGCCGAGCACCGCCAAAGAACTCATGTGACATCGGTACCAAGATATATTCTTGGGTGACACCGGTTCGGCTGAGCACCCCCAAGAAATGCCCCATAACCCGTACTAGATAGTTGGGATTATGATTATGATATGCTTATCGGGATTGATAAGTAAGAACTAGTGACGACTAGTTAGGTATGAACTCATAACCTAGAGATGTGACATGCTCTGGGTGACACCGATTCGGCCGAGCGCCCCCAGAGCGAATGTCTTTTTAGGGTGGTCCTATGAGAAAGTGAAGTATGATGATTATGTCACAAGGTTTTTCCCACATGAGATTTTACTTGCCACTTTGTGGCATTATTATGATGTTTCATGAAATTATGATTGATATTCTTGCATTAGGTAGCGCCATGCATACATTCTTTACTATGTTGCATCCATGACATTAAGAATCATTCTAAAATGAATAGACCTTGGCCAAATATGTTTTAAAGCTTAAAAATGAACTTGGTACATGCTCACTTATTTCATACACTAAATCCAAGGTTCCTGAGGACGTAGATGATGACACCTAGATAGGAGGTTGCCCTACTGAGTTTCTTTAACAAGATTCTCACTCCCTCTATCTTTTCCTTCCGTCACGTCTTCAGATGGAAACCTTCGTGTTGTTCATTGATACCCCTACTTGAGAGGTGCACTATGACCCAGAGCACCAGTCGTATCATTTTGAGGGGAGCTGCACACTTCGAGTGTTTATGTTTTTGGGACGCCCCTTTTTCTCACCCTGTACATAGCTATCGATTTTCTCCGACTTCCCCGTATGGCGATGACATGATATTTGAGCGAGCATGGGCATATAACGAGAGGGTGCTCCGCACGTACGTTGCTGAGTCCGCCACCCATGACTTCCCCGACTATGTCCCCCATTCGAGGCATTCAGAGACTGACCCATCAGAGGATCCACCCACCCATCCATACTCCAAGAGCTCCGCCCCTATGCCGCTACTAAGGGTGGAGGGTAGTAAGGAAATGGTTACACAACCAAGGCTGGCTCGGAGGCAGTCCATGCGTCCCCGTCGAGGAGCTCACGTCCAGCTGCAGTGAGTGCCTACTCCGGATGAGCTTTGCCCATGGATAGGCCATATCCCGCCCTATCTGAACCACTAGCGATAGAAGTGCTCGAGGAGTGATAGTGTACACACCACACGTAAATTAGGGTAGCCTTCTTTCGTTCATAAAGGTTACCCATTTTAGGTGCACTAGGGTGTGGGTGTCTCCCTTTTCATGTTTCCATGTATTTTCATTTTCAGTTGTATTCATTTGATGTTGTACTAAACTAAGTCTCACTTTTGAGTGGGCATATCATATATATCTATTTATGTAGTTTGTTTTATTATGCTATGCATTTACATGTTTTATGATCGGATGTTCATGACGTGTTTATTTGGATTCGTGATTTATTGCCTCTATGCTTCATAGTTCGTTTCATTGCTCATCATGTTGCGTGGCTCTCTGTAACATCCTAATTTTTAACCCAATACTCTAGAACATATTTAGGTTAATCATTAGTCTATTACTCTTTTAGTCTCATTATTTAAAGCCTTTCATTAAAATACTTTGCGGAAGATACGAATAAATTTTTCTTTTTCAAAACTTGAAAAGCAAAACGCGAGCCACGTGCTAACCTAATGTTCGTCATAACCACATCGTGCAAGAAAAGAAATCACACCATTCATAATCATGAAATATAGTATCATACATAACAATCATATTATCATCACTCCTTCATAAATACATAAATTACTAGCATCATTGTACCATTATTTACATCAAAACATGCCTATATATATGAAGTGATCCTTATCCACCTATGAGGTTGGATGAGTATCAATCCAAAAGCTAAACTATCTATGCTTCTGCGGCGACCCTCTATTCCATTGGCTAGCGTAACCCTTAAGCACGAGCCTTAGAAGAAGTCACGAACATCGTTGTAATCCTCGTCTAGAAACGACATGGAAGAAGAGAGAGGGATGAGAAACTCGTTCATGATTCTCAGTAGGGATTCCCGACACTAACACGAGTGTTATCGTCGTCGTCCCCAGCCATCTCGGTTTTAATTATGAAAAAGGTGTACATGCATAAGGTTCAGTTTTAAGCTTTCCAAATCTATTTATCCAAAGTGGGTGTCTTTTAGTATGAGTCTTAATGGCATGGATGCAACATATATTTGATGAATGCATGACAATACCATATGCACATTAACATGAACATCATTGCTCTTAGGCTCCACATAAAGAAACATAAATCATATACGTGGCATAAAAGGCACAGTACTTTTCATGTGACATCTTAGTTCCTTTTTTCTAAGACCACCCTCTTAACATATCCACAAAAAATCCAACCGACTCACCAGCCCGGCGATAATCTGGTCATCAAACTATGTCTCACCTATCACCTAGGAATGAGCTCAATCTTAACTAGTCATCACTAGATTTAATATGGGCTAATAGAGGGGGTATTCATAACTTTCTTGGATCACTTACCTTAGGATCATTTCCTTTTTTGAAATGCTCTACTGGTATCTAGTACACAATGAATTGTCCACTTTGGCAAGCTCAATATCAATACCCTCACGGATTTGTTTCCTCCCCACCATAGCGGGAGGAATGCGTCTCAGTGTCATATCACATCTGTTCTGGGGGTGCTTGGCTGAACCGGTGTCACCCAGGAGTTTTCACAAACCTTTCTCAAATTCTCAAGTTTGATGAAAAATTTGGTAGCATAACGGCATACATCGGATTTCCTTCAAACTTTGCCTTATGCCACGAAACTTGTAGGACATGCATAACCATTCAACATCGTCATAAGACATCAAATCATTCTCATAATCAATCATACATCTACTGGAAGTCATAAGGTTCATTATGTCTTGAGACCTATGGTGTCTTATGCTTTGACCCTTATGGGTCTTTAACTTGAGGTATAATTTTTATAACATTCGTTATCAACCTTTTACGCACCTCAGGATTCTCTTCTAACAAATCTTACTATCATTTATGCTCTTTAATAAATCTGGGCAGCACTATTCTGTAAGGGTAGAGTTATAAATTTACAATTATGAGGTTCTAGAACTTATGTTTTAGACCCTTTCTTGGTTCCGTCTTCGCCTAAGGCGCTATAAATTAAATCTAAACCAATTATGAGGCATTCCTATGTCTAAGAACTAATTATAAACCATGTTTACCATATTATGAGGTTGCTGGACAGATTCTAAAAAAGTAAATGTTCTAAGAGTTCTAGAATTACATTTTTATGGTTTTCTAGTTACTAGTTTCTCTATAGGTGCTAAAATTCAATCCTACTTCAAATGTAACCAAATTTTTCATGGTTATTCAATCCTAAACTGATTGTTATCATACTAAAACAGTTTTGGCATTGATTAAGATTAAAGGGGTTAAACACACGTTAAATTCTAACTTTACGGTTTTCCTATGAAGCTAGTTTCTCCCCTAACATGCATAGAAGTGTTTCTACCTCATCATATATCATTTTCACACATTCTAACACATCAAAACATCATCATTCAGCATCAAACATATCAAGATAAAACCAAATTGTTCCATGTTCAAAAGACACACAATTTGACATTTCTAAAGCGTATAAGTTGCTAGTTTCCCTTGGAATCATTTTAAGACTTCTAAAACTCTTTGTAAATCATTTTATTCCATCAAGAGGCTAAAAATAACCTTAGGTCAGTAACCAATTTAATACTTCTTTAGAAGAGGAATAGAATCATAAATCTTGTTAGTCATAACTTTATAAACTTCATCAAACTTAAAGAAAACACTAGAACATAGGTTGTTGGCCCTTGTGACTAGATGAAACTCATTCCAAGCTCATCATTGTTACTTGGCTGAAATTATGCATTCAAAGAATGCTTCCATTTTGAACTTTAACTTAAGATAAAATGGGCAATTTTTTGAGCTCTAAGGTTTTTAAGTGATAACATAATTTAAACATGCTATGCACTTCATTTTTATTCTTCGTTACAAAGTAAAGTGAGAACTTTAAAGTAAATATGCAAGACTTAGAATTTAAATATGCAACACTTGAAATAAATATGCAAAGTGTAACATCCTACTTTTCAACCCAATACTCTAGAACATATTTAGGTTAATCATTAGTCTATTACCCTTTAGTCTCATTATTCTTTCAAACCTTTCATTAAAATACTTAGCAGAAAATACGAATAAATTTTTATTTTTTAAAACTTGAAAACAAAATGCGAGCCGTGCGCTAGCCTAACGTTCGTCATAACCATATCGTGCAAGAAAAATAATCACTCCATACATACCCATGAAAGGTACCATTATACATAACAACATAATATCATCACAGCTTCATAGATACGTAAATTACTAGCATCGTTGTACCATTATTTACATCAAAACATGCACATATATATGAAAGGATCCTTATCCACCTATGAGGTTGGATAAGTGTCAACCCAAAATCAAAGCTATTTATGTTCCCGCAGAGACCCTTTGCTTCGTTTGCTATTGAGGCCCTTAAACACGAGCCTTAGAAGAAGTTACGAACCTCATTGTAATCCTCATCTAGAGACGACACGGAAGAAAAGAGAGGGATGAGAAACTCATTCAAGATTCTCAGTAGGGATTCCCGACTCTAACACAAGTGTCATTGTCGTCGTCCCTAGCCACCTCGGTTTTAATTATGAAAATGGTGTACATGCATAAGGATTAGTTTTAGGCTTTTCAAATCTATTTATCAGAAGTGGGTGTCTTTTAGTATGAGTCTTAATGGCATGAATGCAACAGATATTTGATGAATGCATGACAATACCATATGCACATTAACATGAAAATCATTACTCTTGGGCTCAACATAAAGAAACATAAATCATATATGTGGCATAAAAGGCACAGTACTTTTCATGTGACATTTTTCTCATGAGTCGAACTCTTAAGTTCTTTTTCTTAAAGACCACCCTCTTAACATATCCACCAAAAATCCAACCGACTCACCGGCCCGGTGATAATCTGGTCACCAAACTACATCTCACCTATCACCTAGGAATGAGCTCAATCCTAACTAGTCGTCACTAGATTTGATATGCGCTAATAGAGGGGGTATACATAACTTTCTTGGATCACCTATCTTAGGATCATTTCCTTCTTTGAAATGCTCTACTGGTATCTAGTACACAGTGAATTGTCCGCTTTGGCAAGCTCAATGTCAATACCCTCATGGGTTTGTTTCCTCCCCACCATAGCGGGATGAATGCGTCTCAGTGTTATATCACATCTGTTCTGGGGGTGCTCGGCCGAACCGGTGTCACCCAGAACCTTTCCTGGGGGTGCTCGGCCGAACTGGTGTCACCCAGGAGTTTTCGTAAACTTTTCTCAAATCCTCAAGTTTGATAGGAAATTCGGCAACGTAACAGCATACACCGGATTTCCTTCAAACTTGCTTTATGCCACGAAACATATGGAACATGCATAGCCATTCAACATCACCATAAGACATCAAGTCATATAGTTAAACTCATCATAGCATATATGTCATCACATCATTGCTTTAACATTCTTAAAAGATAGCATGCTCCTAACCAGTTTGCCAGAATCAAGGACTAGGCTCAGTCAATACATATGCCATGCTCAAGTCATTCTCATAATTAATCATACATTTACTTGAAGTCATAAAGCTCATTATGTCTTGGGACCTACAATGTCTCATGCTTTGACCCTTACGGGTCTTAAACTTGAGATACAATTATTCTAACATTTGTTATTACCTTTTTATGCACCTATGAGTTCACAATGAATTATCCTCATTAATGTTTATGCTTAGGAGCAAATCCAAACAGCTCCATATAGATTTTACAAATTATAAATCTTGCAGTTACCGGGGGGGGGGTTCTAGAAACTATGTTTTAGACCTTTTCTACGTTCCGTCTTCGCCTAAAGCACTATAAATTAAACCTAAACCAATTATGGGGCATTCCTATGCCTATGAACTAATTATAAACCATGTTTCCTACATTATAAGGTTGCTGGACAGAAACATAAAATTGAATGATCTAAGTGTTCTAGAATTGCATTTTTACGATTTTCTAGTTACTAATTTCTCTATAGGCGCTAAAAATCAATCCTTCATCAAATGTTACCAAGTTTTTCATGATTAATCAATCCTAAACTGAATATTATCCCATTAAAACAGTTTTGGCAGTGGCTAAAAATAAATGGGTCAATACTATGTTAAAACTCAATTTTACGGTTAATCGGTAAGACTAGTTTCTTTCCTAACATGCATAGAAAGGCTCCTACCTCAATGTATCTAATTTTTACACATACTAACATGTCAAAACATCATCATACAACAGCAACCATACCATGGCAGAATCGAAATGCATAGCTCCCAACAAATACATAATCTCACATTCTCAAGACATATAGGTTACTAGTTTCTCTTGAAATCATTTTACAACTTTCTAAAACTCTTTGAAAACCAACTTATTTTCTTAAAATCCTCACAAACCAAACAAGGGCAGCAACCATTTGAGTTGGCCCAAGATTGGAGTTTTAAAACATAAAATCATACTCGAAATATTCTTTGAGTTCTCCTATGCTTAAGAAAATCCTAAGACATAGATTATGGGCACTTGTAACTAGATGAAACTCACACCAAACTCATCATCATTGTAATGACTCGTCTATCTGTATTTTCCCTGATAAAATAATTAATTGTAAGTAATCAATAGGGATTTTAAAAATTTCAATCGACCCAGTTAGGATCAGAACATCATAACGATTCTGTAAAAAAAAAAAAAAACGAAAATTAATTAAATATTAATAAAAAATTTAGAATAATAATATTTTAATCAGTAATATAGGATGAGATGCTATAAATGATATTAGGATAAAATAAAACTTAGGATAAGGTTAAAATGATAATTTTACCCGATAAAGTTTTATGTCAATAGAAATACTTGAAATCATAAGAAACGGTACACCAAAATAGTAATAACCAGTATACCGAAACATCTAAATTGGTTCAATTAATGGATATCATCATATCTTAAATAAATTTTTACTTAGAATAATCAAATAAATATAGATATTCATAACACTGATAGAAGGCATATTGATGCGAAATAGAAACCCCTTTACTTTCTCTCCAAGGCTGACACATCTATAAAAAGAAAAAAGGCAAGGAAATTTCACTTGTTTCTCGGTTAGTCACAGAGCCCATTTCTTTCCTCTTGCCTTCACTTTCCTCCATTTTTGCTTCATGAAACTCAATGAAACCTTTTAGTCCTTCAATGATACACTTAGACATACACTTAAACTAACTTCAAGAACACATCCTCTTCATTAAACTTAAATCAAAAACTTGTTTTTCCCTGCACTTTGGGTCCTCATAGCAGTGCACAAAGGTGCTGAAACATAAGGGTTTGGAGGTTGATTGGAAAGGAAAAACTAGAGAAAACACTTGGAAAAAGGTAGGAAAAAATTCTAGTCTATTACTTGGTGATTGTTTGGCTAGTTTGTTAATATAAATCCTTGAAATATGTTTGAAATTATTTTATGAAATCTGAAATTTATCTTCAAGATTCATGTATATGTGAGTTGGATGAATATAAAGGATGCAATAGATATGAGTGTTGAATTGGTTTGCTGAATTTTCGGATTTCAACAGGGCAGCAGTTTTCACGAATTTTCTGACCTATTTAGAGGCCTTAGATTGAACTGAAAATTTTATATGATGTAGCTAACATGTGGAGGCATCTTTAGTAAAAGTTTTGAGGTATTCTGGTCACTTTTGCTATGATTAAAAAATCAAGAACCGAAATTGTACCTATGCTGTCTGAACTATTGGAACTGAAGCTACAAATTTGTCTATTTTTGTTACCATAGCAAATGACCGATTTTTCCTTTGAAATTTTTACAGGGTATTAGGGACATCTTAAGGTTTTACTAGGATTTTTATTCCTAATTTTCTGGTTTCATTTTCTAGGGTTAAAAATTAGGGAATTCAGGAGTTTGGCTGAGAATCGATAGTCTCTGACGACCAAATTTGTCTAATTTTGTTAACATAGCTAGAGAACTCTTTTTAATATGAAATTTGTGTGGAAGCTTGTGGACGCATTGAGATGTCATTGAGAATTTTTATAGTCTCCGATTTGATGATTTGAATTGCATATTAAATTGTGCTACAAATATGTGAAATCTGTCATTGTGCCAAAAATGAATTGATGCTTGGAATTGATGAAATACTGGCATCTTGTACTAATATGACATGAGCACATGAATAGAATATGAATATCTCATAAGACATCAAGAAGTTTTAATAGAATATCTCATACATATTTAGTAGATTTTAACAAAATATCTCGTAAGAATTCAAGAGACTTTAAAAATCTCAGACAAGTACAAGAAACCAAGCTTCATAAAGAAAGGGAACGTAAGAAAATAAATCTCACACAAGGAGAGGGAGATCAAGAAAACAAGCTTTACATAATAATTAGTTGCTTAATGGTAAGCTCATAGATTCACGGGTAGTAGTAGACGTGCTACGCCCTTAGAACTATATCAGGTTGTAATCGCGACGGCGTTACATCATTATGAAGGAAGGGATGTACTGAGAATAGCAAGGCTATTCTAGATGAGATGTAGTAGACGTACTCCATCTAGTGAACTATATCAGGTTGTAACGTGACGGCGTTACATCGTTGTCGATGCGATCCAGAGAAATATATCGGAAGAGTCTTATGAGTTCTACCATTAAATTTAAAATTTCCTAATAAAATTAAGCCATAAGAAATAATGATTCTAACTAAGAAACCATTCTAGAAATAACTGAAGTTGAGTATCATTGAGTAGTAGACTGGTATATTTTTCCTACTGGGAATCATTGATTCTCATTCTGTATGTGATGTATTTTATATAGATGGCCTCGATCATGCTCCGTCTTGAGATGCTTGAATTGCAGTGGTATTATGATCCGGAGTTACGGTCAGTGTACCTGGTCGCTAAGTCTCGTATCTGTGTTTATGTACTATTTGCTCGTCTGTCCGCTACTACTGTTATGAGACTTACATTTGGTTGGATTCCCTCATACCGTTTAACTATCGTAGACTCTTACATCTGACTTTTTGATGAGCCACTGACCGAGGGAGTTAGGTTATCTGTATGTAGTCAGTTGTATTTTGATAGGCCCTAACCCGGACTAGGTGGTCACTGCGAGGACCAGGGTAGGGTTGTTTATAATATATATGTAATTAGCTATGAATGTATATAGTATGGCGTGTGACTTGACTTACGATGGATGTGATATAAGATGTAAATTATCGTGTGACCGACGTCTTAGGATGCTCATTACATTTCGCTATCCTATCTATAAGCTGACTATCACATTGTGAGCAAACTTAATATGGAACAAGTTAGTATAGTTTTTAGTGCAAGGCTCATATTTATTACAACGTATACGTGTATATTTCATATAGTTAAGGAATTACAAATATATAAGTTATGGGTAACGTCTACTTACTGTAATGTTATGACTCGAGCATAGCGATAGTAGGAGGGTGTTACATTATGGTATCGAAGCAGTTCATCCTATTAGAGCCTGGGGATGGTCGACTTGCTTCTAAAGCTTTTACTTTGAAATTTTAGTGTCATGTAATAGAGTCTTATCTGTTGAGATAAGGAGTAGATTATTATAAGCATGACTATCTACTTTTGAAGTACTTAGTTTTGTCACACTTAGCTTTGTGTTGAGACTGATCACCTCGATGTCTTTGTTATGTGTGGCAGGAACTAATGGCTTCCGGTAGGCGTAGGACTAACAAAAACACCAACAGTATGCCCCATGAGAACACAGCCTTTTTATGCAAGATTTTTGGAATATGGCCCAGGCTGTTAGAGAACAAGCGGTGGCTGCTAATCGGATGATGGAAATACTAGGAAGACAAATGGGACAAGGGAATGATAATGACAATGGCCATGAGCGATTAATGTTCTCGGAATTCCAAAGGCATGTCCACCTCGTTTTAGGGAAGCCTTGAACCACGATAAAGGCGGAAGAATGGATCTGAGACCATTGAGAAAATCTTTTGATCTTTGGATTGCTCAAATCAGCAGTAAGGTAATTTTGCTACTTTGTCTTCGGATCTTGATGCAAATTCTCGGTGGGTTGGAACACGGAGGCTCTTGGAAGGAGTTGGTATTGAGATTACTTGGGAAGTGTTCAAGGAGGCCTTTTACAAGAAGTATTTTCTGTTTACGTAGAAATGCAAAGGAGTTGGAATTCTGAGACTCCAACGAGGGGAAATATGGCGTGCTGAGCAAAGACTAAATTTGAGGAATTATGTAAGTTTTCTACCATTTATCGTGAGAACCCCAATGAGGAGTGGAAATGTGTGAGAAATATGAAGGGGGCCCTCACGAGAGAATATCTTGATGACTTAGGGCCGATGGAAATTCAGAATTTTCCTACATTGGTGAATAAGAGCACTCTAGTGGGAAGAATACGGTAGAAGTTGACTATGTCCCGAGAGCAAAACAATATGATAATAGGAGGAATTTTGCATAAAGGCCCAAGATTTAATCCTGCCCTACCACCACGAAGGGATTTTCCTCATGGGAATGGAAAAGGGAACTTGAGGAGGTCGATTACTAACAAGGAATGCAGGAAGTGTGGGAAGCATCATGGTGATAAACCATGTTTATTTAGACGGGAATGTTTTGCTATCATTACTGAAAGCCAGGGCCACATGAGTGGAGAATGTCAGGCTAGAGATTTACCTCCTTTTTCTAGGCCACAACAACGAGGGCGTGTTTATACTATGAATGTTGAAGAAGCTACATTATCTGAGGAGCTCATTCAAGATGCGTGCAAGAATTAACCAAGAGTCCCTGACAGTACTGTATGATTCAGGAGCCACACACTCATTTATATCTTTGAAATGTGCATATTTTATAAAATTGCCCATATCTGATTTGCCCCATGATTTGGCTGTCCACACACCTACTAATAAACCTATAAAGACAAGTCAAGTTTGTAAGAGCGTTCTTATTCAAGTTGAGGGTAGGACATTCATAATTGACTTAGTCTGCCTGCCATTAGTTGGTCTCGATCTTATTCTTGGCATGGATTGGCTTTCTGCCAACCATGTGATGTTAAGATGCTATGATAAGACAGTAATGTTCCCATCAGATATCCTTTCTGAACAAAAAGTCTCCATGTGTTTTTACCTAAATTCCTTAGAATTAGGATGTGGAAAGTCTAGTAGACAGGGGTATATATTCTTGATGACTAGCGTAGTAAAGGGTGAATAGGAATTAGAAAAAATTCCGGTAGTCCGAGAAATACTCCGATGTATTTCCAGAAGATATACCAGAATTTCCCCCACAGAGGGAGATAGAGTTCTCTATTGACTTGGTACCAGGAACGGGTCCGATTTCAATAGCTCCTTACCGGATGTCTCCTTTGGAATTAGTTGAATTGAAGAAGCAAATTGAAGAGGCATTGAGCAAACATTTTATCCGCCTTGAGTGCATCACCATGGGAGCTCTGTACTCTGGTGAAGAAAAAGGATGGAGGTATGAGGCTATGTGTTGACTATAGACAACTAAATAAGGTGACAATAAAAATAAATATCTCTCTCCCAAGGATTGATGACCTCATGGATCAACTAAGGGGGAGCGACATATTCTCCAAAATTGATTTGAGATGGGTATCACCCAGTTCGAAGTAGATATTCCAAAAAGCGCTTTTAGAACACGGTATGGACATTATGAATATACTGATGATGTCCTTTGGATTAACAAATGCCCAGTGATTTTCATGGACTACATGAATCGAATTTTCAGGCCTTATCTTGATAAGTTTGTGGTTGTCTTTATAGATGATATTCTCATCTATTCGAAGACCAGGAAGAACATGAGGCAGCACCTCCGAAAGGTGTGCTCTGGTCTGCGAGGCGGAAACTATATGCCAAGTTGTCAAAATGTGAGTTTTGGATGAAGGAAGTAAAATTTCTTGGCCATGTGTATCACAGGAGGAATCGCAGATTGATCCAACAAAGATTGAAGCGATTTAAAGTGGGAAAGGCCAACAATCATTCTGAAATTCGAAGTTTCTTAGGATTAGGCTGGGTACTATAGAAGATTTATCAAAGGATTCTCGAGATATCCTTGCCTTTGACAAAGCTAACTCGCAAGAATCTGGCATTAGCTTGGGCGATAGAGTGTGAAAAGAGTTTTCAAGAACTCAAGAGAGATTGACAACGGCACGGTGTTGGCCTACCCAGGATCCATATGGTCCATTTGAGGTCTCTTGTGATGCGTCGAGGGGAAGAGGCTTAGGGTGTGTTTTGATGCTGAGAATAGAAATGTGGTGGCCTATGCTTCAAGGCTGAAGTTACATGAGGTGAACTACCCTACTCATGATCTTGAACTGGCAGCAGTAGTATTCGCTTTGAAAATTTGGAGACACCATCTCTATGGAGTAAAGTTTGAAGTATTTTCTGATCACAAGAGTCTCAAATATCTTTTTGTTCAGAAAGACTTGAACATGAACGGCGTAGATGGATGGAATTTTGAAAGATTATGACTTTGATCTAAGGTACCATCCGAGAAAGGCAAATGTGGTAGCGGATGCTCTCGTGAGAAAGACAGGTATCTCTTGGATGATGATTAAGGAGAACGAGAGTTAGAAGAGACTTTCCGAAACCTTAATTTGGGAATAGAAGAAAGGCCTAAAAGTGTCTATTTGGGTCAAATTATGATTACAAGTGACATCAAGAAGGAGATTTCACGAGCCCAAGAAGAAGATTGAATTTGAAACGATGGCCTTAGTTCAATCTGGGAAGCGAGCCAAGGGTTTGCCGAGATAAAGATGGGATATGGAGGTATCAAGATCGAATCGTACCGAGAATGGGAAATCTTAAATCGTGATATTCTAGAAGAGGCTCACCAAGGTAATTTCTCGCATACCCAGGAGTCATAAAAAATGTATAGAGATCTCAAGAAGATGTTACGGTGGCCAAAAATGAAGAAGGTTGATGTAGCAGAAATAGTATCTAAGTGTTTGACTTGCCAGAAGGTAAAAATTGAACATAAGAAGCCACCAGGTACACTACAACCTCTTGAAGTTCCAGGATGGAAATGGGAAAGCATTTCCATGGACTTTGTAATGGGATTACCTAAAACATCGTCGGGATATGGTGCTATCTGGGTTATAGTGGATAGACTAACTAAGTCTGCACATTTTCTACCTATCAGAGTCTCATATTCTCTAGAGAAATTGGCTAGACTCTATATAGGGGAAATTGTGAGTTGCATGGCGTTCCTTCAACTATAATTTCAGACCAAGGATCCACGATTCACTTCAAGATTTTGGGAAGCTTTTGAAAGCTTTGAAGCAAACTTTGTCTAAGCACGACTTATCATCCCCCGGTGATCGGACAAACTGAAAGGACCATTCAAACACTAGAAGATATGTTGAGAGCATGTGTACTAGAACATCGTGGGAGTTGGGACAATCACGCCTTGTCGAATTTTCCTACAACAATAGCTATCATAAGTATCTGAATGGCTCCTTATGAAGCTTTGTATGGAAGAAAGTGCCAATCGCCACTTTGTTGGTATGAATCAGGCGAAGCCCGCCTTTTGGGACCGGACCTCATCCGGCCAGACTCGAGCAGGATAAAGAGAATTAGTAAGATTTTGGCTCAGGTGACGAAAGCTCGCCGATAAAAGGAGGAGGCCGTTAGAATTTCAGGAGGAGATCACGTCTTTTTGAAAGTTACCCCTATGGCCAGGGATAGAGTAGGGCCATTAAAGTCAGGAAGTTAAATCCTCGCTTTGTAGGTCCATTCCAAATCCTAAGTCGATAGGCTCGATAGCATATCGGATAGCTTTACCTCTACATCTTTCAAACCTCCATGATGTATTACATGTGTCACAACCGGAAATACAACCACGATTCTAGTCATATACGGAACCTGAATCACTACAACTAAGGGATGACTTAACTTTGAGTGCACCGGCCTGAGATAGTGGATAGAGTGTGAAACAACCAGAAATCTGTCTCTCTTGTCAAGGTTGCATGGGAAAAAGAAGGATCAAGGAGTATCACGTGGGAGTTAGAATCCGATTATCTGAGAAGACTATCGCACTTTTTCAGTACTAAATTTTGAGGCAAAAATTTTTCTAAGAGGAGTAGAATGTAATGACTTTCGTCTATCTGTATTTTCCGATAAAATAATTAATTGTAAGTAATCAATAGGGATTTTAAAAATTTCAATCGACCCGATTAGGATCAGAACATCATGCGATTACAGCCGAAAAAAAAACGAAATTAATTAAATATTAATAAAAATTTAGAATAATAATATTTTAATCGGTAATATAGGATGAGATGCTATAAATGATATTAGGATAAAATAAAACTTAGGATAAGGTTAAAATGATAATTTTACCCGGATAAAGTTTTTATGTCAATCGAATCTTGAAATCATAAGAAACGGTACAAAAATAGTAATAACTTGATATCTAAAAACATCTAAATTGGTTCAATTAATGGATATCATCATATCTTAAATAAATTTTTACTTAGAATAATCAAATAAATATAGATATTCATAACAGCGATAGAAGGCATATTGATCTGGAAATAGAAACCCACCACTTTACTTTCTCCAAGGCAGCACGTCTATAAAAAGAAAAAGGCAAGGAAATTTCACTTGTTTCTCGGTTAGTCTGAGCCCATTTCTTTCCTCTTGCCTTCACTTTCCTCCATTTTTGCTTCATGTAACTCAATGAAACCTTTTAGTCCTTCAATCATACACTTAGACATACACTTAAACTAACTTCAAGAACACATCCTCTTCATTAAACTTAAATCAAAACTTGTTTTTCCCTGCACTTTGGGTCCTCATAGCAGGTGCACAAGGTGCTGAAAACATAAGGGTTTGGAGGTTGATTGGAAAGGAAAAACTAGAAAACACTTGGAAAAAGGTGGAAAAAATTCTAGTCTATTACTTGGTGATTGTTTGGCTAGTTTGTTAATATAAATCCTTGACATATGTTTGAAAATATTTTATGAAATCTGAAATTTATCTTAAATATTCATATATATGTGAGTTGGATGAATATAAAGGATGCAATAGATATGAGTTTTGAATTGGTTTGCTAAATTTTTGGATTTCAACAGGGCAGCATTTTCCACGAATTTTCTGACGTTAGAGGCCTTAGATTGAGCTGAAAATTTTATATGATGTAGCTAACGTGTTGAAGCATCTTCAGTAAAAATTTTGAGGTATTCTGGTCACTTTTGCTATGTTTAAAAAATCAAGAACCAAAATTGTACCTATACAGCCTGAACTATTGGAACTGAAGCTACAAATTTGTCTATTTTGTTACCATAGCAAATGACCTGATTTTTCCTTTGAAATTTTTACAGGGTATTAAAGGGACATCTTAAGGTTTTACTAGGATTTTTATTCCTAATTTTCTGGTTTCATTTTCTAGGGTTAAAATTAGGGAATTCAGGAGTTTGGCTGAGAATCGATAGTCTCGGCGACCAAATTTGTCTAATTTTGTTAACATAGCTAGAACTCTTTTAATATGAAATTTGTGTGGAAGCTTGTGGGCGCGTTGAGATGTCATTGAGAATTTTTATAGTCTCGATTTGATGATTTGAATTACATATTAAATTGTGCTACAAATATGTGAAATCTGTCATTGTGCCAAAAATGAATTGATGCTTGGAATTGATGAAATCGCATCTTGTACTAATATGACATGAGCACATGAATAGAATATGAATATCTCATAAGACATCAAGAAGTTTTAATAGAATATCTCATACATATTTAGTAGATTTTAACAAAAAATATCTCGTAAGAATTCAAGAGACTTTAAGGAAATCTGGGATAAGTACAAGAAACCAAGCTTCATAAAGAAAGAGCGTAGAAGAAAATAAATCTCACACAAGGAGAGGGAGATCAAGAAAACAAGCTTTACATAATAATTAGTTGTAATGGTAAGCTCATAGATTCACGGGTAGTAGTAGGCGTGCTAAGCCCTTAGAACTATATCAGGTTATGTGACGTTACACATCATTATGAAGGAAGGGATGTCTTTGAGAATAGCAAGGCTATTCTAGATGAGATGTATTAGACGTGCTCCATCTAGTGAACTATATCAGTTGTAGCATGGCGGTTACATCGTTGTGATACTGATCGGAGAGAAATATATCAGAAGAGTCTTTACGAGTTCTACCATTAAATTTAAAATTTCTAATAAAAATTAAGCCATAAGAAATAATGATTCTAACTAAGAAACCATTCTAGAAATAGCAAGTTGAGTATCATTGAGTAGTAGACTGGTATATTTTTCCCTCTGGGAATCATTGATTCTCATTCTGTGTGTGATGTATTTTATATAGATGGCCCTCGATCATGCTCCGTCTTGAGATGCTTGAATTGCAGTGGTATTATGATCCGATTCGAGTCAGGTGCAACTGGTCGCTAAGTCTCGTATCTGTGTTTATGTACTATTTGCTCGTCTGTCCGCTACTACTGTTATGAGACTTACATTTGGTTGGATTCCCTCATACCGTTTAACTATCGTAGACTCTTACATCTGACTTTTTGATGAGCCTTCAGGGGGAGTTAGGTTATGTAATGTAGTCAGTTGTATTTTGATAGGCCCTAACCGGACTAGGTGTGGTCTGCGAGGACCAGGGTAGGGTTGTTTATAATATATATGTAATTAGCTATGAATGTATATAGTATGACTGTGTGACTTGACTTACGATGGATGTGATATAAGATGTAAATTATCGTGTGACCGACGTCTTAGGATGCTCATTACATTTCTGCTATCCCTATAAGCTGACTATCACATTGTGAGCAAACTTAATATGGAACAAGTTAGTATAGTTTTTAGTGCAAGGCTCATATTTATTACAAGCATTATCACGTGTATATTTCATATAGTTAAGGAATTACAAATATATAAGTTATGGGTAACGTCTACTTACTGTAATGTTATGACTCGAGCATAGCAGTATAGTAGGGAGGGTGTTACAATCATCACATGGCTGAATTGTGCATTCAAGGGAATGCTTCCATAACCAAACTTTAGCTTGAGATAGAAGGGCAAGTCTTTGAGCTCTAGGATCTTTAAGTGATGTCAAAAAGTAAACGTGCTATGCATTCCATTTTATTCTTTATTAGAAAGTAAAGTGAGAGCTTCAAAGTAAATATGAAATGCAAGAACTTGAAATTAAATATGCAAGGCTTGAAAGTAAATATGCAAGGTTCAAAGTAAATATGTGTAACATCGCCTCCTGCTTTATGGATTGATGACTGTCCCTACAAACCAACACGGGTCTTTTCAGTATGCTTTGTCCTCACTCGCACGCTTCCTAGGAAAACTTCCCAGGAGTTCACTCATCCCAAAATTGCTCCAAGTCAAGCACACTTAACTATGGAGTTCTTTCAGTTTGGGCTACTGAAAAGAAGATGCATCTTGTTGGTATAGGTAGTACAAATCAATTCATATAAGCCCTTCTCAATTGTATAGTCCCATACCTATACAGTCTTAGGATCCCTCTCATTCGGGTGTGTAATCGATTCATTCATGTACCCCTCCGCTTTCGAAGTCTGCCAGGAGCCGCTCTTTGTCCGTGCCTCCTTGCACCGGCGATCACTCCGCGACTTTGCAATCCTCAGGTGTTACACAAAATGACTGAAACACCCTCGAGGTCATTTTTAAGGACGGCCGGTCTAGGCTATCCTCAATAAGGCAAATTAACGCGGGGAATTCTTAGAAAGTTTTGAAGCAAGATTATCATATTGCCATAAATTAATTAGGCTTAAGGAAATATGTGTGTGTGTGTGTGTGTGTATATAGTATTAGGCTCCAATGGAAGATAAATTGAATTTTCTTGTTAATCTCGAGCCAAAATAACTAATTAAGGTTTAGTTAAATAAGGAAACCCAAAATTTGCATATTTTATAATGCCAGAACTTCTTTTATAGCCTTTTCATTCATTTCCCTTGAACAATAGAAAGTAATTATTTAAACGAATAGCATATTTACTCACTATTCTGGCACGCACATTGTGATGATTGAATAATTAGTTATTCGTGGTGACTTAACATAATTGATCATATGGTATTCATAAATCATATAATCTGAACTATTGATGCATATAGCAGAAATTAATTGCCCATAGATTCTAATATTGTTTTTCTTTTTACTGTAAATATTAACTGTTATTTTTAGCTTTTCTTATTTGAAAAGAATCAAACACTTGATGTTTGTCGCAACTAGAACTTAATCCCTCCCCGTATAAAAATTTTATATAAGTACGCAATTTTTTTATTGTAAAAAAAATTGATTTCTATAACTATTACATGAAAACTTTAATTTTTAAAGTACACCAAATTTTGAATAGATTGCTACTGTTACATATATGCTAGACAACATTACAATCATAATAAGGTGTGTATAAAAAATTGAGTGATGGGATATATGATGAATAAAATCATAGTAATACCAAGATGTGCATGTACTTTCTAATGTAATGGACATGTGTTCAAACACTACAATCAATTAGCTGCATGCAATGTATCATGAGTGTATGTGTGTCACCTTCTCTGATTTCAGAATAAAGAGGTGTTGAGCTTCTCATCATAAACCAAGCCACCTGGATACCTGTTGCAACGTGTCCTAGCAAGATCCACCAACATCACAACATATATTTTTTGAATAACACATGAATAAAAAAAAAATTACACAACATTTCTTTCCCATCCCCTGCACTCCCCATTCCCTACAAGGATGGGCATTCTGCTAAAGCACCCAACCAAGGATGATAGACAAGATGGGGATGAAGAAGACATGCCCATTGGCTTCCTTGCAGAAAACATGGAAGTCAAGTTAGTGTGAGTTTTTCTCCATCCCATAAACAACATGGAGATAAATATTAATTTAAAAAACAAACCCAGTATAAATAAGGAAATGCACAGAGCTTGAAGAAACAAGGGAACAAAATACCATCAACAACAAGAGAGAATAAGATTTCTTCCTTTCAAACACAACAAAAAGTAAGCAATCAAAAATTCATTCTATGTTCTGGTGTCCTATCTGCAATTATTTATTTTTAGCTAACTTAAGAATCCATATCCATTCATCATCCTAGTGAAATATAATGACCTTGAAATCATCAAACCAACCATGCATGACCCATAAATTATGTACCAAAAATGGAAAACCAATTTCAAAGTTCCAACATGACATTTACAGTCCAAAACAACAAAAACAAGCCATGGCCACAACAAAGGAAATCTATTGCAAATTTGTAAAAGATCGCAGTAGCACAGTCAATAACAATAAAAGAGTCTTTTAAGAATGAAAAAGGGGTGTCATTCTCCTCCCATGGTGATGCTGCTGCCACCCTTTAATCATCATCAACACCACTAATACCTCCCAATCTAGCCTTATTCCATGTTTTTAACACCCAACCATGACATCAAACACAGCACCATTCACACTTCAAACACAGTGAAACAAAACCATTTAGAATCAGGTCCCAACATTTCAAAACAAATGAAATCAACGGTGGGCAGAAGGAGAACAGAACCTGAAGCCAAAAATGTTGAGAATGAGAGACAACGAGCTTATGGCCTCCACTTGGCCAAGCTGGCCTCTTAATCATGGTGGACAACTCCCCGTTGTGCTTCCTCCATTGGCACTGCCACCTCCGCCATACGCCTGGTGAACCAGGATAGCCAGTCCTCACTGTGTACCTCCCATCACGGTGGTGGTTGGCCTTCGAAACCCCTACCTATGCCGTGGCTCCACCGGACCCAGCCTACCGACCTCCCCTCTCTTTTCCTCTCCTTCTCTGATCTGAAGCTCGGCCACACATGCACCCCTCATTCTCCTCTTCGTGCAACCACCAGATGTAATGCCCTGATTTTTCCCTGTGCATAAAATGACCGAAATACCCCTGAGGTCATTTTACCAAGAAAATGAGGATCGACGATCCCGGCCACCCTCCAGGGGATGTTTTGATGTTAAAAGGGGATTATGTGTGCTATGTGTGCTAATAAAGTAGAAGAATCTCATTTTTGAGTTCCGATGTGTAAAATGACCAAAATGCCCCTGTGGCTGATTAACACAGAGTCAAGTGCCGATTGAGCCCGGACTTCACCAAAGCTTTGAAATGATGTTTTTAAGTACTGTTTGACATCTGGTTAAGCCTAGATGGCCCTAGGAGGTTTTTGCAAAAAATTACCATTTTGCCCCTAATTAAGCACTTAATGAGCTTAATCAGCGATTAATGAAACCTAAGCAATATTAGGCTCTAATTAATAATTAGAAAATTCTAATTACTAATCTAGAGTCAAAATAATTAATTGAGAATAATTAGAACCTAAGATTGCTTAGGGAAACTGAAAATCCCTTTCTTACAATCAAGACTTTATGTCATGAATCATTGAATAGTGTTCTTCTTATCAATTTCCTTAAATTAAGGAATCAATGGATGTGACTGAGAGTCTTGATTAGAAGATGTTTGACTCTATTAATAACCAAGATCACTCCTAAAACTTGTCTTGAGAAGCCTTAATCACCCTTTTTCTCACCCCAAACACTTAATCACAACCCCTAATCAATTACCTAATCAAAACTATTTCCTAAACCATGTCGTAACACAAAAGAAATGAGATAGTTTTCCTCCTCTATGGCCATTAAACAACACGGCTACTCCTCCTCCATTTCATCACATGTTGATTTATTTTAATAACAGTTCACACTCAAAGAACCATACCATAAGCCATACCTTCAAGCATACCTAGCCATACCTTGGAATGACACATACAAAGAGATATTTTTCCTTCCTTTTTCCTCCATAATGGCCAGCCACCTCCTCCCCCCCCATTCCCCTCATGATGAAAATTTTCTATAAATAGGAGAAGCTCCCCAAAGAATCTCTTTGCTTATTTTTCTCATACCTCCAAAGCTTTCTTTCTTTCATCTAAAAGAGTTCTTCTTCTCATTCTTCTTCCTCTACTCCTTTTCCAAGATCAAACTCTCTCTCAATCGAGAAGCACATCCAAGGTAGGAAGTTATTTTAAAAGTTTACATCTTTTTCTTTTGAATCATTTTGGTTGGAATATTGAATGTTGTTCTTTCTTCTCCTTTCTTTCTTTTTCGGCCACAAGGCCTTCCCTTTTCTTTGTTTCATTTTTCAGCCTTGATGGCTTTGGGGGTTGAGAATCATGGCTTGATGATGAGGTCTTTGATGTTGGTTGTAAAACCATCATTTACTTGACCTCTAAAGCTTGAAGGTTTCACTTCCAAAAGTTTTTAGCAAATGAATATGTTATGTTGTTTTAAAGAGTTAAATGGTAGTCTTGAACCTAGGACTCAAAGAAATAATAAATAGATTGCATTCATAATTATATTTCAAGTCTTTGCATTTTATATTTATATTCAAGCCTTGCACTTCATAGTTATATTTATATCATCGCCTAAATAATTAAACTCGAAGCCTACCAATTTCAACCTTAATGTTGATTGTTGATTTAGAGTGAATACTTTAAGAGGCCTAGAGTACCAAAATAAAGAATTGGAGTTGCATATCATATTTATTTCCAAGTTATCACCTAAAGTTTAAAGATAAGAATTAACTTGCATTTAAACGTTTAAAGTTATGCCATCACCTAATTAATCTAGTGCTCAAGACTTACCCTTTCAACTCACATGAGAACTTTGACTCATGAAATATATATATTTATTTATTGAGCTCTCTAATTATGCTACTAATTTAAGGTTATTATTTGTGTTACTATAAAAATAAGAATTGATTATAAGGGCATTCCTTGATCTAGAATTAATTCTAAGAAAGACTAGTTACTAGAAATACTTATTATTGCAATTTTGCATGCCTTTGAAAAATTAAATTCTGATTTTCTATTCTAAAATTTTCAGATCTGATGTATAACACCTCAATTTTCTGTTGGGAGAAAAATGACTAAAATGCCCCTGAGGTCATTTTCTGCCCCGAATTCGAGGATAACCGGTTTGGCAGTCCTTGTAACGCCTGGGGATTGCGAAGTCGGGGAGTGATCGCCGGTGTAAAGAGGCACGGACAAGGAGCGGCTCCTGGCAGACTTCGAAAGCGGAGGGGTACATGAATGAACCGATTACACACCCGAATGAGAGGGATCCTAAGACTGTATAGGTATGGGACTATACAGTTAAGGAGGGCTTATATGAATTGATTTGTACTACCTATACCAACAAGATGCATCTTCTTTTCGGTAGCCCAAACTAAAAGAACTCCATACTTAAGCGTGCTTGACTTGGAGCAATTTTGGGATAGGTGACCTCTTGGGAAGTTTTCCTAGGAAGCGTGCGAGTAAGGACAAAGCATGCTGAAAAGACCAGTGTTGGTTTGTGGGGACAGTCGTCAATCCATAAAGCAGCAGGGGATGTTACAGTCCTCGAAGGGTCAACTCAATGTTTGAAGGGGATTAGATGGTCGTTGAGTGATTTCGAAAATGAAAATCTTGTTTTCTGCAGTTTTGGGTCAAAATGACCAAAATACCCCTATAGTGTTTTTACGCGAGTAAAGGTGCCGTTCGAGCCCGAAATTTTTCCCGAGGGTTTAAAGTGATATTTTCATGTGTTTAAAAGTATTTGTTTAAGTCCCGGTGGTCCCAGGCAGCTTTTGTACAAAATTATGATTTTACCCCTGAAATAGTGTCGCTTGAGCTTAATGATATAATTAAGCAAATCTAAGCAATATTAGGCTCTAATCAAAGATTAATTAATTTTCATAATTAATCTGGAGTCAAAATAAGTTATTAAAATTAATTAGAACCTAAAATTGCTTAGATTAAACCTAAATCTCTTTTTAAAACTCAAGATTCCTAGTTTTGGAATCTTGAATAGTGTTTTCTTTCTCAAATCTCCCAAAATCAAGGAATTGTGTTGGCATTGGATTCCAAGTTAATGGGGTTTGACTTCATTAATTTAGTAAAACCACCTCCTAAATCTAGTCTTACAAGTCTCTAATTACATCCTTGGTCACCTAAACATTTTCTCACGAATTTATAATCCTAAGCCTAATCAAAGCTACACCTAAACACACATCCTAACCCACAATTAAGGAACAACTTGTTCCCCAAGTTCTTCTAGAAAAGCATGGCCACCCATACCACACCATGCCTAGAACCATACCTTAGGCCATACCTAGCCATACTTCACCGTGCTTTAGGCCATACCTCACCACACCTTGAACCATGCCTTTGAATGACCATTTGAAGAAGATATTTTCCTTCATTTCCTTCCTCAAAATTTAGCCACCACTCCTTCCTTGCACCCTTGGTTTTGTTTTTATATAAATACACATGTAAATGAACTTGTGAGAACCTTTAGTTCATTTGCTAGCTTTGAGTTTCAAGAGTTGTCTTGGTTTCTTTCTTTTCTTTCAAGAACTTAAGAGTTCTTTCTTCCTCTCATCTTCTTCATCCTTTCCACCACCACATAACCATCATTAAATCTTCCTTAAAACACTTAGCCATATCATTCTCAAGATCAAGTTCAAGAAACACAACTCCCTTTCCTTTTCCTTTCTTCTTAGCCGAAGCTCCATCAAGCTTTAGGGAAGATTTTTCTTTCATTCTCCTCTCAAGACCAAGCCTTGTTCATCTTCCAAGAGACATACCTTTGGTAGGGATTTTATTCTTTAAAGTTTTGTCTTTTAAAGCTTTGTCAAAAAATGAGTTTTTGCTAGTTTTTCTTGGCCTTTAGAACTCCTTTTCTCCTCTTTGATTTTCGGCTTTGGAGCCTTTTTCTCTAAAGAAAATGTTGGCTTGATGATGTGGTTTCAAGATAATGGACTCATGATTATCATTTGAGAAACCTCTAAAGCTTGAAACTTAGTCTTAATCCCAACACATTTTGGTTATCCCTTTCTTTTCTTTCAATGGTTTCGGTTTCTTTTCCTTTTCCTTTTCTTGTTTTGGTTTCGATTTTTCCTTCTCTTTTTCTTGATATGGTTTCAATTTTGAAGGATTGTTTTTGGATAAAAATGACTCAAGGATGAGAGCACATGATGTTAAAGGTTATGTGTCACCAAAATCATGGCCTCTAGAGTTTTAAAGTTTTGCTCTTTTCCTCCTCATGGCTTCGGTCTTGTTTTCCTTTCCTTTGGTGTTCAAAGTTTTGTTTTGAAGAAGGTTGGTAGATGGTTTAGCTTCTTTAAGCCCATTTCCTTGAGCTTGATGATGATGTTCAAACCATAAGGTTTCTCTGACACCTTGGTACAAAGAACTCTAAAGTTCACTTTATCTTGCTATGATGATTTTGGGTTGAGGTTTAAGTTCCTTTAAAGTCTTGTAAGAGCTCTAGTAAATATGTAAAAATGAACTTGCATATTTATTTTCCTTGTCTAGCATATTTATTTTTGAGCTAATCACCTACGACGTAAAGATTAAAACAAGAGTTGCATTCTCATATCACCTAATAATTAATCTCGAAGCTCACCTATTTTGACCTTAAAGTCGATTGTTGTGGAGTCTAGAGCATTAAAATAAAGAACCGAACTTGCATTCATATTTATATTTTAAGTCATCACTTAAATCCTAAAAGATAAAATGAACTTGCATATTTACTTTCAAGCCTTGTATATTTATTTTCAAGTCTTGCATGTTTATTTTCAAGTCTTGCATATCTATATTTCTAGCACCTCATATTTATATTTCAAGTCCTTGCATCTCATATTTACTTTGAAGATCTCACTTTACTTTATAATGAAGAATAAAAAGGAATGCATAGCACGTTTACTTTTTGTCATCACTTAAAGACCCTAGAGCTCAAAGACTTGCCTTTTTATCTCAAGCTAAAGTTTGGTTATGGAAGCATTCACTTGAATGCACATTTCGGCCATGTGATGATGATGAGCTTGGTGTGAGTTTCATCTAGTTACAAGTGCCTATAATCTATGTCATAGGATTTTCTTAAGCATAGGAGAACTCAAAGAATATTTCAAGTATGATTTTACATTTTAAATTTCAATCTTGGGCCAACTCAAAAGGTTGCTGCCCTTATTTGGTTTATAATGATTTTAATAAAATAAGTTAGTTTCCAAAGAGTTTTAGAAGTCCTAAAGTGAATCCATGAGAAACTAGTGACTTATGTGTATTGAAAATGAAATTTCATGCTTGATGTGATGATGAATGAATTTGGTTCTGCCTTGATGATTTGGTTGCTGTTTGATGATGATTTTAATATGTTAGAATTTGTAAAAATTATATATGTTGAGGTAGAAGCCTTTCTATGCATGTTTGGAAAGAAACTAGTCTTACAGAAAAACCGTAAAGTTGAGTTTTAGCAAAGTTTTGACCCATTTATTTTTAGCCACTGCCAAAACTGCTTTAATGGGATAACATTCAGTTTAGGATTGTTTAACCATGAAAAACTTGGTAACATTTGATGTAGGATTGATTTTTAGCACCTGTAGAGAAACTAGTAACTAGAAAATCGTAAAAGTGCAATTCTAGAACACTTAGACATATAATTTTCTGATTCTGCTACAGCATGATTAATCATAGAAAAAGTGATCTATAATTAGTGCAAATGTGTAGGAATCCCTCATAATTGGTTTAGATTTAATTTACAGCACCTTAGGCGAAGATGGAACTTAGAAAGGGTCTAAGACGTAGATTCTAGAACCTCGTAAGTATATGATATTAATTCAGCCCACATCCTTATGATACTGTCCAAATTTGTTTATGATCATAAAAATAAGTAAGAATTATTAGTGGTGAACCTATAGGTGTATAAAAGGATAAAAAACGGATGATAGCATAATTAGTTTTCAAGATTAAGACCCGTAAGGGTCAAAGCACAAGACACCATAGGTCCCAAGACATAATGAACTTTATGACTTCAAGTAGATGCATGTTTGATTATGAGAATGAATTGAGCATGGCATATTCATTGGCTGAGCCCGGTCCTTGATTCCGGTGAACTAGTTAGGAGCATGCTATCTTTTAAGGATGTCAAAGTAATGATGTGATGGCTTATATGCTATGATGAGTTTCACTATATGACTTGATGTCTTATGGTGATGTTGAATGGCTAAGCATGTTCTATATGTTTCCTGGCATAAAGCATGTTTGAGGGAATCTGGTGTATGCCGTTACACTGCCGAATTTCCCATCAAACTTGAGGATTTGAGAAAATTTTTGTGAAAACTCCTGGGTGACACCGGTTCGGCTGAGCACCCCCAGCACAGATGTGACATAACACTGAGATGCATTCCTCCTGCTATGGTGGGGAGGAAACAAATCCGTGAGGGTATTGACATTAAGCTTGCCAAAGCGGACAATTTACCAGTAGAGCATTTCAAAGAAGGAAATGATCCTAAGATAGGTGATCCAAGAAAGTTATGTATACCATCTCTATTACCCCATATTAAATCTAGTGACGACTAGTTAGGATTGAGCTCATTCTTAGGCGATATGTGAGATGTAGTTTGGTGACCAGATTATCGCCGGGGTCGGTGAGTCGGTTGGACTTTTGGTGGATATGTTAAGAGGGTGGTTTTTGAGGAAAAAAACTTAAGAGTTTGACTTATGAGGAAGATGTCACATGGAAAGTACTATGCCTTTTTATGGCATGTATATGTTTTATGTTTCCTTATGATGTGCTCAAATATTATGATCTTCATGTTAATGTGCATATGGTATTGTCATGCATTCATCAAATATTTGTTGCATTCATGTCATTAAGACACATACTAAAAGACACCCACTTCGGATAAATAGATTTGAAAAGTCTAAAACCAATCCTTATGCATGTACACCTTTTTCATAATTAAAACCGAGGTGGCTGGGGACGACGACGATAACACTTGTGTTAGAGTCGGGAATCCCTACTGAGAATCTTGAATGAGTTTCTCATCCCTCTCTTTTCTTTCGTGTCGTCTCTAGACGAGAATAACAACGAGGTTTGTGACTTCTTCTAAGGCTCGTGCTTAAGGGTCACACTAAAAACAGAGCAGAGGGTCGCTGCGGAAACATAGATAACTTAGCTTTTGGGTTGACACTTATCCAACCTAATAGGTGGATAAGGATCACTCCATATATATGTGCATATTTTGATGTAAATGATGTTACAATGATGCTAGTAATTTATATATCTATGAAGATGTAATGATATTATGTTGTTATGTATAATACTATATTTCATGATTATGTATGGTGTGATTACTTTCTCTTGTACATTATGGTTATGACGAACGTTAGGATAGCGCGTGGCTCGCATTGTTTTCAAGTTTCAAAAATAGAAAAGTTTATTCATATTTTCTGCTAAGTATTTCAAAGAAAGGTTTCAAAGAATGGGACTAAAAGAGTAATAGACTAATGTTTAGCCTAAATACGTTCTAGGAGTATTGGGTTAAAAATTAGGATGTTACATGATGTATGTTGTTTGGAATAGTTTAAATCTGTGAGAACTGCTATTAATTGATTGATAATTATTCTTGGCACCTTAGGCAAGTCTAGTAATTAAAAAGGGTAAAAAACATAACTTCTAGAACACCGAAATGGTTCATTTTCTCTATTGATTCAATTCTGTCCAGATTTGTTTAGTAATGTTCTTAAGGTTAAAAATTAGTAAGAACAATGAGAATTGATCCCTTAGGTGCATAAATAAATAAATACAAAAGTTAGGTTTACCCGATTAGGAGTCTAAACGATTAAAGAATTATTATAAGTGTAATGCCCCAATTTTTTCTGTCTGAGGGAAATGACCAAAATGCCCCTGAGGTCATTTCCAGACCGAAATTCGAGGATAGCCAGCCCGGCAGTCCTCGAAGGGTTAACTCAGTGTTTAAAGGGGATTGGATGATCCTTGAGTGTTTTTGGAAATGAAAAACCTGTTTTCTACAGTTTCAGGTCAAAATGACCAAAATACCCCTATAGCGTTTTTATGCGGGTAAAGGTACCGTTGAGCCCGAAACTTTCCCTGAAGGTTTAAAACAACGTTTCCATGTGTTTAAAAGTGTCTGTTTATATAACACCCTAATATTCGACCCAATACTACTAGTACGTACTTAGGCCAAGTATTAGTCATTACTTACTGTCATGGTTCTGTTTACTTGGAAAAATAGCTTAACGAAAATACGAGCCAATTTTTTTTTTCAAAACATTACTTAAAATAGAAGCCGCGCGTATCTTACCGGGTCGGTATCATAAAGTGTAGAAATATAAACATAGAAGTGGCTCCGAATCATAACATCATCACAACTGAAATACTTCATATATAATATGCTTACCCTACGGGGCAGGACTCTTCAAGTACATAATAAATAGGAATACAACGGAAATACAGAATACATGGAAAAGAGCTAGAAAGAAACATCCCTACCCACGTGCAACCTAAGGTGGATAACCTCAACACAAAAGAGGTTTCATCCATACTACGTGTCGTGCGTGCACTACGGGCTACCCTCCAATCTCTACCGCAGAATCACGGGTACGGACGAACGTAGCCAATCCACGGGCGGAGCTCGGGGGTGCAGGCATGCCCTGTGACTGAACGTGTCGTCCACGCCGGGGTCGTGGTCCGGGCACTGAAGTCCTCCGACGCTGAGTGACTGTCTCCTCGCTGCCCATCAGTCGCCGAGGCGGAGTGGGGGTAGAGTTCTCATGGTCCATGGGGGAATCCTCTACAGGGTCCTCTTCCGAGTGCTGCGATAGTGGTACATACTCGGGTATGTCAGCTGAACCGACAGAGTGGGTCCGTAGGTTCCTCTCATGTCGTGCCCGTGCACGCTCAAAAATCGTGCGGTCACCATAGGGGGATGTCGGGGAGAAGCGGTAACTATATACGGGGTGTGCAAACGGCCGTCCCAAAAACATGAAGATGTGCACAGTACATTGGCCCTCAAAATGGAATGACCCATGCTCCGGGTCATGGTGGACCTCCCACCGGGGTGTGTCAACGAACAGCACGAACGTCGCCATCTCGCTCTGAAGACGTAATGGAAAGAAGAGATAGAGGGAGTGAGATTCTTACTAAAGAAACTCAGTAGGGTTCTCCTCTTATCCTAGGTGTCATCATCTACGTCTCCAGGAATCTCGGGTTATTTATAAAACCATGGACACATATTGGTTCAATTATGAGTTTTCTAAAGTCTCCATTTCCGAGATCCGTTCCTTTTAACATATCACTTGTATTTACATAAATCATGGGAAATAAATTGTGGGACTTCAATCATATAACTTGGATCATAGAACGTAAAACATATAACTTGGATCATCGAACATAAATCATACAACTTGGATCATAGAACATAAATCATATAACTTGGTACTTGGCACATGGTGACTTATCTTGGTTACTTAGGTGACATTAAAACTTTCACTTAAACTGGGGCCGCCCTCATATTTCTCCCTTTTGAGAAATCTCTAGGCTATGAGCTCATACCACACTAGTCGTCACTAGTATCTAGACTTTTATCCCTTGGGATAAGTCAACTTCCCGACTTTAAGCACGGGTTTAGGGGGCTAGAATCACATTGTCCCCACCCTTAGTTTGGTGGTTTCAAAGGATTGCATTCTCATATTTTAAGTCACCCTAAGTTTAACATGTTACTTCAAGATGCCTCATAATTAATGCATAACACATAATTACCACTTCAGCATCTCTAAGGTCCTTTTAAAGAAGCAATAACATGAGATTATAAACCATCATATAAGGGTAATAGTTCACATGGCACCACATACGTCATGAGCTAACACATCAATTCATCATTAAATGAGAGGTACATAATCATCCTTTAAGGTAAAAATCCCTAAATCAGGTAACCTCAAACTTCCAAATTATTTTCTTATACCTCTGAGGGATTGATTAACCTCATTACCATGAGTTATTAAGTCCTAAAACCCAATTAATCATGGCTGGACAGCATTGGCAGTAAGCTTGTATTAGATGAATTACGGTGTTCTAGAAGATCCGTTTTAAACCCTTTCTCACATCCGACTTTTTCTATGATGCAACAATTAATACCTAAGCCAATTATGAGTCACTATCACTGATCTAGACATCATATAATGTGATTCTATGGATGTTGATCAATCTGGACAGAATTCATATTTTCTGTACCTATGGGGTTCTAGAATTCACATTTCAAGCAATTAAAATAACCAAACATGCTCCAAAATGTCTAGAACAATTAGCATATACTTGGCAAGGCATTCAAACATATTTAGACCACCCAAAACATAATTTAAGGTGCTGGAAATGATCATGGCAGAACCGAAATTGGTAAGTCATCAAATCATGTGTAAACTTTCTTTTTCATGTACATAGGTAACTAGTTTCTCTTGGAGCAATTTTGGGACTTCAAAAATACCTTGGAAATCAATTTAACTTGTCAAGAACTTTCATAAAATACATAGGGCAGCAACTCTTTAATTTTACTCATGGTTGAAACTTCTAAATATAAGAACGTACTCAAAAATACTTTCAAATGTCACTTATGTTTAGGAAAAACTTAAGACATAAACTATAGGCTTTTGTATCTAATGAAAAACTCATCCTAGAGCTTTCATCATCACATGGCCGAATGCATTTCAAGAAGATACCTTCTTGATTTAACTTTTCTCATGATGAAAAGGGCAAGCCTTTGAGCTCTAGTCTCTTAGGTGATGACATAAAAGTAAACGTGCTATGCATTCCATTTTATTCTTCGTTAGAGAGTAAAGTGAGAGCTTCAAAGTAAACATGAAATGCAAGAACTTGAAATTAAATGTGCAAGGCTCAAAGTAAATATGCAAGTTCCATTCTTTATTTTAGTGCTCTAGGCCCAGCAACAATCGACTTTAAGGCCGAAATAGAAAGGCTTCGAGATTATTTTAGGTGATGTGCAAGCTCTCGTTTTACATCTTTAAGTTCTTATGTGATGACTCAAAATATAAACATGGGATGCAAAGCTTGGAATTTAAACGTGCATTATGCAAGTTCATTCCTTATCTTGGGGTTTAGTGATAACATAGAAATAAACGTGCTATGCAAAGCATAAAGTAAACGTGAATGCAAGTTACTTTTATCTTGTCTAGAGCTCTTGCAAGACTTTTAAAAAGAACATAGTTCCAACCCAAACCTCATCCTCACAAGAAAAGAGAACTACTAGTACTAGAATACTCAAAATGAATCATGACCTTAAAAACTTGAAGATGGCCGAATCTTCATCAAGAAGAATAAACCATTTTTGAACTCTCGGGACCAAGATCTTGATGATTCAAACACCAACATCTCAAGTCCTCATCATTGAGTATTTTACTATGCTTTAAACTTCCACCAAAATCAAACTCATGGTAAACATAAAGGAATAAAACCAAAAACATACTTGGTCTAGGAACCAAGTTCAAGCTCTAGAGTTTTGTTCATTTGACATACATCAACATGAAGCCCTCATCATCAAGCTACCATTTTTTTTTCAAGTTCCAAAGGCCTTCATGGCCAAAACCTCAAAGAAAAGAGATGGAGTTTGTAACACCCCGATTTTTCTGTCCGAGGAAAATGACCAAAATGCCCTTGAGGTCATTTCCTGACCTGAACTCGAGGGTAACCAACTCGGTCATCCTCGAAGGGTCAATTCAATGTTTGAAGGGGATTGAATGGCCTTTGAATGCTTTCGGAAGCAAAAATTTCGTTTTCCGCAGTTTCGGGTCAAAATGACCAAAATACCCCTATAGCGTTTTTACACGGGTAAAGGTGCCGTTTGAGCCCGGAACTTTCCCCAGAGGTTTAAAAACATGTTTTCATGTGCCTAGAGGTCTCTGTTCAAGTCCCGGTGGTCCCGGGTGTAACACCCTAGTAATTAACCAGATACACCTAGGTTGAATCTGATTAATGACTAGACTTTACTCCTTGCTTTGGTTCTTTCTTCATAATTTGAAAATACTTAGTGAAATTACAAGCCATTTTTTTTTTTAAACACATAATTGAAAACATGAACCGAGTACAATGTGAACGAGTAAGCGGGGTATAATAAGACGTTTAAGAATATATCACATCATATTACTTAGGCTCCATCATATAACATCCATAAGCACATTATAGCATATATTTACATACAATAACCTCATTCAAAGGGTGGGTTATGTTCATACATCATTATCTTATGCAAACCCATAAAAGAAAATATACTTAAGCAAATACATGCCCCTAAACTAGATAACTCCATAAGCCGGGAAGGTTATCCTAAAACTAGGGTGCATGATCACACATAAATCTACTAAGAACCTTCTATGGCCACTGTCCCGAAATGGGGGAATAAATCCGATCCACTGATGAGCTCCCTCGGGAAGGGACACACGAGATGCACCAGGCTGGGGTCGCATGGACGGCCTTCTCGCTAACCTCGGCTGAACAACTGTTTCCTCACTACCCTCTCTTACACATGTGGGAGTAGGAGCAGAGCTCTCAGAATATACATGAGTAGGAGTGTCCTCTGAAGGATCAGTTTGAATATCTCGTCTCGGAACATACTGAAATCCATGGACAGCAGATGAAGCGGGATAAGAACGTAACATCCTTTCATCAAGTGGGCGTGCACGTTCAAAACCATTTCATCGCCATAGGGAGAAGTAGGAGAAAATCGATAACTAGGGACAGGATGTGCAAATGGACGTCCTATGTAAATAAAAACACGAACTGCGCACCACCCTTCAAAATGATACGAGCGATGCAGGATCATAGTGGAATTCCCAAGTAGGGGTATCAACGAACAGACGAATGTCGCCATTTGAATCTGGAGACAATGACGGAAATAAAGAAAAGGAGTGAGAATCTTGCTAAAGAATTCTCAGTAGGGTACCTCCTTCTATAGTGTCATCATCAAAGTCCCCAGGAACCTCGGGATTATTCTAAAATAGTGAGCATGCAAAGATTCATTTTACGTTCGGACAAATACTTAACCGAGGTTCGTCAAGTTTTAATCATCGTCTTATAATGCATCATAATCTTAACATGTCATATTTACAATGAACTTTTCCTTTATCATTACATCATTTTCCTCATCATCATTATCAAATAACATGCATAAAAGAACGTCATATAATATTAGCTACATGTGGACATAGTGCACATATTTCATTTCCTTAGGTGACTTAAAATCTTATCATCATCATTATTTTCCTTAGGCCACCCTATACTCCACCCTTTTGGGAGTAATTTAGGTTATGAGCTCATACTTTACTAGTCGTCACTAGCATATACTTATCCCTTTTGATAAGCTAAAGTCCCGACTCTACCCTTTTGAGAGAACGGGTTAGGGGGCTAAAATCACCTTTTCACCACCTATAGTCTGATGGTTCCAAAGGATCATTTTCTTATAAGTTTAAGTCACCATTAAATCTTTGCATGTTATATCATAATACAATTCATAAACATCATAATATTTTCTCATTTATAGTCTTAAGCTAGAATAATATATATCAACTGTAATCATGCATATGGGAGATTCCCAGGAAAGAGAGGTGGGTCACAATGGACACGCTTAAATACCAAGTCTTTCCTTAGAACCTTTCCAAATTACACTTTTACAATGACACACTTTCTTCTAGCAACAAAGGTAAATTTTACATAATAAAGAGCATTTCATGTATAAGCATTCTCATTATTTGCAACCGCAACTATAACATGCAAGCCAGGAAATCATTCAATGATATCAAGTACTTAATAAGCATCCAATCCTTACATAGAATTATCAATTATAGAACTAATTAGTTACTAAACCAATTATGAATCATTCTCTTAACAATAAACCATAATTATCACAACTTCAATCATATCAAATGATTATCACACATTGATACTAAACTCAGATCAGTGAGCGAATCATGAACCTCATGCAATTACATAGAATCATATTTTAAGTGCATATAAAATACTAGTTCCCGTAAAATCCTTGCAAAGCCTTAAAACTCATTTAGAAACTAGTTCTTTTGTCAAATTTGGGAGGATCTTCACAATTAAAATTCTCACTTAAGATAAAAGGAGTAAGTCTTGAGCTTTAGAGATTTAGGTGACATCTTAGAATTATAAACATGCTATGCAACCTTATTTTAATCTTATCTTTATAAGGTGATAGCTTGGAATTATAAACATGGTATGCAATTCCATTTCTTTATCTTTAAGATTTAAGGTGATGACTTGAAAATTAAACATAATGCAAGAACTTGAAATATAAACATGATACAAGAAACTGGAGCGGTAATCCGCATTGCAACGATAGAGGGAGAAGAGATTATTATTACATCTTTTTAAGCTCCAATCTCAAGACTTTTTAAAGAATAAATTCTTTAACTCCAATAATCATATTTCTTTGCTTGTGATACATGGGCAAGTCTTTGAGCTCTAGGATCTTTAGGTGATGGCATAAAATAAACATGCCATGCGTTGATTCTTTTAGCCATTATAAAATATAGTGAGAGCATAAATTAAATATGAGATGCAACCTCTTTATTATCTTGAAAGATTAAGTGATGACTTGAAACATAAACATGAAATACAAGCTTGGAATTTAAACATGAGAAATGCAAGTTCATTTATTCATTCTTGAAAATTTAGTGATGACATAGAAGGTAAACATGGTTATGCAAAGCATAAACTTAATCATGGATGCAAATTCATTTTGTTTCTTTACTAGAGCTCCTTCAAGACTTTAAAAGAATTATAAATTCAACCCAATACATATCTTAACAAGAAATAAAACATAAAAGGAAAAAATACATCTTTCAAGTTCTAAACTAAAAATCTTTGTTTTAGCATCATAAAACATTATTCTTTAAAGTTTTGCATCAAGTGGAATTTTCAAGCTTTAGAGGCCTAACTTGTGATGGATTTACAATCCACCCTCAAGGTCCTCATCATCAAGCCATCATCTTAGTTCCACCTAGGCCATATGGTTGAATTGGTTAAAGAAAAATTGAAGAAGAAAACCAAAATGAAAAGCTAAGGTAAGTTCATAATTTCATCATTTTGAGCTAAAAACACAACCCCTCAAAGCATAGAAATAAATTTAGAAACTACTCCCTACCTAATCTGAGTTGAAGAAGAGGAAGAGAACTTGGTTTCTTGAAGTGAAATGAAACAAAATCTCTTTGAAAAAATTGAAGAAAGAATTCAGCCAAAGAGGAGGAAGAAAGAAAGTTTTTGGTGCTCTTAAAAACTAGTTATGAACTAAGCATTCTAAGACCACTCAAGCAAGCCTATTTATAGAAGATTTTGAGGCTTCTAATTGGCCAAAATGATGAGGTAGTGGACGGAATTTTGCAGGAGAAATAAGGGAGGAAAAATCATTTTAGACAAAGTTGTATGAAATTAAGGAATTATGTCTCTTATGGTGACATTTTGGCATTTTGTTTTAGTGCAACTTTTGGCAATAATTCAGCTGCATAATGGCATCAATAATTTCGTCCATTACAGCCCAAAGAAGTGAAATTTGTGTGTTCCATGCATTATTTAGGTGTAGGCAAGGTATTCATGTAATTTAGAGAATTTACGGTTAAAGGTTTAAGTGAATTAGTAAGCAATTTGGGTGTTTTTGAGCAATTTTGGGTTCTAATCAATCTAAATACATAATTTTGACTCTAGATTAATATTTAGAATTTAATAAGCTTTAATTTGAGCCTAATATTGCTTAGGTTTCGGTATACGAATCAAAAATCCCAAAATTCGCAAAACTGCCCAAAAATAGGGGCAAAATCGTACTTTCACTTAAAAATTGCCCGAGGCCACCCGAGCTTAACCAATGGTTAATCATGGCTTAAAAACACATTTTAAAACATTTTAGTGAGGTTCGGGCTCAGTCGGCACGCACATCGGAGTTAAAACGACCTTGAGGCGTTTTGGTCATTTTGCGCGTCGGAACTCAAAATTGAGATCCTTCTGCTCTATTAACACACATAACACAAACAATCCCTTATTATCCTCAAAATATCCCCTTGAGAATAGGTGGGGCCCACGATCCTCATTTTCTGAGTAAAATAACTTCAGGGGCATTTTGGTCATTTTATACGTACAGAAATTCGGGATTTGTGACTCTCGCATGAATCGTTCCTAACCTCTCTTCTAATGTTATATTCCTTTATTGAGGATTGTTCGGCCTCAAATCTTATGTAATAATTACCTACGGTAATTCGGTAATTGAGTAATTTCTAATGACATAAAAATTACTGATAAAATTGGGGTGTTACATTACTCCCCTCCTTAAAAAGAATTTAGCCCAAAATTCGTTACTGAGAACAACTTCGGGGTATTGTGCTTTCATGTTTGATTCCAGCTCCCATGTAAGTCCTTCGGTTTCACCTGTCCCCATGCTACTTTGACCAGTGCAGTACCTTGTTCATAATTGCTTAACTCCTGGGTCGACGATTCTTGTGGGTAGTAAGTTAAATGTCAGGTTATCTCTTAATTGTACATGTTCTGGCTCTAGTACATGACTCGGTCGATTGATACTTTCTTAGCGAGAGACATGGAAAACATCATGAAGGTTGGATAGACTTCGGGGTAGGGCTATCTGGTAGGCTCTGAGTCCTACTTTGGTAAGGATTTCAAGCGGACCAAGAAATGCGGGGCTCAATTTCTTTACTTTTATTGCTCGGCCTATGCCTGTGGTGGGGGTGATCCTTAGGAACACGTGGTCCCTTCTTGAAAATCTAGCGGTTTCGCCGCTTGTCCGCATAGTTTTTAATCGACTTTGAGCAGTAAGAATCTTATCCTAATCTTCTTGATTTGTTCCGTTGTTTCCCTCACAATATCGGTCCGAGTAACCTTTGCTCTCAGGGTTCATACCAACATAAGGGAGATTGACATTTCCGTCCATAGAGGGCCTCATCTGATGCCATACCGATACTTGCATGATAAGCGTTGTTATATGCAAATTCAATCAGTGGCAGGTACTTATCCCAACTTCCCCTTTGATCTAAAACACATGCCCTTAACATATCCTCCAAGGTTTGGATAGTTCTTTCAGATTGACCGTCTGTTTGGGGGTGATAGGCCGTGCTTAGACACGACTTTGAACCAAATGCCTTTTGAAAGGCTCCCAAAATCGTGACGTAAACCGCGGATCCCGGTCAGAGATTATCGTCGTCGGTACCCCATGTAACCTTACTATCTCCTCAATATATAATTCTGCTAACCTATCCAAGGAATAAGTCACCTTAATAGCTAAAAAGTGGGCTGACTTCGTCAATCGATCCACGATTACCCATATGGTATCATGATTCATTTGGGTCCTCGGTAATCCAGTCACAAAATCCATGGAGATATTATCCCACTTCCACTCAGGGATCGACAGAGGTTGCAGCATTCCAGAGGTAGTTTTGGTGTTCAATCTTCACCTTTTGACACACCAAGCACGTACTCACCCATGTGCACACATCTTTCTTCATTCTAGGCCACCGTAACATCTTCTTCAAATTTTGATACATCTTGGTGGCACCAGGATGAAGGGTAAAATGGCTCTTATGGGCTTCCTCCAAAATATCCTTTCGGAGGCCACCACTAGCAGGTACACATATTCGACCTTTAAACCTCCACAAATCGTCCATTCCTTGGGTAAAACCTATCAACTTTCCTGCCTTCTTGCCCCTAAAGTCTCTTGAAACTCAACATCGTCCCTTGAGCTTGAACAATCCTTTCTTTGAACTCACTTGTCACTCTAAGATGACAAGCTCGATGCCCTTAGTGGTCAAAGTCAATTCTAGGTTTAAGTGCCTAAATTGCTCAATCAATTGAACCTCCTTCACCATCAAGCGGGACACTTGTAAGGACTTCCTGCTCAAAGCATCGGCTACTACATTAGCTTTACCAGGATGGTAGTTCAATCCAAAATCATAATCTTTCAAGAACTCCATCCATCGCCTTTGCCTCATGTTTAGCTCTTTTTGATCAAAGAGATATTTCAAACTCTTGTGATCGGAAAAACACCTCAAACTTAACTCCATATAAATGGTGTCTCCAAATCTTTAGAGCAAACACGACTGGCTAACTCAAGGTCATGGGTAAGGTAGTTTGCCTCATGTAGCTTGAGTTGTCTTGATGCATAGGCCACCACTTGCCTATCTTGCATCAATACACAACCTAAACCCTTTTTTGAAGCATCACAATACACCTCGAAAGGCACATTGGGGTCGGGTAACACTAAAACAGGGTAGAGGTTAGCTTGTGTTTTAACTCTTGAAAGCTCTTTTCACACTCAGGGTCCATGAAAAAGGGTGTTCTTCCTAGTCGGCTGGTCAAAGGTAGGGAAATCTGGGAAAATCCTTTGATAAATCGCGGTAATAACCGGCTAAACCCAAAAAGCTCCTTACTTGATTCTGATGGTTGGTCTTTCCCGATTTACTACCGCTTCTACCTTACTAGGATCTCTGACAATTCCTTTCTTAGATACTACATGCCCTAAAAATTGCACCTTATCCAACCAAAACTCACACTTGGAAATCTTGGCATATAGTTTCTTTTCCTTCAAGATCTTCAGTACTATGGTCAGGTGGCATTCATGCTCTTCATGGGTCTTAGAATATATGAGAATGTCATCTATAAAGACAACTACAAACTGATCTAAATAGGGCCGAAAGATCCTATTCATGTAATCCATAAAAATAGCTGGAGCATTGGTTAACCCAAAGGACATTACTGCAAACTCAAAATGGCCGTATCGAGTGCGAAAGGCCATTTTAGGTATGTCTTCATCTCTCACTCTAATTTGATGGTAGCCTGACCTCAAATCTATCTTAGAAAACACTACCGCACCTTTCAGTTGGTCCATCAAATCATCGATCCTAGGCAGAGGATACTTGTTTTTCACCGTTACTTTATTCAACTGCCGATAATCTACACACATCCTCATACTCCCATCCTTTTTCTTTACAAACAACACAGGGGCTCCCCAAGGTGATGCATTAGGCCTAACAAACTTTTTCTCCAATAAATCTTCCAATTGAGTTTTCAACTCAGTCAATTCTAATGGGGACATCCTGTATGGGGCTATGGATATAGGTCCTGCACCCGGAAGCAATTCTATGGAAAACTCTATCTCTCTCTTGGGGGGAAACTCTGGTATCTCATCTGGAAATACTTCAGGATAATTTCTTACTATTGGTATCTCATCGATACTTTGCTCAAAGTCTACATCACTAGCGGCTAAGAAAATGTAACCTTTACTCTCACCCTTACCACAATCCATTTCCACAGCAGTTATGTAAAGACTTATGGGTTTGTTAGGTTCAATAGGAACAGGAAGAAAAGTGATGGTTTTCTCATAGATTTAACGATTACGGTTGGCCTCAAGCCAATCCATGCCAAGAATCACATCTAAACCTCGCATGGGTAAGCAAATAAGATCTAAAACAAAGGATCTATTATCTATAATAAAACTACAATCTAAACAACATTTACAAGTCCTAACTTGGGTTTTCCAGCCCGGGTGGAAACAATAAGGTCAAAAGGAAGCTCAGTCATAGGTAAATTAAGGCTTTTAACACATGAATGGGAGATAAAAGAATGACAAGCGCCTGATTCATATAGTACAATTAAGTCTTTACCATGCATATTACCCTTACCTTCCACGAGATTTCGTGACTTCGTTGTTTCTTGACATTAACGATAAATACCCTTCCCTGGTATTGCGGCTTGGGATTGGGGGTTGGCGGGTTTCTTTCAGTGCATTCTCGGGAGTAATGACCTGGTTTTCCACACCGATAGCACACGTTTGTTCCGGCTCGACATGGCATGCTCCCATGATTCTTGCCGCACTTGGGACATTCCATGGATGGCGCAGCCGTGGAGGTCTTCTGGACCTCTTTGTGGTGCTTTCCCTTTATTGTTGTTATTGTTGTTGTTGTGATTATTCTTTGGGGTTATTGTTGTAGCGGTTGTTATTATAGCGATTGTTGTTGTTTGGCCTTCCTTGTTGAAAATTTCTTTGTGTCCCATGTGGTCTTGATTGAGGGGGAAATGGAGGTCGATTACGCCTCTTGAGCTACGACCTTGAGGTGTCAACTTTTTGGTAATATTATCTGACTTTGGGGTGTTTAGTTTTCTCGACCTTCTTCAATAATCCGACATTTGTTAACTAGGGTAGAGAAATCCTAATCTCCAAATGTGCAAGCGCCACATTAAGTTCCGTCTTCAACCACGACTCGTATTTAATGCATTTCGGTACTCATCAGGATTTCCTTGGTACATTCTTGAGAACTTAATGAGTTCTTCAAATCTGGCGATTATCTTGGGCCACATTCATATTCCTTGGACAAATTGCATGAATTCAATGTCCTTGGCATTTCTAAGCCGACTACGGAAAGTACTTTTCATAAAAATGGACCTTGAAAAGTTCCCAATCAATGTCCACATCGGTCGTCTCCAGGAGTCTTTGAACACCCGTCCACCAGAAACCGGCATCACCTTCAAGCATATGAGTAGCGAATGTGACCTTTTGCTCCTCCGAGCATGGGACTACAGCAAAGACCTTCTCAATATTCCGAATCCATTCATCTGCAATATTTGGATTGAGTGTCGGCTTGAAAACTGGTGGGTTTGCCTTACGAAACTCCCAAAGCAGGCATGTTCTGGAATCTCATGTCCTTGATTCATATTGGCTTGACGATCCTGATCCATTCGTTCCATCATCATTCTCATGGTCCTTGCTACGTCGCGGAGTGCTTCGGCTGTCTCGTTGTCTTGATTATTACGTCTGCGCTCCTAGTGCATTGTCGACGTGCCATTGGTCCCTATACACACAAAGCGGCAACAACGAGGTGATCAGGCCCAATATTCCATGCAAAGTGAGCAAGTTACCATGGCACTTTCAACATCTGATAGTCATGTATTTCTAATCCTCAAGCTCATCCTAATGATAAACATCTACACATGACGTCACTAACGTATTATGCTTTAGAAGCATAGCTAGTCCAATCCTCAGGCTCCATGAGAATCGAACTGCTCTGATACCAAAATGTAACACCCTAGTAATTAACCAGATACACCTAGGTTGAATCTGATTAATGACTAGACTTTACTCCTTGCTTTGGTTCTTTCTTCATAATTTGAAAATACTTAGTGAAATTACGAGCCATTTTTTTTTTAAACACATAATTGAAAACATGAGCCGAGTACAACGTGAGCAGTAAGCGGGGTATAATAAGACGTTTAAGAATATATCACATCATATTACTTAGGCTCCATCATATAACATCCATAAGCACATTATAGCATATATTTACATACAATAACCTCACTCAAAGGGTGGGTTATGTTCATACATCATTATCTTATGCAAACCCATAAAAGAAAATATACTTAAGGAAATACATGCCCCTAAACTAGATAACTCCATAAGCCGGGAAGGTTATCCTAAAACTAGGGTGCATGATCACACATAAATCTACTAAGAACCTTCTATGGCCATTGTCCTGGAAATGGGGGAATAAATCCGATCCACTGATGAGCTCCCTCGGGAAGGGACACACGAGATGCACCAGGCTGGGGTCGCATGGACGGCCTTCTCGCTAACCTCGGCTGAACAACTGTTTCCTCACTACCCTCTCTTACACGTGTGGGAGTAGGAGCAGAGCTCTCAGAATATACATGAGTAGGAGTGTCCTCTGAAGGATCAGTTTGAATATCTCGTCTCGGGAACATACTGAAATCCATGGACAGCAGATGAAGCGGGATAAGAACGTAACATCCTTTCATCAAGTGGACGTGCACGTTCGAAAACCATTTCATCGCCATAGGGAGAAGTAGGAGAAAATCGATAACTAGGGACAGGATGTGCAAATGGACGACCTATGTAAATAAAAACACGAATGCACAAGACCTCCCTTCAAAATGATACGAGCGATGCATCGGATCATAGTGGAATTCCCAAGTAGGGGTATCAACGAACAGGACGAATGTCGCCATTTGAATCTGGAGACAATGACGGAAATAAAGAAAAGGGAGTGAGAATCTTGCTAAAGAATTCTCAGTAGGGTACCTCCTTCTATAGTGTCATCATCAAAGCTCCCAGGAACCTCGGGATTATTCTAAAATAGTGAGCATGCAAAGATTCATTTTAAGTTCGGACAAATACTTAACCGAGGTTCGTCAAGTTTTAATCATGCGTCTTATAATGCATCATAATCTTAACATGTCATATTTACAATGAACTTTTCCTTTATCATTACATCATTTTCCTCATCATCATTATCAAATAACATGCATAAAAGAACGTCATATAATATTAGCTACATGTGGACATAGTGCACATATTTCATTTCCTTAGGTGACTTAAAATCTTATCATCATCATTATTTTCCTTAGGCCACCCTATACTCCACCCTTTTGGGAGTAATTTAGGTTATGAGCTCATACTTTACTAGTCGTCACTAGCATATACTTATCCCTTTTGATAAGCTAAAGTCCCGACTCTACCCTTTTGAGAGAACGGGTTAGGGTGCTAAAATCACCTTTTCACCACCTATAGTCTGATGGTTCCAAAGGATCATTTTCTTATAAGTTTAAGTCACCATTAAATCTTTGCATGTTATATCATAATACAATTCATAAACATCATAACATTTTCTCATTTATAGTCTTAAGCTAGAATAATATATATCAACTGTAATCATGCATATGGGAGATTCCCAGGAAAGAGAGGTGGGTCACAATGGACACGCTTAAATACCAAGTCTTTCCTTAGCCAGAACCTTTCCAAATTACACTTTTACAATGACACACTTTCTTCTAGCAACAAAGGTAAATTTTACATAATAAAGAGCATTTCATGTATAAGCATTCTCATTATTTGCAACCGCAACTATAACATGCAAGCCAGGAAATCATTCAATGATATCAAGTACTTAATAAGCATCCAATCCTTACATAGAATTATCAATTATAGAACTAATTAGTTACTAAACCAATTATGAATCATTCTCTTAACAATAAACCATAATTATCACAACTTCAATCATATCAAATCATTATCACACATTGATACTAAACTCAGATCAGTGGCCGAATCATGAACCTCATGCAATTACATAGAATCATATTTTAAGTGCATATAAAATACTAGTTCCCCGTAAAATCCTTGCAAAGCCTTAAAACTCATTTAGAAACTAGTTCTTTTGTCAAATTTGGGAGGATCTTCACAATTAAAATTCTCACTTAAGATAAAAGGAGTAAGTCTTGAGCTTTAGAGATTTAGGTGACATCTTAGAATTATAAACATGCTATGCAACCTTATTTTAATCTTATCTTTATAAGGTGATAGCTTGGAATTATAAACATGGTATGCAATTCCATTTCTTTATCTTTAAGATTTAAGGTGATGACTTGAAAATTAAACATAATGCAAGAACTTGAAATATAAACATGATACAAGAAAGCTGAGCGGCGGTAATCCGCCTGAGAACGATAGAGGGAGAAGAGATTATTATTACATCTTTTTAAGCTCCAATCTCAAGACTTTTTAAAGAATAAATTCTTTAACTCCAATAATCATATTTCTTTGCTTGTGATACATGGGCAAGTCTTTGAGCTCTAGGATCTTTAGGTGATGGCATAAAATAAACATGCCATGCGTTGATTCTTTTAGCCATTATAAAATATAGTGAGAGCATAAATTAAATATGAGATGCAACCTCTTTATTATCTTGAAAGATTAAGTGATGACTTGAAACATAAACATGAAATACAAGCTTGGAATTTAAACATGAGAAATGCAAGTTCATTTATTCATTCTTGAAAATTTAGTGATGACATAGAAGGTAAACATGGTTATGCAAAGCATAAACTTAATCATGGATGCAAATTCATTTTGTTTCTTTACTAGAGCTCCTTCAAGACTTTAAAAGAATTATAAATTCAACCCAATACATATCTTAACAAGAAATAAAACATAAAAGGAAAAAATACATCTTTCAAGTTCTAAACTAAAAATCTTTGTTTTAGCATCATAAAGCATTATTCTTTAAAGTTTTGCATCAAGTGGAATTTTCAAGCTTTAGAGGCCTAACTTGTGATGGATTTACAATCCACCCTCAAGGTCCTCATCATCAAGCCATCATCTTAGTTCCACCTAGGCCATATGGTTGAATTGGTTAAAGAAAAATTGAAGAAGAAACCCAAAATGAAAAACTAAGGTAAGTTCATAATTTCATCATTTTGAGCTAAAAACACAACCCCTCAAAGCATAGAAATAAATTTAGAAACTACTCCCTACCTAATCTGAGTTGAAGAAGAGGAAGAGAACTTGGTTTCTTGAAGTGAAATGAAACAAAATCTCTTTGAAAAATTGAAGAAAGAATTCAGCCAAAGAGGAGGAAGAAAGAAAGTTTTTGGTGCTCTTAAAAACTAGTTATGAACTAAGCATTCTAAGACCACTCAAGCAAGCCTATTTATAGAAGATTTTGAGGCTTCTAATTGGCCAAAATGATGAGGTAGTGGACGGAATTTTGCAGGAGAAATAAGGGAGGAAAAATCATTTTAGACAAAGTTGTATGAAATTAAGGAATTATGTCTCTTATGGTGACATTTTGGCATTTTGTTTTAGTGCAACTTTTGGCAATAATTCAGCTGCATAATGGCATCAATAATTTCGTCCATTACAGCCCAAAGAAGTGAAATTTGTGTGTTCCATGCATTATTTAGGTGTAGGCAAGGTATTCATGTAATTTAGAGAATTTACGGTTAAAGGTTTAAGTGAATTAGTAAGCAATTTGGGTGTTTTTGAGCAATTTTGGGTTCTAATCAATCTAAATACATAATTTTGACTCTAGATTAATATTTAGAATTTAATAAGCTTTAATTTGAGCCTAATATTGCTTAGGTTTGATTATCTGAATCAAAAATCCCAAAATTCGCAAAGCGCCCAAAGCAGGGGGCAAAATCGTACTTTCACTTAAAAATTGCCCGAGGCCACCCGAGCTTAACCAATGGTTAATCATGGCTTAAAAACACATTTTAAAACATTTTAGTGAGGTTCGGGCTCAGTCGACGCACATCGGAGTTAAAGCGACCTTGAGGCGTTTTGGTCATTTCGCGCGTCGGAACTCAAAATTGAGATCCTTCTGCTCTATTAACACACATAACACAAACAATCCCTTATTATCCTCAAAATATCCCCTTGAGAATAGGTGGGGCCCACGATCCTCATTTTCTGAGTAAAATAACTTCAGGGGCATTTTGGTCATTTTATACGTACAGAAATTCGGGATTTACGACTTTCGCATGAATCGTTCCTAACCTCTCTTCTAATGTTATATTCCTTTATTGAGGATTGTTCGGCCTCAAATCTTATGTAATAATTACCTACGGTAATTCGGTAATTGAGTAATTTCTAATGACAGTAAAAATTACAGTAAAAATTGGGGCGTTACACCGGGCAGTTTTAGTGCAAAATTACGATTTTGCCCCTAGAATAGTGTTTTTAAGCTTAATGACGTAATTAAGCAAACCTAAGCAATATTAGGCTCTAAACGAAGATTAATTTATTTCCCTAATTAATCTAGAGTCAAAATAATTTATTAAAGTTAATTAGAACCTAAAATTGCTTAGATTAAACTTAAATCCCTTTTTAGAACTCAAGATTCCTAGTCTTGGAATCTTGAATAGTGTTTTCTCTCTCCAATTCCTTAAATCAAGGAAATGTGTCTAGAGTTGTTTAGACTCTAAATTGAGGATTTAACTCTCTAATGGTGCAAGACCACTCCTTAATTATGTCTAGACCACCTTAATTACCCATTTTCCTTACCTAAACACTTTCTTACAAATTCCTAATCTTAAGCATAATCAAAGATACACCTAAACACAACTCTAAACCACAATTAAAATGCAAACTAATCCTCCCCATGGGCTGATGCATTTCGGCCACATCCTTCCCCATTGACCACATGTTTAATTATTTTCTCACTCAAAGAGCCATGCTTGAGCCATACCTTGAGCCATACCTCACCATGCTTTGAACCATACCTCACCATACCTCAAGAACACATTATCTCACCTCATGGAACTCATGGGAAGCCCTCCAATCTGCACATATGGCCGAAGCTCCTCTCCTCCATGAGCTCCCTCCATTTGTTTCATTTCTCTATAAATAGAATGCCTTGAGGAGCTTGCACCACTTTTAGATCATTTGCTAAGTTTAGGAAACACTCAAAGCTTTTCTTTTTCTCTCAAAGTTTTTGTGTTCTTCAAGTTCTTGGAGTTCTTCAAGTTCTTCATCTTCTTCATCTTCTTCTTCCATCTTCAAGTTCATCACACCAAGTAGGGATTTTCTTTCATGAATTCTTTCTTTAGAGTTCTTGCTTCAAGCTTTATGTTCATAGTTTCTCTTGATTCTTTTTAGAACTTCTTTTCCTTTCCTTGTTCTTGCTCATTTTTCGGCCATGGGCCTTGGAGTTCAAAGAAATGAGAGCTTGATGATGAGAGTTTCATGATGATGTTCATCACTTGAAACAAACTCTAGAGCTTGATCTTTGTTCTTGAGCAAAAGTGTTTCTAGTTTTTCCTTTCTTGAACCTTTGAGAACTTTAACTTTGATGTTGTTTCAAAATGGTTCTAATGACTCAATGATGAGGTCTCATGATGTTGGTGTTAGTATATCACCAAGATCATGGATTCTAGAGTTTCAAACATTTCTTTTCTTTCCTTGAAGTTTCGGCCATTACCTTTCCTTTTCATGCTAGATGTTTGATTTTCTAAATATGTTATGTTGAGTTCTAAGAACTCTAGACTTTTACTTTGTCTTGGTTTGATGAGTTTGGGTTGAGGTTTAAGTTCCTTTAAAGTCTTGTTAAGAGCTCTAGAAAGATAAAATGAACTTGCATAATTTATTTTATGCTTGCATTCATATTTACATTCTTGCTATGCATCTTTATTTTCAAGCTATCACCTAAGAACATAAAGATTAAAATGGAACTTGCATCTTCACTTAATTTAATTCTCGAAGCCTTTCTATTTCGGCCTTAAAGTCGATTGTTGTTGGGCCTAGAGCACTAAAATAAAGAATTGAACTTGCATTATCACCTAATTAATTTCTCGAATGCCTATCTATTTCGGCCTTAAAGTCGATTGTTGTTGGGCCAAGAGCACTAAAATAAAGAATTGAATCTTGCATATTTACTTTCAAGCTTGCGTTTAAGATTATGCTTCAGATATTTACTTTCAAGCTTGCGTTTAAATTATGCCTTGCATATTTAATTTCAAGTCATCACTTTACTTTGAAAGCAAGATTAAAAATGAAAAGCATGAGCACGTTTAGTTTATGTCGTAACTCAAGAACCTAGAGCTCAAAGACTTGCCCATTTCATTCCAAGTTAAAGTTTAATGTAAACCATACATTGAATGTACGTTTTTCGGCCAAGTAGTGATGATGGACTTCCAATGAGTTTTCATCTAGCTACTAGGACCAATAGTCTATGTTTTAAGTGTTCCTTAAAGTTTTACAAATCTTCATAAGGTTATGTCATTACAAGATGTGATTCCAATCTCCTTTAGGGGATGGAATATGTTTTGGTCACTGACCTAAGGCTTCACTTAGCCTCTTGATGATTTAAAATGTCTTGCAAAGAGTTTTAGAAATTCTAGATTGATTCCGAGAGAAACTAGTTAACTTATGTACCTAGAAATGTCAATTTACTTCTCTTATTGAGGCAAGATGTTTTCGGTTCTGATGTGGTGAATGTGATGCTGTATGATGATGTTTTAATGTGTTGGAATGTGTGAAAATATCGTATGATGATGTAGAAGCGATCCTATGCATGATAGGTGAGAAACTAGCTAACTAGAAATACCGTAAAGCTAGAATTTAACATAGTTTTGACCCATTTGTTTATGGAACTAATCCAAACTGTTTTAATGGGAACATAATCAGATTTAGATTGTTTAGACATGAAAAACATGGTATCATTTGAGCTAGAATTGAATTTTAGCACCTATAATGAAACTAGTAACTAGAAAACCGTAAAAGTGCAAGTTTAGAACGCTTAGAACATTTATTTTTATAGATTCTGTCCAGCACCCTTACAACATGATAAACATGATTAATAATTAGTCCTTAAGCATAGGAATGCCTCATAATTGATTTAGATTTAATCCATAAGCCTTAGTAAACGGAACCAAGAAAGGGTCTAAAACGTAAGTTCTAGAACCCCGTATTCACATGTTAGGATTTCCACCCTATGCTATTCAGATTTAAAAGTAAAATGAGAGGATTATGAATGATGTTTAATTATGAGCCTTAGGTGCTTAAAATATGAACGACGGGTGTAGAGAACTATATCTCAAGATTAAGACCCGTAAGGGTCAAAGCATAAGCTACCGTAAGGGTAAGCGTTTGGATGATTTATGATGATGCATGAAGTATGCTAATGATGATGATGTTATTCATATGAGGAATTTATGAGATTATATGTTAATGTGGCATAAAGCAAATTTGGAAGGAAATTGGGTGTAATGAGCGTTTGGGCGCCGAATTTCCGACAAATTTGGGGACTTAAAGAGATTTTGAAAATTAAGGTACTAAGATGGGTTCTAGGATGACACCGGTTCGGCCGAGCACCTCGATAGAACTCATGTGACATCGGTACCATTTTATACTCTTAGGTGACACCGGTTCGGCCGAGCACCCCTAAGAGTTTTGCCCCCTAACCCATACTCAGATAGTCGGGATTTATGATACGCTTATCGTTAAGTGGTAAGTAAGAACTAGTGACGACTAGTTAAGGTATGAGCTCATAACCTAGATGTATGACACGTTGTGGGTGACATCGGTTGGCCGAGCACCCCGATTCGATTGTCTTTTAGGGTGGCCCATGAGGAAGAGAAGTTCATGATTATGATTATGTCACTCAGTTTTGTCCCATATGAATGTTACTATTGCCACTTTGTGCCACCAATGATGATGATGCTTGATGTTATGTTTTATGTATGTGCATTAGGTAGTGCCATGCATACATTTTCTATTATGTTGCATTCATGACATTAAGATCATCTTAAAATGAATGGACCTTGGCTAACGTATATTTTGAAGTTTAAAATGAACTAAATGCATGTTTAGACTTTTCGCATAATTAAACCCAAGGTTCCTGAGGACGTAGATGATGGCACCTAGGTAGTAGGAGGCCTCTTGAGATTCTTTAGCAAGATTCTCACTCCCTCTATCTCTTTCTTTCCGTCACGTCTTCAGATGGCGACGTTCGTAGTGTTCGTAGACACCCCGACATGGGAGGTGCACTATGACCCGACTCACGGGTCATACCATTTTGAGGGGCAGTGCACGGTGCGGATTTTCATGTTCGTAGGGCGCCCGCCGCTCATCCGTGCACACCGTCACTTCTCCCGATTGCACCCTATGGCGGCGGCGGCGGGTTTTGGCGTCGCGGCGTCGCGCATGGCGAGAGAGTACTCCGTGAGCACCGCCGCCTTAGCCATGGGAGATTATCCCGACTACGTGCCCCGGACCTACTTCTCGGAGACCGACCCATCCGAGGACCCGCCTACCCATCCGTATAGCGAGAACTCTGCCCCCTCTCCACCACAGATAAGGGAGGGCAGTGAGGATACCGTGACTCAGCCACGGCTTGCGCGACGACCGGAGATGCGACCATACCGTGGGGGTCACCCTCGATCCCCATTCCGCCTCTTCATGTCCGAGGAGCTCGCCCAGTTTCCCGGATATCTGCCTCATTCGCGAGATGGACGCGATGAGAGGTGACGATCGTCCGATGGAGTACCCGGTTAGAGCACACACCACTTAGATGGGGATAAACCTTCTTTTGTTTAGAGGTTATCCTATTAGATGCACTCGGGTAGGGGAGTAGATTATGTTTATGTTTATGTTGTATTTTCTTTCATGTATTTCCATGTACTAAATCAAGTCCCACGCTTATAAGTGGGCAAATTATAATTATATATATGAGATGTTATTCAGTGTCTCTCATGATGTGCCCTTATATGCTTTATGCTATGACGTTATGAGATGTATGTTTTGTCCGTCGCAAGTTATATCGCATCACGCGGCTCTCACTTTCATTTCAAAAAAAATTACCCGTATTTTCCGCTAAGTAATTCAAAGTTAAATGAGAACTATGAAGTAACAGACTAATGATTAACCTAAATATGTTCTAGAGTATTGGGTTAAAAATTAGGATGTTACAGAGTTTTCAAAGGTCCAAGAAAAACACAACTATTTCTTGAGAAAAACTTGGAAATAATAAACTTTTCTTAAGAAAACTCAAGCTTTAGAGGTTGTTAAGTGACAAGCACCCTCATGACAACCTCATCATCAAGCTTTCATTTTTCTCATGGGTTTAGGCCCTCATGGCCAAAACATTAAAGGAGAAAGGAGAAGTTCAAACATTCAAGAGAAACATGACCTCATGTTCAACTAAACTTGTAAAAGATGAAACCTTTCTTTGAGAAAAACTCAAGCTTTAGAGGCCTCATGTGAGATGAACTCATGGTGGCCTTGAGGCCGAAAATGAAAGGAAAAGAAAAGGAAGAAACCGAAAATGAAGAAGCAACATGGAGGTTCCACCTTTCATCATTTCCCAACAAGATTCAACATAGAAATGAAAAACATATTTAGAAAAGTTCCCTACCTTGTGGTTTTCGAAAAGAAGAGGAAGAACTTGAGCTTGAAGAACTCTTGGAAGCTTGAGAGAAAACCTCAAAGTGCTCTAAACTCTAAGCTTTAGTAAAATGAACAAAGGTGCTTTAAGTTCCCTAAGCTACCTATTTATAGAGAAGTAAAATGAATTGAAATGATGGTGGCCTTTTAGGGGGAAACATTCGGCCACTTTACAGCCACATGGGGGAGGAAATATCTTTGTTCAAAGCATGGTGTTAGTCATTCAAAGCATGGTAAAAAGTCTAGCTATGCATGTCCTAAGGTATGGCTAACAATGTAGCTTATTTCCAAACCTTTTAAATGAATAAAATCACAAAATTTTGGGCTGTAAAGGAGTGGAAAAAACCATGCATTCCATGTCAAAAAAGGAAGAAAATATTTTCTAATCTTGAATTTCCAAAGCATAGGTAAGGTGGTGTAAGACATGTTGTCTTGAAAAGTTTGATTGAAAGCTTGAATGACCACAAAAACAATTCATTCTTTTTGAATTTGAATGACATAAATATTTTTATTTTAGAAATGAATTGAAAACCTTGATTGATGTATGACAACTTTTCTTGGAAGAGAAAGCATTTTTGGGAAAAGAAATATGAATAGTGAAAATACTATTCATAGTTGCTTTTTCTTTAAAGAAAGGAAAGAATTAGAATTGAGTTGCAAATTTCCCTAAGCAATTTTAGATTCTAATTAACCTTAAATAATTATTTTAGCTTGAGATTAATTAAGAAAATTAATTAACCTTTCATTAGAGCCTAATATTGCTTAGGTTTGAGTTAAATAACTCGTTAGGCTTAAAATGCATTAAGCAGGAGTAAAATCGTAATTTTTATCAAAAGTTGCCCGGGACCTCCGGGACTTAGACCAACATGGTTCATGTCTTAAAACATCATTTTTGATCTCCGGGACGAGTCCGGGTCGGAGTCAAAACTTAAAACTGCCTTAAATCGAGTTAGGGGTATTTTGGTCATTTGTACACAGAAATCTCAGAAATGAGGTTTTTCTGCTCCGTTGGACATTCACAATCATACAATCCCCTCCATATAACATATGAACCCTATAAGGATGGCCAAAACCGGCCGTCCTCGTGTTTCGGGTAAAAATGACCTCAGGGGCATTTTGGTCATTTAAAAGTTTAGAGAAAAACGGGGCGTTACAATTTAAGTCCCGGTGGTCCTGGGCAGTTTTTGTCTAAAATTACGATTTTGCCCTCGGGATAGTGCCGTTTGAACTTAATAACGTAATTAAGTAAACCTAAACAATATTAGGCTCTAATCGAAGATTAATTAATTTCCATAATTAACCTAGAGTCAAAATAAGTTAATAAAATTAATTAGGACCTAAAATTGCTTGGATTAAACCTAAATCTCTTTTTAAAACTCAAGATTTCTAGTATTGGAATCTTGAATAGTGTTTTCTCTCTTCAATTTCCCTAAATCAAGGAATTATGTTGGCATTGGATTCCTTGTTAATGGAGTTTGACTCCATTAATTTAGCAAGACCACCTCCTAAACCTAGTCTTACAAGTCTCTAATTAACCATTACCTTACCTAAACACCTTCCTACAAATTCCTAATCTTAAACATAATCTAGAACACACGTAAACACACTTTTAAACCACAATTAAATGAAAGAAATCCTTTCCCCATGGCTGATGCAATTCGGCCACATCACCCAAAATTCCATCACATGTTTTAAATTTCAAACACTCCTTGAGCCATGCTTTGAGCCATACTTTGAACCATACCTCACCATACCTTGAACCATACCTCACCATGCCTCAAGATCACAACATCTCACCTCATGGACCTCACGGGCTACTTTGCTTTGGCCGAAACCCCTCCTCCCCCTTGGCACCTTTCATTTTTTTCATTTCTCTATAAATAGCACACTTGAGTGAACTTGAAATACCTTTAGTTCATTTGCTAAGTTTAGAGCACTCAAAGCTTTCCTTTTCTCTCAAAGACTAAGAGTTCTTCTTCTTCAAACTTCTTCATCTTCTTCATCCTCTTCATCATCATTTCACTTGGTAGGGATTTTGTTTTAATTGTTTTAGCGATTAAAGTTCTTGTTTAAGTTATGTGCCTTATAGTTTCTCTTGAATCTTTTAGAACTTCTTTCTTCCTCTTTGTTTCTTCTTCCATTTTCGGCCATGGGCCTTTAGTGAGCTTGGAAATAAGAGCTTGATGATGGGGATTGCATGATGATGTTCATCACTTGAGCAACCCCTAAAGCTTGATCTTAGTTCTTGAGGGAAAAGATGTTTTTAGTTTCTTTCTTTTATCTTGAAAACCTTACTTTGATGTTGTTCTAAAATAAGTGTATGAACTCAATGATGAGGACACATGATCTTGGTGTTAATACATTATCAAGATCATGGTCTCTAGAGTTTTAAAATTGTTCTTTTCTTGTTCATGGCTTCGACCCTATTTTCCTTTTTCTTTCTCTAAAAATTCGGCCATCATTGATGGTTCAACATGGAAGCTTGATGATGAGAGTTTCTGGATGATGACTATGTGTTCATCACAATGAGACCTCTAGAGCTTGAGTTTTAATAAAAATGTTATTTACGATTTTGCTTCAAGGAATGATATTTTGTTTACTTTAGCTTATTGTGATAAACTTGGGTTAAGGTTTAAGTCCTTCAAAGTCTTGTAAGAGCTCTAGTAAAGATATAAAAATGAACTTGTATATTTATATTTCTAGCACCTCATATTTACATTTCAAGGTATTGCATCTCATATTTACCTTCTTATGTTATCACTAAACTCTAAAGATTAAAGAAAAGGACTTACATTATCATGTTTAAGTTCAAGCCTTGCATTGCACGTTTATATTTCAAGTCATCACTTAAAGAAATTAAAGATTTAAAATGAGAGCTTGCATATCACCTAATTAATCTCGAAGTCTTTCTATTTCTGCCTTAAAGTTAATTGTTGTTGGGCCTAGAGCACTAAAATAAAGAATTGAACTTGCATATTGTAACGCCCCAATTTTTACTGTAATTTTTTACTGTCATTAGAAATTACTCAATTACCGAATTACCGTAGGTAATTATTACATAAGATTTGAGGCCGAACAATCCTCAATAAAGGAATATAACATTAGAAGAGAGGTTAGGAACGATTCATGCGAGAGTCGCAAATCCCGAATTTCTATACGTATAAAATGACCAAAATGCCCCTGAAGTTATTTTACTCAGAAAATGAGGATCGTGGGCCCCACCTATTCTCAAGGGGATATTTTGAGGATAATAAGGGATTGTTTGTGTTATGTGTGTTAATAGAGCAGAAGGATCTCAATTTTGAGTTAGGCGTGCGAAATGACCAAGCGCCCCTGTTGTTTTAACTCCGATGTGCATGCCGACTGAGCCCGAACCTCACTAAAATGTTTTAAAATGTGTTTTTAAGCCATGATTAACCATTGGTTAAGCTCGGGTGGCCTCGGGCAATTTTAAGTGAAAATGCGATTTTGCCCCTGTTTTTGGCGATTTTGCGAATTCGGGATTTTTGATTCGTATACTGAAACCTAAGCAATATTAGGCTCAAATTAAAGCTTATTAAATTCTAAATATTAATCTAGAGTCAAAATTATGTATTTAGATTGATTAGAACCCAAAATTGCTCAAAAACACCCAAATTGCTTACTAATTCACTTAAACCCTTAGCAGTAAATTCTCTAAATTACATGAATACCTTGCCTACACCTAAATAATGCATGGAACACACAAATTTCACTTCTTTGGGCTGTAATGGACGAAATTATTAATGCCATTATGCAGCTGAATTATTGCCAAAAGTTGCACTAAAACAAAATGCCAAAATGTCACCATAAGAGACATAATTCCTTAATTTCATACAACTTTGTCTAAAATGATTTTTCCTCCCTTATTTCTCCTGCAAAATTCTGTCCACTACCTCATCATTTTGGCCAATTAGAAGCCTCAAAATCTTCTATAAATAGGCTTGCTTGAGTGGTCTTGGAATGCTTGGTTCATAACTAATTTTTAGGAGCACCAAAAACTTTCTTTCTTCCTCCTCTTTGGCTGAATTCTTTCTTCAATTTTTTCAAAGAGATTTTGTTTCATTTCACTTCAAGAAGCCAAGTTCTCTTCCTCTTCTTCAACTCAGATTAGGTAGGGAGTAGTTTCTAAATTTATTTCTATGCTTTGAGGAGTTGTGTTTTTAGCTCAAAATGATGAAATTATGAACTTGCCTTAGCTTTTCATTTTGGTTTTCCTCTTCAATTTTTCTTTAACCAATTCAACCATATGACCTAGGTGGAACTAAGATGATGGCTTGATGATGAGGACCATGAGGGTGGGTTGTAAATCCATCACAAGTTAGGCCTCTAAAGCTTGAAAATTCCACTTGATGCAAAACTTTAAAGAATAATGCTTTATGATGCTAAAACAAAGATTTTTAGTTTAGAACTTGAAAGATGTATTTTCCTTTTATGTTTTATTTCTTGTTAAGATATGTATTGGGTTGAATTTATAATTCTTTTAAAGTCTTGAAGGAGCTCTAGTAAAGAAACAAAATGAATTTGCATCCATGATTAAGTTTATGCTTTGCATAACCATGTTTACCTTCTATGTCATCACTAAATTTTCAAGAATGAATAAATGAACTTGCATTTCTCATGTTTAAATTCCAAGCTTGTATTTCATGTTTATGTTTCAAGTCATCACTTAATCTTTCAAGATAATAAAGAGGTTGCATCTCATATTTAATTTATGCTCTCACTATATTTTATAATGGCTAAAAGAATCAACGCATGGCATGTTTATTTTATGCCATCACCTAAAGATCCTAGAGCTCAAAGACTTGCCCATGTATCACAAGCAAAGAAATATGATTATCGGAGTTAAAGAATTTATTCTTTAAAAAGTCTTGAGATTGGAGCTTAAAAAGATGTAATAATAATATTCTCTTCTCCCTCTACTTGGTCTGTGCGGACTACCGCTCGGTTTCTTAATATTCTCTTCTCCTCTCTTTGGTCTGTGCGGACTACCGCCGCTCGGTTTCTTAATATTTTCTTCTCCCTCTCTGGTCTGTGCGGATTACCGCGCTCAGTTTCTTGTATCATGTTTATATTTCAAGTTCTTGCATCATGTTTAATTTTCAAGTCATCACCTTAAATCTTAAAGATAAAGAAATGGAATTGCATATCATGTTTATAATTCCAAGCTATCACCTTATAAAGATAAGATTAAAATAAGGTTGCATAGCATGTTTATAATTCTAAGATGTCACCTAAATCTCTAAAGCTCAAGACTTACTCCTTTTATCTTAAGTGAGAATTTTAATTGTGAAGATCCTCCCAAATTTGACAAAGAACTAGTTTCTAAATGAGTTTTAAGGCTTTGCAAGGATTTTCTGGGAACTAGTATTTTATATGTACTTAAAATATGATTCTATGTAATTACATGAGGTTCATGATTGGGCCCTTGATCTGAGTTTAGTATCAATGTGTGATAATGATTTGATATGATTGAAGTTGTGATAATTATGGTTTATTGTTAAGAGAATGATTCATAATTGGTTTAGTAACTAATTAGTTCTATAATTGATAATTCTATGTAAGGATTGGATGCTTATTAAGTACTTGATATCATTGAATGATTTCCTGGCTTGCATGTTATAGTTCCTGTTGCAAATAATGAGAATGCTTGTACATGAAATGTTCTTTATTATGTAAAATTTACCTTTGTTGCTAGAAGAAAGTGTATCATTGTAAAAGTGTAATTTGGAAAGGGTCTGGCTAAGGAAAGACTTGGTATTTAAGCGTGTCCATTGTGACCCACCTCTCTTTCATGGGAATCTCCCATATGCATGATTACAGTTGATATATATTATTCTAGCTTAAGACTATAAATGAGAAAATGTTATGATGTTTATGAATTGTATTATGATATAACATGCAAAGATTTAATGATGACTTAAACTTATAAGAAAATGATCCTTTGGAACCATCAGACTATAGGTGGTGAAAAGGTGATTTTAGCCCTAACCCGTTCTCTCAAAGGGTAGAGTCGGGACTTTAGCTTATCAAAAGGGATAAGTATATGCTAGTGACGACTAGTAAAATATGAGCTCATAACATAAATTACTCCCAAAAGGGTGGAGTATAGGGTGGCCCAAGGAAAATAATGATGATGATAAGATTTTAAGTCATCAAAGGCACTAAAGAAATGAAATATGTGCCTTTGTGTCCATGTGTAGCTAATATTATATGACGTTCTTTTATGCATGTTATTTTGATAATGATGATGAGGAATATGATGTAATGATATAGGAAATGTTCATTGTAAATATGACATGTTAAGAATAAGATGCATTATAAGGCGATGATTAAAAATTGTGAACCTCGGTTAAGTATTTGTCAGAACTTAAAATGAATCTTTGCATGCTCACTATTTTAGAATAATCCCGAGGTTCTGGGGACTTTGATGATGACCTTTGTAGAAGGAGGTACCCTCTGAGAATTCTTTAGCAAGATTCTCACTCCCTTTTCTTTATTTCCGTCATTGTCTCCAGATTCAAATGGCGACATTCGTCCTGTTCGTTGATACCCCTACTTGGGAATTCTACTATGATCCAGTGCATCGTTCGTATCATTTTGAAGGGAGGTCTTGTGATTCGTGTTTTTACTCACATAGGTCGTCCATTTGCACATCTGTCCCTAGTTATCGATTTTCTCCTACTTCTCCCTATGGCGATGAAATGGTTTCGAACATGCACGTCCACTTGATGAAAGGATGTTACGTTCTTATCCCGCTTCATCTGCTTTGTCCATGGATTTCAGTATGTTCGAGGCGAGATATTACGGCTGATCCTTGAGGACACTCCTACTCATGTATATTCTGAGAGCTCTGCTCCTACTCCCTGCGTGTAAGAGAGGGTAGTGAGCAAGCAGTTGTTCAACCGAGGTTAGCGAGAAGGCCGTCCATGCGACTGACTGGTGCATCTCGTGTGTCCGTCCCGAGGAGCTCATCGATGGATCGGATTTATTCCCATTTCGGGACAGTGGCCATAGAAGGTTCTTAGTAGATTTATGTGTGATCATGCACCCTAGTTTTAGGATAACCTTCCCGGCTTATGCAGTTATCTAGTTTAGGGGCATGTATTTCCTTAAGTATATTTTCTTTTATGGGTTTGCATAAGATAATGATGTATGAACATAACCCACCCTTTGAGTGAGGTTATTGTATGTAAATATATGCTATAATGTGCTTATGGATGTTATATGATCGAGCCTAAGTGATATGATGTCATGTATTCTTAAGCGTCTTATTATACCACCTTACTCGTTCACGTTGTACTCGGCTCATGTTTTCAATTATGTGTTTAAAAAAAAATGGCTCGTAATTTCACTAAGTATTTTCAAATTATGAAGAAAGAACCAAAGCAAGGAGTAAAGTCTAGTCATTAATCAGATTCAACCTAGGTGTACTCGGTTAATTACTAAGTGTTACATTTTAGTATCGAGCGATTCGATTCTCATGGAGCACGAGGATTGGACTAGCTATGCTTCTAAAGCATAATACGTTAGTAACGTCATGTGTAGATGTTTATCATTAGGATGAGCTTGAGGATTAGAAATACATGACTCTGTATGTTGAAAGTGCCATGGTAACTTGCTCACTTTGCATGGAATATTGGGCTGATCACCTCGGTGTTCTTTGTTTGTGTGTGTATAGGGACCAATGGCACGTCGACAACGGACTAGGAGCGCGACAGAATAATCAAGACAACGAGACAGCCGAAGCACTCAGCGACGTAGCAAGGACTATGAGAATGATGATGGAGCGAATGGATCAGGATCGTCAAGCCAATATGAATCGGGGACATGAGATTCCTGAACATGCACATTTGGGAGTTTCGTAAGGCAAACCCACCCGGTTTTCAAGGGGACACTTGAATCCAAATATTGCGGATGAATGGATTCGGAATATTGAGAAGGTCTTTCTTTGTAGTCCCATGCTCGGAGGAGCAAAGGTCACCTTCGCTACTCATATGCTTGAAGGTGATCTTTGGTTTACGGTGGGCGGGTGTTCGAAGACTCCTGGAGGCGACCAGACATGGACATTGATTGGGAACTTTTCAAGGTCCATTTTTATGAAAAGTACTTTCTAGAGTCGATTAGAAATGCCAAGGACATTGAATTCATGCAAGTTGTCCAGGGAATATGAATGTGGCCCGATACCTTTGCCAGATTTGAAGAACTCATTAAGTTCTCAAGAATGTACCAAGGAAATCTGATGAGTCTTGGAAATGCATTAAATCTGAGTCGGGGTTGAAGCGGAACTTAATGTGGCGATTGCACATTTGGAGATTAGGGATTTCTCTACCCTAGTTAACAAATGTCGGATTATTGAAGAAGGTCGAGAAAACTAAACACCCCAAAGTCAGATAATTTTACCAAAAAGTTGACACCTCAAGGTCGTGAGTTCAAGAAGCGATCGACCTCCATTTCCCCCTCAATCCAGACCACAAGGGGCACAAAGAAATTTTCAACAAGGAAGGCCAAACAACAATAATCGCTATAATAACAACCGCTACAACAATAACTTGATAACAATCACAACAACAACAATAACAACAATAAAGGGAAAGCACCACAAAGAGGTCGGTGGTACCTCCACGGCTGCGCCATCCATGGAATGTCCCAAGTGCGGCAAGAATCATGGGAGCATGCCATGTCGAGCGGAACAAGCGTGTGCTATCGGTGTGGAAAACCAGGTCATTACTCCAGAATGCACGGAAAGAAACCCGCCAACCCCAATCCCAAGCCACAATACCAGGAAGGGTATTTACTATTAATCTTTGAAGAAACAACGAAGTCACGAAATCTCGTGGAAGGTAAGGGTAATATGCATGGTAAAGACTTAATTGTACTATATGATTCTGGCGCATCTCATTCTTTTATCTCCCATTCATGTGTTAAAAGCCTTAATTTACCTATGAGTGAGCTTCGTTTTGACCTTATTGTTTCTACCCATTGGAAAACCGGTTAGGACTTGTAAATGTTGTTTAGATTGTAGTTTTATTATAGATAATAGATCCTTTGTTTTAGATCTTATTTGCTTACCCATGCGAGGTTTAGATGTGATTCTTGGCATGGATTGGCTTGAGGCCAACCGTGTCTTGTTAAGCTGTTATGAGAAAACCATCACTTTTCTTCTGTTCCTATTGAACCTAAGAAACCCATAAGTCTTTACATAGCTTCTTTGTGGAAATGGATTGTGGTAAGGGTGAGAGTAAAGGTTACATTTTCTTAGCCGCTAGTGATGTAGACTTTGAGCAAAGTATCGATGAGATACCAATAGTAAGAAATTATCTGAAGTATTTCGGATAAGATACGAGTTTCCCCAAGAGAGAGATAGAGTTTTCCATAGAATTGCTTTCGGGTGCGGGACCTATATCCATAGCCCCATACAGGATGTCCCCATTAGAATTGACCGAGTTAAAAACTCAATTGGAAGATTTATTGGAGAAAAAGTTTGTTAGGCCTAGTGCATCACCTTGGGAGCCCTGTGTTGTTTGTAAAGAAAAAGATGGGAGTATGAGGATGTGTGTAGATTATCGGCAGTTGAATAAAGTAGCGGTGAAAAACAAGTATCCTCTGCCTAGGATCGATGATTTGATGGACCAAGCTGAAAGGTGCGGTAGTGTTTTCTAAGATAGATTTGAGGTCAGGCTACCATCAAATTAGAGTGAGAGATGAAGACATACCTAAAGCGGCCTTTACTTTCGATCGGCCATTTTGAGTTTGCGATAATGTCCTTTGGGTTAACCAATGCTCCAGCTATTTTTATGGATTACATGAATAGGATCTTTCAGCCCTATTTAGATCAGTTTGTAGTTGTCTTTATAGCTGACATTCTCATATATTCTAAGACCCACGAAGAGCATGAATGCCACGACCATAATCTTGGAGATCTTGAAGGAAAAGAAACTATATGCCAAGATTTCCAAGTGTGAGTTTTGGTTGGATAAGGTGCAATTTTTAGGGCATGTAGTATCTAAGAAAGGAATTTCTGTAGATCCTAGTAAGGTAGAAGCGATAGTAAGCGGGAAAGACCAACCAGCATGGAAGTAAGGAGCTTTTTGGGTTTAGCCGGTTATTACCGTCGATTTATCAAGGGATTTTTCCAGATTTCCCTACCTTTGACCAAGCTGACTAGGAAGAACACCCCTTTTTCATGGACCCCGGAGTGTGAAAAGAGCTTTCAAGAGTTAAAACACAAGCTAACCTCTACCCCTGTTTTAGTGTTACCCGACCCCAATGTGCCTTTCGAGGTGTATTGTGATGCTTCAAAAAAAGGTTTAGGTTGTGTATTGATGCAAGATAGGCAAGTGGTGGCCTATGCATCAAGACAACTCAAGCCACATGAGGCAAACTGTAACACCCTAGTAATTAACCAGATACACCTAGGTTGAATCTGATTAATGACTAGACTTTACTCCTTGCTTTGGTTCTTTCTTCATAATTTGAAAATACTTAGTGAAATTACGAGCCTTTTTTTTTTTTTAAAACACATAATTGAAAACGTGAGCCGAGTACAACGTGAACGAGTAAGCGGAGTATAATAAGACGTTTAAGAATATATCACATCATATCACTTAGGCTCCATCATATAACATCCATAAGCACATTATAGCATATATTTACATACAATAACCTCACTCAAAGGGGGGTTATGTTCATACATCATTATCTTATGCAAACCCATAAAAGAAAATATACTTAAGGAAATTCATGCCCCTAAACTAGATAACTCCATAAGCCGGGAAGGTTATCCTAAAACTAGGGTGCATGATCACACATAAGTCTACTAAGAACCTTCTATCGCCCTTTGTCCTGAAAATGGGGAATAAATCCGATCCTTTGATGAGCTCCCTCGGGAGGGACACACGAGATGCACCAGGTGGGAGTCGCATGGGCGGCCTTCTCGCTAACCTCGGTTGAACATTGTTTCCTCACTACCCTCTCTTACACGTGTGGGAGTAGGAGGCGAGCTCTCGAGAATATACATGAGTAGGAGTGTCCTCTGAAGGATCGGTTTGAATATCTCGTCTCGGGAACATACTACGGAAATCCATGGGCCGAGATGAAGCGGGATAAGAACGTAACATCCTTTCATCAAGTGGGCGTGCATGTTCGAAAACCATTTCATCGCCATAGGGAGAAGTAGGAGAAAATCGATAACTAGGGACAGGATGTGCAAATGGGCGACCTATGTAAATAAAAACACAGCTGCGCACCTCCCTTCAAAATGATACTGAGCGATGCACGGATCATAGTGGAATTCCCAAGTAGGGTATCAGCGAGCAGGGCGAATGTCGCCATTTGAATCTGGAGACAATAGCGGAAATAAAGAAAAGGAGTGAGAATCTTGCTAAAGAATTCTCGATAAGGTACCTCCTTCTACGATGTCATCATCAAAGTCCCGGGAACCTCGGGATTATTCTAAAATAGTGAGCATGCAAAGATTCATTTTAAGTTAGGACAAATACTTAACCGAGGTTCGTCAATTTTTAATCATCGTCTTATAATGCATCTTATTCTTAACATGTCATATTTACAATGAACTTTTCCTTTATCATTACATCATATTCCTCATCATCATTATCAAAATAACATGCATAAAAGAAGCTCATATAATATTAGCTACACATGGACACAGTGCACATATTTCATTTCTTTAGTGCCTTAGGTGACTTAAAATCTTATCATCATCATTATTTTCCTTGGGCCACCCTATACTCCACCCTTTTGGGAGTAATTTAGGTTATGAGCTCATACTTTACTAGTCGTCACTAGCATATACTTATCCCTTTTGATAAGCTAAAGTCCCGACTCTACCCTTTTGAGAGAGCGGGTTAGGGGCTAAAATCACCTTTTCACCACCTATAGTCGATGGTTCCAAAGGATCATTTTCTTATAAGTTTAAGTCACCATTAAATCTTTGCATGTTATATCATAATACAATTCATAAACATCATAACATTTTCTCATTTATAGTCTTAAGCTAGAATAATATATATCACCTGTAATCATGCATATGGGAGATTCCCGAGGAAGAGAGGTGGGTCACAATGGACAGCTTAAATACCAAGTCTTTCCTTAGCAGAACCTTTCCAAATTACACTTTTACAATGATACACTTTCTTCTAGCAACAAAGGTGAATTTTACATAAGAACATTTCATGTATAAGCATTCTTATTATTTGCAACAGCAACTATAACATGCAAGTCGGAAATCATTCAATGATATCAAGTACTTAATAAACATCCAATCCTTACATAGAATTATCAATTATAGAACTAATTAGTTACTAAACCAATTATGAATCATTCTCTTAACAATAAACCATAATTATCACAACTTCAATCATATCAAATCATTATCACACATTGATACTAAACTCGGATCGATGGCGAATCATGAACCTCATGCAATTACATAGAATCATATTTTAAGTGCATATAAAATACTAGTTCTTTTGTCAAATTTGGGAGGATCTTCACAATTAAAATTCTCACTTAAGATAAAAAGGAGTAAGTCTTGAGCTTTAGAGATTTAGGTGACATCTTAGAATTATAAACATGCTATGCAACCTTATTTTAATCTTATCTTTATAAGGTGATAGCTTGGAATTATAAACATGATATGCAATTCCATTTCTTTATCTTTAAGATTTAAGGTGATGACTTGAAAATTAAACATGATGCAAGAACTTGAAATATAAACATGATACAAGAAAGCTGGAGCGGTAATCCATACGAGGACGATAGAGGGAGAAGAGAATATTAAGAAACCGGAGCGGCGGTAGTCCGCAAGGACGATAGAGGAGAAGAGAATATTAAGAAACCGGAGGCGGCGGTAGTCCGCACAGGACGATAGAGGAGAAGAGAATTATTATTACATCTTTTTAAGCTCCAATCTCAAGACTTTTTAAAGAATAAATTCTTTAACTCCAATAATCATATTTCTTTGCTTGTGATACATGGGCAGAGTCTTTAAGCTCTAGGATCTTTAGGTGATGGCATAAAATAAACATGTCATGCGTTGATTCTTTTAGCCATTATAAAATATAGTGAGAGCATAAATTAAATATGAGATGCAACCTCTTAATTATCTTGAAAGATTAAGTGATGACTTGAAACATAAACATGAAATACAAGCTTGGAATTTAAACATGAGAAATGCAAGTTCATTTATTCATTCTTGAAAATTTAGTGATGACATAGAAGGTAAACATGGTTATGCAAAGCATAAACTTAATCATGGATGCAAATTCATTTTGTTTCTTTACTAGAGCTCCTTCAAGACTTTAAAGAATTATAAATTCAACCCAATACATATCTTAACAAGAAATAAAACATAAAAGGAAAAAAAAATACATCTTTCAAGTTCTAAACTAAAAATCTTTGTTTTAGCATCATAAAGCATTATTCTTTAAGGTTTTGCATCAAGTGGAATTTTCAAGCTTTAGAGGCCTAACTTGTGATGGATTTACAACCCACCCTCAAGGTCCTCATCATCAAGCCATCATCTTAGTTCCACCTAGGCCATATGGTTGAATTGGTTAAAGAAAAATTGAAGAGGAAAACCAAAATGAAAAGCTAAGGTAAGTTCATAATTTCATCATTTTGAGCTAAAAACACAACTCCTCAAAGCATAGAAATAAATTTAGAAACTACTCCCTACCTAATCTGAGTTGAAGAAGAGGAAGAGAACTTGATTTCTTGAAGTGAAATGACACAAAATCTCTTTGAAAAATTGAAGAAAGAATTCAGCCAAAGAGGAGGAAGAAAGAAAGTTTTTGGTGCTCCTAAAAACTAGTTATGAACCAAGCATTCCAAGACCACTCAAGCAAGCCTATTTATAGAAGATTTTGAGGCTTCTAATTGGCCAAAATGAGGAGGTAGTTGTCAGAATTTTCAGGAGTAATAATGGAGGAAAAATCATTTTAGACAAAGTTGTATGAAATTAAGGAATTATGTCTCTTATGGTGACATTTTGGCATTTTGTTTTAGTGCAACTTTTGGAAATAATTCAGCTGCATAATGGCATCAATAATTTCGTGCATTACAGCCCAAAGAAGTGAAATTTGTGTGTTCCATGCATTATTTAGGTGTAGGCAAGGTATTCATGTAATTTAGAGAATTTACGGTTAAGGGCTTAAGTGAATTAGTAAGCAATTTGGGTGTTTGAGCAATTTTGGGTTCTAATCAATCTAAATACATAATTTTGAATCTAGATTAATATTTAGAATTTAATAAGCTTTAATTTGAGCCTAATATTGCTTAGGTTTCGGTATATGAATCGAAAATCGAAATTATAAGCGCCCAAAAACAGGGGCAAAATCGTACTTTCACTTAAAAGCTGCCCAAGGCCACCCGAGCTTAACCAATGGTTAATCATGGCTTAAAAACACATTTTAAAACATTTTAGTGAGGTTCGGGTTCAGTCGGCACGCACATCGGAGTTAAAGCGACCTTGAGGCGTTTTGGTCTTTCGTGCGTCGGAACTCAACATTGGGATTCTACTGCTCTATTAACACACATAACACAAACAATCCCTTATTATTCTCAAAACATCCCCTTGCGAATATGTGGGGCCCACACTCCTCATTTTCTGAGTAACATAACCAGGGGACATTTTGGTCATTTTATACGTCTGAAGTCGGGATTTGCAACTCTCGCATGAATCGTTCCTAACCTCTCTTCTAATGTTATATTCCTTTATTGAGGATTGTTCGGCCTCAAATCTTATGTAATAATTACCTCACGGTAATTCGGTAATTAGTAATTTCTAATGGCAGTAAAAATTACAGTAAAAATTCTGATAAAAATTAGAGCGTTACATTACTCCCTCCTTAAAAGAATTTACGCCGGAAATTCGTTACCTGAAACAACTTCGGGGTATTGTGCTTTCATGTTTGATTCGGCTCCCATGTAAGTTCTTCGGTTTCACCCTGTCCCCATGCTACTTTGACGAGTCTGACCTTGTTCATAAGCGCTTAACTCCTCGGTCGGCGATTCGTGGGTAGTAAGTTAAATGTCGAGTTATCTCTTAATTGTACATGTTACGGCTCTAGTACATGACTCGGGTTGATTGATACTTTCTTAGCGAGAGACATGGAAAACATCATGAAGGTTGGATAGACTTCGGGGTAGGGCTATACGGTGAGGCTCTGAGTCCTACTTTGGTAAGGATTTCAAGCGGACCAAGAAATGCAGGGCTCAATTTCTTTACTTTTATTGCTCGGCCTATGCGTGGTGGGGGTAATCCTTAGGATCACGTGGTCCCCTTGTTGAAAATCTAGCGGTTATCGCGGCTTGTCCGCATAGTTTTTACATCGACTTTGGCGGTAAGAATCTTATCCTAATCTTTTGATTTGTTAGTTGTTTCCCTCACAATATCAGGTCCAAGTAAACTTTGCTCTCAGGGTTCATACCAACATAAGGGAGATTGACATTTCCGTCCATAGAGGGCCTCATACGATTGCCATACCGATACTTGCATGATAAGCTTGTTGTTATATGCAAATTCAATAAGTGGCAGGTACTTATCCCAACTTCCCCTTTGATCTAAAACACATGCCCTTAACATATCCTCCAAGGTTTGGATAGTTCTTTCCAGATTGACCGTCTGTTTGGGGGTGATAGGTCGTGCTTAGACACGACTTTGAACCAAATGCCTTTTGAAAGGCTCCCCAAAATCGCTGACGTAAATCGCGGATCTCGATCAGAGATTATCGTCGGCGGCACCCCATGTAACCTCACTATCTCCTGAATATATAATTGTGCTAACCTATCCAAGGAATAAGTCACCTTAATAGGTAAAAAGTGGGCTGACTTTGTCAATCGATCCACGATTACCCATATGGTATCATGATTCATTTGGGTCCTTGGTAATCCAGTCACAAAATCCATGGAGATACTATCCCACTTCCACTCCGGGGATCGGCGGAGGTTGCAGCATTCGAGAGGTTTTGGTGTTCAATCTTCACCTTTTGACACACCAAGCACTTACTCACCCATGTGCACACATCTTTCTTCATTCCAGGCCACGAGAACATCTTCTTCAAATCTTGATACATCTTGGTGGCACCAGGATGAAGGGTAAAATGGCTCTTATGGGCTTCCTCCAAAATATCCTTCGGGAGGCCACCACTAGCAGGTACACATATTCGACCTTTAAACCTCCACAAATCGTCCATTCCTTGGGTAAAACCTATCAACTTTCCTGCCTTCACTGGCCCTAAAGTCTCTTGAAACTCAGCATCGTCCCCTTGAGCTTGAACAATCCTTTCTTTGAACTCACTTGTCACTCTAAGATGACAAGCTCTGATGCCCTTAGTGGTCAAAGTCATTCCTAGGTTTAAGTCCCTAAATTGCTCAATCAATTCAACCTCCTTCACCATCATACGGGACACTTGTAAGGACTTCCTACCCAAAGCATCAGCTACAATATTAGCTTTACCGGGATGGTAGTTCAATCCAAAATCATAATCTTTCAAGAACTCCATCCATCGCCTTTGCCTCATGTTTAGCTCTTTTTGATCAAAGAGATATTTCAAACTCTTGTGATCGGAAAACACCTCAAACTTAACTCCATATAAATGGTGTCTCCAAATCTTTAGAGCAAACACGGCTGACTAACTCAAGGTCATGGGTAGGGTAGTTTGCCTCATGTGGCTTGAGTTGTCTTGATGCATAGGCCACCACTTGCCTATCTTGCATCAATACACAACCTAAACCCTTTTTGAAGCATCACAATACACCTCGAAAGGCACATTGGGGTCGGGTAACACTAAAGCAGGGTCGAGGTTAGCTTGTGTTTTAACTCTTGAAAGCTCTTTTCACACTCAGGGTCCATGAAAAAGGGTGTTCTTCCTAGTCAGCTTGGTCAAAGGTAGGAAATCTGGGAAAATCCCTTGATAAATCGGCGGTAATAACGGCTAAACCCAAAAAGCTCCTTACTTGATTCTGTGGTTGGTCTTTCCCAGTTTACTACAGCTTCTACCTTACTAGGATCTCTGACAATTCCTTTCTTAGATACTACATGCCTAAAAATTGCACCTTATCCAGCAAAACTCACACTTGGAAATCTTGGCATATAGTTTCTTTTCCTTCAAGATCTCTAGTACTATGGTTAGGTGGCATTCATGCTCTTCATGGGTCTTAGAATATATGAGAATGTCATCTATAAAGACAACTACAAACTGATCTAAATAGAGATTGAAAGATCCTATTCATGTAATCCATAAAAATATTTGGAGCATTGGTTAACCCAAAGGACATTCTGCAAACTCAAAATGGCGTGTCAGTCACGAAAGGCCGTTTAGGTATGTCTTCATCTCTCACTCTAATTTGATGGTAGCGACCTCAAATCTATCTTAGAAAACACTACCGCACCTTTCGGTTGGTCCATCAAATCATCGATCCTAAGCGAGAGGATACTTGTTTTTCACCGTTACTTTATTCAGCGCCTATAATCTACACACATCCTCATACTCCCATCCTTTTTCTTTACAAACAACACAGGGGCTCCCCAAGGTGATGCACTAGGCCTAACAAACTTTTTCTCCAATAAATCTTCCAATTGAGTTTTTAACTCGGTCAATTCTAATGGGGACATCTGTATGGGGCTATGGATATAGGTCCACTTTTGGAAGCAACTCTATGGAAAATTCTATCTCTCTCTTGAGGAAACTCTGGTATCTCATTTGGAAATACTTGAGGATAATTTCTTACTATTGGTATCTCATCGATACTTTGCTCAAAGTCTACATCACTAGCGGCTAAGAAAATGTAACCTTTACTCTCACCCTTACCACAGTCCATTTCCACAGCTGATTATGTAAAGACTTATGGGTTTCTTAGGTTCAATAGGAATAGGAAGAAAAGTGATGGTTTTCTCATGTGAGTTTAACGATTACACGGTTGGCCTCAAGCCAATCCATGCCAAGAATCACATCTAAACCTCGCATGGGTAAGCAAATAAGATCTAAAACAAAGGATCTATTATCTATAATAAAACTACAATCTAAACAACATTTACAAGTCTAACGGGTTTTCAGTCAGGTAGAAACAATAAGGTCAAAGGAAGCTCAGTCATAGGTAAATTAAGGCTTTTAACACATGAATGGGAGATAAAAAGAATGAGAAGCGCCAGAATCATATAGTACAATTAAGTCTTTACCATGCATATTACCCTTACCTTCCACGAGATTTACGTGACCGTTGTTTCTTGACATTAACGATAAATACCCTTCCCTGGTATTGCGGCTTGGGATTGGGGGTTGGCGGGTTCCTTTCAGTGCATTCTCGGGAGTAATGACCTGGTTTTCCACACCGATAGCACCACGTTTGTTCCGGCTCGACATGGCATGCTCCCATGATTCTTGCCGCGCCAGGACATTCCATGGATGGCGTGGCCGTGGAGAATCTTCTTTGGACCTCTTTGTGGTGCTTTCCTTTATTGTTGTTATTGTTGTTGTTGTGATTATTCTTTGGGGTTATTGTTGTAGCGGTTGTTATTATAGCGATTGTTGTTGTTTGGCCTTCCTTGTTGAAAATTTCTTTGTGTCCCTTGTGGTCTTGATTGAGGGGAATGGAAGTCGATTACGCCTCTTGAGCTAGCGACCTTGAGGTGTCAACTTTTTGGTAATATTATCGACTTTGGGGTGTTTAGTTTTCTCGACCTTCTTCAATAATCCGACATTTGTTAACTAGGGTAGAGAAATCCTAATCTCCAAATGTGCAAGCTGCCACATTAAGTTCGCCTTCAACCACGACTCGTATTTAATGCATTTCCGGTACTCATCGAGATTTCCTTGGTACATTCTTGAGAACTTAATGAGTTCTTCAAATCTGGCGATGTCTTGGGCCACATTCATATTCCCTGGACAAGTTGCATGAATTCAATGTCCTTGGCATTTCTAGCGACTCTGGAAAGTACTTTTCGTAAAAATGGACCTTGAATAGTTCCCAATCAATGTCCACATCGGTGCGTCTCCAGGAGTCTTGAACACTGTCCACGAGCGGCATCACCCTCAAGCATATGAGTAGCGAAGGTGACCTTTTGCTCCTCAGAGCATGGGACTACAAAGACCTTCTCAATATTCGAATCCATTCATACGCAATATTTGGATTGATGTCCCCTGAAAACCGGTGGGTTTGCCTTACGAAACTCCCAAAGCAGGCATGTTCGGGGAATCTCATGTCATTGATTCATATTGGCTTGGCGATCTGATCCATTCGTTCCATCATCATTCTCATGGTCCTTGCTCGTCGCGGAGTGCTTGGTGTCTCGTTGTCGTGATTATTTTGTCTTTGCGCTCCTGAGTACATTGTCGGCGTGCCATTGGTCCCTATACACACAAAGCAGCAACAACGAGGTGATCGGGCCCAATATTCCATGCAAAGTGAGCAAGTTACCATGGCACTTTCAACATCTGATAGTCATGTATTTCTACTCCCCAAGCTTATCCTAATAATAAACATCTACACATGACGTCACTAACGTATTATGCTTTAGAAGCATAGCTAGTCGAATCCTCAGGCTCCATGAGAATCGAACTGCTCTGGTACCAAAATGTAACACCTAGTAATTAACGGATACACCTAGGTTGAATCGATTAATGACTAGACTTTACTCCTTGCTTTGGTTCTTTCTTCATAATTTGAAAATACTTAGTGAAATTACGAGCCTTTTTTTTTTTTAAAACACATAATTGAAAGCGTGAGCGAGTACAGCGTGAGCGAGTAAGCGGAGTATAATAAGACGTTTAAGAATATATCACATCATATCACTTAGGCTCCATCATATAACATCCATAAGCACATTATAGCATATATTTACATACAATAACCTCACTCAAAGGGTGGGTTATGTTCATACATCATTATCTTATGCAAACCCATAAAGAAAATATACTTAAGGAAATTCATGCCCCTAAACTAGATAACTCCATAAGCCGGGAAGGTTATCCTAAAACTAGGGTGCATGATCACACATAAGTCTACTAAGAACCTTCTATGGCCCTTTGTCCTGAAAATGGGGAATAAATCCGATCCTTTGATGAGCTCCCTCGGGAGGGACACCACGAGATGCACACCGGTGGGAGTCGCATGGGCTGACCTTCTCGCTAACCTCGGTTGAACAAGCTGTTTCCTCACTACCCTCTCTTACACGTGTGGGAGTAGGAGCGAGCTCTCGAGAATATACATGAGTAGGAGTGTCCTCTGAAGGATCAGCTTGAGAATATCTCGTCTAGGGAAGATACTCTGCAAATCCATGGACAGCAGATGAAGCGGGATAAGAACGTAACATCCTTTCATCAGAGTGGGCGTGCATGTTCGAAAACCATTTCATCGCCATAGGGAGAAGTAGGAGAAAATCGATAACTAGGGACAGGATGTGCAAATGGGCGACCTATGTAAATAAAAACACGACTGCGCACCTCCCTTCAAAATGATACGGCGATGCAGGATCATAGTGGAATTCCCAAGTAGGGGTATCAGCGAGCAGGGCGAATGTCGCCATTTGAATCTGGAGACAATAGCGGAAATAAAGAAAAGGGAGTGAGAATCTTGCTAAAGAATTCTCGATAAGGTACCTCCTTCTCTGATGTCATCATCAAAGTCCCGGGAACCTCGGGATTATTCTAAAATAGTGAGCATGCAAAGATTCATTTTAAGTTAGGACAAATACTTAACCGAGGTTCGTCAATTTTTAATCATCGTCTTATAATGCATCTTATTCTTAACATGTCATATTTACAATGAACTTTTCCTTTATCATTACATCATATTCCTCATCATCATTATCAAAATAACATGCATAAAGAACGTCATATAATATTAGCTACACATGGACACAGTGCACATATTTCATTTCTTTAGTGCCTTAGGTGACTTAAAATCTTATCATCATCATTATTTTCCTTGGGCCACCCTATACTCCACCCTTTTGGGAGTAATTTAGGTTATGAGCTCATACTTTACTAGTCGTCACTAGCATATACTTATCCCTTTTGATAAGCTAAAGTCCCGACTCTACCCTTTTGAGAGAAGCGGGTTAGGGGGCTAAAATCACCTTTTCACCACCTATAGTCGATGGTACCAAAGGATCATTTTCTTATAAGTTTAAGTCACCATTAAATCTTTGCATGTTATATCATAATACAATTCATAAACATCATAACATTTTCTCATTTATAGTCTTAAGCTAGAATAATATATATCAAGCTGTAATCATGCATATGGGAGATTCCCGGGGAAGAGAGGTGGGTCACAATGGACACGCTTAAATACCAAGTCTTTCCTTAGCAGAACCTTTCCAAATTACACTTTTACAATGATACACTTTCTTCTAGCAACAAAGGTGAATTTTACATAAGAACATTTCATGTATAAGCATTCTTATTATTTGCTTGACAACTATAACATGCAAGTCAAATCATTCAATGATATCAAGTACTTAATAAGCATCAATCCTTACATAGAATTATCAATTATAGAACTAATTAGTTACTAAACCAATTATGAATCATTCTCTTAACAATAAACCATAATTATCACAACTTCAATCATATCAAATCATTATCACACATTGATACTAAACTCGGATCAGTGGCGAATCATGAACCTCATGCAATTACATAGAATCATATTTTAAGTGCATATAAAATACTAGTCCCCGTAAAATCCTTGCAAAGCCTTAAAACTCATTTAGAAACTAGTTCTTTTGTCAAATTTGGGAGGATCTTCACAATTAAAATTCTCACTTAAGATAAAGGAGTAAGTCTTGAGCTTTAGAGATTTAGGTGACATCTTAGAATTATAAACATGCTATGCAACCTTATTTTAATCTTATCTTTATAAGGTGATAGCTTGGAATTATAAACATGATATGCAATTCCATTTCTTTATCTTTAAGATTTAAGGTGATGACTTGAAAATTAAACATGATGCAAGAACTTGAAATATAAACATGATACAAGAAAGCTGGGCGGCGGTAATCCGCTTGCAGGACCCGATAGAGGGAGAAGAGAATATTAAAACCGGAGCGGCGGTAGTCACTGCAGGACGATAGAGGAGAAGAGAATATTAAGAAACCGGAGGCGGTAGTCCGCCTGAGGACCGATAGAGGAGAAGAGAATTATTATTACATCTTTTTAAGCTCCAATCTCAAGACTTTTTAAAGAATAAATTCTTTAACTCCAATAATCATATTTCTTTGCTTGTGATACATGGGCAAGTCTTTAAGCTCTAGGATCTTTAGGTGATGGCATAAAATAAACATGTCATGCGTTGATTCTTTTAGCCATTATAAAATATAGTGAGAGCATAAATTAAATATGAGATGCAACCTCTTAATTATCTTGAAAGATTAAGTGATGACTTGAAACATAAACATGAAATACAAGCTTGGAATTTAAACATGAGAAATGCAAGTTCATTTATTCATTCTTGAAAATTTAGTGATGACATAGAAGGTAAACATGGTTATGCAAAGCATAAACTTAATCATGGATGCAAATTCATTTTGTTTCTTTACTAGAGCTCCTTCAAGACTTTAAAAGAATTATAAATTCAACCCAATACATATCTTAACAAGAAATAAAACATAAAAGGAAAAAAAAATACATCTTTCAAGTTCTAAACTAAAAATCTTTGTTTTAGCATCATAAAGCATTATTCTTTAAGGTTTTGCATCAAGTGGAATTTTCAAGCTTTAGAGGCCTAACTTGTGATGGATTTACAACCCACCCTCAAGGTCCTCATCATCAAGCCATCATCTTAGTTCCACCTAGGCCATATGGTTGAATTGGTTAAAGAAAAATTGAAGAGGAAAACCAAAATGAAAAGCTAAGGTAAGTTCATAATTTCATCATTTTGAGCTAAAAACACAACTCCTCAAAGCATAGAAATAAATTTAGAAACTACTCCCTACCTAATCTGAGTTGAAGAAGAGGAAGAGAACTTGATTTCTTGAAGTGAAATGACACAAAATCTCTTTGAAAAATTGAAGAAAGAATTCAGCCAAAGAGGAGGAAGAAAGAAAGGTTTGGTGCTCCTAAAAACTAGTTATGAACCAAGCATTCCAAGACCACTCAAGCAAGCCTATTTATAGAAGATTTTGAGGCTTCTAATTGGCCAAAATGAGGAGGTAGTTGTCAGAATTTTCCAGGAGTAATAATGGAGGAAAAAATCATTTTAGACAAAGTTGTATGAAATTAAGGAATTATGTCTCTTATGGTGACATTTTGGCATTTTTTAGTGCAACTTTTGGAAATAATTCAGCTGCATAATGGCATCAATAATTTCGTGCATTACAGCCCAAAGAAGTGAAATTTGTGTGTTCCATGCATTATTTAGGTGTAGGCAAGGTATTCATGTAATTTAGAGAATTTACGGTTAAGGGCTTAAGTGAATTAGTAAGCAATTTGGGTGTTTTTGAGCAATTTTGGGTTCTAATCAATCTAAATACATAATTTTGAATCTAGATTAATATTTAGAATTTAATAAGCTTTAATTTGAACCTAATATTGCTTAGGTTTCGGTATATGAATCGAAAATCGAAAGTAAGCGCCTTAAAAGCAGGGCAAAATCGTACTTTCACTTAAAAGCTGCCCAAGGCCACGAGCTTAACCAATGGTTAATCATGGCTTAAAAACACATTTTAAAACATTTTAGTGAGGTTCGGGTTCAGTCGGCACGCACATCGGAGTTAAAGCGACCTTGAGGCGTTTGGTCTTTCGTGCGTCGGAACTCAACATTGAGATTCTTCTGCTCTATTAACACACATAACACAAACAATCCCTTATTATTCTCAAAACATCCCCTTGAGAATATGTGGGGCCCACAATCCTCATTTACTGAGTAAAATAACTTCAGGGACATTTTGGTCATTTTATACGTAGAGAAATTCGGGATTTGCAACTCTCGCATGAATCGTTCCTAACCTCTCTTCTAATGTTATATTCCTTTATTGAGGATTGTTCGGCCTCAAATCTTATGTAATAATTACCTACGGTAATCCGCTAATTGAGTAATTTCTAATGGCAGTAAAATTACGGTAAAATTACGGTAAAAATTGGGCGTTACATTACTCCCCTCCTTAAAAAGAATTTCGCCTTTGAAGTCGTTACTGAGAACAACTTCGAGGGTATTGTGCTTTCATGTTTGATTCCAGCTCCATGTAAGTTCTTCGGTTTCACCACTGTCCCCATGCTACTTTGACCAGGGTACTGACCTTGTTCCTTAGCCTTAACTCCTCGGTCGACGATTCTCGTGGGTAGTAAGTTAAATGTCGGGTTATCTCTTAATTGTACATGTTACGGCTCTAGTACATGACTCGGGTTGATTGATACTTTCTTGGCGAGAGACATGGAAAACATCATGAAGGTTGGATAGACTCGGGGTAGGGCTATACGGTGAGCTCTGAGTCCTACTTTGGTAAGGATTTCAAGCGGACCAAGAAATCTGGGCTCAATTTCTTTACTTTTATTGCTCGGCCTATACGTGGTGGGGGTAATCCTTAGGAACACGTGGTCCGCTTCTTGAAAATCTAGCGGTTTTCGCGGCTTGTCCGCATAGTTTTTAATGGACTTTGGCTTTGGCGGTAAGAATCTTATCCCTAATCTTTTTGATTTGTTCGTTGTTTCCCTCACAATATCAGGTCCAAGTAAACTTTGCTCTCAGGGTTCATACCAACATAAGGGAGATTGACATTTCAGTCCATAGAGGGCCTCATACGATTGCCATCTGGAGATACTTGCATGATAAGCTGTTGTTATATGCAAATTCAATCGATGTGGCAGTACTTATCCCAACTTCCCCTTTGATCTAAAACACATGCCCTTAACATATCCTCCAAGGTTTGGATAGTTCTTTCAGTTATTGACCGTCTGCATTTGGGGTGATAGGTCGTGCTTAGACACAGCTTCGAACCAAATGCCTTCTGAAAGGCTCCCCAAAATCATGACGTAAATCGTGAATCTCGATCCGAGATTATCGTCAGCGGCACCCCATGTAACCTCACTATCTCTGAATATATAATTGTGCTAACCTATCAAGGAATAAGTCACCTTAATAGGTAAAAGTGGGCTGACTTTGTCAATCGATCCACGATTACCCATATGGTATCATGATTCATTTGGGTCCTTGGTAATCCAGTCACAAAATCCATGGAGATACTATCCCACTTCCACTCAGGGATCGGCGAGGTTGCGGCATTCGGAGGGTTTTTGGTGTTCAATCTTCACCTTTTGACACACCAAGCACTTACTCACCCATGTGCACACATCTTTCTTCATTCAGGCCACGAACATCTTCTTCAAATCTTGATCCATCTTGGTGGCACCAGGATGAAGGGTAAAATGGCTCTTATGGGCTTCCTCCAAAATATCCTTTCGGAGGCCACCACTAGCAGGTACACATATTCGACCTTTAAACCTCCACAAATCGTCCATTCCTTGGGTAAAACCTATCAACTTTCCCCGCCTTCATTGCCCTTTAAAGTCTCTTGAAACTTCGGCCATCGTCCCCTTGAGCTTGAACAATCCTTTCTTTGAACTCACTTGTCACTCTAAGATGACAAGCTCGATGCCCTTAGTGGTCAAAGTCATTCCTAGGTTTAAGTCCCTAAATTGCTCAATCAATTCAACCTCCTTCACCATCAAGCGGGACACTTGTAAGGACATCCCACTAAAAGCATCGGCTACTCCATTAGCTTTACCAGGATGGTAGTTCAATCCAAAATCATAATCTTTCAAGAACTCCATCCATCGCCTTTGCCTCATGTTTAGCTCTTTTTGATCAAAGAGATATTTCAAACTCTTGTGATCGGAAAACACCTCAAACTTAACTCCATATAAATGGTGTCTCCAAATCTTTAGAGCAAACACAGCCCGACTAACTCAAGGTCATGGGTAGGGTAGTTTGCCTCATGTGGCTTGAGTTGTCTTGATGCATAGGCCACCACTTGCCTATCTTGCATCAATACACAACCTAAACCCTTTTTGAAGCATCACAATACACCTCAAAAGGCACATTGTTGGGGTGCAGGTAACACTAAAGCGAGGAGTCGAGGATTGGCTTGTGTTTTAACTCTTGAAAGCTCTTTTCACACTCCGGGGTCCATGAAAAAGGGGTGTTCTTCCTAGTCAGCTTGGTCAAGGTAGGGAAATCTGGGAAAATCCCTTGATAAATCGGCGGTAATAACCTTGCTAAACCCAAAAAGCTCCTTACTTGAGTTACCGTGGTTGGTCTTTCCCGATTTACTACCGCTTCTACCTTACTAGGATCTCTGACAATTCCTTTCTTAGATACTACATGCCCTAAAAATTCCACCTTAGCCAGCCAAAACTCACACTTGGATATCTTGGCATATAGTTTCTTTTCCTTCAAGATCTCTAGTACTATGGTTAGGTGGCATTCATGCTCTTCATGGAGTCTTAGAATATATGAGAATGTCATCTATAAAGACAACTACAAACTGATCTAAATAGGGTCGAAAGATCCTATTCATGTAATCCATAAAAATAGCTGGAGCATTGGTTAACCCAAAGGACATTCTGCCAAACTCAAAATGGCCGTGTCAGTCACGAAAGGCCGTTTTAGGTATGTCTTCATCTCTCACTCTAATTTGATGGTAGCGACCTCAAATCTATCTTAGAAAACACTACCGCACCTTTCGGTTGGTCCATCAAATCATCGATCCTAAGCGAGAGGATACTTGTTTTCACCGTTACTTTATTCAAGCGCCTATAATCTACACACATCCTCATACTCCCATCCTTTTTTCTTTACAAACAACACAGGGCTCCCCAAGGTGATGCACTAGGCCTAACAAACTTTTTCTCCAATAAATCTTCCAATTGAGTTTTTAACTCGGTCAATTCTAATGGGGACATCTGTATGGGGCTATGGATATAGGTCCCTTTTTGGAAGCAACTCTATGGAAAATTCTATCTCTCTCTTGAGGAAACTCTGGTATCTCATCTGGAAATACTTGGGATAATTTCTTACTATTGGTATCTCATCGATACTTTGCTCAAAGTCTACATCACTAGCGGGTAAGAAAATGTAACCTTTACTCTCACCCTTACCACAGTCCATTTCCACAGCTGATTATGTAAAGACTTATGGGTTTCTTAGGTTCAATAGGAATAGGAAGAAAAGTGATGGTTTTCTCATAACAGTTTAACGATTACGGTTGGCCTCAAGCCAATCCATGCCAAGAATCACATCTAAACCTCATGGGTAAGCAAATAAGATCTAAAACAAAGGATCTATTATCTATAATAAAACTACAATCTAAACAACATTTACAAGTCCTAACGGGTTTTCGGTCAGGTAGAAACAATAAGGTCAAAGGAAGCTCAGTCATAGGTAAATTAAGGCTTTTAACACATGAATGGGAGATAAAAGAATGAGAAGCGCCAGAATCATATAGTACAATTAAGTCTTTACCATGCATATTACCCTTACCTTCCACGAGATTTCGTGACCGTTGTTTCTTGGCATTAACGATAAATACCCTTCCCTGGTATTGCGGCTTGGGATTGGGGGTTGGCGGGTTCCTTTCGATGCATTCTCGGGAGTAATGACCTGGTTTTCCACCGATAGCACCGTTTGTTCGGCTCGACATGGCATGCTCCCATGATTCTTGCCGCGCTTGGGACATTCCATGGATGGCGTGGCCGTGGAGAATGCTTCTTTGGACCTCTTTGTGGTGCTTTCCTTTATTGTTGTTATTGTTGTTGTTGTGATTATTCTTGGGGTTATTGTTGTAGCGGTTGTTATTATAGCGATTGTTGTTGTTTGGCCTTCCTTGTTGAAAATTTCTTTGTGTCCCTTGTGGTCTTGATTGAGGGAATGGAGGTCGATTCTGCCTCTTGAGCTAGCTGACCTTGAGGTGTCAACTTTTTGGTAATATTATCGACTTTGGGGTGTTTAGTTTTCTCGACCTTCTTCAATAATCCGACATTTGTTAACTAGGGTAGAGAAATCCTAATCTCCAAATGTGCAAGCTGCCACATTAAGTTCGCCTTCAACCACGACTCGTATTTAATGCATTTCCAGTACTCATCAGGATTTCCTTGGTACATTCTTGAGAACTTAATGAGTTCTTCAAATGGCGATGTCTTGGGCCACATTCATATTCCCTGGACAAGTTGCATGAATTCAATGTCCTTGGCATTTCTAGCTGACTCTGGAAAGTACTTTTTCGTAAAAATGGACCTTGAATAGTTCCCAATCAATGTCCACATCGGTCGTCTCCGAGAGTCTTGAACACTGTCCACGAGCGGCATCACCCTCAAGCATATGAGTAGCGAAGGTGACCTTTTGCTCCTCGAGCATGGGACTACAAAGAAGACCTTCTCAATATTCGAATCCATTCATACGCAATATTTGGATTGAGTGTCCCATGAAAACGGTGGGTTTGCCTTCACGAAACTCCCAAGAAGCGAGGCATGTTCGGGAATCTCATGTCGCTTGATTCATATTGGCTTAGCGATCCTGATCCATTCGTTCCATCATCATTCTCATGGTCCTTGCTACGTCGCGAGTGCTTGGTGTCTCGTTGTCGTGATTATTTTGTCTTTGCGCTCCTAGTACATTGTCGGCGTGCCATTGGTCCCTATACACACAAAGCGGCAACACCGAGGTGATCGGGCCCAATATTCCATGCAAAGTGAACAAGTTACCATGGCACTTTCAACATCTGATAGTCATGTATTTCTACTCCCAAGCTTATCCTAATGATAAACATCTACACATGGCGTCACTAACGTATTATGCTTTAGAAGCATAGCTAGTCCAATCCTCGGGCTCCATGAGAATCGAGCGCTCACGATACCAAAATGTAACACCCTAGTAATTAACCAGGATACACCTAGGTTGAATCGATTAATGACTAGACTTTACTCCTTGCTTTGGTTCTTTCTTCATAATTTGAAAATACTTAGTGAAATTACGAGCCTTTTTTTTTTTAAAACACATAATTGAAAACGTGAGCCGAGTACAGCGTGAGCAGTAAGCGGAGTATAATAAGGCGTTTAAGAATATATCACATCATATCACTTAGGCTCCATCATATAACATCCATAAGCACATTATAGCATATATTTACATACAATAACCTCACTCAAAGGGGGGTTATGTTCATACATCATTATCTTATGCAAACCCATAAAGAAAATATACTTAAGGAAATTCATGCCCTAAACTAGATAACTCCATAAGCGGGAAGGTTATCCTAAAACTAGGGTGCATGATCACACATAAGTCTACTAAGAACCTTCTATAGCCCTTTGTCACGAAAATGGGGGAATAAATCCGATCCTTTGATGAGCTCCCTCGGGAGGGACACCACGAGATGCACCAGTGAGGAGTCGCATGGGCGGCCTTCTCGCTAACCTCGGTTGAACAAGCTTGTTTCCTCACTACCCTCTCTTACACGTGTGGGAGTAGGAGCAGAGCTCTCGAGAATATACATGAGTAGGAGTGTCCTCTGAAGGATCGGTTTGAGAATATCTCGTCTCGGGAACATACTCTGGAAATCCATGAATGGACCAGATGAAGCGGGATAAGAACGTAACATCCTTTCATCAAGTGGGCGTGCATGTTCGAAAACCATTTCATCGCCATAGGGAGAAGTAGGAGAAAATCGATAACTAAAGGAAGACAGGGATGTGCAAATGGGCGACCTATGTAAATAAAAACACGAACTGCGCACCTCCCTTCAAAATGATCTGGCGATGCAGGATCATAGTGGAATTCCCAAGTAGGGGTATCAACGAGCAGGGACGAATGTCGCCATTTGAATCTGGAGACAATGACGGAAATAAAGAAAAGGGAGTGAGAATCTTGCTAAAGAATTCTCAATAAGGTACCTCCTTCTCTGAGTGTCATCATCAAAGTCCCGGGAACCTCGGGATTATTCTAAAATAGTGAGCATGCAAAGATTCATTTTAAGTTAGGACAAATACTTAACCGAGAGTTCGTCAATTTTTAATCATCGTCTTATAATGCATCTTATTCTTAACATGTCATATTTACAATGAACTTTTCCTTTATCATTACATCATATTCCTCATCATCATTATCAAAATAACATGCATAAAAGAACGTCATATAATATTAGCTACACATGGACACAGTGCACATATTTCATTTCTTTAGTGCCTTAGGTGACTTAAAATCTTATCATCATCATTATTTTCCTTGGGCCACCCTATACTCCACCCTTTTGGGAGTAATTTAGGTTATGAGCTCATACTTTACTAGTCGTCACTAGCATATACTTATCCGTTTTGATAAGCTAAAGTCCCGACTCTACCCTTTTGAGAGAGCGGGTTAGGGGGCTAAAATCACCTTTTCACCACCTATAGTCTGATGGTTCCAAAGGATCATTTTCTTATAAGTTTAAGTCACCATTAAATCTTTGCATGTTATATCATAATACAATTCATAAACATCATAACATTTTCTCATTTATAGTCTTAAGCTAGAATAATATATATCAACTGTAATCATGCATATGGGAGATTCCCAGGAAAGAGAGGTGGGTCACAATGGACACGCTTAAATACCAAGTCTTTCCTTAGCCAGAACCTTTCCAAATTACACTTTTACAATGATACACTTTCTTCTAGCAACAAAGGTGAATTTTACATAAGAACATTTCATGTATAAGCATTCTTATTATTTGCAAGAGCAACTATAACATGCAAGTCAGGAAATCATTCAATGATATCAAGTACTTAATAAACATCCAATCCTTACATAGAATTATCAATTATAGAACTAATTAGTTACTAAACCAATTATGAATCATTCTCTTAACAATAAACCATAATTATCACAACTTCAATCATATCAAATCATTATCACACATTGATACTAAACTCGGATCAGTGGCCGAATCATGAACCTCATGCAATTACATAGAATCATATTTTAAGTGCATATAAAATACTAGTTCTTTTGTCAAATTTGGGAGGATCTTCACAATTAAAATTCTCACTTAAGATAAAGGAGTAAGTCTTGAGCTTTAGAGATTTAGGTGACATCTTAGAATTATAAACATGCTATGCAACCTTATTTTAATCTTATCTTTATAAGGTGATAGCTTGGAATTATAAACATGATATGCAATTCCATTTCTTTATCTTTAAGATTTAAGGTGATGACTTGAAAATTAAACATGATGCAAGAACTTGAAATATAAACATGATACAAGAAACTGGAGCGGCGGTAATCCGCACAGGACCAGTAGAGGGAGAAGAGAATATTAAGAAACCGGGGCGGCGGTAGTCCGCACAGGACCAGTAGAGGGAGAAGAGAATATTAAGAAACCGGAGCGGCGGTAGTCCGCCTGAGGACGATAGAGGGAGAAGAGAATTATTATTACATCTTTTTAAGCTCCAATCTCAAGACTTTTTAAAGAATAAATTCTTTAACTCCAATAATCATATTTCTTTGCTTGTGATACATGGGCAAGTCTTTAAGCTCTAGGATCTTTAGGTGATGGCATAAAATAAACATGTCATGCGTTGATTCTTTTAGCCATTATAAAATATAGTGAGAGCATAAATTAAATATGAGATGCAACCTCTTAATTATCTTGAAAGATTAAGTGATGACTTGAAACATAAACATGAAATACAAGCTTGGAATTTAAACATGAGAAATGCAAGTTCATTTATTCATTCTTGAAAATTTAGTGATGACATAGAAGGTAAACATGGTTATGCAAAGCATAAACTTAATCATGGATGCAAATTCATTTTGTTTCTTTACTAGAGCTCCTTCAAGACTTTAAAAGAATTATAAATTCAACCCAATACATATCTTAACAAGAAATAAAACATAAAAGGAAAAAAAAATACATCTTTCAAGTTCTAAACTAAAAATCTTTGTTTTAGCATCATAAAGCATTATTCTTTAAGGTTTTGCATCAAGTGGAATTTTCAAGCTTTAGAGGCCTAACTTGTGATGGATTTACAACCCACCCTCAAGGTCCTCATCATCAAGCCATCATCTTAGTTCCACCTAGGCCATATGGTTGAATTGGTTAAAGAAAAATTGAAGAGGAAAACCAAAATGAAAAGCTAAGGTAAGTTCATAATTTCATCATTTTGAGCTAAAAACACAACTCCTCAAAGCATAGAAATAAATTTAGAAACTACTCCCTACCTAATCTGAGTTGAAGAAGAGGAAGAGAACTTGATTTCTTGAAGTGAAATGACACAAAATCTCTTTGAAAAATTGAAGAAAGAATTCAGCCAAAGAGGAGGAAGAAAGAAAGTTTTTGGTGCTCCTAAAAACTAGTTATGAACCAAGCATTCCAAGACCACTCAAGCAAGCCTATTTATAGAAGATTTTGAGGCTTCTAATTGGCCAAAATGAGGAGGTAGTTGTCAGAATTTTTCAGGAGTAATAATGGAGGAAAAAAATCATTTTAGACAAAGTTGTATGAAATTAAGGAATTATGTCTCTTATGGTGACATTTTGGCATTTTGTTTTAGTGCAACTTTTGGAAATAATTCAGCTGCATAATGGCATCAATAATTTCGTGCATTACAGCCCAAAGAAGTGAAATTTGTGTGTTCCATGCATTATTTAGGTGTAGGCAAGGTATTCATGTAATTTAGAGAATTTACGGTTAAGGGCTTAAGTGAATTAGTAAGCAATTTGGGTGTTTTTGAGCAATTTTGGGTTCTAATCAATCTAAATACATAATTTTGAATCTAGATTAATATTTAGAATTTAATAAGCTTTAATTTGAACCTAATATTGCTTAGGTTTCGGTATATGAATCGAAAATCCCGAAATTCATAAGCGCCCAAAAGCAGGGCAAAATCGTACTTTCACTTAAAGCTGCCCAAGGCCACCCGAGCTTAACCAATGGTTAATCATGGCTTAAAAACACATTTTAAAACATTTTAGTGAGGTTCGGGTTGATCGGCACGCACATCGGAGTTAAAAGCGACCCTAGGGCGTTTTGGTCTTTTCGTGCGTCGGAACTCAACATTGAGATTCTTCTGCTCTATTAACACACATAACACAAACAATCCCTTATTATTCTCAAAACATCCCCTTGAGAATATGTGGGGCCCACAATCCTCATTTTCTGAGTAAAATAACTTCAGGGACATTTTGGTCATTTTATACGTACAGAAATTCGGGATTTGCAACTCTCGCATGAATCGTTCCTAACCTCTCTTCTAATGTTATATTCCTTTATTGAGGATTGTTCGGCCTCAAATCTTATGTAATAATTACCTACGGTAATTCGGTAATTGAGTAATTTCTAATGACAGTAAAAATTACAGTAAAAATTACAGTAAAAATTGGGGCGTTACACAAACTACCCTACCCATGACCTTGAGTTAGCTGCCGTCGTGTTTGCTCTAAAGATTTGGAGACACCATTTATATGGAGTTAAGTTTGAGGTGTTTTCCGATCACAAGAGTTTGAAATATCTCTTTGATCAAAAAGAGCTAAACATGAGGCAAAGGCGATGGATGGAGTTCTTGAAAGATTATGATTTTGGATTGAATTACCATCCTGGTAAAGCTAATGTAGTAGCTGATGCTTTGAGTAGGAAGTCCTTACAAGTGTCCCGTTTGATGGTGAAGGAGGTTGAATTGATTGAGCAATTTAGGGACTTAAACCTAGGAATGACTTTGACCACTAAGGGCATCAGAGCTTGTCATCTTAGAGTGACAAGTGAGTACAAAGAAAGGATTGTTCAAGCTCAAGGGGACGATGCTGAGTTTCAAGAGACTTTAGAGGGCGGTGAAAGCGGGGAAAGTTGATAGGTTTTACCCAAGGAATGGACGATTTGTGGAGGTTTAAAGGTCGAATATGTGTACCTGCTAGTGGTGGCCTCCGAAAGGATATTTTGGAGGAAGCCCATAAGAGCTATTTAACCCTTCATCCTGGTGCCACCAAGATGTATCAAGATTTGAAGAAGATGTTCTGGTGGCCTGGAATGAAGAAAGATGTGTGCACATGGGTGAGTAAGTGCTTGGTGTGTCAAAAGGTGAAGATTGAACACCAAAAACCCTCTGGAATGCTGCAACCTCTGTCGATCCCTGAATGGAAGTGGGATAGTATCTCCATGGATTTTGTGACTGGATTACCGAGGACCCAAATGAATCATGATACCATATGGGTAATCGTGGATCGATTGACGAAGTCAGCTCACTTTTTACCTATTAAGGTGACTTATTCCTTGGATAGGTTAGCACAATTATATATTCAGGAGATAGTAAGGTTACATGGGGTGCCGTCGACGATAATCTCGGACCGAGATCCGCGGTTTACGTCACGATTTTGGGGAGCCTTTCAAAAGACATTTGGTTCAAAGCTGTGTCTAAGCACGGCCTATCACCCCCAAACAGACGGTCAATCTGAAAGAACTATCCAAACCTTGGAGGATATGTTAAGGGCATGTGTTTTAGATGAAAGGGGAAGTTGGGATAAGTACCTGCCACTGATTGAATTTGCATATAACAACAGTTATCATGCAAGTATCGGTATGGCACCGTATGAAGAGGTCCTCTATGGACGGAAATGTCAATTTCCCTTATGTTGGTATGAACCCGGAGAGCAAAGTTTACTCGGACCTGATATTGTGAGGGAAACAACGGAACAAATCAAGAAGATTAGGGATAAGATTCTTCCGCTCAAAGTCGACCGGAAAAACTATGCGGACAAGCGGCGAAAAACCGCTAGATTTTCAAGAAGGGGACCACGTGTTCCTAAGGATCACCCCACCACAGGCATAGGCCGAGCAATAAAAGTAAAGAAATTGAGCCCTGCATTTCTTGGTCCGTTTGAAATCCTTACCAAAGTAGGACCTATAGCCTCACCGTATAGCCCTACCCCGAGTCTATCCAACCTTCATGATGTTTTCCATGTCTCTCGATTAAGAAAGTATCAATCGACCAGGAGTCATGTACTAGAGCCAGAACATGTACAATTAAGAAATAACGACATTTAACTTACTACCCACGAGAATCGTCGATCGAGGAGTTAAGCAAGTTAAGGAACAAGGTGTACCCTGGTCAAAGTAGCATGGGACAGGTGAAACCGAAGAACTTACATGGGAGCTGGAATCAAACATGAAAGCACAATACCCCGAGTTGTTCTCAGGTAACGAATTTCCGGGGCGAAATTCTTTTAAGGAGGGGAGTAATGTAACGCGCCAATTTTCTTGTAATTTTTCTTGTCATTAGAAATTACTCAATTACCGAATTACCGTAGGTAATTATTACATAAGATTTGAGGCCGAACAATCCTCAATAAAGGAATATAACATTAGAAGAGAGGTTAGGAACGATTCATGCGAGTCGCAAATCCAGAATTTCTATACGTATAAAATGACCAAAATGCCCTGAAGTTATTTTACTCAGAAAATGAGGATCGTGGGCCCCACCTATTCTCAAGGGGATATTTTGAGGATAATAAGGGATTGTTTGTGTTATGTGTGTTAATAGAGCAGAATGATCTCAATTTTGAGTTTCGACGCGCGAAATGACCAAAACGCCCCTGCGGCTTTTTTAACTCCGATGTGCATGCCGACTGAGCCCGAACCTCACTAAAATGTTTTAAAATGTGTTTTTAAGCCATGATTAACCATTGGTTAAGCTCGGGTGGCCTCGGGCAATCTTTAAGTGAAAGTAGGATTTTGCCCTGTTTTTGGCGATTTTGCGAATTTCGGGATTTTTGATTCAGATACGAAACCTAAGCAATATTAGGCTCAAATTAAAGCTTATTAAATTCTAAATATTAATCTAGAGTCAAAATTATGTATTTAGATTGATTAGAACCCAAAATTGCTCAAAAACACCCAAATTGCTTACTAATTCACTTAAACCCTTAACCGTAAATTCTCTAAATTACATGAATACCTTGCCTACACCTAAATAATGCATGGAACACACAAATTTCACTTCTTTGGGCTGTAATGGACGAAATTATTGATGCCATTATGCAGCTGAATTATTGCCAAAAGTTGCACTAAAACAAAATGCCAAAATGTCACCATAAGAGACATAATTCCTTAATTTCATACAACTTTGTCTAAAATGATTTTTCCTCCCTTATTTCTCCTGCAAAATTCTGTCCACTACCTCATCATTTTGGCCAATTAGAAGCCTCAAAATCTTCTATAAATAGGCTTGCTTGAGTGGTCTTGGAATGCTTGGTTCATAACTAATTTTTAGGAGCACCAAAAACTTTCTTTCTTCCTCCTCTTTGGCTGAATTCTTTCTTCAATTTTTTCAAAGAGATTTTGTTTCATTTCACTTCAAGAAGCCAAGTTCTCTTCCTCTTCTTCAACTCAGATTAGGTAGGGAGTAGTTTCTAAATTTATTTCTATGCTTTGAGGAGTTGTGTTTTTAGCTCAAAATGATGAAATTATGAACTTGCCTTAGCTTTTCATTTTGGTTTTCCTCTTCAATTTTTCTTTAACCAATTCAACCATATGGCCTAGGTGGAACTAAGATGATGGCTTGATGATGAGGACCATGAGGGTGGGTTGTAAATCCATCACAAGTTAGGCCTCTAAAGCTTGAAAATTCCACTTGATGCAAAACTTTAAAGAATAATGCTTTATGATGCTAAAACAAAGATTTTTAGTTTAGAACTTGAAAGATGTATTTTTCCTTTTATGTTTTATTTCTTGTTAAGATATGTATTGGGTTGAATTTATAATTCTTTTAAAGTCTTGAAGGAGCTCTAGTAAAGAAACAAAATGAATTTGCATCCATGATTAAGTTTATGCTTTGCATAACCATGTTTACCTTCTATGTCATCACTAAATTTTCAAGAATGAATAAATGAACTTGCATTTCTCATGTTTAAATTCCAAGCTTGTATTTCATGTTTATGTTTCAAGTCATCACTTAATCTTTCAAGATAATAAAGAGGTTGCATCTCATATTTAATTTATGCTCTCACTATATTTTATAATGGCTAAAAGAATCAACGCATGGCATGTTTATTTTATGCCATCACCTAAAGATCCTAGAGCTCAAAGACTTGCCCATGTATCACAAGCAAAGAAATATGATTATCGGAGTTAAAGAATTTATTCTTTAAAAAGTCTTGAGATTGGAGCTTAAAAAGATGTAATAATAATATTCTCTTCTCCCTCTACTGGTCCTGTGCGGACTACCGCCTCGGTTTCTTAATATTCTCTTCTCCTCTATCGGGTCTGTGTGGACTACCGCCTCTCGGTTTCTTAATATTTTCTTCTCCCTCTCTGGTCTGTGCGGATTACCGCTCCAGCTTTCTTGTATCATGTTTATATTTCAAGTTCTTGCATCATGTTTAATTTTCAAGTCATCACCTTAAATCTTAAAGATAAAGAAATGGAATTGCATATCATGTTTATAATTCCAAGCTATCACCTTATAAAGATAAGATTAAAATAAGGTTGCATAGCATGTTTATAATTCTAAGATGTCACCTAAATCTCTAAAGCTCAAGACTTACTCCTTTTATCTTAAGTGAGAATTTTAATTGTGAAGATCCTCCCAAATTTGACAAAAGAACTAGTTTCTAAATGAGTTTTAAGGCTTTGCAAGGATTTTACGGGGAACTAGTATTTTATATGTACTTAAAATATGATTCTATGTAATTACATGAGGTTCATGATTCCGCCACTGATCCGAGTTTAGTATCAATGTGTGATAATGATTTGATATGATTGAAGTTGTGATAATTATGGTTTATTGTTAAGAGAATGATTCATAATTGGTTTAGTAACTAATTAGTTCTATAATTGATAATTCTATGTAAGGATTGGATGCTTATTAAGTACTTGATATCATTGAATGATTTCCTGGCTTGCATGTTATAGTTGCTGTTGCAAATAATGAGAATGCTTGTACATGAAATGTTCTTTATTATGTAAAATTTACCTTTGTTGCTAGAAGAAAGTGTATCATTGTAAAAGTGTAATTTGGAAAGGTTACGCTAAGGAAAGACTTGGTATTTAAGCGTGTCCATTGTGACCCACCTCTCTTTCTGGGAATCTCCCATATGCATGATTACGATTGATATATATTATTCTAGCTTAAGACTATAAATGAGAAAATGTTATGATGTTTATGAATTGTATTATGATATAACATGCAAAGATTTAATGATGACTTAAACTTATAAGAAAATGATCCTTTGGAACCATCAGACTATAGGGGGTGAAAAGGTGATTTTAGCGCCCTAACCCGTTCTCTCAAAAGGGTAGAGTCGGGACTTTAGCTTATCAAAAGGGATAAGTATATGCTAGTGACGACTAGTAAAATATGAGCTCATAACATAAATTACTCCCAAAAGGGTGGAGTATAGGGTGGCCCAAGGAAAATAATGATGATGATAAGATTTTAAGTCATCAAAGGCACTAAAGAAATGAAATATGTGCACTGTGTCCATGTGTAGCTAATATTATATGACGTTCTTTTATGCATGTTATTTTGATAATGATGATGAGGAATATGATGTAATGATATAGGAAATGTTCATTGTAAATATGACATGTTAAGAATAAGATGCATTATAAGACGCATGATTAAAAATTGACGAACCTCGGTTAAGTATTTGTCCGAACTTAAAATGAATCTTTGCATGCTCACTATTTTAGAATAATCCCGAGGTTCCTGGGGACTTTGATGATGACACTGTAGAAGGAGGTACCCTACTGAGAATTCTTTAGCAAGATTCTCACTCCCTTTTCTTTATTTCCGTCATTGTCTCCAGATTCAAATGGCGACATTCGTCCTGTTCGTTGATACCCCTACTTGGGAATTCTACTATGATCCGGTGCATCGTTCGTATCATTTTGAAGGGAGGTGCGCAGTTCGTGTTTTTACTTACATAGGTCGTCCATTTGCACATCCTGTCCCTAGTTATCGATTTTCTCCTACTTCTCCCTATGGCGATGAAATGGTTTTCGAACATGCACGTCCACTTGATGAAAGGATGTTACGTTCTTATCCCGCTTCATCTGCTGTCCATGGATTTCCAGAGTATGTTCCCGAGACGAGATATTCTGAAACTGATCCTTCAGAGGACACTCCTACTCATGTATATTCTGAGAGCTCTGCTCCTACTCCCACACGTGTAAGAGAGGGTAGTGAGCAAACAGTTGTTCAGCCGAGGTTAGCGAGAAGGCCGTCCATGCGACCCCAGCCTGGTGCATCTCGTGTGTCCCGTCCCGAGGGAGCTCATCAGTGGATCGGATTTATTCCCCATTTCGGGACAGTGGCCATAGAAGGTTCTTAGTAGATTTATGTGTGATCATGCACCCTAGTTTTAGGATAACCTTCCCGACTTATGGAGTTATCTAGTTTAGGGGCATGTATTTCCTTAAGTATATTTTCTTTTATGGGTTTGCATAAGATAATGATGTATGAACATAACCCACCCTTTGAGTGAGGTTATTGTATGTAAATATATGCTATAATGTGCTTATGGATGTTATATGATGGAGCCTAAGTGATATGATGTGATGTATTCTTAAACGTCTTATTATACCCTGCTTACTCGTTCACGTTGTACTCGGCTCATGTTTTCAATTATGTGTTTAAAAAAAAATGGCTCGTAATTTCACTAAGTATTTTCAAATTATGAAGAAAGAACCAAAGCAAGGAGTAAAGTCTAGTCATTAATCAGATTCAACCTAGGTGTATCTGGTTAATTACTAGGGTGTTACACATATTTACTTTCAAGTTTCGCATATTTACTTTGTGCCTTGCATATTTAATTTCAAGTTCCTGCATTCCATATTTACTTTGAAGCTCTCACTTTACTTTATAATGAAGAATAAAATGGAATGCATAGCACGTTTATGTTTTGTCATCACTTAAGGAACTTAGAGCTCAAAGACTTGCCCTCATTATCTCAAGTTAAAGTTTGATTATGGAAACATCCCCAAGGATGTAAATTCAGCCATGTGATGTGGATGAACTCAAAATGAGCTTCATCTAGTGGCAAGGGCCAACAATCTATGTTCAAAAGTTTCCTTATGTTTTTTAAGAGTTCTATAAGGTCATGATCAACAAGATTTGTAAATTAAACCTCTTCCAAAAGTGATCTAAATTTGTTATTGCCCTATGATTGTTCTTAGCCTCTTTTACAAGATAAAATGTTTTTCAAAAGAGATTTAAAAGTTCTAAAACGATTCGAGGGGAAGCTAGCAACCTATGCTTGTGAAAAATGAGATTTTATACAAGATATGTATATGCATGAATTCGGTTCTGCCATGACATGTTTGCTGCTGTATGATGATGTTTTGATATGATAGAATGTGTGAAATTTATATGTGTTGAGGTAGGAACCTTTCTATGCATGTTAGGAAAGAAACTAGTTTAACAGAAAAACCGTAAAGTCAGGTTTTAGTATAGTTTGGCCCATCTATTTTTGGTTTCTGCCCAAACTATTTTAGTGGGATAATAATTGGATTAGGATTGTTTAATTATGAAAAACTTGGTAACATTTGATATAGGATTGATTTTTAGAGTCTATAGAGAAACTAGCAACTAGAAAACCGTAAAAATACAATTCTAGAACTCTTAGAACATTTAATTTCCTGATTCTTTACAGCACCCCTATAATGTAGTAAACATGATTTATAAATAGTTCAAAGGCTTAGGAATACATCATAATTGGTTTAGATTTAATATATAGCGCCTTAGGCGAAGACAGAACCAAGAAAAGGTCTAAAACGTAAGTTTTAGAACCCCGTAATCTTAAAGATGTAATTCTACCCTTAGAGTATGATGCTACCCAGATTTGTTAATGGACATAAGTGCTAGTAAAAGTCATTAGTTGTGAATCCTTAGGTGCATAAGAGGTTGATAGAGGACAATAGAATAATTATATCTCAAGAGCAAGGCCTTTAAGGGTCAAAGCATAAGACATCGTAGGATCAAGAGCATAATGAGCTATAATGTTACATGAGAATGTATGTTTTATCGAAGAATGATTATGTATACTGTGAAATTATGATTGAGGATACATGTTCTAATTGTTTATGTGGCATAAAGTAAATTTGGAAGAAATCTGGTGAGCTGCTATTATGTTGCCGTATTTCTAACAAATTTGGGGACTTAGAAAGTTTTTGAAAAACCTATGAGATTTTCCTAAAAAGAGATGGGGTACTAAGATGTGTTCTTGGATGACATCGGTTCGGCCGAGCACCTCCAAGAACTCATGTGACATCGGTACCAAGATGTATTCTTGGGTGACACCGGTTCGGCCGAGCACCTCAAAGAAAATGCCCCCTAGCCCGTACTAGAGAGTCGGGATTTATTTATGATATGCTTATCGGTAAGGGATAAGTAGGAACTAGTGATGACTAGTTAGGTATGAGCTCATAACCTAGAGATGTGACACATTCTGGGTGACACCGGTTCGGCCGAGCAGCCCTAGAACGAATGTCTTTTTAGGGTGGCCCCATGAGAAAGTAATGTATGATGAATATGTCACAAAGTTTTCCCTACCTGTGATTTCAATTGCCACTTCATGCCACTATTATAATGTTATTTGACATTATGATGAGTATTCTTGCCTTAAGTAGTGCCATGCATACATTTTTTAATATGTTGCATCCATGACATTAAGAATCATTCTAAAATGAATGGATCTTGGTCAACTATGTTTTGAAGCTTAAAATGAACTTGATGCATGCTCACTTATTTTATACACTAAACCCAAGGTTCCTGAAGACGTAGATGATGACACTTAGGTAGTAAGAGGCCCTATTGAGATTCTTTAGTAAGATTCTCACTCCCTCCATCTTTTCCTTCCATCACGTCTTCAAATGGTGACGTTCGTGATTTTTGTGGACACCCCGCCATGGGAGGTGCATCATGATCCTGACCATGGGTCATACCATTTTGTGGGTAGCTGTGTCGTTCATGTATTCATGTTCATTGGACAGCCCTTCATTCACCCTGTACATACTCATCGATTCTCTCCTGCTTCACCATTCGGTGATGACTTCGTGTTCGAGCACGCACGCCTTCAAGAGGAGCGAATCCGCCGCACCCCACCGACAACTTCTGCCATCCGGGACTACCCACAGTATATGCCCCGCTTCCCCTCATCATTCTCCGAGACGGACCCTTTAGAGGACTTTGCCACTCAAGTACCTTCTGAGGGATCCTCCCACACTGTACCAATGGACCTTGGGGAAGGTAGCGAGGCTTCTGTCACTCAGTCGATACGTGGGGGACGGGTGAGGATGATTCCCTGCCGTGGAGCTCATGCCCGGCCGATGCAGCGTATAGCTACCCCAGCAGAGATAGCCCAGTAGATCGAATACGTCCCTCCTTTCCAGAGAAGCCCGCAGTAGGAGACGACAGTCATGTTCTGGTGCTCGAGCTTTGGCTAGACCAGGATAGCCTCCTTTTGCCTTACGGCTATCTAGTTGTAAGCGCACCTAAGTAGAAGAGTTTCTTTTTATGCCTTCTGTTGTACTTTCATTTTCCATGTATTTCCATTTCAGTTGTATTCGCTTTACGTTGTACTAAACTAAGTCCCGCTTTTCTTGGGTGGGCATAATATATATATCCACTTATGCAGTTTGTTTATTTGTGCTGTACAATTACATGTTTTATAACCGGATGTTCATGATGTGTTTATTTGGATTTGTGTTTTATCCTTTTCATGCTTCATCATTTATCATGTTGTGCGGCTCTCACTTTGCTTTTGCATTTCAAATAAAAAAATTACCTGTATTTTCCACTAATTATTTTATGGTAGAGAGGAAACTATGACGTAATAGACTAATGATTAACCTAAATATGTTCTAGAGTATTGGGTTAAAAATTAGGATGTTACAATAAGTGCTTGCTTTATAAAGTGTTATAAATTGATGTACTTGAGATTTATGTGATGATCATGTTTGCATAAATATTGTTATAGCATGTTATGATTCCGCTTGAGATGTTTAAGATGCATGTGTGAAAGTAATATGAAAGCATAACATGCTAATATAATGGTGACATAAAAATGTGTGGAAATAATCCTCTAGACTCCCTGAATTAAAGGTTATGAGAGGTGATCCAATAAGAAAATGATCCTTTAGACTCCCTGAATTAAAGTTTATGAAAGGTGATCCTATTGCCCTTTACCCCATACTCTAAGAGTCGGGTGTTAACTTATCATAGGATAAGATTATACTAGTGACGACTAGTGAGGTATGAGCTTATAACCTAGAACTCTTAAAAGGGAGAGTAGTAGGGTGGCCCCAATGAGTGAAAGAATAAGTTTAAGTCGCCAAAGGAATAAGAATAAGGAATTCATGCTATATCCATTTTGCCCTATATGCATTACTTATGTTTCTATGTTGCATAAACATGCATAGCATGATAAGATATGTTGCATTCATAACATCCGAGACGCATCCTAAAATGAATGGGCTTAGGTAAATAGTATTTTCAAACTTTAAAATTGAACCTTATGCATGCTCACCCTTTTCATAAAAAAACTCGAGGTTCCTGAGGACGCAGACGATGACACCAAGATAGGAGAATGCCTTACTGAGATTCTTTGGAAAGTTTCTCACTCCCTCTATCTTTTCTTTCTGTCACGTCTTCAGAGGATGATGGCATCCTTCGTGATTTACGTTAATGCACCAACGTGGGAGCTGCATTTTGACACCGCGCACCAGTCCTATCATTTTGTAGGTCGTTGTTCAGTCTGCATGTTCGTGTTCCTGGATTGCCCTTTTGTTCAGCCAATTACGAGCTTCCGGTTCACACCTACTTCACCCTTCGCTGATGACTTACTCTTCGAGCGTACATGCCCCTGAGGAGAGCGTATCCATCGCACTCTCGACGCTGCCTCTGCTATTCATGCCTATCCGGAGTACACCCCCTATTCACCCCTAGCCTTCTTTGAGACCGACCCCTCCGAGATGGACATCCCGTCCATGGGTTCCTCTCCCACTATGCCCATGGAGTTGGACAACGAGGCTACCATGACGCAGTCACTTTGAGGAGGCAAGATGAGGATAGTGCCTCGCCATGGAGCACATGTTCGACCTGCTCACCACTTAGCCACCCCTACCGAGTTGGCCCAATGGGTTGGGTATCTTCCCCCCGTGATGAGCAGGAGTAGGAGCTGGCAGTTAACTCATAGTGCCCACACACGTACATGTTTAGGATAGCCTTCTTTTTCTTTTTGAGGTTATCCATTCTAGATGCACTTATGTAGTTAGGGGATTCAGTTGTATTTTCTTTATGTTATGCACAGATGATTGTATTAACGCTACTACTACTTGACTTGGTGTATGGTATAACTATTTATATATAACGATCTATGATGTTGTTTCTTTTCATTTCATTTGTTATGATATGATTTTCCTTTGCAAATCAATGATACGGTTTATTTTATGCAATGGCTTACGTTTTAGCTTTTATTTCCAAAAAGAAAAATTTAACCCATATTTTCACTAAGTATTTTCTAAAGACTAGAATTAAGAATGGGAATAAAAGAGTAATAACTAATAATTAACATGAATACATCGTAGGTGTATTGAGTCAATTATTAAGGTGTTACACCAGCCGGCACCCACTGTCGTGCGTGTAGCCTCCAATCGTAGTACCATAGCCTCCCCTCGCCAGCCACCCAAGCAGCCCTCCCCCTTTTTCATGCGGCCACTCTTCCCCTCACTCCTTCTCTCTTATCTCCGCTCTCTCTTTCTTTCTCTGTTTCTTCCTCACTTTCTCTCTATGTTGTGAGTATGCGTGATTTGTGTTGTAAGTATATGTGTGCGTGTGAGTAGGTTATTGTAGGTGAGTATGTTTGTGTGCGTGGGGTACAGCCCAAATTCAAATGAAATGAAACCTCTAAACCCGTTGGCTGAGTGACTATGAGGTAGTATAGGATTTCTTCATTAATTGATTTTTTTTTATGCTAACCCATTTTCCAAGCCCCATTACCTATTGTTCCCTAATCTAGATTTCCTTCCTTTTTATTCTATGCAAGTGCCATCCAAACTAGTTAAAAAGGAAGCAGAAAACGTAATAATAATGATGAGTAATTTCTTCAATATGCTATTTTGAATTATACTATTAATACATTAATTACCCTTAGCTAGGATAGGAGCTACTACTATTGTTCTAATAAAAATATTGTTACTGGAGAAGCATGTAGTAGACTTATGTGCATCTAGTTTAGAGCAAAAAGTTGTGACATAAGTATATGTCCTGGCTAAAATTTTATTTTGGCTGCCAATATTGATGGTTAAGTAGTTTCTTTAGTTTGGTTGAGTCGTTAAAATAAAATAATAGTAAAAACAATAGTAATCATAACAAAAATAAAACAAGGAAGATGAAGATATTTGAATGTCTATTATTTGATTCATTAGACTCAATTCAACTTTCAATACTTTTCATTGTTTCTCAATTTACTCTATACTTATTTAATCCTTTAATTAATATTGCATTATTGTTCAATATATATGACAAGTATGGAGATAGTGTTGTTACATTATATTGACATATTTCAATTATAGCATTCTTTAGGGGATACATCGTCGAACATTAATTATTTTACTGTTCTATATGTTTCGCACTAAATGCTATATATGATGATGTTACATTGCGAACTTGTTATTAAGGAAACAACTGAACAAATCAAGAGAATTAGGGATAGTATTCTCACTGCTCAAAGTTGACAAAAAAGCTATGCGGACAAACGACGGAAGCCGCTAGAATTTCAAGAGGGAGAACAAGGATCACCTCTACCACGGGCATGGGTCGAGTGATGAGAGTTAAGAAGTTGAGCCCTAGATTCCTTGGTCCATTCGAGATCCTTAATCAAGTCAGAATCGTAGCGTATCGTATAGCCCTACCTCCAAATCTATCCAACCTCCATGATGTTTTCCATGTCTCCTAGTTAAGAAAATATCAGTCTGACCCAAGTCATGTATTAGAGTTAGAGCAAGTTCAATTAATGGAAGACCTGGCGTTTAACTTACCACCTATGAAAATCATAGACAAAGGAGTCAAACAATTGTGAAACAAAGCTGTGCCTTTGGTTAGAGTGGCTTGGGGACAAGGGAGAGCAGAAGAGTCTACATGGGAATTGGAGTCAAAGATAAAGTTGTAGTACCCTGAGCTCTTTGTAGTTAACGAATTTTGAGGACAAAATTCTTTTTAAGGAGTGGAGGAATATAACACCCCAATTTTTATGACTATGCAAAATGACCAAAACACCCTCGAGGTCATTTTTGAGGACGGCTGGTCTAGGCTATCCTCAGTAAGGCAAATTAATGCGGGGAATTCTTAAAAAATTTCAATGCAAGATTATCATATTTTCACAAATTAATTGAGCTTAAGGAAATATGTGTGTGTGTGTGTGTGTGTGTATACATAGTATTAGGCTCCAATGGAAGATAAATTAAATTTTCTTGTTAATCTCGAGCCAAAATAACTGATTAAGGTTCAGTTATATAAGGAAACCCAAAATTTGCATATTTTATAATGCCGGAACTTCTTTTATAGCCTTTTCATTCATTTCCCCTGAACAATAGAAAATAATTATTTAAACAAATAGCATATTTACTCACTATTCTGGCATGCACATTGTGATGATTGAATAATTAGTTATTCGTGGTGACTTAACATAATTTGATCATATGGTATTCATAAATCATATAATCTTAAACTATTGATGCATATAGCAAAAATTAATTGAACATAGATTCTAATATTGTTTTTCTTTTTACTGTAAATATTAACTACTATTTTTAGCTTTTCTTATTTGAAAAGAATCAAACACTTGATGTTTGTTGTAATTAGAACTTAATCCCTCCCCGTATAAAATTTTATATAAGCACACAATTTTTTTTATTGTAAAACAAAAAATTTGATTTCTATAACTATTACATGAAAACTTTTAATTTTTAAAATATACCAAATTTTGAATAGATTGCTACTGTTACATATATGCTAGACAACATTACAATCATAATGAGGTATGTATAAAAAATTGAGTGATGGGGTATATGATGAATAAAATCATAGTAATACTAAGATGTGCATGTACTTTCTAATGTAAAGGATATGTGTTCAAACACTACAATAAGTTGGTTGCATGAAATGTATCATAAGTGTATGCATATAACCTTCTCTGATTTCAGAATAAAGAGGTGTTGAGCCCCCATCATAAACCAAGCCACCCATACCTCCCACCACACCTTCACATGTGTCTTTATATACTACACATGCTCAAAGAAACACACAAACTCTCATTTCTTCCCATCCACTTTTTTAGCCAAGTCTTGTGTCCAAAAAGTGCTCTTGAATTCTCTCTTCTCTTACCTCTCAAAAACTCTCTTTTCTTCCTCCACCACCACAAGAACCACCACCCACCACCACCTCTCAACCTCAAACCATCACAAACCACCATCAAGAAACACAACCTTTCTATTCCTAAGCATCAAAGCTCAAGAAAAATCCTTCTTCTCTTTCCTTTCCTTTGCCCGAAATTCTTTTTGCCTCAAGGAGAAGATTTTCTTTTCATTTTCCTTTACAAAGTTCAAGCTTTCCCTTGCAACAAGAAGATATCTTTGGTAGGGAGTTGATTCAATGATTTTTATTCTTTTCTTTTGTTTTACTCTTGGTTTGAGATATTTGTTTCTTCCTCCTTCCTTCACGTTTTCGGTTCTTTATTTCTCTTTTCCTTTCTCTTTGGTTTTGGCCTCAATGGCCTACATAATGAAAGAACCATGGCTTGATGATGAGGATCTTGAGTGTTGGTTGCAAAACCATCATTTATTTGACCTCTAAAGCTTGAAGGTCACTTTTAAAAAGGATTTTAGCAAATAAAGAAACTATGTTGTTGTAAAGAGTGATCTTGAGCCTAGGACTCAAAGAGATAAGAAATGGATTATATTCATATTTATTTTTCCTTGCCATCACTTAAATAATTAATCTCAAAGCCTACCTATTTCAACCTTAAAGTTGATTGTTGATTTAGAATGAATACTCTAAGGGGCCTAGAGCACTAAAATAAAGAATTGGATTTGCATATCATATTTATTTTCAAGTCATCACCTAAAGCTCAAAGATAAGAAATGAACTTGCATTTCATGTTTGCATTTCTTGTCTAGCATGTTTATGTTTCAAGTCATCACCTAAATTTAAAGATTAAGAATGAACTTATATTTTCATGTTTATTTTCAAGCCTTGCATATTTACTTTTCCTTGCCATCACTTTATAATGCTAAGATTAAAATGTGTAACATCCTAATTTTTAACCCAATACTCTAGAACATATTTAGGTTAATCATTAGTCTGTTACTTCATAGTTCTCATTTAACTTTGAATTACTTAGCGGAAAATACGGGTAATTTTTTTTTGAAATAAAAGTGAGAGCCGCGTGATGCGATAAGCGATAAACCATGTATAGTAAAACAAATGTCTCATAACATCATAACATAAGGCACAACATGAACATCACTGAATATCATCTTATATATATATATATATATATAACTTGCCCACTTATAAGTGTGGGACTTAATTTAGTACAAGGGAAATACAAGAAAGAAGATACAACATAACATAAACATAGTCTACTCCCCTACCCGAGTGCATCTAATGGGAAACCTCTAAACAAAAGAAGGTTTATCCCCATCTAAGTGGTGTGCGCTCCATCTCGGGCCATCCACGGCCTCCTACTGGCGACTATCTCGTGATCGAGGCAGATATCCGGGAAACTGGGCGAGCTCCTCGGGCGTGAAGAGGCGGAGCGGGGATCGAGTGTGAGCCCCGGGGTATGGCCGCATCTCCGGTCGTCGTGCACGCCTCGGCTGAGTCACGGTGGGCTCGCTATCCTCTCCAAAGTCCATAGGTATGGAGGGGGAAGATCCCTCGGAGGGTGCCTGGGTTGCCGAATCCTCGGAAGGATCCGTCTTCGAAAAAGACGACGGGCAATGAGACACATACTGGGGGTAGTCTCGAGCGGCGGACGTGGATGATGGGGTACGACGAAGCCTCTCCTCTAGGGGACGTGCGCGCTCGAACACCAGGTCATCGCCAAAAGGTGAAACGGGGGAGAAACGATGGGAATGTACAGGGGGAGTGAAGGGTCGACCCATGAACATGAATACTCTGACTGTGCAGCGACCCACAAAATGGAATGACCCGTGGTCCGGGTCATGGTGCACCTCCCATGTCGGCGTGTCCACGAACACTACGAACGTCGCCATCTGAAGACGTGACGGAAAGAAAGAGATAGAGGGAGTGAGAATCTTGCTAAAGAATCTCAGTAGGGCCTCCTACTACCTAGGTGTCATCATCTATGTCCTCAGGAACCTTGGGTTTATTTATACAAAATGACTGAGCATATATTAGGTTCATTTTAAACTTTAAAATATATTTTAGCCAAGGTCCATTCATTTTAGGATGATCTTAATGTCATGGATGCAACATGATAGAAAATGTATGCATGGCACTACCTAATGCACATACATAAAACATAACATCAAGCATCATCATTCTTGGTGGCATAAAGTGGCAATAGTAACATTCATATGGGACAAAACTTAGTAACATAATCATAATCATGAAACTTCTCTTCCTCATGGGCCACCCTAAAAGACAATCGAACTGGGGGTGCTCGGCCGAACCGGTGTCACCCAGAACGTGTCACATATCTAGGTTATGAGCTCATACCTTAACTAGCCGTCACTAGTTCTTACTTACCACTTAACGATAAGCGTATCATAAATCATAAATCCCGACTATCTGAGTACGGGTTAGGGGGCAAAACTCTTAGGGGTGCTCGGCCGAACCGGTGTCACCTAAGAGTGTAAAATGATACCGATGTCACATGAGTTCTATGGAGGTGCTCGGCCGAACCGGTGTCATCCTAGAACCCATCTTAGTACCTTAATTTTCAAAATCTCTTTAAGTCCCCAAATTTGTCGGAAATTCAAGACAACGGTCATTACACCGAATTTCCTTCCAAATTTGCTTTATGCCACATTAACATATAACCTCATGAATTCCTCATATGAATAATCATCATCATCATTTGCATACTACATGCATCATCATAAAACATTCAAACGCTTACCCTTACGGTAGCTTATGCTTTGACCCTTACGGGTCTTAATCTTGAGATATAATTCTCTAACATTCGACGCTTATATTTTTATGCACCTAAGGGCTCATAATTAATCATCATTCCTAATCCTCATGTTCATACTTAAATCTGAAAAGCATAGGGCAGAATCTCTAACTTGTATTTTCTGGGTTCTAGAACTTACGCTTTAGACCCTTTCTCGGATTCTGTTTTACTTGAAGGCTATATATTAAATCTAAATCAATTATGAGGCATTCCTATGCTTAAGGATTAATTATTAATCATGTTTATCATGTTGTAAGGGTTCTGGACAGAATCTAGAAAATTAAATGTTCTAAGAGTTCTACATTTGCATTTTTACGGTTTTCTAGTTACTAGTTTCCCCGTAGGTGCTAGAATTCAATTCTAATCCAAATGTTACCAAGTTTTTCATGTCTAAACAATCTAAATCTGATTATGTTCCCATTAAAACAGTTTGGAAAAGTTCCAAAAACAAATGGGTCAAAACTATGTTAAATTCTAGCTTTACGGTATTTCTAGTTAGCTAGTTTCTTACCTATCATGCATAGGATCGCTTCTACATCATCATATGATATTTTCACACATTCCAACACATCAAGACATCATCATACAACATCACACTCATCATATCAGAACCGAAAACATTTAACTTAAATGAGAGAGTTAAATTGACATTTCTAGGTTCATAAGTTAACTAGTTTCTCTCGGAATCGATCTAGAACTTCTAAAACTCTTTGCAAAACACTTTAATTCCTCAAAAGGCTAAGAGAAGCCTTAGGTCACTGACCAAAACATATTCCATCCCCTAAAGATAATAAAATCACATCTTGTGATGACATAACCTTATAAAGATTTGTAAAGCTTTGAGGGGAACTTAAACATAGACTTTTGGTCCTAGTAGCTAGATGAAAACTCATTGCGAGTCCATCATCACTACTTTGGCCGAAAATATGCATTCAAAGAATGGTTTCACATTAAACTTTAACTTGGAATGAAATGGGCAAGTCTTTGAGCTCTAGGTTCTTTAAGTTATAACATAAAATAAACGTGCTCATGCTTTTTATTTTTAATCTTGCTTACAAAATAAAGTGATGATATAAATTAAATATACAAGGCATAAACTTAAACGTACAAGCTTGAGAGTAAATATGCGAGGCATAAACTTTAAACGTGCAAGCTTGAAAGTAAAGATGCAAGGTTCAATTCTTTATTTTAGTGCTCTTGGCCCAACAACAATCGACTTTAAGGCCGAAATAGATAGGCATTCGAGAAATTAATTAAGTGATGATGCAAGTTCAATTCTTTATTTTAGTGCTCTAGGCCCAACAACAATCGACTTTAAGGCCGAAATAGAAAGGCTTTGAGAATTAAATTAAGTGAAGATGCAAGTTCCATTTTCATCTTTATGTTCTTAGGGGATAGCTTGAAAGTAAAGGTACATAACAAGAATGTAAATATGAGTGCAAGCATAAGATAAATTATGTAAGTTCATTTAATCTTTCTAAAGCTCTTAACAAGACTTTAAAGGAACTTAAACCTCAACCCAAACTCATTAAACCAAGATATGATATAGTCTAGAGTTCTTAGAACTCAACATAACATTTTTAGAAATCAAGACATTTAGCTTGTAAAAGAAAAGGAAATGGCCAAAACTTCATAGAACAAAAAGAATATTTTGAAACTCTAGAGTCCATGATCTTGATGATATATTAACACCAACATCATGAGACCTCATCATTGAGTCCTTAGAATCATTCTAAAACACCATCAAAACTAAAGTTCTCAAGAGTTCAAGAAAGGAAAAACTAGAAACATTTTTGCTCAAGAACAAAGATCAAGCTCTAGAGTTGTTTCAAGTGATGAACATCATCATGAAACTCTCATCATCAAGCTCTCATGTCTTTGTTCTCCAAGGCCTATGGCCGAAAATGAAAAGGAAAAAGGAGTAGAAATGAAGTTCTAAAAAGAGACAAGAGAAACTATGAACATCAAGCTTGAAACAAGAACTTTAAAGAAAAGAATACATGAAAAAAAATCCCTACTTGGTGTGATGAACTTGAAGATGGAAGAAGAAGATGAAGATGATGAAGAACTTTGAAGAGCTTGAAGAACTTGAAGAACACTAGAACTTTGAGAGAAAAGAAAAGCTTTGAGTGTTTCCTAAACTTAGCAAATGATCTAAAAGTGGTGCAAGCTCCTCAAGGCATTCTATTTATAGAGAAATGAAACAAATGGAAGGAGCTCATGGGGGAGGATGGCTTCGGCCATGAGGTGCAGATTGGAGGCATTCCATGAGTTCCATGAGGTGAGATAATGTGTTCTTGAAGTATGGTGAGGTATGGCTTAAGGTATGGTGAGGTATGGTTCAAGGTATGGCTTCAAGCATGGTTCTTTGAGTGAGAAAACAATTTAATATGTGGTCAAAGGGGATGAGGTCTGGCCGAAATGCATCAGCCCATGGGGAGGATTAGTTTGCATTTTAATTGTGGTTTAGAGTTGTGTTTAGGTGTATCTTTGATTATGCTTAAGATTAGGAATTTGTAAGAAAGTGTTTAGGTAAGGTAAATGGGTAATTAAGGTGGTCTAGACATAATTAAGGAGTGGTCTTGCACCATTAGTGAGTTAAATCCTCAATTTAGAGTCTAAACAACTCTAGACACATTTCCTTGATTTAAGGAATTGGAGAGAGAAAACACTATTCAAGATTCCAAGACTAGGAGTCTTGAGTTCTAAAATGGGATTTAAGTTTAATCTAAGCAATTTTAGGTTCTAATTAAATTTAATAAATTATTTTGACTCTAGATTAATTAGAGAAATAAATTAATCTTCGTTTAGAGCCTAATATTGCTTAGGTTTGCTTAATTACGTCATTAAGCTCAAAAGCACTATTCTAGGGGCAAAATCGTAATTTTGCACTAAAACTGCCCGGGACCACCGGGACTTGAACAGAGACCTCTAGACACATGAAAACATGTTTTTAAACCTCTGGGGAAAGTTCCGGGCTCAAACGGCACCTTTACCCGCGTAAAAACGCTATAGGGGTATTTTGGTCATTTTGACCCGAAACTGCGGAAAACGAAATTTTCGCTTCCGAAAGCATTCAAGGGCCATTTAATCCCCTTCAAACATTGAGTTGACCCTTCGAGGACGACCGAGTTGGTTACCCTCGAGTTCGGGTCAGGAAATGACCTCAGGGGCATTTTGGTCATTTCCCTCGGACAGAGAAATCGGGGTGTTACAAAATGAAACTTGCATTAGCATGTTTATATTTATGTCATCACCTAAATATCTAAGGCTCAAGGCCTACCTCTTACAACTTACACAAGTGATCTTGAATCTATGGGCATTTACCTTTACAAAAATGTTTTGATTTCAAAGTAAGTGTTGGAATAAGGTTCAAAATGGTTTGAGAAGGAAGGAAGAACTTAGAAGATGTTTTAAACTTAAATTTTCATATTTTGAAGGTACTGGTAATCGATTACAAGGCCTACGTAATCAATTACCAGAGAGCTTTGCCATACTCAGATATGAACTTTTGGCCTGAGTTATCGATTACAACATCATGTAATCGATTAGTCAGATGTTCTTGGGGCCTAAGTCAGTTGTAATCGATTACAAGGCTCATGTAATCGATTACCAGAGCCCTTAACTTTCCTGTTTCGAACACTCGAGCCATGTAATCGATTACAATACCTATGTAATCAATTACCAGAACCCAAAATGTGCAACTAAGTGTTTCCCCTACTTGTATAACATGAATCTATGATCTTGTATGACATGAACTTATGATATTGCATGACTATTCTTGGATCATGAACACATTTATTTGAATTAGGAACTCTCTATAAGGCTTTTGCTATAAACGTTGAACATGCTTATATGAGCAATTAAGATGCATGATTTATAAGTTTATGAGCATGATAAGTTGAATAATGATTTATGATTGCATTGCATGCCATGGATAAAAGATATAAAGCATGGGAAATTATCCTCTAGTTTGTATCAGAGTCCGTCATGGGATCGTTACGAGTGGCACAAGCCATGCCGTAACCTTGCAAATGTGTTTTGCGGAGCTCAAGTCTCCCGAAGACAAAACCGTGCGATGCCTAAGAGGACAGAGGTCCTCATGTGCCAAGCCGGGCTGTTACAAAGGTTATGGGAGGTGATCCAAGTAAGTTGCATATTCATAATAAGAAAGGTGTAACATCCCTTGCTACTTTATGGATTAATCACTATCCCCACAACCAACATGGGTCTTTTCAGCATGCTTTGTCCTCACTCACATGCTTCCCGGGAAAACTTCCCAAGAGGTCACCTATTCCAAAATTGCTCCAAGTCAAGTATGCTTAACTATGGAGTTCTTTAGTGATGGGTTACCATAAAGAAGATACATCTTGTTGGTATAGGTAGTACGAATCAAGTCATATAAGCCTCCTTAACTGTATAGTCCCATACCTATACAATCGCAGGATTCCTTTCATTCGGGTGTGTAATCGGTTCATTCATGTACTGTAACACCCTGTTTTTCTTTAAACTTTTAAATGACCAAAATGCCCCTGAGGTCATTTTTACCAGAAACATGAGGACGACCGGCCTCAGCCATCCTTACAAGGCTTTTATGATATATGAAGGGGATTATATGTTTATGAATGTTAACAAGGCAGAAAAATCTCATTTATGAGATTTCTGTGTTTGAATGACCAAAATACCCCTAACCTGATTTAAGGCAGTTTTAAGTTTTGACTCCGACCCGGACTCGTCTCGGAGATCAAAAATGATGTTTTAAGGCATGAACTATGTTGGTTTAATTCCCAGAGGTCCCGGGCAACTTTTCGTAAAAATTACGATTTTACCCCCGCTTAGTGCATTTAAGCCTAACGAGTTACTTAACTCAAACCTAAGTAATATTAGGCTCTAATGAAAGGTTAATTAATTTTCTTAATTAATCTAGAGCTAAAATAATTATTTGAGGTTGATGAGAACTTAAAATTGCTTAAGGAAATTTAAAACTCATTTCTAATTCTTTTCTTTCTTTAAAGAAAAAGCGACTATAAATAGTATTTTTACTATTCATACTCCTATTCCCAAGAACACTTTCACTCCCAAGAAAAAGTTGTCACACTTTAATCAATAGTCATAGGAGTTTGACTCCATTAATGCTACAAGATTACTCTTAATCCAAGGCATTAATGGTCCTAATCACCTACTTAGTTCACCTAAACACTTGGGTACACAACCTTAATTAGTGACCTAACCTTGTTTACTCCTAAACACTTCATTAGTACATGATTAAATTGAATGAAATCTTCCCTCCCTTGGCCTTATAATTTTCGGCCACTTTCCCCCCAAAAATTCAAAAGAATGATATTTTATGTAGTCAATCAAGTTGTCCTTCAAAAGCCACCCTAAGACCTATGATCTATGCTCTAAATCACACCATGAATGACAACACAAGAGATTTTTTTTCCCTCCTTCTTCTTGAAGAAGTTTCGGCCAGCCCCTCCCCCTCCACTTCTTCATGATTCATTTGCCTATAAATGCAGAACACTACATAACTTCATTCCTTTGCTCACTTCTTGCAAAATCTCTAAAAGTCTCAAGCTTTCTTACTTCTTTTTCTTCCAAGCTTCCAAGAGTTCTTCAAGCTCAAGTTCTTCCTCTTTTTTTCGAAAACACAAGGTTGGGAACCTTTCTAAATATGTCTTTGATCTTCATATTTGAATCTTGTTAGGAAATGATGAATGGATGAACCTCCATGTTGCTCTTTTTCTTTTCAGTTTCTTCCTTTCTTTTCCTTTGGTTTTCGGCCTCAAGGCCTTGAACATGATAGCTTGATGATGAGTGCTCTCTAGAGGTGACTATGAGTTCATCTCACATGAGACCTCTAAAGCTTGAGTTTTTCTTAATAAAAGTTTCATCTTTTACAAGTTTAGTTAAGAATGAGGTTGTGTTTCTCTTGAACATTTGGAACTTCCCTTTTCTCCTTTATGTTTCGGCCATGAAGGCCTTTGGCCATTGGAAAAATGAAAGCTTGATGATGAGGGTGTTATGATGGTGCTTGTCACTTAACAACCCCTAAAGCTTAAATTTTTCACAAGGAAAGTTTCATCCTTTTTCAAAGATGAGTAAAGGAGGAGTTTATGTTTCTCTTGAACACTTCTTGGACTTCCCTTTTCCTTTCATATTTTCGGCCATGAAGGTTTCTAAGGCTTGGAAAAAAATGAAAGCTTGATGATGAGGGTTTCATGTTGATGCTTGTCACATGAACAAACTCTAAAGCTTGAAATTTTAACCTTAAACCAAGCATGGTTTCGGTTTTGCTTTCTTCTTTAGAATGAACTTTGTTTTAATGTTAGTTTTGAGAGAAGCCTTGTACTCAATGATGAGGACTTAGGATGTTGATGTCATAGATCATCAAGATCTTGGTCCCTAGAGTTTAAAAATGGTTCATTCTTCTAGATGAAGATTCGGCCACCTTCAAGATTTTTAAGGTTGTGATTTATTTTGAGTATTCTAGCACTAGTAGTTCTCTTTTCTTGTGAGGATGAGGTTTGGGTTGGAATTATGTTCCTTTTTAAAGTCTTGCAAGAGCTCTAGACAAGATATAAAAGTAACTTTCATTCACATTTACTTTATGCTTTGCATAGCACGTTTATTTTCTATGTTATCACTAAACTCCAAGATAAGGAATGAACTTGCATAATGCACGTTTAAATTCCAAGCTTTGCATTTCATGTTATTTTTCAAGCCATCACTAAACTCAAAGACTAAAAATGAAGGTGCATCTCATATTTATTTTGAGCTATCACCTTACTTCCTAATGGACTATAAAAATGGAATGCATAACACGTTTACTTTTATGCTCTCATCTAAAATTACTAGAGCTCAAAGACTTGCCCATTTCATCTTGAGAAAAGTTAAATCAAGGAGGTATTCTCTTGAAAATGCATTCGTCCATGTGATGATGAAAGCTCTAGGATGAGTTTTCATTAGTTACAAGAGCCTATAGTTTATGTTTTAAGTTTTTCCTAAACACAAGTGACATTTAAAAGTATTTTGAGTATGTTCTTATATTTAGGATTTCAACCATGAGTAAAATTAAAGAGATACTGCCCCATGTATTTTATAAGAGTTCTTGACAAGATAAATTGATTTCTAAGATGTTTTTGAAGTCCTAAAATTGTTCCAAGAGAAACTAGCTACCTATGTACATTGAAAAGGAAGTTTATACATGATTTAATGATTAACAATTTTTGGTTCTGCCATGTTCATTTCCAGCACCTTAAATCATGTTTTGGGTGGTCTAAATATGTTTAAATACCTTGCCAAGTATATGATAATTGTAACACCCCGATTTTTCTGTCCGAGGGAAATGACCAAAATGCCCCTAAGGTCATTTCCTGACCCGAGCTCGAGGGCAACCAACTCGGTCATCCTCGAAGGGTCAACTCAATGTTTGAAGGGGATTGAATGGCCTTTGAATGCTTTCGGAAGCGAAAATTTCGTTTTTCAGCTTTGGTCAAAATGACCAAAATACCCCTATAGCGCTTACGCGGGTAAAGGTGCCGCTTTGAGCCCTAACTTTCCCCAGAGGTTTAAAAACATGTTTTCATGTGTCTAGAGGTCTCTGTTCAAGTCCCGGTGGTCCCGGGCAGTTTTAGTGCAAAATTATGATTTTGCCCCTAAAATAGTGTTTTTGAGCTTAATGACGTAATTAAGCAAACCTAAGCAATATTAGGCTCTAAACGAAGATTAATTTATTTCCCTAATTAATCTAGAGTCAAAATAATTTAATAAAGTTAATTAGAACCTAAAATTGCTTAGATTAAACTTAAATCCCTTTTTAGAACTCAAGACTCCTAGTCTTGGAATCTTGAATAGTATTTTCTCTCTCCAATTCCTTAAATCAAGGAAATGTGTCTAGAGTTGTTTAGACTCTAAATTGAGGATTTAACTCACTAATGGTGCAAGACCACTCCTTAATTATGTCTAGACCAACTTAATTACCCATTTACCTTACCTAAACACTTTCTTACAAATTCCTAATCTTAAGCATAATCAAAGATACACCTAAACACAACTCTAAACCACAATTAAAATGCAAAGAAACCTCCCCCATGGGCTGATGCATTTCGGCCACATCCTTCCCCTTTGACCACATATTAAATTGTTTTCTCACTCAAAGAACCATGCTTGAGGCCATACCTTGAACCATACCTCACCATACCTTAAGCTATACCTCACCATACCTCAAAGAACACATTATCTCACCTCATGGAACTCATGGAATGCCTCCATTCTGCACCTCATGGCCGAAGCCATCCTCCCCCATGAGCACCCTCCATTTGTTTCATTTCTCTATAAATAGAATGCCTTGAGGAGCTTGCACCACTTTTAGATCATTTGCTAAGTTTAGGAACACTCAAAGCTTTTCTTTTTCTCTCAACGTTTTTGTGTTCTTCAAGTTCTTGGAGTTCTTCAAGTTCTTCATCTTCTTCATCTTCTTCTTCCATCTTCAAGTTCATCACACCAAGTAGGGATTTTCTTTCATGTATTCTTTTCTTTAAAGTTCTTGTTTCAAGCTTGATGTTCATAGTTTCTCTTGATTCTTTTAGAACTTCTTTTCTTCTCCTTCTTCCTCTTTATGTTTCGGCCATGGGCCTTTGGGAATGAAGGAATGAGAGCTTGATGATGAGAGTTTCATGATGATGTTCATCACTTGAAACAAACTCTAGAGCTTGATCTTTGTTCTTGAGCAAAAATGTTTTTTTTTAGTTTTTCCTTTCTTGAACTCTTGAGAACTTTAGCTTTGATGATGTTTTAAAATGGCTTTATGAACTCAATGATGAGGACTCATGATGTTGGTGTTAATATATCATCAAGATCATGAACTCTAGAGTTTTAAAATGTTCCTTTTCCTTCTTGAAGATTTCGGCCATTTCCTTAAATTTGTCTAAGCTTCATGGTTTGATTTCCTAAAAATATTATGTTGAGTTTTAAGAACTCTAAGCTTGACTTTACCTTGTTTGGATGAGTTTGGGTTATGGTTTAAATTCCTTTAAAGTCTTGTTAAGAGCTCTAGAAAGATAAAATGAACTTGCATAATTTATTTTATGCTTGCATTCATATTTACATTCTTGCTATGCATCTTTACTTTCTAGCTATCACCTAAGAACATAAAGATTAAAATGGAACTTGTATCATCACTTAATTTAATTCTCGAAGCCTTTCTATTTCGGCCTTAAAGTCGATTGTTGTTGGGCCTAGAGCACTAAAATAAAGAATTGAACTTGCATTACCACCTAATTAATTTCTCGAATGCCTATCTATTTCGGCCTTAAAGTCGATTGTTGTTGGGCCAAGAGCACTAAAATAAAGAATTGAACCATGCATATTTACCCTCAAGCTTGCACGTTTAAATTTATGCCTCGCATATTTACTTTCAAGCTTGCACGTTTAAGCTTATGCCTTGCATATTTAAATTTAAGTCATCACTTTACTTTGTGAGCAAGATTTAAAATGAAAAGCATGAGCACGTTTAGTTTATGTCGTAACTTAAGAACCTAGAGCTCAAAGACTTGCCCATTTCATTCCAAGATAAAGTTAAATGTGAATGTATTCCTTGAATGCATAATTTCGGCCAAGTAGTGATGATGGACTTGCAATGAGTTTCATCTAGCTACTAGGACCAATAGTCTATGTTTTAAGTTTTCCTTAAAGCTTTACAAATCTTTATAAGGTTATGTCATCACAAGTTGTGATTTTATTATCTTTTAGGGGATGGAATATGTTTTGGTCAGTGACCTAAGGCTTCACTTAGCCTCTTGATGAATTAAAATGTTTTGCAAAAAGTTTCAGAAGTTCTAGATCGATTCCGAGAGAAACTAGTTATCTTATGTACCTAGAAATGTCAATTTAACTCTCTCATTTAAGTTAAATGTTTTCGGTTCTGATGTGATGAGTGTGATGCTGTATGATGATGTTTTGATGTGTTGGAATGTGTGAAAATATCATGTGATGATGTAGAAGCGATCCTATGCATGATAGGTAAGAAACTAGCTAACTAGAAATACCGTAAAGCTAGAATTTAACATAGTTTTGACCCATTTGTTTATGGAACTAATCCAAACTGTTTTAATGGGAACATAATCAGATTTAGATTGTTTAGACATGAAAAACTTGATATCATTTGAATTAGAATTGAATTCTAGCACCTATAGGGAAACTAGTAACTAGAAAACCGTAAAAGTGCAAGTTTAGAACTCTTAGAACGTTTATTTTTCTGGATTCTGTCCAGCACCCTTACAACATGATAAACATGATTAATAATTAGTCCTTAAGCATAGGAATGCCTCATAATTGATTTAGGTTTAATTCATAGCGCCTTAGGCGAAGACGGAACCAAGAAAGGGTCTAAAACGCAAGTTCTAGAACCCCGTGAACACAAGTTAGAGATTCTGCCCTATGCTTTTCAGATTTAAGTATGAACATGAGGATTAGGAAGGATGATTAACTATGAGCTCTTAGGTGCATAAAGATATGAGCGACGGATGTAGAGAACTATATCTCAAGATTAAGACCCGTAAGGGTCAAAGCATAAGCTACTGTGAGGGTAAGCGTTTGAATGTTTTATGATGATGCATATAGTATGCAAATGATGATGATGACATTATTCATATGAGGAATTCATGAGGTTATATGTTTATGTGGCATAAAGCAAATTTTGAAGGAAATTCGGTGTAATGACCGTTGTGCCACCGAATTTCCGACAAATTTGGGGACTTAAAGAGATTTTGAAAATTAAGGTACTAAGATGGGTTCTAGGATGACACCGGTTCGGCCGAGCACCTCCATAGAACTCATGTGACATCGGTACCATTTTTATGCTCTTAGGTGACACCGGTTCGGCCGAGCACCCCTAAGAGTTTTGCCCCCTAACCCGTACTCAGATAGTCGGGATTTATGATTTATGATACGCTTATCGTTAAGTGGTAAGTAAGAACTAGTGATGACTAGTTAAGGTATGAGCTCATAACCTAGATGTATGACACGTTCTGGGTGACACCGGTTCGGCCGAGCACCCCCAGTCCGATTGTCTTTTAGGGTGGCCCATGAGGAAGAGAAGTTTCATGATTATGATTATGTCACTAAGTTTTGTCCCATATGAATGTTACTATTGCCACTTTATGCCACTAAGTATGATGATGCTTGATGTTATGTTTTATGTATGTGCATTAGGTAGTGCCATGCATACATCTTCTGTTATGTTGCATTCATGACATTAAGATCATCCTAAAATGAATGGACCTTGGCTAAAATATATTTTAAAGTTTAAAATGAACTTAATACATGCTCAGTCATTTTGTATAAATAAACCCAAGGTTCCTGAGGACGTAGATGATGACACCTAGGTAATAGGAGGCCCTACTAAGATTCTTTAGCAAGATTCTCACTCCCTCTACCTCTTTCTTTCCGTCACGTCTTCAGATGGCGACGTTCGTGGTGTTCGTGGACACGCCGACATGGGAGGTGCACCATGACCCGGACCACGGGTCATTCCATTTTGTGGGTCGATGCACGGTTAGAGTATTCATGTTCATGGGTTGACCCTTCACTCCCCCTGTACATTCCCATCGTTTCTCCCCCGTCTCACCTTTTGGCGATGACCTGGTGTTCGAGCGCGCACGTCCCCTAGAGGAGAGGCTTCGCTGTACGCCATCATCCACGCCCGCCGCCGAGACTACCCCCAAAGATGTGCCCTGCTGTCGTCGTCTTTTTCGGAGACGGATCCTTCCGAGGATTCGGCAACCCAGGCACCCTCCGAGGGATCTTCCCCCACCATACCCATGGGCCTTGGGGAGGGTAGTGAGCCTTCCGTGACTCAGCCGAGGCTTGCACGACGACCGGAGATGAGGCCACGCCGTGTAGGTCACTTCCGAGCCCCGTCCCGTCTATTCACGCCGGAGGAGCTTGCTCGCTTTCTGGTTACTTGCCACGCCGAGGGATAGTTGCGATGGGAGGTCAGTAGATGGCCGAGATAGAGCACACACCACTTAGATGGGGATAAACCTTCTTTTGTTTAGAGGTTATCCTATTAGGTGCACTCGGGTAGGGAGTAGATCATGTTTATGCTTATGTTGTATTTCTTTTCATGTGTTTTCCTTGTACTAAAGTAAGTCCCATACTTATAAGTGGGCAAGTTATATATATATATATATATATATATATATATATATATATATATATATATATATGAGATGATATTCAGTGTTATTCATGGTGTGCCTTATGTTACGATGTTGTGAGACATTTGTTTTACTATACATGGTTTACTGCTTATCGCATCACGCAGCTCTCACTTTGTTTTTCAAAAAAAAATTTACCCGTATTTTCCGCTAAGTAATTCAAAGTTAAATGAGGACTATGAAGTAACAGACTAATGATTAACCTAATTATGTTCTAGAGTATTGGGTTAAAAATTAGGATGTTACAATAATTGTTCTAGACATTTTGGAGCATGCTTAGTTACTTTAATTGCTTGAAATGTGAATTCTAGAACCCCATAGGTACAGAAAATATGAATTCTGTTCCAGCTTGATTAACATCCATAGAATCACATTATATGATGTCTAGATCAGTGAGAGTGACTCATAATTGGCTTAGGTATTAATTGTTGCATCATAGAAAAAGTCGGATGTGAGAAAGGGTCTAAAATGCATCTTTTAGAACACTGTAATTCATCTAATTTAGCTCACTGCCTATTACTGTCCAGCCATAATTAATTAGGTTTTAGGACTTAATAAATTATGGTAATGCGGTTAATCAATCCCTTAGAGGTATGATAAAATAATTTGGAAGTTTAAGGTTACCCGATCGGGGGTTCTCACTCTTAAGGGAAAGATTTATGTGTTATTCTATGAATGATGAATTGGTGTTTACCTTATGACTTATATGATGCTATGTGAACTATTATTCTTAAATGATAGTTTTATTATTGCATATGATTGTTCTTTGAGAATTTAGAGATGCCTATGCTGTAATAAAAGATATGTGACATGCATGAAACTAAGTGGCATCTCAATAAAATGTGCTAAGGCTTAAGGTGACTTAAACTATGTGAAAATGATCCTTGAACCACCAAACCAAGGGTGGGGATGAGGTGATTCTAGCCCCTTAGACCCGTACTTTAAGTCGGGACCTTTAACTTATCAAAAGGGATAAGTCCATGTGCTAGTGACAACTAGCGTGGTGTGAGCTCATAACCTAGAAGTTTCTCCAAAGGGAGATCAATTAGGGTGGCCCCAAGAAGAAAATGATGAGGTTTTAATGTCACCTAAAGTAACCAAGATAAGTTACCATGTACCATGTTCTAAGAGCTATGATTTTATGCACCATGAATTATGAGTTTATGTACTATGATCCATGATATAAGGAACCATGATTTATGATTTGAGTTTCATGATTATAGACTATGTAACCAAGAGGTTTTCATAATTAAAAAGGAACGGGCCTCGGAAGTTAACATTTTCAAATTTCATAATTGAACCATTATATACCCATGTTTTTACTAAGAAACTGAGGTCCCTGGAGACGTATATGATGACACTTAGATATGAGGAAAAACCCTACTGAGTTTCTTTAGTGAGAAATCTCACTCCCTTTATCTCTTTCTTTCCGTTACATCTCTAGATTCGGATGGCGACGTTCGTGTTCTACGTTGAGACACCCACATGGGAGTTCCACTACGACCCGGAGCATGGATTGTATCATTTTGAAGGCCGCTGCACAGTTCGCGTCTTTATGTTTCCCGAACGGCTATTCGCCCATCTTGTAGATAGCTACCTCTTCTCACCGATGTCGCCCTATGGCGACGACATGGTTTTTGAGCGTGCTCGTACACGCAATGAGAGAATCCTTCGGACTTACACTGTAAGCTCGGGCGCCGTGCCTGAATGCGTACCTCGCTCACAACATTCAGAGGAGGACCCTTCAGAGGAGTCACCCGCCCACATGTATGGAGAGGACTCTGCCCCCACTCCCCCACGTGTGCCAGCAGGCAGCGAGGAGACGGTTACCCAGCCATGGAGGGCTCGGATGCCCGAGATGCGACCCCAACCCCAAGGACGTGTTTGAGTGCCCACTCCTGCTGCGCTTCGCTCGTGGATCGGCTATGTCCCACCTTACCCGTGACTATAGCTGTATAGTTTAAAAGGTAGTCCTTAGTGCACACACGACACGTAGCTAGGATAAACCTTCTTTTGTGTTGAGGTTATCCATTTCAGATGCACTTGGGTATGGGTGTTCTCTTGCATGTATCCTTTATATTTTTATGTATTTCCTACTTTTCAATTGTATTATATTCCATGTATTGAACAGTCCCGCCGTTATTGGTGAGCATTTTAAGTATTAATGCATGAGGTATTTCAGTATATGTATTCATGATGCTGTGGATGGAGCCTTTTATGTGTTTACATTTCTGCACTTTACGTTATACACGACTCATACTTTATCAAGGTTTTGTTACAAAAAAAATTTGGCTCGTATTTTCAGTAAGTAATTTCAAAGGTAATAGAACCAAATCAAGAAGTAACGACTAATATTTGGCCTCAGTACATGCTAGTAGTATTGGGTTGAATATTAGGGTGTTACATGTACCCCTCCGCTTTCGAAGTCTGCCAGGAGCCGCTCCTTGTCTATGCCTCCTTGTACCGGTGATCACTCCCCAACTTCGGAATCCCCGAGCATTACAAAAGGCAAGGAAGTGATATGATTCACCCCGTCTATTACCCCATGTAAATCTAGCGATGGCTAGTTAGATTGAGCTCATCCTAGGCGATCGGTACGTCGGTTGGTTCTAGTGGTAATTGTAAAATCGCTAGGGCTGACATGTTGGTTAGTTTTGGTGATGATGTAAGAGGGTGGAATTAATAAGAAAGAAATACGAGAATTCATTTCATGAGAGAGTAAATTACTATGAGTTTTCCTGCTTTCCCATACATGTTATATAATGTTTTGCTCATTACATTGCCCTATCATGCATCCATATACTTGCCACTGTTTCAGTTTTCTAGATTGCCTCCTACTCATGTACTTAGCCTTATCTTGTGTCATAAACTTATGCACTGTTGATTTATGTTGCATGCACTGAGGCATTGCCATGCATACATGAGATACTTGTTGCATTCATGCATTAAGACTCATGCTAAAAGATACGGGCCTCGATTAAGGGTATTTGAAACTTAATAAATTAATCTTATTTATGCCCACTACTTTCATAATTAAACCCGAGGTTCCTAAGGATAATGATGATGACACGTGAGTAGAGAGGGAAATCCATCTGAGATTCTTGTACAAGTTTTTCACTCCCTCTATCTTTCTTTTCCATCTTTGTCTTCAGACAAGGTTGATGACGACATCTGTGGACCGCCCTGAGGTGACGACATAGAAGTAGCACAAAGGTTGGGATCAGAGTGGCGCTGTGGAAATGAGGGCATGGTCTTTCACAAACTTAGGAGTTGACTTGCCTTCGTACAAGTCCATAACTTAGTCGCGAAGGGTTTAGTTATGTTAGAGTTGCGTTTAGTTCTTGAAATGTTGTATGCTCAACCTCTACAGGTTGGCTCAAGATATATTTGATGTGGTATCATTGTGGAATATTCCTATTGTTATTATTTGACTTTATATTTGAAGTTAATGTTATGTGATGATGTGCTCAATTTATGCTAGATTCTATTGTGATCCGTATATGTGATATATGACGAATAGTTATATGCTAGAACTTAAGCATGAATGGCTCCTAGTTTGGTGTTTCAAAAAAAATGGGTCGTATTTTCCATAGATTTATTTTCAAAGCCCAAAATTAAGTGTAATTATGAGACGAAAAAGTAATAACTAACAATTAACCATTATGCATCCTAGGCGTATTGTGTTGAAAGTTAGGGTGTTACATTTTGGTATTAGAGCAGTTCGATTCTCATGGAGCCTAAGGATTGGACTGACTATGCTTCCTAAGCATGATGCGATAGTTATGTCATGTGTAGTTGCCTTATTAGTAGAATAAGTCTTAGGATAGAGATGCATGACTGTTGTGTGTGAAAGTGCCATGGTTACTAGCTCACTTTGCATAAAGTATTGAGCCTGATCACCTCAGTGTTTGTTGCTCTGTGTGCTTAGGAACCAATGGCACGACCATGACAGACTAGGGCTTCAAGTGCAAATGGTCAGGATAATGAGACTGCTGAAGCTCTCCGAGACGTGGCAAGGACCATGCGGATGATGTTTGAAAGGATGGAATAACAAGGCAATGCCGGACGTGGCCCCACTGCTATTGAGGATCTCAAGTTGGCTAGGTTTGGGGAATTTTGAAGGGTGAACCTTCCATCATTCCGAGAAGCTCTAAACCCAAACATCGCCGACGAATGGATCAAACACATGGAAAATATCTTCTCAGTAATCGCGTATACAGAAGAGTAGAAGGTGACCTTTGCTACTTACATGCTAGAGGTAGATGCCGAGTCCTAGTGGACCGGCACCCGAAGGTTGTTAGAGGTATCTGGCATGCTAATTGACTGGGAGCTATTCAAAGCACACTTCTACGAGAAGTACTTCCCAGAGTTTGTGAGGAATGCCAAGGACATTGAGTTCTTATAACTGACCCAAGAGGATATAAACATTGCACAATATACGGCAAGGTTTGAGGAGCTGATCAGGTTTTCAAGAGTTTTCCAAGGGGACCCCGACAAAATATGGAAATGCGTGAAGTATGAAGCCGGGTTGAAGGCGGAGATCAATGTCGCTGTTGTACACTTGGAGATTAGGGACTTCCCTACTCTAGTCAACAAGTGCCGCGTCATTAAGGATGGCCACAAAAATCTAAGTACACCAAGAACGGAGAGTTTCACCGAGAAGCTGGCACCGCAAGCCCTAAGATTTAAGCCACAATTCTGGCCGCAGCCAAGATCGCAAAGCGCCAGGAGGGATTTTCATCAAGGAAGATTGAATGGTCCAAGGGAGGGGGCACTCCAGAGGGACTCTGCTGGCAATTGCCCAAGGTGTGGAAAAAACCATGGTGACCGTCCCTGTCTAGCTGGCCAAGGAGTATGCTTTAGGTGTAGCAAGCCCAGCCACGTGATTAGAGATTGCAATATGATGCCCGCACGCTTGAACGCCATATCTAGGCCTCAATGCCAAGGGCAAGTATTCACAATCAATGCTGAAGATTCATCCTGCTCTAATATCTGAGGTAAGCATGAGATAAACAGTAGGATGTCGGATATGCTTCTTAGTTTTGGAGGAATCTTTGTGACTCCTTGATTCATGTCCCTTTAATCTTTGGTGGCCTTCTTGCATTTGTTCATATTCAAGTCTCCTTGTGAATGTTTGACTTTAACCTTTCCATTGGAGCTAAGATGAGTTGCCCTACTCTTTGAATTTCCTTGCACAAGTCGTAAGAATTGATTTTACCTAACATAGTCACCTGCCCAGCCGAAACACATTCTTCAACAATGCTTGGAGTGTTGGTTAACCCTCATATTTGCTGTTTTTCATAATTGCCTTCATTGCTTCTATTTTGACCTGTCATAACCATGTATATGTAGCAAATTTCGAGGGCGAAATTCTTTTTAAGGAGGAGAGTAATGTAACACCCAATTTTTCCCTGTGTACAAAATGACCAAAATGCCCCTGAGGTCATTTTTACTCGAGAATCGAGGAAAGCCGGTCTAGGTAAACCTTGAGTGGATGTTTTAATGTTAAATGGGGATTATGTGTATTATGTGTGCTAATAGAGCAGGAGAATCTCATTTTTGAGTTCCGATGCACAAAATGACCAAAATACCCATGTGGCTAATTAACACAGAATTAATTGCCGACTGGGCCCGGACTTTGCTTGGAAGTTGGGAGTGTCATTTTTAAGAGATGTCTAAGACCTGTTGAAGCCTGGGTGGGCCCGGGAAGTTTTCTGTAAAATGACTGTTTTACCCCTAATTAAGCATCTAATGAGCTTGATCATGCAATTAACGAAACTTGAGCAATATTAGGCTCTAATTAAAGATTAATTAATTTTAATAATTAATCTAGAGTCAAAATAATTAATTGAGGTTGATCAGAACTTAAGATTGCTTAGAGAAAGTTTAAATCCTTTCTAGAATCAAATGGTCTTCAAGTCAAAAAGAGAATAATGTACAATCCCATGATTTTAGGAAATATGTTGGTGTTTGAAATTCAAATTAATTGAGTTTGATTCAAACTAATTGAACTTAATTCCTCTAGATATTTATGATCACTCACTAATCATGCTCTTGAAATTCCTAAATGCATGATTATCAACCTAACACCTAATTATCCATTCCTAACCTTTTTCCTAATTAAATCAACCTTTAATACACATCCTAACCCACATTAAAGATGAAACTTGGTCCCTAAATCCTTCTAGATGGTCACCCATACCTCCCACCACACCTTGACATGTGTCTTTACATACCACACATGCTCAAAGAAACACACAAACTCTCATTTCTTCCCATCCACTTTTTTGGCCAAGTCTTGTGTCCAAAAAAGTGCTCTTGAATTATCTCTTCTCTCCCCTTTCAAAAACTCTCTTTTCTTCCTCTACCACCACAAACAACCATCAAGAAACACAACCTTTCCATTCCTAAGCATCAAAGGTCAAGAAAAATCCTTCCTTTTTTTCTTTTCCTTTGGCCGAAATTCTTCTTGCCTCAAGGAAAAGATTTTCTTCTCATTTTCCTTCACAAAGTTCAAGCTTTCCCTTGCAACAAGAAGATATATTTGGTTGGGATTTGATTCAATAATTTTTATTCTTTTCTTTTGTTTTACTCTTGGTTTGAGATATTTGTTTCTTCTTCCCTCCTCTACATTTTTGGTTCTTTATTTCTCTTTTCCCTTCTCTTTGGTTTCGGCCTCAATGGCCTACATAATGAAGGAACCATGGCTTGATGATGAGAATCTTGAGTGTTGGTTGCAAAACCATTATTTATTTGACCTTTAAAGCTTGAAGGTTTCACTTTTAAACAGGTTTTTAGTGTAACGCGTCGATTTTTCTGTCTGAGAGGAAAATGACCAAAATGTCCCTAAGGTCATTTTCTGCCCGGAATTCGAGGATGGCCGACCCGGCAATCCTTGAAAGGTTTACTCAATGTTTGAAGGGGATTAGATGGCCCTTGAGTGGTTTCGGAGGCGAAAATCTCATTTTCTACAGTTTCGGGTCAAAATGACCAAAATACCCCTATAGCATTTTTACGCGGGTAAAGGTGCCGTTGAGCCCGAAACTCTCCCCGAAGGTTTAAAACAATGTTTTCATTTGTTTAAAAGTGTCTGTTTAAGTCTCGGTGGTACCGGGCAGTTTTGGTGTAAAATTACGATTTTGCCCCCAAGATAGTGTCGTTTGAGCTTAATGACGTAATTAAGCAAACCTAAGCAATATTAGGCTCTAATCGAAGATTAATTAATTTCTATAATTAATCTAGAGTCAAAATAAGTTGATAAAATTGATTAGGACCTAAAATTGCTTAGATTAAACCTAAATCTCTTTTTAAAACTCAAGATTCCGAGTCTTGAAATCTTAAATAGTGTTTTCTCTCTCCAATTTTCCTAAATTAAGGAATTGTGTTGGCATTGGATTCCTTGTTAATGGAGTTTGACTCCATTAATTTAGCAAGACCACCTCCTAAACCTAGTCTTACAAGCCTCTAATTAACCATTACCTCACCTAAACACTTTCCTACAAATTCCTAATCTTAAACATAATCCAAGACACACCTAAACACACCTCTAAACCACAATTAAATGGAAGAAATCCCTCCCCCATGGTTGATGCATTTTGGCCACATCATTCCCAAATCCTCTCACATGTTTTAAATTTTAAACACACCTTTGAGCCATGCTTTGAGCCATACCTTGAACCATCCTCACCATACATTGAACCATACCTCACCATGCCTCAAGATCACAACATCTCACCTCATGGAACTCATGGGCTGCCTTGACCATGGCCGAAACCTTCCTCCCCCCTTGCACCTTTCATTTGTTTCATTTCTCTATAAATAGCACACTTGAGTAAACTTGAAACACCTTTAGTTCATTTGCTAAGTTTAGACCAAGAGTTCCTTTTCTCTCAAAGACCAAGAGTTCTTCTTCTTCAAACTTCTTCATCTTCTTCATCCTCTTCAACATCATTTCACTTGGTAGGGATTTTATTTTAAACATTTATTTCATTTAAAGTTCTTATTTAGTCATTGACTTGATGGTTTCTCTTGAATCTTTTAGAACTTCTTCTCCTCCTCCTATTTCATTTTCGGCCAAGGGCCTTTGGGGAGCTTGGAAATGAGAGCTTGATGAGGGGGATTGCATGATGATGTTCATCACTTGAGCAACTCCTAAAACTTGATCTTAGTTCTTGAGGAAAAAAAATATTTTTAGTTTCTTTCTTTTTATCTTGAAAACTTTACTTTGATGTTGTTCTAAAATAAGTGTATGAACTCAATGATGAGGACACATGATCTTGGTGTTAATACATTATCAAGATCATGGTCTCTAGAGTTTCAAAGTGGTTCTTTTCTTGTTCATGGCTTCGGCCCCTTTTTCCTTTTTCTTTCTCTAAGATTTCGGCCATCATTGGTGATTCAACATGAAAGCTTGATGATGAGAGTTTCTAGATGATGACCATGTGTTCATCACAATGAGACCTCTAGAGCTTGAGTGTTAACAAAAATGCTATTTATGATTTTGCTTCAAGGAATGATATTTTGTTTACTTTGGCTTGTTGTGATAAATTCGAGTTAAGGCTTAAGTTCCTTCAAAGTATTGTAAGAGCTCTAGTAAAGATATAAAAATGAACTTGCATATTTATATTTCTAGCACCTCATATTTATATTTCAAGCTCTTGCATCTCATATTTACTTTTCTATGTTATCACTAAACTCTAAAGATTAAAGAAAAGGACTTGCATTATCACGTTTAAGTTCAACCCTTGCATTGCACGTTTACATTTCAAGTCATCACTTAAAGAACTTAAAGATTTAAAACAAGAGCTTGCATATCACCTAATTAATCTCGAAGCCTTTCTATTTCGGCCTTAAAGTCAATTGTTGCTGGGCCTAGAGCACTAAAATAATGAATTGAACTTGCATATTTACTTTCAAGTTTTGCATATTTACTTTGTGCCTTGCATATTTAATTTCAAGTTCTTGCATTCCATTTTACTTTGAAGCTTTCACTTTACTTTATAATGAAGAATAAAATGGAATGCATAGCACGTTTATATTTTGTCATCACTTAAGGAACCTAGAGCTCAAGGACTTGCCATCATTATCTCAAGTTAAAGTTGGGTTATGGAAACATCCCCAAGGATGTAAATTCGGCCATGTGATGTTGATAAACTCAAAATGAGTTTCATTTAGTTGCAAGGGCCAACAATCTATGTTCAAAAGTTTTCCTATGTTTTTAAGAGTTCTATAAGGTCATGATCTACAAGATTTGTAAATTAAACCTCTTCTAAGAGTGTTTTAAATTAGTTACTGCCCCATGATTGTTCTTAGCCTCTTTTACTAGATAAAATGTTTTGCAAAAGAGTTTTAGAAGTCCTAAAACGATTCAAGGAGAAACTAGCAACCTATGCTTGTTGAAAATGAGATTTTATGCATGATATGTATATACATGAATTCGATTTTGCCATGACATGTTTGCTGTTGTATGATGATGTTTTGACCTATTAGAATGTGTGAAATTTATATGTGTTGAGGTAGGAACCTTTCTATGCATGTTAGGAAAGAACCTAGTCTAACAGAAAAATTGTAAAGTCAAGTTTTAGCATAGTTATGACCCATTTATTTTTAGTTTCTGTCCAAACTGTTTTAGTGGGATAATAATCAGATTAGGATTGTTTAATCATGAAAAACTTGGTAACATTTGATGTAGGATTGATTTTTAGAGCCTATAGAAAGACTAGCAAGTAGAGAACCGTAAAAATGTAATTCTAGAACTCTTAGAACATTTAATTTTCTGATTCTATACAGCACACTTATAATGTAGTAAAAATGATTTATAAATAGTTCAAAGGCTTAGGAATACCTCATAATTGATTTAGATTTAATTTATAGTGCCCTAGGCAAAGACAGAACCGAGAAAGGGTCTAAAACGTAAGTTCTAGAACCTCGTAATCATAAAGATGTAATTCTGCCCTTAGAGTATGCTGCTGCCCAGCTTTATTAATGAACATAAATGCTAGTAAAAAATTATTAGTTGTGAACCTTAGGTGCATAAGAGGTTGATAGAGAACGATAGAATAATTACATCTCAAGTTTAAGGCCCGTAAAGGTCAAAGCATAAGATACCGTAAGTTCAAGGATATAATGAGCTTTTATGTTACACAAGAATGTATGTTTTATTTGAAAATGATCATGTCAACGCATGAAATTATGATTGAGGATACATGTTCTAATTGTTTATGTGGCATAAAGTAAATTTGGAAGAAATCAGGCGTACTGCTGTTATGCTGCCGAATTTCTGACAAATTTGGGGGCTTAGAAAGTTTTTGAAAAACCTATGAGATTTTCTTTAAAAGAGATGAGGTACTAAGATGTGTTCTTGGATGACACCGGTTCAGCCGAGCACCTCCAAGAACTCATGTGACATTGGTACCAAGATGTATTCTTGGGTGACACCGGTTCGGCTGAGCACCCCCAAGAAAATGCCCCCTAGCCCGTACTAGAAAGTCGGGATTTATTTATGATACGCTCATCGGTAAGGGATGAGTAAGAACTAGTGACGACTAGTTAGGTATGAGCTCATAACCTAGAGATGTGACACGTTCTGGGTGACACCGGTTTGGCCGAGCACCCCCAGGACGAATGTCTTTTTAGGGTGGCCCCATGAGAAAGTAAAGTATGATGATTATGTCACAAAGTTTTCCCCACTTGTGATTTCAATTGCCACTTTATGTTACTATTATAATGTTCTTGATGTTATGATTATGATTCTCACATTAAGTAGCTCCATGCATACATTCTTTACTATGTTGCATCCATGACATTAAGAATCATTCTAAATTGAACGGACCTTGGCTAACTATACTTTAAAGCTTAAAATGAACTCGATGCATGCCTACTTAATTTACACACTAAACCTAAGGTTCCTGAGGACGTAGATGATGACACCTAGATAGGAGGTTGCCTTATTGAGATTTTAGTAAGATTCTCACTCCCCCTATCTTTTCTTTCCATCATGTCTTCAGATGGTGACGTTCGTATTGTTCGTTGATACCCCTACCTGGGAGGTGCATTATGACCCGGAGCACTGGTCGTATCATTTTGAAGGGAGCTGCACACTCCGAGTGTTTATGTTTTTAGGACGCCCCTTTTCTTACCTTGTACATAGCCATCGATTTTCTCCGACTTCCTCGTATGATGACGACATGGTTTTTGAGTGAGTGCGGACACATAACCAGAGGGTACTCCACACGTACTTCGCTGAGTCTGCCGCCCGTGATTTTCCCGACTATGTCCCCCGATCGAGACATTCGGAGACTAACCTATCAGAGGATCCACCCACCCATCCATACTCCGAGAGCTCTGCCCCTACTCCCCTGTTGAGGGTATAGGGTAGTAAGGAGATGATCACACGGCCGAGTCTGGCTTGGAGGCAGTTTATGCATCCCCGTCGAGGAGCTCATGTTCAGCCACAGCGAGTGCCCACTCCGGATGCGCTTTACCCATGGAGCGGTTATGTCCCGCCCTATCCGAACTATCAACAGTAGAGGCACTCGAGAAGTGATAGTGTACACACCACACGTAGATTAGGATAGCTTTCTTTTGTTCAGGAAGGTTATCCATTTTAGGTGCACTAGGGTGTGGGTGTTCTGTTTTTATGTTTCCATGTATTCCTATTTCAGTTGTATTTGTCCTATGTTGTACTAAACTAAGTCCCGCCTTTCTTGGGTGGGCATAATATATATCCACTTATGCAGTTTGTTTTATTATGCTGTGCAATTACATGTTTTATGACCGGATGTTCATGATGTGTTTATTTGGATTTGTGTTTTATTCCTTTCATGCTTCATCATTCACGCGACTCTCACTTTGCTTTTATAATTCAAAAAAAAAAATTACCTGTATTTTCCGCTAAGTATTTTAAAGTAAAAAGGAAACGATGACGTAACAGACTAATGATTAACCTAAATATGTTCTAGAGTATTGGGTTAAAAATTAGGATGTTACATTTAGCAAATAAAAAAACTATGTTGTTGTAAAGAGTGATCTTGAGCCTAGGACTCAAAGATATAAGAAATGGATTGCATTCATATTTATTTTTCCTTGCCATCACTTAAAGAATTAATCTAAAAGCCTACCTATTTCAACCTTAAAGTTGATTGTTGATTTAGAGTGAATACTCTAAGGGGCCTAGAGCACTAAAATAAAGAATTGGACTTGCATATCATATTTATTTTCAAGTCATCACCTAAAGCTCAAAGATAAGAAATGAACTTGCCTTTCATGTTTACATTTCTTGTCTAGCATATTTATGTTTCAAGCCATCACCTAAACTTAAAGATTAAGAATGAGCTTGCATTTTCATGTTTATTTTCAAGCCTTGCATATTTACTTTTCCTTGCCATCACTTTATAATGCTAAGATTAAAATGAAACTTGCATTAGCATGTTTATGTCTATGCCATCACCTAAATATCTAAGGCTCAAGACCTACCTCTTACAACTTACACAAGCAATCTTGAATCTATGGGTATTTACCTTTACAAAAATGTTTTGGTTTCAAAGTAAGTGTCGGAATAAGGTTCAAAATGGCTTGAGAAGGAAGGAATAACTTAGAAGATGTTTTAAACTTAAATTTTCATATTTTGAAGGTACTAGTAATTGATTGCAAGACCCATATAATTGATTACCAGAGAGCTTTGCCATACTCAGATATGAACTTTTGGCCTGAGTAGTCGATTACAACATCATGTAATCGATTACACATGCTCGAACTCTAGTAATTGATTACCATTCCATGTAATTGATTACTCAGATGTTCTTGGGGCCGAAGTTAGTTATAATCGATTACAAGGCTCATGTAATAGATTAATAGAGCCCTCAACTTTCCTGTTTTGAAAACTCAAGCCATGTAATCAATTACAATACCCATGTAATCGATTACCAAAATGCAAAATGTGCAACTAAGTGTTTTCCCTGCTTGTATAACATGAATCTATGATCTTGTATGACCTGAACTTATGATATTGCATGACTATTTTTGGATCATGAACATATTTATTTGAATTAGGAACTCTCTAGAAGGCTTTTACTATAAATGTTGAACATGCTCATATGAGCAATTGAGATGCATGATTTATAAGTTTATGAGCATGATAAGTTGAATAATGATTTATGATTGCATTGCATGTCATGGATAAAAGATATTAAACATGGGAAATGATCCTTTAGTTTGTATAAGAGTCGGTCACAGGATCATTACGAGTGGCACAGGCCATGCCGTAACCTTGCGGATGCATTTCACGGAGCTCAAGTCTCCTGAAGACAAAACCATGCTGCGCTTAACGGGACAGAGGTCCTCATGTGCCAAATGGGGAAAGTAAAACCATGCGGTGCCTAAGGGGATAGAGGTCCTTATGTGCCAAACCGGGCTATTACAAAGGTTATGGGAGGTGATCCAAGTAAGTTCCATATTCATAATAAGAAAGGCAAGGAAGTGATATGATTCTCCCCCTCTACTACCCCATGTAAATCTAGCGACGGCTAGTTAGGTTGAGCTTATCCTAGGCGTTCGGTAGGTCGGTTGGTTCTAGTGGTAATTGTAAAATCGCCGAGCTGGCATGTTCGTTGGTTTTGGTGATGATGTAAGAGGGTGGAATAAAAGAAATACGAGAATTCATTTCATGAGAGAGTAAACTACCATGAGTTTTCCTGCCTTCCCATACATGTTAAATGATGTTTTACTCATTACATTGCCCTATCATACATCCATATACTTGCCACTATTTCAATTTTCTAGATTACCTCCTACTCATGTACTTAGCCTTATCTTGTGTTGTAAACTTATGCATTATTGATTTATGTTGCATGCACTGAGGCATTGCCATGCATACATGAGATACTTGTTGTATTCATACATTAAGACTCATGTTAAAAGATACGAGCCTCGGTTAAGGGTATTTGAAACTTAATAAATTAATCTTATTTATGCCCACTACTTTCATAATTAAACCCAAGGTTCCTGAGGACGATGATAATGACACGTGTATGGAGAGGGACATCTATCTGAGATTCTTGTACAAGTTTCTCACTTCCTCTATCTTTCTTTTCCATCTTTGTTTTCAGACAAAGTTGACGACAACGTCTGTGGACCGTCCTAAGATGACAGCATAGAAGTAGCACAAAGGTCGGGATCAGAGTGGTGCTGTGGAAGCAGGGGCATGGTCTTTCACAAACTTAGGAGTTGACTCGCCTTCGTACAAGTCCATAACTTAGTTGCGAAAGGTTTAGTTACGTTAGAGTTGCGTTTAGTTCTTGAAATGTTGTATGCTCGACCTCTACAGGTTGGCTCAATATATATTTGATGTGGTATTATTGTGGAATATTCCTATATCAACACTATTGTTATTATTTGACTTTATATTTGAAGTTAATGTTATGTGATGATGTGCTCAGTTTATGCTAGATTCTGTTGTGATCCGTATATGCGATATATGACGAGTAGTTATATGCTAGAACTTAAGCGCGAATGCCTTCTAGTTCGATTTTTCAAAAAAAATGGGTTGTATTTTTCATAGATTTATTTTCAAAGCCCAAAATTAAGTGAAATTCTGAGACGAAAGAATAACAACTAACGATTAACCATTATGCATCCTAGGCATATTGTGTTGAAATTTAAGGTGTTACACGAAACCCCTACCTATGCCGCGGCTCCACCGAACCCATTCTACTGACCTCCCATTTCTTTCCCTCTCCTTCTCCAATCTAAAGCCCGGCCACGTGCCCGTCCCTACTTCTCCTCTTCGCGCAACCACCAGCCGGCACCCACCGTTGCATGTGCAACCTCCCTGCGCAGTGCTGAGGTCTCCCCTCGCCAGCCACAACCCTCCCCCTTTTTCATGCGGCCACTCTTCCCCTTACTCATTCTCTCTTATTCCCGCTCTCTGTTTCTTCCTCACGTTCTCTCTGTGTTGTGAGAGTATGTGAGTTATTTCTATGTAAGAGAGAGATTTGTGTTGTAAGTGTATGTGTGCATGTGAGTGGGTTATTACAAGTGAGTGTGTTTGTGTGTGTGGCATACAGCCCAAATTCAAATGAAATGAAACCTCTAAACCCGTTGGCTAAGTGACTGTGAGGTAGTGTAGGATTTCTTCATTAATTGATTTCTTTTTTTTACGCTAACCCATTTTCCAAGCCCCATTCCCTGTTGCTCCCCAATCTAGATTTCCTTACTTTTTATTCTATGCAAGTGTCATCCAAACTAATTAAAAAGAAAGCAGAAAATGTAATAATAATGACGAGTAATTTCTTCAATGTGCTATTTTGAATTATACTATTAATACATTAATTACCCTTAGTTAGGATAGGACCTACTACTATTATTCTAATTAAAAATATTGTTACTAAAGAAGCATGCAGTAGACCTATTGTAACACCCTGAAAATCAGTTAAAAATTAATTTGAGCTTTATAAGTTATAATTTCAAAAATCTGACAGTTTTAACACTAATGAGGACGATCCAACAGTTTTGTAAAAAAAAAATATATGAATAGTAACCTGCAGGCCCCACTAGTCCGTCGAGACAGCTGAAACCCTAGAATTAGGCCTCGGAGATTCCGAAATTTAGAAATTATAAGATTATGGTTAGAAATAGATAGAAGTAAAGATTTTATACCTAGAGTTAATTTTCAGGCAATGTTTGATTACCGGGTACAATGTTTCACCCATTTGGTAAAATTTCGGTGTGCGATTTTTAATGTAACATCCCCTGCTGCTTTATGGATTGATGACTGTCCCCACAAACCAACACGGGTCTTTTCAGCGTGCTTTGTCCTCACTCACACGCTTCCTAGGAAAACTTCCCAGGAGGTCACCCATCCCAAAATTACTCCAAGACAAGCACGCTTAACTGTGGAGTTCTTTCAGTTTGGGCTACCGAAAAGAAGATGCATCTTGTTGGTATAGGTAGTGCAAATCAATTCATATAAGCCCTCCTTAACTATATAGTCCCATACCTATATAGTCTCAGGATCCCTCTCATTCGGGTATGTAATCAGTTCATTCATGTACCCCTCCGCTTTCGAAGTCTGCCAGGAGCCGCTCCTTGTCTGTGCCTCCTTGCACCGGCGATCACTCCCAGACTTTGCAATCCCTGGGCGTTACATGCCTACCAGGTTCCGCTTGGTTCATCCCCGAACCACACCGTACTGGGAGAGGTGTAGGCTCTGATACCATTTGTAACATCCCCTGCTGCTTTGTGGATTGACGACTGTCTCCACAAACCAACACAGGTCTTTTCAGCGTGCTTTGTCCTCACTCACACGCTTCCTAGGAAAACTTCCCAGGTGGTCACCCATCCCAAAATTGCTCCAAGTCAAGCACGCTTAACTGTGGAGTTCTTTCAGTTTGGGCTACCGAAAAGAAGATACATCTTGTTGGTATAGGTAGTGCAAATCAATTCATATAAGCCCTCCTTAACTATATAGTCCCATACTTATATAGTCTTAGGATCCCTCTTATTCGGGTATGTAATCAGTTCATTCATGTACCCCTCCGCTTTCGAAGCCTACCAGGAGCCGCTCCTTGTCCATGCCTCCTTGCACCGGTGATCACTCCCAGACTTCGCAATCCCTGGGCGTTACATGCCCACCAGGTTCCGCTTGGTTCATCCCCGAACCACACCGTACTGGGAGAGGTGCAGGCTCTGATACCATTTGTAACATCCCCTGCTGCTTTATGGATTGACGACTGTCTCCACAAACCAACACGGGTCTTTTCAGCGTGCTTTGTCCTTACTCACACGCTTCCTAGGAAAACTTCCCAGGAGGTCACCCATCCCAAAATTGCTCCAAGTCAAGCACGCTTAACTGTGGAGTTCTTTCAGTTTGGGCTATCGAAAAGAAGATGCATCTTGTTGGTATAGGTAGTACAAATCAATTCATATAAGCCCTCCTTAACTGTATAGTCCCATACCTATATAGTCTCAGGATCCCTCTCATTCGGGTATGTAATCAGTTCATTCATGTACCCATCCACTTTCGAAGTCTGCCAGGAGCCGCTCCTTGTCCGTGCCTCCTTGCACCAGCGATTACTCCCCGACTTCGCAATCCCTGAGCATTACATTTAACACCAAACGATAGTTTAATCTTTACAAAAGGATAATGTATATCCCTTAGGAACAAATGTAAGGCTAAGATTTAATCTTGTAATTCAAGATTAAATCATAGCCATCCATCATATTTTCCTTTATGAAAGAATTAAGGATTTATATTAATCTAAGTTTACTTTGTGATAAATAAGTCAACCAACCTTATCACTCCAAGACTTCATTCTCGGCCAAGCCTCCGATGAATACAGCCTCCATTTCTTTCTTTCCAAGCCACCATTAACAAACTTTAAGCTCCCAAAATCATAGCCAAACTTTGATAAAATCACAAACCCTCTTCACAAAACTTATTCTACTCACCACCACCTACAAAACTAATCAATTGGAATTTCAATTTCTCACCAATTCTCACTTTGATATTTCATTCTTAACTGTTTAAGGGAGGATTAGGTGCTGTTTGAAAGGTTTGGAGTGAAGAGAATCATTCTTGGAATATCATTTGGAGCCAAGATCTCTAAAGCTTCAAAGAGTAGGGATTTTGAACCTCTTTTATTTGAAGCTCATTTTTCTATTTTCACCATTGTGATGATTTAATATTTTTAGTTATATTGGTTGATAATATATGGATATTGATGTGTCTAATTTGGTGATGTGTTCAGATGATGTTAGAAATCACTTTTGTCAAAAGGAATTTTGGACTATGCTGCTAGAATTTTCGGATTTGTACTGGCAGCTTGTGAATCATGAATTTTCTGATGCACTTGTAAATGTTTTTATAAGCTGAAAAAATTATATGTTGAAGCTAACATCTTGAGCTTTAATTTCCACTTGTAATGCCTTAAAAAAATCTGGGACTGAACTGGTACCTATGCTGCCTGAACTCTTAGAACTGAAGCTGTGAATTTGTCTAATTTTGTTACTATGGCAAATGATTGATTCTTCCTTTGAAATTTTTATTGAGTGTGAATAACATCTTGAAGTATAACCATGATTTTTCTCTTGATTTGATTCAAACATTTGCTAGTGTTAAAAATTATGAATTTTGGTTCTTGAGCTGAGATGGAATGGTTTCTGACCACCAAATTTGTGGAATTTTGTTAATATAGTTAGAGAATCTATTTACCCTAAACATTTTACAGGATCTTGGGGACACATTGAGGTGTCCTTGATAATTTTTATGGCCTCTGAAATGATTATTTTTTGTGCAAATAAATTCGTTCCACAATAGTGTGAAATCTACCATTGTGCTGAAAATGAATTGATGCTTTGAATTGATGAAATAATGGCATTTTGTACTAGTATGACATGAGCACATAAATATGAAGATAAATAATTGAGCATGTGAGCTTACTGGTGAGGTTAGGTACATGTAGATATGAATGCTTATTACAATTGCTCATATGTGAAAGAAAAGCATAAGATTATGTTTCTTGGGCTGGAGAAATTAAATCCAGTTTGTCAGGGAAAGTAAACCTGACTACCAAGAAAATCATAAGATTTATAATCCTTGGACTGGAGAAAATAAATCTGGTCTGTCAGGGAAAGTAAACCTAACTACCCTTGAATTGAGTCGGGAAAAGTAAACTTGGCTAGGAATAGGTCGGTGTGAGAATTGGAGAAAGTAAATCCAATGATCATGTATAGGAATGAGCTCAGTCCTGAAAAGCAGTCTATTACCCATTATTGCCACACTGGGGACGGTGGTACATAACGCCCAGACATGACAAGATTAGTCAAGTGCCAAGGCAAGTTTAAAAGGTAAACTTTCTAAGAAATCCTTTGTCTTATATGTCGAGTGAAGAAGTTTAGTATCGATATTGAGACCAATACATTTAAGTGGAAAGTTAGTAATATATGGTGTTGAGTAGTATGGTATATGTACATTAAGTGATTGAATGTTAAAAGTAACCCACTTCAGAAGTATGATTTGGAACTTTAAAAATAAACTGTTATTATATAATGCATGACCACTTTTTCTTAATAAACTGAAGTGGTTGGGGTGATGACGATGACATTATAATTGTGTATTTGGGGGAGTTACCCTATTAAGAATTGTATAATTCTCACCCCTATGTTTTTATGTTCCTGTGTCATCTCCAGGTTGACGCAAAAAATCGAGAGATTGCTATGCCAAAGAACTCGGAAGTGCAATAATGTAGTAGTTAATGCTTTTATTATGTTGTATTTAGTGGAATGGATATGTATGTAAATATGTTAGAGGACAAAGGTGTGTTAAAGCTCATAAAATAGCTTCCTCTATGTACTGAACTTTGTATTAAATAAATATTTTGGTTTCATTGCAATATATTTTAGTAGAATTATGACCTAGTTATCACACAAATCAATCAAAATGGCTATAGATATTTAAGAAAGGTCCGCTAATTTATAAGTAACAACTCTTGAGTATTATGTCATGACTTAAGGATGATGTTGTACTTGGGACGATGTTACACCTATGTGTGTAACATCCTAATTTTTAACCCAATACTCTAGAACATACTTAGGTTAATCATTAGTCTGCCACTTCATAGTTCTCATTTTTACTTAGAAATACTTAGCGGAAAATACGGGTAAATTTTTTTTTTTTGAAAAATAAAGTGAGAGCTGCGTGATGTGATATATCATGTAACGAACAAAACATACATCTCATAACGTCATAGCATAAGGCACACCATGAATAACACTAAATATCATCTCATATATATATAACTTGCCCACTTATAAGTGTGGGACTTAATTTAGTACAAAGGAACACATGGAAGGAAATACAACATAACATAAACATAAACATAAACTACTCCCCCACCCGAGTGCATCTAATGGGATAACCTCTAAACAAAAGAAGGTTTATCCCTATCTAAGTGGTGTGTGCTCTAACCCGGGCCAACCACAGCCTCCTACTGGCGACTATCCCTCGAGCGTGGCACGTAACCAGGAAACTGAGCAAGCTCCTCCGGCGTGAATAGGCGGGACGGGGCTCGGAAGTGACCTCCACGGCGTGGCCTCATCTTCGGTCGTTGTTCAAGCCTCGACTGAGTCACAGAGGGCTCGCTACCCTCCCCAAGGTCCATGGGTATGGTAGGGGAAGATCCCTCGGAGGGTACCTGGGTTGCCGAATCCTCGGAAGGATCCGTCTCCGAAAAAGATGACAGGAAACGGGGCACATACTGGGGGTAGTCTCGAGTGGCGGGCATGGACGGTGGGGTACGGCGAAGCCTCTCCTCTCGGGGGCGTGCGCGCTCGAACACCAGGTCATTGCCAAAAGGTGAGACAGGGGAGAAACGATGGGAATGTATAGGGGGAGTGAAGGGTCGACCCATGAACATGAATACTCTAACCGTACATCGACCCACAAAATGGAACGACCCGTGGTCCGGGTCATGGTGCACCTCCCATGTCGGCGTGTCCACGAACACTACGAACGTCGCCATCTGAAGACGTGACGGAAAGAAAGAGATAGAGGGAGTGAGAATCTTGCTAAAGAATCTCAGTAAGGCCTCCTACTACCTAGGTGTCATCATCTACATCCTCAGGAACCTTGGGTTTAATTATACAAAATGATTAAACATGTATTAAGTTCATTTTAAACTTTAAAATATACTTTAGCCAAGGTCCATTCATTTTAGGATGATCTTAATGTCATGAATACAGCATAATAGAAGATGTATGCATGGCACTACCTAATGCACATACATAAAACATAACATCAAGCATCATCATACTTAGTGGTATAAACTGGCAATAGAAACATTCATATGGGACAAACTTAGTGACATAATCATAATCATGAAACATCTCTTCCTTATGGGCCACCCTAAAAGACAATCGAACTGGGGGTGCTCGGGAACGGTGTCACCCGAGCGTGTCACATATCTAGGTTATGAGCTCATACCTTAACTAGTCGTCACTAGTTCTTACTTACCACTTAACGATAAGCGTATCATAAATCATAAATCCCGACAATTTGAGTACGGGTTAGGGGGCAATTCTCTTAGGGGTGCTCGGCCGAACCGGTGTCACCTAAGAGTATAAATTGGTACCGATGTCACATGAGTTCTATGGAGGTGCTCGGCCGAACCGGTGTCATCCTAGAACCCATCTTAGTACCTTAATTTTCAAAAATCTCTTTAAGTCCCCAAATTCGTCAGGAATTCGGCGGCACGATGGCATTACGCCGAATTCCTTCCAAATTTTCTTTATGCCACATGAACATATATCCTCATGAATTCCTCATATGAATAACATCATCATCATTTACATACCACATGCATCATCATGGAACGTTCAATCGTTTATCCTTACGGTAGCTTATGCTTTAACCCTTACGGGTTTTAATCATGAGATATGGTTCTCTAACATTCGTCGCTCATATTTTATGCACCTAAGGGCTCATAATTAAACATCATTCATAATCCTCATGTTCACACTTAAATCTGAATAGCATAGGGCAGAATTCCTAACTTGTGATTACGGGGTTCTAGAACTTACGTTTTAGACCTTTTCTTGGTTCCGTCTTCGCCTAAGGCGCTATGAATTAAATCTAAATCAATTATGAGGCATTCCTATGCTTAAGGACTAATTATTAATCATGTTTATCATGTTGTAAGGGTGCTGGACAGAATCCAGAAAGATAAATGTTCTAAACTTGCACTTTTACGGTTTTCTAGTTACTAGTTTCCCTATAGGTGCTAGAATTCGATTCTAATCCAAATGTTACCAAGTTTTTCATGTCTAAACAATCCTAATCTGATTATGCTCCCATTAAAACAGTTTGGATAAGTTCCATAAACAAATGGGTCAAAACAATGTTAAATTCTAGCTTTACGGTATTTCTAGTTAGCTAGTTTCTTACCTATTATGCATAGAATTATTTCTACATCATCGTATGATGTTTCCACACATTCTAACACATCATAACATCATCATACAGCATCACACTCATCATCTCAGAACCAAAAACATTTAGCTTTAGTAAAGGATTTAAATTGACATTTCTAGGTACATAAGTTTAACTAGTTTCTCTTGGAATCAATCTAGAACTTCTAAAACTCTTTGCAAATCATTTTAATTCATCAAGAGGCTAAGAGAAGCCTTAGGTCAGTGACCAAAATATATATTTCATTTTTTAAAAGGGAATAAAGTCATATCTCATGATAACATAACCTTGAAAAGATTTGTACAGCTTTAAGGAAAACTTAGAACATAGACTATTGGTCCTTATAGCTAGATGAAAACTCATTGCAAGTCCATCATCACTACTTGCCCGAAAACATGCATTCAAAGAATGGTTTCACATTAGACTTTAACTTGAAATGAAATGGGCAAGTCTTTGAGCTCTAGGTTGTTAAGTTATGACATAAACTAAACGTGCTCATGCTTTTCGTTTATAATCTTGCTTACAAAACAAAGTGATGACTTAAATTAAATATACAAGGCATAAACTTAAACGTGCAAGCTTGAAAGTAATATGCGAGGCATAAACTTAAACGTGCAAGCTTGAAAGTAAATATGCAAGGTTCAATTCTTTATTTTAGTGCTCTTGGCCCAACAACAATCGACTTTAAGGCCGAAATAGATAGGCATTCGAGAAATTAATTAGGTGATAATACAAGTTCAATTCTTTGTTTTAGTGCTCTAGGCCCAACAACAATCGACTTTAAGGCCGAAATAGAAAGGCTTTGAGAATTAAATTAAGTGATGATACAAGTTCCATTTTAATCTTTATGTTCTTAGGTGATAGCTTGAAAGTAAAGATGCATAGCAGGAATGTAAATATAAATGCAAGCATAAAATAAATTATGCAAGTTCATTTTATCTTTCTAGAGCTCTTAACAAGACTTTAAAGGAACATAAACCTCAACGCAAACTCATCAAACCAAGATAAAGTAAAGTCTAGAGTTCTTAGAACTCAACATAACATTTTTAGAAATCAAAACATTTTGCATGTTAAAAGAGAAGGAAATGGCCAAAATCTCAAGGAACAAAAGAACATTTTGAAACTCTAGAGTCCATGATCTTGATGATATATTAACACCAACATCATGAGACCTCATCATTGAGTCCTTAGAACCATTTTAAAACACCATCAAAACTAAAGTTCTCAAGAGTTCAAGAAAGGAAAAACTAGAAACATTTTTGCTCAAGAACAAAGATCAAGCTCTAGAGTTTGTTTCAAGTGATGAACATCATCATGAAACTCTCATCATCAAGCTCTCATTTCTTTGAACTTCAAGGCCCATGGCCGAAAATGAGAAAGAAAAAGGAGAAGAAAAGAAGTTCTAAAAAGAATCAAGAGAAACTATAAACATAAAGCTTAGAACAAGAACTTTAAAGAAAGGAATACTTGAAAGAAAATCCCTACTTGGTGTGATGAACTTGAAGATGGAAAAGGAAGATGAAGAAGATGAAGAACTTGAAGAACACTAGAACTTTGAGAGAAAAGATAAGCTTTGAGTGCTCCTAAACTTAGCAAATGATCTAAAAGTGGTGCAAGCTCCTCAAGGCACTCTATTTATAGAAGAATGAAGCAAATGGAGTGTGTGTGTGTGGCTGAAGGGGTTTCGGCCATAAGGGTGCAGAATGGAGGCATCCATAAGTTCCATGAGGTGAGATAATGTGGTCTTGAGGCATGGTGAGGTATGGTTCAAGGTATGGCTTCAAGCATGGTTCTTTGAGTGAGAAAACAAATCAACATGTGGTCAAATGGGGGAGGAGGTGGCCGAAATGCATCAGCCCATGTGTGGTTGTGTTTGCATTTTAATTGTGGTTTAGAGTTGTGTTTAGGTGTATCTTTGATTATGCTTAAGATTAGGAATTTGTAAGAAAGTGTCTAGGTAAGGAAAATGGATAATTAGGGTGGTCTAGACATAATTAAGGAGTGGTCTTGCACCATTAGTGAGTTAGATCCTCAATTTAGAGTCTAAACAACTCTAGACACACTTCCTTAATTTAAGGAATTGGAGAGAGAAAACATTATTCAAGATTCCAAGACTAGGAATCTTGAGTTCTAAAAAGGGATTTAAGTTTAATCTAAGCAATTTTAGGTTCTAATTAACTTTAATAAATTATTTTGACTCTAGATTAATTAGAGAAATTAATTAATCTTCGTTTAGAGCCTAATATTGCTTAGGTTTGCTTAATTACGTCATTAAGCTCAAAAACACTATTGTAGGGGCAAAATCGTAATTTTGCACTAAAACTGCCCGGGACCACCGGGACTTGAACAGAGACCTCTAGACACATGAAGACGTGTTTTTAAACCTCTGGGGAAAGTTTCGGGCTCAAACGGCACTTCTACCTGCGTAAAAACGCTATAGGGGTATTTTGGTCATTTTGACCCGAAACTGCGGAAAATGAGATTTTCGCTTCCGAAAGCATTCAAAGGCCATTCAATCCCCTTCAAACATTGAGTTGACCCTTCGAGGATGACCGAGTTGGTTACCCTCGAATTCGGGTCAGAAAATGACCTCAGGGGCATTTTGGTCATTTCCCTCAGACAGAAAAATCGGGGTGTTACAATGTGCATCTAGTTTAGAGCAAAAAGTTGTGACATAAGTATATGTGCTAGCTATAATTTTATTTTAGCTGAACTAATATTGATTGTTAACTAGTTTCTTTAGTTTGGTTGAGTCATTAAAATAAAATAATAGTAATAACAATAGTAATAAAAACAAAAATAAAACAAGGAAGATGAAGATATTTGAATGTCTGTTATTTGATTCATTAGACTCAATTCAACTTTCAATAATTTTCATTGTTTCTCAATTTACTCTAAACTTATTTAATCCCTTAATTAATATTGCATTATTGTTCAATATATATGACAAGTATGGAGATAGTGTTGTTACATTATATTGACACATTTCAATTATAGCATTCTTTAGGGGATACACCGTCGAACATTAATTATTTTATTGTTCTATATGTTTTGCACTAAATGCTATATATGATGATGTTCTACTGTGAACTGTTATTATAACCGATGACTGTATGATCGAACGTTATATATATTGTTTTGTCTACAATTATAATATCATCATATCTCTACATGTATTTTGCAATGCTGATGTGACTTACCTTCTATTGATGCTTAATATTGATGGCCAACAGTATGATATTCTCTGCCTCTTTTCATAGAGAATAAAATCAACCAACCAAAGAATATTTTCTTGAGAACAATGTGGCTTTGAGTTCCTCATTGCACCAGGGAATACGTCGGCATAGTTAACAGCTATCAACCCAAAATTAATTTTTCCTAAAATTTTACTCTCCTTTTGTTATTGTTATTATTATTATTTGATTCTTCTTTCCTTAATTTTATTTTATTTTCATTTCTTTAGCGAATGAATTATTATGATGTTGAGTAGTAAGACATGTATATGTTAAATGATGATCTCTAGTATACTATGCATATCCTATTGAGCACAACATATGCATTAACTGAGTCTAGTCCTTGAATTCTGGCATACTGGGTAGGAGCATGTTATTGTTGTATGTTGTTGACTGAGGACATGCTTGTGAATACACATTTCATGATTATATTCTCATGTTTGCATCTCTATATAATATACCAAGATTAAAGATGACATAAGACACAGGGAAATGATCTTCTAGACTCCCCGAATTAAAGGTTATGGAGGTAATCCAAATAGGAAGTGATCCTTTGGACTCCTCGAATTAAAGGTTATGAAAGGTGATCCTAACGCCCCCTATCCCATACCTTAAGAGTCGGAAATCTAACTTATCAAAAGGGATAAGATTACACTAGTGACTACTAGTGAGGCATGAACTCATAACCTAAAACTCTCGAGGAAAGAGAGAATATAGGGCGGCCCTCAAGGAAAAGAGAACAAGAAGTTTAAGTCACCTATAAGAATGATGATCATGATTTTATATCATATGCATTGTTTTATGAATTCTACGATATTTTGTATATGATATTGACATGCATTTATGATTAGCATGTTGCATTCATGACATTAAGATTTATGCTAAAAGATACGGGCCTCAGCTAATGGTATTTTAGAACTTAATAATTGAACCTTATGTATGCTTACTACTTCATAATGAAAATCTGAGGTTCCTGAGGACGTAGATGATGACACCAAGATAGGAGAACACCTTACTGAGATTCTTTGTTAAGATTCTCACTCCCTCTATCTTTTCTTTCCATCGCATCTTCAGAAGTCGATGGTAACGTTCGTGATTTATATTCACTCGCTTAATTGGGAAATGCACTATGACGCCGCCCATTAGTCATATCACTTTGTGGGTCATTGTGTTGTTCACCTTTTTATGTACATGGACTGCCCCTCTACACACCCAGTTTCTAGTTTTCGATTCTCTCCTGCTTCCCCCTTTGGCGCCGATCTTGTCTTTGAGCATGCATGACCTCGCGAAGAGCAGACTCGCTGTACCCAGCCAAACGCTTCTGCCATCCGTGACTTCCTACTTGGGAGATGCCTCGTTCCCCCATGGATCATTCAGAGACGAATCCATCTAAGGGCTCCGCCACCCAAGTGCCATCCGAGGGCTCTTCCTCCACCGTGCCATGGATTTTGGTGAGGGCAGTGAGGCCACCGTAGTACAGCCAATGAAAGGAGTTGTGCCTGTATGTGGAGGAGTTACTCGTCCATGCCAAGGTTCCCATATCCATCCAGCGATGAGCCTCACCACACGTGACGAGCCGAGACGTTGACATTTGCACTAGGTGCTACAAAGCGGAGTTGTGAGAGCGAGGGAGCGTATGTCAGTTATTTATGTTTATCCATATATTACATATTATGGGGTACTGTATTTGTCATAACTCTTGTCAGTAGTGTTATGTTTCTATGTTATGGTGCAAATGTGGGATGATTAGTACTTGTTTTGATTATATTATTATACACTAATGTTATAACTTGTGGTACTTGTGATTTTCTTTATTCTCTTTCTTCGACATACGGAGTGTCAATGTTAATTAATTCGTGTACGCGGCTCATGTTTTATATTTTCAAAAAAAAAAATTTGCCCATATTTTTACTAAAGTAATTTTCAAAACTTAAGTTAATGACTGAAACAAAAGAGTAATAACTAATAATTAACTTAAATGCGTCCTAGGCATATTGGGTTAAATATCAGGGTGCTACGGCATTCTTCTTAACTTTTGCTTTCTCGGCTCAGCTTCTAGATACAAAGAGATCTTGTGTGAAGCGATCTCTGGGTTTAATCCTAGCATATCATGATAAGACCATGCAAAGACATCCAGGTATTCTTCAAACAAAGCAATCATTTCTGCTAGTTCTGAATTCTCCACTATTTTCAGCTCTTTCCTCTCTTCTTCAGTGCCCATGTTAATTACCTCGATCACTTCACTGTCTAAATCAAATCTTTTTTCTGTATGTTCTAGTAAGCTTGAAAATTCCTCCATAATTTCTTCAACCTCTTCAGATTCATGGTTATCACAATCAAGTACAGCAAGAGAATTAACCGATTGTCCTTCAAAGTTCCTTTCATGTGGCAAAATTTCTATAGCATCTAAATTCCTGGAAAGCAATTATGGTGGGTTGGAATGCTAAAACAGATAATAGGTGTAACATCCTAATTTTTAACCCAATACTCTAGAACATATTTAGGTTAATCATTAGTCTATTACGTCATAGTTTCCTTATTACTGTAAAATACTTAACGAAAAATATTGGTAAATTTTTTTTTTGAATTATAAAAGCAAAGTGAGAGCTGCGCGACACAATAAGCAATGAAGCATGTAAGGAAATAAAGCAAGCATCTCAAAAACATCATAACATAAAGCAGGTAAAGACACATCACAATAAAACTGAACTGCATATATATATGATATGATATGCCCACTTATGAAGAGTAGGACTTAGTTTGGTACAACCTGAAATGAATACTTCTAAAAAGAAAATACAAAGGAAAGTGCGACAAAAAGTATAAAAGAAAACTTCCCTACCCAAGTGCAACTAAAGAGATAACCTTTAAACAAAAGAAGATTTATCCTCATCTAAGTGGTGTGTGCACTAGCCCGGGTACTCCATGGTCATCTGCTACCTCCTACTGACGTTCATTCCACGAGTGAGGCGCATACCCGGCAAACTGGGCGAGCTCCTCCAGCATGTAAAGACGAAGTAGGGATCGGGAGTGACCCCCACGACGTGGCCGCATCTCCGGTCGTTGTGCTAGGCGAGCCTGAGTCACAGTGTCCTCACTGCTCTCTTTCATCAGTGGTGGAGTGGGGGTAGAGCTCTCGCTGTACAGATGGGTAGGCAGGTCCTCCGACGGGTCGGTCTCTGAGAAGTACGTCTGGGGCACATAGTCAAGGTAGTCGCGCATAGCTGAAGCGGCAGTGTGCATGCGGAGCACTCTCTCATTGTGCGTACGTGCACAGTTGAAAACCCGCTCATCGTCACCGTAGGGTGCTATCAGGGAGGAGCGATGGGTATGTATAGGGTGAGCGAAGGGTCGTCCAATGAACATGAAGACACGAACTGTGCACTAACCCTCAAAATGGTATGATCTGTGCTCCGGATCATAGTGCACCTCCCATGTCGGGGTATCCACAAAAACCACAAATGTCGCCATCTGAAGACGTGACGGAAAGAAAAGATAGAGGGAGTGAGAATCTTGCTAAAGAATCTCAGTAGGGCCTCCTACTACCTAGGTGTCATCATCTACGTCCTTAAGAACCTTGGGTTTAGTGTATAAAATAAGTGACCATGCGTTAAGTTCATTTTTAAGCTTTTAAAATATAATTAACCAAGATCTGTTCATTTTAGAATGAATCTTAATGTCATGAATGTAATATAGTAAAGAATGTATGCATGGCACTACTCAATGCAAGGACATCAATCATAACATCAAGAAGCATCATAATGGTGGCATAAAGTGGCAATTGAAATCTCATGTGGGGAAAACTTTGTGACATAATCATCATACTTCACTTCCTCATGGGGCCACCCTAAAAGACATTCGTTCTGGGGGTGCTCGGTCCAACCGGTGTCACCCAGAACGTGTCACATCTCTAGGTTATGAGCTCATACCTAACTAATCGTCACTAGTTCTTACTTATCCTTTACCGATAAGCGTATCATAAATAAATCCCGACTCTCTAGTACGGGGTAGGGGGTATTTTCTTAGGGGTACTCGGCCGAACCGGTGTCACCCAAGAATACGTCTTGGTACCGATGTCACATGAGTTCTTGGAGGTGCTTGGCCGAACCAGTGTCATCCAAGAACACATCTTAGTACCTCATCTCTTTTAAAGAAAATCTCATGGGTTTTTCAAAAACTTTCTAAGTCCCCAAATTTGTCAGAAATTCGACAACATAACGGCGACATATCGAATTTCTTCCAAATTTTCTTTATGCCACATAAACAAGTAGAACATGTATCCTCAATCATAATTTCATACGTTTACATAATCATTCTCAAATAAAACATACATTCACATGTAACATTGAAACTCATTATGCTCTTGATCCTACGGTATCTTACGCTTTGACCCTTACGGGCCTTATCATTCTCTATCAATCTCTTATGCACCTAAGGATTCTCTTCTAACAAATCTTACTATCATTTATGTCCTTTAATAAATCTGGGCAGCACCATACTCCAAGGGCAGAGTTATATATCTATGATTACGGGGTTCTAGAACTTACGTTTTAGACCCTTTCTCGGTTCCGTCTTCACCTAAGGCGCTATATGTAACATCCTAATTTTTAACCCAATACTCTAGAACATATTTAGGTTAATCATTAGTCGGTTATGTCATAGTTTCCTTTTTACTTTAAAATACTTGGTGGAAATACTGGTAAATTTTTTTTTTTGGATTATAAAAGCAAAGTGAGAGCCGCGCGACATGATGAACAATAAGGCATGAAAGGAAATATAGCAAGCATCTCATAACATCATAACATAAAGCAAGTAAAGGCACATCACAATAAAACTAAACTGTATATTTATATAATATGATATGCCCACTTATAAAGAGTGGGACTTAGTTTGGTACAACTGAAATAAAAATACATGGGAAACAAAAGTACAATAGAAGGCATAAAAAGAAACTCTCCTAACTCTAGTGCGCCTACAAATAGATAGCCTAACGACAAAAGGAAGCTATCTTGGCCTAGTCGAAGCTCGGGCACCTGAACGCGACGATCGTCTCCTACTGCGGGCCTCTCTGGAAAGGAGGGATGTATCCGATCCACTAAGCTATCTCGGCCGGGGTGGCTATGCGCTGCATCGGTTGGGCATGAGCTCCACGGCAGGGAATCATCCTCACCCGCCCTCCACATACTGGCTGAGCAACAGAAGCCTCGCTACCCTCCCCAAAGTCCATCGGCACAGTAGGGGAGGATCCCTCAGAAGGTACCTGAGTGGCAGAGTCCTCCGCAGGGTCTGACTCAGAGAATGATGAGGGCGAGCGGGGCACATACTGTGGGTAGCCCCGGATGGTAGAAGCTGTCAGTGGGGTGTGGCGGATCCGCTCCTTTCGAGGCCGTGCACGCTCGAACACGAAGTCATCGTCGAAAGGTGAGGCAGGAGAGAATCGATGACTATGTACAAGGTGACCAAAGGGCCATCCAACGAACATAAATACACAAACGACGCAGCGACCCACAAAATGGTATGACCCGTGGTCCGGATCATGATACACCTCCCACGTTGGGGTGTCCACAAAAATCATGAACGTCGCCATTTGAAGACATGACGGAAAGAAAGAGATAGAGGGAGTGAGAATCTTGCTAAAGAATCTCAATAGGGCCTCCTACTACCTAGGTGTCATCATCTACGTCCTCAGGAACCTTGGGTTTAGTGTACAAAATAAGTAAGCATGCATTAAGTCCATTTTTAAGCTTTTGAAACATAGTTAGCCAAGGGCCATTCATTTTAGTATGATTCTTAATGTCATGGATGCAACATATTAAAGAATGTATGCATGGCTCTACTTAATGCAAGAATAATAATCATAACATTAAGAACATCATAGTAGTGGCATAAAGTGGAAATTGAATTCTCATATGGGAAAACTTTGTGACATAATCATCATACTTTACTTCCTCGTAGGCCACCCTAAAAGACAATCGTTCTGGGGGTGCTCGACCGAACCGGTGTCACCTAGAATGTGTCACATCTCTAGGTTATGAGCTCATACCTTAACTAGTCGTCACTAGTTCTTACTTATCAATCCCGATAGTTCTTACTTATCAATCCCGATAAGCATATCATAATCATAAACATAATCCCGACTTATCCAGTATGGGCTAGGAGGCATTTCTTGCAGGTGCTCGGCCGAACCAGTGTCACCCAAGAATACATCTTGGTACTGATGTCACATGAGTTCTCTGGAGGTGCTCGGCCGAACCAGTGTCATCCAAGAACTCATCTTAGTACCTCATAAATAAAATCTCATAGGTTTTTCAAAAACTTTCTAAGTCCCCAAATTTGTCAGAAATTTGGCAATATAACAGCAGCATGCCGGATTTCTTCCAAATTTACTTTATGCCACATAAGTCAATCGAACATGCATCCTCCATCATAATTCCATGCGTTCACATAATCATTCTCATACGTTCACAAGTAATATTGAAACTTCATTATGCTCTTGATCCTACGGTATCTTATTCTTTGACCCTTACGGGCCTTAAACTTGAGATGTAATTATTCTATCATTTTCTATCAACCTTTTATGCACATAAGGATTTTCTTCTAACAAATCTTACTATCATTTATACTCTTTATTAAATCTGGGCAGCATCATTCTTTAAGGGCAGAGTTATAAACTTACAATTACAGGGTTCTAGAACTTACGTTTTAGACCCTTTCTTGGTTCCGTCTTCGCCTAAGGCGCTATAAATTAAATCTCAACCAATTATGAGACATTCCTATGTCTAAGAACTAATTATAAACCATGTTTACCATATTATGAGGTTACTGGACAGATTCTAAAAATTAAATGTTCTAAGAGTTCTAGAATTGCATTTTTTACGGTTTTCTAGTTACTAGTTTCTCTATAGGTGCTAAAATTCAATCCTACTTCAAATGTAACCAAATTTTTCATGATTATTCATTCCTAAACTGATTGTTATCATACTAAAACAGTTTTGGCATTGATTAAGATTAAAGGGGTTAAACATACATTAAATTCCAACTTTACGGTTTTCCTATGAAGCTAGTTTTGTCCCCTAACATGCATAGAAGTGTTCCTACCTCATCATATATCATTTTCACACATTCTAACACATCAAAACATCATCATTCAACATCAAACATATCAAGATAGAACCAAATTGTTCAATGTTCAAAAGACATATAATTTGACATTTCTAAAGTATATAAGTTGCTAGTTTCCCTTGGAATCATTTTAGGACTTCTAAAACTCTTTGCAAATCATTTTATTTCATCAAGAGGCTAAAAATAACCTTAGTTCAGTAACCAATTTAATACTTCTTTAGAAGAGGAATAGAATCATAAATCGTGTTAGTCATAACTTGATAAACTTTATCAAACTTAAAGAAAACACTAGAACATAGGTTATTGACCCTTGTAACTAGATGGAACTCATTCCAAGCTCATCATTGTTACTTGGCTGAAATTATGCATTCAAAGAATGCTTCCATTTTGAACTTTAACTTGAGATAAAATGGGCAAGTCCTTGAGCTCTAAGGTCTTTAAGTGATGACATAATTTAAACATGCTATGCACTTCATTATTATTCTTTGTTACAAAGTAAAGTGAGAACTTTAAAGTAAATATGCAAGACTTGAAATAAATATGCAAGGCTTGGAATTTAAATATGCAAGACTTAAAGTAAATATGCAAGGCTTGGAATTTAAATATGCAAGACTTAAAATAAATATGCCATGCAAGTTCATTTCTTTATTTTAGTGCTCTAGGCCCAGTAACAATCAACTTTAAGGCCGAAATAGAAAGGCTTTGAGAATTAGTTAGGTGATAATACAAGCTCTCATTTTAAATTTTTATGTTCTTTAGTGATGAAAAGTAAATATGCTAGACAAGAACGTAAATATGAGATGCACTCCATTTCTTATCCTTTAACTTTAAGTGATGGCTTGGAAAATAAATATGAATGCAAAGTTCAAAGTAAATATGTAATGCATAAGCTTGAGTATAAATATGAATGTGAGTTTATTTTATTTCTTATTAGAGCACATACAAGAATTTTAGAGAAATTTTAACCCTAACCCAAACTCATCATGACAAGGTAAAGTGAGGTCTAGAGTTCTTAGAACTCAAGATAACATTCCTTAAAAATATAACCATAAATGAACTTTATAACACCTTTATGAAAACTCAAGCTTTAGAGATTTCTTTGTGGTAAACACAAAGTCACCAACTAGAACTCTCATCATCAAGCTATCATGTTTGGACCACCAAGGATGGTTGGCCGAAATTTTAGAGAAAAGGAAAGAAAAGAAACCGAAACTTGAGAGCAAGGAAGAACCATTTTGAGACTCTAGAGACCATGATCTTGATGATGTATTAACACCAACATCATGGATCCTCATCATTGAGTTCATGTAACCATTTTAAAACATCATTAAAGTTGAAGATTTCAAGGTTCAAGAAAGAAAGAACTATAAACATTTTTAACTCAAGAACAAAGATCAAGCTTTAGAAGTTTGTTCAAGTGATGAACATTGTCGCAACCGGGATCGCGACGGGGATGGCGAAAAAGAGAAAGAATTGTTGAAAATATTGGAGTCGCCACCAAGTTTATTTACATTCGGGAAAACATTGGAAAAACCCCAAAAAAAAAACAATGATCTTTGAAACCAGTTTGAGTTCGGGAATCGGTTATGTATAGGGAAGGGCAGGAATTTAATCCCGCGCACCCCTAATACACCCGTCCTTGGACGGTACCTTTAATTGTGCAAATTAATTAATAATCACTTTTAAAAAAAATTATTCTATTTACAATGAAACTATAAATAAAAGAAATTATTTAAGAGAAAACTTCGGGAACACCGACCTGTCGCAATTCAGGTATCCCAAAATATTAAGTCAACAAGCCATCACGACTAAATTAACCCTATTATTTGAAATAAAAGAAATAAATAAATGAAGAAATTTAAATCATAAATTAAAACATAACTAATAAATATTTACAAATAAGATAAGAAGAAAATGATTTTTTTATATATATACACAAAAAATATATAAGAAAAACACAAATATTTTTAAGGGAATTTTCAGGTCATTAAGCTGTCACAACTCAAATGACCAAAATATCAAGTCAACAAGCCGTTACGGCTAAATTAACTCTTTATCTATAAAAAGAGATATTTACAATTTAATAATTAACTCAAATCAATATAATAAAAAAAATAGCGGAATGAAATATTTATAAACAAAATAATATTATAAAAATCTAATTTTAAAAGGGAGTTTTAGAATATCAAGCTATCATAGCTAAAATATTCTTAAAACATAAAGTTAACAAACCGTCGCGGTCAAATTAACTCATAAAAAACTTTGAATATCAAGCCGTTGCAGCTAAAATATTCTAAAACACAAAGTTAACAAACCGTCGCGATCAAATTAACTTTATTCTTAAAAAGAGGCCTTGAATATCAAGTTGTCACAACTAAAATACTCCAGGACATATGATTAACAAGCCGTCACGGCTCAGTTTATTCAATTTAAAAACAATCAATTAACTAAGTAAATTTTAAGTAAAATACTTAGATATTTATTTTTTGAAATTAAAAATATATAAAAAAAATCAAACTAAACTGAACCCGAACAAAAAAAACTCAGGAATTTAAGAAAAACAATTAAACTCAAATTCTAGACAAATAAAGCCAATGATAAAAATAATAATAATAATAATACCAAGCAAAGAAATAAAATAAAATAAAATAAAAAAATAAACAATCATAAACACGAAATTAAACAAAACATATAAAACATTGGTATTAAATTCATAAAAACAAACAATTAAATTGTTCCTGAAAAGTAAAATTCACTCAAAATCAAAATAACAACTAAACCATTGTTTATTCTATTCAAATAATAAAAAAGGTCATACTGTTCAAGTATTCATTATAAACCAAATTAAGTAAAGAAAAAATTATTTACTTCAGTAAAAATAAACCCAAACTTAATGAGAAACTAAGAGGCCAAATAAAGAAATAAAATAAATACTAAATTCAAAGAAATAAATTTTCATGAATAAAATCAAAATGAAATCCAATAAAACTTAACCAAAATATCAATAATAAGATATAAATAAATAAATAAAACTTCTCTTCTAAACTCTTCTCACATACACACCTTTACACCAATCAAACCGAACAAAATCTACATACATGCACTCAAACACATAAGAATTCTCTTTTTTTTTAATTATACGAAAATATACTTCACAAATATATCCTATCTCTCTCACACGATTCATGCACTCCTGCAACCTCACACACGTGGCACACAGACGATTACCTGTTCTCACACACACTTTTGTCACTAACATACACAAGAAAGAAGAAAGATGAGGAAAGGGAGACTGGGAAGAGGAACGAGATTGAGAGGGAGTGAGGCAAGAGAGAGAAAGTGAGAATAAGAGGGGAAGAGCGCTCCGCCACGGGGCAAGATCACGGCGATGGCAAGGAATAAGAGAGATGAAAGCCGCGCAAAGGGAGGGCACCGCCGGAAGGCTGACGGAGCTTCACTGGTGCCAGAGGCCGCGGTGCACGGCCAAGGGAAAAGATTTGGTCGCGATCTGGGAGGAGGTTGACACAGCGGTGCAGATTGGCCAGGTGGAAAAATCTGGTGGCGGTGGGTGTTCGGTCAAGGTGCTGGGGAGAAGAGTACAGTGCGGTGGTTCTCTCTTCTTCAGGTTCCGTTTTCCTTTTTCAGTTTCTCTTTTGATTGAAAGAAAATCCTCTTTGAAGCTTGATCTGTTTATGATTGGGTGAAGGTTGGCTTGCGGTGATGATCAATGGTCTTAGAGGGTAGGCGGTGGTTCGATGGCTGAAGTTGTTTCGGTGGTGGTGCCATGGCTATGTTAAAGCTAGCCGCGCATGGTGGTTTCAGGGAGGAGGTTGGCGCGATGGTGATGGCTTTATGGTGATGTTGATGGTGAGTTGTAAAAGGAAGGACTGGTGATGGTGGTTGGTTTGGTGGTGATGTTGATGGTGAGTTGTAAGAGGAAGGACCGGTGATGGTGGTTGGTTTGGTGGTGGAGGTTCAAAGGGATAAAGATGGTGATGGTGGCTGAAAGGGGGAGAGGCCGCAGCTTGATGATGATGAAGATGAGGATTCACAGCCGCGGTGGTGGTGGCTGAAACCACCGTGGCCACTCCCTTCCCTTTTTCAAAATTTTATTTTTTTTTTCTTTTTAAAAAAAAAGATCTGCTGTTAATGTATTGATGATCTTTACCTTGTTACTGAACTGTATTTGCTGGACTGTGTAATTGGTCTGGAAATTTTGGTTTCTCTGCAGGTTTTTCAATTGATCCCCCTTTTTTTTTAGTTCTCTTCCCCTATGTATATCTCTAGATCCTCGTAATTTCACCGGAAAAAAAAAATAACAAAAGCTCCCAGACATCATCATTCATGTTTTGATTTTTCTTCTTTTCCTCCTTCCCGTGCTTCACGGATTGACTTCGGGGGAAGAGGAGGAGAGGAGCCCGTGACTCATCTTTTTTCATTTTTGTTTTTTTTTTCTTTTTTTGAAATAAATTAAGATTAAAAACAACTAGTAATTAATTAGTTTTTTTTTTTTAGGAAGTAATTAAAGAAACTGTAAATAAAATAAAAGAGGTAAACTTGATGAAAATTTTTGAATTATTGTTAAAAGATTGAATAAAATCGGTTGTTCACAAACATCATCATGAAACCCTCATCATCAAGCTCTCATTCCTTTTATCTTCAAGCCTCATGGCCGAAACAAAGAAGGACGAGAAGAAGAAAGAAGTTCCAAAAAGATTCAAGAGAAACTATGAACACATAAAGAGATTAAGAACATAAATGAAAGAAACTCTTGAAAGAAAATCCCTACCAAGTGATGGAAGGTTGGAATGAGAGAAGAGGATGAAGAACTTGAAGAACTTGGACACTTGAACTTTGAGAGAAAAGAAAACTTTGAAGTGCTCTTTGAAAACTTACACTTAGCAAATGAACCCAAAATGATGCAAGTTCACCCAAGCATGCTATTTATAAAGAAATGAAACAAAATGAGAGGTGTAAATGGGAGAGAGGGCTTCGGCCATTACAGCACAAGGAGGAGGAAACATCTTCTCCAAGGTATGGTTCAAGGCATGGTAGAAAGCATGGCTAGGTATGGGTGCAAGTATGGGTGCAGGTATGGGTGCAAGTATGGGTCAAGCATGGTTCTTTGAGTGAGAAACAAATCAACATGTGATCAAAATGGGGGAGGAGTGGCCGAAGGTGCATCAGCCATGGGGGAGGGTTTTCTTGCATTTTAATTGTGGTTTAGAGTTGTGTTTAGGTGTATCTTTAATAAGGATTAAGATTAGGAATTTGTAAGAAAGTGTTTAGGTGAGAAAATGGGTAATCAAGGTTGTCAAGACATGTTTAAGGAGTGGTCTTGCATCATTAGTGAGTTATAAACTCATTTTAGTGCATAAACAATTCTAGACACAATTCCATGATTTAAGGAATTGGAGAGAGAAAATACTATTCAAGATTCCAAGATTGGAATCTTGAGTTTTAAAAAGAGATTTAAATCTAATCTAAGCAATTTTAGATTCTAATTAATTTTAATAGCTTATTTTGACTCTAGATTAATTATGAAAATTAATTAATCTTCGATTTGAGCCTAATATTGCTTAGGTTTACTTAATTACGTCATTAAGCTCAAAAATACTATTTTAGGGGCAAAATCATAATTTTGCACTAAAATTGCCCGGGACCACCGGGACTTAGATAGACGCTTTTCAACATGTAAAAACATTGTTTTAAACCTTTGGGGAAAGTTTCGGGCTCAAATGGCACCTTTACCCGCGTAAAAATGCTATAGGGGTATTTTGGTTATTTTGACCCGAAACTACAGAAAATGAGACTTTCGCCTCCGAAACCATTCAAGGGTCATCCAATCCCCTTCAAACATTAAGTTGGCCCTTCGAGGACTGTCGGGCTGACCATCCTCGAATTCTGGGCCGAAAATGACCTCAGGGGCATTTTGGTCATTTTCCTCTCAGACGAAAAAATCGGGGCGTTACACTATAAATTAAATCTAAACCAATTATGAGGCATTCCTATGCCTAAGAACTAATTATAAACCATGTTTGCCATATTATGAGGTTGCTTTGGATGAATCCAGAAATTAAATGTTCTAAGAGTTCTAGGATTGCACTTTTATGGTTTTCTAGTTACTAGTTTCTCTATAGGTGCTAAAATTCAATCCTACTTCAAATGTAACCAAATTTTTCATGATTAATCAATCCTAAATTGATTGTTATCATACTAAAATATTTTTGGCATTGATTAGGATTGAAGGGTTAAACACACGTTAAATTCCAACTTTACGGTTTTTCTATGAAGCTAGTTTCTCTCCTAACATGCATAGAAGTGTTCCTACCTCGTCATATATCATTTTCACACATTCTAACACAACATCATCATACATCAACAAACACATCAAGGCAGAATCGGACTGTTCAAGTCCAAAAAGACACATAATTTGACATTTCTAAAGTATATAAGTTGCTAGTTTCCCTTGGAATCATTTTAGGACTTCTAAAACTCTTTGCAAACCATTTTATTTTATCAAAAGGCTAAAAACAACCTTAAGTCAGTAACCAATTTATTCTTCTTTAGAAGAGGATTAATATCATAAATCTTGTTGGTCATAACTTTATAAAACTCATCAAGCTTAAAGAAAATCCTAGAACATAGGTTGTTGGCACTTATAACTAGATGGAACTCATTCCAAGTTCATCATTATTACTTGGCTGAAATTATACATTCAAAGAATGCTTCCATATTAAACTTTAACTTGAGATAAAATGGGCAAGTCTTTGAGCTCTAAGGTCTTTAAGTGATGACAAAATATAAACATGCTATGCACTTCATTTTTATTCTTCATTACAAAGTAAAATGAGAACTCTAAAGTAAATATGCAAGACTTGGAAATAAATATGCAAGGCTTGAAATTTAAATATGCAAGACTTGGAGTAAATATGCAAGGCTTGAAAGTAAATATGCGAGACTTGAAATAAATATGCAAGGCTTGAACGTAAATATGCAAGACTTGAAATAAATATGCAATTCAAGTTCATTTCTTTATTTTATTGCTCTAGGCCCAACAACAATCGACTTTAAGGACGAAATAGAAAGGCTTTGAGAATTAATTGGATGATAATGCAAGTCTTATTTTAATCTTTGAGTCCTTAGGTGATGACTTGAAAATAAAGATGCAAAGCAAGAATATAAACATGAGTGCAACCTCAAAATAAATACGCAAGTTCATTTATATCTTATTAGAGCTCATTCAAGACTTTGAAGGAACTTAAACCTTAACCCAAACTCATCATGACAAGATAAGGTGAGGTCTAGAGTTCTTAGAACTCAAGATAACATTTCTAAAGAATTAAACCACAAGTGAGCTATATAACATTTTTATGAAAACTCAAGCTTTAGAGGTTTCATTGTGGTGAACATAAAGTCTCCATCTAGAACTCTCATCATCAAGCTATCATGTTGGACCACCCAAGTTGGTTGGCCGAAATCATGAATGAAAGAAAAGGAAAGAAACCGAAATCTTGAGAAAACAAAAAGGAAGGAACCGAAATCATAAGCAAGAAAAGATCCATTTTGAAACTCTAGAGACCATGATCTTGATGATATATTAACACCAACATCATGAGTCCTCATCACTGAGTTCACTAACTCATTTTAAATCAACATCAAAGTTAAGAATCTCAAGGTTCAAGAAAGAAAGAAACTAAAAACACCTTTTGCTTAAGAACAAAGATCAAGCTTTAGAGGTTGTTCAAGTGATGAATATCATCATGAAACCCTCATCGTCAAGCTCTCATTCCTTTGTTTTCAAAGGCTCATGGCTGAAAATGAAGAAGGAAGAGAAGAAGAAAAGAAATTCCAAAAAGATTCAAGAGAAACCAAAAAACACATAACTAGATTAAGAACTTAAATGAAAGAAACACTTGAAAGAAAATCCCTACCAAGTGATTGGAGGTTGAGATGAGTGAAGAGGATGAAGAAGTTGAAGAACTTGGACACTTGAACTTTGAGAGAAAAAGAAAATTTTAGAGTACTCTTTGAAGACTTACACTTAGCAAATGAACCCAAAGTTATGCAAGTTCACCCCAAGCATGCTATTTATAGAGAAATGAAACAAAATGAGAGATGTAAATGGAGAGGAAAGCTTTGGCCATTTATAGCCATGGGGAAGAGAAAATATCTTCTCCAAGGTATGGTTGAAGGCATGGTGGAAAGCATGGCTAGGTATGGGTTCAAGTATGGGTACAAGTATGGGTCAAGCATGGTTCTTTGAGTGAGAAACAAATCAACATGTGATGCAAATGGGGGAGGAGGTGGCCGAAATGCATCAGCCATGGGGTAGGATTTCTTGCATTTTAATTGTGGTTTAGAGTTGTGTTTAGGTGTATCTTTGATTAGGATTAAAATTAGGAATTTGTAAGAAAGTGTTTAGGTAAGAAAATGGGTAGTCAAGGTTGTCAAGACATGTTTAAGGAGTGGTCTTGCATCATTAGTGAGTTATAAATTCATTTTAGTTCGTAAACAACTCTAGACACAATTCCATGATTTAAGGAATTGGAAAGAGAAAATACTATTCAAGATTCCAAGATTGAAATCTTGAGTATTAAAAAGAGATTTAAGTTTAATCTAAGCAATTTTAGGTTCTAATTAATTTTAATAGCTTATTTTGACTCTAGATTGATTATGGAAATTAATTAATCATCGATTAGAGCCTAATATTGCTTAGATTTGCTTAATTACGTCATTAAGCTCAAAAACACTATTCTAGGCGCAAAATCGTAATTTTGCACTAAAATTTCCCAGGACCACTGGGACTTAAACAAATACCTCTAAACACTTGAAAATACCTTTTTAATCCTTTGGGAAAAGTTTCAGGCTCAAACGGCACCTTTACCCGCGTAAAATGAGATTTCGTTCCAGGGGTATTTTGGTCATTTTGACCTGAAACTGCAAAAAATGAGATTTCGTTTCTGAAATCACTCAAGGATCATCCAATCCCCTTCAAACATTGAGTCGGCCCTTCAAGGATAGCCGGGATGGGTTTCCTTGAATTCCGGGCAGAAAAATGACCTCAGGGACATTTTGGTCATTTTCCTCTCAGACAGAAAAATTGGGGCATTACAATAGGTAGAACGCAAATAATATAAGGAAAACATAGATTAATGGGCTGAGAAAATGGTGGTAAGGATGAAAAGAGAAAGTAAAAGAATAGCAGGTAAAAACAAGAAGAAAGGAAGACATAAAGAAATGTAAAGTGGGATAATAAAGAAAAATTGTTGGATAAATATGCAAGTTCATTCAAATGATGTCTCAAAGTAGCATACATGAAAGCAAAGACAATTAATACAATCCCAAATGATTACTTTGAAGTAATAACATCAATTAATGGTTCAGTTCTCCAATTCATCAACATCTCATCATGGTTGACAGCATAAGCATCGTTGCATTCTTTAGGCTTCTCAACATCCGCCATATTGATGGTTGGGCAACAGCTAGAGGCACAACCTTCTTCAGCCATAATCATTTCAGCTGGGTAAGGAAATGTCTCTTTCAGATAAGGGATCTGCTTCATCTTCTCTTTTGGTCTCTTTTGCTCAAGAGCCATGGTCTTGATCTGCTCCTCCAATGATGCCTCATATCCTAAACCAAATCAGTTAGGCTTCCCTGAGATAGGTAGAGGTATTTTGATACCCTATAATCGTGGTCCCAGCCCTTTGCCGTGCAGATAACCATTTTTGGTCATGATATGAGCCACTACCTAATTGACATCTTGACTTGGGAAGTCATTTTGTTCATGTTTCAGCCCTACCACCTCTAGACTGTGCCATAAGCTGCTTTCCACTAACTTAACATTTTCAACATAAGGTAATGTAACTGGTTTAGATACAATGATCTCTTTCTCTTCATGGATTGTAATGACTGAGTCATTCTTAATGTACTTTACCTTTTGATGCAAGGTTGAAGGAACAGCACCAACATTGTTAATCCATGGTCTTCTCAATAGCATATTGTAATCAGACTCAATCTCCATTACTTGGAATAACACCTCATTTTGGCTTGGGCTAATTTCTAATGGCAGCACCATTTCCCTAAGGAAGCTTTTCTTTTCTCTATCAAAAGCTTTCACAATTATCACTTGCGGTGAAATATCGTCCTTGCTTATTGACAAGTAGCTTAAGGTCGACACTAGTAAGACATTTAATCCTGACCCTCCATCAATGAGAACTTTGGGAACTATATGGCCTTTGCATTTGAGAGTTATATACGTGCTCGTGGGTTGATCTGTGATATAATTTATTCATTTAAGAAAGTGATCATATTGACACATTTCACCGGATCCACCATATTCACCATACTCTCCAATGAGAAATCTAGTTTCACATAGGCATCTTTCAAGACTTTTACCACTGCTTTTTGGTAAGATTCAGGTGACAAGATTAGTGACAACAAGGAGATTCTGGCAGGAGTCTTCTTTAATTGCTCCAATATATTATACTCACTTTGCTTCATGATCTTTAGAAACTCCTCTTCTTCATCTTCTTTTTTTCCTTTTTTTTTCCAAACTAGAATTTTTTTCAACATCAGCAAATTTTCCTTTTTCCAGCTCTTTAGGCCCATAAACCCTTCTGCTTCTTATTATTCCTTTCACCTCAGCTATACTGGTCACCACTTCACTTGTTTGGACCTTCGAAGTTTCCTTTACGTCTCTATCATTTCCATTTTGGTCTCATAGTTCCAAGGCACTGCATGTGTATCCCCATAACCAAAAGGTATTGGCTTTTTCATAGTATCACGACCTTTTCTGGTTTTGGAGCTGGATTAAATGACGATACTCGAAGTACAAAACATTCAATCATATTCACCTCTTCAAGGAAACTTGACCCCTTTTTTTGCTTGTATCATGCCCAAGTTGAGTAATCCCTATACATGAGCCTTGAAATCCCAGCAATTTTCTATATCATGGCCAAGGCCTCCACAGTGGTATACACAGCTTGCTTTCATGTCACATTTCTCATCTTGCTTCATCATGGATGCAAATGTTGTGATGTTGTATCCAGCTTCCTTCAAGCCATTAAACACTTTTTCCATTGGTGTTCGGAGACTCAAAACTTTCTTGATCGAGGGTTCTTCTACCTCCAAGGCGTTCACACGACGCCTTCCTTCATGATTTAGGATTGAATCATTGACAATATCGGGTTTTGACTCCTCTTGAAGATCTAGTCTTCCACAGGCAATTAGTCTTCTTACTGTTGTCTTGAAGCCTTCACAATCCTCAATGGAATGCCCTACTATGTCCATGTGGTATTTAGAGATAAGGTTTGGGTTGTACCAAGCTGGGTATGGTGGTTCCAATGGACGTACAGGATATGCAAAGATCAGATGAGCATCAACTAATTTTTGAAAAAGGTTATCATTTGAAATGGATAGCTTTGGGAAAGTTGGAAAGTTGCAAAATCGATTACGATTCTGGTTTTGGAAATTTGGTCTGGGTGTTGGAGTATACGTTGGATGAATTGGTTGGTATGGCCTTATGTGGATATTGTTAACTTGAGGCTGGGAGTATGTAATAGTGTTTGTGGTTGGTGTAGTTTGGTAAGATTGGTAAGGAGGGATAGGGGTTTGGCATGATGGCATCTGGGGTCATGGGTGTGTTGGTGCATACCTTGGGACAAAGGATTGCTGACCATGGACATAATTCACCTCTATCTCCTTCTTTCGAGGCAAGAAACTTTTTCTGGTGTCTTTGCTATTCATGGGAAGCTTGCCAGTCTTAGTCAAGCTCTTAATCCTTTCTCTAGCAGTTATCAACTCAGAGAAATCCTTGCATGCTGCTCCTGCCATTGCCCTAATTTAAGGAGATCCCAAGGTTCTTAAGAAGTAAGAACACATTTCAGCTGGGATGAGTGGTGGTTGAACTTAGGCAGCCAAGGCTCTCCACCTTTGACCATATTGCTTAAATGATTCATCTTTCTTCTTCTGCATGGAGCTTAATTGCTCCCGTGTAGGCGCCACATCAAGATTGAACTTGTATTGGCTCATGAACAGATCTGCTAATTTTCTCCAACTAGAAATCTTTAAATGGTCTAGTTGAATGTACCATTCCAAGGCAGGTCTAGTCAGGCTTTCATGGAAGAAGCTGATGAGAAATTTTTCATCCTTTGACCATATCGCCATCTTGGTGCAATAACTCTTCAAGTGAAAAAGATGATTACCTATCCCATCATACTTTAAGAAGTTAGGAACCTTGAAGTCTTTAGGAATTACTACGTCAGTAGAAAGACAAAGTTGTTCAACTTCTACATAACCATAAGTGTAACATCCTAATTTTTAACCCAATACTCTAGAACATATTTAGGTTAATCATTAGGCTATTACATCATAGTTTCCTTTTTCTTTAAAATACTTAGCGAAAAATACTGGTAAATTTTTTTTTTTGAATTATAAAAGCAAAGTGAGAGCTGCGCGACATGATAAGCAATGAAGCACGTAAGGAGATAAAGCAAGCATCTTATAACATCATAACATAAAGCAAGTAAAGGCACATCACGATAAAACTGAATTGCATATTAATATAATATGATATGCCCACTTATGAAGAGTGGGACTTAGTTTAGTACGACCGAAATAGAAATACATGGAAAACGAAAGTACAATAGAAGGCATAAAAAGAAACTTTCCTAACTCTAGTACGCCTACAAATAGATGGCCTTAAGACAAAAGGAGGCTATCCTGGTCTAGTCAAATCTCGGGCACCAAAACGCGACGGTCGTCTCCTACTGCGGGCCTCTCTGGAAAGGAGGGACGTATCTGATCCACTAGGCTATCTCTGCCGAGGTGGCTATACGCTGCATCGGTTGGGCATGAGCTCCACGGTAGGGAATCATCCTCACCCATCCTCCATGTACAGGCTGAGTGACAAAAGCCTCGCTACCCTCCCCAAAGTCCATCGGTACAATGGGGAGGCTCCCTCAGAAGGTACCTGAGTGGCAGAGTCCTCTGAAGGGTCCGTCTCGGAGAATGATGAGGGTGAGCGGGGCACATACTGCTGGTAGTCCTGGATAGCAGAAGCTGTCGGTGGAGTACGATGGATCCGCTCCTCTCGAGGGCGTGCGCGCTCGAACACGAAGTCGTCGCTGAATGGTGAGGTAGAAGAGAATCGATGAGTATGTACAGGGTGACTGAAGGGCCATCCAACAAACATGAATACACAAATGACACAGCGACCCACAAAATAGTATGACCCATGGTCCGGATCATGATGCACCTCCCATGTCGAGGTGTCCACAAAAATCACGAACATCGCCATCTGAAGACGTGGCGGGAGGAAAAGATAGAGGGAGTGAGAATCTTGCTAAAGAATCTCAATAGGGCTTCCTACTACCTAAATGCCATCATCTACGTCCTCAGGAACCTTAGGTTTAGTGAACAAAATAAGTGAGCATGCATTAAGTTCATTTTTAAGCTTTTGAAACATAGTTAGCCAAGGTCCGTTCATTTTAGTATGATTCTTAATGTCATGGATGCAACATATTAAAGTATATATGCATGGCTCTACTTAATGCAAGAATAGTAATCATAATATTAAGAACATCATAATAGTGGCATAAAGTGGCAATTGAAATCTCATATGGGAAAACTTTGTGACATAATCATCATACTTTACTTCCTCATGGGCCACCCTAAAAGATATTCGTTCTGGGGGTGCTTGGCCGAACCGGTGTCACCTAGAACGTGTCACATCTCTAGGTTATGAGCTCGTACCTAACTAGTCGTCACTAGTTCTTACTTATCAATCCCGATAAGCGTATCATAATCATAATCATAATCCCGACTATCTAGTATGTAACATCCTAATTTTTAACCCAAATACTCTAGAACATATTTAGGTTAATCATTAGTCTGTTACTTCATAGTTCTCATTTTTACTTTGAACTACTTAGCGGAAAATACAGGTAATTTTTTTTTTGAAATAAAAAGTGAAAGCCGCGTGATGCGATAAGCGGTAAACCATGTAAAGTAAAACAAATGTACATCATAACATAAGGCACACCATGAATAACACTGAATATCATTTCATATATATATAACTTGCCCACTTATAAGTGTGGGACTTAATTTAGTACAAGGGTAATACATGAAAGGAAATACAACATAAACATAAACACGATCTACTCCCCTACCCGAGTGCATCTAATGGGATAACCTCTAAACAAAAGAAGGTTTACCCCCATCTGAGTGGTGTGTGCTCTAACCGGGTACTCCATCGGTCGATTGTCACCTCCTACTAACGTCCGTCTCGCGAACGAGGCAAGTATCCGGGAAACTGGGCGAGCTCCTCGGGCGTAAAGAGGCGGAACGGGGATCGAGAGTGACCCCCGCGGTGTGGCCGCATCTCCGGTCGCCGCGCAAGTCATGGTTGAGTCACGGTATCCTCACTACCCTCCCTCATCAATGGTGGAGAGGGGACAGAGCTCTCGCTATACAGATGAGTAGGCGGGTCCTCGGACGGGTCGGTCTCCGAAAAGTAAGTCCGGGGCACGTAATCGGGATGGCCTCGCATGGCTAGGGCAGTAGTGTGCATGCGGAGCACCCTCTCGTCATGCGTATGCGCGCGCTCAAAAACCCGCTCGTCGTCGCCATAGGGTGCAGTCGGGGAGAAGCGATGGGTGTGCACGGGATGAGCGAAGGGGCGTCCTACGAACATGAAAACCCACACCGTGCACTGCCCCTCAAAATGGTATGACCCGTGAGCCGGGTCATAGTGCACCTCCCATGTCCGGGTGTCCACGAACACTACGAACGTCACCATCTGAAGACGTGACGGAAAGAAAGAGATAGAGGGAGTGAGAATCTTGCTAAAGAATCTCAGTAGGGCCTCCTACTACCTAGGTGTCATCATCTACGTCTTCAGGAACCTTGGGTTAATTATACAAAATGACTGAGCATGTATTAAGTTCATTTTAAACTTTAAAATATACTTTAGCCAAGGTCCGTTCATTTTAGGATGATCTTAATGTCATGAATGCAACATAATAGAAGATGTATGCATGGCACTACCTAATGCACATACATAAAACATAACATCAAGCATCATCATACTTAGTGGCATAAAGTGGCAATAGAAACATTCATATGGGACAAACTTAGTGACATAATCATAATCATGAAACATCTCTTCCTCATGGGCCACCCTAAAAGACAATCGAACTGGGGGTGCTCGGCCGAACCGGTGTCACCCAGAACGTGTCACATATCTAGGTTATGAGCTCATACCTTAACTAGTCGTCACTAGTTCTTACTTACCACTTAACGATAAGCGTATCATAAATCATAAATCCCGACTATCTGAGTACGGGTTAGGGGGCAAAACTCTTAGGGGTGCTCGGCCGAACCGGTGTCACCTAAGAGTATAAAATGGTACCGATGTCACATGAGTTCTATAGAGGTGCTCGGCCGAACCGGTGTCATCCTAGAACCCATCTTAGTACCTTAATTTTCAAAATCTCTTTAAGTCCCCAAATTTGTCGGAAATTTGGCGACACAACGGCATTACACCGAATTTCCTTCCAAATTTGCTTTATGCCACATAAACATATAACCTCATGAATTCCTCATATGAATAACATCATCATCATTTGCATACTACATGCATCATCATAAAACATTCAAACGCTTACCCTTACGGTAGCTTATGCTTTGACCCTTACGGGTCTTAATCTTGAGATATAGTTCTCTAACATCCGTCGCTCATATCTTTATGCACCTAAGGGCTCATAATTAATCATCATTCCTAATCCTCATGTTCATACTTAAATCTGAATAGCATAGGGCAAAATCTCTAACTTGTGTTTACGGGGTTCTAGAACTTATGTTTTAGACCTTTTCTCGGTTCCGTCTTCGCCTAAGGCGCTATAAATTAAATCTAAATCAACTATGAGACATTCCTATGCTTAAGGACTAATTATTAATCATGTTTATCATGTTGTAAGGGTGCTGGACAGAATCCAGAAAAATAAACGTTCTAAGAGTTCTAAACTTGCACTTTTACGGTTTTCTAGTTACTAGTTTTCCTATAGGTGCTAGAATTCGATTCTAATCCAATTGATACCAAGTTTTTCATGTCTAAACAATCTAAATCTGATTATGTTTCCATTAAAACAGTTTGGAAAAGTTCCAAAAGCAAATGGGTTAAAACTATGTCAAATTCCAACTTTACGGTATTTCTAGTTAGCTAGTTTCTTACCTATCATGCATAGGATCGCTTCTACATCATCATATGATATTTTCACACATTCCAACACATCAAAACATCATCATACAGCATCACACTCATCATATCAGGACCGAAAACATTTAACTTTAATAAGAGAGTTAAATTGACGTTTCTAGGTACATAAGTTAACTAGTTTCTCTTGGAATCAATCTAGAACTTCTAAAACTCTTTTCAAAACATTTTAATTCATCAAGAGGCTAAGAGAAGCCTTAGGCCAGTGACCAAAACATATTCCATCCCCTAAAAGAGAATAAAATCGCAACTTGTGATGACATAACCTTATAAAGATTTGTAAAGCTTTAAGGAAAACTTAAAACATAGACTATTGGTCCTAGTAGCTAGATGAAAACTCATTGCAAGTCCATCATCACTACTTGGCTGAAAATATGCATTCAAAGAATGGTTTCACATTAAATTTTAACTTGGAATGAAATGGGCAAGTCTTTGAGCTCTAGGTTCTTAAGTTACGACATAAAATAAACGTGCTCATACTTTTCATTTTTAATCTTGCTTACAAAATAAAGTGATGACATAAATTAAATATGCAAGGCATAAACTTAAACGTGCAAGCTTGAAAGTAAATATGCGAGGCATAAACTTAGACGTGCAAGCTTGAAAGTAAATATGCAAGGTTCAATTCTTTATTTTAGTGCTCTTGGCCCAATAACAATCGACTTTAAGGCCGAAATAGATAGGCATTCGAGAAATTAATTAAGTGATGATGCGAGTTCAATTCTTTATTTTAGTGCTCTAGGCCCAACAACAATCGACTTTAAGGCCGAAATAGAAAGGCTTTGAGAATTAAATTAAGTGATGATGCAAGTTCCATTTTAATCTTTATGTTCTTAGGTGATAGCTTGGAAGTAAAGATGTATTGCAAGAATGTAAATATAAATGTAAGCATAAAATAAATTATGCAAGTTCATTTTATCTTTCTAGAGCTCTTAACAAGACTTTAAAGGAACATAAACCTCAACCCAAACTCATCAAACCAAGACAAAGTAAAGTCTAGAGTTCTTAGAACTCCACATAACATTTTTAGAAATCAAAACATTTTGCTTGTAAAAGAAAAGGAAATGGCCGAAGTTTCAAGGAACAAAAAGAACATCATGAGACCTCATCATTGTGTTCTTAGAACCATTTTAAAACACCATCAAAACTAAAGTTCTCAAGAGTTCAAGAAAGGAAAAGCTAGAAGCATTTTTGCTCAAGAACAAGGATCAAGCTCTAGAGTTTGTTTCAAGTGATGAACATCATCATGAAACTCTCATCATCAAGCTCTCATTTCTTTGAACTCCAAGGCCCATGGCCGAAAATGAGAAAGAAAAAGGAGAAGAAAAGAAGTTCTAAAAAAAGAATCAAGAGAAACTATAAACATAAAGCTTAGAACAAGAACTTTAAAGAAAGGAGTGCTTGAAAGAAAATCCCTACTTGATGTGATGAACTTGAAGATGGAAGAAGAAGATGAGGATGATGAAGAACTTTTAAGAACTTGAAGAACTTGAAGAACACTAGAACTTTGAGAGAAAAGGAAAAGCTTTGAGTGCTCCTAAACTTAGCAAGTGATCTAAAAGTGGTGCAAGCTCCTCAAGGCATTCTATTTATAGAGAAATTAAACAAATGAAGGGTGTGAGTGGGCTGAAGGTGTTTCGGCCATGAGGGTGCAGAATGGAGGCATCCATGAGTTCTATGAGGTGAGATAATGTAGTCTTGAGGCATGGTGAGGTATGGTTCAAAGCATGGTGAGGTATGGTTCAAAGTATGGCTTCAAGCATGGTTCTTTGAGTGAGAAACAATTCAACATGTGGTCAATGGGGGTGAGAATTTCGGCCATGTGCATCAGATTTGGGGGAGGATTAGTTTGCATTTTAATTGTGGTTTAGTGTTGTGTTTAGGTGTATCTTTGATTATGCTTAAGATTAGGAATTTGTAAGAAAGTGTTTAGGTAAGGAAAATGGATAATTAGGATGGTCTAGACATAATTAAGGAGTGGTCTTGCACCATTAGTGAGTTAGATCCTCAATTTAGAGTCTAAACAACTCTAGACACACTTCCTTGATTTAAGGAATTGGAGAGAGAAAACACTATTCAAGATTCCAATACTAGGAATCTTAAGTTCTAAAAAGAGATTTAAGTTTAATCTAAGCAATTTTAGGTTCTAATTAACTTTAATAAATTATTTTGACTCTAGATTAATTAGGGAAATTAATTAATCTTCGTTTAGAGCCTAATATTGCTTAGGTTTGCTTAATTACGTCATTAAGCTCAAAAACACTATTCTAGGGACAAAATTGTAATTTTGCACTAAAACTACCCGGGACCACCGGGACTTGAACAGAGACCTCTAGACACATGAAAACATGTTTTAAACCGCGGGGGAAAGTTTCGGGCTCAAACGGTACCTTTACCCGCGTAAAACGCTATAAGGGTATTTTGGTCATTTTGACCCGAAACTGCAGAAAACGAAATTTTCGCTTCCGAAAGCATTCTAAGGCCATTCAATCCCTTTCAAACATTGAGTTGACCCTTCAAGGATGACCGAGTTGGTTACCCTCGAATTCGGGTCAGGAAATGACCTCAGGGGCATTTTGGTCATTTCCCTCGGACAGAAAGAATCGGGGTGTTACATAGTACGGGCTAGGGGGCATTTCTTGGGGGTGCTCGGCCGAACCGGTGTCATCCTAGAATACATCTTGGTACCGATGTCACATGAGTTCTTTGGAGGTGCTCAGCCGAACCGATGTCATCCAAGAACCCATCTTAGTACCTCATATCTCATAAAAAGAACCTCATAGGTTTTTTTCAAAAACTTTCTAAGTCCCTAAATTTGTCAGAAATTGGCAAAGACAACAAAGAAGACGCCGGATTTCTTCCAAATTTACTTTATGCCACATAAACAAATAAGACATGCATCCTCAATCATAATTCCATACGTTTACATAATCATTCTGAAATAAAACATACATTCACATGTAACATTGAAACTCATTATGCTCTTGATCCTACGGTTATCTTATGCTTTGACCCTTACGGGCCTTAACTTGAGATGTAATTTTTCTATCATTCTCTATCGATCGCTTTTGCCATATTATGAGGTTGCTGGACATAATCCAGAAATTAAATGTTCTAAGAGTTATAGGATTGCACTTTTACGGTTTTCTAGTTACTAGTTTCTCTATAGGTGCTAAAATTCAATCCTACTTCAAATGTAACCAAATTTTTCATGATTAATCAATCCTAAACTGATTGTTATCATACTGAAATAGTGTTGTCATTGATTAAGATTGAAGGGGTTAAACACACGTTAAATTCCAACTTTACGATTTTTCTATGAAGCTAGTTTCTCCCCTATCATGCATAGAAGTATTCCTACCTCATCATATATCATTTTCACACATTCTAACACATCAAAACATCATCATACAGCAACAACATATCAGGGCAAAACTGAATTGTTCAAGTCCAAAAAGACATAATTTGACGTTTCTAAAACATATAAGTTGCTAGTTTCCCTTGGAATTATTTTAGGACTTCTAAAACTCTTTGCAAACCATTTTATTTTATCAAGAGGCTAAAAACAACCTTAGGTCAATAACCAATTTAATTCTTCTTTAGAAGAGGAATAAAATCATAAATCTTGTTGGTCATAATTTTATAAAACTCATCAAGCTTAAAGAAAATCCTAGAACATAGGTTGTTGGCCCTTGTAACTACATGGAACTCATTCCAAGCTCATCATTATTACTTGGCCGAAATTATACATTCAAGAGTGCTTCCATATTAAACTTTAACTTGAGATAAAATGGGCAAGTCTTTGAGCTCTAAGGTCTTTAAGTGATGACAAAATATAAACATGCTATGCACTTCATTTTTATTCTTCATTACAAAGTAAAGTGAGAACTTTAAAGTAAATATGCAAGACTTGGAAATAAATATGCAAGGCTTGAAATTTAAATATGCAAGACTTGAAAGTAAATATGCAAGGCTTGGAATTTAAATATGCAAGACTTGAAATAAATATACAAGGAAAGTTCATTTCTTTATTTTAGTGCTCTAGGCCCAACAACAATCGACTTTAAGGCCGAAATAGAAAGGTTTTGAGAATTAATTAGGTGATAATGCAAGTCTTATTTTAATTTTTGAGTCCTTAGGTGATGACTTGAAAATAAAGATGCAAAGCAAAAATATAAACATGAGTGCAACCTTGAAAAATAAATATGCAAGTTCATTTATATCTTATTAGAGCTCATACAAGACTTTTAGAGGAACTTTAACCTTAACCCAAAATCATCATGACAACGTAAAGTGAGGTCTAGAGTTCTTAGAACTCAAGATAGCATTCCTTGAAAATATAACCATAAATTAAATTTATAACACCTTTATGAAAACTCAAGCTTTAGAGATTTCTTTGTGGTGAACATAAAGTCACCAACTAGAACTCTCATCATCGAGTAATCATGTTGGACCACCCAAGTTGGTAGGCTGAAATTTTAGAGAAAGAAGAAAGGAAAGAAATCGAAACTTAAGAGCAAGAAAGAACCATTTTGAAACTCTAGAGACCATGATCTTGATGATGTATTAACACCAACATCATGAGTCCTCATCATTGAGTTCATGTAACCATTTTAAAACATCATCAAAGTTAAAGATTTCAAGGTTCAAGAAAGAAAGAACTATAAACATTTTTAACTCAAGAACCAAGATCAAGCTTTAGAGGTTGTTCAAGTGATGAACATCATCATGAAACCTTCATCACCGAGCTCTCATTCCTTTGTTTTCAAAGGCTCATGGCCGAAAATGAAGAAGGAGGAGAAGAAGAAAAGAAGTTCCAAAAAGATTCAAGAGAAACCATGAACACATAACTAGATTAAGAACTTAAATGAAATAAACACTTGAAAGAAAATCCCTACCAAGTGATTGGAGGTTGAGATGAGTGAAGAGGATGAGGAACTTGAAGAACTTGGACACTTGAACTTTGAGAGAAAAGAAAACTTTGAAGTGCTCTTTGAAAACTTACACTTAGCAAATGAGCCCAAAATGATGCAAGTTCATCCAAGCATGTTATTTATAGAGAAATGAAACAAAATAAGAGGTGTAAATGGGGAGGAAGGCTTCGGCCATTTATAGCCAAGGAGGAGAGAAAATATCTTCTCCAAGGTATTGTTCAAGGCATGGTGGAAAGCATGGCTAGGTGTGGGTTCAAGTATGGGTGCAAGTATGGGTCAAGCATGGTTCTTTGAGTGAAAAACAAATCAACATGTGATGTAAATGGGGGAGAGGTGGCCGAAACTTGCATCAGCCATAGGGGAGGATTTCTTGCATTTTAATTGTGGTTTAGAGTTGTGTTTAGGTGTATCTTTGATTAGGATTAAGATTAGGAATTTGTAAAAAAGTGTTTAGGTGAGAAAATGGATAATCAAGGTTGTCAAGACTTGTTTAAGGAGTGGTCTTGCATCATTAGTGAGTTATAAATTCATTTTAGTTCATAAACAACTCTAGACACATTTCCATGATTTAAGGAATTGGAAACAAAAAATACTATTCAAGATTCCAAGATTGGAATCTTGAGTTTTAAAAAAAGATTTAAGTTTAATCCAAGCAATTTTAGGTTTTAATTAATTTTAATAGCTTATTTTGACTCTAGATTAATTATGGAAATTAATTAATCTTCAATTAGAGCCTAATATTGCTTAGGTTTGCTTAATTATGTCACTAAGCTCAAAAACATTATTCCAGGGGCAAAATCGTAATTTTAAACTAAAACTATCTGGGACCACTGAGACTTAAACAGACGCTTTTAAATATGTAAAAACATTGTTTTAAACCTTCGGGGAAAGTTTCGGGCTCAAACGACACCTTTATTCGCGTAAAAACGCTATAGGGGTATTTTGATCATTTTGACCCGAAACTGCAGAAAATGAGACTTTCACCTCCTCAACCATTCAAGGGCCATCCAATCCCCTTCAAACATTGAGTTGGCCCTTTGAAGACTGCCTGGCCGGCCATCCTCAAATTCCGGACAGAAAATGACCTCAGGGGCATTTTGGTCATTTTCCTCTTAGACAGAAAAATCGGGGTGTTACAATAGGGGCTCGATCCCTGAATAGCTCTAATCTGCTCTTGAATCTTCTTCATCTATTCTTCTTTAAATTTCTCCTTTTCTGCCTCTACATGACTATTTTCTGAGGAAAACACCTGTTTTTGAATGACAACACGAGGTTACTCCCAAACAGGGGTAACATGCCCATCCATCAGTATGCACATTTTTCAAGGAATGGTAGCCTTCTTCGACAAGGAGCACCAATGGTATTGTGGGTGGTGGTTGCCTATTGAGGTTATTTGGAATTTCTCCCATGTCATTCATCCCTAGGGTGACATTTAGAGTTGCACTTGATACCATAGGCATGGTTATCATCGTGGCATTTGGTTGCACGCTTGCTACTATATCTCTGTTTTGATAAGCTCCCAATAGGTCAAGTGACTCTTTCATGGCTCTCATCATGTCCTCTAATCTTGATTGGTTATTAGACAGTTCATTCAATTTTCCTCTTACTGGATCAACCTCATTACTCATATTTCTTCCAGCTTAAGAAGTAGTTACGATTGGAATAGTATTTCCTGTGTCACCATTTCCTCCAGTCATTTTAGTCTGAGCTCTGGTATTGTGAATACGAGTTTGATCGATATCCGTCTTCCTTGGATGCCCAATGGTTGCAAAGTTTTATGCTACACACTTTGATACAAAACCAAAAAGGGTTAGTTTTTTCTCAAATTTTTTTTTAATACATGCAAAACTAACAGATAAAGGATAACAATAGTCATCAAGAATTCTTTATTCAAATAAGGATGCCCCATACCCGTTCTTATGGGTACATCATTTTATAAGTGACTGAGCTTCTCACTTTCTTGCACAAGGATAAGCAATCCCAAGGCAAGAAAAGTGATTGATCGCTTTCTAAGGGAATATTTGATTCTCTATAGGAAGTATTGAGCACACTATAAATGTCCTGATTAGTAATTTGCAATTGAAACACAAACATAGAAAATATCATTCATTTCAAGGCAAAGTTCTAAGTACAAATCATTTCAGAATACATCACACATGCGCCAACAAAGAAACGATTACATCAAAAGGATCTTCGGTGACTACATCAAAAGCTTCATCATCTTCTTTCTAAGATTTTTTGCGATGCTCTTACATGAATCTATGAACTCACCACTTCTTGAGATAATTTGAATAGAGGCATCTTACTGATTTGCTTGCTTGCCTTCTCAAATTGATAAACAAAATTTGGAATGTAATGACTCAACTTGTCAATTAGCTTTCCATATTCTTCTTTCCACTCGAGGGCCTTTTCTCTCCATGATTTTCCAAATTTGGTCGCATCAACAAACAAGTCATGATACTGGTTTGCCGATGTCCACCCATGAAAGGCATCTTGTTTGGTCTGGGCCAACATTGTTGACAAGTTTTCTACCTGCCCTTCTAGTTCCTTTCTCTTGTCCTTTTCTTTGTTGACCTCTATTTTCAGGCTCAAAATGTTTTTATCCTTTTTGTTGACCTCTTATTCTACCCTTTTCACCATGCGACTCCTTTTATTAATCTCCTCTTTTAACTTGTTCCTTTCTTTCTCAAACACATGGAGTCTTCCTTCTAGCTCTTGGATTTCAGTAAAATGAGTAGTTGGGATCTTTTCCTTGCCTTTCTTGGACCTTTGAAATTTTCATCGTGCCAATACATTCATCTTTTAAAGCTTCAATCTCCTTAGCCATTGTCTCGCATCGGCTTTGAAGGATTGCATTTTTCAGATCAGCTGCCTCCTGTTTCTCTTCTAAGAACCGCATCTGTGCCTTAATTATCTCTATTTGGGATGTTAATGGAGGTGTTTCTTGCGTTCTCATGGGAGTCGAGTTACTTGGAATATCTTTTGGGATATTATTTTTCCTAACCATTGCTTTCCTCCACTCTCTGTACTCTTGAGAAGAAGTTATTCACTGTTGCCCGAATTCCTTTCTTTCTAGGATTTTGACATCGTCCCATGCCATCTTAATCCTCCTTTCTTGCTCCACAGTGCTTTTATCCTTTTGATACAAGAAGCTAAACCCCTCAAGTTACTTTTCTTGTGGTATTGTTTGAGTCCAATGAAGTTGTCTGAGCACCATTGCAGATGTGTAGGAGATACATCCCCTTGGACCCATCAAATGAATGTTGTGAAAATCACCATAGCTATATATAACATTTTCTCCATGGTACCAAGGGCAAACCTACTTGAAAGAATTTGACTGAATCTCTGAGAACTCTTTTTTCCATGCCAGTGCCTCTTGATAGCTTATCTGTATACGGTGGAAGCTTCCAAATGGATCAGGAAAAAGGCCCATATGGTTATTGGCATATGCATGAGTCATAAATATATATATAACATTGGCAAATAGCACCATAACCTACCACTATTTTTCTTGAGACAAAACCCCAAGGAAAGAAAAGTATCTACCAATATTGCCGGAACCAGATTCATGCCTTGTGTCTCAAATTTGAAAAGGACATCCATGGCGGCCTGGCCAACAATGTGTGGTGTGAATGGGAATAGGACCAATCCATAAATAGTCAGTGCCAATGTTCGATTGAAGAAGTCCTAATCTCCTTGTTCGGCCAACATTTGCAGATGGGCTTCAAGAAAACCCCTCTTAATTCCCTGAGTGGATCCCCTTACTTCCATTTCCCTCCGATTTACTTCAACTGCAATTATTTTGGCAATCTTTTCTTTATTGACATAATGCCCCTAATAGAGATACACACCAAATCTTTCTCGAACTGGTAGCCTTATCATGACCATGTACTCTTCTATAGTTGGTGTCGTATCAAAATCAAGTAATTCAAAATAGCAAAGAGAAGGATTCCAAAACCGTGAGAGAGTGCTCAATGATGGTGCTTCTATTAGGATAAGTAACAGATCCAATATACACCCATATGTATCCTTGAAAGATGACCGGACTTCACGAGGCGTTAACTGAATTATTTCTTTTACTTGCTCTAGCTCATTATTAGTCACTGTAATTCTGATATTTCTCTTCCAATCATGTGCATTGCTAGTGTTCATTTGTAATGCTTCCATTTGCTTTGAACTGATGATGACTTTTGCTTTTAATAACAATCAAAAGACCACTGTGAGAAAGAATAAGATAAATGAGTAAAATTAAAAAGATGGAAAGAAAAAACAGGTAAGAAAAAAATATGCTTTTATTGAGAATATGAGATGCTTCCCTAAGAAAATGATAATGGACAAACCTACCAATTTTCATGAAAGAGTAAATTATGAAAAGAATAAGATATGATAAAATGAATGCATATGGTAATTAATAGAATGTGTATCTATATCATGTATGCCTAAACACCTAAAACTACAAAGTATGACCAAGTTATTAGAATGGCTAATCCTAAATGAATTAATGTTTTGATGCAAAAGTGACTAGTTTAAAGTAAAGCATAAAGAAGTGCAAAGTAAAAGGATGAAAAAAGCATACTCTCTTTGTCCTAACAGGGTAAAATTTTAATGGTTGGGAAGTTATAAGCCCAAGACCCTAATTTGGGTGATTGCTAAGTTCAACTATGCGTGCACACATTCATAGTGGATCTAGACTTCTAATTGTCACGGTCCCCAGATTGCCCCTATCCATTGGATAAGGATCCGACCTTTTAGTCGACCATAAGTAAGGATGAACCCTCTCAATACGATTTATCCATGAAGCCAGTTACAATCTAAGTGGTGTCCTAATAACTATCAAGTGAGCATGAAGCCCCTCATGACAATGTCGAGAAACCCCCTAATCCTTGGCTCGCACAGGCTTGGGTATAGAGCCCAAAAGTGTGTGAGATAAGTGATTGTGAGGTGTGTGCAGGGAGCATACAGACCTTTCAATCCTAACATTATATATACTCTTACAAAACAAAATACAAACAACAAATATATACAGAATAATAATGGTCATCTGTCCTAATATTTTAACAAATAAAGCCATCACTATAAATAAACACACGAAATATTAAACTCTATATAAAGCATAAAGAAAAATACTGTACAAAATAAAATGAGAAAAGGAAAACAAAAATCAAAAGGCTATATTTAATTTGCACAACTAACTAAAAGAGGTCTGACTCTCTTGGATCCCCGATAGAGTCACCATCTGTTGCAACTGGGATCACGATGGGATGGCGAAAAAGAATTGTTATTGTTTGAAAATATGGAGTCACCACCAAGTTTATTTAAATTGGGAAAATGTAACATCCTAATTTTTAACCCAATACTCCTAGAACGTATTTAGGTCAACCATTAATCTATTACTCTTTTAGTCTCATTTATTAAAACTTTTTTTAAAAATGCTTAGCGAAAAATATAGGTAGAATTTTTTTTGAAAACATAAACAAAACGTGAGCCGCACAGAATGTAAAGGGTTGTTAACGTAAAGCGTAAACATAAAAAGAATAACATAAACAAAATCATCATATAGGTTCCATAGAAAAAACAACCATAAGCACATCATCATATAACATTAACTTCAAATATCAAGTCAAACAATATTAATAGTATTAATGATATAGGAATGTTCCACAATATTACCACATCAAATATATTGAGCCCACCTGTAAAGGTTGAGCATACAACAATTCAAAGACTACACATAACTATGATGTAAATAAGCTAAGACTATGTCCCCGCTTTCGCTGCGCCACTCTATTCTCGACCATCAAGCTACTTCTGTGTTGGCACCTCAGGGCAATCCACGGACATCGTTGTCAACCTTGCCTAAAGACGAAGATGGAAAAGAAAGATAGAGGGAGTGAGAAACTTATACAAGAATCTCAGTAGGGCTTCCCTTTTCACACACGTGTCATCATCATTGTCCTCAGGAACCTCGGGTTTAATTATGAAAGTAGTGGACATAAATAAGATTCATTTGTTAAGTTTCCAAATACCATTAGCCGAGGCCCATATCTTTTAGCATGAATCTTAGTGCATGAATGCAACAAGTATCTTATGTATGCATGGCAATACCTCAGTGCATGCGACATAAATCAACAACGTGTAAATTCAAAACACAAAGCAGGGCTAAGCACAAGATTAGAGGATAATCTATAAAACTAAAATAGTGGCAAATAGATGAATACATGATAGGGCAATGTAATGAGTAAAACATCATATAACATGCATGGGCAGGCAGGAAAACCCATGGTAATTTCACTCTTCATGAATGAATTCTCACATTTCTTTCTTATTAATTCCACCCTCTTACGTCATCACTAGAACCAACAGACCTAACCGATCGCCTAGGATGAGCTCAACCTAACTAGCCGTCGGTAGATTTAATATGGGGTAATAGAGGGGGTAACATATCATTTCCTTATTGGATCATTTCTTCTTCAAAATGCATCTACTGACATCCAGTGCACAGTAATATTGTCCACTTCGGTAAGCTCGATGTCCATACCCCCAACGGTTTTGCTTTCTCCTCACCGTAGCAGGAGAAATGCGTCTCGGCATGCTATGCATGAATGCAACATAAACACATGTTCTCAAATATCAACATGACATATCACTCAATACTTCATGCTTATCAATTCATTATCATCATAGCATGCCACAATTTACATAATACTCATGTCTCAAATTCATATATTCTTATGCACACATCATCAGCACTTTTTGCAAAGCGATAAACATGCTCCTACCCAGCATGCTGGAGTAAGGGACCGGGCTCAGTGAATGCAAATGTTATGCTTAGCAAGTCATATAAATAAACAATTGCACACTTGAAATACTAACTTCTCATTGCCTCCCCTATCTTACAGTATTTTATGCTTTTGATCCTTACGGGTCTTAAACTTGCAATCTAATTAACCTAGCATCCAAGATAGTTCTTTTATGCACCTAAGGGATCATAATTAATAATTCTCACTAATTTTTATGCTCATGAACAGTACCAAACAGCATCACACAATTTGGACAGAAATATTAAACTTCAAAAATGGGGTTCTAGAAGTCATGTCTTTGACCCTTTCTAGGTTTCGTCTTCGCCTAAGGTGCTATAATTAATCTCTAAACCAATTATGAATGGTTCCTACACTTATGCACTTAATATAACAGATTTCTCCCATTTTTAAACATACTAAAACAGAATCCACAATTCATCCTTAAGAGTCCTAGAATTCACATTTTTTTACAGTTTTCTAATTACTAGCTTCACTTTTAGTGCTAAGGATCAATCTTACACCAAATGTCACCAAGTTTTTCATGGTCAAACAATCCCAAACAGAATTCCATCATACCAAAACAGTTTTGGCATTGGCTAAAATTAAATGGGTCAAAGACTTGCAAAATTCTAACTTTACGATTTTCCTAGAAGGCTAGCTTCCTTTCTAACATGCATAGGATGATTCCTTCATCAATAATTATAATTTTTACACATTCTAACACATTAAAATAGCATCATACAGTGGTCATAAATCTGGTTCAGTGGCTGAAACATATATCTCACATAATCACATAAAATCTCATTTCAGGTGCATATAAGTTACTAGTTTCCCTTTGGAATCATTTTAGAACCTCAAAACTCTTTTAGAAACTAATTTATTTCATTAAAATCATAAAATTATAAGGCTAGGGCAGTAGCTATTTTAAATCACTCTTGAATGAGCTTTAAAACAAAATCACACTCAATGTATTCTTTGAGCTTTTCTATGCTTAAGAAAATCTTAAGACATTGATTATTGGCACTGGTGACTAGATGAAACTCACACCATGCTCATCACCATCACATAGCCAAATTGTGAATTCAAGAGAATGCTTCCATATCCAACTTTTCCTTAAGATAAAGGGACAAGTCTTTGAGCTCTAAAATCTTTAAGTGATAACAAAAATATAAACATGCTATGCACCTCATTTTATTCTTTATTAGGAAAGTAAAGTGAGGGTTCAAAATAAATATGAGATGCAACTTTATTCTTATCTTTAAGTTTAAGTGATGACTTGAAAATAAACATGGTATGCAAATCCAATTCTTTATTTTAGTGCTCTAGGCCCATTAAAGTATTCACTCTAAATCAACAATTAACTTTGAAGTTGAAATCGGTAGGCTTTGAGTTAATTATTTAGGTGATATGAAAATGCAAGCTCTTGTTTTAATCTTTAAGTTTTAGGTGATGGCTTGAAAAGTAAATATGATATGCAAGGCATAAATTTAAACATGAGTGCAAGTTCATTTTTATATAATTATTAGAGCTCATACAAGACTTTAAAGAACCAACATCTTAATCCCAAACTTAATCTCATCAAGACAAAGTAAGCTCTAGAGTTCTAAGTACCAAGGTTTCAAGAAACCTTTTTATGTGAACATCATCATCAAGCTCAAGGAAATGGATTCAAAAGATCAAAATAACTAACAACCTTCCTTTAGAATAAAAAACAAGGCAAGGAAGGAGGAACCGAAACCGAAACCAAAATGAAAGGAAAAGAAAAGGAAAACTGAAACCAAGATTAAAGAAAAGGAAAGGAGAAACCACAATGTATTAAGATCAAAGCTAAGTTTCAAGCTTTAGAGGTTTCTCAGATGATAACCATAAGACCATTTTCTTGAAGTCTCATCACCAAGCTAAAATCTTTCCTTTTAAAACCAAACTTCATAGCTAAGAATAAAAAGAGAGAAAAAGAGTTTGGACCAAGAGAAACTAAAACTTTTCATATCAAAACATCAACATAAAAGTTAAGGCTTTTGAAAAACAAAACCCCTACCAAGTGGTGGAGAGGAAAGCTTGGTTCTTGAAGTGAAAATAAGAAGAGGACTTCCTCCTAAGGTGGCTTGAAGTTTCAGCCAAGGTGAAGAGAAAAGGAAGGTGAGGTATTTTCTTTGAGCTTTGTGTTTAAGAGGTAGTGTGTGGTTGAGAGGTGGTGATATAAGGTTGAAATGTGGTGGTTCTTTGAGAGCAAGAAGAAGAAGATGAAAAGAACTCTTGAACTTTGAGAGAAAAAGAAAGAACTTGAAGTTGCTCTTGAAAACTCAAAGCTTAGCAAATGATCTAAAGGTTCCTACAAGTTCATTTGCATATGTATTTATAAAAACAAAACCAAGGGTGTATGAATAGAGGGGGGACGAAATCTCATGTTCCATGAGGTGAGAGAATTGGTTTCATGGAGGCATGGTGAGGTATGGTGTAGGTATGGCTAGGTATGGTCTTGGGTATGGGCTTAGACATGGTTCCTTGAGTGTGTAATTTTCCAAAGATATTTTTCTTTCTTTTGTATTAGGAATTGAGTTTAGAGGAAAGCATGATTAGGAATTGTTAATGGAGTGTCTGGGTTAGTAAGTAAGTGATTAACCTACTCAAGACATAATTAGAGAGTTGTCTTGCTCACTTAGTAAAGTCAAACTTCATTAAGTTGGAATCCAATGCCAACATATTTCCTTGATTTAGGGGATTGGAGAGAGAAAATACTATTTTAAATTGACATGACACTAATTCTTGAATTAAGAAAAAGGTTTTGAGTTTCTCTAAGCAATCTTAGGTTCTAATTAATCTCAATTAATTATTTTGACTCTAAATTAGTAATTAGAATTTACTAATCTTTAATTAGAGCCTAATATTGCTTAGGTTTCGCTAAACATATCATTAGGCCCAAAATGTACTGTGTAGGGACAAAATCGTAATTTTTCTCAAAAACTGCCCAGGATCTCCGGGACTTAAATAAACCTTAAATAACTCTTAAAAATGACATTCCAAACTTCTGGGTGAAGTTCGGGCCCAAATCGGCAATTAATTCAGTGTTAATTAGCCGCAGAGTTATTTTGATCATTTTGCACATCGGAACTCAAAATAAAATTCTTCTGCTCTATTAGCACACATAACACACATAACCTCCATTTAAAATCAACACATCCACTCAAGGTTTGCCTGGACCAGCTTTCTTGGATTCCTGGGTAAAAATGACCTCAGGGGCATTTTGGTCATTTGTATGCAGGGAAAAAAAATCGGGGCGTTACAGAAAACATGAAAAAACCCATTTATTTTAAAAAGATGAACCTTGAAACCAGATTATGAGTTTAGGAGTTAGTTATGCATAAGGAATGGTAAGAATTTAATCTTATGCACTCTAATACACCCGTTCTTAAACAATACCTTAGCAAGTTATGCAAATTAATTAATAACCTTCAAAATTCCTTTTTAAATATAAAAGACAATGCAAAATATGTACAATCAAATAAACAATTTATGAAAATTTAATTTTGGCTTGACAGGGATCACCTGCTCCTACGTATCCCTTGGTGCAATGGAGAATTCAAAATCACATGGTTCTGTAGAAAATATTTGTTAGTTGGTAGATTTTAATTAGAAGGGTGTGTCAAATAAAAAAATATTAATTAATTTTAATTTTGAAAAAAGGAAATTTTAATTATTAAATCAATGAAAATCCATTTATACATAGAATTCAAGTTGGCACTAAGCCACTCAATGAACCCTTATGATTCAACAATAGTGAAGATAACATTTGCTATTCAACCACCATTATTGAACATCGCACAAATGTAAAAGATTTTAAAAAAGATTTTATTAATAAAGAAAAAAATATATTTTTGTTTTATTTCATTTTTTAGACAAAACTATAATTTTAACAAGAAACGACAAAGTTAATTCATAAATAAAAAAATATAATTAATTTGAGCAAAAAACATAAACATATAAAAGAATTAAACTAAAACTAAAACAAGATTAATTCATAACATAATTACACACAAAACACTTAATCATATAAAATAATTAAACTAAAAAAGAATATATAACCACAATTACACAATTAATTCAAACAAAACACATAAATATATAAAATAATAAAACTAAAAAAAATACACAATTAATTTAAGTAAAACACATAACATAAAAAAATTAATTCACAATTACACAATTAACTTAACCAAAACACATAACATATAAAATAATTAAACTAAAAAAAATTAATTCATAAACACAAATACACAAAACATGTAAAATAATTAAAGTAGAAATGCAAAATTATTACGATTACGCAATATAAACACAAAGTATTTAAACTAAAAAAGTAAAATAAACACAATTAAGCAATTAATTTAATCAAAACATATAAACACAAATTAATAAAAATAAAAATAATTTATGAACATAAACATACAATTTAACAAAACATATAAAACAATTAAACGAAAAAAAAACAAAGGACCTAGTAACTATTTTTCTCTTGTTTAGTCTTTTTCAATTAATAGAAACACTGACACTAAATTCACCCAAAATAAAAAAAAAATTAAATCACTTGTTTTTGTTTTGTTTTTACAATTAATTTATTTAATTCCACTCAAACAATAATAAATAAAGAAAAACATTTTACAAATTTCTTTTTTTTTACCAGAATACCCAAATATTTATTATAAACTCAAAGTGAATACAAATTTTTATTTAGACCTAAAATAAATCAAATCCAAAGGCTACCAAAAAAAAAACTAATGAGACAATCAAATCCCAAATCAAACAAATCTATAATTAGATCTAACAAAATTAAATAATATTAACCCAAAATATAAATAAATAAATATAAAACAACACTTGTAATTTTTCTAATCTACTCATAGCCACATACACTTTTTTATTCCATCCCATACACACTAACACATCCATGGCACTCACAAAAATACACTTTACCCATTTTCCTTTCCCAGACTCCCCACACACATGTACACGTGACTCACTCCCTCACACACGCCACTCTCTCACAAAACACTCCCATCCCTAACACTAACTCACTCTCATGCTCTTCATACACACACACATAACACAAACACTTTTTCATACGGTAGAAATAGAAAGAGAAGGAAACTAAGAGAGAGAAAGAAACTGAGACTAAGAGAGGGAGAGACAAAGGGAATGAGAGATTGAGAGGCTGAGAAGGAGAGAAGTGGAGGGGGCCGCGAGGAAGAAGAAGGTTCGCGAAAGCTGACAGCGGCTGGGGTATGGCGCTCGGCCAAGATCGGGAAGCTGGACGCTCGCACCAAGCAGTGGCGGATCATGGCTATGGAGTGAAGGAGCACGGCCCGCAGTGGTTTCGTGATGGGTGCATGGCGGAGGTCTGTGATCTGTGGACTGGAAGCTGCACGGCGGGGGTAAAGGAAAAGGTGCGGCGGTGATGGGGTTTTGAAGGGGTGGCTCGTGGCGGAGGTGTCAAGGGGTGTAGGTTGCGTGGCAGAGGTGAGGGAGAGTCTAAAGGCTTCACAGGGTCGCGATGGTGGAGATCTAGCCGTGATTTCATGGTGGTCTTGGAAGGTTGGCTGCTCAATGGTCATGGTTGATGGAGGAGGAACACGGCTAGAGGAAGATGGCGGTGCTGGTGGTTGAGCTAGGAAGGTGGCGTTGGTGATGGTAGAGGGATGAGGTTTCGCGGTGATGAAGTCAGGCGTTAACTAGTGGTTCATGGTGGTCTTGGGGTTGATGTGCATGGCTGAATAGTTGGACAGACAGCGAATGGTGAAGGTATGGTGGAAGAGTTGAAGAAGATGATGTGAGGATGATGATGATGGAATTCATGGATGTTGCGGCGGTTATGGGGTGCAGCGATGGCGAGGCCTTAGGGATTATGTCATTTGGGTGGTGAATGGTTGGGTGGACGGTCGAGAATAGTGGATCATGATGGAGGGGCTATAGATCGGTGGTGGAAGGTTAAAGATGATGATGTGAGAGGGGTGATAGTTCTGGTGAGGCAAAGAAGGGGAAGAAGATTATGGTTGAGGAAGTTGGGAAGAGGCCGCGGTTGGGGAAGAGAAGGCCGCCGCAGCCTCTTCCTTCTTTTTCCTCTCTTTTTTTCTCTTTTTATTAATTTTTAGAGGATGATGATTCTGCTACTGTTGCTATTACCTTTTCTTTTGTTCTTGTTACTAGGCTGAATTGCTGGTTCTCTTCCTTATTTGTTGCTGGATTTTGGTTGTATATTTTGCAAGATCCTCAAATTGGTTTTCTAATGTATCTGTATGTGTTTGAAAATTCTTAGTGATGGATATTGCTACTAATCTCTGATGTTACTCTTTGAGTTGATTTTTTTTTTTTGATCTCTTTGAAATTCTCTAACCGATCCCCTTGACAATGATCATGATGATGAATTTATATTTGTAGCTCTTTGTTGACCAAAACAAATTTTGAAGGAAACTTCAGCGTTTTGCAAGTAATGGAGATGAACATCGTCATGATGTTCTCTACTTTTTTTGAAAATAAAAAAAATTTCCCTCATCCCCATGCTTCACGAGCCTGTCTTGGGGAAAGAAGAGAACGTAGTAGCAAGAAAAAGAGAGGAGAAGAACCTGCGAAGAAGAGTCCGTAACTCCTCTGTCTTTTCTATTTTATTTTTATTTTATTTTGAAATAAATAAATAATTAATTAAAAAAAGGTTATAACAGGTTGGGCTTCTTTTTTTTTTGGCATAGATTGAACAACAAACTCAAAACAAGAAAATGTTGCAAATGAGAATGGGCTGAAGACAAAACACAAATGGATTAAACAGAATTTTAGGTATCAAGCTAAAACAATTAGACTTCCTTTTTTAATATTTTTGAAAATAAAATAATAAAATGAAAAAAACAATCAGAAAATTTTTTCTTTTTTTTTTGAAAAGAAATAATTAACGAAACTATAATAAAAAATTGTAAACTAGATGTAAATTTTTGGATTTTCTTGTTAAGACCCGACAAAATCAGGTGTTCACACAAACCTTATTGCACAATGGTATATTTATTGATCATATGAGAAACCTCGACTAAATTGATCTATTAACTATGCTACTAATTAAATTACTAAGTTATTAATTTAATTATATTAATATAAAAAAAATTAGAAATACGGTTTGACGGGCATTGTCTAGTAGTAGTAGTAATCATAATAAAGCAAGAAGGATTACTAGCAGGTGGTAATCCAGGAAGTAAACCACATAGATGTTGTCAATGAGGTAATCCACACTACCACTGAGATGGCAATGTAAATTACCTTGTGATCTTGATTGTCAGTCATGTAATGTAACCATACAAGGTAATATTGTGGGTGTAGGTAATTTTAAGTTACATTACTAGTAATCCAAATTAATTTGCTCTTGCCAAATTGCCCCTTAGAGTAGTAGCCATTGATATTTACATGTAGAAACAAACTTGTAATGGAAGCAACATAACTCTGGAGCATCTATATGTTTGTCTTAATGAATTGAATCATGCTACTGAAAACCAGACCAGACCGGTCGGTTCGACCGGTCCAATTGGGAACCTCTTGCCTTTCCGGTCCGATCCTCACTTGATAACCTGGATTTTCAAAACCGGCTTTAAACTGCCAGAACGGACCGAAAATCGCTGAACTAGACAAACTAGCATCGATTGACTGATTGGCCGGTCTTTTGAAAGGAAAGAAAGGAAGCTGAAGATACTATTGTATTTTTATGCTTTTTCAAAAAAAAAAAAAGAAAAATTAGAATCCAAAAAAAGAGGAAGAAGAAAAGCTAACATGCATCCACTGACAAAAAATCTATAAAGGCAAATCGCCATCGTTGTTTGCCACCGCTAATCACTGTTCGTGGTTGTAGCACCGATGTGGATGATCTTGCTATCGCTCTCCTGTTGGGTTTTATTGTTTTCTTCATTTTTTGTGTTGTGCTACCATGCTTTTAAAAGACGACGAATGAGAGAGGGAAGATTGGAATTTGGGAGTGGATTATGTGAAAAATGAAGAGTTTGATGCTTGAGAAAGAGAATTCTATAATGAAGGATATGGACGAGAGTAGGTGGGTGTGTGGAAAATGTGGTTCATTTAGTATTGTATTTTCATTTTTTCCAATTTGAAATTGAAAATAAAAAAGGTAATGGAAATTAATGAGAAAGAGAATATTTGAATATGTGCCTCTATTTATTGTTACCAATTGTCATGGAAGAACCCAGAAGTTATTTTTCTTATGAATAAACTTAAAAGTTATTTCACAAATGAAATGTTATATCATTACTATATACATTTTGAGTTATTTGATGCAATGCTTTATATTTTAAACTCTAAGTGTGATATATTCCATAATATTTTATCAAACATATATATTACTTATAGATAATTGCATATACACATTTATATATTTATAAAGATACATATTTTATTATATACAGGTTATATTCCGGTTAAATTACTAGTTGAACTAGTTAAACTTCTGAACCTCAAAACCAGTAGCTCATCCGGTTCGATGTCCAGTCCAATTCTTAGAACCTTGAATAAAAGTGGAATAAAGGACTAATCAGACTCATATTTTATAATATCAGGGATTAATTTGATTCATTTTAAAAGTGAAGGACTAAAATGACTCACAAGTGAAAAGTCAGGGACTGAAATGAATATTAACTCTTTAATTTTTAATTATTTTATGACATATATTTTATTTTATATTTTTATATATTTATATAAATACATATTTTATTATATACAAGTTATATTCTGGTTGGACTCCCGATTAAACCGGTTGAATCTCTGAACCTCTGAACCCTTGCTTCTACCGGTTCGATATCCGGTCCGGTTTTTGAAACCTTGAATTGAATACACTTTTAATGAGGAGAGAGATTCATTTGATAAGCATATAATTTTATTGAGTAACTAGTATATAATCCCTTGCTATGCACAGGAACAAAGCAACTAAATTTTTGTATTTATATACATTAGTGAATTGACAATCATTTGCATGTTTATCAATCCATATTTTTTTATTTTTATAATTTTTTTCAATTTTTTTGACTTATTTAGTTTGTTTTTGTATCTTCTTCCAACTCCCTATGCATCAAGGGTATTTTAGATAATAGAAATTTCGAATACCAAAGGGACTATTCCCTTTATATGTACTATACACTAGTGAATTGACAGGCGTTTGCATGCCTATCAATCTATTTTTTTATTTTTGTAATTTTTTCAATTTTTTTAACTTATTTTATTTATTTTTGTAACTTCTTCCAACTCCCTATGCATCAAGGGTATTTTAGGAAATATGAATTTTGAACACCAAAGGGATTATATATAGGAAATAGGAATTTTATATATAGTATAGATAATTAAATCAATTTAAATATTACAATTGATATAAATATTTTGTTAAAAACACAAAATATTATCTTTAAGAAAGATAGAATAATATTGAAGTAACATATCATTTATCTTTTGTTCGAGTTTTATACTATATAAATCTATTAACATAGGAATTATCAATCAATAGTTCGGTTTATAGTAGTTGATAAGGCAATATTTAGCTAGTTACAAAAAGAAAGGTAATATTTAGCAAGCATTTGAAATTAAAATGTTATCACGTATTAAACTTACTAAAAAAATTAGAATTTAAAATCCATATATGGTGTATAAAATATTTTAAGCAAAGTAAACTATACATTTTTTATATGAAACTAAGTGAACTAATTTGAAAATAGAAGAGAAAAATTTTCTTTATTGATTTACACTAATATACCAACTCCAAAAGTGAGTACAAACCCATAAAATATTGTTAACTAATTTAGAATGAAAGAAGTTTTCTTTTGATCCCTTGCAGGAAAATATAATAAATAAATAAATAAAAATTGGCAGATTATCGTAACACTACTACCATGGTAATAACCACAATTTGTACACCACACAATATTGAAAGGGCTATTATCAATAAATATCAAATAATGGGTAGCTATAATCACAACTGATGCTAGAAAATATTTTAAAATCTCAAAGAGAAGCAATGTGCTAGAAAATATTTAATATAATAAACAATTATGTATAATAAAAAATTTAAAATAAAGATTTAATTTTTATGCATTGATAGTGTAAAAGTTTTTTTATATAGTTATCTAATCATATATTGTCACATAGTCATATCATGATAGCATTTTACACTCATTATTTGAAAAGTAATATAAATGCAAGAATTTGATTGGATAATAATGCTAAACACTTTTCCACTGTCAATATATTAAAATTAAGCTCTTGAATAATAATAATTTGTGTTACATATTTTTTATTATTCAATTCAATATTCTTAATAATAATTTCCTATTTTTTAAATATAAAAAATTATGTAACACTTTATTTCTCTTGTAGAGTTAAATAGTTTCTATTTGTACATTTTTATCATCATAACATGTAAATAAAAATGTAATTTTTTGGTTATTTAACAACTATTTATATATAAGCCCAAAATATATGATAATTAAAATATTGATTCATAGCAATTATATACAATATTTTTAATCTTATTACATATAATTATATTATATGAAATTTTTTTGATCATTTAAATTTTACTAGATAGTATTTATTAGTTGATAATATTTTTCATAAATTAGTATCTATTTATATAAATATTTATTGTTAAATTTTTAATTTTGAATAGTTACTGTGAATTCTTGATATAATTTTAAATAATATTTATGACTTTATTTCAGTACACTTGACCTTGTAAAGCAATGTTATAATGTCATAATATATAAAATTTTAACAATGAAAAAGTGCTTATACTGGTTATATGCCTCTATCATATATTGATTGTACCAAATAATAAATAAGAGCATATTATATAGTATTAGTAGCCTATTTCATATGATGTGATCTAATACAACCTCCAAATAGACCTTTAAAAAATAGGGCCATAGTAGGTTTTGCAAACTAACATATGTGAACTATCGTTTCTTGATATCTCAAGAGCATTAAGTGCATTTTATTAAAAAAAATACAAAACTTAGCAACAATTTGCATAATAGCTAAGAAACAATTGAAATATTGTACAACCATGTCCAGCCTCATATTTTGCAAGAAGTAACATGTTAAGAAAAAATTATGAAAAATCGTTTGATAAAATATAAGGGAGCATTTGGTTTGTGAAAATATTTCCTATTTTTATTTTCTGAAAAGAATTTTTATTTTCAGATTTCAAAATTAGGAAATGTGTCTGGTTTATAAAGGTAAATTCTATTTTTAGAAAGTGAAAACAGTGAAAATATGTTTGGTTTATCTGTTTTCAAAATATATTTCACAAAATCAGATTTAAGATAATAAAATTATATTTTGTATTAAATAATTAAAATTACATATATATAATTAAAATTACATATATATATATATTTAATTAAAAAAAAAGATTGACATCTCAATCACGGTATGAGATTAATAATGATCCTATGGTATTTGAGTGGTGGGGCACCAAAATATGTCCATGTTGAGTGGCCCCATTGGAGGAAGGCCCAAGCAAATCTCCAGAGAAGTGCCTTTGTGTAAAGGGAGTCGTCGCTGTGCTCTCTCACTCTCTCTGTCTACGGCCCTCCCCCATTCCCTTGACACCTTCGATCGCCGTTTCATCCCCCTACATAAACATAGCGTCGCGAAATGCCCTTCTGCCATTGCGAAAACAAACAATCACTAAGCTCACCCCAAAACCCACACCTTTGCTCCCTTTCTTTGCCGCCAACACCAGAGAACATTGTCGCAATGCGCAGCCGCACCGTGAGAAGCCCAGAAGCATCAGTCGCACACCGCCCCAACCTCCCTTCAGTCCAATCGTGCGATCCAGCCTCCGCTGCTGGTCGTGCTTCGGCTTCATAGCTGCTCTATCATGCTTCCAGGTCGTGCTTTGGCTTTCGCAGCCTTGTAGCATAACTTGAAGAAAGAAAGAAAGGATGAAGGGAAATAATTGGAATCTGTGGAAACTGCAAAATTGCCACCGCGTTTTCACTCAAATTCTATTTTTAGCGTTTCCAAAGGGAAGAGTGAAAACAGTGATTTGGCCTTTTCAATTTTTCAGTCATTTCTAAAAATATTTCCACACAATATTTTCAACAAATTGAAATCAAACATTTTTTCACTTCTCTTTTCCATTTTGAATGAAAATGAAAACAGAAAAACCCTAAACCAAACACGCTCTAACACTTTCTTTCTCTTATATATTTTAATAGCTTCTGTTTGTAATTTTTATATAATGTGCAAAATTTAAAAAAAAGTATATAAAGTAATAATTTTTAACAGCTATTTTTAAATTTTAAAAATATGATAATTATAATGTTGATCTATTACATTTTTTGTAAATGCTTTTAGTTTTGTTATATATTATATATAATTGTATTATATAAATATTATTTATCATGAACTATTTATTTTTAATAGTAAACTATTATTTATTTAATATAATTGTTTATTTTGATATTAATTATTAATATATTTGTATATTAATATTATTATATTATTAGTTACTTATAGATTTCTATTATATATTGATATTATTATTATACTATATATATAAACAATAAAAAGAGAAACGAAAAGGCCAGACGAGTGGCTGTACATTAAATCTGCAGATAAAGTAAAAACAAAAAACAAAAATGAAAAATGCGCTGTTCATGAACACTGAATGTGACATTGTTGTATTATATGTGCCGTGTAGATAAAATTACTAAATTTATCCTTCTAAAATTTTAAGTTGATTAAATTAGTTATTATAAAAAAAAAACTCTTAAATTAATTCCTATAAAATTAAATAGTCAGATAAATTAATCATGAAAAATAAATTTTTCAAAGTAATTCTTGTAAAAACTTTAAATTGAACAAATTGATCACTACAAAATTAAATAATCAACTAATTAGTCTCTCTAATAAGTGAAGTAAGGAAAACTAACTTAACTTATTTAATAATTTTCTTTTATAAGGATTAATTTAAAATTTTTCTTATAGAAATTAATTTATCAGACTATTTAATTTTATAACAACAATTTAAGAGTTCATTTTTTTTTTGGGGATAGATTTTTTTTCTGCCATCAATGTGAAAGCATTAATGTTGTTTTATTTTAGTCAACTTGATTCCTTATATTTTGCCATGCTTTCTTCAAGGTTCTCAAATTTGCAATAATTTTAACACATATATAAATGTGCGTATTTATTTCTTCCCAAAATGATAAGCCCGAAGTAAGTAATAGAGATTCAATGGCGAAAACAACACATATAGCAGTGATTACAATCCCGGTGTATACCCACCAAGCCTCCATGGTTGAGTTGTGCAAGAAGCTTATTCATCTTCATCCCCAAATCCATGTCACCTGCATCTTCCCTACCATTGGTCCACCTCCTCCCTCCACCATCGCCTTCCTTGACTCTCTTCCTTCCACCATAGACTACACTTTCCTCCCTCCAGTGAACAAGGAAGACCTACCACAAGATCTTCCCCCTGGAGTGCAAGTGGAACTGGCAGTGTCTCAATCCATGCCGTCATTCCGCGATGCATTGCGGTCACTCTGCTCAACCACACCAGTTGTCGCTTTGGTTGCAGATCCTTTTGCAAACGAGGCACTCGAAATAGCAAAGGAGTTCGACCTCTTGTCCTACATCTACGTCGCTACCTCTGCTATGACACTGTCATTATTTTTGCATTTGCCAGTATTACATGAGGAAATTTCATGTGAATACAGTGATAACTCTGAGGCTATTAAGCTTCCAGGTTCTGTACCAATCCACGGTCGTGATCTCCCGGAGCAGCTTCAAGATCGGTCCAGTCTTGCTTATAACTTGCTTCTTCAGCGTTCCAAGAGGTTCTCCCTTTGTGATGGTTTCATGGTTAACAGCTTCTTCGAATTAGAGGAAGGGATTGTGAGAGCCTTGCGCGAACAAAGTTCCAACACTAACAGACCCGTTTTATTGGTTGGACCGATTATGCAAATCGGGAGGAGTGGTTTATCAAATGGATCTGAGTGTATCAGGTGGTTGGATAACCAGAGACCCAATTCTGTTTTGTATGTGTCCTTTGGAAGTGTATGCTCTCTCTCTCAAGAGCAGATGAATGAGCTAGCTTTGGGTCTGGAGTTAAGTGGACAGAAATTCCTGTGGGTTTTTAGAGCACCGAGTGATTCAAGGTATGGAACTCACCCTGGTGCTGAGAAAGAGAATCCACTAAAGTACTTATCACATGGGTTCTTGGAGAGAACAAAAGGACAGGGATTAGTTTTTCCTTTTTGGGCACCACAGACCCAAATCCTCAGTCATACTTCAACTGGGGGATTCCTAACTCATTGTGGTTGGAATTCAACGCTTGAGAGCACTTCTCTGGGAGTGCCAATGATAGCTTGGCCTTTGGTTGCTGAGCAGAAAATGAATGCTGCTTGGGTAACCGAGGGCGTCAAAGTGGCAATAAGGCCAAAATTTAATGAGAATGGAATAGTGGGAAGAGAAGAAATTGCCAAAGTAATAAAAAATCTACTAATTGGTGAACAGGGAAGTGAGATTCGCCAAAGTGCTGGAAAGCTCAAGGATGCAGCTGCTGATGCGTTAAAAGAGGATGGGTCCTCTACAAGTTCTCTTTCGCAATTTGGCAGTCGAGTGGAAAACTTTCCGAGGCAGCCATCAGTAAACTGATTAGCTTTCTATGAACTGTAATCAAAGGGAGTGAAGACTGAGCGAAAATCTTGTTGGATGGATGGAGTGAGATATTTCATCTTAGGGAAATAAAATGGAATGCAGCTTCTAATCAGTTAGAACACTTTATTTTGTTTTATTGAATTGTGACGCTCTTTGATAGAATCTCAAGCACGATCCAGTAATATAAAATTGCATTCAAATATAGATTGAACAGTAAATTTAAGAATTAGGATTTCAAGAAATTGGGATTTTAGAAATTTAGTAAAAGTTTAGTGTATGGTAGCTTTTTCTTTTTTATAATTATAACTCACCCACAATGGGATGAAATACACTAGTCATGGTAACAATACGCAAACACAAAATACTACGTTACAGTTTCATCCTCCAATTAATTAACAACAAACATATAGTCCTTGTGCATTGTTACAACCTTCATGGAGGGTGCCACAATGAAATGACAATAGAAATTTATTTCTAAAGAAAATAAATTTAAAAAAACAGAGTTGTCACCAATTTTTATTATAGAAAAATTAAAAGGTCTTTTGATTTGTAAAACTGATCTTTTTAAGAAAGACTAAGTTTGGGAGTGTAACACTTTAAAAATTATCTTAAAAATTTTATTTGGTCAAGATAAGAATGACTTAATAAGTATTAAAAAAAAACACAACTAGTGATTGTGCAGGCCTCCTAAGTCTATCGAGACCACCGATGCCTTAGAATTGGGCCCGGAGATATCCGAGATTGAGAAAATATGAGCACTAGGTTGGGGAAGGATTAAAACTAAAATGGTTAGACCTAGAATAAAATTTCGGGTACTATATGTTTTACAGGTATGATATTTTACCCGTTTAGTTAAATTACAATATGTAGTTTCTTACACCGTATAGAAATTACAGTATGAGAATGACACCTAACAAGACAAGTGTATAGCTTAGAGGAAGCCACACCATTGTTTTTTCTAGGGACCAATGAGAAGCTACCAAAATTATAACACCTTAACAAAAATTATTTAAAAATTAATTTGAGATTTATTAGTCATAATTTCAAAACTTTAACAGATTTAATAATGATAAGGACAACCCAATGGATGTGTAAAAAAAAAATGGGGCCAAGCATGAGTAGTAACTTGTGAGCCCCATAAGCCTGTGGGGATAACCGAAACCCTAGAATCGGGACCCAGAGATACCCGAAATTGAGAAAATATAGGGTTAAGGTTAGAAATGAATTTTTATACCTGGAATTAATTTTCAGGCAATGTTTGATTTCCCGAGTATGGTGTTTTACCTATTCGGTCGAGTTTTGATGTGCGATTTTTAATACCGTACAAGTTACTTGGTGGCCAAGTAGCCTTTACCAACCACTTTATGCCAAGTGGATGGCAAAGATTGAAACTTGAAAAGCAAGTTTTAATCATGGATTTTCATTCATTATTATTTTACCCGGATGCTAATATCTCATCCTTTCGGTGAAATTTCGGTGTGCAATTTCTAACACTGAAAGCTAGTTTGACCTTTACAAGAGGAGAAAATTTATCCATTTAAATCAAATGAGTGGTTAAGATTCAATCTTAAATAATAAGATCAAATCCTAGCCATCCATTTTGGTTTCTTTTCATAAAGAAATTACACTTTATAATTAAATAATGATTTTACTTAGTATAAGATATGCATGAACAACCCAACTTCCTTAATTTTTATTTCTTGCTTGGCTAGCCACCAAAACCATCAACCTCCATTCTTGCTTCACAAAGAACATCACATAACTTGATTCAAACCTCTAAATCCTTGCCTAGACTTGCAAAAGTCCCAAAATCTTCCTTCACAAAACTTGTTCTACTCAACAAGATCTACTAAACTAACCAATTAAAATTTGAATCCATCATTTTTTCCCACTTTGAGTGCTCACAATCTATTGTTAAAGGAAAGGTTTGGTGCTATTGGGAAGGCTTTGAAGTGACAGAAAAGCATTCTAGAGCATCCTTTGAAGTTAAGAGCCACAAATCTCCAAAGTGTAGGATTTTTGAACCTCTTCTTCTTCAAATCCATTTTTCTATTTTAATCACTGATTTAAATCGATATTTTTAGTTGTATTGATTGATGATATATGGATATTGATGTATTAATTTTAGTGGAGTGTTTGGATGATGTTAGAGAACCTAGTTTGGCAAAACAAGTTTTGAATCATATGCTGAAATTCTCGGATTTATTCTGGGAGGTTATGAATCATGAATTTTATGATATATTTGTACATGTTTTTATGAGCTAGAAAAATTATATTTTGAATCTAACATCCTAAGGAAACTCCATTGATTTTTCTTGGCTCTTAAAAATGGCTTTTACTTTTTTATAAAAATCAGAAACTGAGACTATTGTTCAGTTGTCTGGATTGCCAATTTTGAAGCTCTAAGTTTGTCTAATTTTTTTATTATATGGATGATTGAATTATCACATGAATTTTTTACAGTATATTGAGAACATGTTGAAGTCAAAACCTAAATTTTTGTATGATTTTTTTATCATCATTTGATAGGGTAATAAAATTGGGACTTTGGCTATTGGCTGTAAACAAGGGGTTTCTAACCTCCGAATTTGTCTAATTTTGTTAACATAGTTAGAGAACTCTTTTTACAGAAGTTTTTATGGAACCTTGTGGACACATTAAAGTGTCTTAGATAATTTTTTATAATCTCTAAATTTATTGTTTGATGTGCAAGTTAATTGGTGCTACGAGGATGTGAAATCTGCCCATGTGTGGTAATTCTACTAAGGCATTATATTTGTGACATAATGACATTTGGTTCAAGTATGATGTATATGAATGCATGTTAGCGGCTTTAAGGATTGGTTTGAGGCATGATTGGAATCATATTGTGAATGAATGTGTATATATGCCTTATGCATGTATTTGGAAAAAGAAAAGTAAATGATACAAATATGTGGCAAAAGAGAATATGTAAACTTCAATCGTGCATGTTCTGACATATGGAGAAAACAAAAACAAGACTTATGTTATATGAAGGGAAGTCAAAAAGAGGAACTTCCCCAAAGATATTATGAGTCAATAGACGTATCAGCAAAGAATAGATCTGTGTGTGATTTGAAAAAGGAAAAAAGGAAGTCTGATGACTATGTATAGGATTGAGCTCAGTCCTGATAAGCAGTCTATTTCCCTTGTGTGGTGTGATCCACTATGAATACCTATTGGATATAAACTAAGTCTTTCCTATGTTTATGAAAAGAGAAAAATACACTGAATTAAGTTCTATAGCCACAAGAGAAAACAAGGAATTCCCTTTTGATATATCCAGAACAAGTGAAGATGATTTCATTAAAGATTTCGACATTTATCATATGCATATGCATATAAATTTGAATTGTTTGCCTAGGATGATTTACTAGGTGTTTGAACATTGGGCTATATATACATTAAGTGAATGATCATTAAAATCTACTCACTTCGAATATACGATTTGGAACTCAAAAAATGAACCATTGTTATGAAATACACGATCATCTTTTTATAAATTAAGGTGGCTAAGGTGATGACAATGATATTATAAATGAGTGTTTAGAGAGTTGCCCTACTGAGAATTGTATAATTCTCATTCCTATATGTTTTTTTATTCCCTATTATCTCCAGGTTGATTCAGAGAATGATGTGGCTGCTATGTGAAAGAGCTCGGGATTACAGTAGTTTAATAGTTAATGTTTTTATTTTACTATACTTAGTTGGAGTTATATGTATGTAAATGTAATAGAAAACGTATTGTATTAAAGCTCTTAAGAGTGCTTCCTTTCATACATAGCTATGTACGCAATAGATATTGTGTTTCTTTGTTATATATTTTAATAGAATTATCCTTAGTTATTACACACATTACTCGAGCTTGTTATAGATATTTAAGAAAGGTCTGCTAATTTATAAGTAACAACTCTCGAGTCTAATGTCATGGCATAAGATTGATGTTGTACTTGGGAGGATATTACAAAAATTGCATGCCATTATCTTGAAGAAAAATCATTTTTCCAATTTCATTAATTACTCAAAATATCAATACACTTCAAGACAACATTTCAACACATTTCTCTTAGGTAGCATTTGGTAATTGTCTCTAGACAGTGGAGACAGAGACAACAGAGAGAGGGGAGATGGAGACATAAAAAAATATTACTACTTAAAGGGTGTTACTAGAAAACAAATTAAATTTATATTTCCATATCCCATTCTCATTGTCCCTACTTTTTAGAGGCATAGAATTATAGAAAAAATTTGTCTCGGGAACAGAAAAGTTTTCTATCTCCGTACTTTGTCTCCACTACCAAATATCTTTCTGTCCCTTTATCCCTGTATTTTTTTGTCTTGGGACAGTAAACAAATGCAGCCTTAGGGATTTCGACTAGAGCACCCCTATTTCCAACCTTTTACACCTACTTCTTCAAACCCTTATATGAACCATAGCGAAGAACATTAAGCTTCACCCAAAATCCCATAGCCAAAATCATAATTTATGTGCTACCTCTTAGGAACTCAAGATCAATTGCTTATTACAAACCCTAACCTCTTAATATTTTCAAGTTAGCTATTAGTTGCAGTGTTATAAGAGGATTAGAGAGAGAGTTAGATCAAGAAATTGGTGGAGAATCATTGAGAAAAATTAAGAATAAGAGCTTAAGCTTTCAAAGTGTAACATCCAAATATTTAACTCAATATGCCTAGGACGTATTCAATCCTAATATCTAGAAGATCATGTCCACATGTCTTATGTCACCTTATCTTAGCATGATACTTATGAATGCAATCCTGAATATATTTTATGGATGGCTTGCTTCTTATAACCTTTAATTCAGGGAGTCTAAAGGGCCATGACATTGGAACACCTCTCATAACCTTTAATTCGAGGAGTCTAGAGGATCATTTCCCAGTTTTATATCTCTTATCCATGCAATGCAATCATAAATCATTGTTCAACTTATCATGCTCATAAACTTGTAAATCATGCATCATCATCATGCCATATCATAACTCATCAGGTAATAAGCACATAAGCATGCATAGTGACATAAGGTCACCATCATACAACTTAAGCTTGTAAAGTCATCAACCCATGGAATGTGAAGCTCGGCCAAAAGTACCAAAGTGTGGGTGGGGACATAGCTCGGCCAAAGTGCCGAAGTGTGGGGTCATCGACCCGTGTTGTCTCAAGTGAGAACAGAGCCCAGCCAACAGCTCGCCAAAAGTGTCGAAGTGTGGGTGAGGACATAGCTCGGCCAAAGTGCCAAAATATAGGTGAGAACACAGCTTGGCCAATAACTCGGCCAACAGCTCTGCCAAAAGAGCCGAAGTGTGGATAAGGACATAGCTCAACCCAATTGTCGAAGTATGGGTGAGAACACAGCTCGGCCAAAGTGCTGAAATGTGGGGTCATCAACTCGTGTTATCTCTTTGATGAGCAAAACATATTTGTAATGACGCTGTCCATGAAACCATAATTTCCATGTAAGTTGAAAGGGGTAAGTCTTTGAGCTTTAGACATTTAGGTGACGGCATAAACATAAACATGTTAATGCAAGCCTTATTTTAGTTCATGAAAATATAAATATGATATGCGAGGCTTGAATATAAATATGAGAATGCAAGCTCATTTTTTAATTTTTAGGTGATGGCTTGAAACATAAACATGCTAGACAAGAAGTATAAACATGAAATGCAAGTTTATTTTCTTATCTTCGAGATTTAAGTAATAACTTGGAAGTAAACATGATATGCAAGGCTGAAATATAAATATGAAATGCAAGAACTTAGCAAGTAAACATGAATGTATTTCCATTATTATCGCTTTAAGTTCCAAGCTCAAGACTCCTATTTAGAGTAATAACTCTAAAACACCGATCAATCTTACAAAATGGACATAAGTGTGTAAGTGACTAAATCAGAATATATTTGTACGGGGAAATCACAAAGACACCCTCTCATCTAAAAGAAAACAAACGGCGCTAATAACTGTTAATAGAAAAGGGATTGTGGTTAGGAGAAAGCGGAGCTCGACAAAGAGAAAATAGACCTCGACTAGAGGAGGATCTTAGTACATAGCTTGATTGTGAGGAAGCAGAGCTTGGCCATGAGGAAGCAGAGTTCATAGAGGAAGCAGAGCTCGGCCATGAGGTTCTTACTTCTAACACAATCCAGAACACATGCAATCTCCTTCAATCATTAGGCCAACCTCTCGAGATTAGCCTGGACCGGCTATCCTTGATTCCTAGGAAAAAATGAACTCAGGGGCATTTGGTCATTTGTACACAAGGAAAAAAAATTGGGGCATTACACAAAGAGCCAAGTAGGGCTTTATTTCTCCTCTTTTCTTTTAAAATTCACTCTAAAATTTGTTGATTGAGTTAGCTTGAAATTTTTAGTTTTATTGGGTGATTATACATGGATGTTGATGTGATTAAATTGGTGAAATGTTTGGATAATGTTAGAGAATCCATTTTCTCAAAACATGTTATGACCTTTATTGTTGGAAATTCTATTTTTGAGTAAGCAGGTCAGAAATTTTGATTTTTCTTAATGATTTAGAGACATAATCATGAGTTAAAATTTTCATATGATGCAACTTATGGAAGTGTTTCCAAAAATTTTCTTGGCTAATCTTAAACCCTTTTGCTATTTTAAAAGAATTGAAAACTGAACAAGTCAGGGTTTCTACCTAGCTAGTCTACTTTTGTAGTATTGAATTTATCTAATTTTGTTACCATATCAAATGATCACATTTTGAGATGAAATTTTTATAAGATGTTGGGGACATCTCAAATAATATTTTGTACAAATTTAGGTGATCATTTGATAAGGTAGAAAATTTGAGATTTTTGATTGTTGGCTAAAACTGTGTAGTTTCTGATCTCCGAAAATGTGAGATTTTTGAAATATAGCTAGTGACCTTATTATGTTTTGAAATTTTTAGAAGGTCTCCTTGATACATTAAACCATCTCTAAAAAATATTTTTGATATGTTTTAGTGATGTTTAATAATTTAGCCATAATTTTCTTGATGATTGAAATTCTAGTAGCATGTGAATTAGCTAAAAGAATGATAAAATGTTCATGATTGGATCTTTTTCATGTTATATGAACTTATTAATGATGCTAGACGAATACAGATGTGAATAGTTATGTCAATTGCCTATATGTGCAAGCAAAGCATGAGATTATATCTTATTGGGCTTGAGAGAAAATCTGATTAGTCGGGGAGTAAACTTGGTTACCCTTGAATTGAGTTAGGGAGAAAACCTGGCTAGGAATTGATCTTTGTGAACTAGGAGTGAGTTTAGTCTTGAAAAGCATTCTATTACCCTAAGAGTGGTCTAAGTCAAAATAGTCAAAGCCACAAAGGTCGAGGGCCAAGATAAGTTGAAGTAGCAATTGTCCTAAGTAGTCTATTATCTTATGTGCTAAGTGAATGAGGCTTGATGTTTTAATTGCAATCAAGATATTTACATGTTAAGCTGCCATTATAAACTTTAAGATGATGATTGGATAAAATGGACCTGCTTTGGATAAAAATTTTACAAAATAAGATAATTGATATTAATTCTTTTGTTTACTTGCAATACTTTTATAAATAAACCGAAGCAGCTGGGATAGACAATGATGATAGTTGTATGTGTATGGGAGTACCCTACTAAGGATTTTTGAATTCTCACCCCCATTTGCATTCCATGTCTACTACAGATTCAGCAAATGATGTTGATGGGTTTCTTTACAGTAGGAGCATGCTTTTATGTTTGGATGTACTTGGCAGTCCCTATGTCGACTTCAGGCTTTTATGCCTTGTATGTTATAAATATGTACTGAAATGACATATGTATCCATGTTGTTTATAAAAAAAAGTTAATGATGTTTTAGTACTTATAGAAAATCAGATGATACTCTATTATATATTATTTCCTCTCATATAAAGTTTCATCTATATCTTTTAGGCAATAATATGTCATACTATTTGAAATTGGATAAGAAGTAATTTTCCCTTCAATAAAAGAATATAGATAAATAAGTAAAGTATATTACTACATGGTAAATGCATATGATATGTAGTACCACACTCTTACTTGCAGTGTCATATCCAGCCTAGGTGGAACACTATAATTAAGGGGGAGTTGTAGGAAGTCCAATTATAATTAGGGATGATGAAAACTTATTCCATTGCACCTCGAATATATTCGTATAAATATGGTTACTCTATAGCTTGTTAGGAAAATTAATTTAAAACTTTAAAAATATTTATTTTTCTCCAAAGAATTATAAAAATTATATTAAAAAGAAAAAAAAATTAAAACAAAAATTAGAGAACAAGTTTAAAGAAAATGAGTTTGGCTTGGTAGTTGTTGATTGGGCTGACGAATCCTTTGATATAATAAGGTATTCGAAGCCATATTGTTCTTGTAGAAAATGCTTGTGTGTTGATCAATTTTATTTATGAAAAAATAATTTCAAACAACAAAAATATTATAAGAAAAAGAAAAAAAAAGAAATCCATTTTTGCACGACATTCAAGTTAGCAATTTTCATCCCCAAAATATAAGTGTTGACAAACTTAAATAGGCAAGTCATCTAAACTCAAGCTTAAGTCATCTTGGGCTATGCAGTTAACTAAGCCCATATCATTTATTTCTTAAAAATACTAACTAAGAAAACTAAAATAAATTTATGATGGACCATAAAACCTATGGCCTTTATTCAGTTTGAAATGGGTTACATTCTAGGCCTTATGTCTTCAATTGAAAACAATTGACAATACTTGCAACTTCCAAATCTTCTAAGTCCGGAATAGGCCTCTTTTTCAAACATGGCAATTATCATTCTCTCCAAAGCTTCTCTCAACCTTCTTTCCTTAGCCCTAGTCATGTAACTTGAAGTTCTTCCATTGCCTCCAAGCTTAGGTTAATTCCTTGGTTTTTAGTATTCCTTCCTTCTTCAAAAGAATTCGAACTCAAATTGGAGTCTTCATTACCTACATCAAAAGGAGTTAAGTCACTAGCATTGAAACTAGTGCTAACTCCATACTCACTTGGTAATTCCACTTTGCAGGATTGTCTCCAATTCTTTCTAGAATTTTGAAGTGTCCATCTCCCTTTTGTTGCAGCTTAGATTTCCATTTAGTGGGAAACCTTTCTTTCCAAAAACGAACCTAAACTATATCTCTAGGTTCAAATTTCACGTTATTTCTTCCTTTGTTTGCATATTTGGCATATTGCTCAACTTTTTTCTCAACTTGTGCTTTCACTTTTTCATTCAATTTCTTAACAAATTTAGGTTTGGCTTTACCATCGTTAAAAACAAATGATGAATTGTTTGGCAAAGGCAATAAATCAAGAGGAATTAGGGGATTAAATCCATAAACAACCTCAAATGGTGAATGCGACATGGTAGAATGGAAAGTTTGTTATATGGAAACTCAATATATGGTAAGCATTCCTCCCAACACCTAAGATTCTTTTTAATCATTGCTCTAAGAAGAGTAGTCAAGGTTTGGTTTACAACCTTAGTTTGCCCATCAGTTTGTGGATGGCAAGTGATGGAGAAAAGAAGCTTGCTCCCAAGTTTGTGCCATAGAGTTCTCCAAAAATGACTTAAAAACTTTTAGTCTCTATCTAAAACTATACTTCTTAGCAGTCCATGCAATCTCACGATCTCTTTAAAAAACAAATTAGTAACATGAACAGCATCATCCACCTTTGTAAAATCCTAATATTTAACTCAACACGTTTAGGATGCATTTAAGTTAATTATTGGTTATTACTCTTTTGTTTCAGTTCTTGACTTAAGTTTGTTAAAATACTTAGCAAAAATATGGGTAATTTTTTTTAAAAAAAAAACTGAAAACAAAACGTGAGCCGTGCAACTTAAAAGAACTACATTGTTTGTTACGTATACAAGTCGAAAAGGAACTAAGCATATCATGAGCATACGTAGATTTAAGTAAATAGAAACCATGGCACATTACAACATCATGGAGGCATAGATTTATAACATTAGATGTTCCATAATACATCCTATAACATAAATACTTAAAGTAGCATCATGCACACTGTTAAACGTTGAGACGGTACAGTGTAGGGCTATCACCTCCTAACTAGTGTCATCATCTACGTCCTCAGGAACCTCGGGGTTTTATTATGAAATAGTGGGCAAGTATATAAGGTTCAATTAATTAGTTCCAAATATTATAAATCCAAGGCCTGCCTATTTTAGCATGCGTCTTAATGCAAGGATGCAACATGATAACTTATGATCACATAACCTATGCTACAATCAACTGTCATATAGTAAAGAGTGCAAACTCTTTCAATATGATCTATTTCTTATTAATCTTTTAGGTGACTTAAACTTCTCATTCTCTTTTCCTTGGGGCCACCCTATAATTCTCTATTTAGAGATTTCTAGATTATGAGCTCATACATCACTAGGCATCAATAGTTTACACTTATCCTCTTGGTAAGCAAATTTCCTAACTCCCAGAATATGGGATAGGGAGCATAGGATCACCTCTTGTAACCTTTAATTCGGGGAGTCTAGAAGATCATTCTGTGTGTTTTATGTCACCTTAAATTTAACATGTTATGTAGAAATGCAAACATGAAACATGACTTTTATGGCTCACCTCTTATAACCTTTAATTTGGGGAGTCTAGAAGGCCAACTTATTGGATCACCTTTCATAACCTTTAATTCGGGGAGTTTAGAGGATCATTTCCCTATGTTTCATGTTGCTTAGCCTTAGCATGTTCTTCTAGAGATGCGAGGCAATCATAACTTATTATTCAACATATTATGCTCATAATCATACATCAATCAATTGCGTATAATCATATCATGCCACAACTCGTCATGTAATCAATCACATAAGCATGCTCAACATTCATTGCATATATCCTAAAACCAGTTATAATTCAACATAACAATAAACATGTTCCTATCAGTATACCGGAAAATCAAGGACTGGACTTAGCTAGTGCATATGCTATGCTCACAAGATATATGTGTACAGTTATCATTCATATAATTCAAGGTTAAGCATGCAAATCCATCATTCCATGTTATTTATGATAAAAACACACTTAATTACACTTTTAGGTTTTGGTAATCGATTACATGAGCTGGTAATTGATTACACATACAGTTCAATTGTTCAAAACAGGTAAGTTTGAGCTTTTAGTAATCGATTATAGAAGGTATGTAATCGATTACCAGTGTTGAAAATACTTCTTGGACACTCAAGAACATCTTGGTAATTGATTACAGAGGATGGTAATTGATTACCAAGGCGAAAAACTCATCTTTGGGCATCCAAGACACTGGTAATTGATTACTAGAATCCTCAAAAGTTGAAAAACTATAATTTTGACATTCCTCAAGTTATCCAATCATTCTAAAACAATTTTAACATCATTCCAACATTTCTTTCAAAACCAAACTCACATTTTACTCCTCTTGAGTTCTTTAATCTTTCAAAACTCTTTTACATCGTAAAAGCTAAGATTCATCATCAACAAGGTCCATTTCAAGATCTCCAACTTCTTGAAATCAAGATATCCATTTTAGATGAAAGAGGCAAGTCTTGAGCTTTAGCATTTAGGTGATAACTTGAAATATAAACATGATATGCAAGACTTGGAATTTAAACATGAAATGCAAGTCTATTTTTTTATCTTCAAGATTTAAGGTGATAGCTTGAAAATAAACATGATGCGCAAGACTTGAAATTTAAATATGAAATACAAGAGCTTGAAATATAAACGTGAGAATACAAGTCCATTTTAAGTCTTTGAGTCTTAGGTACACAGGGAAAAATCAGGGCGTTACAACCTTCCTACATGAAATAAATTGAGTCATTTTGGAAAAACTGTCAACAACCACAAAAATGGAATCCTTACTAGTCTTTGTTCTTGATAAGCCTACAATAAAGTCCATAGAAATATCAACCCAAGGGTAATTCGGAATAGGTAACGGAGTGTAGAGTCCATGAGGATTTACCTTAGATTTGGCTTTCTTTGACATAACACAACATTGATAGAATTGATGTATCTGATGCTTCATAGTAGGCCAAAAGAAATGTTTATGCAAAATATTCAAAGTTTTAAGTACACCAAAGTGGCCCATTAGTCCACCCTCATGGGTCTCTTTCACAAGCAAGTCACGAATGCAACTTTTGGGTCCACAGAATTTATTTTCTTTAAACAGATACCTTTTATGCTTGTTGAAACCTTTAGGTGCACCTTTTTCACGTAATGCATGCAAATGAACAAAATCTTTATCATGCATAGAAAATTCCTTTACAAGTTCAAATCATAGCAATTTGACATCAAGCATAAAAAGCAAATTGTTCTTTCTAGACAAGACATTAGCCACAATATTCAATTTGCCTTTCTTATACTTTATGACATATGGAAATTTTTCTAAGAACTTAATCCATTTAGCATGGCTCTTATTCAATTTTCTTGACCTTTGAGGTACTTCAATGACTCATGATCACTATGTATCAAAAACTCTTTTGGAAGAAGGTAATGCTGCCATGTTTGAAGTGCCCTAATCAAACCATACAGTTTCTTATCATAAGAAGTACCATTAAGATTTTTACTAAAGTAAGCTATAGAGTGACCTTCTTGCATTAGAACAACCTCTATACCTGCATTAGATGCATCACACTCAACTCAAAAGATTTTAAAAAATTAGGAAGTGACAATATGGATGCATGCATAAGCTTATCCTTCGAAGAGTCAAATGCATCCTATTGTTCCTTTCCCCATTTGAATCCCACATTTTTCTTGACAATCTTATTCAATGGTGAAGCTATGGTACTGAAATCTCTCATAAACCTCCTAGAAAAGTTTGCTAACCCATGAAAACTCCTCACCTTACTCACTATTTTGGATAGCCCAATGTCAGATTAGTTTTATTTTTTCCTCATCTACATGAAGTCATCTCATCAAAAATTCAATAAAGCTAAGGCAATGAAAGTTGCTGAAACTTATGATGAAGAGGATAAAACTGATGATGAGTCAGATGGAGAAGATGGAAACTAGCTTTCCATGATTGTGACAAAAATGTCCAAAGTCTGAAGAGGAAAAATGAAGAAAAGAAGAGACATTGACTTTAGGAAGGATAGAAAAGGCAAGTTGAAGCATGAAGGTATTATCTGCTATCATTGTAGGGAGAAATGACATTTCAAACTAGATTGTCCTAAACTTAAAGGCCCACAGAAAAGATTCGTACCCAAGAAGAAAGGCATGCTAACTACCTGGAGCGAATTAGAGGAAGAAAAAGATGAGTCAGAAGATCAGGAGGATGTGGATGTAGCTAAACTATGCTTGATGGTAGGATACATATTAGAGTGCAAATTTGAGGTAAACAATATTGATCTCTCATATGATGAACTTTTATCTCTATATGAAGAACTACTTGAAGATTCTCAAACTCTTTCTTCACACTATCTCAATCTGAAAAAGGAACATAAGAAAACTGTTTTGGAACTCAAAATGACCAAGATAGAAACTAAAAATCTAAGGCTTGAAAAGGAAGAACTGAAAGGGGAAAAAAGTTAAATGTAAAATTCAAAGCCTTAGGATCTAAAGTTGAAAATAAAAATGAAAATACTCAGAAGGTCAACTCTGAGCTTGAAAGAACTTCAAAGCTTCTCAAATCTAACCTAGAAAAAAATGGTAAGTGGATCAAAGAATCTTGATTTAATGCTTGGAGGTTAGCAACCATATTTTAAAAAATTTGGATTGGGATATGAGGAAGAGTTTGATGAAAAAAGGAAATCAACTTTCTTCAAGAAAGAAAAGAGAAAAGTTTCCTGTACCATTTATTTTAAGAAGGGACATCCACCTAACAAATGCTTCATGAAAAGAAATTTTGTTAGAAAGGTTGGACAACATTCTCCTCAGACTAACTCAAGAGGACCTAAAAAAATTTGGGTACCTAAAATAAAAAATATGTTTGTTGCAAGTATGCTAAAAGACGCATGTGGAATGTGATAACAAGTGGTGGATAATGGCTGTTTAAGGTGCATGTCTGGATCAAGAAAATGGTTTAGAAATCTGCAACCCAAAAATTTAGGATTAGTGAAATTCGCAAATAGAGGGAAGGCTAAGGTCATAGGCATAGGAGATGTTGATAAGGATAATTCTCACCAAATTTTTGATGTCTTATTAGTTGATGGTCTAGCCCACAACTTATTAAGTATCAGCCAATTTTGTAACCAAGGCTTTAATGTAATTTTTAATGCTCATGCATGCAAAGTAGTAAGTCCCACTTCAAAACAAGTCATTTTGTCTGGAAAAAGACATGACAACACATATGTGCTATCTCTGGATGATCAGAGAGATCAAAATGTAAAATGTCATGCATCCTTCACAGATGATAAATGGTCATGGCATAAGAAGCTTGGGCATGCTCATATGAAGCTTATTTCTAAGCTTTCTCAGAAAGAGCTTGTTAAAAGCATTTTTCTATAATAAACATGTGGTTTCAACAACTAGACCACTTAAGCTTTTACACATGGATCTTTTTGGACCAACCAAGACTACAAGTCTTGTATAACACCCTAATATATATATATATATATATATATATATATATATATATATAAATTAATTTGAGTTTTATCAGCCATAATTTCAAAAATCTGACAACTTTAGTAATGATTAGGACAATCCAACGGATGCGTTAAAAAAAATAAATTTTGAGCCGAGCATGAGTAGTAACTTGTGGACCTTACAGGCTTGTTGGGACAACCGAAACCCTAGAATCAGGACCTGGAGATACCGAAACTGAGAAAATCTAGGATTAAGGTTATAAATGAAGTTTAATTCCTGAAATTAAATTTCGGGGAACATCCGATTACCTGGGTATGGTGTTTTACCGATTCGATAGAGTTTTGATGTGCGATTTTTAACATCATAAAGGTTACTTGGTGGCCAAGTAACCTTTGCCAACCACTCTATGCCAAGTGGATAGCAAAGATTGAAACATGAAAAGCAAGTTTTAATCATGGCCTTCCATTTATTATTATTTTTACTTGGGTGCCAATATCTCATCTGTTCGGTCAAATTTGTGTATGATTTCTAAACACCAAAAGATAGTTTAATCTTTATAAAAGGATAATGTCTATCCTTTAGAGTAAGGTGTAAGGCTAGGATTTAATCTTGAATTACAAGATCAAATCATGGCCATTCATCTTGTTTTCTTTTAGAAAGAATATAGACTTTATATTAAACAATTCTTACAACCTAATTTAACATCATTAAAAGCTTCCAAAACTTACCTTTGAAGACATACATTCTCAACCAAGACCAAGAGCAAACAGGCACCATTGTTATCTTCTTCATAAGCTAAAGTTTTAATTTCAAATCACCAAAACACTTGCTTAAAGTCCCTAAAACCACAAATTTCCTTTACAAAACTTGTTCTACTCATCAATATCTACAAAATTTACCGATTAGAATATCAATCCATCACCTTTTTCCACCTTAAGAGATCATCCTTTACTGATTAAGGAAGGGATTGGTGTTGATTTGATGGCCTTGAACTAAGCAAAATCCTTCTTGGAGCATCCTTTGGAGCCAAGATCCCTACAGCCAACAAAGTAGGGTTTTTAAACCTCTTCTTCTTCAAATCCATTTTTATATTTTAATCACTGTTTTAAATTAATATTTTTAGTTGTACTGATTGATGATATATGGATATTGATGTATTAATTTTGGTGGAGAGCTTGAATGATGTTAGAAAACCCATTTTCACAAAACAAGTTTTGAATCATGTGTTGGACTTCTCGGATTTATACTCGCAGGTTATGAATCACGAACTTTCTAATGTATTTGTATATGTTTTTATGAGCTAGAAAAATTATATATTGAAACTAACATCCTAATTTTTCTTGGGTATTAGAAATGACTTTCACTATTTTATAAAAATTAGAAATCGAGATTGTTGTTGAGTTGTGTGGATAGCCAATTCTGAAGCTCTGAGTTTGTCTAATTTTATTACTATATCAAATGATTGAATTATCACTTGAAATTTTTATAGGGTGTTAAGGACATATTGAAGTTGTAACATCCTAATTTTTAACCCAATACTCCTAGAACGTATTTAGGTTAACCATTACTCTATTACTCTTTTAGTCTCATTCTTTGAAACCTTTCTTTAAAGTACTTAGCGGAAAATATGAATAAATTTTTCTTTTTGAAACTTGAAAACAAAATGTGAGCCACACGCTAACTTAACATTTGTCATTACCATAACGTACAAGAAAAAGTAATCACACCATACATAATCATGAAATATAGTATTATACATAACAACATAATATCATCACATCTTCATAGATACATAAATTACTAGCATCATTGTACCATCATTCACATCAAAACATGCACATATATATGAAGTGTTCCTTATCCACTTACGAGGTTGGATAAGTATCAACCCAAAGGCTAAACTATCTATGCTTCCACAGCGACCCTCTGCTCCGTTTGCTAGAGTGACCCTTAAACACAAGCCTTAGAAGAAGTCATGAACCTCGTTGTTATCCTTGTTTGGAGACGGCACGAAAGAAAAGAAAGGGATGAGAAACTCATTCAAGATTCTCAATAGGGATTTTCAACTCTAACACAAGTGTCATCGTCATCGTCCCTAGCCATTTCGGTTTTAATTATGAAAAAGGTGTACATACATAAGGTTTGGTTTTTAAACTTTTCAAATCTATTTATCCGAAGTTGGTGTCTCTTAGTATGAGTCTTAATGACATGAATGCAATAGATATTGGATGAATACATGACAATACTATATGCATATTAACATGAAAATCATAGTACTTGAGCACAACATAAAGAAACATAAATCATATACGTAGAATAAAAAGGTACGGTACTTTTCGTGTGACATCTTTCTTATAAGTCAAACTCTTAAGTTCTTTTTCTTAAAGACCACACTCTTAGCATATTCACCAAAAATCCAACTGACTCACCGGCCCCAGCGATAATCTGGTCACCAAACTACATCTCACCTATTGCATAGGAATAAGCTCAACCTAACTAGCCGTCGCTAGATTTCATACGGGTAATAGAGAGGGTAACACATCATTTCTTCTTCGAAATGCATCTACTGGCATCCAGTGCATAGTAATATTGTCTACTTTGGCAAGCTCGATGTCAATACCCTCATGGTTTTGTTCCTGGGGGTGCTCGGCCGAACCAGTGTCACCCAGGATGCGTCTCGGTAATATATCACATTTAAATTCTCATGATTTTCAAAAACTTTTCTAAGTTCTCAAATTTGACAAAAATTCGGTAGCATAACGGCTGTAAACCAAATTTCCTCAAATTTGCTTTATGCCACGAAACATATAGAGCATGCATAGCCATTCATCATCAACATAAGACATCAAGTCATATAGTCAAACTCATCATAGCATATACATCATCACATCATTACTTTAACATTCTTGAAAGATAGCATGCTTCTAACTAGTTTCCCGGAATCAAGGATCAGGCTCAGCTATTACATATGCTATGCTCAAGTCATTCTCATGATTAAACTTACATATACTTGAAGTCATAAATGTAACATTCTCCCAAGTACAACATCATCCTTAAGTCATGACATCAGACTCGAGAGTTGTTACTTCTAAATTATTGGACCTTTCTTAAATAACTATAGCAAATGCGATAAGATCGTGTAATAACTAGCTTAATTTGGTTAAAATACATAACAAAGAAACACAACATTTATTGAATACATAGCTAAGTACAAAATGAAGCTCTTCCAAGAGCTTTAATACATATACATTCTCTATTACATTTACATACACATATGCCTACAACTATATACAACATAATAACAATATCAACTATTAAACTACTGTAATCCTGAATTCTTTCACGCAGCAGCCGCATCATTCTCTGGATTAACCTGGAGACGACACGAGAACACAAAACACATAGGGGTGAGAATCATACAATTCTCAGTAGGGCATCCCCAAAACATATACTAAAATATCTGTCATCATCATTGCCCCAGCCACTTCGGTTTATTAGAAAAAGAGTGATCATGCCTTTCATACCAATGATTCATTTTTAAGTTCCAAATCGTACTTCCGAAATGGGTAGCTTTTAATAATCAATCACTTAATGCATATGTATTATAATGTCAAGCATCTAGTAAATCATCCTAAGCAGACATTCAAAAATAACAACCAAACCATAAGTAGAAATTTCATTCTTACAAGCATTATCAAGTAAACTTATATGCAGAAATAATAATAAATTATGCATTCTTTTTCGTGGCCAAGGAACTTAATCTAGTGCATTTTTCTCTTTTCATTGACATAGGAAAAACTTAGTTTATATCATGCTGCAAAACTCAATTTAGTGTAACCTTATCTCTTCATTGACATAGGAAAGGCTTAGTTTATACCCAACGGGTATCTGCCGTGGACAACTCCACAATAGATAATTTATACCAAATGGTATTTATAATGGATCACATCACATAAGGGAAATAGACTGCTTATCAGGACTGAGTTCGTTCCTATACGTGATCATCGGACTTCATTTTTTCCATTTTCGAATCACACACAGTTCTATTCCTAGTCGATACGTCTACCGACTCATAATATCTAGGGGGAAGTTCCTCTTTTTGCCTTCCCCTTAATACAATCTAAGCCTTGTTTCTGTTTTCTCTATATGTCAGAATAAGCACACTTAGTGTTTTGGGAAAGTTCCTACTTTTGCCTTCCCCTCATTCAATCTAAATCTTGTTTCTGTTTTCTCCATATGTCAGAACATGCACGATTAAAGTTCATATATTCTCTTTTGCCACATATACATATTATTCACTGTTCTTTTCCAAATGCATGCATGAGGCACATATACACATTCATTTATAATATGATTTCAATAATGCCTCAAACCATTCCTTAAATTCACTAGCATGCATTCATAAATGTCATACTTGAACCCAATGTCATTATTTCATCAACTCAAAGCATCAATTCATTTTCAGCACAATGGCAGATTTCACGTATCTATAGCACAATTTATTTTGCATTTCAAACCATGAAATCTAAGGCTATAAAAATTATCTAAGACACTTCAATGTGTCCTGAAGGTCCTCTAAATATTTCGAAGTTAAAAGGTTCTCTAAGTATGATAACAAAATTCAACAAATTAGGAGACCAGAAACCCCCTATTTGCAGCCAACAGCCAAAGTTCCAATTTTATTACCCTATCAAATGATCATATAAAATCATAGAAAAATTCATGGTTGGACTTCAAAATGTCCTCAATATCCTGTGGAAAAATCAATCATTTGATGTGGTAACAAAATTAGGCAAACTTAGAACTTCAGAATTGGTTGTCCAGACAACTCAAGCATGGTCTCGATTTTTGATTTTTATAAAATTGTAAAACTCATTTTTAGGACCCAAGAAAAATCATGGAGTTGCCTTAGGATGTTAGCTTCAACATATAATTTTCATAGCACATAAAAATTACTACAAATACATCAGAAAATTCACGAGCCATAACCTGTCCAGAAGAAATCCGAAAATCCAGCACCATAGTCTAATATTCCTTTTGACAAAAATGATTTCTAGAATCATCCAAACACAACTAAAAATATCAATTTAAATCAGTGATTAACATAGAAAAATGGATTTGAAGAAGAAGAGGTTTAAAAACCCTACTTGGGTGCCTTTAAGGATCTTGGCTTCAAGCATGTCCCAAGGGTGATCTTGCCCACTTTAAGGCCACCAATTCAACATCAAACCCTTCCCTAACCAGCAGATGGTGAGCTCTCAAAGCTGGAGAAAGTGATGGATTCAAATTCTAATCGGTTAGATTTGTAGGTATTAAGGAGTAGAAGAAGTTTTGTGAAGGGAGTTTAGGGTTTTAACAAGTCTAGGCTAGGAGTTTGGGAAATTAAATCAAGTTTTGAGCTCTTGAGAAGATGAAAATGGTGGCTTCTGTGTTCTCCTCTTAGGCTGGCCAAAATTGGGCTTTAAAAAGAAGAAAATTTGGCTTCTTAGAGAAGCTTGGTTTGGTGTTGATCTTATATATAAAGAATGAATATTATAATGTGTAATTAAGTAATCTTTGACCAAAGAAAGAAAAATGGATGGCCAAGATTGTTTTCTTAGGCAAAGAATGGATCTTGGTCTTCCATTTGGCTCAAGATATTGAATCACTTTAACTTGGGGAGCAAGTAGCCTTTTTGATGTTAAAACCACACATCGAAATTCCACCGAACGGATGAGTTATTGGCTCCCGAGTAAAATATAATAAATCAAAGGTCATGATTAAAACTTTCTTTTCAAGTTTTTAATCCTTGCTATCCATTTGGCATAAAGTGGTTGGTAAAGGTTACTTAGCCACAAGTAACTTGTACGACGTTAAAAACTGCACATCGAAATTCTACCGAACGGGCAAAACACTGTACCCGGGTAATAAGACATTGCCCGAAAATTAATTCTAAGTATAAAATCCTCATTTCTAACTATTTCTAATCTCAATCCTATAATTTCTCAGTTTTGGGGCACCTCCGGGTCCCAATTCTAGGGTTTCGGCTGTCCTGACGGGCCCATTGGGCCCACAAGGTTACTATTCATGATTTTTTCTTTTTTACAAATCCATTGGATCATCCTCATCATTTCTAAAACTGTCAGATTTTTGAAATTACGGCTAGTAAAGCCCAAATTAATTTTTAAATAATTTTTAGGGTGTTACAATAAAGCTCATTATGTCTTGGGACCTATGGTGTCTTATGCTTTGACCCTTATGGGTCTTAATCTTGAAAACTATAACACCCTAAAAATTGTCTAAAAATTTATTTGAGCTTTATTAGTCATAATTTCAAAAATTTGATAGTTTGAACAATGATGAGGACGATCCAACGGATTTGTAAAAAAAAAATGTGAATAATAACTTGTGGGCCCCATCAGTCCTTCGGAACTGCCGATACCCTAGAATTGGGTCTCGGAGATGCCTGAAACTAAGAAATTATAATATTAAGATTATAAATGAGTAGGAATAAAGATTTCATACCTAGAATTAATTTTTCAAGCAGTGTTTGATTACTCGGGTACACTATTTTACCCGATCGGTAGAATTTCGGTTTGCTGTTTCTAACACCGTAAAAGCTACTTAGTGGCTAAGTAAGCTTTATCAACCACTTTATGCCAAGTGGATGACAAGGATTGAAAATTGAAAAGCAAGTTTTAATCATGGCCTTTCATTTATTAATATTTTACTCGGGTGCTCATATCTCACCCGTTCGGTGGGATTTCGGTATGCAATTTTGACACTGTAAAAGCTATTTATTCTACAAGTTAAAGAGAGCCACTTATCTTGAGCCAAGTGGCTGACCAAGATTCATTCTTTGACCAACAAACCAAATCCTAGCCATCCATTTTTCTTACTTTGGTCAAAGATCATTTAATTATACAATATAATACTCATTCTTTTATATATAACAAGATAATCACAAGCCAAGCTTCTTCAAGAAGCTCAAAAATTTCATGCATCACGCTGTAAGGAGAAGGAAACTAGGTTCCTCCATGTCCAAGAGCTCAAACTTCACTTCAAATGCCAAAAACACTAGCCTAGAGTTGGTAAAACATTAAACTTCCTTCACTAAACTTATTCTACACATCAATACCTACAAATCTAACCGATTGGAATTTCAATTCCTCATCAATCTTAACCTTGGTATCTTATACATCACTGATTAAGGAAGGGCTTGGTGCTGATTTGGTGGCTTTGAGTTGAGCAAAATCAATCTTGGTGCATCCTTTGGAGCCAAGATCCCTAAAGCCATCAAAGTAGGGTTTTTGAACCTCTTCTTCTTCAAATCCATTTTCTGTGTTAATGACTGATTTAAATTGATATTTTTAGTTGTGTATATGGATATTGATGTATTAATTTTGGTGGAGTGTTTGGGGTTGTGGAAAAATCATTTTTATCAAAAGAGATTCTGAAGTGGTTTGCTGGATTTTCGGTTTTCCTACTAGCAGTGATTGTTCACGAATTTTTTGAGTGAATTGTGGGTGTTGTCATGAGCTATAAAAATTATATGTTGAAGGTAACATCCTAGGATAGTTCCATGAATTTTCTTGAGCCTTGGTTTTGATTCCTAATGCCTTGAAAAATTCAAGAACTGAAGTTGTAACTATGCTGCCTGAAATGTTGAATCTGAAGCTGTGAACTTGTGACATTTTATTAACCTAGTAAATGATCGAATTAGGATTTTAATTGATCATTTGGTAGGGTAATAAAATTGGAAACTATGGCTGTTGGCTGTAAATAAGGGGTTTCTAACCTCCGAAGTTGTCTAATTTTATTGACATATTTAGAGAATTCTTTTTGTCATGAAATTTTTATGGAACCTTGTGGACACATTGAGGTGTCATTGAGAATTTTTATAGCATTTTAATTGATCATTTGGTATGAGAAACAAATTGTGCTACTTGAGTGAAAAAAATATGCCAATGTGCTGAATTTGTGATGATGCCTTGAATTAGTGACCTAATGGCATTTGGTTCAGGTTGATGTGTGTGAATGCATGCCATGGACTTCCAAGATTATGTTATGAGGAATGAATGAATAATATATACAGGTTTGAAGTATTATGAAATCCGAGAATTATGTTCATGCATATAGAAATGTTATGCGTGTATATGTGAGCTTGAGGATGATGTATGTGCTAAGTGAAAAATGAAGTCCCCTTTAGTATAAAAAGGGCACGAAGAGGTCCCCGATAGGGCACGAAGAAGTCCCCTTTTGTTTATCAAGGGCACGGGAAAGGTCCCTTTTGTTTATAAAAGGCACGAGAAAGGTCCCCATTAGGGCATGAAAAAGTCCCCTTTATTATGTCAACAGCACGAAAAGATCATTGTAATTGCCATATGTATATGTATATCTTGTTAAATTATTGGTCTTGAAGGAATTCCTATGATGTTGAATGTTATGAAATACATGTTTTAAGTGATTGAATAATAAAAGAGACCCACTTCGAAAAGGTGATTTTATAATTTTAAAATGAACATTTGATATGTACATATTGCATGCTCATGCTTTCTTAATAAACCGAAGTGGCTGGGGCGATGACGATGACATTATGAATGTGTAATTGGGGAGTTACTCTACTGAGAATTTTAGAATTCTCACCCCTATGTTTTTGTGTTCCCGTGTAGTCTCCAGGTTGATGCAGAGAACCGACGGACTGCTATGCAAAAGAACTCGAAAGTGCAATAGTGTAGTAGTTAATGCTTTTATTATGTTGTATTTAGTGGAATGGATATGTGTGTAAATATGTTAGAGAACAAAGGTGTGTTAAAGCTCATAGGAGAGCTTCCCTTATGTACTTAACTCTGTATTAAATAAATAGTTTGGTTTCATTGCTATATATTTTAGTATAATTATGACCTAGTTATCTCGCGAACTAACCAAACTGGCTATAGATATTTAAGAAAGGTCCGCTAATTTATAAGTAACAACTCTCGAGTATGATGTCATGACTTAAGGATGATGTTGTACTTGGGACGATGTTACAAAAACTAATTAAGCTAACATCCATCCTTATCCTTTATACACCTATAAGTTCACAATTAATTATTCTCAATAATTTTTATGCTTAGGAACTAATCCAAATAGCACTATGCAGATTTGGACAGTTTTAAGTTCATGTGATTATGAGGTTCTAGAATCTACATTTTAGATCCTTTTTAAGTTCCGTCTTTGCCTAAGGTGCTATAAATTAAATCTAAACCAATTATGGGAAGTTCCTACACATATAAACTAATTCTAAACCATACTTACTGCCTTAGAAGGTCATTGAACAAAAATAGAATTTTCTATGTTTCAAGTGTTCCAGAATTCTCATTTTCCATCTTTTTCTAGTTACTAGTTTTTCCTAGCTTCCTCAAATCAAGTCTAACATCACATATACATGATTCCACGCATTTTAACATAATAAAACCATCATCAAATGGTGAGCAAATCATCAAGCCAGAACCGTGGTCATACATCATCATGTCATTCACAAAATTTCATTTTTAATACACATAAGTTACTAGTTTCTTATGGAATCATTTTAGGACTTCTAAAACTCTTTGGAAATCAACTTATTTCGTCAAAATCATTATAAAATAAATAGGGGTAGCAACTAATTTAAATCTTCCATGGTTGGTCTTTAAAACATAAAATCATGCTTGAAACATTCTTTGAGTTCACCTATGCTTAAGAAAATTCTAAGACATAGGTTATTGGCACTTGTAACTAGATGAAACTCACACCAAGCTCATCATCATCATATGGCCGAATTATGCATTCAAGAGAATGCTTCCATATCCAAATTTTCCTTCAGATAAAGGGGCAAGCATTTGAGCTCTAGAATCTTTAGGTGATAACAAGAATTTAAACATGATATGCACTTCATTTTATTCTTCATTTGAAAAGTAAAGTGAAAGCTTAAAATAAATATAAGATGCAACTTCATTTTTATCTTCGAAGTTTAGGTAATGACTTAAAAAGTAAATATGCTAGACAAGGAAATGTAAACATGAATGCAAGTTGTAACATCCCCTGCTGCTTTATGAATTGATTATTGTCCCTACAAACCAACACATGTCTTTTTAGCATGCTTTGTCCTCACTCACACATTTCCTAAGAAAACTTCCCAGGAGGTCACCCATCCCAAAATTGCTCTAAGTCAAGCACGCTTAACTATAGAGTTCTTTAGTGATGGGCTACCGAAAAGAAGATGCATCTTGTTGGTATAGGTAATACAAATCAATTCATATAAGCCCTTCTCAACTGTATAGTCCCATACCTATACAGTCTCAGGATCCTTCTCATTTGGGTGTGTAATCGGTTCATTCATGTACCCCTCCGCTTTCAAAGTCAGCCAAGAGCCACTCCTTGTCCGTGCCTCCTTGCACCGACGATCACTCCCTGACTTCGCAATCCCCGGGCGTTACACAAGTCCAATTCTTTATTTTAGTGCTCTAGGCTCCACAAAAATTGACTTTAAGGCCGAAATAGGCAAGTTTCGAGATTAATTATTAGGTGATATGGAAATGCAAGCTTTTGTTTTAATCTTTATATTTTTAGGTGATGGCAAAGAAACTTAAATGTGAATGCAAAGCTTAACACAAATATGCAATGCACGAACTTAAAAAGTAAACATGAATGCAAGTTCATTATTATATAATTACTAGAGCTCATACAAGACTTTAAAGAACCAAAATCTTAATCCCAACTTAATCTCATCAAGATAAAGTAAGCTTTAGAGTTCTAAGTTCCAAGATTTCAAGGAAACCTTATGGTGTGAGCATCATCATCAAGCTCAAGGAAATGGATTCCAAAGAAAACAAAACCATAAAGAAAAGGAAAAAGGGCTGAAACCAAAAAGAAAGGAAAAGAAAAGGAAATCGAAACCAAGGTTAAAGAAAAGGAAAGGAAAAACCAAAATGTGTTAAGATCAAAACTAAGTTTCAAGCTTTAGAGATCTCATTGTGATGAGCTCAAGTCATCATCTAGAGACACTCATCATCAAGCTATCATGAGAAACCAACAAGCCTATAAAGGCCGAAATGTTAAAAGAAAAGGAATGGAAGAAATTGATTTTGTAAAGCATTAAAGCACCAAGAATAAAGCTTAACAAAGCAAAGAAATAATTATCAGAACAACTCCCTACCAAGGTATGTTTTCTTGGAGATGAAAAGGACTTGATCTTGAGAAGAGGATGAAAGGAAAATCTTCCTTGGAGCTTGATTGTATATTCAGCCAAGCAGGAAAAAGAAAGGAAGAAAGTTGTGTTTCTTGAACTTGATCCTTGGAAAGGCAAGGCTAAGTGTTTAGAAGGTTATGTATGGTTGAGAAGTAGTGGTTCTTTGTGGTAGAGGAGGAAGATGAAGAAGAAGAGAATGAAAAAGAACTTTTAAGCTCTTGGAGAAGAAAAGAAACTTAGGACAATCCTCTTTGAAACTTTGATGCACAAAATAAGAAAAAATGGACCAAGTGCTCTCAAGACAAGTATTTATAGAAGAACAAAATGTGAAGGAGTGAATGGGGAGGAAGAACCACGAAATTCATGGCCATGGAGGAGAGAAAATATCTCGTACAAAGTGTCATTCCAAGGTATGGCTTGAGGTATGGCTAGGTATGGTTCAAGGTATGATGTAGGCATGGTTCTTTGAGTGTTTGAATGAACAAACATGTGATGGACAATGGAGGGTAAAGTGGCACAATTTTCTCCTTGTAATGGGGGAGGAAGATCTTTCATTTAATTATGGTTTAGAGATGTATTTAGGAGTAGCTTTGATTAGGCTTAGGATTTAGGAGTTTGTAAATAAGTGTTTAGGTAAGTAAGTAGGTAATTAAGGGCTTGTAAAACTAGATTAGGAGGTAATCTTTTTAAATTGATGAACTCAAACCTCATTAACTTGGAATCCAATGCCAACACAATTCCTTGATTTAGGAAAATTAGAGTGAGAAAATACTATTTTAAAAAGAGATTTAAATTTAATCTAAACAATCTTAGGTTCTAATTAATTTTAATAATTTATTTTGACTCTAGATTAATTATGGAAATTAATTAATCTTCGATTAGAGCCTAATATTGCTTAGATTTGCTTAATCACATCATTAAACTTAAAAATACTATTCTAGGGACAAAATCGTAATTTTGTATAAAAATGCCTAGGACCACCGGGACTCAAACAGAGGTCACTAAACCCATAAAAACATGATTTTAAACCTTCTAGGAAAGTTCCGAGCTCAAACGGTACTTATACTCGGTGAAAACGTTATAGGGGTATTTTGGTCATTTTGACCCCAAACCTCAGAAAATGGATTTTCATTTCCGGAACCATTCAAAAACCATCTAATCCCCTTCAAACATTGAGTTGACCCTTCAAGGACCGCCGGGTCGGCTATCCTCAAATTTCGGGTGGAAAATGACCTCAGGGGCATTTTGGTCATTTTCTCTCAGACAGAAAAATTGAGGTGTTGCATTACTTTCCTCCTTAACAAGAATTTCATCCTCGAAATTCGTTACATGTACAAATGGCTTACGAGGCTTCTACACCATCGTAAGCTACAACCAAAAATCTTACCATATATCGCATTCTTACCTTGAGCGTCAGAATGGGAGGTATCTTCAACATTGATTGTGAACATTCGTCCTTGGCGTTGGGGTCTGAAAGTGGCGTTCAGTTGTGGGAGCATCACATTGCAATCTTGAATCATGTGGCCAGGCTTACCACATCTGAAACATACTCCTAGTCCAGCTAGACAAGGGCGGTCACCATGGTTATTTCCACACTTTGGGCAGAGGTAATCCGCTTTCCTATCCTCTGAGATAATGCTATGCTATTTATCTTTTCAAGAATCTGTTCAGCACTCTATGTCCTACCTTTTTGAAAACTCCTTCTTTATGATATCTTCTTTTGAAAATGGAGATGTCTAGTAAATAGACGTGTCTACTAAAGATCCTGTATCAAGACATATTCACAATATCTATGGCTGAAGATCTCTTGCATGTTTTCTGGCTTTGAAAAGTTTTTTTTTCCTAAGTTTTCATGTATGCATAAGTATTCCTGCATAAAACATCTCTAGGTTGTCTCTTTCTACTACTCCCTTCTGAAGATCAAGCAAAGTAATCAGAATATATATATATATATCCTCATGAGGAGACAACTTATTAGTTTATAAGAACATCATAAGGTCATTCTATAAGATCAAGTTTCCAAGACTACAGATCTCTGTAAGGAATGGTTTGTTAGTTTGGAAGACCACAGATCTATGTAAAGAATGGTTTATCAGTTTGCAAGATCAAAAAGGAATCAGTCTGTTTAATTTGAAGATGGGTCGATAAAAAAGAAGTCGATGTGTTCATAAGAAGTTTGTTCGGTCAAAAAGAAGTTTTTTTTAAGGATCAAGAGAATGATATTTATATGGGAGCATTGAATCTAGAGCAGCAAGATGCATTTGGAATGAGATATGAAGGTTTTTCAGTGGGTCAGAAAGTAACTTCTTCAGAAAGTAAGATCAAGAGTCAAAAGAGTCTCTTTTTGAAAGAATGATGAAATGGTGGGATTTTTTCCACTCTGATTGAGTTTCTCTCTCCCACATAGCTTCGCCTACAGTCATGTCATATCACTTTAAAACCCCCATGTCTTGCCTTTCACCTTTTATCTTCATCTTCTTGATCAAGTTGCCTCTTTACCTTCACCTTCAACCCTAAACTGTTTTCTTCAAAGCTTTTTCTCCTTCTTTACCATGCGCTTTTACCAAACTGATTCATTTCTACCCCTTTCTCCTCTTTTCTTCTCATACCTACTAAGAATTCTTTCAAGCCCCAACCTTGTTAAAATGTCTGAAGGAAAGAAATTCAGAGATAATGTTGTGATCTGGGAACACCCTAGATGTTTGAGGAATCCTTTTATTAGCAACACTATGCTAACAATTTTGCTCAATGTCAAATAGCCCCGGGAAAATGTCTGAGCTACGAATTGATGGCTCATGTTTCTATACTCATGGAAGCTATTGCATTTCAAAGATAGGAAAAGTTTGTCTGTATGACAGACAGAACCTTCACGAGGTTGGTAACTGCCTTTTACTCGTAGCTGGTTCAAGTAACTGATTCAGTGGTAACCTCATATATTAGAGGCATTGATATAGAAGTTAGTAGTGCTAATTTCTCCAATATCATCCATGCCCTTGATGAAGGTCTTAAATGTACCTCTGAAAAATTGTGGTTATCTTGGAATCTTGCTTGAAGAAGTCTCCATTTGTCTCACTGACTTCCCAAACTTTCTACCTTGGAAGATATCTGCCGGCATGCTTAATCCAAATGCAATAAAGGTCTTTACTCTTATTCGATGCACTCTTCTTCCAAGGCTTAACCGCATCCATTGACTAGAAAGCATGGATTGTATGCTGCTGTTTTGTCTCCTATCCAAGAGGAAAGTTAACTTACCTAGTCTGATTTTGGATCATATAATTAATTATGCCTCCAAAGATTCATCAAATTATGTGCCTTATAAAACTCTACTAATTAGGATATTTGAATATTTGAAGTATCCTTTGGCGAATGAATAGTTTGAGTATATGGTTGGAACTGAATATGCCATATCTCACTTCAAAACTCAGAGAAAACCTATCAATGCTCTTGCTTCAGAAGAAAGGGATGCAAAGAAGCATGTGATCAATTTGGATAGTAGCTCTAAAGACTCTGTAAAGCTTGTATCATACATCATACCCAGCGGTGACACTGTCCTTTTATCTAAACCCTTAAGATCTAAGACTAATTAAGGAAGCAGAATCAAAATGCATGACGATATATCTTCCCCAACCTTTAAACTACAGTCGTCAACTGACTATATAGGAAGTACGGTCCCTGAAACCATCTTTGCTCCTGCCAGTACTTCTCCTCCTTCTCATTTCGATTCCATTCATGTTCATACCAGCTCAAGATCAAGGTGGTGATCAACCCTCCTCTAGTCGTCATCAGACAGCACCTCTTCCGAACTTCAACTATCCTGGAATAAGGAGCCTGCTGACTAACCAACAGCTTATTTCTGACAGACTAGATAATCCTAAAGATCTACTACAACAGATTGTCTAGAATACTTCAGATATCCTACAAGAACTAAGACTTAGTTTAATGGTTTCCTAGCACACCTCCTTTTTTATGATGCCAAAAGGGGGAGAAGTGTAGATTGAAGAAAATCTTGTGCAAATGGGATTCAGGGTGAGCTATGCTGAGGACTCGAGGGGAACAAATACTAATGGGGAGCCTAGAGATTCTTTTTGTTCAGCATATTTTCATGTTTTAGCTTTTTTTATATATCTCTGAACATTTATTGTGTTTATATAATTTGCTTCTTCTTTTATCTTGATCTCTTTATGTCTAATAAGGTGCATTTATGCGACTTATCTTACTACCAAACCATAGCTTTTTGCATGAGTTTTACTGAGTTATTGATGCAATTAATAAGGATTTTGATTTACTCCTCATTGTGTGATTTTAATAGAATTATTGGTTTTTGCACTAATTTTGGAATAATTTGTAATTACGCCCTATTGCGTTTGACTTGTCTCTTTGAGTATGGGTTTGTGCACAGAAGCTTTGGATCAAGTACAAAATGTCATGAACAAGGGATCAGATTGAGACAAATAAAGATGTTTTTTAAAGCTCAAGAAGTCCTCTACAACTTTCGTGTTTAGCCCGAAACCCAGTTCTAAGAGCATCTTGGTGAAAATTGAGTTTCAAGATCAAAGATTGCTTATGTTCTGATGATGTCCAACTTGACCTCCAATTAGTATTTTTGCAATATCTGGAGCTACAGATGTCCGATTAAGGTGATTTTAGTGGCGTTGGAAAGATTATTCAAAGGGCTATAATCGCTATTTCTAGTGCCAAGTACAAAATCAATTGGTTCATTGAATCAAAGTGATTTCTAAATAAATTGATGATCATCATTTATTAGTTATTTCCATTAGACAAATTCTAGAGGTAGATCGATCACTAGTAGAATTGTCAGTAATTTAGTACTAATGGCTAATCCTAGGAATACCCTACACTAGTGCCTTCTTCACCATTGCTATTATCTTTTAATTTAAATTACTCAATTCTTACTCTGCAAAACTCCCAATTTTTGCAACTAAGTATTGAAGCCTCCTTGAGAGACGATATAGGCTATGCTCTTTACTACATTTTTGGTGCAACTTAGCATTAAAACAAATTTCTACTTTGAGAAGATAGGCGACAACCTCCGCTCAATGTCTTTTATGCTATATATCTTCCTTAGCTCATGTGTTTGATGCATTCTTGTTTATCATGCTTCTTGTTTTTGCTTTTATCTTATAGTTCTGAATCATATCAATACTCTATCTAAGCTCAGCTAATCACATACATCTCTATCAAATGTTTGCTTCTTATCTTGAATATGTATGCTTTGACATGTTTATTCATATACGCTGGATATTAGCTTACACGTATTCTATGATTAGTCTTGGCAAAGTATCTTTAGGAGAACAAGTTAGTTATTGCTCTAATGCTAGTTTTATAAGCTAAGTCTTGATATACATGATGAGCTTAATCATTTTCTTTATCCTTTACTCTTATAAGAGATGGTTTTCTAAAGTGTTGTGCATAACTTGATCAAAATTTGGTTATAAATAGTTTCTGACTTGTCTTCAGAAATTTGCACTTACATGTATTGAAAAGACCAAAATCAGTTAACAAGCTTCAGAAATCTCTCAAACAGTAATGTGTTTTGTTTTTACAAAACTTGTTTTTAAAAGGTCATATATCCTCTGTTTTGACAACATCTTTTTCATGATCTGATTCTTATGGGTAAGTTTCATAGCTTAGTACAAAAGCTCCTTCTTGCTTTTTCAGGGATTAATCCCGAAATGAGCTTTAGAAACTTTTCGTAGCAATATGTTGATCTTATCCTTCTTAAGGTTTCTCTGAGCATTAAAAACCACATAAGCATCAGTTTGTTTTCCAAAATTACGAATGCTCTATTTCATTTATCATATATTTGAGCATTCCTTTCAAAGTTTCTTTTGGATTACGACATGCTGAAAATGAATCTAGTTAAGATAAAACATCACAAGTATTACTTATTAAGTTTTCAAATATGAGGATCTTCAGAAAGTTCTTTCTTTTGACAAATGATCAAACTAGTTGTTCATCCATAGCTTAAATGTCTTTCTCTTTAACACATGCTCTTAGTTAGATTTATATGTAAGAAAATCTTCCTTCTATATTCTTAGTTAGATTTATGCTCTTCCTATGGAAGAAGTAGAAGAAGGAAGTCATTCAAGTTTTTCCTAGGAACTTTTTATGTATATGTTAAGGAAACTTGAGTGTAGGTTAGTTTGAGCTGCAACCCAAACACTTAATCTTTGTATCCTTGATCTAGTAGTGATCGCTGTGAGATAGCTTGGAGAAGAACTACTTGTAACGCGACAGTAGAGGTTGCTATTGCTCACGGTTTGGTTGGAGAGGCCAGTGTCAAGATTACCTTCAATGTGACAGTAGAGGTTGCTACTGCTCATGGTTTGGCTTGGAGAGGCCAGTTTCAAGACTACTTTCAACATGACTATAGAGGTTGCTATTGATCGCGAGTTAGCTTGGAGAGGCTAGTATAATACTAATTGTGTTAGCTTGGAAAGGCTAGTACAATACTACTCATGTTAGCTTGGAGAGGTAGTACAATACTACTTAGTGTAGCTGGGAGAGGCTTGTAAAAAAATACTCAAATTGTGACAATCTCTGAGTTAGTGTGCTGGCACAAGTGAGAGCTTAGGAAGGTTAATGTAAAGACTATCTAACTTTACTTTCTCATGTTGAGAAAGTTGTTTTGAATGGAACCTCAATGGTTATTGACTACTGGATGTAGGCTGGTTGGCTGAACTAGTATAAAATCCTTTGTGTCTTTTCTCTCTTTCTTTGATCTCCTTTATTTGTCTCTGTTGCACCTTTTACTTTCTCTTCATCTGATATATCATTCTCAATTTCTATTATCTCTTTTAATAATGAACTTTTTATTTAATAAGGTTTTGAAATCTACTTTCTGAAGCTACTGACTATGCATCCGTTGCATTATAATTATTATACTTGATAGTATTTATTTTCAGAAGTTTCAGAAAATGCGAAAAGGATCAATGCACGATTCAATCCCCCTTCTCATGTACATCTCTACCTACAATAACCTCCCACTAACTATACACGACATCACATCTATCATCTTCCTCCACACATACTTCCTCAAAACCCTTCATATTCTCTTTCATTAAAACCCTTCACCTGGAACCCAAATAGATCCTCATCTTATACTATCTTTCATTAACTCTTTCAAATCTTTTCAAGCTCTAACCTTTGTTCATCAACCTTCCTCAAAAATCCTAAAATGACTGAAGGTAAACTCTGTGATGGTCGCATTATGAACATAGGAACACTTCTCATGTTCGATAAACCAAAGCACTAGCAACTATGCCAAAAACTTTTCCTAACGACCTGTAGCACCTACAAAAAAGTCAAGAGGAGAGCTGCTAATGCAAATATCAATTTTAATGGAAGTAATCCTCTTCCAAGGATGGGTAGGCATCCTCAATCTCACTTACTGAGTCTTTCTTGAATGGTCACTGCATTCCACTCTCAGTTAAAATGAAGGTTTGATTCCCCCTCGCCCTCCTATATCAAAGGGATTCATATGACTCTAAGCAAAACAAATCTTTCTCATATTGTTCATGCTCCTAACAAAGGTGTCAATTGCTCACCTGAAGAAGACTGGTTCATATCCCTTGGAGTATCAGCAAAGGATGTTTCCAAGTGTCTCACGGACTCTTCCAGACACTAACCTGGGGAAATAATCACTACTATGTAAAACTCTAGAGCTCGTCATGTTTTTACTCAGATCCAGTTGTCTATCCTTCCACATCTAGGAAGCACTCACTTTCTTGTGGGAATAAACCACATGTTGCTCTATTGGCAAAGAGAGAGAATATTTACCAAGATTAAGCTTTGACTACATGCTGAATGCAGTTTCCCTAGACAAAAGGAGAAGTGCTGATGTTCCCTATGGTATGCTGTTGACCAAGATCTTTGAGCACCTAAACTACCATCTGGCAAATGAATGGTACAAGTACATGGAAGGTACTATATACTCTCTCAACTCCTTCCTAACCCTAAGAAGACCTACAGGGCTACTATTGTGGGTGCTAAGAGGTAGAGCTTGAGAATAAGGGATGTTGCTCTCGACAAGGCTGAAGTAGAGACTAAAGGAAAATGAGGAAAAAGAAAAATCATTCTCCTCAAAGATAGCTCTGATGAAAATAATAGACCTGAAATTATCATGAAATATGGAGGTCCTCCCTGTTGGTCATGTATGGTCGTAAAATCTGAGGATGAGACAGAATCAAAGTCTTCTGACTCAAAATTTGCTACCAAAGATAAGCAGTCTTAAAGAGATGGGAACAATATGCTAGACATGCTAATACTTCTCTTCCAGTGCCAACAGAAACTGTCCCTGAACAAGCTACCTCTCTTGATAATGATCCATCGCCAAGTCAATGGCCAAGCAACACAAAAATTCAGTCATTACTGAATGAGCAACGGTTCACTAACACCAAGCTCAGTCAAATAAAAGCACTACTATTAGCTTAGGTGATAAGGTTAAAGATGGTATCTCTGATTCCTTGCACACCTCTTTTTGATGATGCCAAAAGGGGGACAATGAAAAGAGTTGAAGAAAATCTATGCTAAGGAACTCAAGGGAAGTTAAGCTACAGGAATCGAGGGGAAAGCTTACACTAAGGGGGAGCCTAGAGAATTTTTGTTTAAAATATTTAACATCCATATATTTTATTGTTTTCCTATCCTTTATTTACATATCAGTTTGTGCCTATGCTTGCATGTTCACATATCTATTGTAGCACTGAGTTATATCTGTTTCAAGCTCTGGTACACATCAATGCCTATATCATTATGCTTAGCTAATCATATATCTTGTTTGAAAATGTGCGCTTTTGATGCATATACTCTGTCTTGCCTTATCATTAAAACGCTAGCATATTCACTTCACATGCATATCTATGATTAGTTTTAGCTAGTAGTCATCTGTTGTGCCTTGCATGTATGATATGCTTAATACAGCATTAAAACATCTTCATCTATCACACATGAGATGCCTTTAAATATGTTTTGTATAACTTGATTGAAAAATAGTTATGTGTAATTTTTTTCTAACCTTCTTCAGAAACCTATCCTTACCATGCTTTAACACGACTAAGATCAGTTAAGTAGAATCATATCTTTCTCAAGTGTGCTATGCTTATATTGCATATGATGTGTTATAATTAGTCTCATATCTGTATTAGTGAGTGAGCTTACATGAAAGGCATGAACTATATGCTTTAAGGTTTTTATCAAAATCATCTTTCATGCTCTGATGCTTATGTGAAGGTTCATACTCATGCTTAGCTATGATTTGATATATTTGGATTTGATCCTTGATGAACATCAAAAACCATGCATAGCAATATGCTGGTATATCTATGTTAAAAGTTTCTTTGAGCATCAGAAACTACATAAGCATTAGTATGTTTTTATCATCATCATGCATGCTCTTTTGAAAATCATCATATACATCTTTTAAGCATTTGTTTTCAAAAACTGGCTTAGATCAAACTGTATTGAATAAGGAAACTCATCTAGATAATATATCACAAGTATTACTTGTTTATTATTATCCAAGCATATTAAAATTTCAAAAAGTTTCTTTTGAACGATATCAGGCTGTTGGTATTAATGAGCTTGAATGATCATATCTACTTAAGTATCATTATGATACTTATCAAGAGGATTCTAACGTAGTTTAGAAAATTTCATCACAACTCAAACAGCTCTGCTTTGAGTTACTTAAGGCCATAAAATGTTTTTGATCTCATCCATATCATGCCTTAAGAAAAGAACTCGCTACAATTTGCAAAATGTGATGTTTGAAAGAATTCTTTACCATGCTTTATTCCATTCTATTTCTTTCAACATCTCTTCAAAAGATTTTCTTCAAATTGGTTTGTCATCATCAAAAAGGGGAAGATTGTAAGCTCCAGAACCCTTCAGAAAGCTTAATGGTTTTGAAGGACAACAAAGCCAATTTAAAGAAAATATTTTGAAGAATGACTAATAGCTACCTTGAATTTCTTGACAAAGCAAAATAGGTTGTTCCGAATTGCATAAAAATGAACTTGAATTGAGAATAATTTCACTATACATGTGCAAGCATGTTTTATTTCGAGGAGAGGAGATTAAGCTTAAACGAAGTGAATATTATATCATGCAAAAAAACATAGATATGCATTATGAACTGAAGAATATCCTAACATAGCAAGATAAGCAATTTCGATTTGCATAAAGCCAAACTTAAATCGAGAATAATTTCACTATATATGTGCAAACTGTACACCTAATATTTAACTCAACACGCCTAGGACGCATTTAGATTAATTATTAGTCATTACGCTTTGTCTCAGTTCTTAACCTTAAGTCTTTAAAGTACTTAGCGAAAATATGGGTGAAATTTTTTTTGAAACTTAAAACGAAAATGCAAGCCACGCATACTAAAGGAACTACGTCGTACGTTGTGCATGTAACATCCCTGCTGCTTTATGGATTGACGGTTGTCCTCACAAACCAACACGAATCTTTTTAGCATGCGTTGTCCTCACTCACACACTTCCTAAGAAAAATTCCCAGGAGGTCACCTATCCTAAAATTGCTCCAAGTCAAGCATGCTTAACTGTGGAGTTCTTAAGTGATAGGCTACCGAAAAGAAGATGCATCTTGATAGTATAGGTAGTACAAATCAATTCATATAAGCCCTCCTTAATTGTATAGTCCTATACCTACAAAGTCTTAGGATCCCTCTTATTCGGGTGTGTAATCGGTTCATTCATGTGCTCCTCTGCTCCCGAAGTCTGCTAGGAGCTGCTCTTTGTCCATGCCTCCTTGCACTGGCGATCACTTCCCGACTTTGCAATCCCCAGGCATTACATGCCCCCCAGCTTCCGCTTGGTTTGTCCCCAAACCACATGACGGAGCATATCCAAAAGATCAGGAGTAAAATTCGCACTGCGCAAAATCGTCAAAAGTGCTATGCAGACACTCTGTAACATCCTAATTTTTAACCCAATACTCTAGAACATATTTAGGTTAATCATTAGTCTGTTACTTCATAGTTCTCATTTAACTTTGAATTACTTAGCAGAAAATACGGGTAATTTTTTTTTGAAATAAAAGTGAGAGCCGCGTGATGCGATAAGCGGTACACCATGTAAAGTGAAACAATTATCTCACAACATCATAACATGAGGCACAACATGAACATCACTGAATATCATCTCATGTATATATAACTTGCCCACTTATAAGTGTGGGTCTTAATTTAGTACAAGGGAAATACAAGAAAGAAGATACAACATAACATAAACATAGTCTACTCCCCTACCCGAGTGCATCTAATGGGAAACCTCTGAACAAAAGAAGGTTTATCCCCATCTAAGTGGTGTGTGCTCTAACTCGGGCCATCCACGGCCTCCTACTGGCGACTATCTCGTGATCGAGGCAGATATCCGGGAAACTGGGCGAGCTCCTCGGGCGTGAGGAGGCGGAGCGGGGATCGAGTGTGAGCCCCGGGGTATGGCCGCATCTCCAGTCGTCGTGCACGCCTCGGCTGAGTCACAGTGGGCTCGCTATCCTCTCCAAAGTCCATAGGTATGGAGGGGGAAGATCCCTCGGAGGGTGCCTGGGTTGCCGAATCCTCGGAAGGATCCATCTCCGAAAAAGACGACGGGCAACGGGGCACATACTGGGGGTAGTCTCGAGCGGCGGACATGGATGATGGGGTACGACGAAGCCTCTCCTCTAGGGGACGTGCGCGCTCGAATACCAGGTCGTCGCCAAAAGGTGAAACGGGGGAGAAACGATGGGAATGTACAGGGGGAGTGAAGGGTCGACCCATGAATACTCTAACTGTGCATCGACCCACAAAATGGAATGACCCGTGGTCCGGGTCATGGTGCACCTCCCATGTCGGCGTGTCCATGAACACTACGAACGTCGCCATCTGAAGACGTGACGGAAAGGAAGAGATAGAGGGAGTGAGAATCTTGCTAAAGAATCTCAGTAGGGCCTCCTACTACCTAGGTGTCATCATCTACGTCCTCAGGAACCTTGGGTTTATTTATACAAAATGACTGAGCATGTATTAAGTTCATTTTAAACTTTAAAATATATTTTAGCCAAGGTCCATTCATTTTAGGATGATCTTAATGTCATGGATGCAACATAATAGAAAATGTATGCATGGCACTACCTAATGCACATACATAAAACATAACATCAAGCATCATCATTCTTGGTGGCATAAAGTGGCAGTAGTAACATTCATATGGGACAAAACTTAGTGACATAATCATAATCATGAAACTTCTCTTCCTCATGGGCCAACCTAAAAGACAATCGAACTGGGGGTGCTCGGCCGAACCGGTGTCACCCAGAACGTGTCATACATTTAGGTTATGAGCTCATACCTTAACTAGTCGTCACTAGTTCTTACTTACCACTTAACGATAAGCGTATCATAAATCATAAATCCCGACTATCTGAGTACGGGTTAGGGGGCAATTCTCTTAGGGGTGCTCGGCCGAACCGGTGTCATCCTAGAACCCATCTTAGTACCTTAATTTTCAAAATCTCTTTAAGTCCCCAAATTTGTCAGAAATTCGGCGGCACAACGGTCATTACACCGAATTTCCTTCCAAATTTTCTTTATGCCACATAAACATATAGTCTCATAAATTCTTCATATGAATAACATCATCATCATTAGCATACTTCATGCATCATCATAAAACATCCAAACGCTTACCCTTACGGTAGCTTATGCTTTGACCCTTACGGGTCTTAATCTTGAGATATAGTTCTCTACATCCGTCGCTCATATCTTTATGCACCTAAGGGCTCATATTTAATCATCATTCCTAATCCTCATGTTCATACTTAAATCTGAAAAGCATAGGGCAGAATCTCTAACTTGTATTTACGGGGTTTTAGAACTTACGTTTTAGACCCTTTCTCGGTTCTGTTTTCGCCGAAGGTGCTATATATTAAATCTAAATCAATTATGAGGCATTCCTATGCTTAAGGACTAATTATTAATCACATTTATCATGTTGTAAGGGTTCTGGACAGAATCCAGAAAATTAAATGTTCTAAGAGTTCTACATTTGCATTTTTACGGTTTTCTAGTTACTAGATTCCCCATAGGTGCTATAATTCAATTCTAATTCAAATGATACCAAGTTTTTCATGTCTAAACAATCTAAATCTGATTATGTTCCCATTAAAACAGTTTGGATTAGTTCCATAGACAAATGGGTCAAAACTATGTTAAATTCTAGCTTTACGGTATTTCTAGTTAGCTAGTTTCTTACCTATCATGCATAGGTTCGCTTCTACATCATCACATGATATTTTCACACATTCCAACACATCAAAACATCATCATACAGCATCACACTCATCACATCAGAACCGAAAACATTTAACTTAAATGAGAGAGTTAAATTGACATTTCTAGGTACATAAGTTAACTAGTTTCTCTTGGAATCAATCTAGAACTTCTAAAACTCTTTGCAAAACATTTTAATTCATCAAGAGGCTAAGTGAAGCCTTAGGTCACTGACCAAAACATATTCCATCCCCTAAAAGATAATAAAATCACAACTTGTGATGACATAACCTTATAAAGATTTGTAAAGCTTTAAGGAAAACTTAAAACATAGACTATCGGTCCTAGTAGCTAGATGAAAACTCATTGCAAGTCCATCATCACTACTTGGCCGAAATTATGCATTGAAAGAATGGTTTCACATTAAACTTTAACTTGGAATGAAATGGGCAAGTCTTTGAGCTCTAGGTTCTTAAGTTTCGACATAAACTAAACGTGCTCATGCTTTTCATTTTGAATCTTGCTTACAAAGTAAAGTGATGACTTAAATTTAAATATGCAAGGCATAAACTTAAACGTGCAAGCTTGAAAGTAAATATGCGAGGCATAAATTTAGACGTGCAAGCTTGTAGGTAAATACGCATGGTTCAATTCTTCATTTTAGTGCTCTTGGCCCAACAACAATCGACTTTAACGCCGAAATAGATAGGCATTCGAGAAATTAATTAGGTGATAATGCAAGTTCAATTCTTTATTTTAGTGCTCTAGGCCCAACAACAATCGACTTTAAGGCCGAAATAGAAAGGTTTCGAGAATTAAATTAAGTGATGATACAAGTTCCATTTTAATCTTTATGTTCTTAAGTGATAGCTAGAAAGCAAAGATGCATAGCAAGAATGTAAATATGGATGTAAGCATAAAATAAATTATGCAAGTTCATTTTATCTTTCTAGAGCTCTTAACAAGACTTTAAAGGAATTTAAACCATAACCCAAACTCATCCAAACAAGGTAAAGTCAAGCTTAGAGTTCTTTAAAACTTAACATAATATTTTTAGGAAATCAAACCATGAAGCTTAGAAAAATTTAAGGAAATGGCCGAAATCATCAAGAAGAAAAAGGAACATTTTAAAACTCTAGAGTTCATGATCTTGGTGATATATTAACACCAACATCATGAGTCCTCATCATTGAGTTCATAGAGCCATTTAAAAACATCATCAAAGCTAAAGTTCTTAAGAGTTCAAGAAAAGAAAAACTAAAAACATTTTTGCTCAAGAACAAAGATCAAGCTCTAGAGTTTGTTTCAAGTGATGAACATCATCATGAAACTCTCATCATCAAGCTCTCATTCCTTTGTTCTCCAAGGCCTATGGCCGAAACATAAAGAGGGAGAAGGAAAAGAAAAGAAGTTCTAAAAAGAATCAAGAGAAACTATAAACATAAAGCTTAGAACAAGAACTTTAAAGAAAGGAATACTTGAAAGAAAATCCCTACTTGATGTGATGAACTTGAAGATGGAAGAAGAAGATGAAGAAGATGAAGAACTTGAGGAACTCTAAGAACTTGAAGAACACAAAAACTTTGAGAGAAAAAGAAAAGCTTTGAGAGTTCCAAAACTTAGCAAATGATCTAAAAGTGGTGCAAGCTCCTCAAGGCATTCTATTTATAGAGAAATGAAACAAATGGAGGAAGCTCATGGGTGAAGAGGTTTCGGCCATGAGCGTGCAGATTGGAGGCTTTCCATGAGTTCCATGAGGTGAGATAATGTGTTCTTGAGGTATGGTGAGGTATGGTTCAAAGCATGGTGAGGTATGGCTCAAGCATGGTTCTTTGAGTGAGAAAACAATTTAATATGTGTGGTAATTGGAGAGAGATGGCCGAATATGCATCAGCCCATGGGGGAGGTTTCTTTGCATTTTAATTGTGGTTTAGAGTTGTGTTTAGGTGTATCTTTGATTATGCTTAAGATTAGGAATTTGTAAGAAAGTGTTTAGGTAAGGTAAATGGGTAATTAAGGTGGTCTAGACATAATTAAGGAGTGGTCTTGCACCATTAGTGAGTTAAATCCTCAATTTAGAGTCTAAACAACTCTAGACACATTTCCTTGATTTAAGGAATTGGAAAGAGAAAACACTATTCAAGATTCCAAGACTAGAAGTCTTGAGTTCTAAAAAGGGATTTAATGTTTAATCTAAGAAATTTTAGGTTCTAATTAACTTTAATAAATTATTTTGACTCTAGATTAATTAGGGAAATAAATTAATCTTCGTTTAGAGCCTAATATTGCTTAGGTTTGCTTAATTACGTCATTAAGCTCAAAAATACTATTCTAGGGGCAAAATCGTAATTTTCCACTAAAACTGCCCGGGACCACTGGGACTTGAACAGAGACCTCTAGACACATGAAAATATGTTTTTAAACCTCTGGGGAAAGTTCCGGGCTCAAACGGCACCTTTACCCGCGTAAAAACGCTATAGGGGTATTTTGGTCATTTTGACCCGAAACTGCGGAAAATGAGATTTTTGTTTCCGGAAGCATTCAAAAGTCATTCAATCCCCTTCAAACATTGAGTTGACCCTTCGAGGATGACCGAGTTGGTTACCCTCGAGTTCGGGTCAGGAAACGACCTCAGGGGCATTTTGGTCATTTCCCTCGGACAGAAAAATCGGGGTGTTACACACTCGAAGGAAACCTTTAGAGTTTCAAGAGGGAGAACATGTATTCTTGAAGGTCACGCCCACTACTGGAGTAGGTAGAGCCCTTAGAGTTAAAAAGTTGTCACCCAGGTTCATAGGTCCTCTTCAAATTCTCTGACGAATTGGGTCAGCTGCTTACCAAATAGCCTTACCTCCGCATTTATCTAACCTTCATAATGTTTTTCATGTATCTCAAATTCGAATGTATCATCTAGATCGACACCATATTATTGAGCCCGAATCTATACAGTTAAGGGATGACTTGACATTTCAAGCCCCTCCTATTTAGATCGTTAATAGAGAAGTCAGACAACTTAGAAATAAATCTGTGCAACTTGTAAAAGTGGCTTGGGGTGGACTTGAAAATGAAGAATATGCATGGGAATTAGAATCAAGCATGAAGAAAAATTATCCAGAGTTGTTTAAAGGTATGAAATTTTGAGGACAAAATTTTTATTAAGGAGGATGGTAATGTAACACCCTAATTCTCTTTAGAAATTAAATGAGGTTTTATTAATGAGAATTTTAAGATTTTGACAGATGTAGAAATGATGAGAAGGATTCAAGGAAGCAAAAAAAAAAAAAGTGGTGTTTTGTAGGCCCCACAGGCTCGTCGGGACAGTTGAAACCCTAGAATTGGGGCCCGGAGATGCCCAAAATTGAGAAATTATATGATTATTGGTTAGAAATAGGTAGAATTAAAGATTTTATACCCGAAAATATTTTCGGGCAATGTTTGATTACCCGGGTATACTGTTTCACCCGTTCGATGAAATTTCGGTGTGCAAATTCTAACACCGAAAACTAGTTAGAACTCTACAAAACAAATGAACCTATCACTTTAAATCAAATGAATAGCTAAGATTCAATCTTGAATTATAAGATTGAATCACAACCATTCATTTTAATTTATTGGCTTTGTAATTATCTAAACATAACATTTTCTATTCATTCATTTAATATAAGATAAGCTTGATATTTGGCTTCTTTAAGAAGCCATTTTCTCGGCCACAACAAGAAGAAAGCAGTAGCTCACTTTCCTTCATAGCTAAGAGCTCCAACTTGGTTTCAACTCCATATATGTTAGCTTAGAGTTACCAAAATCGAAAGTTTCCTTCACAAAAATTACTCTACACCTCAACACCTACACATATAATCGATTAGAATCTCAATCACTCACCAAATCTCAACCTTGATACCTTGTATCTCATTGTTTGGAAAGGGTTTTGGGTGTGTTTTGAGAGCCTTGAAGTGGAGGGCATCATCTTGAAGCATACTAGGGACAAAGACATTACTTGCTTCCAATAATAGGGTTTTATTTGGTCTTTTCTTGCGAAATTTATATTTCACATCTCTGACCTATTCTGTTCGAAATTTTTGTTTGTGGTGGTTAATGATATATGGTTGTTGATGTATGAATTTTGGTGAAGGATTTGGATGAGGTTAGAAAACTCATTTTATCAAGAGAAGTTTTGGTTGGAGTGCTGGATTTTCGGTTTCCTTGCAGAGAGCAAAATGTCATGAATTTATAAACATGGCTTTAGTGATATTCATTGCCTGGAAAAATTATATGTTGGGCCTACACCTTGAAATATCTACACGAAATTCCTTGAGCATTGGTTTCAAGGAATACTGTCTTAAAAAACTCAGAAACCGAAATAGCTCTCATGCTGTCTGGATTTCTAAAACTGAAGCAGGGAAATTGCATGATTTTATTATCACATTAAATGAGCGATTTCTCTTTTGAAATTTTTATAAGGAGTTAACAACATCTTGAAATGTAACTGTAATTTTTATTTTGGGTTGATTCCATCATATGGTGAATTTAAAAATTAGGAGAACCCTATCCTAGGCTATGAAAAAGGTGTGTTGTGACCACTAAACTTGAAAAATTTAGTGACATGGTTATAGAACTCTGATTATTATGAAAATTTTACAGGGTCTTTTAGACACAATGAAGTGTCATAAGGAATTTTTGTGGCTTGTGAATTGACCTTTTGATATGGAAATTAAATATTGTTTCGGGAGTTGTAAATCTGCCAAGGTGTTGAAATGGTGAGAATGTCTTAAATCAATGGCAACATGGTATTTGATTCAAGTATATGGTATATGTATACATGATAGATATTTTAATGAAATGCTTATGAGGTATGGAGGAGACTCCAATGGAATTAAATACTTACTTGTGATGTAAGAATGCCATCGAATAAGAGAAGTACATAATGTGAGTATTATGATGGTAAAAGAGAAAATATGACTTATAATTGTGCAAATTTTTAACACATGGGAAAAATAGAGGCAAGGCTTGTGTGGTTAATGGGGGAAGGTAAAAGTAAGAGCTTTCCTAGGAATTTGATGAGTCAGTAAACGTATCGACATACAAGAATGAGCTCATGTCCTAGTAATCAATAGTTCTTGTGGAGTGACTCCACTACAGATACCACTTGATATGAGATTAAGCCTTCCCTATGTTAATGAAAAGAGACAATTGCACTAAATTAAATTCCACGAGTTGTAAGAGAAAGACACTTGATTACTACCCCTTTTGCGTTCGACTTTATATGAATTATGCACATTGGTATTTATGCATATAATTTAGCATGATGAATTCAATATGAATGAATTTACTGGTTATATTATGTTCACATTTGAGGGAGTACCCTACTGAGAATTTTATAATATTCCCATCCCTACACTGCATGTATTTTATGTTGTATTCAGATTCTAAGGATGCCGTTGGTGATAATCTTCCTTAACTCGCTCCAATGGCAGTGGCATTATAATCCAACCTTAGACTCTTTATATGTTATAGCATACTCTCGGATCAGAGTGTATGTGTTCTTTAGTCATTCATTTAGTACTTCTATTTTCTCTACTGAGTTAGACCCAGGTTTTCCTTATGCTAAGGTGCCTCTTGAAATGGCACACTCTAATGTATTTGTAACTCCACCTGCACCACCTATGTCCCCTACTAGAGATGATCCTTCATCCTCTTCCTCTAACTCCGATCCACCAGTTGATCCTAATGCCCCAGCTAGGGGCAATGCCATTGCACCAATGGCAAATGGTTTTATTTAGGAGACCATGGGACAACTCAGGGACTTTTGGTGTATGTATAGTGGTAGTTTAGGAATAGGATCCCCCAGACCGTAGTTTGACCTTATTGGATGTTGATGAGATTCATTTTCTGTTTGTATAAAATTTTGTTGGATCTCAACTTTGAGTAGGTCAGACTAGCCGGTAGAGATGTTCTTTTGTGGATTGAGTCCTTGATGTTTAGGAAATGAGTAGTTTGTTATACAGTATTACCTATTGTAAACTTAATAACAGTGTCCATATATGTATATATTGGCTTTGCAACATATACGTCTAACAACACACGGTTTTGGTGTCACAGTCTAACAACACACGATTGGCGTGAAGCCAATCCATGCCAAGAACTACTCCTATACCTTTCATGGGTAAACAAATTAAATCCACAACATATGATCTATTTTTTGTGGTGAGGTGACAATTTAGACAACAATAACAAGTATTCACAGGATGATTTGTGGGGCTAGAGACAATAAGATCAAAAGGAAGTTTGGAAGTTTTCAAATTTAGAGCCTCGACACTAGCATAAGAAATAAAAGAATGTGTTGCACCAGAGTCATAAAGTACAGTTAAGGTCCTACCATCTATTTCACACTTACCTTCTATGAGACCGTTGGATGTGTCCGCTTCGTCCACATTGAGGGTGAAAACCCTCCCTTGGTGTTGTGGCCTAGGGTTCTGATTCACTGGCCCTCCGTTGTTGCATCTGTTGGCATAGTGGCTGGGCTTCCCACACTTGAAGCACACGTTTTGTCCAGCTAGGCAGGGACGGTTGCCATGATCTTTCCCACACTGGGGGCATATTATCGCCGGTGTAGTCCTAGCAAAGGGGGCGGGGGCTCCTTAGGGCGTCTTGTTCTTGGTCCCACCGGACCCTCCTTGTTGCGCATTGTTCCGGGGGCCTCCCGACACTCCTTGCCGGTTATTGTTGTTGTTGTTGTTTCGGTGGTTGTTGTTCTGGAACGGTGGTCTATAGGGTTGCTTGGGTTGTTGGTGGAAGGGGGTTCTTTGTTGTTGTTGTGGTTTGAATTGGTTGGCGTGGTAGGGGTTGTAATGGTTTCGTGGTTGGATTTGGTGTTGGGGTTTGAACTTCGGGGCTTAAGGTCCCAGCCCCTTAGCTCTTTCCGCCCTTGCAGCCTGGAGCTTACCTTGTCCTTCCTCCAAAATGCGGCACTTGTTGACCAGGGTGGGGAAGTCCCTGATCTCCATATGTGCTACAGCATAATTCAGCTCCGGCTTCAATTTGGCTTCGTACTTCACACATTTCCATATCTCATCGGGGTTCCCTTGGAACACCCGTGAGAATTTGATCAGTTCTTCGAATCTTGCCGTGTACTGGGCAACAGTCCTTCCTCCTTGGGTTAGTTGCATGAACTCGATGTCCTTCGCATTCTCATCGACTCAGGAAGTACTTCGTGAGAAGTAAGTCTTGAACAACTCGATTGATGACCCGAAGCTTCCAGCAGTCTTCGAGTGCCAGTCCACCAGAACTCGGCATCCGACTCCATCATATAAGCAGTGAAGGTGACCTTTTGCTCCTCTGAGCAAGCCACCACGGAGTAGATCTTCTCCATGTTTTTGATCCACTCATCAGCTTTGTCGGGGTCCATGGCTCCTCGGAAGGTTGGTGGGTTCGCCTTGCGAAACTCACCAAACCTCGCTTGCTCGACCATTTCAGCAGTAGGGGGAGCACGTCTGGTGTCCCCTTGTTGGTTCATCCTATCGAACATTCGTTCCATGGCCCTAGCCATGTCACGAACAGCAGCAGCAGTAGTATCGTTTTGGTCCCCATCGGTCGGGGTCCTAGGTTGTCTCCTTGGTGCCATTGGTTCCTAAACACACGAGACAATAAACACTGAGGTGATCAGGCTCAATATTCCATGTAAAATGAGCTAGTTACCATGGCACACGCAAGTAGACAAGGGTCATGCACTTCTACCCTATAGCTTATCTCTAGCTAAGCTCTACGCATGACATAGCTATTGTACTACGCTTTAGAAAGCATAGTCAGTCCAATCCTCAGGCTCCATGAGAATCGAACTGCTCTGATACCATAATGTAACATCCTAATTTTTAACCCAATACTCTAGAACATACTTAGGTTAAACATTAGTCTGTTACTTCATAGTTCTCAGTTTTACTTCAAAATACTTAGCGGAAAATACGGGTAATTTTTTTTTCGAAATAAAAAGTGAGAGCCGCGTGATGCGATGAGCGGTAAACCATGCAAAGTAAAACAATTGTCTCACAACACCATAATATAAGGCACAACATGAACATCACTGAATATCATCTTATATATATATATATATATATAACCTGCCCACTTATAAGTGTGGGACTTAATTTAGTACAAGGGAAATACATAAAAGAAAATACAACATAAAACATAAACATAATCTACTCCCCTACCCGAGTGCATCTAATGGGAAACCTTTAAACAAAAGAAGGTTTATCCCTCATCTAAGTGGTGTGTGCTCTAACCGAGTACTCTATCGGACGATCATCACCTCCTACTGGCGTCCATCTCGCGAACGAGGCAAATATCCGAGAAACTGGGCGTGCTCCTTGAACGTGAAGAGGCGGAATGGGGTTCGAGTGTGACCTCCACGGCGTGGCCTCATCTCCGGTCATCGTGCAAGCCTCGGCTGAATCACGGAAGGCTCACTATCCTGCCCAAGGTCCATGGGTATGGTGGGGGAAGATCCCTCGGAGGGTGCCTGCGGTGCCGAATCCTCCGAAGGATCCGTCTCCGAAAAAGACGACGGGCAACGGGGCACATACTGGGGGTAGTCTCGAGCGGCAGACGTGGATGATGGGGTACGGCGAAGCCTCTCCTCTAGGGGACGTGCGCTCCCGAACACCAGGTCATCGCCAAAAGGTGAGACGGGGGAGAAACGATGGGAATGTACAGGGGGAGTGAAGGGTCGACCCATGAACATGAATACTCTAACCGTGCATCGACCCACAAAATGGAATGACCCGTGATCTGGGTCATGGTGCACCTCCCATGTCGGCGTGTCCACGAACACTATGAACGTCACCATCTAAAGACGTGACGGAAAGAAAGAGATAGAGGGAGTGAGAATCTTGCTAAAGAATCTCAATAGGGCCTCCTACTACCTAGGTGTCATCATCTACGTCCTCAGGAACCTTGGGTTTAATTATACAAAATGACTGAGCATGTATTAAGTTCATTTTAAACTTTAAAATATATTTTAGCCAAGGTCCATTCATTTTAGGATGATCTTAATTTCATGAATGCAACATAATAGAAAATGTATGCATGGCACTACCTAATGCACATACATAAAACATAACATCAAGCATCATCATACTTGGTGGCATAAAGTGGCAATAGTAACATTCATATGGGACAAAACTTAGTGACATAATCATAATCATGAAACTTCTCTTCCTCATGGGCCACCCTAAAAAACAATCGAACTGGGGGTGCTCGGCCGAACCGGTGTTACCCAGAACGTGTCATACATCTAGGTTATGAGCTCATACCTTAACTAGTCGTCACTAGTTCTTACTTACCACTTAACAATAAGCATATCATAAATCATAAATCCCGACTATCTGAGTACGGGTTAGGGGGCAATTCTCTTAGGGGTGCTCGGCCGAACCGGTGTCACCTAAGAGTATAAAATGGTACCGATGTCACATGAGTTCTATGGAGGTGCTCGGCCGAACCGGTGTCATCCTAGAACCCATCTTAGTACCTTAATTTTCAAAATCTCTTTAAGTCCCCAAATTTGTGGGGAATTCGGCGGCACAATGGCATTACACCGAATTCCTTCCAAATTTGCTTTATGCCACATAAACATATATCCTCATGAATTCATCATATGAATAACATCATCATCATTTACATAACATACATCATCATGGAACATTCAACCGTTTATCCTTACGGTAGCTTATGCTTTGACCCTTACAGGTCTTAATCATGAGATTTGGTTCTCTAACATCCGTCGCTCATATTTTATGCACCTAAGGGCTCATAATTAAACATCACTCATAATCCTCATATCTACATTTAAATCTGAAAAGCATAGGGTAGAATTCTTAACTTGTGATCACGGGGTTCTAGAACTTACGTTTTAGACCCTTTCTTGGTTCCGTCTTCGCCTAAGGTGCTATGGATTAAATCTAAATCAATTATGAGGCATTCCCATGCTTAAGGACTAATTATTAATCATGTTTATCATGTTGTAAGGGTGCTGGACAGCATCCAGAAAAATAAATGTTCCAAGAGTTCTACATTGCATTTTTACGGTTTTCTAGTTACTAGTTTCCCTATAGGTGCTAGAATTCAATTCTAATTCAAATGATACCAAGTTTTTCATGTCTAAACAATCTAAATCTGATTATGTTCCCATTAAAACAGTTTGGATTAGTTCCATAAACAAATGGGTCAAAACTATGTTAAATTCTAGCTTTACGGTATTTCTAGTTAGCTAGTTTCTTACCTATCATGCATAGGATCGCTTCTACATCATCACATGATATTTTCACACATTCCAACACATCAAAACATCATCATACAGCATCACACTCATCACATCAGAACTGAAAACATTTAACTTAAATGAGAGAGTTAAATTGACATTTCTAGGTACATAAGTTAACTAGTTTCTCTTGGAATCAATTTAGAATTTCTAAAAACTCTTTGCAAATCATTTTAATTCATCAAAAGGCTAAGAGAAACCTTAGGTCAATGACCAAAATATATTTCATCTCCTAAAAGGGAGTAAAGTCATATCTCATGACAACATAACCTTGAAAAGGTTTGTAAAGTTTTAAGGAAAACTTAGAACATAGACTATTGGTCCTTGTAGCTAGATGAAAACTCAATGAAAGTCCATCATCACTACTTGGCCGAAAATATGCATTCAAAGAATGGTTTCACATTAAACTTTAACTTGGAATGAAATGGGCAAGTCTTTGAGCTCTAGGTTCTTAAGTTACGACATAAAATAAACATGCTCATGCTTTTCATTTTTTAATCTTTCTTACAAAATAAAGTGATGACATAAATTAAATATGCAAGGCATAAACTTAAACGTGCAAGCTTGAAAGTAAATTTGCAAGATTCAATTCTTCATTTTAGTGCTCTTGGCCCAACAACAATCGACTTTAAGGCCGAAATAGAAAGGCATTCGAGAAATTAATTAGGTGATAATGCAAGTTCAATTCTTTATTTTAGTGCTCTAGGCCCAACAACAATCGACTTTAAGGCCGAAATAGAAAGGCTTCGAGAATTAAATTAAGTGATGATACAAGTTCTATTTTAATCTTTATATTCTTAGGTGATAGCTAGAAAGTAAAGATGCATAGCAAGAATGTAAATATGAATGCAAGCACAAAATAAATTATGCAAGTTCATTTTATCTTTCTAGAGCTCTTAACAAGACTTTAAAGGAATTTAAACCATAACCCAAACTCATCCAAACAAGGTAAAGTCAAGCTTAGAGTTCTTAAAACTTAACATAATATTTTTAGGAAATCAAACCATGAAGCCAAGCAAAATTTAAGGGAATGGCCGAAATCATCAAGAAGAAAAAGGAACATTTTAGAACTCTAGAGTTCATGATCTTGATGATATATTAACACCAACATCATGAGTCCTCATCATTGAGTTCATAGAGCCTTTTTAAAACATCATTAAAGCTAAAGTTCTCAAGAGTTCAAGAAAGGAAAAACTAAAAACATTTTTGCTCAAGAACGAAGATCAAGCTCTAGAGTTTGTTTCAAGTGATGAACATCATCATGAAACTCTCATCATCAAGCTCTCATTCCTTCATTCCCAAAGGCCCATGGCCGAAACATAAAGAGGAAGAAGGAGAAGAAAAGAAGCTCTAAAAGGAACCAAGAGAAACTATGAACATCAAGCTTGAAACAAGAACTTTAAAGAAAAGAATACATGAAAGAAAATCCCTACTTGATGTGATGAACTTGAAGATGGAAGAAGAAGATGAAGATGGTGAAGAACTCCAAGAACTTGAAGAACACAAGAACTTTGAGAGAAAAAGAAAAGCTTTGAGTGTTCCTAAACTTAGCAAATGATCTAAAAGTGGTGCAAGCTCCTCAAGGCATTCTATTTATAGAGAAATGAAACAAATGGAGGGAGCTCATGGTAATGAAGAGCTTCGGCCATGTGTGCAGAATTGGAGGCATCTATGAGTTCCATGAGGTGAGATAATGTGTTCTTGAGGCATGGTGAGGTATGGCTTAAGGTATGGTGAGGTATGGTTCAAGGTATGGCCTCAAGCATGGTTCTTTGAGTGAGAAAATAATTAAACATGTGGTCAATGGGGAAGAGAATTTCGGCCATGTGCATCAGATTTGGGAGAGGTTTAGTTGCATTTTAATTGTGGTTTAGAGTGTGTTTAGGTGTATCTTTGATTATGCTTAAGATTAGGAATTTGTAAGAAAGTGTTTAGGTAAGGGAAATGGATAATTAAGGTGGTCTAGACATAATTAAGGGGTGGTCTAGACATAATTAAGGAGTGGTCTTGTACCATTAGTTAGTTAAATCCTCAATTTAGAGTCTAAACAACTCTAGACACATTTCCTTGATTTAAGGAATTGGAGAGAGAAAACACTATTCAAGATTCCAAGACTAGGAGTCTTGAGTTCTAAAAAGGGATTTAAGTTTAATCTAAGAAATTTTAGGTTCTAATTAACTTTAATAAATTATTTTGACTCTAGATTAATTAGGGAAATAAATTAATCTTTGTTTAGAGCCTAATATTGCTTAGGTTTGCTTAATTACGTCATTAAGCTCAAAAACACTATTCTAGGGGCAAAATCGTAATTTTGCACTAAAACTGCCCGGGGCCACCGGGACTTGAACAGAGACCTCTAGACACATGAAAACATGTTTTTAAACCTCGGGGGAAAGTTCTGGGCTCAAACGGCACCTTTACCCGCGTAAAACGCTATAGGGGTATTTTGGTCATTTTGACCCGAAACTGCGGAAAACGAGATTTTCGCTTTCGGAAGCATTCAAAGGCCATTCAATCCCCTTCAAACATTGAGTTGACCCTTCGAGGATGACCGAGTTGGTTACCCTCGAACTCGGGTCAGGAAATGACCTCAGGGACATTTTGGTCATTTCCTCGGACAGAAAAAATCGGGGTGTTACACATCTACTAGAAACTAGGATGCAAGCATGTACATATGTAATACCCGAGGTATACGTGGCGGTGGATAAGTTCTGTACTGGCCCAGGGTCCCCAGGGACCCACTCATGTGGCCGAGAAGGCCCAAGATGTACGAATGACCCTTGAACTGGGTTTTGTGGTGAACTATTACCGCTATAGCAGTCCAAGACTATTATAACGGTCACAGTTGGTGGCTGCCTCTAAGGAGGACCGCTATAGCGGTCATACACCATTATAGCGGTGTGAACAGTGTACAAATAGTGCAAAACACATCATTTTGCATAAGTGAGACGCCCAACCCCTTGATGAACCCTCCCCTTCGGATTTTTTCCCCAAAATCTGAATTCTCTTCACTCCCAAACCCTCATCTCACCTCTTTTCTCAATCCCATTTAAGTCTAGCTTCCCCAAATCATCAAGGTATGTTTATGTTGATAGATTTTGTCTTCGTTCTTCCAATTCTTTTATGTTCTTGGTTTGGGTTGTTGTTTCTCTCCATTGTTGTCATGTGGGGATGCTCCTCCAATGTTATTAGAGCTAGATTAGAGTTGTTTAAAGATTAGCAGAGACTAATCTTGAGTCTATATTACTCTATGGCAGTTGTTGATGTCATTCCATGCTTCAAAGCTTAAGTTGGTGGTGCCCACATACTCTCAGCTCCAAACAGTGAGTGGGTTTGATCCCATAGCCTTAGTTTTCTCATTATAGCTATGTTTTATGCATGATGGTTGTCAAATATGACATTGGAGATAAAATTATGATCATGTATATGTGATTTTACAAGTATTGCAAAGCTAGACAAAGAGTATGATTTTCAAAGAGCATGAATTATGTATTTAGAAAACCATGGGACCATGGTTAATGTATAGAGTGCTATGAAAATATTTTACATATATTCTTGAAAAGATTTAGTGCGAGATTATATGATTTAATAAGTTTTTAGCATATCTAAAATATTTCACGAGTTCTGACATACTTATACCTCAAGACTAGAGATTTTGAAATATGATTTTAGGGAAACAGTTAAGATATTTTGACAAATATGTCAAATAGAGATGTTATGTCATAATGTTAGAGGTTTTATGATTTTGAACCTTTCTATATTACAGTTGATATTAGAGTTATCAAGTTATGAAAAGAGATTTTAGAAATTCAGTTTTGTGATATTCCAAAAAAATATGGAATTTAGTATGATTCATAGCGACTGTCAGATACATACTCTGTGAGTTTGAAATTAGAATGCATGCAAGTAGGTGATCCCTTGGGTATGATTTCACAGTCACAGTTATGCTAAAGTCAGGTTGCTAGAGTTGTACGAGTCCAAAGCTTTTAGAGTTTTAAGAATTTTCATATTTAAATAGTTTTATAAAGAGCTAGAGTATGAGTATGATTATGTCTAGAGATTTTATGAATTATCTTGATAATTTCAAGAAATAGAGTAATTATGTATGAAAAAGTTTGATTCCTAGAATAGAGTATATAATAGAGATTTAGAGAAAATAATATATTTATTGAATTAGAGACTAGATGATAGCTATAGAGAAACAGACAGTGAGTTAACGGCTGAACCCGATCGTTAACCTTAGTACCAAGTTGTCCCGAGAGGACAATCTCATAGAGCAAAGAATGGAACCTATTTAGGTGTCTGTATCATATCCCAATAGATCATAGAGCATAACATTTTTTATTGTTGAAGAACCATAGAGTAGAGATTCCTATTTCTCTAGTAGAGTACTGTTGTTTATGTTTTCAGAGAGTATTAATGATTTCCAGGGATTATTGATGTTTTAAGAGAATATTTGATTTAAGAGATATTATATATATGAGAAATGATGATTTTCTTGTTGAAGTAAGAATTTAGAGATATTTTTCTATGAATTTATGAATATAAAGATATATTTTCTAGTAGATTATATACAAGAATATCAAATGGTTTGTAACAGATTATGGTTTTAGAGATGCTTGTTTATGAATTCATGGCATGGAAAATGTTTTCCCGAGAGTAGCTATGTTATGTAAAGGGAAACATTTTTTTAGTGCATGTATATCTATATATGGTTGTTATTGTCCCATGTAGGTGATGGGTGAAAGCTCAGTCACTGAGTCCATTGACTCACTCTTCTCCCTTCCTCCTCATAGTTACAGGTGCAGACGTTGCTCAGCTTACGGTTTGGCAGACGTTGCTATTCTCAGTGGTGAGTCTTACTTTGAAGTAAGACCTAGTTAGAGTCTTGTTAGAGTAGAGTGCTCCAGTAGACGTGCAGGCAGGATCCGAACCATGCATTATTTTCAGGTTATGTATTTGGTTTCAGTATTTGAAAAGTTATGTATCTGCTTTCAACTCACAAGTGGGGATTTGAATTGTAGAATTTAATTAGAGTTTATGTAATAAACTAGAGATTTACTTATGATTCAGTTCACACGTTGAATGGATTTTTAGAGTATGATTAAGAGGTTTTCAAAGCTTCGTATATCAAGTAATTCAGTTTTATAATTCCAGATATATAGTTTATACAGAGTTTTAGAGAAAGTTATGATTCAGAATGAAAAGTATATTATTTTATGCATATAGAGAGACTCAGAGGTTACGAGGCTTATGTAGGAATGAAGATTCCTTACATGCCGATCATAGGCCAGGTCGGGTCGTGACAGAGTGGTATCAGAGCCTTAGGTTTCCCTGCATGGTACTAGAGCAAGTGTCCACAAGTAGCATGACGTTTATGTGAATGGAACCGCGGCCATTTGCACTAACGTGATGTTATTTGAGGCCTATAAGAGGGGTTAGTCATGTCAAGGTTCAGTTAGAGTCTTTGTCATTTCGTTGGAATTCTTGATTCAGCCTTCTATCCTTATCCTTCCTTTTTGGGTGTGCTATAAGATGATCATTGTTACCATAGTAGCACCATGTCAGTTGAACCAGTTGCATATAGTGCCTCGAGTGGGCCATTTCAAACATGTCATAGATATTTAGAAAGTATGTCCAAGCTGGAGTGCATTAAGAGGAAGCAAAAGCAAAAAAAAGTTAGCTCAGTCAGGGTTCAGTCGTGGGTACCATTGGCCAAGGACACCCTTTTCAGTGCCTTCCTTAACGTGTCCCATCATCACAAAGAGGTCAAGACAACAGCTAGCCGGAATGATTGAGTTTAGTGTGAACCGGTTAGTCACACCTGGCTGTGAGACAAACAAAGAACCCCATGGAGGTTGGTGCCTGTAAGGCACACCCACCAGCTATGAGTAGAGACACAAAGAGCACAAGAGGAATGATTACCCGTTATCACAAATGGCTATGAGCCAAAGAGTAGAGAAACTCGATATCAAGAGGGAGAGAGTTCGAATGAGGAAGAAAGTTCGCATGAGAGTAACCTAGAGTTATTGGGTAGAATCCTAATGAGAGCACAAATCATGCATATAGGCATACTATAGGGGTGATGCTTTGTTTTGATGTGTTAAAATGGTTAAAGCTGTCTTTGATGCAATGAATGTCTCGTATGCCATATTTCACAAAATGCATTGTTGCATAATTCATGTTTAGAGTTGCGATCTCAACATGATAGGAATATAGTATACATTAAGGATAGAATTAGCCGTGTCATATAGAATGCTGGATGAGTTTTGGATGTCTTTTGCGATGTTGCATGATATAAGTATGGTATGCATGCCCAATAGGTGAACAGCATGAAATGAGTTGCTAAGACTAGTTTGAGCATCCATGGTGAGTGATTTTGTGTATGGACTGCACTAGAGTGTTTTAACCATTTCTACTGTCTTCTCCCAATTATGTGCATGAAGTAAGAACGATCCAAGATTTTAAATACATGAATAAGTAGTGATAGAGATATGATGTCGAGAAAATGTTTTGCAAAGTAGTGGGTTTTTCATGCTTAGTGTTTGTTGTGGTGAGTTCTATTGATTTGAAACAAGTACGTGGATAATTAGTTTTGAACTCCATAGACTGAGAATTGAACTAGAGAATACTTGGCATGGTAAGGCATTTAGCGCCCTGGTGCATGGTTTTGCATGTCCTTATAATAGTCCAGTATGTTTCATCATCTTTATGACTTCGGTTAATGAATGATCTGTTTGTATTTGTTAAACATGTGGTTTGAGAACCTTGTTAGTACCTTTGAAAGGAGTTTTGTGAATACTTGAGGCTTTGGCCAAAGTTTTGCAAATTCTAGATAAAAGGATTTTCTTTTCTCAAAATTTTTGTCAACCTTGCATTTCTACAATTAGTTTGTTTAATGTGAAGAGAAAACTTGGAAATGTGTTTTGCTTGAATGAGATTTAAGAGATTTGTATGCAAGTTTCTTAGATAGTTTGTTTTGTGCTCATAGTGAATAGCCGGGTTGATCTATGATGAGATGTTTTCAAAAGGATGAGTAACATGAAATGAAATTCCATGTGTTTGAATAATAGTTTTACCCGAGTTTGTATTGCACAACCATGATTAGAGTAACTTGAGGAACTCATATGAACAGGATGCATGTTCCCTTCCCCTAACCTATGCATGTAAGCTAGATAAAAGGGATTTAAATGAAATTAGTCAAGTTTAAGCTATGGCTTGGTAATCTAATAATAAAATGTTAATAGGCAAGAAGCATATTGTTTGTCTTCATTGCACAAACTTATATGATGTGTAGATATGATTGAATGTTTGATTATAAGCTTTCATGTTTGAAGAAGTTTGGGTTGAGGACTAAAGGGCAAATGGCAGGAAAAGTACTTCATGGGAACTAATAAGGCATATTATCATGGTAAGATGGTTTAGAGTTCTTAGAGCAAGCAATAATTATTTGATTGGTCTGTATGATGAGCGAGATTGATGTTTTGCATATATTGATGTTGGAAGTATAGGCATGTAGCTAAGGAGCATGACTTGGAAGGTTGAAAAATGCTAATAGCGAATAACATGTATGAATGTCATGTTTTTTTACATCTTTCTATGTGAGCATATACAGAAGTTTGATTTCCATTCATGAGATGCACATAGGGGGTGAGAAGGTTCAGAAATCGAGGACTGGGAATCCCTATAGTATTAGTTGATGTCAGACACAAGAAAAAGAGAACCAGAGCAAGGATGCGAGTGACGTTTACCCCCATCCTTGTGAGCTCACGTGCGCATGAGGCGGTAGAGCATAGATGTTCATTCAGGACTCGTATTGTGGAAAGGGCTGCCCTTCGAGGCGAAGCCACCAGGTGTAAGTACCAGGACCAGAGCCATTGTCACCTTGATGCGAGAGGGCTGCCCTCGATGGCGGAGCTGCCCAGATGTGACAACTGGCATCTTCAGCTAAAGTAATGGAACAATGGCCTTCAAGACGGCATTGTCTCCCAGGGTATCAGTTTGTACAGCTAGAGTATCATGTCTGAGTATTTCAGGCATTCAGGCTCATCCTTGAAACCCCGAATGGGTTATGTGCTTTGTTTTGTTGATCTTCCAGTAACACAAGTTCAAGATTTGGGGACCAAATCTTTTAAGGGGAAAGAATGTAATACCCGAGGTATACGTGGCGGCGGATAAGTTTCGTACTAGGCCAGGGTCCCCTGGGACCCACTCATGTGGTCGGGAAGGCCCAAGATGTATGAATGACCCTTGAACTGGGTTTTGCGGTGAACTGTCACCGCTATAACTGTCCAAGACCGGTACAGCGGTCATAGTTGGTGGCAGCAGCATGTTTTGTTCTCTGGGGATTGCTATAGCGGTCATAAGTGGGGAGTAGACCGCTATAGTGGTCATACACTGCTATAGCAGTGTAAACAGTGCAAAACGCGTCGTTTCGCATAAGTGAGACCTCCAACCCCTTTATAAACCCTCCCCTTCGGATTTCTTCCCTAAAATCCAAATTCTCTTCACTCCCAAACCCTCCTCTCACCTTTTTTCTCAATCCCATTCAAGTCTAACTCCTCCAAATCATCAAGGTATGTTTATGTTGATAGATTTTGTCTCCGTTCTTCCTACTCTTTTATGTTCTTAGTTTGGGTTGTTGTTTCTCTCTATTGTTGTCTTGTGGGGATGCTCTCCCAATGTTGTTAGAGCTAGATTAGAGTTGTTTAAAGATTAGCGGAGACTAATCTTGAGTCTATATTGCTCTATGGCAGTTGTTGATGTCATTCCATGCTTCGAAGGTCAAGTTGGTGGTGCCCACATACTCTCGGCTCCAAACGGTGAGTGGGTTTGATCCCATAGCCTTAGTTTTCTCATTATAGCTATGTTTTATGCATGATGGTTGTCAAATATGACATTAGAGATAAAATTATGATTATGTATATGTGATTTTACAAGTATTGCAAAGCTAGACAAAGAGTATGATTTTCAAAGAGCATGAATTATGTATTTAGAAAAACATGGGACCATGATTGATGTATAGAGTGCTATGAAAATGTTTTACATATATTCTTGAAGAGATTTAGTGCAAGATTATACTATTTAATAAGTTTTTAGCATATCCAAAATGTTTCACGAGTTATGACATACTTATACCTCAAGACTAGAGATTTTGAAATATGATTTTAGGGAAACAGTTAAGATAATTTGACAAATATGTCAAATAGAGATGCTATGTCATAATGTTAGAGGTTTTACGATTTTGAACCTTTCTATATTAAAGCTGATATTAGAGTTATCAAGTTATGAAAAGAGATTTTAGAAATTCAGTTTTGTGATATTCCAAAAAATATGGAATTTAGTATGATTCGTAGCGACTATCAGATACATACTCTGTGAGTTTGAAATCTGAATGCTTGCAAGCGGGTGGTCCCTTGGGCATGATTTCACAGTCACAGTTATGCTAAAGTCAGGTTACTAGAGTTGTACGAGTCCAGAGCTTTTAGAGTTTTCATATTTAAATAATTTTATAAAGAGCTAGAGTATGAGTATGATTGTGTCTAGAGATTTTATGAATTATCTTGATGATTTCAAGAAATAGAGTAATTATGTATGAAAAAGTTTGATTCCCATATTAGTGTATATAATAGAAATTTAGAGAAAATAATATATTTATTGAATTAGAGACTATACGGTAGTTATAGAGAAACAGACAGTGAGTTAACGGTTGAACCCGATCGTTAACCTTGGTACCAGGTTGTCCCGAGAGGACAATCTCATAAAGCAGAGAATGGAACCTATTTAGGTGTCCGCATCATATCTCAATGGATCATAGAGCATAACATTTTCAGTTCTTGAAGAATCATAGAGTAGAGATTCCTGTTTCTCTAGTAGAGTACTGTTGTTTATGTTTTCAGAGAGTATTAATGATTTCCAGAGATTATTAATGTTTTAAGAGAATATTTGATTTAAGAGATATTATATATATGGGAAATGATGATTTTCTTATTGAAGTAAGAATTTAAAGATGTTTTTCTATGAATTTATGAGTATAGAGATATATTTTCTATTAGATTATATACAAGAATATCAAATAATTTGTAACAGATTATGGTTTTAGAGATGCTTATTTATGAATTCATGGCATGGAAAGTGTTTTCCCGAGAGTAGCTATGTTATGTAAATATTGGAAATGTTTTTCCAGTGCATGTATATCTATATATGGTTGTTGTTGTCCCATGTAGGTGATGGGTAAGAGCTCACTCACTGAGTCCTTTGACTCACCCCTCTCCCTTCCTCCTCATAGTTGCAGGTACAGACGTTGCTCAACTTACGGTTTGGTAGGCATTGCCGTTCTCAGTAGTGAGTCTTACTTTGAAGCAAGACCTAGTTAGAGTCTTGTTAGAGTAGAATGCTCCAGTAAACGTGTAGGCAGGATCCAAACCATGCATTATTTTCAGATTATGTATTTGGTTTTAGTATTTGAAAAGTTATGTATCTGCTTTCAACTCACAAGTGAGGATTTGAAATTGTAGAATTTAATTAGAGTTTATGTAATAAACTAGAGATTTACTTATAATTCAATTCACACGTTGAATGGATTTTTAGAGTATGATTAAGAGGTTTTCAAAGCTTCATATATCAAGTAATTCAGTTTTATAATTCCAGATATACAGTTTATACAGAGTTTTAGAGAAAGTTATGATTCAGAACCAAAAGTATATTATTTTATGTATATAGAGAGACTCAGAGATCACAAGGCTTACGTGGGAATGAGAATTCTCCATGTGCCTGTCACGGACCCAGGTTGGGTCATGACAACATAGATGGAAGGAAAGGGAGGGAGTGAGAAGCTTATAAAAGAATCTCAGTAAGGTGTTCTCCTATCCTAGTGTCATCATCTACGTCCCAAGGAACTTTGAGTTTCATTATAAAATAGTGAGCATGCATAAGGTTCATTTATTAAGTTCTAAAATACCAATTACCAAGGCCCGATCATTTTAATATGAGTCTTGGATTTTATAAATTCATCATACCTCATCATGAAATGCATGTCAATACAAGGTGCATCATACTATATAGAAACATAAGTGATGCACATAGGACATGGTAAATATAGCATGAATTACTTCATTTTATTCTTTAGGTGACTTAGTCTATTCTTTTCTCTCATTGAGGCCACCTTATTACTCTCTCCTTTTGAGAGTTCTAGGTTATGTGATATACATTTGTTGAGCAATTTTATTGTATACCAAATATCACTCGGTACAAAATTATGTTATATTTGTTTTAAGTTCATTTTCTTTAATCAATCCAAGTTTGGGTTTATAGTTTGGGCTCTTGGTTTTGGGTCATTGATTTTTTTTCTTCCCTTTCTTTTAGGACTGAACATATTTTACTGGTTTTTTAAACAAAAAAAGACAAAGTAAAAGAAAAATAAAAAAGGGCCTTATAAAATAAAGAAAAAATGCTTTTTATCTATGCAACAATCAGTAGTCATGATTGACAGGTGTATGCCTCCTTTTATGTACTATTGAATTGTAAGGATTTATTATGTAGCCTAGTATTAACTTGAATCTTGTGCAAGAGCGGATCTTATTCTTTACTTTTTTCCTTTTAATTAATATATATTAACACACACTCATTTTTTACAAAAATGATATGACTTTGATTTGCTCATTATACTAGAGGATACGTCGATGCAGGCGACATACCTTTCAAGCCTTTGTTCTCTCTGTTTAGTTTTAATTGTACATCATCCTTATAACTTTTGGGATAAATAAATGTTTTTAAAAATTATAAATAAATTTATATAATGAGTTCTAAAGTAAACCGTATTTATATGAATGTATTAAGTGTGTACTGAAATTCAGTTTTCACCCTTCCCTAATTATTATTAAACTCCTGGACTCAATTTTTTAAAAGGCCAGTTTTTGCTAAATACAAAGGTTTTTCAATTTTTCCATGATTAAAATTGGTCATGACTCTAAATTTTTAGTTGTCATTTTGTTATGGCACCCTCCAGATATACTGTGACAATCATGATAGTTTTAAGGATATCACTACTCGTTATCAACGAGTAGTCATTTTAAATCATGAACCCCATTATTTTAAATTCATACTTTTTTAGGTTTTTGTTTCGATATCTATGGGGTAATAGTACCTTTTGTGTAATCAACAGTTTTGATTTAATAGATTTCAAAAATCTTGGGTTAGTGAGATATGTGGCTCAATTTTAGCCATAAATAACTAAGTAGTACTGACTCCTTTGAATTTTATAGGGATACTAGAAATAAAACCCCCTTTTTTATCTTCTTTTTCAGTATTACACTTATAGATAAATCTTAACCATCAATTCTTAAAATGTATCAGTTCCTTGAAAAAAGTTGAGAATAATGAAGAAACTCCCTTTATTTATTTTTTTGTTTTCCACCACTAAATGTAATGATTGATCCCTTTATAACTGTAGGTTCATTTAAAAAGATAAATATTGGTTATAGATTTTAAAGCTGCTTCATAGATTTATAAATTAAATATAAAAAATACTCCATTCGTTTTTGAATAATTATTCAATTTTAATGCAAGATAAAATTAAAGAAATAATTGAGAAAATATCAAAATTAAAAATATTAAAAGTAATTTATTGAATCACTTTTGTTTCTATTGAATAATTTAACTTTCTTTTTTACCCCTTCAGTATATTTCATTTCTCTTTCAATAATATATAATAGGAGTATTATTAAAAAGAAATAATTATTATTATTTAAAATTTTCGAATGTATAATAATTTCCGGACAAAAAAAAAAAAGTTTTTGAAATGGACAATTCAGGGAGGATCCTGTAATGATCCGAAATCATCGATTCAACCCCGCATGCCGTTCCTTCCAAGGCATCCAAAGCACAACAACGGCATCAACATCGATAGTAGAATTCAATTCAAGGTTGCTCCTTTACTCTAAACCCCTCCTCTCACTCCTCCCCTTCTTATTGAACTTTCTTTCGAATCTCCAAACAAAGGGGAAAGCAAACAAACGATGCCAGAAATGGACGGGACCTCCAACAAACCCCCTCAAATCTCCGAGATGCTCCAGAAATTCGCCCTCGCCTTCAAGACCAAAACCTTCGAATTCTTCGCCGACGAGAACGGCGCCGTCCCCGACGACTCCGACGGCTTCTCGCTCCTCGACTCGGCCGAAGAAATCATCACCGACCAGAAAGTTGTCGTCATTAAACCGGACCCCAACCCATCCCCCAACTTCTCTCCGGGAACCCCTCCGCCTAAATCTCCGCCGCAATCCCCACCGCCACCACCGCCTCCGCCTCAATCTCCGCCGCCGCCGCCTACTCAGACTCAGATCATAAATCCAGCCCAAGCCTCCCCGCTCAAAACGACGCCGTTGACCGCGTCCCAGATCAGAGAAACGACGCACACCTTGATCTCTTCGATCTTCGCTACCGTTTCGGCCTTCGAGGCCTCGTACTTCCAATTGCAGAGTGCCCACGTCCCCTTCCTGGAAGAGAACGTGAAGGGCGCCGACAGAGTCCTGGTTTCTCACCTCCAAAGGCTCTCCGAGTTGAAGCGGTTCTACCGTGAATGGCGCTGCGACCCTGAATCCTGTTCCGAGTTCCCAATCGGGTCCTGCCTCGAGGCTCAGGTGGAGGAGAATCAGAGCAAGCTCAGGATCCTGCGAACCCTCTCCAACCGCCTGCAATCGGAGCTAGAGCAGAAGCACGACGAGGTGTCCGCTCTGAGGAGGAAGCTCGATGGGATTCACAAGGGTAACGTGAACTTGTCCAAGAAGCTGTGTGCTCGCGCTCTGAACCCTTGTTCTGATGTGCTGCTGACTGTTAGAGTGTTTGATTCCTTGTTCCACGATGCTTCTAGAGCAACGCACAAGTTCACCAAGATCTTGATTGGGTTGATGAGGAAAGCCCGTTGGGATTTGGCCTTGGCGGCCAATGCTGTCCATCCCGATGTTGAGTATGCTAAGAAGGGGCACAACCAGTATGCACTCTTGTCCTATGTTTGCTTGGGAATGTTTCAAGGTTTCGACTCATTAGGTTTTGGAGTGAATTCGAATGAAGAAGAGGAAGAAGAAGTGTTGAACAGTTCAGATTGCGAGGGAAAGAATGGTTCTTTAAAGCAATTGCTTGAGCATGTGTCTAGCAACCCAATGGATTTGCTCGGAATCCATCCTGGTTGCAGCTTTTCTAGATTTTGCGAGCACAAGTATGAGAGACTGATCCATCCTTCAATGGAATCGTCCATTTTCATTGACTTGGATCAGAATGAAGCAGTGTTGAGGTCCTGGAGGTCATTAAGTATGTTCTATGAGGCGTTTGTTGGAATGGCTAGCTCCATATGGACACTGCATAAGCTGTCTTATGCCTTTGATCCTGCAGTTGAGATTTTTCAAGTGGAAAGAGGCGTGGAGTTCTCTATGATATATATGGAAGATGTGACAAAGAGATTAGCGTGGCCAAACAAAGGGAGGGCAAAAGTGGGGTTTACGGTGGTTCCGGGATTTAAAATTGGGAGGATAGTTATTCAATCACAGGTTTACATAAGTAATTTCAGATGTACAGAGTAGTTTACCCAGTATTCTTGTACAACGCAAGTTGAGGGCACTGCATTCAGATGGAACACTTGGTTTGTTAGTCAGTTCAGGTGAAACCTATCACTTTTGCGAGAATGTATTTCAAGATGCCTGGTGCTGAACCACTGATTGAGAACGACAGAAAGACGATGCCCACATAGCAATACGTGCCTGAGGATCTTTGCTTCTTGCTGCGATACTGAAGTGGGAGCGCTGGTGATGGCTTCAGGTTGTTTCATATTTTGTGCCAATACTATGTGAGGATTAGTAGTGAATTTGCTGGTATTTTCCTCTTTTCGTGTTTTCTTTTTTAACCCTGCCAATTTTGCTTTAAGTTTTTTACATTAATTTTTTAGCGTTAACTGTACAGAACATTCCTCCTATTCTGGGTACCCTAACAAAAAATACATCAGTGAATTGTGTATCTATCACCTGCATATGACAAATAGCAATGGTTTTCACAATAGCAACTTCTTGGTTCCATCACTATATGATGATATTATCTTGCCGGTAAATTCCGTAGAGCATAATATCCTAGTGACATGCACAATGAATATATACACTATAGAATTGATCCATTTACTGTATGAGTAATTCTTGTATACTTATTCTCATGAATAACTTATAACATTGAATTTTATCAATGTAATCATTAAATCGTGTAATATTATCCTGAGAGCCAAGGATATTAAATTTCAGACAAAATTGACATTAATAGATATTAGTCAGATAGTTGATATTTATTTATATTTTTAAAAAACATTATATATCAAAAAAAAGTGGGATGATGAAATATTAAAGTATTTTTAATTTATAAAAAAAAAACACTTAATCTACATTCACTTTCAATTCAACTTGGATTGATGAACTTCATCATCGATAAAATATTATTCAAAGGATTAGTAAGCCTTACTCTCAAATAAGTGAATTTCTACCCGTATGTGCTTGAGATTCCTTTTGTGCCCACATATTTTGTAGGAGTGCTGATACCCTTCTAGTGATTAGTGGCTAATATTTAACCATGAGGTACTACCATGAAATATATTTTCTTTAATGTTTTTTACTTAGAAGAAGTGCACATATGGCTTAATATCAAACAATATTGCAAAGGAGTATTGATACGTTATTTCATCTCAAATAAGCAATTTATTATTTGGGGGTGGGGTAGTAGGATATGGTCTAAACATCTAGATGGAAAGTTTGAGAATACAAATACAAGCCAAATACGTTTTTTCATTTGAAATAAGCAATTTATTTGGGGGTAGGGTAGTAGGATATAGTCTAAACATCTAGATGGAAAAGTTGAGAATACAAATACAAGCCGAATATGTTGTTCCATCACAAATAAGCAAAGATATGTTTAACATCTAGTCTAAACATTTATTATTTGCGGGTGGGGGAATAGGATATAGTCTAAGCATCTAGATGGAAAAGTTTCAAACTCCTAGCCAGCAGATATGTTTAACTACTTCAACATCTGAGGCAAAAATAAAAGTACTTAAGTTACAAGGTCTTATGAAATACACACATGATTCTTTGCAACAAGGCAAAGATGATTCTTCTTGTGCCGAGCAAGTCCTGGTAGTCCTTCAGTGTCTATGTCTTCCCTTTTCATCCCAGCAGGCATTTCCCAATCAAATGAATTAAGAAGGTTTGCTATTATGAGCTCCACGGTGGCAGTTCCTAGTGGTATGCCTGGGCACATTCTACGGCCTGCACCGAATGGAATCAGCTCAAAATCTTGTCCCTTAAAGTTGATATCACTGTTTATGAATTGCTCAGGATAAAACTCTTCTGCAGCATTCCAAGCTTCAGGATCTCTGTGGATGGCCCAAACATTCACATACACCATTGTCTTGGGTTGTATTTCATACCCATCTATGCTGAAGCTTTTACTGGTTTCTCTTGGCACTAGCGGTGCTGGTGCATAAAATCTCAGTGTCTCTTTGATCACTGCCTTGAGATAAACTAGCTTTTGAATATCATCTTCATCTATAAACTCTTTCTTGCCATAGAGACGTCTAATTTCTTCTTGAGCCTTTTTCATCACTCTTGGGTTCTTCATTAATCCAGTCATTACCCAGACAGATGTGGCTGCACTTGTATCTGTTGCTGCTACAAGTATGTTCTGTGATTATCAAGGACGAGCAATTAATAACTCCCAGGAATTCCCATTTTTCATTTTTTCACTTTGGTTAAAGCAGGGAAACTTTTTTCCTTTTTATTTTTCTTCTTGGTACTTGGCACTTGATTTGTTAAGCAAGATCAATGCACAGATAAACCTCTCTAAATTTGGATGGTACTTTGGCTTCTTAGATATCACATTATTATTATCCATAACGATATCATGTGAAAGTTAAAAAGATATGATCATGAAAGAAGTTATGCTAGTAACTTGCCACCAAATGCGTTTGTGCTGCAGTGAAATTTGTGATTATTATTAACGCACATATGGATCAAATTCTGATTATTTATTTGATGTTTTCTGCGTTCCCATTCTCCATCAATTCCACCTTAACAAAAATGTTATTTCAATAACTAAAAGTGAGTATCTCCCACTTTACCACTCATTGGATGTGATGGTTAAGTGGGGATTATCATCACATTCAATGATAATAAAATGGGTATCTCAATGAGACACCCATTTCTAGGTGCCGAAATAACTTTTTTTTTTAATGCATGTGCATGTTATAAATCATATGCTAGCATATTATAAATCATATTTATGCTATTATATTGCTGTATAAACCGGATGTGTTCAGTCACAGAATTCTAGCATTCAATACCAATATAGAAGGACAGAAAATCATTTGCATTTCGTATGAGTTTCATCTAGCACTTTTATATCAAAATATTATTTCAATATGATTCTTTATATGCTAAGCATACAAATTATAACATGCATATGCACCAAAAAAATGTTCCAACTAAGCGCCTACCCAGTTCATAGTACCCAGAGAGTAACATTCTCGAATGAGTCATCAAGCATATGTTGCCTGTTAGTTTTCCTACTCTCTGCTACCTTGTTTTTTCCTTTCATGCTCTATTATTGTTTTGGCTTCCTATATGATGACTAACAGGTTTGCCACCACATGGTGACTAGTTACGTCAATGACATTTTTATCCTTGTTTTATTTCTCCTTTCCCTCCATGTCCTATGACACCCCCACACCATCCATGGAAGAGGCCATATCTTGCATAATAACAAAGCTCAACAGCCTCTGCCACCATACCGCCACCACCATCCATTATCTCTCCCTCTAATCCCTCTCCAACCTCCAACTCCTACTCGACCACAAAAATATACAGAAGATTCTTCCCTCCCCTGCCACACCCTCTATAATGACCTCTGCCAAAACCCTAATCCAAAGCCAACATCAAGGCCTCCTGGAAACCCTCCATGCTTGTCGTTTTTCTCCTTCGATTATTTTACACAAGTTAGTTACCGGAGACATTGTAGCCGTGTATGTTGAGGATGTTCGTGCTGGGAATGTGTAATGAGTCCACGAATTTGGTTGCTGTGGAGTTGGAGGGTGAGCAGGTGGGTCAAGCTGTTGACAATCATTGGAATCTCACCAGAGAAGAAGTTGTGGGATAGAACGAGGCAGTAGAGGCAGGAGAGGGCCCATACCATTGCCAGGAGCTCGTCGGGGAGAAGTTATTGGGACTTGTGACAGAGGTAGAGGGATAAGGTTGGGGAAAGTGGGTGGATAAATATAAATATTAATATTTAATTAATTTTAACAATTAGATTAAAAGATCAATGGTTATAATTTTGTCACCTTGTGGTGACAAACTTGTGAATAACAATCTAAGAAGCCGCCTTGTATGCTTTGGTATTCTGGGTTCGGATGGTTTTTCGATTTCTTTAGCTACTCTATGATGTTTCTGTTTACTGTTCAATTTTCTACTCTAAGGTTCCGAAATTCTGTGTATACTCTGGTAATGGAGATTTTGATGAGCCAATACCTTTAATAAACCTTATCGGGAAAATGTTTATGAATTCACCCTTGTACAGGTACCTTCGAGAAACACCAAGTACATGGACGATTTCTGTAGTTAAAAAGAAAAAAGACAAAAAAGGGGAACTTTGAGCACTTACCATGATGACAGCTTTGATGTGATCATTGGTGAGATCTATTGACAAGTGACCCTCCTTCTTTAGCTCAAGTAACATATCAACTATATCCTTCCCGTCTGAATCTTTATGCCTATTAGGATCGAGGTGCTCCTCAATTACTTCTTCGAAAAAGGCATCCAAGGCCTTGGAAGTATTTTCAAGGCGAGCAAGTAACCCTGTGAATTTATCAATCCACCCCATGAAAGGAATATAATCTGAAACAAAGAAGGAAAGAAATATGGCCTGTGTCTCATTAAGCAAGCCATGGAACCTGCTCCTTTCAGCTCCTTTGTCCTCATATCTTCTCCCGAAGGCAATCCTACAGATTATAGCGCTTGAAACAGACATTATGACCTCACTCAAGTTTGTAATCTTGGAAGAATGAGCATGCTCGGATATTACTTTGATCATATGCTGGACCTCAGATTTCCTTATGTGGTAAAAGCTGGAGATCCGCTTGGAGCTGAAGAAATGGACTACACAGATTTTTCTGATTTCTCTCCAGCCATCATTGTAAGGGGAAAATATCATGTCTAGGCCATTGTAGGACAATTTTTGTGTGCCAAGTGAGGGAGGTCTGCTACATACATCAAGATCATGATCCTTGAGGACCTCTTTTGCCAGTTTAGGAGAGGAAACAACGATGGCTGGCTTAAAGCCAATTTGCAGGGAAAAGAGGGGACCATAGGTCTTTGAGAGCTGCCATAGTTGAATGTTGAGATTGGAACTGTCAAGTTGGTGAAGATTACCAATGATGGGAAGGCCTCTAGGACCTGGCGGACGGGTTGGTGTGCTATTAGCAGCTCTGTATTTTTTGAACAGGATCACTGCCACCAGAGGAAGAGCTAAAAGAAGATACAGAAACGAAACCATTGTTAAAGTAGAGTATTAGATCGGGACTCAACTAGGAAACATAGTAACGGAGCCGTCATATAAGCGTATCTATATATAGATTGACAGACGCCGCTTTGAAATTTCTAGACCAAATATTATGAAGACGATTCCAAGTTACAACAGTACTATCCAGGGAAGAAGTTTTGGTGCGTTCGGTATGGCGGCATGGGTAATTTACTAAGTTACAGTTTCATATTAATTAAATTATAATTATGAGCAATTTTGTAATTTGATTTTTATATCACATTAATTGATCCTTTTTTTTCCCTGCTTAATTCATATTCTTCTTCCACTATTTCTCTCACCTAAATAATGATTTTTTCGCCTGACTTGTTTCAAAATTTTGCTTTGTCATGTTCAAAATTCAACTTGTATTACGATTTGTTAATTTAATAAAATAGTTCTTTTGACAAATTCCAGAAAAATAGATGCTCACTCAAATGACCCTTGTGTAAGACATAATGATCAACATTCAAATTTAAAATTTCAGTATCGTGCAAATATATTTTATTTGAAGTTATTGAAATGATGCGCATTATTTAATTAGTAAAAGTATTTATATTTCATAAAACTCCTACTATTAAATTAATTTTAACAAGCTTATATGAAAAAAATAAATATTGAATCAAATAATTGTTTTAGATTAAAATTTTTCTTTTAAAAATGCTTCATATCATTCGTTGTTGTTATTATTATTATTAAGAAAAATGCAATAAAAAAAACTTTGAATAACAACGTGATTCTGATCTTTGCAATAGAAAAATTGCAATAAATATACCTTGTAACAAAATACGCCGTGATATGAATTTTTTTTTCCAAAAACACCCCTCCCCCATAGCTAATTACAAATAAATAATAATTTTTTTGCAAATGCATTTTTTACTTTTATTGGAACGCATGCAATTATTTTCCTTTTCTTTTTAGAAAATACAAGGAAGCAGTAAAAGAAACTACATAAATAAACATTTTTTTTTTAAGTAACCAACATTATTTGTTGAGCTAATTCATGAAAGATAAAAAGAATAATGTTAAGGTAAGAGAAATAACGGAAAGGGAATATTAATTAGACTAGAGAAAGAGTTAAGACAACAATTAATATGGATAAAAGAAATATTAAAAAATTACCAATCGTTACAAATTGATTGAAAGAAAGCTAATTAGGTGATAGAAATAATGGAAAGGGAATATTAATTTGGTTAAAGAAAGAGTCAAGACAAAAATTAATGTGGATAGAAGAAAAATTAAAAAATTGCCTATAATTATAATTTGATAAAAGAAAGTTGTGGATATTTTTGTCTAAAATAAAATCATATAAAATTCTAAAATCGGGTTTTGCCAAAAAGGTAACAATTGACGTGTTATTCAACTAAGCCACGTGATTTTCCTCCCATGAAAAGATATTAATTGCGTCAGCTTTTATAGGAATATGATTCATATTTTTTAATAAAAAGATCATAAACTAAACATTTACTTTAATTGGACTATGATTTTTAAACCACTCAAATTCTTTTTTATACGAATAGAATTCAAACATTATTTTATGAGAAGACATTAGTTGTGTCTGTTTTTATATCAATGAAATTAGATTTTTTAATAAAAAAGCACATACTAAATATTTATTTTAATAGGAATCTGATTTTCAAAAGAAATAGTTTTTTTATATGAATAGGAATCTTTATGAGAAGATGCAATACCCTAATATTTAACCCAATATGTCTAGGATGTATTTAAGTTAATTATTAAGTATTACTCTTTTATTTCAACTCCTATCCTTAACTTTTGAAAATATTTTAGTAAAAATATTTTTTTTTTAACATTAAAAGTAAAACGTGAGCTGCCAGTACTAAATAAAACACGTCATTCATCTTATACAATAGAGAAAATGAAACACTTCACGGTTATACATAAAATCCAAACGTAACAACATCATGAGCATAAACACGCTATCATATATATATATATATATATATATATATATATATATATATATAGAGGTAATCATAAGTTTCAACTTTTCTATGTCGCACACCCAAAACAAAATACTAAGTGTAACATCCTTTCAAGTACAACATTAATCTTAAGCCATGATATCGGACCCGAGAGTTGTTACTTATAGATTAGCGGACCTTTCTTAAAATATCTATAGCAAGTTCGATTAATGCGTGTAATACCTAAGTGTAATTCTATTAAAATATATAACAAAGAAACATAATAT